>JACCHV010000008.1:0-1298750 GCA_018907245.1 Eupristina koningsbergeri | reverse complement strand
GAGTAAAATTTTAAATATACTGCTTATAATATTATGTTTTGGTACTTCAATATAATGTTCTGTTTAAATTTTTTATAAAACTAACAGCAATATCGTATTAACAACAAGATAATAATTATGATAATTAGTTCATGATAATCTGTATGTACAAAATTTATGAAACTCACATTATTATTATTATTAATTTTCTCTTTTGAATATTTTATTTTTAAAATATCTCAAATAAATAACCCCGTATATACTGAGTTTATCAATGATGAAGTGAAAAATTTTCGTGCATACTAGTTTCGAAAATTTATAATATCTATTCATTTGAATTATGAATTATCACTCGATTTATGTAAAAAAAAGTTCAATTGTCATTTTAAAATTTATATAACTTTTTAGTATATATGCATATATGTTTAAAAAAAAATTATGGTTAACCATGTTTTCCTACATAATATATGTATATGCAAATTTTAATAATTATATACATATAATAGCATCTAATTAAAATTGCACTTTCCTTCGCGCACTAATTAAAAATAAAAAAATTGTTTTGATTATTTTTTGTGTAAAAATAATATACAATAGTCAGAAAATATAGTATTGAATGCAAATGAATTATTTTACAGAAAGAAAAATCTTTTCGATAAAAAGGTGATAATATGGGTTACCACTGCATTTCGAAGCTTATGACTGACTTTTTCGCAATTTAAAATTGCGTTTGCGCTTAAAAGCTGAAAGTGCTTTAAAAAAATAAACTTTTTTTTTGGTACAACTAAAGCTGCTGACGTTGAAAGTAAATTTTCTTTTTTTCGAACATGGATCGAATTATTTATCTAGAAAAAGGCGTTTTTTTCTTTATTTTACGTAAAAAGTAGCACTACAATTAAATATTTAACATACCTTTTTAGTTTTTAATGAAGACGATTAACGTATAAGTAAAGTTTGTATTTTATTTTTTATGTAAATATACATAAAAATATTCATAAATCTTAAAAAAAAATGAATCTTACTATATTTAATAGTATTTTATTGATGTGAAAGTATTGTTGAAAATTTTTGGATTACTCTTTGTTGAAATAGTTACGTACAATTTTTTAATAACTCAAATAATTTTATTATTGCTGTTGGTTTTCATGTTTGTTGAAAATCGAATCGCACCGTATCTCTGAAATAATCGAATGATACACTGATAAATTGTACAAAGCAGAGAACTACAATCTACAAAACTGAATAAAATAGCTTTTCAAAGAATGGAATTCGTTTCTACGTCTATTTATGTAGTTTTGCTAGGCCTATGTAACCTATGCAACAAAACGTACATAACTTGTTTAATTTACGCCCAGCCACTGGATTACAGATGCTTTTTTCTATAGATATCGACAAACGATGCAGTTCTCCCAAAAATTACAAAGAAGATAATTCCTCTAGTAAATGGTTTGAAACATTTACAAATGTAGCTAAACATTTCATAGAATATCGACTGTGCAAATTTCCAAAAAAATATATACATGTAACAAGTTTACATCATGGGGAACGCATTTACTCTGACTAGACGACAGACACTCGTTTTGTCTATTTCAGCACGTGTACCTAAATTATGGGATATAATCCGTCCGAAGTCTCTTATACACTTATTGACTTACATTCATTGTCTAATAATTCTTACCTGTAATTTTAACTGGATGGATATATTTATAATTGAATATCATTTAATTATATAGTAAAACCATATTTGACAATATATTATTATAATAAAAAAAAACGGAATAAACAGACATGCATTTATTATGTAAATTGATTACTGTTAATGGACATTCATTGAATAGTTTATATTATTTACTGACAAGAAATTCATATATTGAAGAAATGACCAACTGGAAATTACAAAAATAACAGTGATAAAAATTAAAAATTTTTTCAGATACAGATTGAAAAATGGGTTGGTATCATAAAAAAAATACTCTGAATCTAACTCATATAATTTAGCAATTTAGATATTTTCACAGCATGTCAAACGCATTTAGTAACTAAAATTACTCTAAAGGCAAGCCAAAATAGTCAGAACAAATTATAATTCTTGAATGGGATAATAGAAAATAGATTGGAAGCATAGCGACGTTGATTGCAAATCTCCATGCTGTGAATTTTTTTGAATGTGCTTAATTTGATATCATTAAAAATATCTTTATAAAAAGTTAATGTTAATGAAGAAGATTCAGAATTCTTATTGTTGTGAAAGGTGAATATAAGATAATTCAATCTTAATTATTATTGAAATATATACACGTCAAGGTATTTAAAAACTTGGGTCTAAGTAATCAATATCTATCAAAATTAGTAACGGATCTAAGATTAGATTTGAACCGATATAATTATTCTTACAATCAATGTATTTCTTTTGAAAAATTCCAAGTTTCAATTTACTTAACCAAACATGGAAAGAAAAGAAAAAGTTTTTACAAGTTGAAAAGTAAATTTGATAGTAAAACGTCAGATCATTGGTGTATCAAGCTTCTCATCAAGTTTCTCACCAGTAGTTATATTATTGATGAAAATATTAAATAAAAGAGACAAGAGTTTTGAGCTTTATATAATACCTGCAACTTTACAAACTTCAAATGAATTTTACATCAACTAATTAAAATTATTAATGAGATAAGTATGATACTTACGGTACATAAGTTCCAAAACTATATTTACAAATATAGTTTTGAATCATTTTCAATACTGTCAGAAGGATAAAGGTGAATGCTCTATTCTGTTTTTATTTATACTCATTCTTAAATAGGTGATCTTTAACTCTGTAATTGAATACAATTATTAAATTATTGGATAATATTATTAAACTAAGATGGAATAGTTGAAACTAAATTGCGATGACTAAAAGATAAACAATTTATTTTATATTGCATGCATAGTCATCAAATAAGTTTGTCAAATCACCACAAAAAAAAAACAACTTTTTAAATTGTCATTGAATTTATACTTATTAATAATGTAATAATATAATCTAATGTTTCGACAAATCATGAGTTGCTGAAAGTGAATATGTCGAAATATTATCACATATCCTTTGGCTTACTACAATGATCAGCATTACTATCTTTATTAACATATAATCTATCGAAAGCAGTTATAGTCGAATTAATTCTACAATACTTTTTAATTTTAAAACGGAGAAAATCTCGTACATTATTTCGGAAAAAATAGGAATGTATAAATTATGTCTCCAAGCAATTACGTTCTTTCACTAAACATATATAAAATATAATAGCATACAGTTTTTTCATAATTTTAAACTTTATTTATTCTCATATATTTATTTGTAGATGTATCTTTGTACATCACATACATCAACATACACGTATGCCATATGTATGAAAACAAATCCATACATATAGGTTAATATTTTTGTACTTTCAAATACTTATTATCAAACATAGTATATGGTATGTACACATAAGTATGTACTAATATCGAAATATCCATTTTTATACATAAAAATGAATGCATACAAGCGTATATACAAATATATATATTTATTAATAACTCATTACAATTACATGAAAAATAATATGGATATTATTACATCAATTATGGGTTTCAGAATATAAGTTATATTCTATAGAAATAATTATTAAACATATGAAAATTCATATATTTTAAGGATAATTATCTAAAGTGGATGCAATAAACTTTTTAATAATGAAATGATAACATTTTAAATATGTAATTTCATACTATATTACTGATCATTATTATAAAGTCATGTTTCTACATGAAACTTTTCATTAAAAATAATGTTGTTTTGGTCACATGTTTTTTGTATTAAAAGTTTTTACATTTCGTATTAATTAGTATTTTAAATATTTTTATAATATTAGAAAATTTTATGCTTCATTATTTAATATTTCATTATAAATAAATAAAGTGGAATTTTTATTAAATTAATATAGATTTCTTTACCATAAGTTATTTTATAAAGTATAATGATTTGTAAATTAAACTCTATATATTGTCTTTATACGTACTAGCAAATCTCATTCAGAATATTATTAAAATTCATTTTTGGGGAATCCTATTTTCATTATAAAATCAAATAACATCTGTTTTACGAAACGACTCGCGCATTAAATAAATTTTTGCTTTAATATTCTTATAATAATATGTTTAATATTTAAATATAATTATCCATATTTTTTTCATTTATTAAAAATGTATTTAGTTCCAAAAATTTGGTGTATTACTTTTTTAAACAAACTTTATATAAAAAAAAATTCTCTGCACAAGTTGTATTTTAATTTAAATATCTTATTCATTAATATTGAGGATATTTGGAATAATTTATTTCATTACTATTTACTATTATAAACTATTGGAAATTTTTTCAAGTAAGTTTATTGTGTTTCTGTTTTTATTTTAATTGTATATGTTTGCTCATTTGTATACATAACGTTCATCTGGATACACGACAATGCTTACTCTCTTACTCCACTAATTATATTATAATTGACCATGTGTCACTTATTATAATATATTTGTTAAACTATACATATATATACATGTGTAGATATACACACAATTAATTAATATGTAATTATTTATACTTTAAAATAGGATGCAATTGAAAAAATAATTAATTTAAAATGTGATAAATATAATTGATTGTTAAATCAATTATAATGTGAATGTATATCAAGCATTTGTATTTAAAATTTTTAATATTATCTTATTGGATATTAAACCATAAAATGTATAAAAACTAATTTAATAATGGACAATACAAAGATTTATTAAAAATTAATACTATCATAAATAAATCGAACATTGCAATTTAATAGCTTCATGTGTGTGTGTGTGTGTGTGTGTGTATGTGGGGAAAATTCATTTTCTATATAATATATTTTTTATTTATACAAAAGAGATTTATTGAAATGAACAAAAATCTTTTTGCAAATTCTTTATTTATAATTACACAAATTCTCAGGTCAGCTCAAAAGCAGAACTATTCAATCGTAATCGGGCAAAAATTTTATTGCAATGTCTTTTTTTCAAGTTTATTGTAATTACACATTTAAAAAATCCTGTTAGACAAATATAAAATGCTCAAATAACTATATAAAAAGACTTTGCGTCTTTTATTTTTCGAAAATTTTCGTTCATACGTTCTAATATGTTCGATATAATCTTGTTTACAGATCGATTTATAAAAAAGTTTTATTAGAAATCTTCAATAATATTTATATCTTAAATAATGTATTAAATTGTCCTTTATTGCATTAAAAAACATTTGCTTTTACTTATATCATTAATAATAGCTCAGAATTTTATTAGCCCAAACTTGGTGATTAATTTTTTTTTTTTTTTTTCCGAGTCAAATACAAAGTAAAATAATATTCTGTAGTTATGAAGATATTTTATAACTTCTTGAAGCACATTTTGCCAACAGATGGAGAAGAGATGGAAGGAAAAACGAAGTTGACAACTTATTTTCCTATATATAATTTTGTCGCTCGAGAGAATAGAGAATCTCTCTATAGATATAAAAAATGAAAGGCAAACCAGCGAACAGATGGATGTGCGTAGATATCTGGACCACTGATCGATGGTGTACATCATACTTGCACTCGCGTTTATTGCAGGAGACCTCGATAATAGCCAGTTACTCCCACGCATCCATGACACCAGCCGTATTCTCCACCCACGCATGTGTAATGCACTTTGGCACACGTATGCCGCACAAACTTTGGTCCATGTATGCTTACGCATGCATGGGCTTTGCTCTGCAGAGGCTGGTATTTTCATGAAGCGGAAGCTGCGCTCTGCCTTTTACATCTCTGTGCCAGATATAGCGTGAGAATTTCATGCGGATGCTGTAGAGGACGATTAGTAACGTTTCTGAGTCACATTGCCGCGAGGATAAATTAATGTTTATGGGGGTCGGGAGCTTATGGGGAAATCAAACGCGACTGTCGTTATAACGACCGATCGGAAGAGCATTACAGTTTAAAAGGAGAAAGAGGTGCTCTTGCAGGAGAAAAGAAGATGGGAATTGTGAAATTTATAACTTGTACGTTCGTCCGTAATTTTGCGGATCACAAAGATTCGAGAAAGATAAAACTAGTGTAATAGTATAGCACGTACACCTATTTTTCTTAATAATTTTATTGCACTCACATTTGAATTCTGCTAATGGATTTTATCAAATACTAATAAATGTTGGTTATAATCAATGTTTATTGACATAATTAAAACATTTTTAATACTAGTATAAGTTTTACTCAAATTAATATTGTTTTTTCATAATCCATATTTCTTCTTTCATTTTGAGAATAAAGTATTGTAAATCATGATTAAATTGATGTACCTATAATGACTTTCGTAATGTTGTAATAAAATTTTATGTTTTTGCAATCAAATGTGAAACATTGTAAATAGAAATTCTGAAACTAGTTAAAATTTCGTTTATATTTTTAAATATTGATTTACAAATTTGCATGATAATAGGATACCAAATCATTACTTATTTACATTAACGACATACATTTATTATTTTTAAAAATATTTTATACTTTATTCTGGGTTAATTATAGTCTCAATTATAAAATGAATCATTAACTATTACAATACTATAGTCATTATATAAATATAAAGTAAGTAATTACGCATAATATGGGTTAATTTTAACTTTTAAAATTATTTTATGAATATTATTTAATTTACGAGTTCGATATTATAAATATTATTGTAAATCAAAATATATTGGTACATAATTTTTATCGTTTATTAATTAAATTAAATACAAATTAATTTACACAAAATGATCATATCTTATAAAAATTTAATAAACTGAACATTCATGTTATTGTAATTAAAATATTAATTAAAAACTTACATATGTAGCTTATAAACAAATCGTATTTTCTAATATATTTGAATAATAAGAAAAATTTTTTATGTGATCAAAAAAAATTTAAATAGCATGTGAAATATTAAAATGTAAAACATTTACTGAACTCATGATAACATCTGATGAATGTAATTAAATAGTATAATAAAATATATTACTTGTATGAAAGTTGATAAATGCAGTACTTATTTTTTACACAAGAATATGGAACTTTTATATTAATGTTCATAATTAAATGCAATGCTATTCATTACTATTATCAAAAATCTTTCGAGAAATTTAAAAATTAAAAAAAATTAAGGAAAAAAAAATTTAAATCAATAAATGAATTTTGATTTAAAAATACAAACACTACTAATATTATATAAAATTTAAATTAACTTTCTATTTTTACAACTTTTCTGTATTATTTCTGTTTCAAATAGATTTACTCTAATTTCAAAAATTAGCTTCAATATATTAACATTTCATTTATTTTTTAATTATATTTTATATAGTTATCGTATCTTGTTATAGGAGTTTCTTTTGAAATATTTTATAAGTATCATATCAATCTAAATAAGTATTATTAAATAAAGTTTATATTAATATAAATTGAAAAAATAATTTTATCATTTAACAGAAGAATATTAATAAAAGTATACACAGAGTGAGATTTTTGTATAAAATTTTTGTATAAAGTCAAGTACAAAATTCAAATTACATGTTTGTCTTTTAAGTTAGATATGAATATTGATTCCCTTATATAATTTTAATACTTATCAATTTTTTTTCAATATATGTGAGCTCAAAAAATTATGTCATGTCACAGCATCATTTACAAGAATGAGATTACAGAATGACTCGTATTTACATATGGTAAATAATAAAAATTTTATTTTTTAGATTGAATAAAAAAAAATATATAATTTTATTTATTAATAAGTTTTGTTTTTATTTATTTTAAAGCTAATAATAATGTTTATCTACAATTGTGTTACTTTTAATATTATTTTGAAAGTTGTCCCGTAATCCATGTATAAAAATATAATAAAGTAATTCATAGGAAAAGAATTTATAAATAATAGATATAAGATAAGTATTACCAGCATAATATACTGTGTTTAAAAGTTTAATATATATATTAGCTTTACGTAAAATACAATTTTTTTTTACTGAAAAATATTTTTTTTATAGATTTATTGCACATAATATCTATAAAATAAAAAAAAATCCATAGACTAGCCATTGCCTCCAATTTTATATTTCGTCATTTCCAATATATTCACACTACATCATCGTTTTCATTCATAAGTGAAAATATAATTTGACGTTAAATCAACTTAACGTATAATACATAAAAAATGTTCATTTTAATGATAAAATATTAATGATAAAATATAAAAATATTACTTTGTATAAATTAATATATTATTCAAGCTTGAAATATTTAAAATTTTGTAATCTTTTTTTTTTAACTGAGCATCAATAAAAATACGAATTAATTCTACAATTATATATATATATATATATATATATATTATGTATATTATCATAATTTTTTGTCAATATAGATTTTTGGACCGATTATTAACTTTAAGTTTTCAGATTATTTTCTTGAATTATCTATTAATTCAATTGTATTTGTAAATATTTATTGCTATAAATGTTTTAGAAAATCATAATTTAGAGTGATTTTTGTCTAGTTTTTGTAATGCACAAGACCTTTATTCAAAATAAAAAAAAAAAGAAACAATATTTGAATAAAATTTCTTTGGATCAAAATTTTCAAGAATAATCGAACAAGCCTTTATTGATTATAATAATTCTATAAATCCAACGGTTCTACTGTGAATTTAATAGTTCGATATTACCAAAAGCGTAAACACAGAATGTTATCATCAACACGAAATATTACCGGAGGTTCTTCTCGTGCATCGTTTTCGACACACTTCTCTTTCATTTTAGTCTAGTGCATCCATTTAAATATAATTTTATATTTTAAGTAAAATTTTATATTTAATATTGCATTATTTTAGTTTTCATAAAAGATATCTCAATTTTATATTTCACTCGAATAACATAATTTTTAAACAATATACATCAACGGATGGTATTTTATTAAGCATTTTATGTATTATTATTTGTATTTGTTTAGTTTTATAAAGAATTAATTTTTTAAATAAACGAGTGAATTTTCTTTTAAAAAATCACGATTGGTTAAAATTTTTCGGTTTCATTATTTATTCAATACAGTGAAGAAAATTTTATTCATTACATAAATATTTAGTGAATATGAATCATTATTATGAATATGGTTTTAAACAAAAAAAAGTCGAATTTATGGAAGTTAATCATTTAATAAGGTATAATGATTTTTTTAAAATAAATTTATGTTTATCTCTATTGGAGTAATATAGGTATCGGGTAACAATTTTTACTCAAAGGAATAAAAGTGCCAATTTGAAAATTTTGAATTAATTTGATAAGATTTTTTGTAGTATAACCATTTCCTTTGTTACGTAATTTACAAATTATCTTTAAAAAAATATTTATTTAAAATATTATTTCGGACTAACTAAAAATACGATATTTTATGTATAAAGGTTAAAATTTCTTTTTAATACATACTATACTTTCTCCCCGCAAAAAAAAAAAAAAAAAATATAAAGTTTAACGAGACCATATCAACCAGTTCGACCCCCATTAAGCATTTAGTATTGAACTTTAAATTATGCTCATCTTCTCGGCAGAATAATGGACTCGCTATTCAGAAAACCGAGCAGCCACATTTCTCCCTTAATTATTAGTGTCGAAAAACATGATTTAAGAATATAAAAAGAGCCGAGACTGCATAATTTTTTCTCGAAAGCTCTCGAGCGTCTGAAGGACAGAGACAAAAGAGGGAAGAATAAAGAATTCAATCACCAAGGACACATCCCTCTCGCTTTAGTATCCTCTCATTGGGGGTTGGTGAATCCGATTGTAGAGCATTGCGTGACTTGCGTCTCACGTGGCAGTTCATCTCCCGCGCACCCACGCGTCCTCACCGCGCCCGAGAAATTCGCACACTTTGTCGTTGCGACGAGGGGGTGGGGGTAATAGTCGCGCAGCATCCCTGCGCTGGTGCATCTTGTAGTTGCTCCCCGTGGATCCGCGATACCGAGCGCAGCCTCCTAATCTCTTTTTATTGCCTGTAACTGGCTGTGACTCCGAACCGTGACTTGCACCCTAATCGTGCACTTCACTCCCTCTCACCTTATATACCGCTCATCGTTGTCTTTTGGATGCTGTACCGCTTCGACATCTTGACACTCACACGTACGCGCTTCCTCTCATACAGTGAATTGGATGTCGGCTGGCACTCGGTCCCTGTCACAATGTGTTTGCGATTCATCCCGCTAGTTCTCATCACATTTTCCTTGGCAAATGCACTTTATACATGTACACACACAAATGCACAAATAAATTTCTTTTATATAGACTTGGATGGAAATTGTGCGTTGGTGTAATTTTTGAAGGGACAAGTCGCATCGTCCTAAGGAACGATACCTTTGTTTGAAATATTCTTTACTTGACTCTCAAAGTGAGCCTACTTTACATAACAATTTACTTAAGGAAAACTTGTCCTTATTCATGAAGAGGTGTTAAAATTTTTTTATATTTTATCTCTTGACACATAGAATATTCGTACTTTACTGAATATTTATGATGTATCAGATTACTATGAATTATTACGATCTTTTAACTTAGGAAACTATAACCAAAATTTAATTTTGACCTGCATATTCCGATATAAAAATGACAATATTTTTTAAGCGTGTTATAACAAGATAATTACGTTCGAAAAAATGAAGGCTAAAAAAATGATCAGTGTCAAACATCAGTTTTAAATATGTACCGATTATACAGATTAGTCTCAGTGCATAATCTTGTTGGAATATATGCTGTGGAATTTAGTTACGATAATGAACGTATAGATTAACCTACTTCTAAATATAAGGAAGCCAACAATACGAATTGTGACTTTAAAACCCAACTATGCATATGAAGTGGCTACTACAAGTTTGATGTGTACCGTGACTTTATTATACAAACTTTTATGTAAATCGCTCATACCAGATCTATGTAAATGGCTGTCATATTATAGTAAAAAAAATACATTAAATTATTCCTTATAAAGGTAATACGGCTTATCAGTGATGATGATTAAAAAATTGAATATTAACTTTTGGAAATATAAAACTAATTTTGGTTTTGTTTATGTAGTAATAAATATTGTCAAAGTAATTTAGTTATAGATTCATATATCCATAATTCAAAATTTTGCATTCATTTTATTTTTTAAAATAAAGTATTTACATATTTAATATACTACATTCCAATTTCATTTTTTACAAACCTGAAATTATTAATAATAATAAAAACGGGGTAATATTTTGATTTATTATATACATTTTTTTATTTTTACATTATATAATATAGAGTTTGTATTAAATTATACATTTAATATATTTAAAATAATTGCTAATTTTTTTTTTAATTTCATGTGATTTACATGCAATATTGTACTGATGATATATCGTTCATAATTTTTTGTAACTTGTATAGTTATATCACATGTATAATTACTACAACATACAAATTATTTTTTTCTAATGAAATAAAATAGAAATTTTACTTATTTTATTAATTAATTAATAAACAAATATAATTAATAATTAATAAAATGAAAAGCTATTTCTAAGCCTGAAATCAATTGAGTCTTTTATTATATATACCATTTATTTATAAATAGCTTATTTTTGATGAAATTCATATAAAAAAAAAATCTCATATTAATAAAAACATGACCCCTGTGTCAGTAAAATGTATAACAAGAATATGGATGATAGCGACTATGCAAATCTAAGTACATAGATAAATATTGTCAAATGCTTCTCATCTCCAGCCGTTCCTTATAAGTACATCACTTAAATAGATAAAAATTCATATAAATTTATAATTCTATATTTTAATTAATCTAATTTATTATTATTATTATATAAATTCATATATTATTTATGTATCTTCCTATTTATAACCTGTTTTTCAAAGAAATGTATGGAAATATTTTATTATTTTTCTTTTACTTGTAATAGCAATAAAAAAAACTTAATTATCTTGTAAAGTTATTGAAGATTCTAAAATAAAATAACATTAAGTTAAGAAAAGATTTACGTACTTTTGTGCTTTTAATGGATCTGTACATGAGAGTAGCTTTTATGTACTTATATATACACACGTACTCGTCTACTATTTTTAGGAATATATTTTTATAATTATTCTTTCAGTCAAAGTTTTTAATACTAATACTACTTTTAATAGATTATAAATTATGTATAACTCCGATAGAAAACTTTTTCCAACTCCTTTTGTACTAAATTTATCTTAAATTTTTATTTTAATTAAGCCATTGGTTTTAATTTATTAAAAAAACAATAGTATTAGTTTTTAAAGCTACTGTAGCATAAACTTAATTTACATTGAAACATAAATTAGCTATTTTGTTATTTGCTTGTATTCTGTAAATATACCAATCAAAATGAAAACATACAGTACCATGTAAATTATTTTCCAGTTTTTATTTTAACTTATATACTTTAATTTTATTAAAAATTTTTTCTTTTTTAATATTTATGTTTATTAAGCATAAGTGAGTTTGAAAATTGTATATGTTATTAATTGTAAATTTGTAAGGGGCAAAATTTTTTAAAAAATAAATAAAATATACAAGTTAATAAAAAAGTATTTCATAAAAAATATACGTAATACAAATACATTTAATATTATTTTTTTATTGGTCCATAATTTTTAGCTACTGTTGTAGAATATAAATTATTTTAAAATTCTTAAAAATAATGATGAAAGATGGTTTATGAATATGAAATATTATAATTTTATAAATAAATAAAAAGAAATCTGATTAAAAATAGTATTTTAATAAAGTAAATAATTTTTAAATTAAAATAGCTTTGGAATTAAAATTTCAATTTTTATATTTTTTCTTATATTATTTATAAATACTAACAATGTACTGAAATGCATAAATAATTTTGTGCTTTTTATTTTTTATTTTTATCTATTTACAGTACAGTATATACAGTAGCTTACATAATAATATACTTAAATTTATTTTTTCAAATATATTTTTATACAATAATTATAAGAATACATAAATTATTATTATAAAATATAATACATATTCATGGTATAAATTATAATTACTCTACAAAAAATTCAATAGTCAAATAAAAATTTATGATAAAGAACATGAAATAAATATTCATAGCAGTGTACATTATTATGGATAGACAATTATATACAGGAAGTTATATTTGTATATTTATGCTACTCTGTATGTATTCATGAATACAATGATCTATAATAATAAAAAAAGCTTCATTATTATCTGACTGTTACACTAGTCACAAATATCGATCGATAAGATTTTGCTAAAAAATTGCTTTATATTATATTGTATTTGAGTAAGAATATAAAAATGCATTATCTTATCTCATCAAATTATCCATAAGATTTATAAATAAAATAATAACATAGCTACTAGAATTAGTGAACACTAATGTTATTATAATTAATATTTGTTTATTTTCCAACTTCTGCTTAATTATGCATCAATATAATTCTTCAATACATATTAAAATAAAGGTTAAAGCTTTCTTTTAATGGCTGTTATTATATTTGAGCACCGATTTCCACGAATAACGAGAGAAATAGGGAAATTACAACGATAAAGTATTATTTAATAATAGTGAGATAGTGATTTCTTTTTTATGTTAAGATTAATTGATTAACTATCACTATAAAATAAAAATGATGAAAACCTTTTTCTATACACTAATTAAAACTAGTCGAGGGGAAGAAGTTCAACAAAGCACTTCTGAAGATATATGAAGAAAAGAAGATTTAAAGATTGAGTACGGGAGTTGAAGGAAAAAGCCTGCGGTTGTTGTAAGTGTACGAATAATTGCATTATCCTCGGATTTACAGGCTACAATAGAAGAGAAAAGTGCATGTGTCTAAGTGGGAATCGAGAAAATAAATAGTTTGTACTTCCATATACCTTTGTGCTAAGTTCTTCGTTAAAATTGCGAGTGCATCCGTGACTTTCCGGATTTAGACGTCTATTCCGGCATGTATACAGCCAAAATGTCGGTGTAAGTGAAAGAACTAAAGGCAAAAAACTGAGAGTGAACTCAAAAAAACTATATATTTTAATGGAAGCAAGTAAATTCAAAGATGCATAACCTGATGAGTGTGTACGACTAAAAAATTTATAGCAACATGATTGCATTTATTATTGGAATAGACAGGTGCTTTTGTGATTAATTTAACTACATATTTATAAAATTAAATGAGTTATTTATATCAATGGATATTCAATTCTAATATCGAACAATTTACGGTATATTTTTTTAAACAATAAATAAATTTGGCTCGACAATATTCAATTGATTTAAAATTTGATATTTTAAATCATACTTTTTTCATCCAGTATTTTTTTACAAACCGAAAATTACTCTCCGAGAATGAGTGACAATAAACTGTGAAAATTTCATCTAAATCGGTAAATTCGTTCAAAAGTTACCCGATTAAGTTACAAAGTTATCTAACAGACATACACTACTATTATATATATATTACAACACTAAAATAATTTGAAAACTAAAATAATTGTGTCCTTAAAGTTATAAATCCTGGTCAAGCCGAGTTCTCGGGAGTTTCGACGCAAAGTTCTTTCTCCAACCACACACGAGGGAATGGGATAAGAATTAACTAGCGAATGAGCAATTGATATAACAGATAAAATGATCGAGTTTATTGATAATAGAAAAAAAAAAGTAGCAACAGTAAGGTATAATATTAGAAAATAGTTGAGAACATGTATTCATATGTTCATTAAATGGATTCTGAACGACATGTTATTTCCAGAGTAATAACTCGCTTTTAACACTATAATATAATTACGTTAAGCAAATAATAGAGGTAAAGAGCTAATGATATAGAGTGAAGGAGACAATAATAATCGAGAAACTTCTAGATTTATAATTTATAATTTTAAGTGACATTGTTTCAAATGTGACACATTATTTCATTTATTGTTATTACTGATTTAATAATGATAATCCTGTTAGATATTTCCACAAAATCTGTTGTATCTAACACTGTATTTATAAAAAATCTCTGGATCTGCCATTGTGTTTAAATTCTCATCACATTCAAAAATAGGTTATTTAAATTTTTTACACTCATTTAAGTAATAAATAAACAGAGGTATGCAAATATGCTTAATTTACCTTTCATTTATCGTAAAAAAAAAATTTTTCAAAATTGAGCAATAACAATACTGATTATATATTTTGGTATTGAAGTTTACAAAATCTTATCTTTTAATTTTATTCATATGATGATTCTTACCATAATATAAATATTTTACTAGCTAATTTATAATTTTTAATCACATAGAAGAGTGAAATATAATGAAATAAAATTTTATTAATATATATCTATCCATTACTAATTTTTTTCTTGTTCATTTGTATGTAAATGATAAAAAAATTCAGTATAGAATGTTATTCCATAATTTTTATAAATTTTGTAAAGTACAAATTAAATATAATTTTGATGTAAACATCAATTTTACAATATAAATTCTCTCTACCACGTTGCATTTACCTTTAATTAATACATTATCCAATGAAAATTTAAAATAGTATTTTAAAAATATGCTTTGTATCAATGACAATTATTATCAATCTGTCATATCTAAAACAAAAGAAAATTATTAATTCCAAATAAATTATCGAAAACTCTACTGATGCGACCTAATTGAAAGGAATTTATCAAAAGTATTTGACAAATTTAAATTGTCGTATAACAATAATTGTCATAATAAGGTACTGTTCAATTACTTTCATTAAATTAATGTGTCTAATATACCAAGCATATTCTTTCTGTTCGCATGACATTCACTGCCGAAATTTGTGTTTGATAATATAGATGATAATATGGGAATAAAATAAAATCCAAATAATCTAAAATAAACAATGACGATACGTGTAAGCATAGTTATACACGCATATTAGCTTGCGGCAAAAACTTGACACTAGCGCTATGGCGGAACATCGACCCACTAAACCACTAGATTTAAGCTCGAGAAAAGCTCACTCAAAGGATGTAAATTAACCGAGATTCCTTTGGCATTATTATTCTGTATTATGACGATTTTGTACTTTGTAGTTGTAGAGTGTCACCACCATTTCGTAAGGACTCTCATTCTCAGTCAGCAAACACGAAGTCAACGCGAGTAACCTTCTTTTGCGTTAATCCAAGAACAGATCGATCCCCAACATCCTCGAGTCAATTTGACGTTCTTCTGCGTCACTTGGCTGTACCCATCCATTCATGCAGCTAATTAATGTTCCCCGTTAATTAGTTACCCGATCCACCCCTAAAAACCATCTTTGTACAATTAATTTCATTGTTTCTAAATCAGCGTTTTGAATTTCTGACTAGACTAGGAGACCGTGTCGTGACAATCATCCTGACGGTTTTCTACATCCTCTGAATGCATCGGCTCTTTTTATGCAAATGCATTATATTCTTAGGGGTACTGTTGCATCTATTTTTGTGATTTCTGTCACGTTCTTTATGAGAGTGCGAATCGACATATTTTTGATAGATTTAAAATATTTATCGCGTGTTTTTATTCCAAAATATGCCAATAATTTAAATAATTTAAATTTAAATAAAAATTACGTTGATATTAATTAAAATATTTTATGCATTTATGTTGAATATTGTTTAAGAAAATGTAAAAATTGGAATAATTAAACTTAATTGATATTCCATTGGCCCATTTACTAAAATCATAAGTTTTTCCCGAAACGGTGAAAATTTAAAATAAAAAATATATGTATATTTTTATTGATTCTCATAATCCTATAGCCTTTTAATATTATAGATCCTTTTTTTTGCGTTATAAGTTTTAACAATTTTTATTACAAAATATTATTTTTTAATATGAGTTTCCCTTTATGCGTACATTTATTATTGATATACTTATAGCTAAGTTTTAGTATTAATAAATATTACCGAATAAATAATCCGCACGACCATTATTTGTGCCATTAGCATCCGTTGGTACACTTAATGTTCTGATACTGTGAATGGATTCTATTCTTCTCTTTCTCACTTTCTAGCTTGCTCACTCGATTCCTATAGCTTTAATTAAATTCTATACTTCTCGAGAACTTCATTAATGTTTCCATTAGGTTTGTTGTCCAAAATACATTGGTAGTAATAATAGAAACAGTGTTAATAATTCTACAGCTATGACTAAAAAATTCAATGTTAATAAAACCCCGAAATAATAATTTCGATAATTACGAATGTTTCTAAATTTAAATAAATATTTTTTTTAACTGTATAAAACCATTTTCTTGTTCGAATTTTTATTTATTTCAAATTTTATGAGTGTAATAAAAAAAATTTATTAAAGTAACTTCGATGTATATTGTTCTTTGGAATTTATCAGGGTAATTTTAGAATATTAGAAAATTTGTTTTATTTGCACTTTAAGTTCTAAGTCGGAAGAATTGAAAAATATTTAATTAAAATTATTTTATAAATATTAAAGCAAAACTAATTTAAGGATAGTTAATAGCTAAAAATGTCTTTATGTTAGTAATACAATTTATTTCATTTATTAAATCTCAAAATAAAAATCTGATACTAATAAATTAATTGAGTTTCCGAATTGAAAAAATTAGTAAGGGTAAATTGTATAAATATGAATTGAATTTCGATAAAAAAATAAACATAATTATGAAAAAATATCTAAAATGGATAGCCATATGTTAAAACGTAACATTAAAGATTAGAGGAGAATAATTTTATTTCAGTGACTAGTAAAATATCTAAAATAGTATTTTTAAATATAGAAATGTCAATTTTAAACAGAATATCTGAATGATCTATATATTTTTAAATTTAATGAAAATAAAATAAAAAACAAAGTATAAGTCAGTAGTCAAAAAATTTTTAGTAATTCTGGAGATTCTACAAAGTGCAGATGCATATGTGACTACATTTAAATATTTTTCTCATATTTCCACGACTTTATTATTAAATTAAATTTCTTATATTCCTATAATAAAATGCACTGAATTAATACCATAATTTAAAATATTTTTCTACAAGATATGAAATATTTATTTTCAACGTGATTGGTTAAATAATATTAAATTCAAATTTATAATTATAGTAGGATTTTCTATTAATAGAATAATGTATTTTTATTTAATTTTAATTAAAAGTTACTACCTAAATAAATTTACATCACAATGAACAAATAGTGTATTAAAAGATAACCTTCTATTTTAATAATGTTGAGCATGTTTTAATTTCAGCATTTTATTATTCTTCTTTTTAAAAAAATAATGTATTACGATATAACCTTTTCGATATTTCCTTATTCCTTATATATATATATATATATATAAGCAAATTTTAATTAGCTACAAATTTATTTTCATAATGAGAAAAATTTATCATGAATCACTAGAAAAGGCATCTCGATGAAATATGTGTCATTGGTTACTTTTTTAACCAAATTTATCATAACATCAGCTTTATGAGTACATTCGTCAAGGACGTTATCATTTTCTAATCATTTAGTACCAAATTGAATCGCTTTGAGATGCACAGCTATATTACAAATATTTTCCTTTGTGAAGTTGGTAGTGTTCGCTTTCATTATTCAACAACTAAATGACAACTAAAATTGAATTCAAGGGATTCGTAAAAAGAGATGGAAAGGGAAGTCCATTTCATTACTGGAGTAAAATGAATTGGTAATAGTAACGAGCGTTTGTCACGTGGAAGTACCGGTTGCAGGAGCAAGAAGTCGGTGCAGGACGACTTTGATGACTCAAAGGCAGAGGATGGGACATGGAACAGCTAATTAGCAAATTGCCTGATCAAATGAACGAAAACTAATTTATGATAATTGTGAAAATGTAAAAAATTTTAATAAATTACTTTTAAATTTGTACACCCATTTGTAATGTTTAAATTGGCGGCATACTTTCACTATTCAAATACAGAAAATTGAATTTGTTTTGATATTTACATGACAACTTTCTTTAAATAAAATCTAGACTGCTGATAAAAGTAACAAAATCTTTTAGTGCAATAAAGTAAATGTTAATTTAGTAAAAAAATGTTCAATTTGAAAAAATATTATTCTAATTTTATAAATGAGATATCTTAAGATAAATTGTTAAATTTGTTAAAAACAATTCAATTAATTTTAATACTATTTCATTTTCATTTATTATTCATTACTATTATTTATTATTATTTATTATTCTATTATCACTATTGTTATTATTTTTTTAATTTATATTGTTTTATATATTCTATTTAAGTATATTTGATAAAATTTCTAAAAAAGTGAGATTTTATTTTTATTTTATATTGTTATTATTATTAATACTACAAAATTTAAAGTGATGTATAAAAGAATTAAAATATATATATATATATATATATATAATTGAAAATTGGAATAATTAACTATGACAAAACATTTTATATATATCTTATAACTAAATAATTTTTTTTGTTTTTAAACTTGTGTCATGCAAATTCAAAAATACGCCATTTGAAATTTCTATTTATTTACAATTAAAGTAAATATTCAAATATTTATGGGAACGAATAAAAAATTTTTGCTTTAAAATTTACCCATTAAAGTAATATTCATTATTTTTACTGGGTAATCAAAATAAATATGTCAATATTTATTTTGTTCATAATATATATTTTTAAGCTTTTATATTGTAGTTAAAACAGATCCTTTTTAACATAATAATTGTGAATTTTTTATTTTTTCATCATAAATATATGATGTATGAAGTACATATATAGTTTAATATATGTACATGTGTATTGCAATGATTGTTCCTTTGATGTTTTGTGTTCAGTCCAAACAGATAACGCAAATTGGATTTTTTTCAGAAAAAACAAAAAAAAAAAAAAAAAAAAATAGCTGGCATGAAATGGAAAATCAAGATTTGTCCTTCAGTAAAGAAAAACAAAGATCGATTCGGCTTTTGCGAGGGACGAGTCAATGTCAAGGAATCTCATATTGAGTGAATAGGATTGAATCTCACGTAGTGATAAGTGTGTGATACTTTCTTTTGCTGAGAAAGGATAAAAAAGGGATTTCACGATATATTTGATCAAATATTGAAAAAAATGCTTAAGGCTTGGTTGTTGAATCCGTCTTAAGAGTATTAAGAATAACAAACTAAGAAACTAAAGAATCTGAGAATCTAAAGATCACGTTGTATTTCAGGAAGAGAGTGAATGTATGGAAGCCCGGATAAGTAGAGGAAAAAATATTGAGATTTATAGACAAAAAGCATACGATGGCTTTAATTTTTAATTATATTTTTCAAGCGATGTATCAAGCAAACTCCGGATGCTATGTGATCTGATCTATTTATTGCAAACTTTTTGTTTTTTATCTAAAAGCCTGATCTAAGTAATCCATATTTAATTTATTCCTTTGATAAATTATTCATTTACTCGCATACTTAATTAACAAGAACCTGCACTTAATTGTCTTTGTAACTCTTACTTCAACCTTGTTTACTTTTCTCGGAATATTCTCACTTCATCTAATACATCCGAGCTGAAGTTTTTCCCACTACTTTGAAGATAAATGCACAGTAGTTGAATATAGATAATGCAAGCCATCGTCAGCAAAATGGTTATCCTGCAAAATTTATACATATATATAGATATATATATATATATATATCATTGATATCAGAATTATTTGCGGAAAATGGACAAAAAAGTTAAGATTTTAGTGTTACTTTTAAGAAAATTTTATTTTTTTATTTTGAATTCTCAAATACGATTTTATTGTTTAAAAATTACTTTTGAACTTTAAAAAATTTTAATTAATTTCTTTGGTTTGTCACGTATCACATTTACAATACTCTATTAAAAGTTACCAAATATTTAATTATGTTAGTACATTTTCGTAACTTTTAAATGATAATAAAAGTTTTTGATATAATTATTTATGAGTATTAATTAGTTTTGTCTACAAACAATTATTTTTTCTACAATTTCATCATTAATGAAGATTTTTAAATATATTTTAACACTATAATTTAGAATATTAGTGCTTATTTGTGCAAACCTGTTCATCAAAACTTGTGTTTTTTTAAATATCTATTATATACATTGTACATTTTAAAAAATGTGAATTTGTATTGAAATATTTTTTTTAAACTCTGTAGCATCAAATTTATACGCTAACGGATTGAAATTTACTATTAACTCTCTAGGTACATTTTTATTGCATTAGTACTGAAAAATGATCTAAATTAGATTTAAAAATTATTCAGCATTTACAATTCATGTATGATGTTCATAGTCGATTTACAAATGATTTTTAACTTATAACTTCTTCGACTACGTACATATTTACCTAAAATTTAGTATTTAAATTTTTCTCTATTCGAATAGACTTCATCCAAAGAATTGAATATGGAACTGCTTTGCCTTGGAAATATGGTGCTAAAGAAAAATCAACAATTATACCTGCATTTATTATCTAGATAATTTAAATTTATTAGTAAAGAATTTGAAAATATTGCTTTATTTCCATTTAGTGCTTATGTTTACTTTTTATATATTCACCAATATTATTCATCTCTAAAAATTATTGCTACTTCTAAACTCTGATGAGGCTTTATGTACAAGCATTTATCATCAGGATATAATTACTTTATTTTTATCAAACTTGTATTATCATAAAAGTATTGTTAGAAAATTTAAGCCAATAATTATGGTTAAATTTTTTTGATGTTTTTTTTAGAAATTTTTGAATACTTAAAATATTATATACACCGTATATTTTATAATTATGATTTCGAATATACAATCATGGATGCTTCCGAGAGAGGTTATACATAAGAATAGACATATTCATTAAAATCATAATTTAATACTTTTAATTAAAATATTATTAGTGCCAGCAGCAGAAAAAAATTTTATGTTTAATATAGCTATTTGTAAATTATATGAGCTTTTAAAAGACGAAGTTTATATTTGAAATAAGAAAAGTAACAAAATTTATAGATTTTTTAATTCTATTTGAAAACATGAAAATATAAAAATATTATTTTCGAAGACTCATAAAGTATTTAAAAGTCTATATTTTATTATTATCATATCGTAATTTTAAACTCGTTAATAACAATATTTTATTTATGTTTGTGTTGATCATATTATTTTAATGCCGATTTGATACATCATATTTGGTATTATAACATTTTTTTCATTATTTATTTTTATATTATTATTTGGACGAATTTGCATTTGTTTGTTACACAGCCATAAGATTATAATTGAATACTTTTTATAAAAAGAGTAAAAGTATTTGCATGTGGATTTATTGTAAATTTTTTTCCCATCATTGAAGCTGAAAATTGATTAATATAAAAAAAGTTATTATTTATTTTAGTTTATTGTATTACAAAAAAATCATATAAATAATGTTTAAAACTGGTTATTATTATATACTTTAATTTATACTGTTATTTCATTGCTTGTAAATAAATTAATTAAAATTTTAACTATTTAATTGTATTTTAATAGTTTTTTTTGTTTATTTTTGGTTTATATTTGGCATCGTATTGAATATAAATTTGAATTATTGATTTTTTCAAAAAACAATACGGGATTTATTACTGTTTATTTGTTTTAAATTTAAATTTATTGAACAAAATCTAAAATAAACTTTAGAATAATTCAAAAGTTAAGTTAGACAAGATACAATGATAATAGCCTATGATTTTTTTCAAAAGTTAATATAAAAAGTAAACTTGTCATTATGAAAAGATTATTCATTGCTAAAAGTGACATTTTAGTAAAATACTCTTCATTTATACGATGTGTTAATTTTAATTTTTAGTATTACAAAATACATAATTCTAACCAAATACTCAAATACAAATAAAGAAACATTGAAACAAATCATTTCATTGGTACTGATATTGGGTAACTACAAATGATCTATCGTTAATAGCTTATTCATAAAATATTATTTCAATGTTAATTTTCCTATCATTACTTCGCTTTCTATACTTCTGTCTTATATTCATCTCCTGTTGCTTGATTTCCTTACAATACTATACATTTAATAGTTGCTCAAGCGGAAACTGAAAATACTAGTGGAACAAACGTATGAGCTTTTTCCAGCTTTTATAACGAAATTTTTCACAAATGCTTTGTCGATTTCGTAAACTATGAGCAATTTGACATATGTATTTTTCCAGTGCTTTAAATCAGATGGAAAACGACACTATCAATAACTTATCGAATCGCTGTTTCCTGATTAATGTTATCATAAAGTTTAGTTCGAAGATCGTTGGGATGGAAAAAAATATTGGTTTTTAATAATCTTCGTGAATCATTAAATCTAGTCAACTTTATTGCTATAATACATAAAAATTGCATTAGTTTTACATATTATATTTTAATGGATACTAAATAAATTTGCATTATAATTCTTTGTATTAATTCTAGATTTTATAAAATATATAGACATTAAAAATATAAACATTGCATGCCTTTAACATACATTATGTGTTATTTGTATATCATATAAAGTTTTCTAATGAACATATGAATATAAAAACAAAAATAAAATTTAATAATAGTAATTATTTAATAAAAATAAAAGTTCCTCCAAAAAAATTTATAATTATATCTTATAGTTAATATTCATTAAATCAAAAACATTTAAATTTAGTGTATGTACTAATTTGTTTATGTTATAATGCTGTATTATTAATCATATTAATATAAAATTTATTGAGTTATTTATTATTGTATTTAATTTTATTAACAAAACATTTGAAATGCAATAATTTTTTTATGCAAGAATTATAACATGATCAATCCAAGAATACAGGATTTTTTTATTCTTATTTGTGAAGCATCTAAATACTACGATTTTACAAAAATAATAAAAAGATTAAATTTAATATGATTGTAGAATAAAAAATAATGTTATTTACAATAAATTTATATTTATAATAGTGATTTAAATTTTAAGCTTGATTTAATGTAATTAATTATTTAATTCAATTTATTTTTAGTATTTAAAATATATGGTAAGCAGTATATTATATATTCTTATTAAGAGTATTAAATTAACATCTTACGAGATATTATTTATTCAAACAAATATTCTAAATTCAATCATTAAAAAAGCGGATGAATATTTAATAATCGCATATCTCAATATCTACAGATGTATATATGTACATATAATATATATATATATAATATAATATATATGAAAAAAAATAAAAAATCTTGGAAAAAATTAAAAAAATCAAATAAATGTAGTCATAACTCCAAGTGATGTAAATAAAGTATAAAAGGATTTAATAAATCGTTAGAGTGGTACTGCACAACAACGATCCTAGTGTTAAAATTCAAGCAAATCCTTGATGAGATAACTGGATGTTTTTTTACGTATAAGCCTCAGAATTTAAAATAAAAAACAGAAAAAAATCATCCATTCAATTTTATAATAGCCGGACACTATATCCTTTCTCTTCTATATTGTCGCTTGTTTGTATGTTGCGCTCGGCAATGGTTTCTTCTTTTTCTCTCATCTGCCTTTCTAGTTCACTTGCACTTAACGCATGACTGGCTGTAGTTCAAAAGGCCGTTTTGTTTTCAATTTTCCGACCTTTAATATGCAAGTGAATAAACTTGTTTTTATGCTGGCAGAGTAGTGATCTCAAAAAATACAATAGTACTGGAAATTCTAAATCTCTCTATCCTAGTATTCCCTACTCTCTCTCTCTCTCTCTCTCTCTCTATCGCTATTATCACTTCTTTACAATTTCTAAATTCCTCAATTATCTCAAATTAATACATTGGAGTATTAATTCGTATGTATGGAGGTAAAAAATTCTTGACATGATGGTTTAATACTATTAACAACTACCTCGGATTCTAAAAATTTATACGGTGTACATGTCCGTAAAGTTACTAAACATAAAAATATATATAATAGTAAAAGAAAATAAGACGTCTACGGGTTTTTCTTTAAAGCTGTATACAATTATAAACGTATTTTTCACTGATTAAAGACAAAAATAAAAAAAAAAAAAACGAGACTTTTAAAAAACTTGAAACCGACATTAATCTACAACTAAGTTCGTAAGTCAAAGTTAACAAATTTTTACTTGTTCACAAATTTAACATTAATATTTTAATAGTTAATAAGCTAAGGAGAATAATAAAATAATTATAATTAAAATTTAAATACAACGTATTAATTTATAATTTTTTAAATATTTAAAAATTAAGTTGTGCATAAAAAATTATAATATATTTTATAGAATAAAGTTGGATTAAAAATTTGAAATTAATTCCAGATTTTATAATTTTTATTTCAAATATACAAGCAGATATAATTGAAATGATATATAATACTAATAGCCGTAAAGTAAAAGAGAAAAATAGTTACTCCAAATCAAATATAAAAATTATAAATATTTATTAAACTTAACGCATAACATAAAAAATTAGATGACAGAGAATATTTATCTTCTTTAATGCAACATATCTTTATTAATGGTACTCCTATGTTATACACATTTTCTACATTGCATACATATTCAGAAGTATATTTGTCGTTTTTTACTTTACATATGCATATAAAAATTTAATTAATATATCCTTAATATAGCTCGTAATTTAGAAAGAAAATAAATCAATTCATTAAAAAATTTCATTATGAATTCAAAAGTTTTTTTTCTAATCCCTTTTTTCAACCTAACAGTTATATTTTTAATCTTTTTCTTTTTTAATTTTAATAAATAAAAATCTTTCTAATAAATAATTGTGATTTATTCTATAATATTTATGAATATAATTATAAAAATATAAAATATTATTTTATATACGCAAAAAAATATATTTTAACTTTAGTTAAATTTATTGAAAGCAAAATTCAGTTAATTTTAAAGTCGATTTAATTTTGAAATGCTTTTTAATTTTTATATATGATAGTTAATTCATTGTACATAGAATAGCTGTAATGAAATTAAATTCCCAGATTCTTAATTTGATTATGTAAAAATGATTTCATGTTGTTTACATACTTATTGATATTTATTTTAATAACTTTTGTTTAATTTATGTAATATAATTTAAGTTAATGAAAATTATTGTTTGATTAAATATAAAAGATATAATTTTTCTAATTTTTGTTTTTGTTTATATATTATTGTTAATACTCATAACTTTCATTTATATTAATCCGTTATAAATTAATATTCGATTATGTTATCAATAAGTTATTCAATTTAATTTTTAAAACAATTTTAAAGTACTAAAAAATAATTCTAAATAAAAAGTAAAGCATTGGTTAAATAATTTTGATTTATTTAAGTGTTTATATTTATATTTTTAATTATTAATTAACGTATATATATATGTATATATTTATTTATAAAATGAATTTATAAATAATTATGTTGTGAATTTTTGTAATACGTGTATAATTTGTATAATATATATCACATTAATATGTACATGAACAACTTAATAGTGTTCCTGTTGATCAAAATTATGCAAATATATTTTATCGATTCTACAACAGTCTCGATTATCTTATAGATAACAATTTTATACTCGGATCATTTAATATGATAATCTATGATTTATTATGAATATATAGAATTATATGTTTCAGAAAATAAACATTTTTTCATGACAAGAATGAGAACATTGGAAACATTAAAAAATAAACTTTTGTATATTAGAATATAATTCGTTTATATTAATGAAATTATTGAGGATGAAATTGACTCCAAATTTGCAATCATCAAGTACATCAAAATCCAATTACAATATAAACCGAAAAGTGTAAATTTATAGTGATAAGTATGTACGTGAAATTATCGAAAGATAATTAAATACAATAAATATTTCCATTTTTTAAATAGTGTTATTTTAAATATTCATTACATATTGGTGATAATTATTATGTAATTAATTCACTAAACAATTTTTGATATTTTAAAGTTTTTATAATAGAAGAATATTATGTATAAATTATCTGTATGACAAAAAAGATTTCAGATTTGCAGCTAATCAATGTTATGTAGAACATAATTTTATTTAATTATAATCTATTAATTTAATTTTATTCAATTAAATTAAATATTGAAAAATAGTTATGTAATAAAAATATTTTAGTAATAAAACTACTTTATAAAAATACTTTATGTTAAATATATGTACAACGTATATCTATAACTATATATAATTTATGTATAACTAAAAAAATCTTTATATTACATCTTTATTGTTATTGGTTCAAAAATTAAAAATTGTTATATATATATATATATATATAGGTTAAGAAAATATTGGAAAGCTTTACTTTCAATGCTACTTCATTCTTAAATTTTTCAGTGATTATCAGAACAGCAAAGATGAGACTTTTTCCTGCAGCAGTTTGGAGTTTGAACTAACTAAGTGATTTTACCAATTCTTAAAGAGTATTGTTCTGTGCCGGAAAATTAAAAATAAATTGACCAATTAGTGTGATAAAATATAGTTATGACAATGGATATTATTAGTGAGGTAAATTATAAAAGTCAACGTATTAGTGTAAAATAATTTTTTGATACAATAATTAAAATTGAATCATCGTTAGTAATTTAATATTCTTGAAATACTAGTTTTTTAAAAATTATAATAACTTCCTTTAAAGTCGATTAAATAAATATCATTTTCCCAATAATTATTCCTCAAGTAAAAATAACTTAATTTTGTAATTTGTGTACATTTTAGGAATTCTTGTTCATAATTACACTTATTTGTATTAAAATATTATAACCACAAGTACTCATGCATAAAACTGCATATGCGGAATCCCTTTGCCATTGCCATTACAATGAACATAATGTTTACTCCAAATTTCACTTTTGGACAGTTACACCTTCTGAAAGTGAAGGTGTATCATTCCCCAGGTACATCTTATCCTCCCGTCAAGATAATGCACGTGCGTTTCTGTGTACGTGCCTAGAAGATGCTGAGGTCAAGGGAAATCGTGATGATGCACTGCTAACACACCTGTGGAGGTGAGGAGAGATGCAGGCTGTCTTCAGCAGTCCTGAATAATCAAATTTTATATTAATTAATAATTATGTAATCATTTATTTATGAAAATAGAGCATTGAAGGACAATACGATACAACACAGACGCTTATAAACTATTTACAAAAATTGAGTTTATTTATTAATCTGGGATGAAACTCGCAGGTCATACTTTTATCTCTTTTCGTCCTCAAAACTTCTAATTGATACAGAGTTTTTGTCCTTTTCTCTCTTTCTTTCTTATTCTCCGAGTTATTCCTTGACTTTAATCTATTTATCTCTTTCTGCTGCTCAATTTCTACACCTTTTACTTTTTCAATTTTTTTTTTTATATATATATACTGCATTCTCTTTCTCACTTTATGGTATTTATCCCTTATAAGAAACTTTTTTTTCTTTCCTTTTAGGACACGCTTGAATAAAATTTAATCTACCTGACCCGCAGCTTTCCCTATCTTCTCAAGATAGCTAAAGGGCAAATTCGTGGGCTATACATTTCTTCAATCCTTGTGTTTTCTTAGGCCCTGGGTGATATCAAGACACTAAGCTTCAGCATTGACATCAACTTTTCACAAGGAACAAAACCCTTATTATAATATATAGTAAATCGTGGGACGAAATTTACCCTTTTGATATTTTAATTTTGATAACTTATTTCATTTTAGAAATTTCAAGAGATTCTTCAATGAATAATTTTTAAGTAATAGATTTTTTGAATATATATATATATATATATATATATATTATAATCAGTATATTTGATTGATTTTGCTTAAGAATTGTAACATAAAAATAAATGGATGACTTTTTAAATATTTGTATTATATAAAATTAATCTTCAATGAAAATTTTATATTCAATATTAATAATTTAGTAATTAAGATCTTTACTATTGTTCAACGCATTTTCTCGACAGAGCGAGAGTGACCGCGCGAAGCCCACTACGGCGGGCGGCCCAAACTTTATTGCGGTCCGGGGTTTTGCGGAAGGAAATTTTATTTCCCGAGTTCGAGAAAACTCACTCTCGATCGAGGCTTCCTCTCGTGCGCTTTCGCTTTGCAAATGGTTGCTTCTTTGTATCCTCACGTTATACATTGTTCTTTCTTCTGCATCGCGCTAAAATCAAAGTGATCTTTATTTAGTTATTCGCCTGCGGATTCACCGTGTGTACACGCGTGTGAGTTGAGTGTGTGTGAGTAAGCGAGGGAGGGTGTTTGCGGCACGACGCAAAATTCCTCCGACACGGGCACACGCCTGGAGGACCACCCTTGCCCAGAGGCTGAATCACCAGGTGATTTCTTGGCAGCCGAGCGGCATCAACCACGGGGAGGACGTCGCCGAGAGAGGCGATTACATGTGACTCCTCCACCGCTGTCTCTGCGGAGGACGCCAACCCAAGGGGGCGGCAGCAGCAAAAAAAAAAAAAAAGCGTCACCTCCGCTCAACGCAAATTATTGCTAAGTATAAGCGCGGCTTTTATTTTTTTTTCCCCTCGCGCGTGAGGGGTCTTTTATGCCTAATGTATTAGCGGAGCCAATAAATCTCTTGTGTGTGGCTCATTTATTTTGTTTTATTTCATTAAATAATTTGCTTGTCTTCCTTATTCCCCTGAATTCTCCTAAACATTTTACAAAATAAAGAAAGCATAGACAACTATATTTAAGTTATTGCAGGCTACGAGTCTCTTAAAATTATCGTATTTTAAATTTAAGGTGCATTATTGTAAAAATGTTTGATATTTTATAATTTTATAATTTAAATTATTACATAAATATTGATTATCACAAGTTTGTATAATTTTAATCTTTATACGTTTCATAATAGATACTGCAAATCAAAATATTGATCTATGAGACTTAATGATGTGATTAAATTAAATTTAATTTTTATCAACAATTTTATTAACAAAATATATATACAAATATGTACAGTTCTAGATTATAGCTATAATTAGTTATCTTGTTAAATTCTCATCTATTACAAGTGTGAGATACGTAAAGTGGGATTAGGCGAGTGATGGAAACCGTAAAAAATCAAAGATCTGGTATATTTGCTTGAGAGATAGGAGAGCAAAATCGACCGGTAATCTTTTCTGGAGCAATTCGTAGTAGCAAAAAAAGGGCAAAGTTTAATCAATCTCAAGCAGAAAATTCACTGGATCGAAAAAGGGTGAGGAGTATATATATACTTTTACTTGTGACGAAGGCTGCAAAGATTTCTTTGCCGAGCAACTATGACCCACTCCATATGGAAAGATGCATGAAAGCACAGAGATTTACATCAAATAAATATACAAGTTATGGGCCTTCAAAGAACATTCAACTTTTTTCATAAAAAACACAGACACAGATTTCATAGTACAAAATTTAGCTATTTTCAGAAATTAGTCATTTTTTTTTTTTTTTTTTTTTTTTTTTTATTAAACAACAATTTTATTTTTCTATTAAAGAACTGTTTTACTAATAAATATTATTGACTTATCATTCAATGTGAATATTAAGCATACAAATTCTTCAATATCCAAATGTTAAAGTATTGGTTGAAATTAAAAGCTTATGTAATTATTTCATATATTGTATATTTTACGAATAAATTTTTACAAAATATTAAGGCCCTTTATTTAATAATATAAAAAAGAAGGATATACAATGAGAAGGTGTCATATAAAATGAATTGTAATCCTTAAAAACTACGATGGTATTTTCGTTTACAGCAAGTCATTGGCAGCATCCACCGATCATTTAGAAATAGCCGACAACAAAAATTCAAATGTTGTTTCTATCATAAAAATATTATTTGCTCAAATACAAAATAGAACTAAAAATATACATAAGTATTCAGCGGCGAAAAGTACCATTTACTGAATGTCACTCTAAAATATAAATTTATAAATCCTTATTACTTGTCGCATTACCGTTTCTTATGTCTTTCGTGGTTATTATTCGTAATCCACTAAGTTATCTCTCAATGTAAAGAAAGTACTAAAGCCCAAATGTAGTTCTCAATGTATTATAAATGATAATTAAATCACTTGGTTAATTTTTAATGATATTCTTATTAATTTAAATTTTTTCATGGTAAATATTTAATTTATACATGGACAGTCCCCAACGTATCGAGTTTTTTTTTTAATTTGGCGAATATTGATCGCAGCGATTTGCGAGGGGTTTTAAAATGTAGAAAAAGCTTTTTTTCAATTTGTACCCTTTGTTTTTGTTTTTTTGATAATTAGATGCGGCACGATTTTACTTCACGTGAAGGGTGTTTTTCGATTTTTGGACTCAGCACGCTGAAGGGATTATTGGAAAAACGCTAAGTTCCTCATATTCATAGTGCGAGGGCGACTACTCCCTCCGGGAAAAAAGCACGATATTCAATTATTATTCATATTGCATCCTTATTGTGACTATTTGTTTAATTAAATTGTAAAATAAAGTACATTATTATTATTAATTAAATTATCATTGTTAAATAAAAGTACATTATATCAGATCGTAAATAATTGAATATCTCTAAAGAAATCATTATATAAATTATATTAATAAAAAAACTTCGTAATTAGAATTAAATTAAAATTTAAATTATGACGAATGTATGAGAAACCAAAGTATCCTTGATGCACGCAAAATCATTGGATCAATGCTCGTGTATGATCCAGTTCAGTGCAGGTCCGATCCTGTGGGTCACCGGTAACAGAGCTAGTAGTCCGAGTCGACGGGGGTTGTGATTGGACACGTCGGAGTCTTCAGGACGGAAGTAAACAAAACAACAAAGCTCCTGATTGGTGGTGGAGAGGCTTCTGTAAAGGGGTCATAAGGACTTGTTTTCGGGAAAATTCTGGGATTTCTTGGAGAGAAGAGGCTCACTCTCATCTCTCTCTCTCTCTCTCTGTCTTTCTGTCTCTCTCTCTCTCTCCTGAACCCGAGCCATCCCATTATCTGCGTCTTATAAATTCATTTCACCTTCGACCATCCTCGTCCGACCTGGTCAATGCGAACTTGTCAGGACGCAACAACGAGACCGAGTCTCCTAGAGAAAACCCGTCCATCTCAAAGCGATCAAAGTAACGTAGAGGCAATCTGCCCGTCTCGGGATGATCGAGGACTGACCCGCTGTCGTAAAGAAATAATTTGCCCTTTTCAAGGCGATTCACATTCAACGAGAACGCGCTTACCTTTAGTCAAATAGGCCTTTGTATTAATCTTAAAGAAAAAATAAACAAATACAATTTTAACAACTCAGTATTTTCTGAATAATTCTTGTGCTTTAAAAGACATTAATTTCTAGAAATTTATATCTTTGTTATCTTTAATTTAACAACTATCTATCGATCACCATCTTGTTTCCTTTTGTATTTCGTTCTCTTATATAATATATTTTTAAATTAATTGACAATAATAAATTTAAACTAAATTTATTCTCGTACGTTTGATGGTTTTAGTATATTTTTTTTAGTATGTATAATATATTTTTCTAGAAATAAAAAATCTCACCACTGCTCTTATGAGAAGATACCGTCTGTAATCTAACTTATTTTCTAATTTACGAGAATATACTCTCTCTCTCTCTCTCTCTCTCTCTCTCTCTCTCTCTTTCTCTTTCTCGTTAATCATTTTATTGCATTTATATATCTGTTCCATTCTCCAGGCTGTGGATTCTGACTTTCATTGAAATGCACTTTTGGTAATGTATGCGGGACCGAATAGTCTCGCTCGTTGATTCAACGCATCTGGATTTCTTGTAACATTCACCAGACGAGCCTCACACCCTCAGTCACCAGGTCTGGATTTCAAAGGGAAACCCCTTTACGAAATTCAGGAAAAATATTTAATTCGTTAATGTATTCTTTTCGCGAATTCGAAAAGTTGGTCAACTGTGAATATGCATAACAGAATATGTAGAAAATACGAAAGAAAAAAATAAAAGCAATGCATAAAATATAAATAGAGAAGAGGAGATATCGAAATTGAGTACGAGAGAAAAGCACCTTGTATGCATCTAGATATACAATAGAATTATTAGGTACCGATTGATTGATTGATTGATTGACTGATTGATTGATGGATATATTTTATTTGTACAGATAGTCGTACGTGATATATAGTTTAAAAAAATAATTAACGTAACAAAGTATCTTTGTTAACGTACAGTATGTAATACTGTAATATGGTCGCAAAAATGTAAGGATGTATAATATTGTATAAAAATTGGAGTGCTAAATAACAAAAATTACTAAATGTATTTTTACGATGACTTCAAAAGATTAATAAATATTTACTTGAATTCTATGATTATTAAGTCAAATTTTCATGTATTAAGTATATATATTTATATATAAGGTAATGATTATAAGTTAAAAAAATTATCGAATTAAAACAAATATTTAAATTATTGCCTATAATGAAAAATTATTTGTTTTTTTTGTTACATAATTTACATTTACAATTTCTATCAGTTTCTATCTTTGGCAGTCATTCGACCACACCGGCAGATATTAATAAATAAAATAAGGTTATGTAAAGCTTAAAAAAATATTTTTAATTAATGTAAAAAATAATTTTTACTCATTGTTATATCTATATGATTCATTTCTCAGAATTCTAAATTGAATTCATATTTTCGAATACAAAAACCATTTACGAAAGTATTGCTCTCATTTATTAATAAAATTATCGGTATATCAATTAATATCAATTTATGTAATCACTATATACAAGCTTTTTATATCAAGTATTAATATTGTTCAAGTATAGAAGAATTTCTTATAAAATTTTTCTTAAGGTGATATCGAAATCCACCCTTATTAATATTTAAAATAGCTTCGCTAATTGTTAATGAACGTGCTCCTTGTAACATCTACTTCGCAAAGCTGGTGCACGTTCATGTATATGTACTTCACTACCTTGGCTTCTTTTTACGATTACACACATGATCAACAACTGCTATTACATGCAATAAGTTTCGAAATTAAATATTTGAAAATGTAGAAGGTGATAATGCTTGTATTAATAATTAAATGAAAGTGATATTTTTATTTCGAAGCGCTGTGTTTTTAATTATTATTTTAGACGGAAATTGTCCTGTAATAGATTTATCTATAAAAATTCGTTTAAAAAATTTACGGACGGAAGTGGTTAAAAGGAGAAAATGAGATTTTTGTGCGGATTTATTTTTACAGATAGAACATTCTCCTACAACACAGTAATCTTATAAGTTCTGTTAGAATAATATTAACCTGAACGGGAATACAATATTGTAATTAAAGTTATTGATTCAATGAAAAAAGAAATATATGTAAAACTCGAACGATTTATCGAAATATCACGAATTAAAAATATAAAATAAATTATTAGTCGCGTGGGCTTTCCCTCTGAAAATGTTTCCCGTGCATTAAAGCCTGCTCATAACCATTGAAAATACTTAAACATTTCATAAGTAAGCACGAGTATCGCGTAGGCACACGCACACTTCGAAAATCGCAAATTTACAACTTGTTCTCGTCGAGACTTAATTAAAGCGAGTTTAACATCGTTCGAAACAATGTCTCGCCCTCGTGTTCCTACAGATATCCGAGCAGGTGTATTCATAATGAAAAGGATGATACATACCCACCCCTTTGTATATTATGCACGTGCACCCCGGATGCCAAGAAACAATTTCGCCGTTGTTGTGTCATGTGGATTTGATGGGATGGGGAGTGGGGGGTGGGGGGGTGGCGGGGGGACACAGACTCGTTAGAATCCCGCAATCCACTAATCCAGACGTGTTGAAAAGCTAAGATTTCTATTTCTAAATGCACATGACGCTTACTTATGCATTCATATCTTTTGCCGGATATGTTTATACTACTTCGGATGTGAATGAGTTGTTTGCTAATATTTCTGGGATTGACTGAGATTGTTATCCTGTTATGTTAATTCTTGACAAGATTAACGGAAGGGATTCGCAGCGGTAAATCTAATTAGAGTATGATGGGTCTGGATTTAAATTGTTTTTCTGGGCTAGAAATTTTATTAACAATTTTAGTGTCAAACAACCATTGATATTCTATTATTGACAAAATATAAATACCGATTCGAATGGTGAACGATATCCGACATACTTTGTCATAATCATAATTTGTGACAAAATTTTTTATACCTTTATTAATTTAAAAAAATCTCGAATAATAAAAATATTACATTGCTGTATAAAGCAATGGCTGCATATTACTTGGTAAAACTCTAATTAATGGGAAATATAAAAACTTATTTTCAATAAAGTAATGAGATATAAGTTAGTGCAATAATTTTATAATTATTTAATTAGCTTATTATTTGTAAATTATTTAGTTTTTGAAGTATTAAAATGAAGACTACAGCACTAATAAAAAATTGATATTAATCTCATGTTTTATTCAATTTATATTTTGAATAAAATATAGATATTTTTAGGTATTTATATGATTTACTGAAGAATTTTGAATATACTTTTGGAAATGTTTTAAAATGAATAAGAATTAATAAGAAGATAAAATCCTTCATTAATATTTCAATCTTTATTTTGAAAGTTAAATTATAAGTATAAAAATCAAACAATTTTAAAAAGTATACAATTTTTTTCTATTTCTGAGTAAAAATCAGGAAGACTTCATTAACTCATAGCGACTTTTACTCGATTATTTTGATGTTTAATTAACACAGTTCTCCAGACGTACATTTTCTAGTTCGTCGATTCTCAAAGTAAAGTTAATAAACTTCAATTTCTTTTCCCTTTATGAACTTATTTGTAGATTTATATGTGTATTTAAAAACACAAATACACAAGTGTCTCTGCGCTCGCACACACACTTTAGATCAAATTCAAAACACATGCTATGTGAATGCGTATACGTACGTAAATAACAGGACATTACCAGTTAACTACAGGATTAATTCAATTTATAGATATTTATGCACATGGGGGAATTCGTTGAGTACTTTGCCATAAAACGAGGTGCCTAACTCATGCCTTATGAGTCCAAAATGGGGTGTCCTCCCTATCACAAATTTCCAAGAGATGATTTCAACCTCACGCACTTCTACGCAGCGTTAATTACAGACTCCTAGGAATTCATAAATTCTACAATGGCAATATCATTCATGTGTCATATATTTAAATTTTACTAAATTAATGAAGGATGAATTAATAGGTTGATGGTAAATGGATATAAATAGAGAGAAGAGCAGGAGACAAATACATACGAGTGATTGTTAAGCGAAACGAAAAAGAAAAAATGTGTTAAGTAAAAAATATTATTTATTCTTAATATTATAATTGTTTAAATTAATTATTTTTACTGTATAGATATATGTTATTTATGAGTGAATTCTCGTTTCACGTTAATACGCTTAGTAACATAAAACATAAATATGAGTAATAATTACAGGTTTTTCTTTCAATTTTGAAGAATATTGTATAAGATTATTCAAAATATTCAACATGTATTACTCTTTTTATAAATACTTATTACATTATTAGAAAATTATTAATAATAAACTTTAAGTCTTATAAAATTGATTCTTGAATTTTAATTGATTTCATGACAATTTTTTGTTTGGGAAATTTCACAACTCTATTTTTATTTGCAACACCCATAGATTTCTGTTTATATCAATTGAATAATATCATCGAATAGTACGAATTTCTCTTTATAAACTATAAAAACGAAATTTACATTTATACCTGAGTGTTCATGTGTAAAGTACATTCCGAATATATTTTTCATTTTTATATTTTTATCTTTATCTAAATTTTGATTTCTAGATCTTATCTCATAACGTATTTTAATAATTCTATTTAAAATGTATTTTGTACAAGTTTATAACTTCATTTAGCAAAGTGCAAAACTTTTTAGCAGTAGAATAAAAGCAAAATTTCCTTCTAGATTATCCAGTGACATATTCATCGAGTTCGGTAAAATGCAGGAATATTTATTATTGCATAATTGACTTATATAATTATAAACTTATGAATTTTTCATCTAATTATTTTATTTGTTTCAGTAAGTGATGAATTAAAGAGCCTACGCACACGAAAGCTGTACATGATTGAGAATATAAGCTATTAGGTTAGTCATTAAATCATAGGGGGTAATAAAAGCATGCACTGGCTTAAAAAGCTTATATGCTACTATAAAAGTAGATATTTCTTTGATACTGATTATAATTGGAAAAACATGCACACGTGCAAAAGTCGCTACTAATTTTCTCGGGAATAAAGATTGCATAATTTTTTATATACAAGACTCCATGTTTTCTTAAAAATACTTCCCAGGAATATATGTTTAAAACAAGCTCTTTAAAATATGGATTGAAATTCTTATCAAGTCAGTACGCTGAAAGTGACTTATAACCTTTCTCTATCATGTGAATCTATATTACCATCTTTTCCAAGTTTCTCTATTTTCTCAAGAAATCAACATCCAGCAGTACTTCCGTTTCGCACTTCTCTAGCAATATCCCTGACTGCAACTTTACACTTTTTATGTAATATCATTTCTCAAGACACTGCAATTACTTTATCACATTTAACTTTTATAATAAATATTATTATAATCATTAAGATTGATAAGCTCTTCATATTTTTTTTATGTTATTATCTTATCAAATAATCCCTATTTAGGGCATTTTCATCATGGATTTTGATTGAGGTGCAGTGATAATAATTGTTCATTCCTTATCCGTCATCGTTTTTCATTTCACAAAATCGACAGAAAGAAAAGATTAATAAAATATATTGTAAATATTCATGTTTTGTATTTCACTACATGAATAGATATTGCTCACCGATGTTGTACTAACTCTATTAAATGAAAACTTACTAAAAATAAAATTTTTATTTTGATAAAAAAATTTAGTCGTTATTTACATATTTTTTAATGAAAGTTTACTATGTAATATAAAGTTTATAATTTATTCTGCTCAAAATTAAAAAATTTTTTTATCAAATACTTTGTTAAATTTTGCATATTTCTCCATATAATTTAATGGCAAATGACAAAGTATATATTTAGGAATTTTATTAAGTAATATGTTTTTTATTCTCTTTCCGATCTACTTCATTTTAAATTACTTATCGAATTTGTTAAATGCGATTATTAACTCATTTGCCTTATAATTTTTTTAATTTTTAGATTTTTAATATTTTACAAATTTTTTTGTATCGCTTGTATATTTATTTAATAAATTAGATTTCAATTAAGCATTATTCTGCTTTATATAATTAGATAATTTTTAAATTATTTTTGAAGAATCATGTACATAATGTAATTTTTTAATTTAAAAAAGAAACTTTAATATGTCGGAAATTAAAGAAAATTTCATTTTAAGGTAAATAGCTTCTGATAATACCTTATAAGTGCAAAATATTTTCTTTGACAATATTTTCTTTGACAATATTAATGACATTTAATAATAATTATTCAAATAAAATCGTTAATCAAACTTTATTTTTTAAAATTCAAGAAATTTTTAATTTTATTAAATTTTTATAATTTTTTTATAAATATTGTAATTATGACTTTCTATTATATTATAATAATCTTTACATCCAGGGGCTGTGTCAATAAAAACTTAAACTACTAACTTAACCATGATGGAGAAAAGTAAGTAATTTCTAGGCCCATTAATTAATTTTAATAATAAATGAATCTATTGGTGTATCACTATTACTTTTATGTATTGATAAATTATTTAAAAGAAATGAGCATAGAATGTGAAATTAACATAGAAAGAGAATTATAGCTTAAAAGAAAGTAGGAATAACAACGTAAGCAAGATCACGCATGTGGTGTATTCCACAATTTGTAAAATATTTATAGATTAAAATAATTTGTTTTCAGTGTATTATCTATCTTATCAATGGATTTTACTACAAAAGCAATATTTCATTAATGATTGAAAATTACCAATGATTGTACATTAATTCACGATATAGCTTTGTGCTTTTTGTAATATGATAACATTATTTCCTTTTATTTTTAATTGAATTGTCGTGATTTGTTTTTCTTCATTTTTGTTAATACTTTTTTTCTTGTCTTGAATAGTATCTCCGCAGGTACATCAATGAAAAACCAATGTGAATTAGCTGAATAGATCTGAAGCTTTTGGTTCATCAATGGACTGGTGCATCAGCACCTTCGTAAGAGTGTGAGTACACACCAACACAACATAGTTAAGAGCATTCTATTCATTGTAATGAGAAAGAAAGAGGTCGGATTGATGAAAAAAAAAATAAACAAATAAACGTAAGAATATAAAAGCAATTTTTTTTACTATTATAAATAAATATAGTTATTTTAGATAATTAATTGAGCTTATGAGGACAACTATTTTTGAACTTATAACGTTTTATAATAAAAATAGATTAATTCAAAAAATAAGGTAAGAATAGAAACGAATTGTTTCGTACTTAGAGTAAAAATATTGTATGTTAAAATTCAAAAATTGTAAAATTAATTTTTAATTTTATTTTTTTAAATTTATATTTAAAATTAAATATATAATATTTTTGCTACAATGAATTGTCATTAAACAAATGTAAGGAATAAAATATATAACTCTAAATTTTGTGAACACTCTTTGTACATATTTTTCATATACTGCATAACAAAATAAATTTTTATTCTTTGATTTATTTTGACATAATTCTTCTAGTTTTTAATAGTATTTTAATTATAAAATTTCATAAATATGTTTTATACTTATATTAATTGTAATATTGTTGCTATTTGTTTGATAAAAATTTTAAACTATGAAGAATTAAATTTTTAGCATAAGAAATTGAAATAAAATATTAATTAAATGAAAACACTTTTAAAAAATTTATATTAACTTTAGCTTTGATATTATATATACCTAATTTTAAATCATAATTACTTTATTTATTCCATTAAAAATAACTGTGTAATATTACGTAAAATCAATAAATATATTATGAATATAGTAATTTATAAAATGCATTGAATACCAAAGTTATATTGGATAGAATATATGTTTAACCGAATTTGATTAAATCGAATTACTTGAATTTAGACTATTTTACACAGATTTATTCATTGAAACAATTAATTTTGTTTATCTAATATTCAGACTTTGTAATATTATTATCTAAAATCTTAAATGGCATAGTTTATTATTTATGTGTTTCAATTTATTTTTAGAATTCAATACTATAAAATATATTTTGTACATTGTAATTTATAATATTCATTATTCTACCCTTTATTTCTATCTTATAATATTGGTATGTAAATAAATATACTGGATTTTTTTAGATTTTATTTAAGTAGTTTTATAATATTTCTAACATATTTATTCTTTTAATTATCCTCTTTTTTTATAATTCAATATCGTATAACATAAAAAATACGAGATAAAATTTTAAAAAGTATTAATTACGCAATAGAAATTGCGTACGTCATATTTCTACGTGATTATAATTTCGGCATCAGCTTGTCAACTGAAGTGTAAAATGATTGCTTTTTGATGTATTCAAATGATTTTAATATTATGCATGTATGGAATTCATACCTGATTGAATATACATAATAATAAGATGATCTGAAAAAATCTAAAATCAGATTAGACAATGATATTCACGTTTCATTCAATAATTATTGTACATTGAAATTTAGATATTATATTAGAGAATCTGATTTATATGAGTAAACTAGACATCAAAGAGAAACTTGATTCCATTTGTGTCAGTTAATCTGGAATAAGAAATATCATAAAAGAACTATTAGAATTTGAAATAGGAATTAATTAGTTGTGAAGAACCCATGAATCCTTGAAGATGAAAATCATCTCATATTATCAACTTTCTTTTGATTGATGTTCGCATTATTATGAGCATATGAAATGTATACATAAACCGATTGAAATAATAACTGTTCTAAACTTTGAATTTCAAACCTCTGAATAATTATGTCACGGATCAAGACTGGCCAATCCATTCAGTTGACCCATAAAATTTTTCTTTTTGACTTTTCTGACATATTATCGTGTATTTACGTGAGATACAATTTCATCCTATGAATTAAGTACTACCTTAAACTTTTGAATCACTTACAAATATAAAATCTTTCTTTACTTGATATTTCTCATAATTCATTGTAAAATTTCAAAATTCTATTTTAAAGAATGTTCTTATCATGTATATTATTACCTATCAAATATGTATCTTATTTTTATATAAATTTTTTATAGAAGATGACGACAAATAAGATTGATTATAATTAATATTATATATTCATCAAATTATTAATAATACTTTTTAATTACTAAAAAATTTATTTAATTAAATAAATCTTTATTTTTTAAAAACAAATTACTTTTATACTTCTATTATTGCTGAATCAAATAATTTACATATAATATATTGCTGCTTTAAAAAATGTATATTATTTGATAATGTCAAACATTGGTAAAAAAAATCATTTGATATTTATCGTTTTAGTAAGCGTTACAAGAGTCGTTGGTGTCAATTGCCATATTGGCGGGTAAACACATGTATAGATTTGCAACTAATTATAATGAGAAATGAATATATTAAAAAACTAAATCTAATAAAAGAAAAAAAAGAGAAACATAACTGAAAAGTGTCATAATCGTAGGCATATCATTTTATTTAATTCAAATACAGCGCACAATCATTTTCTAACGAACGTTAAAACAAACTAAATATAAAATTAAATAATGTTTAAAATTAAGGGTTTTTTTTAATGTCCAGAGTGAGTTTTTTTTACACCAGGTAAATTAGTTGTAAAATTCAAGTGTAATTATAATAAAAATTTAGCATAGCATCATAAGGGAAATCTTACAACATTTAAATTTCGCGGGCTAAGGGAAAAATTCTAGGAAAAAACATCATCCCATAGTTTCTGTTTTCCCTCCGACCATTGACTTTTTTTCGAGCGGGCATTTCAGTCATCTTCGTCTACATTTTTTAGATGATTTAAAAGAATTTTTCAAAATTTATGATAAAAATTCTATTGCATTATAATTGTACTTTTTTTAAACAGTTAAAAAAACTAAAATTGGAAATTTTGTTGAGCAAGGAGAAAGTAAGAAAATTTTCGCATTATTTAACTAAAAATTAAATTATGCTAAAATTAATAATCCCATAGGTGAAATTTTGCAAAAATAAAATGCATATAAATGAATTTTATTTCTCTAAACCAGTTTTTTAATAAAATTTTTAATAAAAAATTATAAAGTTATAAATTTTTTAATTAAAATTAACATTTTACCGTGTTATAAAGATTTCTTCACTTCTCATTTTTTAATTGATTTATATAAAAATGGATTTTCACCATAACTTTTTTTTTATCTATAATTCATCCATAGATATTATATGTTAGGAATATAACTATTTATTTTATAACAGAAACATAAAAGTAATTCACTTTTTCCTTAAAATTGTTTATAAAAAATTACCCACAATTTATCTTGAATTCCGTTTTATAAAAAAACAAAGTACAGATATTTTGAAAAATTTTTATGTATTCAGTTTACTGTATTTCATTAATAACCAAAAAATATTATATTGTCTGGTCTTTATATTTAAATATAATAACAATATTTATTTATACAAGCTGTAAGGTAAATATTCATAAATTAGAAGGTTTATTTTATTAAATTCATAGCTTCAATTCGAAATAAAATTTTATTTTACGTGTGACATATTGACCATATTTATCTTTATTTTTATTTTTTGCTTATTTGTTTTATTACATATAAGAGATCTGTGAATCAAAACATCTAATACATGAATTTGAGTATAAAACTGTTTATTATGATTGCATTTAAAATGATTAAAATCAAAATATACTGAAAAACTCACAAGTATATCTACTTTAAAAAATGACATTTATAAATAAAGTATTTGGAGTTTTAATCTTATCATAAGGTTATTAATTAATTATTATATTTAATAATTTAATAAAATTTACAATTATATTAAATTCAACTAACAATAGATTATGTAAAAGATTGTAGAAAAAAATGAATTCGTTAAAGCTGTAATCAGAATGTATGTTGATTGTTGGAAGCAAAAAGTGTAAATGGAGCCATAAATTTATATTTCCATTTTAAAACTAAAAATTATATTATCTAATGTTTTTTAAAATATTTTATATAATTGTATTATAATATTTGAAATGTATAATGATATTTTTATAATACTTTCATGCAGAAGGAAAACATTTTTTAAAATATATGATTTCAATTTTATAATAATTTTAGAAATAAGATTCTATTTATTTTATTATATAAGATTAGATAAGATTAATTCTTAAAATTATGCCTTATACAAAAAATTTAATTTTTTCAAATAAATATATATTTTATAACAAATATATAAAATCATCAATGCAATTTGTCTATAACAACTATTTAATTTATATTTTACGATGTTTATTCTTATAAGATTAATTTATAAAAAATATGTACAATCATTAACATTATGCAATATATTATATATAGCCAGTTTAATTTTATTGATTATTGTAATTCTGGGTAAAAAATAATGTAAAAAGTTTATTAAATCATATATTTACCAATAAATATTAATAAAAGATTGTTTTTATACAAACATTTCTTAAAGACGCAGTTAAAGTTTTCTAATGAAAAAAATATGTATCTTAATCATTTGTATTAAATATAAGTAAATTCATATACATACATGTATATATAGGTGTAATAAAATGCATATTTATAAAACATTATTTCAAATGTGTACGTCATTAAAAATTTAATAATCGATTCGATTAATTGACTCAAGCTATTCGAAAGCAATAAATTTGAATTATCGGAAGAACATTTACAGTTATCTAGGTGTCATTCATTTTTATATTACATTTTTGTCTTCATTCTTGCTCGGTTCATATATTTTTCATTTTATTTCCGCCTTCTTCGTTCTATTCTTTTTTTCTGTTTTCCTCTCAATTCTTCGTAAAATTTTCCTTATTTCTATTTGTCTATCTTTCTCGATCTCTCGCGCAATATTTCATCGAAGCAAAAGGTCAGCAACTCCAAAGACAGTTCAGTGCACCAGCATGAGAATTGCATGTCTCGAAAACAAAGATCGCTCGGTTAAAAAAATAATGCAGACAAGTTTCTGTCATTGTCTATGTATATTAAATACAAGCGTTTATTTTATTTTTGCAATTATTTTTAGCGCTGAGGCTGCAGTGATTTACATTCAGACATTATGAATTCCATTGATGAGCATAAAAGTTATATACAAGATTAGAAATAGAAAATTAGTCATATAATTATAACTAATTCAAAGAATGGCTGCAGAGGGATGAAATAAGTATATTTGAAAGTGAGAGAAAGGAAATGTACAGAGAATTAGGAAGTATTAAATAATTATGTGCAATTACGCCCAGCTGTTAAGTATACCTATAGTATTAAGTATAGCTTGAAAGCTGACCTACCTGACCTTATCTGACTCTAGATCATTACGAGCTATTGGCACTTTGCATGTGTGCACGAGTATACAAATGCAACGACACTACTCCAATACACAAATATTATGCTTGCTCACGAATAGAAAAAATTTTCTGCAGTAATATTCCGGGATATCCATATCGGCGAATTTTTCTGTCTGATTTTGTGATAATAATAATATTCCTTCCTATGTGTGTGAATTTAATTTTGTATAGACATTATATGTTTTTGAAGCTCACGCAATATATTATTATTATTATTATTATTATTATTATTATTATTATTGTTATTATTTTTATTATTCAATAGTTATTCACGTACGACAAAGTAATTAATTTTAAAATAATATTTACATTCAAGAATATATTTTTTATCTTTTAGATTAACAACTGATCCAAAAATACTTTATATTAGATTATATTAGACTTTGGGATCAAACAAAATATATAATACACGTACAAAATAAATAATTTATATGATTTATAATTATTTTACTCAAATCTATCTTATATCTTGAAATATATATTTAAATAAATATTTTTAAACTGAAGAAACTAGAATTAGATGATTTGATAATTTTTACGATAATTAAATATGCATTTAGGTTTATATGATACTTAAAATATCATAGAAAGCTTTAGTTTTAATTCATTTCTGAATTTTTTTTTATAAATCTATTATAATTTCAATTCGCTCTTGATAAAATAAGCTTTTTATGTCAAGATATTACCGACTATAAAAATCATACTTAAATTCAAGATTTTTACTTCAAACTTTGTCATGAATTTCAGCTTATTAATTTATTCCCATTTTAATATAAAATATTATATTGAATTTATTTTATGAGTTATAAAACGCTTATAATTATTAAATCATTAAAAATATGTTTTAAGCAAATTTAAAAAAAAAAAAAAAAAAAAAAAAAATAGAAAAAATATAGTAAATTTAATAAAATTTTGCATTCGAATTTAAGATACTTGCTAATTGTTACACATAATGTATGAGAAACATTTTTTATTTATAAGTGTTAAGATGTACAAATAATTATATATTCATTATATATAATTATATACTCAATGTTCATAATAAATGTCAATCAATATCGTTTACATCCAAACTATGAAAATTTATTGTGTATAATTAAAAAACCAATTATATTTTACATAACAATTTGTAATTATTATATTGTATTTGGAATATTGAATATATTAAAATTTTTAAAAAAAATATATTATTTATTGAAAAAGTTGTTTCAGATATGATACTGTGATAGATGATGGGTATGACTAAACATGTATACATGGCTTACAATTACGCAATAGATAGTTTCTGCACTAATTGGTGTAATTAAGTATTTGAATCTTAACAGTCCTCGTTAAAGGTTATTTATATATATTTACTTATATGAGTGTCAGCATTTACGCGAAGACTACCACGTGTATTAGACAGTTGCAAATTACTAAACTACTTTTGTGGCAGCGTGTTGGTAGGCTTGGCTGTGCAAAGGAACATGTGGCTTCTTCCTTGAAAACGAATAGGAACTTTGATTGGCAGAACTCCGACTTCCGTTTCTGCTTCTGCTTCTCATGCTCCTAAAATGGATTCATTGAAGTAATTTCCGTCTCTCTTCCCCCTCTCTCCGTATCGCTCTCTCTCTCTCTCTCTCTCTCTCTCTCTCTCTCTCTCTCTCTCTCTCTCTCTCTCTCTCTTTCTCTATCTATCTCACTTTTTTTTTTATTTTTTCTTTCTACTCTTGATACGAGTTGATGATAAGAATAACGAATTTCCTGACCTGTCATAGAAACGCTTAACAAGTGCATAAAAAAACCCAGCGATAATAACAGAAGAAAAAATTAAACCTTGACGTACAAGCTAAAAATAAGAAATATATCTATTTCGAAAATATGTTTCATTTTTCCTGTGGTTATTATTGCTATTATAAATACTACTGTTGCCATTAATAATTCTATGTTTACCACTAATATTTACAACTAATACTACTCCTAATACCACTGAAACTATTATTATTATATGATATAACTGTATTAACATTATAATTGCAAGTATTAATTATAATTAGATAATAAAATTAAAAACAAATTATACACAATAAATAATAATATAAAAAATTCAATTCCCTTAAATATTGCCACAAAACAATGATAACATTTGTAATATTTACAATTTGTATTAATTTAAAAAATGTTTAAAAATTGAAAATATAAATATATACTTCCAAATTTGTACTTATTAAAATTGTAAAATTTTCTTGTGAATTTCATTAATTGACATTTTTTTATTATTTCAAACCATACAAATATTCTTCGTTGTAATATATAATATAATTGTATTATATTCTATTATTCAAACACTTTTCCTTGCGTTTCAAATGCTCTGTGTGCAAATTTTGACAATCGATGGTTACGTTTGCTTTCTTAACCTATTGAAATATAATTGTTTACCTGTTGGATTAGTAAACAATAAGCCTCCTTGTGAATGAATTTAATTTTTTACAAATTTTTAAACTATTCTATAATATAAATTTTTTAATTTTTCTTAATGCATAAAAACACCTATAATTCATTCATCGGATTATATATTTATAATTATAACAAAAACATTTTCATAATTTGTTCTAAATTAATATTATTGATATTATTTTTTTTCTTTCATAAGATTATAATTTATTTTTCGGTACTGTAATTTTCTTTTAGAAAAATTTTATAATCTTAATATTAATATTTATTAAATATTTATAAATAAAAATGCACAGAAATTACATTTAAAAATTTTATATTTATCGAAACCATTTTTTTCTTAAGTCTTTTATTGACAAATATATAATTTTTTTTTTATATGCATTGCATTTATTAACAAATCAACATTTGAAAACATTTTTATACCTTTACTTAGTTATTGATAAATATGTTTCAAAAGTTTTGGCTTTTTTATTTTAAGTTGAAAATTGGGAAAGAAACTTTTCGGGATGTAGAGCTTTTTCCGAAACGAATAGTGGCTATTTCTCATCTGCAATAACTATATTATTACTACAAATTTTTATCATAACTTTTTATACATCTTAAAATATAAATAATAAATGTCATTTTATAAATTTTTAATTTTTATTTAATTATTTTGATAGATACTTAAATTAATTATTTAACTTTTAAAAAAATATGAATTCTGAATTCAGTAGCTCCGCTTTTAAAAACAAATAGTTTAACACATTATGTTAAAGGTTTTTGCATTGAATACATATTTTTATCAATAAACAAATATAGAAGGACACAATAAATAAAGACATGCAAATTGCTATAGCCAAGTAGATATTTTATTTACGTCATAATATTTTTTATTTCTATGTTGTGAATAAAAAAATTTTAAAAATTTGCTACAAAGCCTTAATAAAGCTTATTTAAATAAAAGAATGTCCGATACGCTCCAACATGCTGGAATATACAATGTAGTAGATAAAGAAATTTCAACAATTTTAGAAAACAGTTCAATTCATAACATGAAATATTCGAACGAATTATATTTTCGTCAGTATATGAATTCAAGATTAATATCGCCAGAAATTCTTACTTATCCTCATACGTTTACATTTACCTACAAGACGAACACAAACGTTTACAATCTACCTTATTAAAAAAAGTCTCCACAAGCAAAAGAATTTTAATAAAAGGTACAAAAATTATTTCTAAAAATTCAAAAATTAAGATATAATAATTCCCGAGTTATAAATTTAATAGATAATTATCACAAAAGCGGCATTAATTATTGTTTACTAAGCTAAATATTATTCTGGAACTAATTATTTATAATTACATTCATATTATAAATCACAATACATTTAATTTAAAAAAAAAAGAAGTAAAAAAAAACGAACGCAGTGTCTTGACGTAAATGAAAATACATAATTTTAACGTTCACAACTACAAGCAAGTTACTAAGGTTAAGTATTTTCTAGTTTTTCTCTTTTTTTTAAATAATTATGAATAGCCCACATCTCAAGAATATAAAATTAATTATTTACTTCAATTTATTTATTATTATTTTTTTATGTAAAATCCAAATATAATACAATTTCATATATTTTTAATCGTTATATCTATATATATTATACACATTTTAGTATTCACATTAAATTAAATGCGAAACATAATTTTTAATATTGTACGTAGTAAAAAATAACGATTTATAAACATTTAATAAAGTTATAGTTAATTATAAATGTAATTACCTTGTACTATATATACAGGTTTATAACTTACTAAGTATAAGCATCAGTGGTTCAGTGGTAGAATGCTCGCCTGCCACGCGGGCGGCCCGGGTTCGATTCCCGGCTGATGCAATTTTTTTTTTTTTTACTTTAAAAATTCTTTAAATTTATTTTTACAATATACGCATTTAATAATAAAGGAAAGCTAAAATAAATTGAATTCGTGACATTATTAAGTATTTTAACAAGGTACAGTATGCTGTGACAAGGTTAATATGTAATACATAGACTGAAAAGTTCATAGTCTCAAACATAGATGGTGTTACTATCATACGGCCTGTATGAATTTTTTTGATTACTAACGTTGGAAAGATACGAGCATAAATTTGAAAACTTGTATCATTGATTTGTGAGTTATAGGATTGCGAGTAAAGCAATGTGCTATTTCATAAAGACAGTGGACGATGTCACAAATCAATGAAAACGATGGCATCGCATGAATTAGATCTCGAATTCCTTCTACATCTATCGTATTTACCAAATGTAGCCACTAGTGTTTGTTCCTGCTCGCAAGCCTCAAGAGAATTGTCTCTAGACAGGAATATAATACTGTTAAGCAGATAATTGACGGAACTAAGGCCTATTTTAAGAGTAAAGGGAAATTGTACCATAAAAATAGTATCGAAAAATTGCATGATACTATAATCGTTTTATTGTCTGCGAAGACACTTTATTTTTACTTTGGTTTTTACGTTCTATTTTTTTTTATAGTAACCTTGTATAATTATAGTCTCTCATATGCTTTAATAATTTATCATCTCTTATCAAACTTATCGAAAATGACGGTATCCGTCATCAGTTTTTGCCTTAATCGGCTTCGAGGATTGTTTTGGAGAAGCTACAGATATCCTTTCTTTGATACATGGAAAATAGTGATTTCCATTCTCCACTCTCATGCCAAGTAGTGTGAGGATTTGTTAGTAGATAATTTCAGATTGGTTTAGTTTTGTTCAAATTATAAAATCATTCTAAGATTTTTTTCGATATCAGTTTAATTTGTGCATCTGTGTCTATAACCCCATTTTCCTTCGCTTTAATTTCACATCTCTATTCAATCCTTTCATGTCATATACCTATCCATTGCCCATTTCCCTTATTTCTTTTCATAAATTTATCATCTAGACTGTGTAGTTCAAAATGCCATTCTTATCTCTATCATAATATGAATGTAAACACTTTCGAAATAATAAAAAAAAGAGCTAGTGAAAATTTTTACTCATTCTTACTTTCTTCATAGCTAGACCACTGAAGGTATATTAAATAGGAATTAATAGTTAATTAAATGGGCAGGTCGAACGGTCAACTAATTCTTAATAATAACAAACTATATTTAAAAAATTAATTTAATCTCTTCAAGTTTCTTCCTGTACAAATTAAAAATCCATCAAAAACAATGATAAGATGAAAATCAAAACGAGTCAATCACTCTCGCAACAAGAATACATAATTCACTTTAGTACAAATAGATGCACACTTTTTAATAATTTAATATTTGAAGAAAAAAAAAGTCAACTTAAATTGAAGCATTTATTTAACCCAAAAACTGAGTTTATTAAATTAATTTTTAACAACTCATGTCATTTCAATATTTCAAAAGAAAAATTCTAGTTGGCACAAAACAAAAAGGATTATCATCATGCATCCGGAACATCAACTTTGTTTAATATTAACGTACATAAAATACCAGTTTCACAACCTTGGAAAATTTTAACTATATGAATAGTTCAGATTTTCAATATCCTAGGTAGGAGGCCTAGGCTTGTACGCAATATACCGCTTAGTACCGACAATAACTTTAAAGGTATGCACTAGGCGGAAAGAAGTTTCAGTTTTATATCATCCAAAAGTAGACAAACCTCTCTGTCGTCTGTGAGCTATGGAAAAATTAGTTTAATAAGATCATTGCAGTACTGATTTATTGGAATAACCATGTTTGTAAAGGATACTGCAAAATAACTTTAGACCATGATTAAAAAATAACATTAAGAGTGTAATACTAGATTCTGGTCTAATTCATCATTGGTTGAAGGAATAATTGAGTCCTTTTCATGGAATTACTCTGGAATGAAAAACTTATTGGCAAGATCTAAGAGATTAAGAATAATTTAAACAATACTTTTAATGTTATAGGTCTATTGCTGAAATCGGAAGATACCTGGAAGTTATCTAGGCTCCTCCGTTACTAGTGGAAATTCAATTGGAAAGAATATTGATCCCAGCACGTATAAAACTGTTCACAAAAGCTTTTGCAGGATTTAGTCATTTAAACCATCATTGGTGCAATATATCTAAGTGAATAAGGAAATAATCTATGGATATATTTAAGTTTCTAATTATGAATAATATTTTAGTCTATACTGAGTAGGCTTACTTTAAATCTTCATATACTATAGATATAAGAATGGTTATTGTATTAAGCTTTCTCTCTTCCAGCTTTATTAAATGTCTTTCTTCCTAGATCCTCCAGAAAATTTTTAACTTTTATCAAATATGTGTGTGTCAATCTATCTAAAGAATAAAGGAATTATTGCTGCAATTATCAATGTTCAAGAAAGAGAAGAATGATTTTGAGAATTGATTACAGTTTATCATAAATCTCATATCTGCCAATATTAGTTTATCTAATTTTCCATATACCATTTAAAAAAAAGAAGTTGAACAGTTATTTACTACTTTGGCCAATGTTAAAAATATTTTCTAATATTGGCCAGATTGTAATATTGATTTTTTTACATTGCACAATCAGATATCAATTTCCAGTGACTAATTAAATACTTAAAATTCATTATATTGACACTGAAGTTATCTAAAGTTTTATGAGACTTCCTACAATGAAATACGAGTAACTTCACTATACAAGTTTCATATCATATCTTCTATCACGAAGTATATTAAATTCAATCAGATCCAGAAAGAATCAATATTTTATTCCAGAAGAGTTAAGGAATTAAATATTGCCAACATAGATGGTTGGCTTTTCATTAGTTGAACTCGTCACTCAAAAGTTCACAAGTAAATTAGATATGAGCATTCTATCTATCATAAATTCTGTGAAATTCAAAGTATGAACCCTAATTAAACATTCGCTGTCATATTATTTGTTATTATCTCAACTTGTTATTCGAGCATGGTAATAGAATCAGGACCCTTCACGGGTTATCTTGTGGAATAAAAACAAAAAACAGAATTCCAATATCAGATTATAGCATGTCTTCTATCGACAATTGTCAGAGTTACCTGTCGTATAAATCAGTCAATTTCCAAAAATAACAAATATAACGAATACACTGTAATCGTTTATTATAATTACACGTATATTGTTCAATACTTTTGAGTGTAATAGAGCTTTTATTTATATTGTCAAAAAGTAAAAATGTAATATAATATATACAGTACTTTTATAAAGATGAATAAATTATATATAATAGTTTAAATTATTTTTTAAATTAATTCATTACAATTTTTAATAATAAAAAATATAAAAATGGATTTCAGAATAGACTAACTCTACATGAATGGTTTTTAATTTTCTTGATAATTTCTTATTTAAAGCTATTACTGATTGAACTACAATTATTTAAAAAACAAAAACAAAATATTAAAATATTTAAAATATATCTGTTTTTTGAGTTTAGTTGGTAGTTTTTAACCATTAGACGCATGGTTTTACATAGTAATAATCCTTTTCATTAATGTAAATGTTTTTAAAAATATTTTTAACCAATATTCCTATTTTTCATCTCAATAGTTTACAAAATTACATATTATTGATTATTTATTGCATAGTTAAAATATTTAATTATAATTTATTATTATCAAATGATGTATTTACTACATTAGTAATAATATAATAATAAATATAAATTTTATAAAATTTAATTTTTAATTTTAATATAAGTTTATATTTAGTGGATTATAATAAAAAAATATTAATGTGCATATTAAAAATTATTATGAGAATTCATATAATTTTGTTACTTCAAAATAACGCACAATATTATAACACGAATATATATAAATATTTATATATTTAATTGTTAGTTTCTCTTAGATTACAGAAACCATTTAGATTTACGGAAAAATGTTGATGTTATATAACCTAAAATGCGAAAAACTGACAAGTACATTTACTGGAATTGATACAAAGATCAACAGAAGGTCAGACAGTAAATCATATAAACCCATTGAGGCTAGTAAAAAATGTGATAGTTTAGTCTTTTGTTAGTTTTGTGTTAAGTGCCATTAATAGTTTCATGTTAAGAAAATATTAGCCAGTAAACAAACATTAATTGGATCGTAAAAAGAGTCGAATGACAATATCTAAAAATAATTACGAGATTTACATAAGTGCTGACAAAATTGTCTGTTTTTTCTAATAAATTCAGTATCATAATATCAATAACAGTGTCAAATTTAAAATTTTTCAAACAGTTTAAATTAGTTTTAAATATTCATTATTTTTAATTTTCAAATAAATAATACCTTTAATGCGATTAAGCTTTGTTAGTTTAGCTTAGCTGAAACTATTGACAAAATCTTCACTTAAGTCTATTTGGTCCTTGTATGTATAACAATATTATTAATTAAATTATTAGAATATTATGAGTAACTATTTTTAATTCATTAATTAAAAGATCTTTTCATTAATTTTAGTATTATTTTAATTTATTCGTATAAATTGTTTGAGTAACATTAAAAATATTTAGTTTAAACATATTCGTGATTTATTCATCGCAAATTAATTTAAACTTTGCTAATTATCGAGAACCTTCCTTTGTAAACAGAAGATTACGAGTCAAAGATCGAAGAAATATAATTGATTACATAATCATGTACACAGTATCAAAAAATAAACTTAACTAATACAACAGTAAATGTGGGAGATTTAGGTTTTGGTAAAGAAAAATAATAATTTTGAAGAATACTATAGAATACTGCTAAAAAGAATGTAAAAATATTAAGATCACATATTTTTATTATTTTTTTTTCTTTATTAATCTAAAATACGATAAATTTTAAATAAGTATTGTATACATTTCTTTTAATATTTTAGACGCTTGTATGAATAATATATAATTTACATGTGGAATTTAATGTAAATTACGTACCTAGTATCGATTTTTGGATTATAAATGATTAAGATACAGAAATTTCAGACAGAAACATCTTGAAAGGGATCAAAACAATAATGATTGCAATTCATAGTATAAACTTATTCACTAACAATATTCATACATATGTTGAAATTATTCACAAGCACGGATAAATCATACGAATAAGATACCTTTGAAAATCTTGTTAATAAAAAATTTATTTTTTTAAAAATATGATTTATGATTTTTCATTTGTCATAGTAATTGTTTATATTAATATTTGTGTTTTCAAGTTTTATGTAATAAGTTGAAATTACAAATCAATATTCTTTAAATAAGTTTTTCAGGCTTTAATAATTAAAAATTTAAAAAGTTATTTCTGTATGTAAATTTTAATTATATAATTAAAGTTTTGATAACACAACATAATTGTTTTATATTATTCATTTCCCAATTTATTATTAATGCATCTATAATTAAAATTTTCTTAATCGTTTATTCTATTTAATTATTTCCATACTAGTATTTTAATAAATAAATAATACAACAACATTTTGACCAATTATTTAGATTGGCTGACTTATCAATTATTTCTTGTAAACTCATTAACAGAAGATCTGAAAATGTTTCTTTATGTATAATATATTAGTATTTCGTTACAATTTTCTTCAGTACTCATTGAAACATGGGTTTTACTTTTTCTAGATCCATTCGGAGATAAATATCTTATGACACCTAACCTTTATTTTATACAACGATAATAAAATTGTTATAAAAATTTGTCTAATAAAAATTGGTATAAATAGAATTTTATAATTGTCAATACGTTTCAATTGTATTAAAAAGTAATTCCAAAAATTTAAGTGATTAAAAATGATCGTATTAATAAGGTATTAATATTATTTTTCAAAAAATGTAATGTTTGAAATATATTTATAAAAATTCATGTGAACATTCAAAGAAACCAATTTTAAAAAAAAAAGTAATTTACATGGTGTGTCCGGAAAGTGTTGAGTTTTTTTTTTTTTTTTTTTTAAGTTATTATTTGTCGTAGCGATTTTGGAAAGGGTCGGAAAATGTGCAGGGAAGTTTTTCATATTTGTTCTTTTTTTCGATCATTAGTAGTGGTAGGATTTTTTTAGCACAAAGTATTTTTTTTAGTTTTGTAATACGGCGAAATGGAGCGGGTATTGGAACAGCTTTACACGTTAAAAATTTATTTGCGGCTTGATAAAATACAACAGACTTTTAAATGTTAAAAAGGATTTAAGAATAAAAATACGTGTAAATCGCAATTAAAAAAATCACATAAGTCTTTCAAGGTCACCGATTATTCTCGTTATGACCATAAAAAAATACCTCTAATCAATTTTAATCGCCAAAGTGTCCACACAATTTTGACTTTAAACCGTCATTTATGAATCAGAGTAATCGATAACACCTTTTTATCCTTTATATTATCCTTAATAACCGTTTGTAACACTTTAACACTTTTTAACCTTTTTTAAAAATCTCCACAGTATTTTTACCAAGCTATAAATATAAACAAAGTTTTATAGTATAATGATATTCCACGAGACGGTCCATTGTGCCGTATTACAAAACTAAAAAACACCTTTCGTATGAATGCAAATCCTGATGCTCTTAATGATCAAAAAAAGGGACAAATAGGAGAAAATTTTCCGCACATTTCCGTCCTCTTCGAAACTGCTACGACAAATAGTGGCTTCAAAAAAAAATAAAAGCTCGATACTTTCTTAACATACCTTATTAATCAAAAAAATTTATAATTAGCTTTTTTTATGTATAAATTCATTTTAAATATTGAATAATAAAAATATTAGAATTTATGAATTATTATACAGATTCTCATTACGTTCTCATTATGTATAAGAAGTGTTATAATAGTTTATTTAAATTTGTATTTTAAAACTGTATAGAATAACCGCTATTTATTAACAAAAAAACAAATTAATTTTGATTAATTACATATTTAAATATAATATGATGAATTATTTTATAGAAACAGTATCTTTAGATAAATACGTAATTAAATACAATAATGTGTACTGTATAAATAATTTCTCAGTATCATACATATTAAATAAATACTTAAGTGAATATTGTACGTTTTTTTTAGGGTCTAAAGTGTGATTAGTTTATATTTATAGTTTTATAAATAAGTTAAGTAAACAAAATTAAAATACATTAATAACTTTTCTGTTTTTAATTATTTGTTTCGAGTATGTCGAATAAAAAAAATGAGTATCATATGATCCGAATTTTCATTAAGCTTTAATATTTTTATTTTTATGTATGCCATTAACAATTTTAAAAAAAAAGTGAAATTAAAAAATTAAAAATATTATTATCAAATACTATTTTCTTATAAATATTATAAATAAATTATTTTTTTAGCAGAAAATATTATATTTAAATAAAATAAGTAAAACGTCAAAATAATATTTTTATTTACATGGCAATTCTTCCCTCGAATGATTCAAGCGCCCCAATTCGTAGCGGCGCGCCAACCGAACTATTTTCAAGCATCAATATTATTATTACTTGCGTGCAAAAATAAAAAAATTTTATAATTTTCTAAAATAATGAGAATACTGATTCATTGAATTTATTCATTTATATTTTTTGCAAATATAAGTAGATAAGATGAATGTACTTAAACAACATTTAATAATTGAACAATACAATGAAAGTAAAATGATCATACATATACATGTATTAAGTGAGAAATTAAAATTGTAAACATCGATAATCTTTATGAAAAGTATAATATTCTGGCATTTTATAATGTATTAATTTGTTTATTTTCAAATTTAATCAATAGATAGTCATATTAGAATTGAAAAAATTAATTTAACTATTATTTATTATTTATTTTTTATCCCCTTCATGAATACGCACATAGATTATTTTGTCTTTCATGTTATATTGTCGTATTGACTATGTTTTTAAGATGTTGCGGTAATCGTTTCCGACGTTGTTTCTTGTTTATCGTTTGTTTCTCGTATTTATTCCACGTAGTTTATAATATCTATTTTTCTCTCATAAAAAAGGATCTACCGAGCTGTATGGAAGAAAAAATGAATACAGTTGAAGCCTTATTATAATCGATAATTAAATGCATCTGATATTCGTCATATCGTTGATATATTACCTGTGTTAAAAATCTTTAATTATAACTTTATTGATGTAATGTTTATTTAACTCCTTCTTGGATATTTATAAATTTAATTAGATTTAATCGATATACTCTTTATTTTCTTTCAATACGTATGATATGTGTGTATTTTATCAAATTCACAATCATTCATCTTATCATATATTCAGTATTATATATCTAATAACAGCAACATCGATTTATGTATCTCGTATATATGTATATGAAATTCGTTAAACATCAGATGTACAATTTTCGATGTTGTATTATTATGCCTTACTGCCTCGGTTGAAGCTCGAACATACAATGATCCATTGAATCCACATTTTGTCATATTGTGGTTGATGATGACTAATTGCTATACACGCAATAGCACAAGCGATACTTTATGTGTAAAAAGGGGGGGGGGAAAGACGCGAGAAAAACAAGTTGAAGAGAAAGAGAGAGAGAGAGAGAGAGATTAGGGCACGGATAATAATAGATAGAGTTGGGGAAAAAGCTATGTAGGAAGAAAGAATAAGATAAAATACTTGTAACGTTATAATTGTAAAGTCTTCGGTGTAAATTCTTATACATACTTTGTTGATTATAAATTCAGTGAGTGCCCAACCCCTACACACATTCAACCCTTGCATTTCTTTCCACTTGATTGTCCTTTCCTTTCATTGTTCTCTCTCTCTCTCTCTCTCTCTCTCTCTCTCTTTCCATTGCTGGAATATTTTTGCCTCCACCACTTTCCCTAATACATCATCAGCACTCTGTAGGTGCTCGCATTCTTAATCCCTGCATTGTGAATTTAAGCTTGATGTTTGGCAGCAATTGTACTGGAACAATTAAAGTGCAATTGCAAAGGACACCGACGTTGCATTTACCCGTTAAAATCAACAAAGCGAGTTTACTCATGTTCGGTTCTTATACATTGGCACCCCTTCACGAGTGATGATGCATGCCCATTGATGCGCCAAAGCTTTGGCTCGACTCGGCCGATTCGTGTCAGTTGCCCGTCGATGTGCCTTTGAAGTCAATGCCATCCAAAACAATGAGAACTAAAAGAAGAAGCGAAAGGGGTGGGCGGAAATAACGAGATGTCAGCAGGATTAAATTATGATAAAAGAATTTAATTCAATTAAGAAAAACAGCGTACGAGGCGCTCCAATTTCCCTGAATTCTCTGCATATCCCCTCTGCGGTACATTCTATAATTACAAATACTATTCTTACATGAATGGACACACGTGTGTGCACACGTACACACGGACAGGTCTAACGAAAAAGAAAGAAAACACATAGATGCGACACTTGCTATTTGGTATAAATTATATGCTTATCTAATAATTAGTATATGTGTGGATTATAATTTTGCTCAAAATGGCAATTTAAAACGAGTTCAAACTCATTTATTTTATTAATACCTAGATAGGGTTTCTTTTTAAGTAATTCCTGGTAGAGGCATTACACAAAGTAAAAAGTAAAAAGTGAAACAGCCACATACTTTTAATTTGTAATTCAAATGAATTGATTATGAAAGCCGTTTAGGCATATTATTGTTTGTTTGCTTGTATTTGTTCCATACTGCATTAACACGGATATTCGTTCCAACAGCTTCATTCTACCGCAGCCTAATTCCTTCTAATCTTTAAATACTACGCGGCTCTTCGTTATTGACTGCAACTAAGTTTTTTAAACTAATTATACCGATGCACTTATAATTTTATAGCACTCGGAGGTGTTTTTTATTTTAAATTGTTTAGCTGGTGTAACATTCGTTTGACTGCACCTATAAACATTATATTGAATTAGTTTATACATGACGTCTACAGTATTCGTAAAACTACTTAAAAATGAAATAAACATAACATTTTTTAAATAACTTCTGACTCATTAATCAATTAGATTGATTATTTCATTTATCGAGATATAGAAATTGAGGTAATTGACTTTCTTTATTATATTCCATTTTACGCTAGAGTCAGAAGTAAATTACCTTCTGATTTATGGTCTGCTTTTTCAGATCTAATATTACTACCTATGTTTTAGTTATCACAGTGTATATAGAAAAATACACATTATTTTTCTAGTAAATTTAAAAGTAATCTCAAACAATTAATCATGTTATATTCTTCAATAAGTTTCGAAAATGTAAATAATTAGTTTTTTTAAAAAATAAAATAATTTCTTCCGTATTGCATAAATTAGTCATTTGGATATATAATATTATTGGATCTTTGCAAAGATCAAATCACGTAGATTTATATCCCAACATTTATCAACAAATTTCTTTCTAACACGAAATAATTTAGCCAGCGATACACAGATAATACAACCCAATTTAGAAAGATAATGTCTAATGCAAAAAAACATTAATATAATTAGAAGAGATACTTACGAAATCTCAAGAAAAATGTCCTAATTTCACTAGTCGTAAATGACAGAAAAGGTATAAAAAATTTATTATAAAATAAATTGTCGATAACGAAACAGAAATTTTTAAAATAAATCTCTGTCTATTTGATCTGCATTATTATTGACTAACCACATTACATTGTTGGACGTGTTTTACTGCAGCTACATCGTTACGTTCCCGTCATTCTGTGCCTGTCAATTGACGTTATTCGTTGTTTTTTAACCCATTTCGTGATTTACCGTTACTACTTTCCCCTAAAGCTATGAAATATCCTTGATTCGTCTAAATCAGACTATTTCTACTTACTATCGTGTGATGTTTGACATTGTTAGATGTTAACGAGTTCATTATGCCTGAAATTCTCCCAGATATTTCGGTTCTAGTATTAAACATCAATAGGATATTATTAATTCAATTCTTAACATATTTACAGTGTCTCTCGAGAAATTTCTGTCATTGACATTATTCAATTGGTTACGAAATTGTAAATGATTTTATATTTTATTCGCTTATATTGAATTTAAAGTATCATATATTCTTAATTTTTAACGTCTATTCAATTTTTACGCCATCTATTATTAATGTTAGTCTTTGTCCATTTTCAATTTCAAATCAAAATCAAAATAATTAATGTTAATGCATCTTTAAATATTAGACTATACAACAGGGCAATTTTTTGCCATTTTTATAAAAATACAAAAAAAAATAAGTACGTAAAAAATCGTTAAAAAATCTGCAGTTTTTTATTTTCTAAAATAATACTGGAAAATTTATCGGATGATTTTTTTAACAAAAAAGGTTTACTGAAAAATGCATTTTTTTACGTTTTCTGTTATAAAGTAAATATATATATCTTTTAATACTGTAATATTAATGAACAAATTATAGCTAAAATTTATTTTTATATAAACCAGTTTGGAAATTAGAAGTGCAGAAATCTTCAAAAAATGGAAAAATTTTAATATTAATTACAAAATTTATGACTTTATTATTTTTTCTTGTGTTGAAATCTGGTTTAGAAAAATTAAATTGAATTATATGCACTTATTTTTGCAAAATTTTAGCTGGCTCGGATTATTCATTTTAACGTAATCCAATTTTTAATTAAATTATGCGAAATTTTTCATAGTTTCTCTTTATCCGATGCATTATCCAATTTTAGTTTTTGTAATGTTTTTAAAAAATATATTTAGTGCACAACAGAACCTGTATCTGACATTTTATAAAACTCTTAGATTATTTCAAAAATATGGATGAAAAAGAATATTTTGAGAATCTAAAATAACGCTCTACAGTTACAATTTATACTATATTTGACATGTACTATCTAATAAAAAATGATAGTATAATATTTATAATCTATTCATTTTTCAATATTTTCTAAAAACTATTTCTATTAAATAAATTATAATTTTTGTTTTTGCAAAGTACATCAATAAAATAATAAATCGATGTCTGAAGATAAAATAAAATAATATTGTTGATAATTTGGAAATATTTACTTTAAATTAATACTTAAAGCACAAGTGTCAAATTCCAATAACTTCTAATCTAGTCAAATATTTACTAAATCTTCTATAGGCAAGTATATTTCGGTTGAATTCATCCAAAAAAATGTAAATACACATACACAAAATGAGAGTAAATAGAATTCAATTTATCTATTATGAATTAATTTTATAATAAATACTAAAGTTTTAATACATAATGTAAGACATATTTTATAATATTATTAAATATGTAATTTAATAAATTAATATATAAGTACAACTTAGATAAGCCCATTTTCTTATACAAATTTTACATACACATATGTATATATATATATATATATATACATATATAATAATGACAAATATATTATTGGATTTTGTGTAAAATCGCAAATTTTATACAAGAAAAATTTGATTATAATTGTAGATAATTAAAATATAATATGAAATATTTAATTAAAATGATCTTTAATATTTATTAGAAATGTAGTTTTCTGCAGTCAAATATATATCATCATATGAATCTATAGTATTTTAGCAGTTTTAGTAGAGAATTTAATTCAAATTCAGTGAATGAAAAATGTCATTTCATAAAATGCCTCAAATAAAGCAGCGCAACTGATTAATTATCAGTTTCAAAACTTCTAATAAAAGAAAGACAATAACAAACTCTTAATATCACTTGAATTTTGGATCTTTTTTATCGGGATTTTTATTAACCAGCATTTTTAGTAAAAATCCTGTACTTGCCGGTATAGAATTAGAAGAAACGAGATCCTTCCAATAAGTAGAAAAAATAAATATAAAAGTGAGGAAATGAGTTATATACATGACAAGTAGAATGAGAACTATCGATAACAGAAAAATCTGAAAAGATTAACATAAATAGATGTCATCGAGTTGTGATATGCTAAAAATATTTAATACTTTATAATAAAATATTTGAAAACATATAATGAGCAAAAGTAATCAGCAATTATTTATTTATACATACTATTTAATTTTATCGATTATTTTTCTTAAATTTTATTTTTTAATAAATGAAACAGATATCTATTTTTCTAAGTATTTTCTTTACCTCGTTTGTAAGCAAATGCTCTATTAAAAAGCAAGTTTTGTTTTTTCTACTAATTGAGATAGTAAGCTGAAGTTTGAAAAAGTGTAAAGATATTCAAGATAACATTTATTCTTTTACTTTTATTTAATTGCAGTAATAACAGTCCTCATTAAAGTGTTTACATTGGTTTTTTTTTTTTTTAATTTTAATAATCTTACAATGGTTCTTCAGCACTGTAGAATGTTAAATATTTTATTTCAAATATTATTAAAAAAAAAAAAAAAGTATACAATTGAATTCAAATGGCTTGTAGTGGGCGGTGCTTGGGGTCTTTTACTTTGCTACAAGCCAAGGAAAACCTCATGCATGTTTGAACCTGCATCTTCGACAACAAAGTTATTGCCAAGGCGAAATATAGGAGGCAATAACGGCAAGTGCGTACGACCCCAAGTGTGCGATATTATACCTGTGCTAAATTGCTCTGTGGGCTTCATCGCTCGCGCACCTTTCCGAAATCTTCTACAGTGTTTTTTATACTAAGGTGTTCTCGTATGATACAATTATTAATTTACCCTACGATTCACCCTATTTCATAAAACCTAATTAATATGTAATGTATATATTAAATTAAATTAATTATATTAATGAGAAATTAAAGTGTCTTTTGAATAATATATTATATAGTATTATCATTTGTGCTTTTATTTTTAAGCGGTATATCAACAACTACTGCTTTAATTACTGAATTAACAGTAACGGTTTTTTTTATCAATTTGCTAGTTAACCACATTCTATTTAAAACATTACAAAAAAATGTAAAAGTATAAGCAAAATATTATGTTCATGATAAAATTTAGAGTGTCAATTTTCAATTGTAATTTAAATTATTTTTATTTAGAACTAGCTCTTAGTGGAGACAGAAAACAATAATGACAAAATATTGGACAATAATTAAATATTTGTGTTTTATTTCTACACTCATAATGACACTTTCTATTACTCATCTATACGAAATACATAAATATCACGATGGTTAAACACCTTCATAGAATAATTCTGATGGATAGTTGAGTTTAAAGTATATAATAGTTTTTGAAGATGAGATATATAGAAGCCTTTAACAACAAAAGAATACAAAATCAATAAGAATAGAGAAAATGGAGAAAGTTAAAAAAGAAGGATTCAAAAAATATTAAGAACAACGATAAAGAAGTGAAGTGGTAAAAGGTTGGAAAATGAAACCGAACATGTAATACTTAGGAAACTATTGCTGAGCACGCGATAATACAAGAATAATCATTACACTTCAAGTGTCTTATATCTTCTGTATATCTTATTTTCGGAAAGTGTAATTTACGTTTCCCATTCTTTCTTTTTTCTCACCACTTAGTTTTTGATTTTCCATGCATTCAACTATGTAACGAAATTTATACCAAAGCGTGTATTTATTTTTAAAATTTCTGATAATTTTGTAATTTCTCTATATTATATAAAGTATATCGAGATTTTCTTAATAAAAAAAAAAAAAAAATTACGTTTCAATAAGAATCCCACCTGTCAGGATTATTTAAATTTAAAAATAGATTTGTATAATGGAATTCCAAGCAATTCTTCTTATTTCACTATATCTCTGCACTTTCCATATTATTTGCAATATCTAATCAGTACGTAACGAGAACTTTTATATTAGGACTTTAATTACTTTAAATTACTTTAACATATTGTTATTGATTTTTTAGTAATCTAATATCACTAATGTTAGTCTTAATTTTTAAATGGCTTCGAGACTTAACTTTAATTGGTTAAGTAAAAAATCAGGATGTAATTTAATATATTTCGTAACTTTGTTGTCTGCAAATTTAATTAATAATTTAATCTTAGGCTCTAATTCAAAGTTTGCTGAATTTTATTAATCACACCATTACTATAATAACTATATATATAATAATTATAAATGTATAATATATATTTATAAGTGATATGTATTTCAATAACAAACGTTATTTACTAATTCGATATTTTAGGCAATAAAGGATCGAAGCTAATTACAAGATTGTGAAAAGAGTTTGTATTTATTAAATTAAAATTTTTTCTTCTATTCTAAATAAGTATCAAGTGGAAATGATGAATAAATAATAGTTATATTCTATTTACGTAATGAATTACACGAAAGAATATTTAAAAATTGACTATAGAAGTACGATTTTTTTTTTTTTTTAAGTACGCATTGTCAAAGGTAAATACATTGTAAAGATGAATAATTAAAAGTTAAATGAGTAGTTTTCTATCTATTAATTATAAAAATTAAAATGAAGAATAATCATTGGATTTTAGTGAAATTATGTAACATTTGACTTTATATTTGATCTCTATAGAATAAAATAGATTCAATGTTGCGTATGAGCAATCTTTTCATCCAGAACCGTAAATTCCCAATATTAGCTATGACCCCAACGAAAATATTGCATATCAAATCTATCTATTCATCTGTGTTTTTTTTCCGACCCTGCAATTTGAGTAATGATATTAAAAAAAAAGTTAATATAGTATTAATAAATTGAATTTCACCTTCTGAATTTATTACATTTCCTGTAACTTTTATATTACGACTAAAATATTTTTATAGTTATTTCTTTAAATGATCAATGATGAAAACACCAGTGTTTACTAATATACATTATTTCAGTTGTATAATGGAATTTAAAATATTGTTTTTCAGATTTAATAAATATATTCAATATTGAAATTTGATTATTCGACGATCTGAAAAGCATTAGTATAAATTATTTATTTAAATTTTTATCAAAACATAAATATCATTTATAAAAATAGTGTCTTATTTGAAAAGAAAATATATATTAAAAATAATTCATTTTATATTTAAAATTCTGAATTTTTGTATTATAAAAAATATAAATTATACTTTTAATAATTACACATATAAAATAAAGAATAAATTTTAAATATCATTGAATTCGTTTTACAATATTTTTCGGAATTAAATATTTTGTATAATACATATAATGTTTAAATATTAAAAATATGAATCAGTTAATTTTCATTTAAGAATAAAGTTTGTTTGTAATTTGTTATAATGAATACACATAAATATATTTTACATCTGCATTGTATATTAGACAAAGCATTTCTTTTTCGATATTTTCCTTTTCTATTCTTTACGTATACGATGTTTTTGGATATTTTCATGTTTTGTATGATTGGATAAATTTACTATGAATAAACTAAAACAACACGAACAATATTATCAAACTGATCATGTATGCTTATTTGTTATTTATAATAAAAAAAATCTTACAAATGCAAGAACTTCAATGTTCTTCAATTTTGATTTACTTAATATTGTATTAATTTGGAGTATTTATTTTGTAAAATACACTTCATTTATTATATTTTATTTGTTAAATTATTTAGAATAATTAATGAATGTTTATTTGATGATTGTAAAAAGTATATATATGATTTTTAGATAGATGAAAAATCAATACAGATGTTACAAATTTACGAATATTTTTTCTCATACTTTGATAAAAAATTCATAAATATAAAAGTAGTACTTGACTCGCGAATAAGATACTTTACCTAGAATATGTTGCACCTCTTGTCACTTTCACATACCTGTTATACAAGGAAAAAAACAAGCAAACTCGCGAAAATTAAACCCTCCGAGAGGCACAAAAAATTATGAGCAAGAGAGAGGCAAGAAGCATCCAACAAGAATGAAATAGAAAATTTACCATCCATTTAAGTTTCTGTGTGACTTGATAGTCAATTGAAAGAATCAACTTCCACTTTGCAAAAAGTTGAATAAAAGAATAAAAAACGACGAGGACGACAAAATGGATTACGCTAACAATCGAGTATATCAACGGACCACAAGTTTCTAAACTTTGAGAAGCAAGAAGAACACTTCATGTTTTGATGCTCACGAAAATTCGAGAGCACGAGTATGAGTGGCATGAGTATGTGTGGTCGTTAAATTACGCGATAATGTTTAGTCGCATTTGCTCGATTTATGAGACACCTTGTTGCCCTACAAAAGATATTGAAATTCTTGAACATTTATATTATAATTGGAATATTCAAAGTATAATGTGTATTCAAAACTTTTTTGCCTTTTTTGCCTTTTTTGCCTTTTTTGCAAATTAACTACCCGAATAGATGTGTTTATTTCGAGATACTATTATTTATGCAAAATAAAAAATATTTTGATGTATTATTATTTTGTCTTTATTTAAACAATGTATAAAAAACTTATGTGTATTTATCATTTGAATCATTTTTCATGCATTACTTTTACCTGATTGAAATAAAAATCGTGTATTTCAAAATACAAAAATAATTTTCTTTTACCATGGTAATATAAAAAATTTAAACAATGTTTTTCAAATAAAATTTCATATTTTTCTTTTACATGCATTTTAAGTATATCTTTAATATTAGTCTATTCTTTTCTTTTTTTTTTGCCTCATTTTCTCGTAACTTATTAAAGGCATTGATCTCTACAACATTCCATCTTGGTACTAAACCTCTCAATTCTGCCTTTTAGCTAACCTTTATTAAATTTTTTTACAAATGCAAATTTCTTATTTGAAGTTTTATTTTATTAATGAAACTTCTACTTTATGTATCAATGAAGAATTTTTATTAACAAGTTTTATTTTTATGCAAAATCAATTATTTGAAATTCTTTCATTAGCATTTATTTAATTTATAACGTGATGTATTTTAAAAATGTGTAATAAAAATAGTTTATTGTCAAAATTTAAGTACTAATATTTGGTCTAGTAATATTATAAAAATATATTTACCAACTGATTATTTTCTATTTAATATGAAAACATTTTTTCTTCTTCTATTTTTATTACAAATTTACATCGTGTGCAATATTTAAAACCCTTCTTTTCCATCGAGTTAAAAAAACAAATAGCCCTTAATAATTGAAGAATAAAAGAAAAGTTTTACGTCTGAAAGGTGTTAGCAATGGTTGTTAAGTATATGGTACAGTAAAATAAAAAAATTAATCATGATTATTTGAATTTCATTGAAAACGAATTTGAAATCGGTAAAAATTTTACAACTATTAAAACAAAGAAATTCCCTATAGAATCTCTTTTAAATAAACGGCTATTCAACAAAAAATCGAGTGAATGAGTTCTCACTTGGTTTGCTCAAATCTTGGCTCTCCTACCAAAAACAAGATCATGTACACGAACTTTTTCAAGCGTGGATACATGTGTACACCCACACGTGCGCGCGCGCGCGTGTGTGTGTGTGTGTACAGTGGTTTTCGCCCGTGGTAGACCTCAAGGGAGTCGGAAAAGCGTACTAACTTGTATAATTGCGAATGTTTCTGCATCTGGAAGTTGTTCCCAGAGGCTAAGCGAGTGAACGAGGCCATTCGCGAGCTGTTAACAGACACACACCCGTCCGCAATATCCAATATTCTATCTGACCAGCTACCACCCACACAACCGAATTGGACAAGATTTGTTTGACCGAACAGTGCAACACGATACGAGAGGGAGAGAGACGCAGAGAGAGAGAGAGATGGGGAGATCTTTGTCCATTGTTTTAGGGGACAATTACCGGGAGAATTGTGCTGGTGCGTCGCGATCCGGCTCTGAAAATAACGAAACATGCCCAAGTTCTCACTTCCCTTGCAGTCGAGTCATTGAATTTGTAATCTTGCTGACAATTATGCAAACCCTGCATTCAATAAAACGACGCGATAAAATTAATAACAAATCTTGATCGGGTGGTCGGGCGCTTGTCCATTGGCTCTCGTGGTCAATTTTAACAGCCAACCTAAAACAAAATTTTACAAGAAAAATGAGATTGTTTTACGCTGGCAATAATTTCCTCCATTCCTGCGGTAATTTTTATTAAACTTTTGACGATCATTGCACTTCTTAGAGAACAATTTTATGAATGCTCCAATGTAAAATTCTGAGGCAGGAAGTATCAAAAGTTACAAACGAATGAAGTTCACCTCTATGCAAATTTCATTAAGTGTCAGCATGCATATTCATTTTCAGCATTCAAGTTGTGAAAATGAACCTTAATTTAGCCCAGTACTTAGTCGTACATTAAGTTTATAAAAAAAAAGGGGGGTAATAAATTTATAAATATAATTTAGCGATGCAATCTATATTTGCTATTGTACATTTTTATACGAAACTCTGTTATTTTATTAAATTTTATTTAATTTCTCTGGATACCAAAGAGAGCTAAAGGGCAAAGGAAGACTGAAAACGACAGAGGAAAAAGCCAGTATGCTGTGTGAATAAAAGTCTGAGCGTAATTGACAAAGAACAAGGAACAATGGCGATTCTGAAACGCGCAATGCATTTAGTATGATTAGTAACCAGAGAATCTAAGTTGAATGCGAGGGAAAAGGACAATGAGAAACGGTTAAATCGAATAGAAAAGAGACTATGGAAAATGGGTAGGAGAAATGAAAGAATGAAAGAAAAGCACACGAAAAAGAGAAAGCACAAGAGGAAAGGTGCGAACAAATGGATAAAAACTAAAAGTGACGGAGGAGCAAGAACAAACAGAATAAAGAGTATTAAAAGATGCTGAATGTAAATGTGCAAAAGAGAAAAGAATAAACGTATAAAAATATGTACTACAAAATTGTAACAATATTTATAAAAAGGGAGGTAAATAAATGTAAAAGAAGTGGTTAGATAAATACATAAACATATTAGAATTAGATTAACATTAAAATAGACAGAGAGTTATAAAAGAAAATGGGAAATACAGAAGACAAGAAATCGTAAAACTAGACTATTTGGGTTGAATTAAATTTCAATTTAGATATCCAGGCTGCACAACCACGTGCCACGGGAATATTCTGCAGCTCAAGAAATTAATTTCATCTCAATTTCTTAGTCATTTATTTGTTTTTTAATTTTACTCTCTTGGATATTTAACATAACAGATTTTAATAAAGTTTACACTGAGTGTTCATGCGAATGATTTTATAATAGCTTTTGCTACTATTTTTGATAGCAATTAAAATTCTTTCAAATATTTCTTAAAATATTATTCTTTTTGAATAATATTTGCTATTATGATTTTTACTGATGCTCATAACCATATGTGTTTCCGAGTTCATTGCTCCCTCAAACCTCGCTTTGTTAAATTTTCAAATATTATGTGCCTTCGAGGTCCTTTTACTTTTTTTACGATTGACTGTATTCATTCAACTACTACTCAATTGATCTCTTCAAATGCACCCCCGCTGTGAGTTTAGTCTTTCTTGTTACCAAAATGCACATCTGTGCAAACGTTGTACACGACCACATTTTTATTATCGAAGGTCTTTGCTTCTTTTCCCTTGTTTCTTTAAAACCCACGAAACCAAGGACAAAGACTAACTTTTCCACTAACCTTTTTGAATGATTTTCATTTCAAAGTTCTCTCGCTCGACCTTTGAATCTGCAAAACTAAATTATCGTATAGAGTAGTATTGCGTTTACCAAGTTTTTGTGGCCATATTATTGTATTCGTGGAAATAAATAATATTTTATTTGCGTTCATAGTAATCATTTCAATTCTATTCCATTACAATATATTTTAATTTTAATTTTAATTTAGTTAAATCTAAATAGAGTTTAAAGCAAAAAAATATATATTTTTTTTTCTTATAGTAGATAAAAAAAATTAAGAACTTTTTTTGATAAACAAGGAAAATTTTATAAAAACAAAGCATTATATTTTTATTAAAGAAGAAAATGAAAAATTTGAAAATCGTGGACAAATTTTTAATTAAAAGTACCAGAATGTATTGCATGGTATTTTATATCTATCACTACAATAATTCTTGATTTTAACCATATTATGAATAATAATATAACATTCTTATGATCATTATGCTTTTAATTTAAAAATAAAATGTATAAATATTTAAAAGCTTAAAAGTTTTAGTGTGAAAATATATACAGTCATGCAAGGTTGTTTTAAAGAAAGAAGACTATAAATATTTACCAGGTTGGATAATAAATCGATCAGTTTCAATCCTTTCCTATATGTTTAAAATAATATAACATTCAATTATGTATAATTACTAAACCTTCTTAAACTGCATGATTTTAAAAATATTGCACTAATTTTACAGAATTATAATTACCCTATAACTATAATATTATAGTACAATAATAAGTTTTGTGAATGTTTAAGAAATTACAATTATTGAATTTATCAAATGTCACTTATATTTTTTAAATGAACTTATTTTCAAATTTGAATTTTCTAAAATCTGTGCATTCTAAATACGTGTATTACTAATAAGCCAGCGGGGAAACCACGACATATACTTGGCCACGTAAAATTAAAGGACTCAATCACAAGTTCGAACGTCTGCATACCGATGGCGCGAAAAAAATCTAACCAACTATTGTTTGGTTAAACAAAAATTTCCTGCCTCAAGCAGGTTCGCTGATATCAAATAATGTATCCTTCCTCTTTTAGATCTGTGAATTTGAAGTAGTACTTCCATTTCAATGCACATTGACATTAACGAGAAGGATTTATCTGACAGTGCAAATTCATTGATGGCGAATGTCATTCCCGAATGATTCCCCCCACCCCCCTTAAAAGCCTGTCGACGGCAAATAGTGCAGGGTTATCTGATGTAGACCTGTTGACGATAGGTAGCACCTGGTGCTGGTCGATAGAGCCATGGTTTGTCAATTTCTTCTCCTCATTTAATCCACGAAGGCGAGTGATTTTGCGACACCATATAAATAATTTAATTCCCTCTGCTAAACTCCCGAACGATTTTAATTCGCGACGCCATTTTACTCGCATTTACTCTTTCTCCCTCTGTGCTATTCGTTAGATGGCAAATGAGATTGCACCCAAAGCGCAATACCGTGGGCTTGGCGACCGCAGAAAATGGTACAAATGATTTATCATTACATACAACATTGTACTATATATTTTGGGATTTAACAATTATTCGCTAGCCATGAACATACTTATATCATAAAACATTCCAAATATACATATTTTCATCTAATAATACATTTATTTTTAATATCGTATCCACCCTTTACACGAATCAGCCCCTACAGGATCGAGCCAACCCAGGTAGAGGGAAACTGAGTACTCTTGACTTGTCGAAGCTACTAAGCTAATAATGCTCCTCGAAAACTACACTCGTTAAAAATTCATTAACATTTTGAACAAATTAACCAACATCTAGCTATTAAAAAAATGCAATTAATATCAGAATTCGCAATTATCGCATGTTGATTTATTTAATTAACTAAGTAAATAAAATTTTTTTGGCACTCTTTACAAATTTACTCGTTTATTTTACATTACAACGTATAAAATATTAATTTATAAAGAGTAATTGTTTAAACATTAAATTAAATATCTCGAAATGTATTAAAATAGTATTTTTAAATTAATTATCTATATAATCACATCTGGATAAAGTACAATTTATCATTAAATTGAGTAAAATTATTTGCAAAAATAGTGTATAAAAATGTTTTTTTATAAAATTTTGAAAGAAAAAAAAGTGCAGATAAACATAAAACGGATCTTCAATACGTGTATTTCATTATTCATTGAAATATATTTTATTTCAAAGAATATTTTAATTGATCGGTAAAAAAATATTACTCAAAAATAATTAATTAAATATCCATCTAATGATAACAAATGGGATCAGATAAAAGCATTTTATAACGAGTCATAGGTTTCGGTATTAAATGCATTATTGGAAATATTGTATGAAAAAGATAATTCTCTGCTGCATGATTGCATTAGACAATATATAACTTTAATATGGCAAATAAAAAATTTTATAAGATAAACTACTAAGAAAATTTATTTAAAATATTTATCTATTTAAAATACATAAAAAGATATTTCACATCAGAAAGAACTTTAAGTATGCAAATGTTTTATATACTTAAATGTTTTATGTACACTTATATATTCTGGTTTAAAAGGGTAATATTATAAATTAATATTATTTAGTATCTACATAACATCTACATAACAACAACAAAATTCTTAATAAAAGTGATGTAAATAAATTTTAAGAATGATAAAAATTATGAAAACCTCTTATTACATATCTATTATTAAAACAAAAATGAATTTTATTTAATTATAATTATATTCTAATATAACTATAAATATAATATTGTCTTCATGTTTATATGTAATTCATAAATAGTTTTCTTATAATTAGTGATCGAATAATTAATGATAAAAGTAATAAAAACCAAGATTTATATTATATATATATTCGTAATTAATTAAATATTAATTTTAACTTTAGAAATCATACTATTTTTTTAAATTTTATTAAAATATATACCGTAACTTTTTTAAATAAAAATAATATATATATGCTGCATCAATCTAGAAGCAATAATTTATACAGTTTATATCATCGATTTTATGGACTTTAGTGTATTATTTATTGGTATTATTTATTATATATTATATTTTATCCATAGTTAGAACTAAAAAAATGTATTTTTATTGTTTAAAAATACAATCTTATAAATTTAAATTGAATAAAATAAATATTAAATAACAAAAAATAGTTTTGATAATTTAAACATTATACAAAACATTTGATGATATATTACGTGTATCTACATATATCTGCATCGTGCTAATTTATGTATAATAAACATATACTTAATCTTGAAATAATTTTAACATAAAGAAAAAAGAAATTTATCTTAGCCATAAAAATCATTGAAAACGAGCTCAAAAAATATACTGGAAATCGACTTAGAAATTTTGATAAAATATATTTAATTTTTATGAATGTATTCTATATAGGTGAACTGATACAATTAATTGATGCCTTTTGTTCAAAAAATAAAAATGAGACAGCTCATCTGTTGGTCAATAAATAATCTAGTGGTTCTCAAGAGAAAGTGGTTTGGACTTTGATAAATGGCTTATAAAGAAATAGAAGGACCTAAATTACCTTCAACATCAACAAAAAATAAAACTCTTAAGAAAAACATTGGTGGGCTCATTAAACAATGAAAGGTTTCTCTATATAACATTTTTAAACAAGAAAATCAATTAAAATATTAAAAAATTGAGTTCTATAATTATATTATAAATATACAACACTCACGATTAATATTATACCTAATAATTAATACAATAAAAAAAAAACTAAGATTTTTTATTATTTTATAATTTTTTGTTACACGATACTTTTTATACGCTTAATTGTACAAATATTTTATTAATATTAATTTTATTTGAGTGTTTTTGTTATTCTTCACATTCTTTTTTTAAGTATTTATTAATTATGAACAATATAAAAATTATGAATTTTTTAGTAGATACTTAAAAATAATATTTTGATTTTTGAGATTATCAATAACTTAATATTTTATTTAGTAAATAATTTTTCTATTTCATGCTTTTTATTAGTCAATAACAATTATATTTAAACGAGATAGTTATTCAATTTTTAGATATAATAAAAAATAATAATACTCTTGTATAATACAATGAAAATTATAGATTAAGATGATTGCTGGTGTAATGAAACCATACTGGCTTGCGTACTTTATCAACTTGTAAAAATGATACCCGTACGCCGATTTCAAATATTATATTTAATTACTATTGCCTCGCTTTATAAGCCTGCAGCTATAGGAAATATGTGTGCACTTTACAGTTGCGAATTCGTATAATTTATGTGAAGTAGTTACGTAATCCTTTCCTTCACTGTTTCATACACGCAGATGAATTACAGTGATAACAAATCAAAGGATTAGTATACATCTGTACACTCACTTCTAAATCGATAAGGTTAAAATATATATTTATAGAAGAAAGAAGTAGAGATCGAACGAGAATGAAAGACTGATTTAGATAGACAAAATTAGTAATCATCAGTTCACTAAGTAGGTTCTGAGATCGAATATGATAGAGATGATGAAGTTATAAATAATTTATGAATTGGTAAAAGTGGTCAATAACAACTTAATACGTTTATCATTTATTTAATTTTTGATATATTAAAATTTTTGAATGTAATTATTTTATTTTAATTTTATGAAACAACATTATCGTTATTTAGTATTGCTGGTGTGAATTATTTATGCAGAATAATTTTATAAATTACAAATAATTTTTAATTTATATTTCAATTAAATATTATTTGATATATGATTATTTTGAATTGGTAAATTTAGTAATAATTAACTAAAGATTATGTGTTTGTGAAAAATATTTAGTATAAAAAATTAGATTAGCCAATATAATATAAGCAATATAGAGGAAAAATATTTTATTTATATATATTGATATAATTGTGTAAGATCTACTTATATTATTTAAAGATAAAAATTTTTTAAATATATACTTTACCTACGATATAAAATATATGTATTGAATTGTATGAAATTAGTAATCTTTCTTTAAAATGATATGAATAACGCGTTTAAAATTCCTTAAAAATTTGTTTTTGCTTGAGATTTTCTAAAGATTTACTACAACTCTCTTCAAATAAATTTAAAAACAATTTATCATACAGATACTTCTTTACATGATTCACATACGTTTGCACATGCAAACGACTTACAAACATTTATTATTTTAAACTATATAATACGGAAAAAAATAAAAATATCACCTAGAAAATGATGCTAAGCGTAACACAAATTTCAACGACTTACTTTCCACATATTTTCGTTGATATAACATCATTAGTATTTCGAAAGTGATTGATAATGTTAGTGTTGGGTCCTCTGATTCTGTAATGTGCGGTCCACGTGGATGATGAGTTATTATTTTGGATTTGTTGACGTCACATGAAAATGAAACATAACGCATCCGGATAATTATGTATCCGAATGACTTATATTATTTTGGGTGACGTTATGTAGCCGAGTTAAATCATTCAAGTACTAACTAATACAAACGTTCCATAGTTCTAGAAATCATATGAATTTAGTGATTAAAATATAATATGTCGATTATATATAATTTGGGCAATAATTATAATGATTTATAATTATTACTATCTCAAATGTTTTGGATTTGATATATTTGGTACTTATATGGCAAAGCTTTTTTTCATTTCCTCATTTATCTTATAAAGTAAAAGCTTTGAAAGCCAAGAATTCCAAATTTAATAGTTATTATCCCATATATATATAATTGCAGTCCTATTTTTCAATTTTACTATTATATAGAGTTATTCAAGGTATAGAAGATGATTACAGTCCAGTTGAAGACTTCTTATCTAATGTACGTCATTTCATAAGCATAATTAGATTCTCTTCTCATGCACCTGTGCTACTCAAGGTTGTACAACTGCATAATTTTGAATTGCTAGACTTCTGTTATTAATTATATAAGAAAACAGAATTGTATTTCATATATGGCAATTAATATTTAATATTAGCAATTATGTCAATCAGTCGAAGCTTTCTTGATTCTACAATGGCTATAAAAAATGGCATTGTATTATTGTAGAATCATTCCTATATCTCTATTCAAGTATTTTCATATAATTATTCAAAATATATGTAATATACTATATATATATATATATATATATATTATTTTAAAGCATAATACGTTACAATTTGTATGATAAAAATTTTTCATTATAAAACTAATAAAAAATCAAATATTAAATTATTATTTTTTATAAAGAGATATGTTTGTACGTACGTTGAAGACTCCTTTTATTCATTGTGCAAATATCAATTGAGCATATAATCATTGCTGTAGAACAATGAAATGTATATAATTTAAGATAATTAGATACACAAAAGAACAGGCAAGATTTAAATATTAAATGAAGGATGCTTTCATATAGGAGATTAGATCAAATTATAGATATAATTTTTTGTTGAAAAATGAATAAATTTATGAAAAAAAATATTAGATAAGTCAAGTTAAAACATTAGTTAGAGTAATAATAGATATATAAATTTTGCTACATAAAATTACATGCACTTTTCTACATTTTGAATTCACTTACTAAGAGTGTAACTCCAGATTTTTTTTATTTTAATTCATTAAAATTACATATATTGAGGAAATCAACAATAAAATCATAAATATAAATAAATTATTTATACATTAATTATTGATAATCGAGAGAATAATTAATATACTTTTATAAATTTAATAATTTAAAATTAATAATAATTTATGAATTTAATTTTTGTTGAATTATTAATTAAATATTTAACAATAATCATTGTAAATATTCAGTAATTATTCAATTAATAATTAAGAAATAGTATAATTGTATTTGGAAATAATTTTTGATTTGTTACCGAATTGCAAAAATAATTATAAAGTTTTCCTGTTCATTGAGACAAGAGACTGTGCATCTCCAGCATTTATCGTTTATTTTCAATGAAGAATGTTTTCCGAGTTCTTCTGTTGTAATATTTTTTTTTTTATAGTCAATTTCCTAGTTTTTCGGAAAATTGCTTTTATCGTTATCTGATAATAATGATTCTTACAGTACATTTGTGCTAACTTAAACTAGTTATGTGATCTTTTTGCTATAAAATAAAGTCAGTTTTATGTATTTATACTACACATAAATAAAACACTACAATATTTTGTAAAGGTTTATAATAATTTATAATTTTGCTGGATAAAATATTATATTAAAAATATTTAAATTCGTATATTATAATCAAATAAATATTCAAAATAATAGAAGTCATTAGCAATCTAATTCATCCTAAGTATGCCGGATGTTTATAAGGAATTTTTTAAAATAGAAGTTAAAAAATATAAATACAAAATAAATAGAGTTTAATTATTTTGAAAAAGAAGATGCGTATATGTTTATATTTGAGCCTATATACAATCAAAATATAATTACATGTAGACGATTTACAAAATAAAAAGAAAGAGAATTTAATGAAAATTATATTTGTAAAATTATTTATAACAATTATTCAACTTGAAATTACTCAATTTGAAATTTGCCTTAAACACAGTAAAATATGTAAAACAAAATCAATTCGAAGAGCATAAGAAATAAGTTAAACTGTAATTTCATTCAGGGTAGGAGGACATGCAACAGAGTGAGACAAGATTGTCAAAAACGATTCAGTCTCTCAATTTTTTACGAGAGTGCTGCGCATTCTCGTTACGTGGCTTTTGGGACGCTTGAACCGTAAAATTACCGGTAGGATCGCATTAAAACCAAACCCTGGCCATCTCTTGGGGACACCATCAGTGGTAATGCTCTGATGCTCGGAACACCACCATAAACCTTACAACTTTGAAACTTGAAAGGTTTGGCATTTTTATACTATTAATGTTGTATTACGGATAGTTGCCTTTTTTTAAAGCTTTCTATTAAATATTGACGATTTATTAAATTATAAATCTCAATGCATTGCCTTCTAATGCGAATTTTTTAAATTTTAATAATTTTTTTTTCCTTTTTTACAAGATTATAATAATTTTAAAGCTCTGAGGTTAAAATGGGTTGGATTTTGCTGTCCCTGCCTTTTAACCTTTTCAAACATGGAAAAATGGAAACAAAAGGAAATATTTAAATATTAAACAAAAATTAACAAAAACATTTCGTAGAAAAAGTATAAATTAACAACAACAAAATTTATAATTTTTTAATCCTGAAATTTTTTTCTGATTGCCATAAAATTTTATTAATACAAAATTATTTTTATTCATTAAAGGGAAATATTAAATTTAAAATTATATTTTTTTTTAATTTATTTTATGTGCATAAACAATTTCATTTTAATTTGGTTTTCTTTTAACTAAATGGAAAGAATGATATATCTTTGTTTTCAAGAATTTATAAAAAATTTTTTATTATTAAAGATCTGTTTTTTTCATTACTCATAATAATCATAAATTTTTAAAAGCATTGATAAATATCTTGGTTACTATAATTCTGTTTTCAATTTCATCCTATTTAATGGATACATTATCAAGTCTTATATTTTTCAAGCTTAGACTGAAAGCTTTGTACTAAACTTGTACTAAACATGACAAAAAAAATTGTATATTCATGTATATTAATCTAGGTATTCTACTAAAAAATTATTGAATATTCATTTTTTTTATTTTCATTTGTATTACCGTACAATATATACAATAAATGTCCATATTTTATGTTTTAATTCAAACCAAAATACATTTGATAAATTCATTTATTAATTAGTTAAATGTAATCATTATATTGTATTGTATTAATTAAATTGTATTTATATATTTAAAGATGAAACTAAAAAATTAGAACGCGATAATACAATATAGGTAATAAAATATACAATCAATAACAGTATTTTACGTTTTCGTTTTAATGATTTTATTATTATTTTATAAATATGGATATATTTTATTACATTATGATACAGTAAGATTTAAAATTATGTTTTTAAAATAAAAACATTATAATTTTTAATTTTAAAATGATATTAAAATAATATTCGATAATTAACAGATATAAAATAAATAAAATGTGTAGATTGTATGCTTATTTATTAATCATTATAATTGAAAATATTAAATTTCAACTAAAAATCAGGTTAATAAGCAGGTTTATGTAGAATATGACTTATAATTTAGGCAAATAAATAATGCATAAAAAATTAGGATAGAAATATGCAACTTCATTATGATCCAAATAATTTTTTTTTGATTTTCGTATAGTAATATTTATAACATTTTTTTTTATTTAAAATGTACAAAATTATGATACATATTTTTAATTAACGTATCATTAGCATATATTTTACGAATAGAATATAATTCGTATTATTTTTTATTTCAAATAATACGCATCAACAATAAAATAATTAAATTTTGTCAGTAAGTTTTTGTATTCAATTTATAAAGATTTTTTAAACTATCTTCAAAATAAAGTGATTAAATTAATTAAAATAAACATCTAAACGTATACGACTAATTTAGCTCATAATTTTTTCATTATGCAATAAGTTTAAAAAACTCGCGATGTATATCTTTTCTGTTTTGTACTTTCATAAGCATCGCGTTAACCCTTGCTCCTTTATTATTTTAATTTTTCTCGTCCTTTTTATATTCAAACCTTTTTCGTATGAAGCCCCTCCTCTAGGTATTGCATGTTGAGTCAGATATATGAAGTTAGTGAACGCTAACTTACCCATTTTCTACTTATCAAGTTGCCAGGTACCGTGTTTTCAGAGACAGAAAGCTCTTGTTGCCGTTTGCAATGGAAAAGCATGAGGGAGGAATTGAGTACTAGAGAAATAGACTGAATGAGAGAGTTGGAGAGAGAGAGAGAGGGAGAGAGAGAGAGAGAGGGAGAGAGAGAGAGAGAGAGAAATGTGTGTGTGTGTACAAGAGAGAAACTACGTAATGCTCGCGCGTTCGCCGAGGTTTTCTTCTAATTTCTCAAACTTGATTAAAACTTGTTCACCATGAAAATGAAGTTTGGCTGACACGCCAAGCCGCAGGGATACGATACTCTCTTTTCCTTTTTCATCTCTATTGTCTTTCTTACTGTCACATCCTCTCTCTCTCTCTCTCTCTCTCTCTCTCATTCCGCCCTTCTTTTCTCCTGTCCTCCACATGGTTCTTACTCTCTGTTTATTTCTGTTATAAAGCTTTTTCTACGACTACCTCAACTTGCTCTCAGAGAAAGAAGCTTACCGTTCCATACACTACTCCATTGATGAATAAGTTACTAAAGTCTTTAAACCCAATAGGAACTACCTTACTTATTTTGATTTTCTCATTCAAGCACATGCACTACTCTCGCTCATCACTAGTATCCTAAGTTCGAGCTTTCATAATTTTTAATTAAATTAATTTTTTAAATGTATTTTACACTCTATAAAATTAAACGTGCAAACTTTTCAATTCTTTAAAAATGTAAATGCCCTTATTCTTCTGTAATTCAAGAAAAAATTTTCTATCAAATCCTATGAAAATAATGTGTAAATTAATGAATCGATATTTGGCGAGAAAAAATTATATTAATTTATTAATAATTATATTGAAGAATATTTTAAAAGATGGTTTTAAGACAATACCATTATTTAATAAATAATTTTAATAAATTTATGGTAGGTTATTGATCTGATACATTCAAAAATTTAATTATTCATTTTAGTATTAACATATAATATTCACAAATAAATTGTATTAATATGAATATTTTTCTTATTAAACAATTGTGATTATTTTTAAATTTACTTAATATTCAACTTTTGAAATTATATTATAATTATCTAAAAAACTTTGTAATATTTATACATACATCGAATGTACATACATGGTGTATAATTAGTAAAACTAATTAAAATTATCTTATACTTGAGCGAACATTATCATACTTGATACATTTAATGTTTTATCGATTTTTAATCATATGGAAGTTTATGTGAAGCAATTAATAAGTTCTAAGTTTAAAGAAATAAAAAATTAATCAACATTTTCTTTTTAATTTATTACATTTTTTATTGATTTAGACAAGTTTATTTGAAATGTAAAAAACTTTGTGTAGAAAACTTAATTTTCAACAAAAACCACAATGTTCATTCAGGGTAGTTGCTGACAATTAAAAGGTTTTCTCTTTTTTGGACTAGCGATAAATTGAATCCTTTGTCTTTTGAAAACTACCTAAGTACTATAGTATAAATCCAATTTATATTCAGTATAAAAAATTTTAAAAATCAAGAAACTTATTATATAACCATATAGAAATCAATATGTTGCTCGTAAAATTCAATGTTAAGTTAGAATAATAATAATAATAATAATAATAATAAACTCTACACAATCTTTTTCAACTTTCATATAGCTTTCCATTCCTCCATACAATGGCTTGTCTGTTTCATCGAGTTAGAATTCGCAAAACTATTCGCGATCAAATTTGATAGCAAGAAACTCAGCGATACATTACAATGACATTGATAACTTACTTCACTCCCGGTCTATTGATAACTTATGCATGCCGAACACTTATCATTGTTACAAGATAAACTTATAAGTAAACGGAAACTTATTGCAACAGTACGAGACCTTCGCGGTCAGGCTGGACGAACCCTAGCATAACGCGGTTACATGCGGTTTTACCTCCCCTCCCCCCCCTCCGCCCTAGCGGAATCGATATAATAAAGGAAATGTCTTGATGTTACTGATAACTGTTCAAAAAATAAATATGCGACAAGCGGAATTTAAAGTAAGCCAATGACATTTTTAAATTTTTATTAATAAATAATTTTTAATTTTTTTAAATATTGAAAGAGTCGACAAAGAATTTTTTATAAATGAAGATTTAAAGACTTGAAATAAAGAAAAAGTTAAAATTTTTTCAATCAAGTTCATCACGAATATTTTAATGAGTATAAATTAAAAATAATAAGAGTTTGATTAACTTTTCCTTTATTAGTTAATTATAGAAATGAAAACAGAATTAAATAAGTAAAACATGAATTATGAAATATAAATATCTGACCTATTTTTGGACTTACATATTATTAACATCTGTAAACGAAATATGATACAATACCTAATATAAATAATTTTTTTAAATTAAATTATTAAATTATTCAATTAATTTTCGGTTCTAATGCAAAATAATAATGTTGAATTTTCTGTTGAAATATACATAGTATTGTATTATAAATAACAAGTTACTTAGATACCAATTATTAAATGGTGATTTTTCATTATATTATAAATGATTGCAATATATAACCAAAAATATAATATGCATTACCTATTTGTACATATAAATATTACATTAGAAAATGGTTTTTATATTAGAGTATGTTCTCGAGAAAAATTTTTTTTTAAAAAGTACATATTTTATAATTAATAATTAAGTTTTTTATTAATTATTTACATTAAATTATTTATACAAAGTAGACAGATTTTTTTACATACAATAATATATTTAAAATATCTATTTGAAATAAATGAATTATATTTGATCAAGATTGTTAATCAGTTGGTTTAAAAACATTAAGAGCATGTAATATAGAAACAGTTAATATTTCTAACAAATATAAGAATTTTTAAAATTTTAAATTTATTAAGATTTAAATAACTCATGTGACTTTTATAGCACCTATAAGAAGATAAATACTTTTAGTTTAGTAAACTTTATCCACTATTTATGACTCATTATAGAATTATTTAAACTATAATAATTTATTGAAAATAAATAAATGATTCATAATTTATATATTATCACGGAACTATTAAAAATATGCCTGATTATCAGTTTATGTATCAAATCGTATGTTCTAGTAAAATTCCTTGAAATATTCTAACTAATGGATAATTTTAATAAAATTAGAAATTATTACAACAAATATATTTAATACATATATATAACTGAAATACAAACACATATTTGTATAAGTAAGGAAAAATAAAATATCTATTGTTAGATTTAGTATGTTCCACTTTCTCTCACAGTCAGCCTATCAGTAGATATTTCTATAACTTTTGCATTGTATTATTTCAATTATTGTTTTATCATTGCATTATAACTAAATATTTGTCAATTAATTATGAAGATCGAGACATATTAGTCTTGCCATATCGTACGTACATAATTAGAATTTAATATTTTAAGCTGTAATTAATAGATCGTATACCTTATAGATAACTTAATTTTGATCGTGGATGCGCTTAAACTCTCTAAACTTTACTTCGTTTGGTAATGATTTAATATGTTATAAACGCTGAAATTCCTATTAATTATCTAAATCATTGACGCTATTACACGATAAAGAAATTGCACTATTAGCGCATAGTTTTCCAACACCTTGCCTTGTAAATTAATTACATTTAAATGTATAGTTATGCATGATGATCTAAAAATTAAACGCCAAATATAAAAAGTAAAAAATTAATCACAAATAGTTTTTGAAATAGGGTTTTTAATAGGATTAAATTATTCTTCAATTTAATCGAAACCCATCTTGATCGATTTTAAAAATCAGTATAAAATCCTACGCCCCATTAACACATGCCTTTCGTCCCTTTTTCCTACTTTTTATCTTTCCCTCTTACTTTCGTTTTCTCGATCGCTCACACTCTCACTCTCTCTCTCTCTCTCTCTCTCTCTCTCTCTCTCTCTCTAGCTATTTTTCTCTGTCACTCTTCCTCTCTCAATTAAAAGTTTTCATTGCAATATTTGAAAATCATCAAATTGTTGCGGTGTTTCAAAATGTCGATATTTTAAATACCATCATACAATTCGATATTCGAATTTATTAACTCATCATATTTTATTTACCAAATTTTTTAATTATAAATGTACTCTATATATGTAGTAAAAGATTTGATTTAAAAAAAAAAACATTTTTATTTGAAAAATATTTTCAAGAAACTTTTGTACTTTATATTTAAAAAGTAATACACTAATTTTAAAAAATTTTTAAAAATATTATTTTAATGAAATATTTTTATTATAATATTATCGTGTTAATAATCTTATGAGCAGCAACAGAATTCTTTTAGTACACTTATTGTAATGAATATTTCAAAAGAATTGTTAATATTGTAACTTGTAAGAAAAAAAATATATAAGGATAAGATTTGAAATGTCAGTCAACAATTAAATTTCTATAAGTGCTATATCATGAAGATAAATTTGCAAAATTAATTTCTCTTGAAAGGTAATTTATCATAATTGAGAAATAAAAGTACTAATTAAAATTTCACTTTTCATTCAAATAATTTTCACTTTCTATCTCGTTTGCTTTCGAGACAAACTTCAAGAAGTTGATGAAATGTAATGTACTTGTAGTTTAAATTAAATATAAAAATAATTTGAATTCAATAAATTAATGTGTTCTATTGTTCATATTACACTATTAATTTTTTTGATTTTCTGTTTATTTTAATTAATAATAATATATCATGAAACAATTAATAACAAGAAATTGAACTCAGTATAAATTTTTAAAGTGTATTAGAGAAAAAAAAGAAGCTTGAATTAAATTGATTAGGGAATAATTAAATATAGAATAAAAAAAATTTATATATATATATCTATATGTCGATATGTATGTATACATTTGCAATATATTCCTATAAATATAAAATTTGTATAAAAATTGTATTAATGGTATTAATTGATAGGTCAATATGTAAATATTCAATTAATTAATTATATTGTTTAAATCTAATTACTTATGCTTAATAAATATCGAGTATTTATTTTAAGATCTTATCAGCATTACTTATTTTGATCTGGATTAAAGTTAAAATTTCATTTTAGTCACTGTTTTACTTAATATGAGAGAAGCATTAGAGTGTATACATAAAAAATGAGTTATCTACGATTATCTATTATATCGATAGCAAAAATCTATTAATGACTGAAAGTGCAATGTAAATATTTTATTAGTGCAGTCAAATATTTCTTATGTTCGAATAAAATCAAAATTATTTATTATTATAAAAATAAAATATTATATAAGAAACCTATCAAATGGAAATATCGGAAAAAATGGAATCAAATTTAAGAAAAGGAGAAAAACGATTAAAAGTAGGAAGATAATAGATTTTATGTTTAACAATCTCATTTGTACTTTGAATGCGCGACAGCTTCATAGAAAGACGTAATTATACTATTGAATCAGACCAGTAATAGTTACCGAATGGTTTCCAATAGTGGAAACTTCTCAAAGTGCAGTTTAGTACCAATTGAACTTTGTGCGACTTGCATATCTATTGAAAACGAAACGATCGGTTAAGGTGACTACAAATCTAGCTTAGGCGTAGACCTATAAATGTTATTCTGATCCAATAGTAGTCTAATTAACTACAAAATTTAATCAAATAAACCAATTAGAATAATTTAATAACAATGCAAAATTTCTGTTTTTATCCTTACCTTTTCCATGCATTTAATTTATTTGTATGAATAATTAAAAAAGTATGTTTGAATGTGTATCGCAACTTATTTATAAGCAAAATGAATGGTGATCAAGGCATTAAAGTAGTCCAATCAAAAGTACTGAAATAAATTTTATGCATTGTAAAGAAACTAAGCTTCAAAACTATCTATATTTATGCTTTCATAAATTTCTCCTTCAATTTTCTTTTATATTTGTAGGCATTCAATGCTGGTCAATTTAAAAAACGTATTGATCCGTTTTTACCGATATCCTCACTTTTCATTTCCATCTTGTATACCAACAAAACATAAGTATATTTCATATGCACGTTCATATACACGTTCTCTATTTTAGAGGTTGAATGCGATGTTAACGAGTGCTTCTCTCGATCTTAAAGGGCAGGGGCTAAATAGGCCCACCTGGTTAAGGAGCTACGGAGAGTTAAGACGCTTAATTTTGATAATCGGCTTAATCCGTCGTCTTCGTCGAGAATTTGCTGAAGATAATAAATTCATGTCAGCGGAGTACGCGAGAACGAGAATTAATATACCACCAGGAAGTTATCCCATTGGCGGTTGAACCTCCAGTCAATCGCGTCTCAGCTTTCTGCTGAATTACACGTCTCTCTCTCTCTCTCTCTCTCTCTCTCTCTCTCTCTCTTTCAACGAATAATGTTCCATCTAATAACTGTTTCTTTCGATCTCTCTGTATGTTTTTGTATAATAGAGAAATGGATATTGGAAATCGTGTGTCATTTCATTTCGAGAGGTCGGTTTGTAAGAAGATTTTTAATTTCTTCAATTACGCTAAGTAATGCATGCTAAAATTAACAAACTATAATTGATTAGATAAATGAATAAAAATTTGTTCGTAATACAAATATAAATTTTGCAAAATATACATTAAAATTCCTTCATTTAAATAAAAGTAATTGAACAAAAATATTACCAACTGGATATGCACAATCACAAACATACAAATACAAATATATTTCATATAAAATTGTTCTCAAATTTGATTTATCAATGTATGTAAAATAGAAATTTCGATAATCTTGTAAATATTTTTAAATAATTTAAATTTAAAGCTTTTTTTGTTGGATTAGCAAAAACAAAATATAACAGTCGTTTGTGCTTTAAATAGATTTCATGCTTTCATTTCTATTATTTTATCAATCACAATTTTAATTGCTGTGTATTTTAAAAACCCAGCCTTCCATTACAAGTGCATTGTAAACATTTGTACAAAAAAATATTCCGCATAGTTATAATAATTTATTTTATATTTTTCTCTAAAAACTCATATTTGACTATTTTGTAAAATTTAAGCTTCCAAAAGTTTAGTAATCCAAATATATATTAGTAGCGTTCAAATATGCACTTTCCTTGAAAGCCATTAACGTTTTCTTTTAAGAGAATGATTTTACGCTTTCGGTAGAGTTCTGAAGAAATAATACTCTCATAATAATACCTCGGTTAACTTCTTTTTGTTTCTGCCCTTCTTTAACGCGTGCATTCATGCAAAACCTTCGTCTAGGTAAAACCTCTTTAGACTGATTGGATGATTTCAAGGGTAAGCATTAAGGAAAATTCGATAGATGGGCGTCTTAGATGAGTTTGTACACATGTGTACATATGTGTATCGTCGGAGATGGTGTAATTCGATCTGCCGTAGAATCGTGTCAATGGATTGGCTAGTGTGATAGTATATAAACATTATCCTGGAAAAACAAAACTATTGATAGTTTCCGTTTCAAAACCAATCAGGAAATCAAAAATGACCAGTCGCTAAAAATACCGGAACAGCTTATCGAAATTCAATAACAATGGTTGACAGTTGAATCTATTTAAATGCATGTAAATACTTTTCAGAATCTAGATTGTGAATTTTATGTTTCCAATGCTGGTTAAGTTTATGCATTGTTGATGGTAATTATAGTTATTTTAATGCTAATGAATATCATAGACCATGTCAGTGAATCAAATAAAAAATAATTAGTATCAAGATAATATTTATAATGACTATAAATTCTTCGATAAATATTAAAATATTATTTAAAATGAACAAATAAAATAACTTGATATAATGACATGGAAAAACGTTTATTTTTCAATATAAAAATAAAAATCTAAACTTTTAACTTTTGATATTACAAATTATTATTAATCTATTTCAGAAACGAGAGAAATTATGTAATTGTTAAAAGTTAAATTACTATTAGTATATATGTATATATTTAGGTATATAATAATTTGTTTTAAATGTATTATAAAGATAAAAAAAATTATACTATGCAAGGTATTGCTTTAAATGATACATAATATTCACATATATTTAATATATTTATTAAATATCGAAGATTTTTGGTAATTAAATAAACATATGATAATGGCGTACTAAACAGAATTTTATCACAGTAATTTTATTTATTACTATAGTATTACTTTAGTATTAGTAGTTTTACTTATTCTAGCTAAAAAATAATAAGTTCTGCATATAATAGCATTTTCTAAACTTAAATATATGTAGAATATGTTTTAACATTAAAAATGTATTGTGTAAATATTATTAAAGGATAGTTAAAAAATAATGAATCATATAATGATATGATTTAATTAATGATGTATGTGCATGATTTAAAATAAAAAAAAAATTACTAAAATTTTTATAAATTAGTCTACCGGGATTGTTTATTAACTTTTAATAACTATTGTAAATGTAATAATAAGATGAGTTTTGTAATGACGGATGATATTGTGTAGAAAATAATGTTTGTTCAAAGTCAATTTCAATGCATGTTCAGATTAAACTTATTTCAATTTTTAGAATTGAAAGGTAACTAGGCAATAATATTATTTAAAATAATAAATATAAAAATATAAATTTATATTATTTATAATAGTTTCGATGACTTCCTTAGATTAATGATTTGCAAATCAAATACTAATTATTTTTAATTTTACTTAATTTAGCTTACCAACATAATAAAAATTACTAATATATTTATTCCATAATATGGAATATTAAATAAATATTTACAACTAACTGTTAAGGAAAAAACACCAATTTAATAAAATATTATGATAAACATTCAATAAATCATTTAACATTAATCTCTTGTAACATCAATTGTTAATCGTATATTTTAATTTATATTTAACATATTTGTTGATTAAGTGTTGTTATTCTACAATCAGTTGTCAAAGTAGACTTACCAAAGATTATCAAATACATTTCAACTGATCCAGCATTTAATTGAAAGGAATCAGTTGAAAACACATCCGCTTAACAGTCTCAATTACTATTTTATTATAGTCTTTATATTTATAAAGCATTTAAATTATGACAGTTATGGTAAAAAGTTTTATATTAAAAAATACTTTTTATTAAATATGAATAGTTTCATTGTGAATATGAATAGTTCAATAGGTTATATTATGAATAATAAATAAAAGTAAAGCTGAATCTCGCTAATACTAATATTTTTATCGACATTATTTACATAAATATTTGAGAATAATTTGTAAATTAAAGAATTATTTGAATGCCTCAGGAACTAATTATCAATCACAATAAATATTAATTGTGCAATAATAAACTATATTATGATGTATTACAAATTATCAATAAATATATGTGCACTTTGAAAAAAAATATTCGAACTTTTTATAATTCATTTCATTATTATTTTATTCATTAATATAAACAATAAGTATGGTATTAAAATAAGGAACGATGAAGGGAACATAATCTTAAGTAGTGGTAGATAGAAGGTAGCGAAGAAGATCACTGTAGCTATTAAAGTAAGTATATGTTCATGCTGAAAAAGGATCAGCGGGGATCTAAATAATGATCTCTTAGGATAATACTATAAAATCGTTGCCTAATAAAACTACAGCTTGTGAATTGTTAATATCAAATTAATCAACCAGCATTTCTTGCATACTTGATTTGTTTTTTACGTGGTATAATTAGGAGGGTATATATTAAAAATATTGAAAATTAAAACTGACCGATATAGTGCCTGAAATTAAATAAAATAAATAATTATATGATAAAAAGAGTGATTATGATAAATATGATAAATGACTGATTTAATTGTTATAAAATTGAGGAATAAAAAATTACTGAAACGTGATTATTTATTACTATTGATGCTATATTTCACAATGTATGATTTATATTGACGTTCCATTCTACTCCATTCATAAGAAATTAAATTAATATAATTACAATCCATCCTGTAGATTTGCAGATTCATATTTCTTGTCTGACATTGGAAGGATTATAAGAGTTCATTTTTACGAGAACAAACAAAACTTTAAATATAAAAAGTAAATTAAATCAATATAGGTAGCTATTTTTGTATTTTTAAAAATAAAGAATTATTGAATAATTATTTTTAGATTAGTCTTATTGAATTGAAGGAATTTCTTGGTATTTTCGATATTTTAAATTATTTTAATTTAAAGAAAACTTAATTTTATGGTATCAAATAGCATTCTAAAAGTTTTTTTATACAAGATAATAAAGAAAATATAGTTTATTCTTCTGTAATAACATCATTTCTTTGATTAAGCCGTAACGAGGAACAAATATTACGGGACATTAGAGTTCGTTATTTTTGTTACAAAAACTCTATTACGGATAGTTTTTACACTTTTCTTTAAATGTAATAGAGTTGACATTTAGTGCAAATAGAGCATAGAAAAAGAAGAAGAAATATAAAAACGTAAGAGTTTGTAAAGATAAGTACAAATACAAGTACATAAATATAGAAAGTGTATAAGGGGTTACAAATTCTGGGTTGTCATTTTATGCATAATAGAGCTGTGAAATATAAGTAATGTAGAAAAGTAAAAATGTAAAATGGTTCTTTCATATCTACTGGTCTTGTACTTTTACCAAGTCTTCTTTTTACTTAAATTCACGAATCGCTCGTATGTATGACTTGAATGTGTACGTGCTTTTACATGCCCATACCTTTGTACTTATGTTTAACACCGATCTTTTTGTATATTGTACTTGTTCCCATTTCAGTTACTGAATGTTTTAAAGCACTGATGAATTATAAAGAATGATGTATGGATGTATTTGTCTATATATATATATATATACACCGTACGGATGATGGAAGTTCTTTTGGAAAAGTCTGCTAAGAAAATCGGACATTTGGATACTCAGCTTCTACTTAAGAATTGTCCAACAATCATGAATAAAAAGATCGATGAGTAATTTACCGAAGAGAGTAAGAGCGATAGAGCGAAATTCTTTTTATTGTGAATTAATCAATAGCGAGTTCACTTAATAATGAGAGAATAACCTTGTCCATTCACACATAAAAAATTGGAGAAAATATGCTCGGAAATATCAAAGTGCCCTCGGATATATCTCATAGATAAATGACAGTGGCAGATGATTGGTTATAATTCTGAAGTGTCAGCGTAAAATCTATTTTCCGCACTTTGTAAGTAGTACTTCCTCGTTCTTCTTTAATACCAGTTTTCCTCGTAACGTCGTAACTTACCGTTAAACCATAGCAATCTCTTCTTCTTCCATTTACGCTTTCCCCTCTCATACGTCCCGGGTACACTTTCCTCCACCCGTGCACTCCGACCCCTTGAAAAGACGTGAAACTCGAGGATTCTTCCATCATAAGCGCGGATATACACGCGGCCAAACTAACCGATGCCTCCGCAGTGGCTCCACCCCCTCTCACCCCAAAACTACCCTTATCTCTCGGAGCCGAGTTTTTATACACCGTAAAGCGTTAACGTTCCTGGCGTGGCCATTAAAAATTGGATGATCTCCTGAACGTCTTCTTATGTCACTTTTATAGATATCCGTGCCGTGTGTATGCGATGCTAAGTTTCAGAAGGATATAAGTTGCTACTTTTATACCGAACTCCACTCTCCTTATGTCTCCCCCCCGTCTGTTTGTGTGCTCATAAGCACGTGTGAATATGCACGTATATGTGCATATTTATGATAGGAGTCCCTGTGTATTGCACTTCCGCACAACTAATATGACAGCGGAAGATTATCTATTTTGGTTTCGAAAAAATCTATTAGATTTTCTGCCTCGCACGCTCGAAATACACTAGTCTTTTAAACATCAATATAAATCATATTTTATTGCTATATTTTATTTTTTACTATTGAATTCTGAAGATGGGTATTGTTCGTTTAAATGCACCCACTACCATTTATATTGGAAAAAATTTTTTTTATTTAAAATAAAAGCAACTACATTAATGAAGTATACTTTTTCAGTTTTGTAACATTATATCCTATACATGTAATTTATTTTTCAAGAAACATATTTGAATGAAATCAGTAAAAAAAAAAAAACAACGTAATTGTAAAAATTAATTCATCAATCGATTTATTAGTTTAGGGCATTTATATTAGTTCATTAAAAATAGCTTAATACATTTAATTCAACCAACATCTTTTATTCATAATGAATGTTTAGCAAATGTACATCGTTTCTTCAACATTAATTACAAGATAAATAGTCTATAAATTAAAATATGTAAATTGATTTTTTATCACAAAAATTTAAAAAAATGTTATTTGCATTGAATAGTTTAGCTAGTATTAATTATTACAAAACTTGTAATTTTTCTACAAAATTAAAAAATTAAAATTATTTTCAAATTGATTTTAGATAAGAAAAATTATGCTAATAATTACATGTAGTTTATTAATTCTTGATGCAATAATTAGATATAAAAATTATATTTAATGCGATCGAATTTTTAAAGTGGTTTAATATAAACGTCACTAATTTAAAAACTGTATTTCATTAATATGTATAAACTTTCTTTTTCAAATTTTAAAACAGATTCAATTTTATTATTACTATAAAATTACTTATGCTACATGAAATTGTCATCGAATATTTATAAATTATCAATAAAATATACTTTTAAGTTTTTTTTGGATGATAATATTATCAAATGTAATAGGTATAATATAAAATTATTTAAAAAAATATTATTGAATAAATTATATTATTTATAGCATGAATAATAGTGTTATTATTTTTATTAATACTCACAAAAAAGTAATTAGTAAAAAACTATATTTGGTGTCACTTTGAATAAAAATAGTATTTTTTTTTATAAAAATCATAATTCAAAAACTTATAAATTTCGTTTTTTAAGAGTAATGTAGTTAGATATTTAAATTGATGATAATTAATAAAATTTATTTCTTATAGAAAATGAATATATAATTTTAAAAAATATTTTTAAAAAGTAATATATAATTTCTTTCACATTAGCCAAGTAGTATATAAACGTAAATATATTTTTAGCAAAGTACCATATACGCTTGTTAATTCTTGAATAAAAAAAAAAAAATGTTGATATCTTTTGTAATCTTTTATAATCTCCAAATTTTTATTTCATTAATATCTTTTTTATTTCCCCATCATCTACCAATAAAAAAGAAAAAAATTGGACAACAAACAAATACAAAAAAATCTATAGCAAAGGTTTTACAAGCGATGACACGTGTCTGCAGAATATACAAGAAATTCACATTTGTAAAATCACTCTGAGTCTTTATGCATATCATTCTTTGTGTTCATGTCTTGTATAAACTCGTCACGCTTCAATGCCTGGCTGAAATTTATAATGAGTTATATCTTGCAACTATGCACTGCTCTCTTATGGAATGTGCGTTACAACAAGAGAGTCAGCAATAGGAAATAGGAGAGGAAGAGGAGATGCAAGAATAGACAAAACAGAGAGATAGAAAATAATGTAAAAATAAATAAAGAAGGAACGAAGAAACAAAAGGAATGGCACAAAAGAAGTTCAAAAATAGTAGGAGTGCAGAAAAACAAAAAGGTAGAGGATATAGGAGAAGAAAGAGAGAACAAGGTAAAAATGAGTAACCGTCGTTTAAAATTTGAAGATAATGTGTAACGTGCATATACGAACGCAATAAAAAATGAAAAATGGTAGACCAAATTCTGCTTTGAATACAATTAATAAATGAAATAGAAGAAAGGAAGAATGAGGAAGGAGTTTTTAGTATCAAGCATACTCATACATGAATTTATGTGCATACATATTCAAAAATATAGGGTAACTCTCTGGCGCCGGCACAATTAATTTATCTTTTTTTACATTCTCGAAAAGGGTTCCTTTTCTCGGCCCAAGGTTCTTTTGTGGCAAGCAGTCCATATAAGAAAATAAAATTAAGAATTGTCGGTAGTTGAAATAGACAGGAAGCAATGAAAAAGAAAAAGAAGATGAAAAAATCGGGAAGTAAAGTAAAAGCGTTACTCTTCTTGTGACAAGAAAGAGGTAAATACATCTTCCAGATACAACTCGATCAACATTGAAGTAAGCAACAGAAGGTTGTCACCTAGACTGATACAACCGAGGATTTTATACAATAGTCCAAAAAGTCGGTACCTCTTTTGACTTCATCACTAGCTCTCGACTATTTCTTTATATATCTTTCACTTTAACTCTATACTGCTGACGCGAAAACAAAGACACTGTCCTTCACTATTGTTTCTATCCTTTTTTCGCTATTCTTTTTTTTCTGAACCGCCCTTTTAGGGGAAGCTTGAAATCAATATCAGTGTGCAAAATCCATCTTCCATAGAATTAAATTATCTCAGACATGAACAAGGTTGCTTTTCTCAGAATAGTATAAAAACGAAAAAGAAATTGCCCTTCTTAGGTCGAATTCGAAACAAACGAATTTCATATTCTTTCAATGACATATCATTCGAAGATTTGGCGTTTTTGAATGTCTTGCAAGGATTTATAAATTCTAAATTCTAAATTATATTATTATTTATGTCGATGTAAAACTTTAATAAGTCACGATAATTTTCATGTATTTTTAATTTTTTTTTTTTTTTATTACATATGATAGATATCAGGAAGTATTTTAACAAGTCAAAATGCTTTAATCATTATTAGTTTTTCATTATTATTTTTATTAAAGCTTTTTTAATAATTTTTACATTACTATTAATAAAAGCTTTAAGAATAAAATATTTTTGTTTAAATTACCATCTTAAACATAATGTATATAATAATTTATCTTTTAAATATAACATAAACGTTCATTTCATATTTAAATTTTTTTTACTTATAATGCAAGCTCTTTATGCGAAAAATGCTTATATTTACAAGCTCGAATGGTTGAATTTGTGTAAAAATTAAATAATTGCTTCATTTGCGTTTAATTTTAAAATTATTATTGTTAAATTTTATAAAATTTTATTTATTTATATATTATTTAAAAATAGGCTAAATCTTTACTTTATATTGTGTTAAATATTTTCTATGAATTGGTCTTTAACATTTATATTTATTACTAATTTATTTATTACATTTATTACAATTTTATATTTATTACTAAAATGCGTGACAATAAATGACGATTTAAAGTTTTCAATTAATACATAATAAATATCTTTAATGGATAATTAAGAAAATGCAGTAAAAGCTTAAATCTATTAACGATAAAGTTTTAATCAACAACCTTTACAAGTATACATATGCAGAATATATATTAAGAAAATATATTACTAACAATCTGTTTTATACAATTTTTTTAAGTTTTATAAATTGAAATTTTTAATAACGACTTTGAAGATTTATATAAAATTGTATTTAACATGTATTTAACATATACTGAACTTTCAATACTTTTGTTTTTGTAAACTACACTTTTTTTTATATAAAAATAATACTATTACAAATTATTATAAAAAATAAAAATATTTATAAGTAATTGTAAAGGAAACATCAATATGTATTATACTTAATATCATACGTCTTATTTGGAGAAATAAACATAGCTTTAATTCTGTAATTCAACGTTAAGATTTACAAAATACGAGAAAACATAGTAATAAGCTTTTCTCTACGACCAAACATAATAATAATAAGCTTTGCTTTAAGACCACACATAGTAATAATAAGCTCTCAAGGGTAATATTAATTAAGCTAACTTAAAGCCCTGTAACTTATTAATACTTTCATATAGTTTATAAATAATTAAAGTTTGTAGTCTTATTCTTATTATAATTAGCAGAGAATTAAAATATTGATAAAAGAATTATCAATAAACTTTTTTTAAATTTGAAATTTATTGTTATGTTTTATTCTCTCATCAAACTTTTCTTTTATTCAAAACAAATTTTCTGATTTATCATTATGATTAATTACAAAATTTTAATCCACTATATGTAATTAATTATTTCTTCATCAAATTAATTAATTAAAAGTAAAAAAAAATATTTCTTGTATTTGACTTTGTATTTGCAATGTATACTTTGAGTGATGAATATAACTAATGAATTTTAGCACTTTGTTCCATTGTATACATTATTATAGACGTATCGATAACTGGTATCAACAACTTTTTTGTATCGTCTTGAGTCTCTAAATTGAGACTTCAATAAGGAATTTTAAAAGACTTCCACGAGCAGTATTAAGCTATACTCTAAAGATGATATGGTGGCGCTTTTAAAAAAGAAATCTATTGGCTTAGTTTTATTTTCTCTGGGCGAAAATAGTTGTGAAAAACGAAATTATTAACTGTAAAATAATTTGCATTTGAAAAATATTACTCATTGTATACTAATGAAAAATGGTAAGGCGATGGAATTTGCAAAAAATTCTTGGGCAAAGATCCTTATGCAAATTCCAAATTTGCATTGTATAATCTTTGGAAATTAAGAAAGCCTTCAACGTCGAAATGCAGATATGCTGCATATACTTGAATTATAGATGAGCTGGACAAATAAAAGAAAAAACGGATTCGTTGACAATACTTTATTTATTCTTTTTATTAATATCATAATGCCGAATTTCTTTAGAATTTATACAGAGCGCTTGAATGTTTTTTTGGTTTTGATATATACATGAAATTTTTATTTTACAAATTGTGCAATATAAATTTAATAATTGATTTTGACAGAATTTTAGTGGAATTACAGTTTGCAAATTATAGTCTCGGACTAATATTTTCTAATCAAGCACAAGCAATATGAATTTATAAAATCAAATATTGAAATAACCCATCATATGTTGTACTAATATTGAATATAATTGATTACTTTATAATAAATGTTGATAGTTATTAATATTTGCAGTGCAATTTTAGATCAAATATATATATATATATGTTTATATTGGTAACAATTAAAGATATGTTTATACTTTTTTTGAACAAGTCAAAAATTAAATGGATCGATAGATGTATATTCGTTGTATGCACATCTTATCGTAATAATAATTATTGGATTATGCAATATTTCAAAATATTACAATAAATATGGGAATAGGAAGGAGAATGAAGGGGCAATGTAATGATAATTTAATATTACAGGTGCACTTAGTAAAATAAATAAAACTTCACTCAATGAAACGTTTTTTATATGAAACACATTAACAGAGCGAATAAGAAATTTCCCATTGGAAATATTTGTACGGCTAAATTAAGGAAATTCAGCTAAAAAATACTTTATCTAAATTCGGAATTTTAAAGAGACTCGCTCATCCTGCTTGTCCAGATCGAATAAAGAGCAAATGCGTAATTCCAGTAACGTCTCCAACTTAAATCCGAGTAAGAATGAGTGAAAGCGCGGGGGAGGATGAGAGAGTAAGTGAAAGAGAGGGGTGGGGAGAGGAGAGAGCGAGCGAGAGAGAGAGAGAGAGAGAGAGAGCGGCGGGGGGGGGAGGTTTGAATTGGATTCGACACGATTTTACTCTCATTGACAATCGTGTCGGCAAATAGAGACTCAGTCATCCCTTCTCCATTCCAAACTAAGACGCAGATTCGTCCTTCCTCTACTTAGCGTGGAGAGAAACACATACCTAGGCATGTAGGGACTGAGCCCGGAGATGATTGAAGGAAGGTGTTATTAAATTTACATGTAGATGGTCCTCAAACAGACTCCGGGTGAGTGTCAGGTACACTTTCACGCCAACTAAGAGGTCGCGTCTCCTTCTTTCTCGCTCCTCCCCCGCCCCGCTCTCCTTCTCTACTTTAACTTGTGTGTGTCATTTGGCTGCTCTGCTTACGCAAATCCACGCCAGACCCCGAGGCACGATTTGAGAATGAGAATCACCGTTACCAACTCTAAGATGGAATAAATTAAGAGGTGAGGACCACGTCTGCTCGGGTTGTCGATTCGCTTTACACAATTTTTATCTCCTCGTCCTCGAGTCCTGCTATTCTCTCCTGGAAATTTGTGACTTTCTTGTGTGTGCATCTTTTTTTTTTTTCCGTGTTGGCGCATCGATAAACCTGAGGGAGACCGGTAAAGCCATGGAATGTAAGTGGCTCAAATTGAATGTTAAGATTCCTGGGTCATAGCCTTCTTCTCTCCTTTTCTTTTCTTTTCATTTCTTTTCATTTCTTTTCCTTTCTTTCTATTATTCGTCTGGTTTTTAGGTCTCTGCCCATCACTTTTGTTCAACGATAAAGCCATCGATGTCGAGGAATATTTATGTACGGAGAAACAAGTTAATGTTTTTCCTTTAATGTGATCGGATAATCCAATTAATTTACTTTTAAAAAAATTTAATACAACTACAACTTTGCATAGTAATAAAGTTTTTTGTTCCGTATTTTTAAAAGTTGTATTGAAATCAGAAAATGTTTTTTTTTACAAAAACTCTATATCCAATTAAACTTTCACTTACGTTATATTTATAAATATTGTATTATTTGAACATTTTTAAGTGTATCACAGTAATTTTACGAATTGTATGTATAACATTAATTTTTAATTAACATGTTCTAATAAATATATTAAAGTGTAATTAAAACTTTTAATAATTTTATACAATAGAAATTATTATACAACATCTTATATACTAAAATAAAACCGTAATTAACTGTAATTAAAAAAGTATTAATTAATTTTGAGTATGTTTAATTTTTATATGTAATCAATTAAGTATTGACTACCTTTAATTGATAAATATTGATCTTTTCATGATTTCTTACATCTACTGTTACAACAACATGTAGATTTAATGGATGTAATTCTTAACATTTATGTGGAGGAAGGAAACAATGTTATTACAGGTATAACATGTATTAAATATTAAAAAAGGTTATTTCGTAATTTGTAATTTAAATTGAGTAAAGTTTCATTCTAATTTTACCTGAAATCAATATTAATTGGAAATTTGTTTTAATGTTTACTGTGATTTTAAAAAACATCTTGTATTAAAAAAATTTTTTAAAAAAGAGTACTTTGTGATTGTGATTAAATTAATAAATATATGGCTGCATAATTTAATATTATTTCATAATGTTTGACTGTGTAAAATGAATGGCTATCGGTCAATTTATTGGGTAGTCATTATTGTAATTATTAATTATATTATATTAATAAAGTAAAATGAAAGAATGTATTTTGTATGAAATGGCTTGAAAGGAACAAGAAACCAACTGATTGGCCTAGTAAATATCAAAAGTACTTATCAAATCCAAGGCACTCAAGAGGATTCGTTTATTTTACAAAATTGTTTTAACATTGCTAGGAAGTATAAACTGGGGTATAGTTTTCCTCAAATGTGAATATAATACATTTTGCTGACCTTATAGACTGGTCCATAAAACTCTGGGAACGATCGAGTCGGACTAGAAGTAAAAAATATAATATAGAAAGGGTAGAGCACCACGATTTTCCGTAGCGATCGTTGATGAGACCTGAGCTCTTTTACTTTTTCTTCATCTCATCGTCATTCCCTAGATTGAATCGCGTTCTGGCAAGGCGCTTAAATGCATCGTTGACTGTGGTCTAGTCATCTATAAATCTCTTCCAGCTAGTTCTCGATTCTCCAGGAATTCAGATAGATAAAGAAATTTAAGAGCCAGTAGTAGATCAATAGAGAGAAAAGTGTAAGTTGCGATTCTTGTCAGATGTATTCACTAATACATAAACGCGGCTTTAAGAGGTATTAAAGGAAAAAATTTTCCCGGGAAATAAAAGTGCACGAGAGTGCAAAGTTACACACACGGCGTTATTACCACTGCAGCGATCATTTTTTTCCTTCACATTTATACACTTTCATCCATAATAGTACCAGTAAAGCATCGGACAAGCCAGATTGAACGAACGAAGAAAAACGAGATTCCAGAAAATATCGATGCGTACGCGAACCTTTTTCGTTCGGTTTTTCTTGTTCTTTGCAGGTGAACGCCTGTTTTATACAAACGATATTATCGGAAAGATGCTTGGGCACGAATGTATTTTAATATTTCCGGTTGGCGTGAATTTAAATGTCTTTGGATATTTTACGCTTCCACTTTCATGACTTCTTTTCAATTTCTTTTTATCACGAATAAGCATATATTTATTTTCCTAAGGAAACATACGTATTTAAATAAACACCATTGACTTTTTGATACAATATTTTTAAATTTAAGTCAGATTGACACAAGAAAATTCAAAAAAATTGAAACTATTTTCAATTATTGTAGTATTAAAATATGAAAAATAATATTCACTACCTATTATAATAAGTATCTCTTTATATATGTGCTTATAAAATATTATTCAAAGAAAAGAGTACAAAAAGATAATTGAATATTATCGAAATTTAACAAATTTGATTAATAAGAAAACCATGAAAAAAGTTTTTTTATCTCATACATATTAAATTTTATTTAATTTTAAGTATGTTAAATGACCTACTCAATTTAAATATTATTTCAATATTATCTCTTCTGCAGTCAAAATAATTTTTATCTTATATCTACAAATTGAGTTCTTCTTATTTTTAAGACTAATATTCAGACTGCTTCTTTATACATTTCAAAGCTTTAAAATATTATGAATGCATTAATCATTGATTGAATTCATACGCTCAATTTGAATTTTGCTTTTTTTATTCACTTATACATACGGGTGTACAATTACATTTTCATACACATAGTTATATAAGTTTCCTCTTGTAAACGTCTCTATCTTTCAAGAATTGAATCTTTTGCCATTTCTTTCGACATTTCAATAAATATAACTCCAGCATTAATACAATTGAATCTGATTTAAACTTAAATTTAATATTTATTTAATTTATTTTAGCATCTCATCAGTATTTTATACATCAAAATTTACATCAAAAAGCAAGTAAATTTTACATCATTTTTATAAAAATACTGTCAAATTGTACCGGTTATCAAAGATTTCTTATTTATGTAATGCAATACCTTAAATTGACTGTTTAGTATAATTATAAGTAGTGTAAAGTGACACAATTGCAAAATATCATTAACAGGATATGATTAACAAAGATTGTGTTATTTAGTTAGCCATAATTGTTCTTAATCAGGTAATGATTTCTTGTCATAATTTTACTCAATATCTAATGTTGAGTAGCCTATATCCTGAGAAACATTCACAATTACCTTCAAATCAATCCATTCGAATACATTGAGTTTAGCATAAACATCTGTCCCCAGAATAACCTGAGTTCCACATTACATTCTATTCTTGGTGAATTTGGCTCTAAGTATGGTCACAAATCTAATCTTCCAGGACTACCATTACATCTTGTATAATCAACTAATTCTGATTCATGTTAAACCCGCCCTAGTCCGTAGGCATCATTTATGTTTCAATCTGGATTCGCAGACTACATTAATAAGGTCAAAGTCTATATTCTCATTTCCTGCATTGACCGTAAAAGCAGTAGCGATTGGCTAAAACCGATATCCTTATTGGACAACCTGAAATAAAGAGATCATCTACTTTTTTAGTTTATTACTTGTCCTCATCACAATTTGTATTTTATACTTTTAGTCTTTTCCATTACCTGGATTTGCTTACACCAAAGTGTTGTGAGTTTAAAAACCATCTTGTCAGCCATTTTCTTGTATACCCATTAATCTTCCTCGTGCACGTTTAAACGTAAACCTAATTTAATTTTCCTTTTCATCAATGTTCGATTATGCCCATCCTCAGCCAAGAGAAGAACATAGTAGTAATAATATCTATAGATTGAATAGTGGAATTTATAAATATAGGGGCATAAGCGTCTGCAGCTTTTGAAAATTCATCTAAGACTCTCGTCATTCTTTACATCGGATTTACATATTTAGTTGTATTTTATAATCTCTGATAGAGTTTCCAATAATTGAATTGTGTTCAAAAAGAAATAATGACGGCTTGTTATCAAATATAGAGTAGCCTCGTTTACGAATCGAAAATATTTATATCAAACATTACACATTATGAATTTTCCTACGTCTCAATTTGCATAAATAGTTATGTATATGTGATTTGCTAGTTTATGTATGTATGATTTAGCATTTGGTAATATAGACAGTATGAACTCTATTCTTGAGCCATATTTCATAGATGCATATACATAAATCTGAAGTGAATTTTCCAAATTTAAACAGTAAATATCAGTAGTAATTAAAATATTATTAAAGTATGACATTTATAATAAATTTCAATAGAAAAAAATACACTTTTTAATATTTACAGAATGATATTTTTAAACATTTGTTGTCTTGTATTTTATTGAATACAATTAAAGAGCTTAAAAATTCACATAATTTTAAAGAGTGATTTAAAACTTCATTTTAGATGACTAAATCAATTATAAATATTAATAGATTCATATTTTCAGAAAATTGTATTTTCAATTGAATTATACAATAAATAAAATTCATTTATTAAATTTTGTATCTAATCAATAATTATTATTTTAATGTATTATTATTATTATTATTAATATGATATATGTAGAAATATAAATCCAAGGGTCAATTATCCGTTTCTATTTAAAGAATTATATAATAACAGATAACGTGTAAGAAGTTAATCATAATTATTTCTTTTTTATTTAAATTATTTTAAAATATTGAATGATGTTTGTACAATTTATAAAGTAATAATGTATGCTCGTAAATAACAAAGAATATTATTTTTCTTATTTGGTGATGATACATTTTTTAACTACGATGTAAATTATTAATATTTAGAATAAATTATCAAAATGAATATTAAAAATAATTTTTTAGTAAAAATAAGTTTCAAAAACAATTCTATAACATTATAATATACAAATTTTTTGAAAAAAAATACAAATTTTTACATATCGTATTATGTGTTTGACAAGAAATCGCACATATTTTTCATATTCTTAAATTTTAAAAGTGATCTAAAATTCTATTCAAAATTTAATAAAGAGAAAAAAAGCGGTTTTAACAATTTACAGAATTTCAATATCACTTCGATTGTAGTATACATTTGAAGAGTTTTACTTTTATAAAATACATTTAAAATCTCGATTTTTTTGACAGTATTTTTATTATATAATGAGAATCTCTAAAAAACTATTTGAAATTCAAAGTGACAATCTATTTACGTCAATGTTACATATAAAAATAAAGATGCTATATTTAATATCATGTCTATCTTAAAAAAACCTGAATTAACAATAAAATTTAATGAAATTGCATAACAACTACAGTTTAAACAAAAATTTCTTTTTCTTGTGGTCATGAGTGTAAACATTCGAATATTACCAGTATTATATAGATATTTAATAATAAAGAACAATTCAATCTGATTTAATATATATTACAGAAAATATTTACATAATTTTAACTTTGATATTTTGTTATATTATGAAAATGTTTCACGAAACGATATTCACATTAATCGCAAAAAATTAATTAAAATTCAAATTAATTCCTTTGACTAAAATTCAAATTTAGAAATAAATATAAATGATATATTTGCAGATACCAATATTTTTAGCGAAACGAACGAGAACACCTAACTGAATATGGAAAATGTCGCTACTTACCAAAATCGGCAAGATAAATTCAGTCGCTAGATACTGAAAAACAGCCGAGAATAAAGAAAAAAGAAAATTTTTGTAAAATTCAGATGTAGTCGATAAGATTTAGGACCGAAGCAGAGGGAGTAATAGAGTTATTTCACATTTTTTAGAAACGTCGTCAGCATCAGCCTCAAGGTCGCCGCTGATGCTGACATCAGAGTCCTCAAACCCTCGGGTACGGGCGACACCCCAGGTGGTGTGTCAGGCAAAAGCGGCTTCTTGGTTTCGGAGTTTTACGATCTGGATGACTCAAAAAGCAACGCAGCTGATAGTTTACGTATCGTTTTTGTGGGAATCACAGCTTCACGGGTGACTTTTAAAGAAAAATCATCCAAGGCATACACTACTTTTATAAACTTGCAAATAAAAGTAGAATAAAAGCGTCTGAATAAAGTTCTAACGTTTTTCTCTTGCTCTCTTGATTTTTCACGATTTTGTCTCCGAATCTCATACGTGAATGCTCTATCTGGCAAACTTACTGCAAGGAACAAAACTTTTAATTTTTAAACTCTTACTGAGTAGAAAAGAAAATTAAACGTACATTAGAGTTATATATCCTTGATAATATTTTTTAAAAATTCATGATGCTTGTTGAATGGTTATTGATAAAATATAAAAAAAAAAATATATATATATATGTATATATAATAAATATTAAAAAAAAATCAATTGATGAAACTGATTAATTGTAAGATTTAATAAATATATTCTTAATATTAATTATTAATATATTAAACTTAACTATAGACAATTTTTTAATTATAAGAATATTTTTATTTATGCTACAATTAAGTTCATTTTATCATATTAAAAATATTTAATAATTTATATGTCTATTTTAGTTATGAGTTTTTGAAATAACCAGAATTATTTTTCACGATTAAAAATTTAATTTAAATAATAAATTATTAATATTATTAATTAAAAATTTAATTTAGTTAATTAATCAACAGATGTAGAATAAATAATTTTTTGCAGTGAAGTCATATATATTATTTGAATTTATTTTTAAATTATACAGACTATTCTTATTTTTATGTATTATTTTAAAAATCAATATTTTTGGATAAATAAATTATACTATATTGTACAGCAATTAATTAAAGTTTGAAAGATATATAATAATTATCTAAAAATAAATTTAATGTACTATATGTTTGAGATTTAGTGTGTTAACGACATATATTTCTTAAATTAATAATTGTTTTTTTAATTTATATTTTCAAAAAAGTTATTATTTTTAATTACGATGGTATTGATTCAAAATAATATGTGCAATTTTTTTATTTAGTATATAATTTCATTGTAAAAAAAAAAAAAAATAGATTATTTTAATCGATTTATAATCTTACTCATCATTAGCTTAACGATCATCAAATTTAGTACTTCATTATCAATATTAATAGGTATTAATGAATTATTAACCGGATTTAAATTGGTGAATCTTCAAAATAATTGTTGCTTTAAAACTTTTCACTTTATTTACTGATGTGAAATGAAAAGATTTTTAAGTTTCATCGTTCCTATTTTTAAAATATACAGGCAAAGGCTCCATTGTTATAAAACTTTCCTCGATGAATCTCTTCATATACACATAACGCAGCAAAAATGAAAAAATTTTGCTCTCATTCGACTAAAAGATAAGGACAGGTACACATATGTGTAGAAAATAAGAGGATGGGATGGAGAAGGATAGAGAAAGAGAGAGAGAGAGAGAGAGAGAGAAAGAGAGAGAAAGAGAGAGAAAAAGACAGTATAGAGTAGTTTTATTCGGGGCCGGCAATTGAAAGTTGAATGAGAAGCAAAGTCTCGAGTAGATAAGATAGATACAATCTGATGCCATAGTAGCGGTTAATAACCTACTGTTTATGCAAGAAAAAAAAGAAAAGAAGAAGATTGGCCGGGATATGCCTGAGTCAACTATAGTTCCAGGGGTAAAAGATGGACCTCCTTTCCCTCTTCCTCTCGCTGTCTCTCTTTCATTGTCGATTATTCTCTGCTTTTTTTTACTTTACTCTTGAGCCTTCTTCTCTCTTTAGTTTTCATTTCGCTGTTTTTCCCTCTTTGTCTGGATTCGCTTCTACACGATCTATTAAAAAGTTGAAAAAACATTAATGGAAATAGGTTAAGCAAGAGAGTAAGGAATAAATATAGTAAAGGAAAAGAGGGAAACATAAAATTTTGGTTGTTATTTTTTACTTAAGAGAAGCTCGAAATATTTACTCATTCGTAAAATCTTCATAAACTTCCTATGAGACTCTTAATGGATTGGGTAGAAAAATGAATCATTTGAATATTGTTTTTACAGAATATCTAGAATTTTGATCTTGTTATAATTTAAAACCTCTATCAAATTAAAACTAATTTAAATACAAATCAAATAATCGGAATCTCTCTTCATTAATAACATTTTATTAACGCATTTTATTAGCAATAGATTAAATGATTAATAACATCAATTCTGAAACATCTTTTTCTTCTTTTGCTTATCTTAACGTGATAAAGGCATTTTTGGTCAAGTCACGTATGGGTTCGGATTTTCCGAAGAAGCGCTAGTGATCGGCGAAGACAAAGAGAGAAATAGAAACGAAATGTTAATTATCTTATTCTAGATCGAGGTCACGATAGATACGCAGTGTTTCAGAAACCAGTGGATGATCCTTTTCTAATAAGGAACGAAAGTCCTTTTGCAGATGGACTCTAGACTCTAGTCTCTTCGACAACTCCTGGGATTTTCAGTACACGAAGTACCAGCCAAGAATACAATCTTTTAAACCGCAGTGGGTGCGATTCGGGATGCGCGACCTTTGCCCCGTGCACCAAAGCACGATATACATGCAAACTGATCACAAGAATACTAATCCCGGCAGCAAAAAGTCAGACATCCGAGGTAAAGTTAAAAACCAATGTTTAAATACTTATAAATTACAGTTTATTAGGATTTATCAAACTATTTAAAGGGAAGCTTAGCTTTATTTCATTCATTCTTTTAAATATTCCATTGCAGTTAGCACAATTGAAAATACATAGTTTTTATTATTAATTAATATTTTAAAAAGATAAAATATCCATTGCTTTGGCTTTGGATATTTATTTTTGTATATTCATCTAGTATATTTAATGTGTTGATCATAGCACATTATTAAAAAAAAAAACGAAAAATCTTTCTTATAATATTCTAAAAATAAAATGTCAAATATAAATTTATTCCATAAAAGAGGATAATAATCCAATTGAGAAATTTTTTACTCCACGTGATAATTATAGTAAAATGTTTTAAGAATTTGAAATCTAAATTTCTATTATGATAATCATAAATTATTTATGCAAATAATTAATAAAGTGTGAAATAGTTGAATTATATTAATAGAAAATAAAGACTTTATACTTGAGAAAATGATTTTATATGTAATAATGCGCCAAGGCCAATAAATTACTAATATTAAACAACAAATTTTAATTAAAAACTCATTGAATTTCCAGATTTAAAGGTATAATAATATTACTTTAATAAGATATAAAAAATTTGGTATATTAAAAAAGAAAGAAAGGAATGGAGTTTTTAATGTATACCTCTGATAAGTTCACGCTGCTTTTCCCGGTTCTTCTTCTGTACCGCGAAATATGGCATTTTCTTTAACACTATATCGGTGGATAACGGCTCAACTTACCAAATATGATTTATACTCCAATATAACTGGGCAGTGATAAAATAAAGAGCCATCTCTCACATCTCCGTTCCAATTCTCAATTTCTCTTACTTTCTCTTGTCGTTCATTTCCTTGACTCCTTCCGCTCCCACCCCCGTGCTCAAGGGGTTAAAAATTAATATCGTCAAAGTTCCAGCGCCAATCTAAAAATAAGAGCTTATTGTTGGAGAGCGAGAGAGTTGGGAGATGGAGGAGAGAATAAAGTCGGAAAAGGCAGCAATGCATAAGTATGAGAAAGAGGGAACGCGGAAAAAAATTCATCGGAACCGGTAGTCCAAGGATAAGCTGGATGGAACTGAAGGTAATCCTTCGTGTCTGTCCTCGACAAGATTCTGTGCAAAGTTTGTCTTCTTTTCTTCGAGCCAACGTCAACGTATTCGATTCGATTCTTCGATTCATTCCTTCATACAAATATACATATCTACACAAGAAAGAGTCCCCCTTCATTTTGCCGCCACTACTTAGGCAAAAGTACTGCCCTACTGTTCTGTCCCTGTGCAATAATCCACCAGCAGCCGAGCTAATCGACCGAATGATTTTTAAAGGCGATTGCCTTTACCTCGCTTTTCTGAAACTTTCATGCCTGCAGCTTCCCTTTGGAGCTGCTAAGAGATTTCAAAAGGAGAGGAAAAGATTTCGAAGAATAGAAAGAAGATAAGACGGAAGACTTCATCGAAGCGACTGATTGGCCGATTCGTCAGTCTTACCTTTTTTTTTCTTTCTTATTTCCTTCTGCTTGCGCTTTTTCCCTTTTGATCACAGTTCGCACCTCTAGCACTCACCACCTATACCTCTATGCATGTATTTATATACACATGTCCACTATCTCTTATATTTCCATTAAAGAATAAGGAACGCAATTTTTCTGGTCTGTCTAGTGCAAAGAAAAATTTTCTTCTGAAATACAAGTATGATAATGTACGATAAAAATTTTTCAACTAAATTTAAAAATTCATTTTTCAGGATTCCAGTGAATTTATGAAGAATATTTTAAATCTCGAACTGTCCATGATAAATTTAAAACCATCATGGCGTTCACTTATAATTTCTTCTTATAATTTTTAATAATTACACGTATACTTTACTTTTTTTTATCATCACTGAGATATTCTTAATGGTTGTAATTACATATGGTCATCACGTTGTTGCATCCGATATCGAGAAAGTTATTTACGCTGAAATTCCAAATATCTATGTCATTTCTTCAAAGAGACTAGACAATTTTTAAGCTAATTGCGCAAAATTTCTTCAAATAATTAGATTTATTAAAATGAAAACAGTCTAAGAATGGAATCAAAGTGTCCAAGAGAGTTTGATGAGGTGAACGAAAACTGGAAGAATCATTCTCGATTTTACTATAAAGCGCTTAATTGGTAGCTTAGGACTCTTGTATTTCAAAAAGGTTTTTTATTAATTTGTAATTAGATTAGATATTAATTGTAACATATTCTTATGTATACTTTATTAATAATTAAATTAATCACCAATTTAAACATAATGATATAGGTGATATCACTATTGAAATTAAGGAAGCATTTGTGACTTTCTTTAATCATAATGTACAAAATATATTCTCTTGCAGGTGAGGGAAAAAATTAGATTATTTTTTTTTAAAAAATAGTTGTAAATATTCATACATGTAATTTATTATGTAATATTCGAGGTATGGTATAATTGACGCTCAGTATTTGCATTCATATACTGACTATTCTTATTTTCCTTAATAAAATAGTACTCGTATTTTAATTTTTGTTTGGAATAAACAACTAATTATAAGATTGAAAATAAAAATATAGAAATATTTTCTTTTAATAATATTTCTATAATTTAGTGTAATGTATTTTATTTTATTTGCAGTTCATCATTCCGTTTCTTGTTTGTCGAATCAGTTGCTTCATATATTAACTAAGTTAACTGATGTTCCTGAGGAAGATTGTCATTCAGGAGTAAATAGCACTAGATGACAATTATGATAATGATAAAGAATAGAAAATTTTTTATGGTGTAGTATTTGATAAAAGTATTATTTTCTATTTTAAAATATGTAAAATAGGTGTTTTATATATTCTAAGTATATTAGCATATAATGTAATATTATGATAGTCAAGAATAACAACATGTGTAACTGAATTTGCGAACTAATAATTTTATTTGAACTTATAAAAAAATATAATAAAAAATATATTATATAGGATAATAAAACTGTTCTAATTGTGTTAAATAAATAGGAAACATAATATTTATAATACGCAAACTATCAAATAAAGTATTAAAATTTAGCATGTATCCATATTATTTTATTTGTTTTTATAGAAATAATTTCACTGATGATATAAAAATTTGTTGAACTTAAAACATCTTCTAACATCTTCCTTTATGGAGTATTTCAAATATATTGAAAATAATGTTTTATTGATTCATTTTTTTTTAAATATAGAAATTTTCGATTACTTTATCATTTAGTAATTCCTTGTGAGATTGTGCTATAGCAGAATTTTAAGATCAATTAAATTTGTCCTAATGTCTATTACATTAATATATACAGTAAATAGATACATTTTAAGAAACCATGATAAAACTGAAATCATTATGAATATTATCCTAGTTATAAAATTCAAAACAAAATTCTTCCTATCTACTGTCAACATTGGTTCTTTATCAAAATCATAAAATCTCACTTTTCTCAAAACTTATACTATTATTTATAGTTTTATTGTTACCTACGATATTCTTGTTTTAAATTCTGCCAAGTCTTAGAAACTGCATATATTTTAGTCCATGTACTACAGAATCCATCGCACTTTTCTAAACTGAGCTTGATTCATTCCCGATTCTCAAATCCTATGGGTAAATAACTTTTCTCCTCTTACTACTTGTAATAGTAACCTCGACCTAAGGCTATGTGAATCTATACGATAAAGTAATTGAATAACTTATTTTTTTATCTTTAAAACCTTTAATCATCCACAAATCTCAATTGCTCATTAATTCAACAAGCAATTTGTGATTTTTACGCTGAATTTGTATATAATGGGTTAAGACAGTTAGGTATGTTGTTACTTTACATTATTACTAATTTCTTGAAAATATTCTTTTCTAAATGAAATACATTTAAAAATTTGATATTCGCTTTCTTTTTAGAGCAGATTTTAATCAAAAGGTACTTTGAAATTAATTATAATAATGATCACTTGCAGTAGATATCTATTAACGATTTTTTCAGCGTTTTAATGAGATTCTTTTCTTTCTGTAAAAAAATTTCGATTCTTACATATTATAACTTTTTAAATGATTAAAGAGTGACTTAATACTTGATTTCATATGTTTTAGATTCTTTATAAGCATAAGCTTCACTATGCATTTTTATGCCCAATTATTTAGTATTCAAATTATTAATATTTGTATATTTATAAAAAAATAATTAAATCTTTTGAATTCCAAAAATATTTTTAAGAAAAATTTAATTTTTGTTTAAAACATTTTAGTAGTTATTATTAAACTCCCGTCACATTAATTGTTATTAAAAATAATAATAAAGATTAGATATTAAAAAATTTAAAAAGTAATATTGTATTCTATTATAAATATTTTTTAAGAATTATGAAATTTCTTTGTACATACATAATTATATTTTTAGTTGTTTTTTAAATAATATTAAATTAATGTTGAGCTATATAAATTTTATAATAATATATAATCATTCAAAAATGTAATATTTTACGAAATTCATTCAAAACTAATTTGTAACTAATAAAAGTTTAATGATAGAAATGTTTTAGCTGACATTGTATAAAAGCGAAATAATTTATAACGAATATACTGATATTTATGGTAATATACGAAAACGTAATATTTATTAACTGCACTAAAAATAAGTGTACTTATAATTAAGTAAGAGGCTTGATTCCATCATAATTACATTTTATCTGCAGTTCCACAAATAAAATACTTTGATTGATATACGGAATATTGCAATAGTAAACGTACATTAATAATTTTCCAGGAAACATTTATTATTATATCTGACGAACATAAAATGTAAGATAAATTTATATGTGATAGCAAGGTAATTCTCGCTAGAATAATGAAATAATTACATTCTTAGTCAAAAATTTTGTTGCAAAATAAATTTTTGCGAACGAAATTTTTCATTTTATTATTATTTATTTATGTATATCCCCTTATATTCGAAAATGTGTTGATAGCGAATTAGATGAAAATCAGATTTATAAAAAACTTAACTATTTAAATACTCACTTACTTTAAATATTTAAAATTTAAATTTGTTATGCTCAAGAAATAAGTACAAAAATCTTGATAAAAACTTTTATAGGCATATTTAAAAATTAACTATAGCGTACTCAGTTGATTATTTACACTTCAAGTTGTATTAAAAAAAAGTGCTCTAATTTGCACACCAAATTTAATTGCAGACGTATACGATATTATCATAATGACAAAATCTAATCAGTTCAATTTTAAAAATGTTCTTTTCGTTCAATAAATTTATTATAATTTTTTTTTTAATGTATATATTTCAATAGACTGTTCGACTGTATAATAATAGAACAATGTAATATTGATATAAAAATTGAACAACACGTCTCCATTTGAATTAATTTGGAAAGAGTATATTGATGTGACATTTAACATTGTAGGTAAAGATTGCAGAAACTAGGTCAATCTAACGCCATAGTAAATTTTATTGGAATAAATTTTAATTACATTAATTTTAATTTAGAGTTGAAAACACGATAATCAAGAGAGGAAGCCAAAAAAATAAATAAATAAGTATACAATACAAGCCAACACCTGTATTTCTATGTGATGAAATTTTTTACTGCGAGTAATACTCGGTTTAGTTATTCATGCATTATAACAGTGCCATTTAAATTGTTAATTAAAACCAATATGGTCGGAAATATGACACAATAACTCCGATTAATCTTATAATAATGCAAAAGATCATGTAAATCCTAAGCTCCCTCTCGGAGACGGCAGAGAGCATGAAACCCGCATCATTTCGTGGCTTAAACACAAAGACGCGTGCCGACCTCGGGTTAATACTTGGTTTACTGTCTAATAAGGCCAAAGCTTTATCGTGAGTACGCACGCGTATTCCACGCGTGTACCGAGATCTTTGCATGTGCACCCCCAAACCACCCCCGCAAAAACCTCCCCTCCACGCTAAGCATTCGGTCGCGGTAATGAAGTGAGTACACAGGCCTCCATTACTCTTACACACGAGCCCTGTTTATGTAGAATTATACTTTACAACATTACTCCCCGCCCCAACCCCCATTCAAAACTCCCTCCTCCCCCCCCACCCACGGAACCCCGGGGAGTTCTAATAAGAAACCCACTAAAGCAGAGCATCGTTGCTTCTGATATAGTGTCATCGAGCCCAAATTGGGATCTCGAGGACAAAATGAGAAAAAGGAAAATAAAGGCAGAGTACAACAGGCTCTGCTAAAAAAAACTGGATTAAATGAATTTTTTAATTTTATCAAATTTGGTGCTTTGAATTCGTGGAGAGAAGAATGCAGTTGATTTAGAGCTGAAACTAGAGGATTTTTAGTATTTGTTGTACATGTAAAGGTCTCTTGATTAAATTAAACATTTATCTAATGAAAATTTTCTTTAATCTTGTTGAAAAGGGTACGCATATACCGCGGCTGTGAATAAAATAAATTTTAATTTCATTGTATTTTAAATATATCAAAATAATCAAATTACATTCAAAGAAAAATATTTCCTTTTCATCATTCTGTAATTTGTGTATCGATATTTGAATTAAAAAACGATACTATTGGTGAATTTTTTAAAATCAATATTTTTGTAGTCTCTTTTTATTACAGTTAATATAAATAATAAATAAAATATAAATATATTTTTTATTTTATTTATCTAGTTTTTTATTTAGTTTACTATGACACGAGCAATTGTTTATAAAATATTCTAACTTGAGTTACATTCTTCATTTAAATTATTAATTAAAGGAAATTATTCATTCAAATCTGCTTCTAAAACTCGACATAGTTTCCAATAATTGCTGCTGCATGATAGATAATGTACATAATCCAAGAAATTCGATTTTAGATCAGTATAATATGAGTGAAAAGAAATTATATTTTAACCAAGAAGACTTAATCTGGTGTATATTTTATTTGCTAATAATAAAAATGTATTTATTTCAGCTTATTTTTAGCCAAAATCTGTTTATGAATTAAAATACAACTTGAGAATCATAAAGATATAGAATAATACAGTAAATTCTGTGTTTGTATATAAATTGTCAGAATATTCACACAAGTATTGTCTGAAATAAAAGGTAGAAATAAATATATGATTTATGGAAGTGTAATATTGGAAATCATATAACATTACCATTATAGAGGTAGATATAAATAAAATATTTGTAATTATAAATTATTCTCATTTTTATTTGTGTATTTATAATAAATATTTTTATTAAATTAATTATTCATTATCATTAGTAATATATATATATATATATATATATACATATATGTAATCCAAATCATTTTTAATATGTTGTGGCATTTAATTACCTCAAATATTTTACAAAATAATAAATATTACAATAAATATCATAATTAATGTTCAAATATTATAGTATATTAAGATTAAACAAAATTTTACAGAAATAATGATTATTTAGTGCTTTAAATAGCACATTTGTAAAAATTGTTAAAAGTTTAAAAAATTAGATTGTAAGTTCTTTGGTTAAACTTCTTAACTTTATTAATGATATTGATTGTTATAAAATATTGCTGAAAACGTTATTTATGTATATAAAATCTTTGAGAATCATTAAGAGAATCTTATAAAAAGGACTGTCAGAAAGTGAGATAGAGAGAGAGAGAGAGAGAGAAAAGCCATAGAGATATTAAAATCGTTCAAAATCAATATCCAAACAAAAGGAAAGAGACGTGAGAATGGGAATATCGATCGGAAGTAATACGGACAAATGCTCGTCATACTTAAAGTCTAAAATGTTGCTTTAGGAGCGCAACTCTCTATGGTAAACACGCGAGTCCCCTGTTGCAAGTGGAAAAGTGTCCTCATCCGAAAATATGGGCGACAACCTCGCACGTCCACGGAGAAACTCGATTTTATGAAGCCCCTGGATGTCTTATTGTATATACAGGGTGTACCATACATCGTCCGAGGCCATTACCACTTTTGAATGCAATGCATACAGTTGCCCTTTTGTTTGTCCATTAGGTTTAGCTGCCCTGGCATTAGACGAGGGTAAAATTTCGTGTTCGTGAGCCCGTGCCCCTTCTACGCCTTTAAATTATACCTCCCTGAATTTTGTATTAGACGAGTCCTGAATTTTACATTACATTTCGGATCTTCTTTGCTGCTACATGCACATGCAGGTGCACAAAACAGATTACTCGAGTTCATCAATTGCACCTGATCTAATTTTTTCTATAAAGGCTATGTTTTCTTTCAGCTTATGTGCCTAATGAAAAGAGGAGACTTTTAATCTTTCGGAACATTTCTACAATGATTTATCATTGACATAATCAAATAGTATTTGTACACGGAATATCTTTCACACAAATTAGTGTAATTCTTATCCATGATTATAGGAGAATATCAATTAATAATATATCTCGTAAATGAATAATATTTATTTGTGATTCAGTATAAAGAAAGCATGGAATTTGCTAATACAAATTGAATCAGTATAATTGTTGTTTTAGTGCAAAGTATTCTCAATCTCTGAGAATATAAATATTATTATAACTTCACTTTCATATCAATTTCAATTGACCTCTTTCTTTTTACTAAGTTCTACTGATTTCGATTAAGCAATTTTGTGATAATGTAAATAGTATGCTTATATTTAAAGTTTCTTAATAATACAGTCAAATATACTAAAAACAATAAAATATATATATAATAATTAATATACATTTATTTTAGATAAAATCAAGGCTATAAATAAAAATTCAAATATTGAGATGAATTATCCGTACTAAATATCTTTTATTCATCATAATAATTGCATACATTCTCCTAATATAAAGAAACATAACAATACAAATACCACTTATTTAAAAATATATTGTAAATACAGAAAGCCAATAAAATACACATGTAAGATAATTAATTTCATAGATTTTTGGAAAATACCTATACAAACATTAAAATAATATTGAATTTATAAAAGATAAAAGATATTAAAAATTTTCTGTAAACCGGTTGTAATTGAATTATTAAAATTTATATAATAATTACTTGATTAAAATGAGAAAATAATACATATGAAATATTTTTGAATTAATATCATAGATAAAATTTATTTTATATTCAGCTGCAATCGATAAGACAAATTTAATTCAATTAACTGGAAAGACTAAGTACCTATTCTCTTACATATTTAGAGGTACTTTCTCAAACTACTCAAGCTAACACATATATTATTTATTTAAAATTTACATAGATATATAATACTATAATTTCTCCAGTAAATTTGAATGTAAAACAAATTATATCAAATAATAAATAAATGTACTATGAATAATCATACATGCATTCATTGAAAATCCCGAAAAGAATTAAAATTTTCCTTGTGTATCAAGAAATATAATAGACCAAATGCTTTAATTTTAAATATATTAATCTGCATATAATTTTTTTTTAAATAAACGCATTTTTTAAACATATGTAACGTTATACATAAATAGCGTTGCTACTACAAAAACATTGAAAATTATTTAAGTTTAACTTTGGATTTACATAATTAAGAGTTATCTTTCCTTTCCGTAACACATATTACTCTACATTTTACTACAGATATTTATGGAATTCTTTATTTCAAATACTTATATTACATTGAGAAATAAAATCAAATTTTTACTTTTATATTATAGATTTTATCACGAATGACATACATGTATATTAACTTTCATTAAAGTTAATAAAAACATTTCATGTACAATTATTTCCAATATTAAATCAGTTTTTGTTAGCATTTTCATTACACAATAATTTTACTAATATATTACTTATAATAAGTTTATGAAAAATAAATTCCATTTTAGATAATAAATATTGAATTTTTTAAATATAGTTAATGATTAAATGAAATAATTAAAAGTATAATTAAATATTGAAGAATTTTTATTATTTTATTTTAATTGAAAATGAGAATTTTTCTGCTTAATTTGGTTGAATTATTTTTTTTTTGTTTAATTTTCTATATTCGTAACCCAGTTTTATAAAGTTGTACAATGGGTTAACGTGAAATTAACACTGAATATTTTTTTAATATTTAATTAATTCTTTTAATTGATAAAACTTATTTTAAATATTTGTAAAATATTGAAATATAGTTTTTTCTGTAAGAATATGTCTGCAACATAGATGTCTAATTATACCGTACTTCTATGCATTGTTATAACTTTTAAATAAAATTAATAATTAATTAGTTTATTACAGCCAGTCTGCTATTAATATAAACTCTAATATTTTATTGTAAGGTCTTAATTATTTCAAGTTTTTTCCATTTAGAAAGAAAATAAATTACCAATTTTAAATATTAATAGTCCATGATATATCCTGTTTAAAAAATTTTTGTCTAAATTTAGAATATTTCAAGATAACACCTACGTAAAAGCTTTTAAGGTTCCCACTATCAGTGCTGTGTATAATATAATAATATTCTTAAATAAAAACATAAAAAAAGAGAATTCTTAATTGATAAAAAGAGGTGATATTAGCATACGAATACTTAATACTTAATTTACACTTAATGTCTTTATCTTCATTCACAATTTTAAATAATGTAAACCGTAACGGGACTAATTTTCCCTGTTGATGATGCCACCTCCACTCCATCTGTACATATTCTGCTCCCGGTTACCGTTACAATGGAGTGCACTTCTGCATTCCGCTTTGTCACTTGCCTACCTGGTGAGATAACCTCTTCACTCCCAGCTTAAGATGTACAAAGATACAATTTCGTGCATTCGCAGAAGCAGAAGATAATGGGAGAGGTAATAAGAGTAAATAATAATAATACGAGAGAGGGACTTTCTTTTTTTAAATTTGTTGAATAATGCAGGTGACAATTAAATTGAATTTATAGTGGATCATGTGCGACCGATGGGGTTGACACTTTAATAAATAAACAGGAATTGTGAATATATTGACGTGGTGGAAATATGTAATATACATCGCTGTACTCTGTATCCACCGTATCCAATAAATACCCAGTTTATAAATAATTTCTGCAATTTAATTTTTTTATCCCTTTCAATATACTGACTCAATATATTCATACATGTCTATTTATCCACTCTACAACTTTGATGAGGATCTACATTGAATCTCGTTAAAAAACTAATACTAATATATCGATATTCAAACAATTTTATCTACCCGATTTTAAAATAATGAAGCGCTATTCAATTTTCGAGTTATTTCGCATGCCAGTATTAACTTTTAGTAATCCGGGTATTTATAATTGTTGCATCTGATAATTTAAATGTGTTGGCTAATGATATCGACATTAAAATTATTTCTTCAAGCAAGAATTTTTCGTGCACCAGCAAAGGGAAAGTTAATTTAGTTTGAGTAACGAAGAAATAAAGTTAAATACCAAAGACATTGAGCAGTTGCATTTGGAGTCGGTTACCGAAAGGCGGATAAAGATAGAGAGCGAGAATGAGACAGTAAGGAAGTGCAAGATTGGAGAGTAGTATCTCGGTCACGTAATGCGGGATTTCGGAACCACGTAGTTTGAAAATGAGCTGCGAACTTTGGCCCGATCAAAGTGTTCTGAATTTCTCCTACTGGAATTAACTGCGATCGTCCACGTAAATGAGTCTTCGTTTAGGCGGCGCCGCCGATTTCCTTTCCCTTCCTTTTCATTCTTCCTGTATCTACTCTTTGAAAAACCTTTGCTCGATTAGTTGCTTATCTGGATACGGGCTCCAATAATCGAAAAATACAGAAAGCCAAGCAAAGTCGAACGTTCTCGAAGCAAAGTGTCTCGCCCTTAATTAAATATCGCGCAAGAACAATGCAATTCAAATTTGCAAAGGGGAAAAAAATTATAAAAAGGATAAAAAGTTTAGAAAATGGGACGAAGAAAATTGGCCTCCTCCTTATTTATTTATACAAAATCATTTTAAATTAGCGCTAAATAAATTATTTATGACTTTCATTGTGTAAGTGTTCTGGAAATTGTTATATATTGCTATTTCCTTAGTCATCTGTCTTTATAAAATTATGCTATATTCTTTGTAATTTTGATATATTTAAAAAAATGTGCAATATTTCACTGTCAAGTGTAGAAGTTTGTCCAAGCAAATGTAAGATTTTTTTATTATTTAAGATTTTATAAATAAGAAATAGTTTAAAATAAATTTTAAGTTTAAAAAAATTTAAAGCTTAAGAAAACCTAAATGAATAACTTATTTTAAATAGATTACTTTAAATAAATTACTCAATTAATTTACCTAAGATTTTAACATTTCAGTATTTTATTATAAGCTATAATTTCTTTTCGATTTTTGCTTTTTTCATAATATTTTCATATATAAACTTGACACCGTGACAACTTAGTCGTGTGTCACAATAATCGAAATTGTTTTAAAGCCGGATGAAGACAAGAAATCGACTTTAAAATAACGTCGTTAAAATAACCAACTATTCTTTTTTTACGCTACGAGAAGCTTCGCATCATCATAATATAATATTTTATAAAGTACAGTTTTTAAAATATAATAAGGATTTTTTTATTTCTATATTCAAATGTTTGTATTGAAAAAAAAACCTGAGCACATTTGTCTGTATTAAAAATAATGCTATAAAGGTAAAATATTGAATATTTAAGCGAATTCTTCAAAGGTACACGAAATATCAGTTTTTAAAAATTGGAACAAGAAATTAATTAATTAAAAAAAAAATGTCTATGTGTATATTATTTTAATACATATTCTTGTCCAATTATCAAATAAAATAATAATTCTTAAAAATAAAGCTTTGATAGGTCTTTATTATTTTAAAACTAGCTATTTATTAGGAAAAATCGAACCATTCATTTCAAAAACCTCTTCACTACATGTACAGATATTGTTTAAAAAAAATTTTTAAAATATATGAAATATAATTGAACTTTTTAAATATTATACCTTTTATAGATTTGATGAAAATTGTTTCTATACATATAATTTTTTAATAATATTTTATTTTTTTAGAATCAAACATTAACGAAATATAATTAGAATATAAATATTTTGATACTATGCAACATTAGATAGAGCAATATGGATTCAACATTGCCACCAAATTTGTAGATTCGTAGAAATTATATTTTATCAATAGCACAGCAATTCGTTCGTATTAATTAAAAATAATTGAAAATATCAGATTGACAAGGAGAAGAGCAGCTATGACAAGTAAATAAAATAATGTCCGTAGAGTGAGAATGTACTTTACTGCAAGATAGAAAATTTTGATTCACGACTTGTTTCGAAAATGCCTTCCATTTTATAAAAAGAAATACAGAGAAAAGAGAGAAAGAGAGGTAGTGGGAGAAAGATGGGCTATGGAAGCAACAATGGCAGGGGAAAAGAGTAGAGCGGATGACTCGGCACTCTTATGCACCAGAGAATCGGAAAGACTTCTTCATTTTGGTTTACAGAAGAAGTGAAGAGCTCTCCGAGCTTTCATTTTATACATACTAGGACTTTCTTCCCCCCCCCGTCGCCCCTCTCACCCTCTCTCTCTCTCTCTCTCTCTCTCTCTCTCCCTCTCTCTCTCTCTCTCCCTCTTTCTTTCATATGCGATCTGTGGAATATCCATCCAAGTAACTCCTATGGCTCTTTCACCCTTTGCTGCTGCTCGGCAATCAATGAAATTCGCTGATCGCAATTACTTTTTCTTATACTGTCCAAGGTAAAAATTTCTGGAAATCAAAACAGAAAGCGAACATACCTCGTATATCTTCGTTTTATGCATTTTTAAAAATGACATATGTAGTTGATTATAAAATAGAATAAAAGAATGCAATTGGCTAATATGAGCAAAAATTATGTAAAAATTGTGTAAAAATTAAAAAAATGCAGTTAAGCAAGCGAAACAATTTCTTTGAGAATAAAAAAATAATTTAATCATTAAGATCAAAAAGAGGGACATTTTCTTAAATAGAATAAGTTCTGAAAGAGAAAAAGTAATATAATATTATGTCTTAAGCTTTATTACTTTTGAATAACCCCAAAAACAAATATACTTTTATTATTTAATAAGAAAAAATGAATAAAAGTAAAAATTCTGTACATTATATATAGCTTATCTAATTATTGATTAATGACTATTTAAAAATTATAAATTTCTTAACTTTTTAAAAATTATACATTAAAATAATTCAAAAACTCAAAATTTCAATTTTTTATTAAAATTATATAGTAAAATTATTTTTTGAAAATGTGAAAATTATATATTTTTTAAAAATATTTATTCAGACTTATTCAGAATTCAATACTTGTGTTATCTCAAAATTTGTCTTCTTACGCGATTACATAATTTAAGAAAGGATTCCAATTTATGAGTACTGGAGAAATTCTTTTCTAGTTATTACTTTGAATCAGCCTATAATATCGAATTTTGTTGTCTTTCTACATTTTAAGCATGTTACTCTTTGTTTTACACTGAGTAATGTCAAAGGTAATTTCAGTAAATACTTCATATTTTCTTTTTTAGTAAAAATTTAATCTATGATTTTATGTTAATTAATAATTTATTATTGTTGTACAGATATATAACGAAGTAGAATAAAGATTTTTTATTTTAAATTTTATTCAACATAATCTATAAAATGAGGGTAGATATTCATGTAAATTTGAATACATGTATAAAAATTAATATTCTACTAATAAATGTAAATATCTTTTTGATGAATTACTTAATCATTGTAAAAGATAACTTTTGAGAATGTTTAAGTGAGTGGAAGTAGAATCTTGTATAAATTTTCAATATCAGTTAAGTATTAACTTATTTATTCTTTTATTTACATCCAATAATATAATATAACTAAAGTACATGGAAAAGAGAAGTTTTAGAGAAATAAGCGTGCAAGGATTCTTATTGAAATATAATATTTTAAAGCATCATTCTTAAAATTCCTTCTATCGCATATAAACTTATGATGGGATATAATATCATTGAAACATATTTTCGTTAATAAGATTGGCATAATTTTTATTTTAAAGAAAACTATCTACATTTCTCAATTTGATCATTTTTGAGAAAAAATTGAATATTTCATTTTTACATTCAAAAAACCTAATATAGAAAATGAAACTTTAATTTAAATTTAAAAATTGATGAATTTATATTTTTATTAATCTATCAAAAATTTAATATTATTTTTTTTAAAAAATGTAATAAATATTGAAATGTATTATTATTACATGCCAACTTTGATCATTATTTTTATTTATTGCTTTCATGTACAATTTGAGGATTATCGTTTAAACAAGATAAATTAAAAAAATTCTACGAAGTTTTTAATTGCAGTATTTTATAATTAAAATGTTTAAATTAAAGTTCAATGTTCATAATTGGATACACAAATTAGCTTTTATGGAAGTTAATAGAAGAGAATGGATCAAAGTATCGTCCCAAGGAGTTCTCTATAAATGAATAGACATCGATCATATCTTTTATAGTTGGTGAGCAGTTTTACACGGCAGAAATGTTTGTCCTGTAAAATGCATTATATAGCACTTGGCATTGGTAGTCGTTAAAAATCAGAATAAAACCAAGTGTTAAAATTGGAAAAAATTTGACAAAGAGCGTAAGTATGAGAAAATAAAAGTGACCAATGGCAATAGGAAAATCTGAAAGTAGAAACACGTTCGGATGCAATATCGATCGCTCGAAATAGACAATAGTGCATAAAAATACATAAGAAAATGTTTATATATAGATAAACCTAATAACTATATTCTCTTAAATAAAATATTGAGAGGATGGATACGTGTTTGCATTGCCCGAGTGGTCGGTCCTATATCTGTTTGACAGTGTCGTGGCCCCAGGTTTATACCCCAAAAAATACTTTGAATTTACATCTGGAAGTTGGGGGATCTATTTTTCAATGGGCCGTCCATTCAATAATTCACAGCCAAATAATGTAAATTGGAGAGCGTCGGCATAAAAGTTGGACAAGGTAGAGCGTTTATACCTGCGTAAATGGAAAGGCATGTCGAAAAGTTGGAGTAAAATAAAGGGGTAGTGGTAGTAGTAGTAGTAGGATAGCGCAACACCGGGGCAAGATTCATTTGCGAGCATCGACAGTCGGTCCACGAAAATCCGGTAATCGTCGCGATCCAGGAGGCCATAGCCAAACGGAAAAACGGGAAGCCGGAGGGAAAACACGGCGGCCCCACTCCAGATTAGAGCGAAGTACTGCCGCCGCAACTATAGCATTACTATTACCAGCGCCAACTGGATGGCAAATGGGAATAAAAGAGACAGGCCGGGGCCAGATAGCGCGAGTGAGGAGGCGAGAGAGAAATGGATGACATTCTTGTCGCGTATATATAAACTACGGTGGAAAATACTAACATTGGCCCATTCCCGTACCAGCCGTATTCGAGCACGTACGCAAATTCGTTGCAAACATTGAGACAATGGCGTATGCATTGGCGTGAGCGGAATTTTATATTCGTGCGAGCTTTCGCCCACTTTGCCACCGCGATCAACCCGAGGAGCTCCGTCCTTTTTTATTTTCCTTCTTTTCCTTCTTTTGCGTACACTCCTCCTCCTCCTCCCTCCCTCCCTGCCTGCGAAATGTCAAATGCTCAAAGCAACTCGATCTTTTTATGTATTTTTATTCCTTGTTTTTTTTCGTCAGAGCTCATTTTTCTCGGGAGAATAAAGGCCGGGGGATAGTAGACTCAGCGATGCCAACTTGCAGGGATGTCGATGATTATTATTGAAAAGTACGTGTTTTTATCATTCTCACGGCTAAGGAACCCATTACGCTAAAATTCACGGGAGAAACAAATAATATTATAGTCGCCTTTACCTCTACCCCTTAAATCATATAAAGCTGTACCTGCAATTGCATGAATTATAAATATTATATGGTTTTATATTTGAACAGTACATTGAAATCAAGTTTTCTTAATGCCCCAAGCAATTAAGTAATTCTTGTACAGTCCTTACGTGTACAAAATGATGCACTGGAAATTTCCAAAGAATGAACAGTTCAGCTGCAACTTATTCGGTTCCGTTTAAAATTTCGCATGTCATTTAAATTAAATAACGTGGAGCATGAATTTTTTCAGTATTCCCTCCAATCTATTTTCTTTTTGATTTTACATAATTGGCTACGATAAACACAAGATTACCATTCACTAAATGTGGCCAGAAAAATAAACCTAGAAAAATATGTACTTTCAAATGCTTTTACAGAATATATTTCACTAATTCGATTCTGGAAAAAATTTTTATCAATACCATATTAGCTAACTTAAAATAAATTTTCAATTCACTATATTCATAATTGAAAATCTATTTTTGCTACGTGTATTTAAATACTATTTAAAATTTTAAAAATTAAAAAAGCATATTTCTATACAAATACTTCAAAGACATTTTTAATTGCGTTCAACCGGTTTAAGTCATTTTTTTAATTTTGTTGTAGATTATCTTAAAAATCTCAGAGAGAAAAAAATAGATGACAACTTAATTCTAATAAATGGAAACTTTTTTTCTTTTTTTCTTTTTTTTTTTTTTTTTTTTTTTTTTTATAAGAGCTTAAAATATCATATTGACTGTTTGTATAAGAAAAAATTAAATTATACACATACATGTATGTATTTAAAGATGAAAGAGCATTAAATAAAAATCGTTTATATGCTTCTATGATATGAATATTGGATGTACATGTAAAAGCGCATATAAAGAAATATAAGTAAAGTACCTCTTAAAAAATTGTGTAAAATAATATTTTTTATAAATATACTTTTTATAGGAAATAAAAAAATATGATAGATTATAATAATAAATTTTGAAAGGAATTGTTAATACGGATAGTAGAGTCTGCAGCACATACGAAACAAAATTTAAACGATTAAATTTGATGTTTATCTATAATAAAGTATATTTTGTTTTTATATTTACTTTAATGACTTTTTACTATATCGGGGCTATCACCGATTGACTGCGGCATAAATATTGGGCAATCCAATTGAATTATTCATAAGATTAGTAATATTATAGTATATTTGGATGGTGTGCGAGTAATGCATGAATATAAAACACTCGGTGTATACCAGTATTTAACGCCATAATAACTTCTTTAGGAAAAAAAGTTGCTACTTACGTGAAGCCACGCGGCGTACAAAAGTTATTTGTCGTGCTCACGTAGTCTAGGGAGGAGTGAGTTGGGCTGGTGTGCGACTCACGAGAGCCCATGATTACGCGAACACAACCAAGGCCCAGGTGTGCAGCCACAACATGTACATAAGGCCGTACGAATCCAGAGAGTGAATTACGAGAACAAATTAGGGCGAGTAACGATCCTATGACACGTGATAAGCTTAAATCTCGGCGAGCGGGGCGGGGGAGCGGGGGAGCGGCGTGTAGGGGGGTAGCGGGGGCCGGCGCCATGAAAAATGCATAAGAATCCGTTCGGTTTACAAGGGAATCTCGGGCAATAATCGGAAAAGTGTGCGGGACTTTTCGCCAGTTATCCGAATGATGAACTGGCGATGATGGAAAACCCAGGCTTATTCATGTAGTTTGTTAAATGAGCACTTAAGAAATTGATTCTATGCTCTGCACGCCACTTGGATAAATCATTCCGAGGGTTTGTACAGTGCCAAGCTTGCAGCGTCTGATCATATCGTGCAATAATTTTTGACTTAGCAGTCATTTGCCGTGTGAGATATTGTTATTAAGACCGCATAAGGGGTGGAATTTAGATTTCCTTTATCTTTGGATGTGTCACTGCGGCTATTATTTCATATGTGCGAACTTGGGCTACTTTATTTATAAGGTGTTTTAATTTACTGTTTTAATTAGTACTTTTCAAAGTTCTGACACCGGTGGTTTCCTCAACTATTTATAGAACCATAATGGCTAATGTTTTACGATTCTTTTAATTACTTCTACAGTACTTTAATCTTTATGTGAATGGCATTTTTCTCATATTTCTACTCAATTTTTTAAATTACTTTTGAATATAAAAAATAATGATTAACTTCAAATTTTGTTCTAGAAGAGCATAAGTATTTTAGTACATGGCTTTACAGTATATCTAAATCAATATCCACTTCACAAGTCAACAATTAATGTTTGTTCATTTTTTTTTTTTTTTTTTTTTTTTTTTTTTTTTTAATCGATTAATAATATATCTCTGTAAATGAACGTATTAGGAAATTATCAATCACAATTAGATTTTATTGACCACAAATTATTAGTTTAATTTATATTAAACATATTTTGTTACTTAAAATAATAATACTCAAAATTTTCATATTGTATCCTATTTAAATCTTAATTCATATTAATAATTTATTAAAAAAAACACTTTTTTGTGATATAGATCAATAAGTAACATTCCATAAAATTATGTAATTTATAACTTATTTAAAAAGTCATATTTAACTGATTTATTATTTGAACAAATTAGTGAAGAAATCTGTATGACAATCATTTGAAATTTACAAGTCAAGTAATTATGTCAATGATATAGTTTACTACAAGCCTTTTGAAATGTTTTCATAGAATAATCTCTACTATGCTTTTATTTATATTATTTATATACATATATAAAGCTATATATACACATAAATGATAAAATGCCATGTGACATTAAAAATTCTTTTCTTCTTTTCTTCGAGTGCAAAATTGAAAATCCACAATTACATATATTTTTTTTGTTAAATTGACAAATCATTCTTATTTATTCTTTATTAATCTTTTTATTTTTACCGCTCTCTCTTTCTTTATTTCTCTCTTTTTCTCTTTATCTATGCTTTTCTATAATTGATACGTATTTGTTTTTATTTCACCAGCACGAAAATCTAGGTTTCCTCTTCTGCACTCAGTAACAAGAGACTTTTCACTATTTTTCTATCTTTGTTCCTCTTCTTCTCCCGTTTAATCTATTATTATCTCTCATTCTCCTTATTTTTCTCAAACAAACTCCACTGATCTAGGATACGATTGCAAATAACATATGGCTTAGAGATACAAAAGTGTATAAAAATATTTGCTCGTTTGCGTATTGGTTTGGAGGATGAAGGTGCACTAATATATGATCCACGATTCTTACTATTGTTTTACTACGAAACAGGAATGTTTTTATTTGGATATACATAGAAACAGTATAAATTGAGAATATAGGAATCAATTTCCATAGAAATTAGTAATACTAGAAAAATACAAGATTAAATGTTTTACATGAAAAATTTAAAAACAAATAAATTAAAGAAAAGAATGCTAAATAATCAAAACGGTTATTTCAGTAAGTGGATTTGAAAAATTTCATATAGCCGAGATAACTAGAAAGGTGTATGAACTTTCTTTGAATAAGAATAGAATTCTGATGGAAATACAAAAGTTGAGGTAGATGAAATTTTTTCTATAATCAAGCGACAACAGTATAAATTGTACATCTGTAAAAGCTGGACATATTTTTGAAGAATAAAGTTATACTTTAAAATACAATATTGCTTTTCAAATTGCTTAAAGCTCAAACTAAATTGGTATTACAACAAAGTTTTTTAAAAGAGAAAAAGTATTCGCAATATTAAAAAATAATTTTAAATTTAAAGATTTCCTGATCCCTAAAAGTAAGTGGAAAGTTTAAAACCTAGAAAAATAATATTACATGATTAGTGTAATTTATGATATAATAAATACCTTACAGGTCTATTGTATTTCGATGAAGGTGTGTAAATTAATTTTATCTCTTTCTTATTTAACAAAATAGATACAAAATGATTTAAATGAAAGGCTAATAAAAAAATATAAAAATGGAAAAAGATAATTTCAAGATAAAGTTTCACAGATAAAATCTAGCTTCTGTAAAGCAATTATGTTCTATAATTATGAATCAAATATTTTTCCATTGACTGTGTAATCTTTATTGATGAATTTATATATATTTTGCAATATTATATATTCTATTTATTAACTCTTTTGTATTTTTTTTTATTTTTATTTTGTCATTCACCATTACCATACAACTGTAATATATACATGTGCTTAAATATATATTATAACAAAGTTTGATAGCGTGATAACATTGCATGAATATTTACAGCACGAAGATAAGTGAAGAAAGACTTCCGAACTACGCGTGCTTGAGGGGAAGTGTAAAAAGGTCACCGATCTTTTTAGATTGATTACACACGTCACGGAGAATACATCAATCTATGCAAATGCAGTGAAGTAATTTGTAAGATTTGTATAAAAGAATGAAGGACGGACCGAGAGCCGGAAAGAGAGAAAGAGTGAGAGAGAGAGAGAGAGAGAGAGAGAGAGAGAAAGAGAGAGAGAGAGAGAGAGAGAGAGAAAGAGAAATTGTCGATGTACCTGAAGGTGCATGAACCACCAAAGAAAGAGAGAAATGCGGGGAAAAAAAGAGAAAACTGTTGGCATCAACCGCCGAGGATTCTGAGAAAAGAAGAGTGCGTATGTGTATCTGGGAAGGAGTGATAAGAAATAAGTGATTCAACTCACGAAATCTATATAATATCACCTTTTTTTATTTGCTTCCCGTGAATGCTGCGGCCTCCGCGGATTCGTCGTCAAGGGATCATACATTAGTGAACGAGACTAGACTAACTTTTGCACCAAAAGTTGGCACATTGGCACTTGGATATAAAAATGGAATACTCGTACACACACACACACACACACACACACACACATGTATATATATATATCATTTATTGTACCCGTGACAAGTGCAAAACCAGTGATCTGCAATTATTTAAAAATTGTTGTATAGCAAAGTTTAGAAAAGTAAGCATAATTACGTTATGTATTTGGAAAAATGGTTGATTAAAAAGTATTCATAAAAAGTAAGTAGTAAAAATAATTTTATAAGATTTGAACATTAAATGGGACGTTTTGCTGTACTTTGACGTACCTAATTATAATAAAAGATAATAAAAAAAAATTTAATCTTCTTCCTCTTTGGCCATAGATTTTTAATGTGTTAAACGTGATAACATATTACTTTCGTATACGCACGCTCACATCCACACACACACACACACACACACAGATATATCCATTGAAAGCCATTTTCATAATAAAAAATATATTAAAAGAAAAAGATAAAGAAAATGAACACATATTGATTGCTTTATTTCTATTTTTTTATTACGATGCTTTATGTTGTCCTTAGTAATTCCTTCATTATAATATTACAAGATAAAGTGTTGATGAAGCTGATCTATTTTAGGGATATGCAAAGAATTAAAAAAAAATCGAAAGATCATTATACCAATACAAACTTGTAGGTTTTCAGATGTACGACATATTTGAATTGCAAATTTTTCGAAAGTCAAAGAATGCTGTATTATAAATGTACATTAAGTTTATAATCACTATTCTGAATTTTAATGTAAGTGACAAATCTTTAACTCTGATTTTCTTTAATGCTTTTATTTTTATTCACTTCATTTGTTTTTGACAAGCCGTATTATTTTAGAAAAAATATTGCAAATATTTCTAATTAAAATAATCGAAACATTGTGCTACAAGTTTCCGAAAAAAATTGATTTTTTGATAGATATTTTTATGAAAATTATACTGTTTAACTGTCATAATTTTGATTGTTCTTCAAATGATTTACACTATAGTATATTAATATTTGTATTTTAACTTTTCACAATTTAATATTAACTATTTATATTCATTAAATAAATTAAAATGTACAAAAAGATTTTATTGACTGTAGTTAATTAGAAATTAATATGTTACTTATGTATTAATTAAAGAAACACTTTTTTAAGAAAACTTTTAGAATAAATACTATGTAATTGAGCTGCTTTACAATTATACAAGTTTTTTCTGAAAACTGTGTAAAATTTTTCAAAATTGAGCGAACTAAAAAATCTTTATTCACATATAATGAAATACGTACATCTTGAATATTTATTATGTATGCCTTATTTTATACTCATTAAATCAAATTATATGATTTCTATAACTTTATAAACACAAAAACTATTGTTTTACAAAAATATATTTTTTTGAAGAACAAACATGATTAAACATGTTTCATTTATTTTTTTAAATTAATTTTTTAGTATAATAAACTAAATAAAATTGTTAATACCACAAACGAAATCAAGTACTAAATTTTAAGCGCAATGAACAAGGTATGGAATATTTGGAAATTAGCGGTTTTCAATTGTGCACTTGTCGGTTTATTCTTTTTCTGATCCACCAACTCCATTAAAATATTCATTCTCTAATTTGTCGAAAACAATCACCAAAAATCAATACAATTGTAAATTTTAATATACTTGTATCAATAAAATATCGTGTGTTATTCTTCTATTTTATACAAGCTTTGCCAATTTTCTAAAAAAACCTTTTATTGATATTACGGATAATATTATTTAAATCATTATTTCAAAATAATATGAAAGAACATTTTTCACCCATAAATGGATATCAATCTGGACATTTCATACCTTAAAGGTTTAGAAAAGATAGTTCTGGATGAATTAATAAATTTTTCAACTAAGAAAATTAGTAATGAGTTAAAAACTAATTTTTAGGAAACAAGTAATTATATTATATTTGTATTATATTATATTTGTATTATATTTATTTTTGAAATAAATAAGTAGATGTAAAAAAAGTATAGGTAACCCTTAATTAATATAAATAATGAGTTAAGCAAATTTTTACTAATATAACCTACATTTTTATCTAAAATTAAATAATACTACATCATTGAACAATCTAATTAAACAATATTGCATCAAGTTCTGTAATTCGATAATTAAAACAAAAATGGCTATTTTCACTGGACACTCATGGTAGCTTATTCAATACTTATATTTTAAGTATTTGATTTGTAATAGATGATAATTATGTTTCATCTACTAGTATTAAAGAATAAAAATAAAATTCTGAAATTCTGAGTAATTAGATACTTTGGTACATACATTACCTGAAAAATTATAATATTTTTTTAAATAAATGGATCGAATGTTACATTCATTAGGATTCATTCAATCTATGGATAGAAAATTGTAAAAACCATTTACCATTTATTATTTATTAAGAATATATTTCTGAAATACCAAAAAATATTTTTACAGAGTTTATTCAATTTTCATATACATGTCATCTTGAATATAATATAATATAACATATAACTTTAGCTTTGATAATTATGGGAGATCTTTAATATAGTAGTATACATTTGCATTGCAAATTTGTAACCAAATTTTTCGGAGTTCCTTATCGACTTTTCATTTTTAACTTTTAAACACAGTCACTTTTAAGACTGAATCACTTCATAAAACTCTTTTCTACATTTTTTTTAACTAACTCTTTGATTTTTTTCTTGCTTGACCCTTCAATATGTAAATTTTTCACGAAAACTTGAGTGATTTCTACTTAATCTCTTGTAAAATGTAAATGCTGGAACATTGGACTTCCAAGGAAAAAAAATAGATTTGAGTGGGTTAAATGTAAGTTTTATTGTTTTAAAAAGTAAATCTTTTAAAAGGAAAAATATATATATTTTACTATGCGTTTTAAATCGTTATTTCAATAGTTTCGTTTCTACTTTATATAAAGGCTTTTGTTAGTTTATTATGAAGAATAGATTCACAAACAAAAAATTTGTTGCACTTCTAATGCACGAAAGAACAAAATCGATAATATGTATAAACATATAGTCTTACTAAATTATAATAAATAAGAGGAAAAATTCACATACAAAAAACTTACCGTATTAATAACTCTATAATACAAAATTAAATTAGATAATTTGAATTGTTCTACTGTACTCACTAATAATTTTTCTTTTTATTCAAATAAAATAATCAAATTGACTTTATAATAACAAAAATTTTATACTTAATACTCTGTTATACTATAAATTTATTAAATATTACAATAAGCAATACTTTCAGTTTTATAAAAATAAAAATTATTTCTTAATAAAAAATGATTTCTAATTAGAATAACAAATAATTTGAGAAACATGTTGCCTTTAATTTAATAGCACTAAAGTATAATAAATTGTTACAGCAAATTTTTTGGGAAGAAAAAATGAATATCTTTATGTGCAAAAGAAAATGAGGGAAAAAGATTGAATTACTATAACTGTTACGGGATGAATAATTATTGAATAACAATTTAAAAATACAATAGCTTTGTCACTGAGCACAGATTTGAGGTTGATGTGCTGAAATACTGATATACATGTACGTGCACACACAGAACGTCGACCAAAAGACAAACGACTGGTTTTGGATGCGCAGCGGTTTTACCAAATACATTTAATCCAAATAAGTGCACACGTTGTAATTATGTATGAGATTAATTTAAATATGTTTTTAATGAAATATTGTTGTCGAATTACCGTCGAAAAACTAGAGTGTTAATAATACGTATTTTTAATAACCTCATTAGTCGTTATCCATTACTCGATTAAATTGTTTGTATAATTATAATTTTTATAACTATATTACTTTTTTTTCTTACAATGCTTAAAGTAAATGTGTTTTTTTTTAATTAACTAAATTTTTTATTTAATAACGTTATTCAAACATAAATATTAAATAATTTATTTTTTATCTTAAAAATAAATTGTTTCAAAAAATTTGTGCATTGATTTTAATCAATATATTTAATTTGAAATGAATTTAATTTTATTTAAAATGAAACATAAATTTTTTTAATTGAATAAAGATAACGAAATTAAATGTATGTATTAAAATTTAAATAAATTTATTTTGCATTTATTTGTAAAGTATACGATATACGGGAAATTATGTAATATACTACTGCTATTATTATTAATCTAAATGAGGATCGTATTATTCTTTTGAGATCCCTTTGATTCGTGTACCTTTGAATATGATAGTATCATCATAACCTTCATTTCAGCTAGTCTAAATTAATAAAATGGCATAATGGTTTTGAAACCTTTGAACAATATACATATATATTTATTTTTGTATGTAAACACAAATACTCACTGAGTACTTTTTACCATATTTTTTATAATTATTTAAGAAAATACATTTTCAATAATTTAATAATATTGCTAAATTTATTTAAGCCTTTTATTTCTGTATTCTTCTAATACGATATTAGATAAGTTAATGGAATATGATGTTATCAAATCATACTATCTGGTAAAATTATAATAAAGCTAAAAATTATAACTGGTTAAAAAAATAAAATTACTTATGCTCAATAGTCAGTTTTAAATTTTCTTAATATAATTAAAAAATAAAAGTTTATAAAAATAATAAATGCAGACGAAGTGAGTTGAATAAGGTTTAGATTTAAATAAAGAAGATTTAAAAAAGATTTAAGTTTATTTTTGATAGTTTGTGTTCAATTATAGTCAAATTTTGTAGTTTAAATTAAAATCATACGATATTAGGTTTATTATAAATCAGATCTTACTCTATGAAGTTCCATGGAAGATTTTTTTACATGAGCTTTGTGTACTAATTAATTATATTAAGAAATAATTAATTACATATTTTTAATTATTACATCATTAATTACATCATTTTTTCGTTTCTAAAATTTCACATTCGAACAAAATTATTTCGCATTGGAGTGAAAATACATCGTATAGAGGTGATATTTTCACGGAGAGATGCATAAAGAAAAATATAGATATATATATTAATAAAAAAAAAATATGTGATAAACATAGGATCGAATTGGGGAACTAAAGTATGGCCGCAAGGATGTAACTTCTAGTGCAAAACTACATAAGATAACTCCAATGCAAAATGTTAAGATGATAGATAGGATTCGTCTTTTACTCCAACTTTACAACACTGCGTTTTTATCATCGCAATATTAATAAGATAATCTATATTCTTTGTCAATTGTATCAGCATTAATAAGCATATGAATTTAATTGAACTGAGTATCCAGAATATATCATTTTTGGTAATATTAATCTATCAATTTTATGAGAATTTCAGATTTGGTCAACACCAAAAGAATTTTTAATAAGCACGTAGTATGAATTCATTATTTTCATTACATGTACATGCGCTGGCATAAAGTAATGATTTTCCATCATTTTCCGAAGGACTATCTTTATTATTACTTTAAATAGTTCCTTTGTCAAAGAGTCTCGTTTGATCATTTGATCTACCAACACATTAGACCTTTCCATACAGTGAGGTTTTCACCATAACATGATATACTTACAAAAATAATTTACGTATTATGTGAAAAATCTATTATTGGTAGTACTAAAAATTATCACCTAATTAAAATCCATTTCTAGGCTTCAATTAGAAAAAAAATAGTACAATTTCTAACATCCAGCTTTCGACGTACACAATAGGTAATAGGTATTACATCATAACGAAACACATTTTTTTAATATGGTCAAAGAATTTAGGGAAGAATTTAGCTGCAAGTTGATACTAGATTTGTGATGATCTAATATTGATTCGTGTAGATTTTTTGCCAGAGTAACTGCTACATAAGTGAAGGGAAGAAGTTTGACTTCTTTGAGAAGTTGAAAATTCTGAAAAAGCTACGGATAGCGAAGGAAAACAGGGAGGATTTTTTGTTAGGCCGAATAAAGCTATTTGAGAGTGCGGGGGGTCTTCCGAACTCCAAACCTGGATAGCATAGCTTGCCAGGCTATGAATAATGACTTTGAAAGCTTTAAATTTAGTATTGCGAGGGATGACTTTGTGGGCGAAAAAGGAGTGTAAGAGATGATTAGCTACAAGGAATTTGTTTCGAGTTGCGGATATTTGGTGATTCCATCTCAAGTGGCGATCAAAGGTGACATTGAGTTATTTAACCATTTTGTTCATATTGGCCTTATGGGTACGGAGGATGATGGGAATGATTTAAAAACAAAATAGCCATGAATTCCTCTTGATTAATGCTAAAGTTATATTTGGCTAAACAAATACCCAAGGGAATAAAGAATTTATTGACAGGTGAAGAAAAAAGAGAAATAATGTGCAAAGAGTGAAGAAGAGGATATTGAGCAATATGCATTTTTTATCAATCAAAATATCAATGACAAACAGATTAAATAACAGATGAGAGAGTTATAAACCTTCTGAAATACCTATAGTTATTAGGAAACTTTGATTACTACTGCAACCAATACTTGCAATCTCTAAATCTCTATTTTAGGTAACGCAGAACTGTACAACCTCTGGCGGTCAATTTTGGATTTAATGCTCTTCATCTATGATGATTACTTGCATTTAAATTTGACGTCTAAGCACTTTAATATAATTTTTTTTTTTTCACAAATTTTTTCTGTATGAAACATATTCTTTATCTCTTTCATATTTGTCTGATTTTGATTGATATTCCCACATGGAAATTTATGTTCTTTCCAAAATAAACATGTAAAAATTTAAAGAATAAAAAAGTACAGTAATTATTTAGATAAAATAATAATTTACAACAAGAAAGTTTTAATTTTATAATAAATAAAATAACTGATAAGAATAAACTATCAGAATATTAGTGCCCTGTATAAATATCAAGAGCACGAATAATATCAATAAATTAATTTAAACATTCAACGTTAAATATTGAATTGATTTGATAACAATGAAAAATAAAATCAAAACACAAGTAATGTTTTATTTTGTGGTTAAAATTATCGAAAATAATATTTAAAATGATAATTTAATAAAAGCCTTTCAAAAATTCTCTTAACCATTTGCATATGCGATTTGCAATAGAGGTGGAAACTTTGTTCCGCTCATTGATTCGAATTCCTCTAATCATGAATGCCTTTCTACTATTCCTTTTGTTACTAGCTGAATTTGAATCGAAATTTCGTGAAGCTTGAAAATTCTCAAAAGCTTTGAACAATTCGAGATGACGCTACATCACAAGTATGTATTGCGTATATAAGTAATGTAAATTATAAGGTACATACTTATAAAATTAATTTTGAAAAAAGAAAGCAAAAATTTAAATGATACCAATAGTAATCACTTTTTGATTTCTCGATTCAAATGTTTGACCTTATAAAGAGAATATAGGGTAATATCCAATTTTAAACAAGAATATTTATTAAATATATTTTATTCTTATAATAAACGCATATCAAATTATACTTGTAAACCACATAATATTAATAAAAAGTATTATGTAAAATTTCGTAATTAAAAAAAAAAGTTTTTTTTAATACCACAATAGTTTTCTTAAATGTATAATTGTTACAAACCTATACATTTTACTTTACATGTTTATTTATTTGTATTTAAATAAATATCCATAACTACAATTGTTATATGTATATATATTTAAAAGAAAGCACTGACTTCATATTCTATCCTATATCAAATATGTTAAAATTTAAGTATAAAATTTCTTCAAATTATTTAATTTGTAATGATCAAAGTCAATGAAAAAATATATTTTTACATAAATATGTTATTAAGTTAAGTTTTTACATAGGATTATATGTATAAAAATTTTTAAAAGACCTATATATACCAATAAAAAATATCATGTAAGGGACAACAAAAATACATTATCTCTTTTAAACTATTGATCAAAACATTCATCACTTTGGAAAATTTGCTGACTTCCTTTCATATAAGAAAGGACTCTGATACTTTTGCTAGACTAAAACTTCATCATCGAAAGTATATTTTAGTATCGGTTTATGTCATATATTTGTTCTACTCGAAGAAAAGTTTAAAGGGTCTTTTTATTTTAGTATGAGTTGTCTAAGTAGTCTCAAAGTTACGAGCTACGAACAAAGAAATAGCTTAATCAGGAAATAATTACATTTAAACCACTACAGTTTTATTATAATATATCGAAATAGTAAATAACTATTGTAGTATAATTAAATTAATAACATAAATTAAATATATATATATATTAAAAAAAAAATTTTTTTATGGGTAACAGATATTTGTCAACATAAAATAGTAAATATTTGCTTAAGCAGAATTACTGAAATTCTTTTAAAATTATTTTAAAATAATAAAAGTAATTAAAAATAAATTTAATGATTATTACAAAATAAGTATACAAAATATTACCAAAAAATGTTATGTGAATCGAGTAACATGTAGAAATAAATGAAGTTACAAACATTTTTAATTGAATGTAAATTATTTGTGTCGAAACTAAAATTATAATACGTATTATCTATAATCTATTACCGATACTCAATGTACCCACAATGTACAATGTCTTTATAAAATTTCTGGTCTGTGCATGAATTGGCATAGATACAAATAAACGTATTTTCATACACATAGCCGAAAATGAATTATATATATATATAGATGTGTAACTACATCTTGAGGCTTAGCAGAAGGAAAAAAGACAAATTGCATTAGATAAATCGAAATAGAAGATTCAACATATTCACTTCATTACTGAAGCAAATCCAAGTACCAATTGACAATTGATTTCATTATATCCATTGTCATTTTGAAGCAGCAATACATTGCTGGCATCGTTTGCAGGAACTCACTTACAATGCATTCCTTGTTCATTTGCTCAATCTAAGGTACTCCGATCTCTATAAATGATCTTTGCAAATTGCAAATGTTTGGCATTGTGAGAATTTATTTCACAAGCCATTATAAATATTTCTATTATCCGAGGAGGTATGTTTAATTTTTCATGCCAATATATTTTTTCCATGTAAAAACGCAAGCTAAAAATCCCAACGATAGGTGTGTTTTATGTGAGTGGAATAAAAATGTTTAAATTCTGAAATTTTTAAAAATATAGTTTCACAAATAAATTTTTGTTGCAATATATTTAACTTTTATACCGATTACTTAGCACTTGTAAAGTTAAAAAATACCTTTTATGATACGATTACTTTTTTTATTTATTATTTTTATTGTTTTTATTTTGAAATTTATTAATTTAAGAAATATCAAACGAGACGACTACAATGTATGACAATAAAATTCACTAAGTACTCATCTAAATATAAATTTAAAATTTAAATTTCATTAATTGTAAATTCAATGAGATATAAAATTTTATTGTAAATATAATGATAAATAATTTTTATTATAAAAAAAGTTTAAAAATAAATCCTAAAAATTTAATTTTTGGTATTAATGCACAAGTTTATTCGAATTTATACGAAAATAAAGGGGACGTATCTTAGAAAAATAATGTTAAAATAACACTGTAAGAGATTTCACTTGTATAAGTAATTTTACTTCTTTAAAATATTAAATCTGTTTTTTGTTTTTTTATAATATATCAAAGTAAATTAAAATATTCAATCTATTTTAATTTCTTTATTTTTTAAATTACAAATATTTATAGATAAAATATTTTGTAATAATTCATATTTTTCGTGAATAATCATTTGGTACTTCAAAATTCGAGGCTATTGGATAAAACATTGTTCGAACCTCTGTTATTAATAAAATTGCGTTCATTTATAATTTTTAAGGATTAATCAAGAATATCTTTTATCTAATTCGTCATCGAATCATTTAATGAGATGTATCAGTACGAATGCACCAGCCTGCACAAACAAACAATTACTCGAGGTGAAACTTCCAAAGTAGCCATTAATTAAATTGAGGGGGATCGTTATTATGGAAATGTTGACTGCAAGAGAGCTCACATATTGCTACAAAAATGTCGAAAAGCTGTTTTATTCGGCTGGATCTGGAAATAAAGCAAGACACATTGTAATCGCACCGACACTTTTCACATTCGAAGCGCATCATTCGAATTGGGCAAAGAAAGGCTGGGCACGTTTCCGCACTTATCAAGAAAATACTACGTGTCATGCATGGGGACCCGGGGAAGAAACCCAAGGAACCCAAGGAACCCAAGGAACCCAAGGAACCCGAAGACGCAAGGGTTAGTATGCCGTGTATTCCTTCCCATATCCCTTCCTGTCGCTTTAAATTAACAGAATTTTTTATTTTTATTTCACCTACTCTCCAACTGTTTTATCAACTAGGAGCTTTTTATTTGACGCGAGACTTGCACTCGAGGATTAAAATTGGATTCTATTTAATAGCATCTTTTATTTGCATTACTAAATGAAGCGATTAAAGGGCAAATGGCTGCAGCAGTAATTAAAAAATTGTTATTCCTGCGTAGTGCAAAGTATGCCATTAAGAATATATTTAAATAATTAGCGGACATAAAAAGGGGAAATTTTCACTTTAAAAGAGCATTGTGTATCACTAGAAAGTGTGTAAAAAGTAACAAATTCCATTATCTTGCACTTAATCTATGACTGGCACCATACATTCTTATTAGCTATTTTCCCCTAATATAGTATTCCTTATCTAGGCAATAAATTGAAAAATGCAGCGGAAAACCTATTGATTAGCTCATTGTTAACATTTACATTACAATGCATCAACTTTTAAGACTGTACTTCTCCTTGAAAAAGAGGGAAATTTCCAACTTTTTCCTTACACAAAACAATTAAATTGAATTTCGAAATTAGTGCAAATCATGTCTTCGATAATAACGCTTATTTTTAAATTCAATTACAATTACAATCGAATCATATTAATATGGAAAACAATTCATTTTAAGATTTTCAATTTTGTAAGTACACTGAGAGAGGGATGTAAGAAAATATGAAAAATGAAATGATGAGGGGTCTCGTAATACTCGGCACTTATTTATCGATGCTTAAAAGTTGAGAAATATCCGATCCACGATATTGTTAGCTCCAATAAATATAAGAGCCAGTTAACATGTCTATGTGCAATTGCGATTGTAGTGGTGCGCATGACGAAGATGCGTCTACATCATCGGATTTGTCACTGACGTTCGTCCCTTTTTTACGACACAGTTCGAGCTATTTCTTTCGATTGTTTCTCCATCCAGAGGTAAAGAAAGAACTTCTGTGATAAATCGGTTCTAGGCTACAGAGATATCGTTTTAATACTCCTTGATTCTATCATAAAATTTATCGTGCTGAGCTCGTAACTTACTACTTCCAATGCTCTCAATGTTTAAAAATTTCATCCGAGGTGCATTTTATTTTCATAATACTTGTTACAAGTACTTATACGGGAAAGTACTTGTTTTTTTTCTCGATTCTTTTGTCTTTTGAGATCTTTGAAAGGGTTCAAGAAGTTGAGATTCCCCTGGAAAAAAAAACGGAAGAAAAATTATAAATCTTGCTGATTGTAAAATATGAATAATAGAAACGATACTTGTGAGTTCGGTATTTTAAGAAAAATTAGAATTTAACGTGATTATTAATTTAATTTTGAATTATTTTGATATGTTTAAGCAGTAATCAATAAAATTATCACTTCATCAGAATTCACTTAAATTTTACTCATTAAATTGACACGTGCTTCATATATTGTATTAAGCTAAAATTGGTCAATAGTTGTATAATATTATTTAAAATTTTAATACGAATGAGGCTTTCAGGAATGAATTTGGTAAATTCAAATATTTATAAAAATTCTATGAGAAAAATGCTAAGCCGTTCCAAGTATTACATTAAAAGAAAAACAGATGAACTGCAAAATTTTATACATTTTAGCAAATAGAAAATTGAGGGAAACATAGTATAAATCATCCTAACCATTACATAAATAAGAAAATAATGAAAAATTCTATTTACTTTCTATAACTTTAGTAAATCAGTACGGTAATTGTAATTAAAACTTTTACTTTGGGAACTAATTTGAAAGTATAAGCGTAAAATTTTTAAAGTAGAAAAAAAAGATGCATTAAAAAGATAATTTTAACTACAGAAAAACAGTAATAATATTTTAACATGTAAACCTAAAAAATTATCTTTATTCTCAAAAAACACTTTATATTTAAAATATGTTGATGTATATTCAACACTCTACTTTATATCAAAAGAATCAAGGAATTTTTTATTTTAAATATTTAGTTTAAAATTATAATGGCAAAAAGAAAGTGCTAAACATTATTTTATAATTTAGTTTAACACTATGTGCTTAAATAATTAATAACTGTAATTTATCAGATGTATTCGAGTAAAAACAATATATTTTTCAAATTTTCTTTGTCCTGTAATTCTCATTTAATTTTTTTAATTATTGATACATTCAGTGCATTATATATAATAGTTATTGATTATCTATGATGCCTATATTTACTATAAAATAAAATAAATTATATTGATGCCGTTATATAATTGTTCGGGAATAAATTAAATCAGAATTAATTTAAAATTTTATAGTTGAGCAATTAATTTATGGACTTTCGATAGTAGATTGTAATCAGAAATTTATAAATTGTACAAACGCGTTTATTGGCAATGCCAGTAGAAATTTATAGTAGAAATATTTTGATCAAAGAGAATCTTATTACTAAATCCTTAATTACTATTACAAACGATTATATAAAAATGTAAAGCATATGAAAATTACGCGAAAAAAGTGACAGTTTTTGAAATTTGTTTCGTAGCTATTAAATTTTTTATTGTAAAGAGAATCTATTGGTTCTTTTTTAGCACAATGTATAATATAATTGTGACCTTATCATCCTACTGTCTTCAAATATGATTTCTTGGAACTTTTATCTATTTCTAAAGTTAAAAAGAAATTTAAACGATAACTTTATTCCATAAAATAATTTCAAGCAAACCGAAAATGACTTTTAAAGTATTATCAGTTTAGAATGTTTAATATGCATTGTTATATAAAACTATTATTGATCAATATAATGCTTAATTTTTTTAATTTTATATTTAAACATATTGAATTTTTTGTATCTCCTCTACTGTTCTCTTTCTCTCTCTCTGTCTGTCTCTCTCTCTCTCTCTCTCTCTCTCTCTCTGCATCCCTCATCGTTCGCTCACCGAGTATCTTGAAATTAATTAAAATTTTGAAAATGAAACTTTTGATTAAGTATTTATCAGCAATAATGAAGATGTATTAATAGGGAACTATAGATATGTAAAAGGGCGTAGATACTTCGAAACACTACGACTCTTGCACGTAGAAACACTTTGAGACTTTTCGTACAGCAAAGGTACGGCGAGGAATTCAAGAGAAAGCAAGAATGAGCAAAAGAAAGACAGTGCAAAGGACAGCGATAAACGGTGGGGGGGGCGAAGGGGAAGGGTTGGGTGGAGGGGGAGGAGAGCGAGAGGGTGAAAGCAGATAGAAAGCGGGTGGTTTAAGAGGGAGGACAATCCATCATTTGGCGGAAGCCAGCCGGCACATTGCCGGAAGTGACGTCACGCCTGAAATATCGACTAATAATTTATACGCAGACGTTAGCACCCGCCGGGGCGTGCGCGCGTCGCGTTTTGCAGCTTCTCGCACTACACCGGTACACCACTACAATAACAGCGCGATGCAGTGCCAACCTTAACTACTCACTCCCATTACTTCTATGGCCTTAAAGTTATGCACTCGTTTACGTGTGCGTGAGTGCATGCGTGTGCAATGCGGACAAGAAGATGCACTCCGTGTTCACGCGGAGTGAGAGAAGTCGATTGTAATCTTGGTTTAAAACAAAAATTTGTCTCCGACTATCCTATTAATTGCCGGTGTGAGAACTTTTAGTTTTTACTTAGTTTCTCGACTATTGCACTTGAGATTAAATTGTTGATCGAAGATTGGACACGGAATGGTGTTTGGAACTAAAAGAATTTATTTAAATTTAAGCTTTATTTTATGCATACACTTGCTTATATACTTTAAATATCAAAGCCGTTCACTTGCATAATTATTAGTAATTAATAATAAAATCTACGGATTACAGAGTTATGTTTTATTTATAATGTTTATATACATAATATTATGTTTTAATTTATTTTTTCTACAATATTGAAGTAAATAAATATTAATTAATAAAGAATACAAACTATGTATTATTTTATTCTTTCAATTTTCAAATATTATATTTAATATTTTACAACCATATTTGAGATAAAATTCACCAAATTCACTTCAAATTGATGATGTTAAATATTAAATACTTTTTTATTAAATACTCACACGCGGAAGTGCTTGTGAACACAAATTTATTCAATTCCATTCAATCATTGACGGTTTAGTAGATTACTATGGGGTTAAATGTCGGAAATTGAATTTTTAATTATTAAATATACATTAAGTTCAGATTGTTGATAGTTTGTGAAAGTGATTATAAAATATTATTATGTAGTTTTAATATGTACAACAATATGGGGTATTTTCTGATTCAAATTGAAAATTAAAACTACACGCGTCAGCTCAAATGAAAAAATAATTAGAAGGAGAACCACTAGAAAAAATCAACCAGAGAACACGACGCTAAAATTTGTAATAATAAAGTACTATAGTAAATTAGTAGAAGTAGTTACACGCGCACATTGAATGTTCAACTACTGATCACGAACTGATCATCTTAAGATTATTTCATGACACTATCAAACTATTTTCGCGATTTTCTACCAGAGATTAGTAGTAAAGATCCCTGTTAGCAGCAGTTTCATGAAAAGGATCTCATTGTCAGAGATTACTTTTAAAAATAAATAATTTCAAGTGATCAGAAGAATAGGAAAAAAATAATCTTTATGAAAAAGCAAAGTGAATATTTTCAATATCTTTTTTTTTTTAAATAATTATGACAGAGTTTTAAAGGATATGATTACTGAAATGATCGATGCCTTATTTATATGAATTTATTTGTAGTAGTTTTAACAAATCAGACAGGATATAATTTTTGTTGCTTGTAATGTTAATTATTTAGATACCAATAGTCAAGCTGTTCCAGCACATTCGAATATCATGATGACCAAATGCTAAAAATTTAACCGATAGGTGGCGAGGAACAATCTGGATAAAGACTGCCTTCTTGGAATATTAGATAGAGCCCTTCTAACTAAACTAACAGTTATTATATATTGGTTTGTTAATTATCAAAATCGAATATATCATCATTGTGTACAGTTTTTCTCGTTTTATTTTTTTACATACATAAATCTTTTTAAACCTATTAATTTTTATTCTCTTATGTGCATCTCGTAATCTCATGATTCCACATATTCTTCCCTGTGTTTAACCAGAGCTGTATGGCTCCACATAAATAAATATATTACCTCTAAAAGGTAAAATAACCGATATTATGAAAAAACCATTAATTATATACGAGAAGATTAAGTAGCATAGTATATAGGGTTTAGAGTTTTAGTGGTAGTTTTCAAGTTAAGATAAGAATTTTTTTCTAATGGTTTCAGTATAGTTCACTAATGTTAGGATAGTTTTAAGTACTCAACATGTATCTGTAAACCAAAGGCTTGAATTCGTTAAATACTTTAGTTATACTGCATAGATTATACGTATCAAGATGACAACATCAGCATACGTATTTAATTTCTTACTTAAGAATACGCCAAAATTAATGCAAGGATCTAAACACGGCATGTTATCCTCTAATCAGAGGATTGATGATTTAAAATTACTTATAATTTAATTTATAAACTTAATGACACACCTGAAGCCACCTGTAATATATGCACTATACTGAGCTGTGAATAACACTGAATTTTCAAGGTATCCATATAGATTGAGGAGACTTATTTACAATTTGATAGCTGTTTTGTTTAAAATACACCAGATTAAGATAAGACTATTCAAAATGCCTATGTTTGACAATGATAGTAAACTGTTGACAACTTATGGGAATTTACAATAATTAAAACTTTACAAATATTCAAGTCAAATTAAATGATTTTATCAGCATAATCACTACTGAATAATTGAGTGATGCACTCTTTACTGTTTTACAAACTACAGTAAATTAGTGGTCAATTAATCATCATACCAGACTGCGTGATTTGGACGAAAACTTGGTTAAGCTAGTAACGATCTTCCATGCTGAAATATCCATTGATCAAACAAAGAACATATTTAATATGAAAGAACACTGAGCTAGCCCACTTTAGGTGCTGGAATTGGTTGGAAAAGAGATGATCACACCAATGTCTGTTTTCAAATTCCCTAATCAAGCTCTAATTATGTTAGAAGATATTAAATTGGATTTCGCTTCCCCTCCGACTAGAGCTCATCGAACCAACGCAGCATTTTTAGGTGTAGTTAAACTTTTGAAGAGTGCCTGCACTCAGTTTTTATTGATTTACATCGCATGCACGACAGGATCTTGATTAATCAAGAAATTCTTCATGCTTCAGTAGAGTATCTATGCGAAATCAAAGATCCTCACTTCATAGATGCTAATTCGTAATGCAAACTCGTAGCCGAGAAGGATTGATTCCTTAATCCTGGTGTTGATGAGTCTACAGTCACGTTCTAAGCTTTCCAAGTCTCCATACTTGCTCATATTATAGAATAGTATTTTTAGTGAGGCGTTGATCATCATATGATGGTGACTCTCCAAAGACAGACACTGAAGATAATGATGATAATCTTCTTGGAACAGGCGGTGTTGTGACCTCTCAGATTCGTCCTGCTAGCTCGACACATCTTTTAAGTAGAAAGGGTGTGCCACCAGAGCAGTGCAGTGGACACAAAGGTATAGGGGGAGAAAGATAAAAAAGGAAGATAATCATCTGAATCTCGCAATGTTATATCAAGTGACCTATCAAGAGCTATCTTACAACTAGCATTTTCTAGTTTAGAAACTGATCACGGTCAACACGCAGGATGATAATATCCGAGTCTTTCCCTTGTGTATACTTACTTAAGAAGATTAAATTAAGAAGAGGAACACCTAAAGAAAACACCTAAATAAAGCATTGAAGGGCACGTTGAGCATAGCCACAACGGGCATGACCTAATGTTATTTCCGCCTCATGCATACCCTGTTATCCATGCGGTCCAAAAATTTATTACCGACAATCAGACCCAAGATTAAAAGGGTCTTTACTTTTTAGATTAATTATCTACTATAAGCCGATAACAATGCTCTTATGTCCCTTGTAACTGATAATTAGTATTGCTAAGATAATTTGATTTTAATTTTTTCAAAACATTTTTTTGAAAAGTAATAATTTTGTTTTATTCCACTAAATTTTCTTTGATAAAATCCAATAAAAAATATATATATTGATAATTTATAAATTTCAATAACAAATAGTTAAATAAACTTTACAAGAATTATATGAGGTTTTTTTTTTTTGTTATAAATAGAACTACCGCTAATTTTTTATAAAAATATCAATATTAACATCTGATTCCTTACAATTCTATTCTATGTAACTAATTTATAACATTAGATTAGCTAGAAAGTCTCATTCTATAAGGACATTAATAATAATAACAGAAACAGAAGTCATCCATAAAAATACATTTCATTTTTTACACTTTTTACATTTTTGTATGTTTTATAACTTACTAGAAAATAATATTGCTATGTTTAAATTGAGTATTGCAACCTAAAGTATTGTCAATTTGACAAATATCATATATAAAATATTATTTTTTATTGAAAAGAATTTTTTTTTTACGTTTTATACCATTGGCATATTTCTCGCACATATATATTTAAAGTTATGCCCTATAATGCATATTACCATTAACAAGGAACTTTCACGAACGTAACTTTACATTGTTTACCTCTTCTTTAAAATACTTCTTTCTTTTCATCTCTATTTCTATGACTTTGAAAGAAAATCTCAAGGATGCTGTGATGCTGGAAGAGAGCAAAGTACCTGATGTGGTACAGTGCTTCCTTTTGCCTCGAATTCAATATTCCACTCTCCTCGTGACAGATTTCCCCGACAAATTTATAGATTTCTTATTGGATTGATAGTCGAGGTTTCTTATCGTTCTTACTTTTATACTGCATTTTTTTATTCTTCTTTTAAAAAACATATCTCCCGACGACGGTCGAAAACATTCAAGGAAAAAGAAATGATATTCCCGATGGTAAGGCATTTAAGTTAAAGTTTTTCATCTCAATAATATTAATGAATGATTTTCTAAATTCTTTATTCAATACATAGATAGTCACATTTTCAAAACAAAGAAGTATATTCATTTAAAACAATGAATATTTCGAAATGCTGCATTTAAATACCTCGCCTCTTTTTTTATTTTGAAGTATTTGCATTCGTATATATTTAAAAGATTAGTTAGAGAATTTTTACTTTCAAAACCATGATAAACACAATTTTATAACTCATATTGCAATATATAATTTGCTTTTCGATAATTCCAATATTATTTTCAAATATCATTTCCATTCTCTCATTTTCTGATCTATGTAACTACATCCATACCCAAAAATATATACACACACATTTACTCGTAATGAATACTCCATACTTTTAAAATATAAATTTTAAAAAATAAATAAGAATAAAAAAATCGTATATAATTTGAATACCAAGTAGTTGTTTCTCGAGTATTACGAGTATTATTGTAGAGTTGACGTTTGAAATATCATCCCTCGCCATTTTCCGATCTTGAAAATAAAAATAACGCGGTTACTTTCGTAAAGTTAGGTTTAGATCGTGATAAAAAAAATTTTGAGTAAAATCCTAAAAAAGCGACACGCGACTTCGATATACTGGAAGTCGATTCCAATACCATCCGTCGTTGCTTTTTCAGCTGAACAACCGATTCTCACGCATTTTTCTCTGCTCCATATCATAATCGAAGTGGAAAAGCCGACACTTGTCGATACGTGTCATTCACAACAGCTGTAAACATTATTATTTAAATATTGTTTTTAAATAATCCTCCATGAATTTTATATTTCATACTTTTCTTCGCTTTAAATTTTTATTCCGAAGAATTTTACATTTAAACGAATAATTATTCCTCTGTTTAAAGAAGACCAAAAACTAACTATGTGCTATTGTTTATTTATTCTTATTATATCAATTTTTTTTTTTTTTTTTTTTGTACTACCGAAATATCATTAAATCGCCATTTTCTATTATTTTAATTTATAATATTTAAGAATAAATAATGCTTCATATTTTGTTTATCTTAAAGTAAATTATAATTAAAATTTCGATTTCAAATATTTTTTAAAAGCATTTACATAACTGTATATTTCATTTTGGAAATAAAATGTATTTTTTAAAAAATATAACATTATAATAAAACATTTTTGAATGATAAATTGCAAAATTTTATTACTTTAGTAAGATCAAATATTCTATACCAATGCCATTTATAAAATTTGTGCCAATTAATTCATCGCGTTTTACATTAAGTTAATTAGAATTCTTGCGAAGTAAGAATGACATGTGCAAATATACAATAATTAATTTTATAACGTAATAATAACGTATTATCATTATTAAATATTAGAACGTATATTTATTATTAAATATTTAAAATTTTATATATCTAACTGTCTATAATTTACTTAGTTATAACCTAATTTATAAATACTTTCATACTCTATAAATTTTATTTGGAATAAATTTTCATCTAAAGAGCATTATTTCTATTTTTAATAAATTTTTTTAAATATTTCAGGATATAAATAATTAACAATTACAAAAATAGTAATAGTAAAAATAAATTATTTAATTCTCATAAAAATACTTTTTTAAGAAATTAAGTATATCTCCAATTTATTTTGCATTTTTTATCGATCATCTGCCAATATTCAATACCAAAACTAGATTTACATTTTATATCAAGATTATCAATTCTATTTTTGGATTTTGTTTACAGATATTTAAGTGTAAAAATATGTACAAATGATTATAATTAAATGTACAATCATCAAAACTGATAAACACTATTTGAAATTTTACTCGAAATACTTTCTAAAAAAAAATATAAAATATTAAATAAAGTAAAATTATTGATTTTATATTCAAGATTATCTCAGCTGGATCAGATTGAAAAAGTGATTTGTAAAATAATACACGCAATTCTCGATATGTAGTCGCAATTATACAAGAATAAACTTGTCTTTCTTCACACATAGAAATACGATTAAGTTTTTCCGAATCTTCCTAACAGAATTCCAATACATTCCAGATTATATTACTTAAGCTTATTTACTACTTTGAAATTATCTTTATATAATTTTATCTTTAAGTTTTTATTGTATTTTTCGCAATATTTCATAATTCATAAATATAATTTTTATCCGATACACAGTGATATTTATATTTTTAGTGATAAAAGTTTTCAACGCATAATTATAAAAATTTTAAATAAATAATAACTATCACTATAGAATGGTATATGAAATTTAATTATAAAATATTATTACTAGTGAAATCAATAGTTTGATACCAATTATATTATATTTTAAATGTATTCTACATTATTTTACTAAATTAAATTATTGAATTAAAAGTCCTGCATTACAAAATATTATCTTTTGCTTCTGCATAGTATCGATTAACCAAATTTCAAATAAATTTAATATTTTTAAATTAGATGCAATATTGGATTTTTAAAATATTCATGCACAGAGACTTTTCATACATGTAAAATTGAAGGTTGTAAAAGATGTAATTGCTGCATTAAAAGTTATCATGTGAACTTACATTGTAATATATCTTATGTTTATTTGCTATATTTTACATTTAATTCTGAAAAATATTTAGATTGACAATGAATTTTTATAATTATGTTATAAAAACACACTTTCAATAAATTTTTAATCATTCTTTTTTCGTAGAACGTAAAAAATTCTGTAGCCGTAAAAAAAATTTGTTTCCTTTTTAAAAAAAAGTTTTTATACTATTTCCTATACAACAATAATGTAATTTCATGAATACAGAAACTATTTTTGTGTATGTCTTGTGTTTCTATTCAATGAACTTCTACGTTATAGTATTGCAAAACTTTACATAAAAGGATAAGATTGAAAAGATGTAAATTAACGAGAATTGAATCGATAAATAAATTTCTCTCGCCAATAATTTAGAATCATTGGTAGACGCATATACGTAAGGATATACAATAAGTCATTTTGCATTCATTGAAAATATTCAATAAATGTAATTAAGAGGAAAGTTGTAAAGCAGAGGAACGAGAAATAAGGCCAAGAACGAAACAGTGCATTAGGGATTTTCTCTCAAAGTGGCAATTCATAAAGTAGTCGTTTTCATTAAATTTCCATCAAGAAAGTACCTAATCTTGTAGAATAACATACACAATAAATACTCGAGCGAATAAATCAGGAGTGCGCAATCATCAGAGGATCCCTTCGCAGAAACCTCGGCGCATTTCAGCAAATCGGCAAAAGTGAAGGGGTGATCGACCGCGGGAGAAAAAGGAGGAAGTAAAAAATAAAAAATACGGAAGATTTATCTGGAATGATTGAGGATTCCGAAGATAACGCGATATACGTAGTCCAGTGATCGGCGCAATCGGAACGTATAGTTATAGATAATAAAGTGCGCCAGTGTGATCGTTGCCCGAATCTCTGGAGAATCAAAGTGATGTTATGTATGAATGCGAATAAAAAAAAGAATCATAGATACAGATGTAAAGAGTAGATGAGAAACGCGGAGGGAGTGAGAAAGAGCTTGGATTGATTGAAACCGACAAATGTATGTGTGTATGTATATGATAAAAGGTCTGTATAGACATTTTATGAATCATACAAAAGAAAGATCAAAAATAATGTTTTATTTTTTCTTTTTTTTTTTAAAAAAATATCAAAAAAAACAATTGCACTTTATGCAGAATGTTTTAACTGCGATGTATATTAATTCATGATTTAATTTGGAAAAACAAATTATGATAAAAGTATAAAAATAATTTAATACTGATATATTTCAATTGAAAACTGAGCTCTTCCATATTCATTAAATATTTTAATATTTGGTAATTTATTTTATTAGACGATTAAATATTTCCATAATTGAATAAGTTGAATTATTATTCTAATTAGTGTTACGTAAGAAATTTTGTCCTTAGGAATCTTTAATATTAGCAGTTTAATTAGTAAAATAATGAAATTGTAGTAGTCTTTAAGATGATGCAATAAGAACAAGATTAATTGTAAAATAATGGTTAAAATAATATGTAAAATTTTATTTACAAAAAAATCAATTTATAAAATACCATAAAGTGATAGCTTTATAGGAAGAATAATTTTTTAAATGCATAATTTAGACTTTTTCAGAGATTCGCCAGCCAGTTTACAATATTAAATGGGCAATAACACCAATACTGATGAATACGGAAATTTTTATAAATTGAAATATAAGTAATCGTATGGATAAAAAGGTAGAAAAATCAAACGTTTATGCCGAGTAATATCGTTTACATATCTAGTAGAGGCAACTTGGCTCGATAATTAACAATAATGGTTTCGCGAACGATCCTAATTATCCCCAGCAATTTCCATTCAAATCAACAAGAACGTCGGCTCGCGCGAATTTCAAAGCCTCGGCACGCATACGTACATGCACGCACGCACGCACGCACACACACACACACACACCGACATAAAATCGCACACTCTATTATACGTAAATACATTGCAGAAGCTCCGTACAGGCAATTACGCCGCACGCATAAAGAAGTCCTAAAATAAGATTTACGTCGCTTAGTTTTTCGCGTCAGCTCATCCGACATTATCCCTCCGTCTCTCTCCCTCAGCGTGACTCCTGGACTCAATTCGACGGTTACGAGGTGCGTTTATGGACATTATTTACGGCAGGAGACGAGCCGATGTGCCCAGGTCCAGACCGCGGACGGGGATTCCCAGGAATGCTGCACGTGCATCTACTCTCCCGAGTGTCCTCAGGCGTGCGAAATAAATCGCTGGATTATCCATAGATCGGGTTCCCGTGGAACGGAAGAGAAAACGGAAGCTGGACATCGAGGGGAGGAAGGAAGGAAGGACGAAAGGAAGGAAGGACGAAAGGAAGGATGGAAGGACGCATGTAGTCATGGGGTAGAAAGAAGTATGTGTAGTACATAATGTGCGGAGCAGTTGAGTCACGTTACGTAGGATGAGTTTGTAAGCTCTTTGATTTAAGACTGACTGCTTAAGCTCTTTGGAAATGCATCTTATCCATATTTCTGCTGGGAACATCGAAATTCACTTAGATTAATCACTGCTTCGCAATAATCTTTGTGTGCGATGAATCACGATCTAACAATTATTTTATCAATTCTTTTTACTGGGGTTGTACGCTCCTATAGAAAACGCGTAAACTGAAATATTGTAAAGAAGAAATAAAGAATTTTCTATTATTTATAATTTATAGATAATATAATGATTGAGTTTATTATACTTAGTTTTGGCTTTTTAATGTCTTTAAACTACAGATGTACCAATCGAAAGAAATGAGAAAGTAAAATGGTAGTCGAGAACAACTGATCTGCCTTATCTATAAGCGTGAAATAATAGGTTAATTAAAACATCCTTGATGTTTTAATCATATTTTTTTTAGTAAATACTTTACCAAGTGCAATTGAACTTCATTTTAAGAGTTCTTCGTTATTAAATGCAAATTATATATTCGCTTGGAGTCAAATAAAGTCAGCTCATTAAGAAAGCAGATGTAGAAAAGTGTTTCAAGTGTTGAATTAAAGTCTTATTTTGTAATGTCGATAAACAATTCAAAATGATTCATGTTCAATAAATGTAAATCAAAATTTTCTTTACTGCGATTTTTATCATAAAAGAGCTCTGCAATTTCTAATAATAAATATCTTGAGGTAATAAAAAATATAATATTTTTACCTTATAATGAATCATTTAGTTTCAAATGTACCGTCCTTAAGATATCACTGTATATTTCAGTAATGTTTGATAATTCTAAAAATACGCTTTATAATATTTTTATTAAATATACTTATTCATCCACATAATTTAATATTTTTATAAAATAAAATGCAAGCTCCAGGATTCTAAATTATCAATTATTAATTTTTTTTTTTTTCATAAGATAAGCATTATTGATAGAATAATATCTATAAAATAGCATGATTTAATAAATATGAAATTCGGTCCCTTAATTACGAAAAAAATAATATTTATTTATTATCATAATTATATAATGGCAGTTTGTGGAAATAAATCTTTTCAAGTGAATTAAATTCAAATTTATTATTTTAATGAAGGAAATTTATTATAATATCACAGTATGACTTTAAATTTAAAAATATTTATTCTTTATGTAAATATTTCGTAAAAATAATTTATTAAATGACATCAGATATAAAAATTACCATTTGGGTTAGCCCTCTCTAATACAGTAAATTATAATAAATTTGAAAATGCATTCAGTGCTATTTATAGACTAATGAAACTCGCATCACTTTTAATTTTATACAAAACAAAATAAAAGCATTCTACAATCAATTTTCTCCCAGGATGTATTTTATTATTTTTCGTTTTGAAATGTTCGAAACAGCGAACCCGATAAAAGTACTCACTCTCCAAATTTCTACACATTATCTATTGGGCGATTGAGCGGTCAAACTCCATCCTCAAAATAAGCAGTTTTATCATTGCAGGTGTTATTAAAGCGATAGGGGTGAACAGTTGAAAGATAAATCCGTCATTTTGTTGCGGCAAGATGAACAGAAGCATAAGTACAGTGTGTTGGGGTATAAGGAGAGAGACCAAGTTGGTTGATTGCACGGTTCCGGTGCACCCGCACCCACCTAATTAGCCATTATGCCAACTCGGTAATTACTTTCTAACGACCGGTACACGCATCGGGTCTATGCGATTTTCCATTCCCGGGTGGATACCGTCAGTCTGTCAGAAAACTGACCTCCCTTCATTGGGTTTATTGGCCATCAGTGTGTTTCACTACAACCACTACTCTGGCCTGCACCAACACTTTCCTCCTGCACCGGAAAATTTAACGCCACCTGCATTTTTTACGAACCGGAAAGGAGACAGGTTAATTTGCATTAGATAGTGTCCATTTCACAAAATTTTACGGGACTGTCTAATGCTCTTTCGAATAAATACAAATGTACCATTTAATTCTAACCAGATTAAATAATATCATAAGTCTGTCAAAATTTTCAAGGAATTTAAATTCGAAACTTATTCCACGGCTGTATCGCTGATAAGATTAAAAGCGCTAAGTGATGAATGTGAATTTTCGAAAATATATTTCAGCTCACTAATAACGTAAATATCATTTTTTATTCATAATATAAATTGCACGGGATTTTAATCCGAATAATTCACTGTGCTAAAAACTTAGGCAATGAAAAACTACTGCCATTCAACTGAACTTGTATTATTGTTTTTTTAAAAAGCCCAGTAAATAGAATATGACTAAATACTTGTAAAAGATATTTCTATATATTCGGTAATGCATTTCAAATTCATGCGATTTTATTATTAATAATATATTTAATTTATTAAAAAAAAATTTTTGTGCTACACGTTCTCCTCGTCTTATAATTTTTTGTAAAATTATGCAATTCCAAAATATAAATTTCATTGTCTTAAATATTCTAAATTATTCCATAAAATTTTTACTTTTAAAACAAATTATTCAAAAGTATTATTCATTTAATACTTGCTAAATTATAAATTAATGAATTATTATTTCATGAAAAAAGATCAAAAGTTCGAGAACTAAAATTATAATAAAATCATAACTAATAATAGATTTAACTACTAAGAGATTCAATTAAAATATTATTTTGTAATAATTGAATAAAAAGTAAGTATATTTTATAAAAAATACAATACAGCATAAAATTCAATTTTTTATTGACTTATAATAATTTATAAGAATAAAGTTGAGTGTATAATAAAATTTACATTCATTAAAATATTTATAATTATGCTAAATTATCAGAGACAACTTTTAGATAGTTTTCAGAACAATTACAGGTGGTCATATATTACATATTTACTTTTTTAATAATGTATAACAAAAACATTAAAATGAATCTTTAAATTTCAATTGTATTTACAAATAGTAGAATGATAACACAGGTACATTATAGAATTACTTATTAATATAAATATATTTCATTTTTTTCGACTAATCACATATTTTTCATTACATTATACATTACTGTATAGAAAAAATAGAATTACAAGTTAAATAAGAATTTTTGTATAGAAATTTTGAATTATTTCATTTTTTTTTTTTTACAAAATTATGAATCCTTTAAAAGAAAAAAAAAAGTAATTGTTATTTGACAATTTTTTAATCTTAAAAAATATATTAATTTTTAATATTTTTAATTTACACATATATATTTGCTTGTCGAACGAGCGGAATAAAACCAAATTAAACTTTTTAATAATTCACAAAACGAATGTTCAAAATTCATTTAAAAATGAATATTAAAGTAAAATTACCTTAGGTTTTTATTGTTATTTAGCAATTATAATGAATAATTTGCATACGTAACGCAATTCGAGCATTTACTATAAACATTTTTTTTTTTTTTTTTTAACAAAAATCTCAATTTTCAATTGTTCTGAAAATTATAATTCGAACAGCGTAACCAACTGATTGATTTAGGGAATTATTATGTAAAACATTTTTTAAATGCCATGTATCTCCCGAGACTCTTCAAATTTATTATTATACAAAATGCGCAGATATGTTTTTTACAACACCCCCGAAGTAATAATAAACAGCTTCTGCATAGATAAAACCGTCATAAATATCTTAAAAATCAATGCAGTTTTACGGTTTAACATGGGACGCTCATCCCCAGGTCGAGGGTGTCGGAACGATTATACCGACGAACATCAGCTCAACACTGTTGGAGTGCTTTCGAGTCGCCTCAACCCCATTCAGCCCCAATGATCACCGATCATTAAGCAAGTCAAATATTTACATGGACCACTTCAAGCTCTTGAACTCTGTGCACGCGGTCCAGTGTACTTCATAATCCTTGGCCCCGTAAGTGCCTGCCCTCGCCAGCCTCCCACGGGGAAGTCACCATGCTCGATTAAACCCAACATATTGCTCGAAAATCTAGGAAGGATGTAAGGAGCAATCCTGACAAGACCAGACACGCCGATGACAATGCCTTTGGATTTTAAAAAAAAAGTCAGGGGGACGATATAATTTCGTCCTTTGTCCGAGTGGACGCGTGCGCTGCGGTGGCATTCGTGTGCAATCGCTGATGCACGTGAACGCGCAGGACGTCATTGGATTCGGGGGGCGGGGTGGGGGAGGAAAGGGAGAAAGTTGCCGTCAGGCGGGGGAGGGGGAGGTGAGTGCGCTGCAGGACTGCGCAGCGGGGCGTGGGGTGAAAGGACCAAAGGACAATTAGTAAATCCGACATACAGTGCGTGTAGTGCCGGGAATATAATATTCCGATTGCAGGATGGATTTTCCGACGGCCCACTTTTTGCGCCTTGGAGCAATTATCGACCATTAAAAATACTCAGCCAGGGCATCGATTTTGTTGTGCACTTTCGAAAATATTATACATCTCTCGTGTGCGCTTCAGAGTTGAATTTGCAATATGAAATTATTCATTCACGTGGAAGATTCAAGAGGAGTACCTGTCTCTTTATGCTATTTTCCGAGCTATTTTCGAAAAAGGACTGTAACTGAATTTTTACGATGACATTATTGCTGGGTAACTTCGAAGTCGCGTGCATTTGCGTAAAGTTTAATCATAATATTATTATAAGCTGGATTTATTATTTTACCGGAATAGGTTGTGAATTTTCTAACACTGTAAAAGGATATATTTCATTCGGGATGTGGAATCAATTTTTACCTTTATAGTGATATATTAATTCTTGCAGCGTTAATTTTTCTTGGTTGAATAGCAAGAAATCAATTTTACTTCACGTCGTTATCCACCTTAAGCAATTCTAGCACTAGTCAATGTTACATATTCATTTTAGGAACCAACAATTTTTAATTGAAAATAATGAATCAGTGATTTTAAATTTTTCTTACGAAATCTCTAGGCTCTGAGTTTCATAAGGAATTATTTGATTATTTATATGCAAAGTTTTGTTAGTCGCTTATGCAATTACATTATCATTCATAAGACACGATAACTATCATTAAATTTCTACGTTATGTTGGATGGTGGTATCATTTTTCAATCAATAATATCATTCGCATCATATTATTAACATGCACACCTCGGTAATTGTGAATTTAAAATAAATCTTTTCTTGCAATAATATATAATAGTATAAATAGTGTATTATATTAGAATACATAGCTTGATGAAAACCTCATTTTCATCGTAGCATTTTTATCAATGAGCTACTGATACCCACGATACTCTGTTCAAATTTCCCAATTCTTATCATTTTTAGATACATTTATTGTTATTTATTTACTAGCTTAACAACATTACACGAATATTGCAGTAATTCAAATTTAAATTTACCTCCAAAATATAGTCTATAATTTTTTGAATTTATATCGAAGGTTACAATTTAATTTAATTTTAAATCTCCTAAATCTACATCGTAGCAAGTTGTTTACTGCGAAACCATTCGAAGGATCTTTTGAAACGCTATTGGACACGGTATTAAAAGTTCGCGGTAAATATACACACATAGAACTTTTCCCTGGAGATTGTCCCGTTGTAAAAAATACATTTTAAAACCTTATTTAAATTTTCTTCATGAATGTTCGCAATCTCTGAAAACTGTCATAAACTATAATATAGATTAACGATTTCATTACCGCATACTTTATGTCATGGCGGCACAGCAGAAAGCATAAATCCCGAGGAGAGTGAAAGAGAACGCGAGAGATAAAAAGGGAAAGGGGCGGGGGTGGGGGGGGAGTGGGAGAAAGTTTATTCGCCGCCATTTCGGTTGGTAAACGCAGACCGCAGGAGGGCAGCTCAACCCGAAGCCGACCGTTTGTTTGCGCAAAGGGTCTCTGACCCTGGAAAACAGAAAATCTCGAGTCGGGACGCCCACATCCGTGTACCTAGTGAATGACCACTGAAAAAGATCGAAGCGTCGTCGTCGACATCGGCGTCGTCCCTCTGGACCAGATTTGCTTCCACGGGAGCCCTCGTTTAAATATTATCCTCGTAAGTTATGTTTGCCAATCTGAACGGCTTCCTCTGTTGATACGTATATATATGTATGTATATGTGTATATATATATATATATATAGTGAGAGGTTACCTTTCTTTGGTCCTTGGTCTTGGTTACCTTCTCTGCCACCGATGAAGTAGTTGCAATACGTTGTGTGAAACTTACGGTTCATCGGGACCAAACTATTTGTCTTATTTTACTGATTGATATACGATCAAACTTTATTTATTTTGCTGGTTTACTCAATCCCTTAATTTAAATGCAAGAATTTTGTGCATTTCTACGAATAGTGGCAGTAACTGTAATAAAATATAGTGTGAATAAAGGACTTTGGAATTTACGACTTGATGAACCATCATGATATAAGAGATTTTTTTTTTTTTTTTTTGTTAAGTATTTTATTGAAACACTATTTTATCTGTATTTCTTCTGAAAATTTTTACTAAGAATCTTATTGATACATTGAAATTTATATTATATATTATATATTATGAATACTTGTAAATTATCTTAAATTAGCATGCTGGTAAATAACTTTAAATCATATAACTATGATTTGTAACTTTCGGTAACTTTGTACTTTCATACATAACAAAAATCAATAATAAAAATGAGAATTTTTAAATTCCCAAGGTCTATTCATATATAAATTATTTATTTGTTTGAAAAGAAACTTTGAATCCATTATTTTTATACCTTTTATTTCACAATATAAAAAAATTAAAAAAAAAAAATGTTCAAAAATATATTTGTTATTTTATTAACTTTAAAGAGGTACACAGTGAGAAAACTTTCAAATAATAAAATAACATTTAAATATTGATAGTATTAAATTTCGAATTACCTTAAAATCTTATAGGAATATATAAGAAATAATATATATTTTTTTTTGACATTTACATTTATATTCACACATGATTTCTTAGTTCGATAATCATAAAAATTCAGAAATGGATAAAAGTTGTTTAACGAAATTATATTTCAAATGTGATTTGATTTATAATTATAAAGATAAAACAGAATTTCTGTGAAAAATCAATATCTACTATATTACTGTATTATAATAAGAAAATATACATTTCTTTTACTTTTTAAATTATAATTTATGTCGTGATTTTGCGTATATTCTCTTTTAAATTCTCATTTAAATTACTAACATTTTTTATGCTCAATTTGACCAATTGACATTGTAGTGAAAAATTATTATTTATTGTTTTAGTAGATCAATGAATATTTTATCCTATGTCACTAACACATTTATATTTGTAAAACGCAACCGAATACAAAATTTATGTTGATATTTATAAAAATGTATAATACTTGATAGTTTTATTTAAAATATCATAGATTGGAAATATTTGTTTTTATTTAAACTTTCATCATTTATAGTTTAATAACATGTTTATGATACGTCGAAAATTGAATAAAATTTCTAAATGATATCAAATTATTAGATAATATCAATTTTTTATTAATAATGTAAAAATAATAATTAGATATTTCTCTCATCTGCTGATAAATATTCTGATTTAATTAAATAATATTGCGCACGAAATTAAATTATGATTGCAGAAATTTAAGAAATAATTATATGCATTTAAAATTTAAGGAATTAGATATTATCAGAGTAAATATGAATTCAGTTCATTTAAAACAAAATTTCAGATATGCTAAATCGTAGCTTAAAAGTCAATTTTATACATTTTAATTTAAATTATAATTTTGAAAATTACAGCCAGTATAAAAAACATCTTTATTTATGAATTTTTTTTTTAAAATTTTATCTTTTAGAATTGATAAATAGGAAAGACCACGGGGTTTTGTAAAAGATGATTGAGTTGCAAATTTCTGAAGTATTAGTTATAAAAGTTTGAAATGAAGCAGAAATAATTACGAGTAGACATGAAAGAAAAAAATATAATAATAATTGCAGGTTATGGGATGTAGAACAATAGTCAATATAAAACATTTCGCTGTCTCGCATCAAGTTGCAATACTCGAAATGAAATTTCGTTCTACTTTGGGAGAGCCTGAAAGGCGCATAAAAGGAAGTTACGCATTACGAGTTCCTCCGGCGCGGAAATACAAAATGACGAGACCTACGCACACTTTATTAAAGATACACGCATAGGTGAATTTTTTTTTTTGTCTCGGCAGTCGTTGCTACTCGCATTCCTCGCCCATCGCTTTTCAAAGGAGGGCGTTCATAGTTTCTCAATTTGGTGAAAAATGCCGCGACATTTTCCGAAAAGAACGACAGATTTCCTTGCTCCCCGCTGTTTTCATCTGCTCCCGCATCCATTACGTTTTTAGACGTGAAACGCCGATACATTTTCGCAAACGAGATAAATGTTGGAACATTATAATTTTTTTACATTTCTCACAGTACGAGCTAAGAGCTTTCCGAGTAACTTTCACGCGATTTCGCAGCTCCTCGAAACTCGATGCTTTTCCGAGGCAACATAAAATTGTTTTCCCCCTTCCTCTCCTTTCCTAGTCATTATTTTTTTAACGTCTTTCAAAAAATTTTCGTGCTACATGATTACAGTGAACGATAGCCCCTTCCATTACTTAAGGTAATGTATTACTGCTTTACAAATGAATTAAGTGGTTGCATTTTTAATCAAATACCTGTCAAATATCAAGGCTTTTATATAGAATAGTAAAGAATTATGTAGGCAAAACATTATTGTAAACTCAGATAAAATATGAAAAGATAAATTAATTCCAATGAAATTTTTTTAAGCTATTTTAATACGATTAAATGAAATCGTTAGAAATTACTCTGCACAATTTTATGCAAAGACTATAAACATATTTCACAAGTGTTAGAGATATTTGCAACTTAAACACTAATAAATAAATAATAAAAATAATAAAAGTATTTACTTGGAATAATAATAAGCAATTTAATAACACATCATCCAGTTTTACTTATGCATACATTTACAAAGTTTATACGAAAAATTAGCATATTTTTATATTTTAAGTAGAATGTGCTACATAAATACAGCAACGACATATTAGATATGTAAAAGTGCAAAGTGCATACATTTTAATATGATAAATGTATTTTTACATGTATGATATAATGTAATTATAATAATGTAGAAGTAAAGATTTCTAAAATTTGCAAATGCTAAAATTTTAAGATAATATTGTTAATAAGCCAATTGCGTATGATTTCAGATTCATGTATTTTAATCAGATAAATATACCGACTTTTGAGAAAAAAAATGGTAAATAAACCAGTATTCTCTAGTGACCGAAGTCACTATCCAGCAAAAATAAATGCATAAATACGAATTTATTTCACACGTGTCTGCTTGACAAGATATCTTAAATTAGTAAAGTACACTATATACGATATAAATCAAATAATGAAGAGAAATGGTAATAAATAATAGGAATTTGTTATCCAACATTTCACAAATTATTATAATAATTTAGAATACGATTGATAAAATACATATTTTAATTAATTTTATGCAATGAATTATGTTCTCTAACTATGGAGATATTATTAAGTTTTCAAGAATTTTAAAATGTTTGATGAACTATTTACGCATGCTCTTTTGATTTTATATATTCACGCTCATGTGAAAGTCGTACGTTAAATATACAGCAAAAAATAATTAAGCAATAAATAATTAATAACATGAACGTTATTTTTAAAAATATTTTTCTTCATATACACACTAGTACTCAAAAGCAATATTTAGCCGTTAAAACGTAATCTTCGCTTAACAGAACTAATTTTAAAGAAATTGCAAAATATTCATGCTAAAATAGAAGTATAATAATAAAAGAAATAAAAACAGAAAAAAGACCCATAAAATAAAGGAAATAAAAAGGAAATTGGAATTTGAATGAAAATTTCGACAAGATTTGAAATGGGCAATGAAGCAAGAAATAATAGATACTAGATGAAAGCAGAAGATATATTTTTGAATAATACCAAAATGTTGAAATATATTTTGGAAAGAAGTGAGATAGGAATTAATACATTAAAATAGATTATGAAGAAAGTAGAAAATAGAAATAAGAAAACAAAGGGTAAATAACACGATAACAATAATGTAGGCGAAAAATAAAAAAAAAAACGGTTTCTTAAAAAATCAAATTAATTTACAAAATTATTTATAGTATAAGAAGAAAAATATGCACAATTAATATATAAATACTTCAAATTGAATTTATAGCAATTCATATTTCATACTTCTTTAATTGTAGTAACAGTTTACTAATAAAGCAAGAAAAATTTATTTCTTTGAATTTACAAAACATTTTTAATTTTTATAATTTGTCTATAATGAATTTATTGTTTTGCTACACAGGTTATTTTTGCTTTTTACTAATCTTAAGGCAGTGCATAGCTCAAGTATACATAGTTAATTAGTCGAGTGAGAGTTTTCCAATAATACGATACTTTGGTTTGAAAACAATTGTATTTTCTTTTTAGATATTTTATTTTAAAAGTCTTTTTTTATAATTCTTGGCATCCACTTCTTTACCAACATAAAAGAAAAAATCCCAATAATTGATTTCTTTGGTACATTCATTATAAGATGAATAGTAGTTTTCCTTTAGATTTATAAAATTATATGTCATAAACTTTTCTTTACTTAAAAAGTAACCAACATTCTTCATTTTCTCCAATTGTTTAGTTTTATCCAATTAATTTGTTAATTTAATGGAGTATATATAAAATTTTTTTTATATTTTTAATTACTATTTCTTTCTTAAGATTCATTATTATATATTTTTATTATTTGTGTTCATAGCGGTTTAAAAAAAAAATCGAGGTGTTTTTTAATTCGTTTTAATCTTTTAATAAAAATATAGCAATATTATTAAAAAATAATTAAGAATTTTTAACATAAATTCTTTTATTAGCTGAGCATGAAAATTTAGAGTAAACCAAAATAAATTAACTAACAAATGTAAAATAACTTTTATTATGCATCTTACATAGTATATTTAGAATTACTATCTAGAAATGATTGATTTACTATACTGTTATTACATGTTTTCTACACTTACACTTTTTATCTCAAGCCAAATCTACTAGCAATACATAAATTGTATTAATTAAAACCGAGCAACAATTTATCAACAATTTTTATCAAACAACTTATGGGCCTACCATCAGGTACTTATTATTTAATTAAATTCTCCGTAAAAATATCAATAATAAAATATTTAGCAGAACAAAAACTTTGCCAAAAGTAAACAGTTTTCTTATTGAAACTACAAAAGAGTTTAAATTGAAAGTCGAGCATTACAAGCACTAGTTTTCGAAAGGCACGCAAAAGTTCACTCTCGAAACACTAAAAACCCCTCATCTAATCGTTTTAATCGTAACGCACAAAGTTTACACACAAACTTCCATTACACGTCGCGCAGGTAAATCTCGTGTAAAGTCCCGCGAGCACCGTCAAAGGATTGGGGCGATGGGAGAGGAGGTTAGGAGGAGGGTTGGAGGGGGAGGGGGTAAAGCTCCGAGAAAAAAGCTCCTAGGGGGGTGTGGAAGCTCTGATCGGCCTGATCCGATATCTCTGACATTGCGCCTCGAGCACGAGTGAAAGCTGGCGCGAAATTCAGAGCCTCGGAGCCAGATTCGATCAGCGTGATTTATGGTCGGCGACCTTAGCGCCTTAACGAGTCATTCTGATCTATCGGTGGAAGCTCTCGTCGTCGCGCTTTATTTATGCCTCGCGTGCTGAATTCGTAATAAAACGGTCATCGTCATCATTACCGCGTCGCATACCGTCCTTAAATGAATTTTAAAGCTCGGACCCCGACTCCCACACTCCTCCTGCATCTGTCCACGGCACTTTAAATGAGTCTGTGCGATTTTAGCCTTCTCACTCTTAATCTTGCTGCTCCCTCTCTCTCTCTCTCTCCCTCTCTCTCTCTCTCTCTCTCTCTCTCTCTCGTTGCCAAGTCGTAAAGCAACTTATTGAGACGTACTCCTGAAACCTTTGTTCTTTATTACACAAACGAGATCTACTTGCCGATGGTTATTGATAAATCTTTAAGAGACTTTCTCTTTACGAATGGGTCCTCTTCCCAGAAAATCTATATTGCGCGATTGATTGGGAGCTATAAATCTTATATTGCGTGTGAGAGAACTGAAAGGCATTTTTATTATTACTGCTTCGTTTAGGACTTGGCCATTGAAAACTATTATCTTATATAACTTTAATTACGAAAAATTCATAAGATTGATATTTACTTAAAACTCATTAAACTCTATTTCTCAAGATCTAAATATGTTTTGGAAAAATTGGAACCATCGTAAATGAACTATCAATCGTAAAGTTGTAGTTTTTTTTTAATTTATTTCATTCTTATTGATCAAATAGCAATGAAAGTTGTATTAATTTAAAAGTGTGATTAATTCAACAATGGATTTCTTAAAATCTATTCTGTGGCAAAAGAAACTTATAAATTAAGAAATTTGAAAAATTATAGCTCTTAATATATTGTAATGTGTACTGTAATGGAAAAAACTCTACTGCATACGTAATATAAGCTATATTGTTTTAAGATTTTCAATTGCATTATGCAAAATTTTAGTGTAATTAAAATAAGATAACAATAACTATTTGATAATTAATAATTTATTTAAACGTATTTTCAAAAATGCCAAACAATATGTCATTCAAATAGAAGGTCCAATGATAATTGTCATTTTAAAGAACGTGTAAAATTTAATGGTTTGTGAATTAAGTTTTAACAGTTTGCCTTCAATTTTCTTCTATCTATCTTCTTGTTAAATGCAATTCTTTTTCATCTAACTTTCTTTTTCTTTTTTGTTGTTGTAAATGTACATTAGTTCGACTTGACACATATAGTATGTAGGAAATAGTATAAAAGGTTCAGTCATAATACATACAGCATTCAATTCTTACCCATTATACTTATTTCGAGGGGCTTCATAAGAAATAAATATTTTAAGGACTCAAAAATGCAACGAGTTGACAGAAGAGTAGTAACTCGGTTACGCGTATACAATTTGCAAGTCCATTTCGTCACGCATTCAATTATTATGGGACAGCGGAGTCTTTAATAAAGTATACATCTGCTCGTTTATGATATTAGAGAAGTGAATAAGAGTGCAGTGCTCGGTGAATAATTTATTAAAGCGCGATAAGGAGTGCGAGTGTGAGAGAGAGGGTGAGAGGGTGAGAGAGTAAGAGAGAGAGAGAGAGAGAGAGAGAGAGAGAGAGAGAGAGAGAGAAAGGTGCAATATTGCCAGAAGTCGCGCAATAACTCGTGGGAGGCACCTGCGATGGGGCACGCCGGACGGTTAAAATCTCGTTTTCAACTATGATATAGTTTGTGGAACGCCACCAAACGATTTCCAGAGATTCAGTAATTACCCATTTTCGTCTATTCCGACTGCTTATGAACGGTTTACTCATCCAATTAAACTGTGTGCATAAAAAGGACCCCAAACTTTATAAGAATTTCCTCCCGGCTTCGCTTATCAAACATCTAAAGTCCTCAATTTTTTTTGTTATAAAATGTTATTACAAAAGATTCTTAAAACAATATTACGTAAAGCTTATTTTGAGAGTGACTTTAAAAAATGCTTTAAATATGAAAATTATGAATTTTTAAGAGTCATCGTGCAGATAAATTAAGTTTTAGATTTGAGGGAAGATTTTAGTCGGGTTCACGAGCAGAGTCCATAAATATCAAAAGTGTACATTTAATTTTATGGATTCTAATTTTTTTTTTTTTTTTTTTTTTTTTTTAATTTTTTAGCGAAAGAGATAATAATCAAGTTAGTCATTGAGGTTATTAAATACAAATTATAAGCAAACGAATCGAACACTTTTCGAAAGTACATATTAAATTAACATCTGCGAATACAAAAAAGTTAAAATAAAAGCAAGGACAATTAATTAAGATGTATTAAATGGTTTGAAAATATAAACTAGAGTATACTCATCAAGTCAAAATTTACTTCATACAACATAATTTATATTTAGCTAGTTTTTTTTTAAACTTGAACTCGATACATGTATATTTTAAAACTTCCATATCAACATAATTTATCTTAATGTACATTGGAAATAATATTTTAACTAATTATTTTAAAAAGTATTTTTAAACACACACTTTATTAAAAAATAAAGTTACAATGAAGGAAGGCAGTTAATGGAGTGTTGATATATCGTAAGTGATGTACTATTAATCAATAGTAGAGAACCAAAGGCATTTTAGAATGTACTGTACTAGTGATTTATCTTAATAATACGAAAATTATTATTCATTTATTCACGGTACTTATTCTTGGTTAAGTAACTAACGAATTAATTTATCAAAAATCTATAACCATAATGGATTTAATACATCTTACATTTTTTTTATTAATTCTAATGGTTAATATTTAGATTCTTTGGATGAATATTGCCATGATTATTATTATGTAATAGTAATCACTATCAATAATTCTAATTTAAAATTACTTTGGGGAGTTATTAAAAATTCTTATGTAAATTAATTTACATGTATTAGTTGTATTTTCAAAATAATTAATTTTCCATCTAATAATATATAGAATTTTAATTACGTAATCTATTATCACTTTAATTTTTTTTTGTAAAGACATTTTTTAAATAGAAATATATTTTTATAATATGTAAAAATTGTAATAAAAAATTGATATTATATTACGTAATGAATAATTAAATTTTCTTATAACGTCTAAAATAATAGTTACGTAGGTAAAGAGCATGAAACAAATAATTAATGGAATAATTAATTTCTATAGATATCCTTCATATTTAACAGTATACTTAAATTTTTAATTTAAATATATACACAAAATCTTGTTTGTTCTTTGTGAAATGGATTTCTATACTTTCTTTTATTATTCAGGTCCTATGTTCATACCATTTTTCCAACTCATTCTTTACCTTCGACTTTTCTCATTAGCCGCAAACAATTAGTTAAACGTAGTGTGAATACAAAGATGATATTTCCTAGAGGAAGAAGGTTGAAGGTAAATGAATTAGTAAAGAAAAAACTACGTCTTTCACAATGACAATCTTAGCAAAATGTAATCGAAATGCTATGAATAACTAAGAACTAAACCTGCTTTATAGAATTATTATCCTGGTGTGTTATTAAATGGTTTAGACACTACAACTCCTACATATTTGATGTACATATTTAAAAGGCCCTTATGTATCATTTCTTTTTCGTTTTCTTTATGCATCTTTACTGTACATTCAAATTTTACCTTGAATATGTTTGTAGTTATATATTTATAGATCAATGCATAGTTGAAAAAAAAATTTGTCCTTATCCTTGCTTTAAATGCACTTTATTTGTATTTCAAAGTTAGAATAAATATTTAAAAATCGAATATGGATAATGTCATTTATACCAAAGTGTGAAAATGAGAATGATGAGCACGTTTGTTTTATAACTTCGTCGAAAATATACGTCAGCGTAAATATTTGAATTTTTAAAAATTCTACATTTAGGATTAATATCAAACAGAATAGAATCATTTATAATAGGCGAACCTATTTTTACATGCATTTACGTGTTTATCAATACACACACATATCTATATATGTATATGTATACATATATATTCAAAGAACTATTTCTCACTTAATAAATAATCCTATATTTTGTCAAGACGTTTGATGCGTAACTGTTCGTAGTAAAGTGCCGTATTCACTGTAAGTGTAATAAATCATAATTAGATAATGTATTAGACACTTTCCTGCAAGCATGTAATAATTTATATCTATTCAAATAAAAATAGATTTATTGTGTTGTCACAGTATTTCTATTTTGCAATTTCTTTTAGAAATTTTAATTAAGGAAATGCTCATATATCTTAAATGTATTGGTCGTGTAAAGTAATTCAATTTTTCAATTAATATAATTTGTATATGAAAATTAAAATTAATTTACAACATATATTTATATAAAATTAGTAATTAAAATATTTTTATTAAAACTCTATATAATTTTTAAATAAGGAATAAATAATTTGTGTTAATAGTATCTATTTGTATGATAAAAGATATAGTAAGAAACATAATAAAAGTTTATATTTATTGATTTAAAAATTATTTATCGCAGCTATGAAGAACTAATATTCTAAAATAATTTTCTTTAAAATTGAATAATAAAATTTTTTCTACAATTATCCTAGGTTGCTTGTGAAATGGTTAACTATCATAAATGATCTGCAAAAAACTAAAGGTACAATTTTCATATGTATATAAGACATTCATTTTAAAAAATTGTTTCTAATCTGATGATAACAAAACAATAATAATAATCTGGTTTTTATTCTACATTTATATAGTGAATGCTCTATTGAATGAGGTACCATAATTTTGTGTGATTTTTAATTCAGAGTTATAACAAAAGATTTGATTGTACTATAAATATTCTTAGGAACAGATATAATACTCTGATAAAAACTTTTTATATAATCCTAATTCTACTAATATTTCTTTATCACATTTCAGGTTAATAAATCATTTTCCGTAGTTCGAATTCATAAGTATATTTGCACATGTGCAACACCAAATATTTATGTTTCTGATATTTACTGTTAAATTAGTATTTCTTACAATTCAGAAAATATTTATATACTTCACAGTAATATTTTAAATGCCTATGTAAGATGTTGTAATCAAGTTTACCATACTTATTATAATTCTTATAACAATATCTTACATGTTTCATTTAATAAATTTAAGGCAATTATTAAATTTATAGTTAAAATACATTTTTATGATTAAACACAATTTATGCGTGCAATAATCTATGATTTCAAATTGAAAAAATAGTTATACTTTAAGTAATTAATTATTCATACGTTGATAGTGAATTGTTTTATACTTATACACGGTTTATGTTATATTATACTTTTTGTTCATTTTTGTGATATTAGTTTTAGAAAATTGTACATAATCCAAATAAATTAACATTAAAATTTATAATTAGAAAAATTTATTGTGTGTCACATTTTTCAAAAAATTATATTATTAAATAAATTAAAATTTATATAATTTAAGTAACTTAACAGCTATTTCATAATAAATAATTTATAACTTCCAAATATAAAGCTGAACATTATTGAGAGTATATAATAATACATTTTTTAAGATTTAGTATATAAAAATAATTTAGTGTTGCTTTTTCAAACATTACCATTAAATTTGATAATTAATTATAAAGCACACAATTAAATCCAACATAATATATCGAATTCATTAGGAAAACTTAACATGCAAAGTAGAATAGAAAATATTCATCTAGTTTTGTTGTTACATAATAATATATATTGCTTACATAAAATTGTATGCACACATTATAAAAATTTTATAATACTCAAATATAAATTATTTGATAATATTCTGTGAATACAGTTTGATTTTATAAAAGAGTATAAAATTATTTCTACTAATAAATGCACAGATCGTGCGAAGTAAATTGAGAAAAGAATAATATTTTACTTTGCGGTTCGTTTACCTCTCGATGAGGAAGTGATCTGGATGTCGATTTTTGTTGAAATCTGCAGGGTATCGTTTGGTCCAGCTGGATTGTGAAGATGCGAAAAATCATCTTATTCGGGAAGATTTTTATTCGGTTGCAAAACTTACGGACTATGCTGAAGAGGTATTGTCCTCATCTAGATTCTGATGTACTTCCCTTTTTCACATTTTCTTTATCTTTTCCTAGCATGTTTTCTACGATGTTGGGAACAATACGGAATACTTTGTTTCTACTATCACTGGTTGAATACTATCACCAGATTGATTGTTAGATACGAACTGGCTCTCATGTCTATAACCTTTTCCATATTTTTCTATTTCTTATTCCTTTTCTTATATTTTAACAATAGATCACTCAATTTATGAATTATGTAATTTCTTTCGAAAATATGTCAGTATATCATACAATTATTATAAAAAATTAAACAAAAAAAAATACGAAAATAGAACGAAAGTAGAAAAATATAGGAAATATAGATTATTGAGGATAAATAAAATATTCAGGAATTATTGAATAAACAGAAGGTTATAAAAAATATGTATTTTTTACCTTAATTTACATTTGAAATACTTGTATTTCATCAAATTTAATGGTTACTAAATGAAGTTTATTTTTTCAGTTATTATTTTTTTAAGTACTAAAACTCTAAATGAGATCTTGTAAATAATTAAGTATATTTTCTATGCAAAATATTTTTATTGTAAAATATCAATTAGAGAGTTACTACGATTATTATTACTCATTAATATTTTAATTACTTTGACTGACATTGAATAAAGTGTTTTTATTATAAAGTACATCATTTTCAGTATATATTAATATTAATTATTATTTCTATGTAATTTTATTCATAATTTAATACAAAAAATATAATTGGTTTTTTGTTTCGATTCAATTCTTATTTTAAAATATATAAAAAATTTTACACGAACAAAAAATTAAATGTTGCAATTATAATAACATAATTTGTTTAAAACTTGCAATACAAACTCAATTTATTTTGATTTAAATTAGTTATACACAGAAAATAAAAATAATTAAAAAAATAAAATGAATATAACTATTTCAGAGGATTTTATAAGTAGATCTTATTATTATAATTGCTAAATTCATATTAATTAATATAATACTTGATTCTTATTACTTTGGACTCATAATAATCAAAGAAACTAGTAGTCAGCGAATTAATGGATTCACATTATCACTAATATATTTGATTAAATAATTACTGCAGCTTTTTATAATCAAAAACTCTGTTATCGCTGTAGTAATTCATTTAATTCTCATCTAATATTTTATGCAAAATTACATTGATGACCTATTATAATTTCGTAGTATTTTAACATATAATTATGTCTGATATGTCCGTATATTAAATGGTAATAATATTTAATATTAATATTTTCTCTGAATATCATGTCTTTAATTAATACATATTGATTTACTAATATTATATCTATTTATTCACAAATATTTATATACAATTAATTGCATTGTAAAATGATGTTGAAACGCATAAAAATGTAACTTTTACAAATTATTATTAAAAAATTTATAGAAAAAACATGAAGTTTTTATTTTATGTTGAATTTAATTGTTTGAATTTTTAAAAACAAAATTTTCATGATGTTAATTGAAAAATTTATTATGAAACATGGAAATATTTTCAATAAAAATAAAATTTATTTATTCTATTATTTATTGTAAAAAAGATACATGAATTGTTAATATTTAATAGTGAAGATATAAATACTTTTATTTTGTATATAGATTTATATTTTTATCGTGTGGTACATTATTGCGTTACATGTAAAAGCTTAAAAAATTTTTTTTTAAAATAACAGTAAAAATATTAGTAATTTGTAAGAAAAACTATCGTAATAGAAAGTTACTGACAAAAATAATCCAAAAAATGTTATTTTTAGATTATATTTGGAAAAATAAACACGAACATTATATTTCATTTTTTGAAAGATAGAAATGATCTTGAAAGTGACCATATGTCATACGTATTGTCATTAAAGTTTCTGAATATTGTCATAAGATATAAGACATTGTATGCTAATTTAATATTATAAATGATTACTTATAAATTATCACAACGAAGATTGTGGCGCGTTTTAAAAACATTATTAGAACCTAGAGAATGGAAGTAGTGGAAAATGTCCTCAAGAAAGAGAGGAGAAGCAAAGGAAAACATAAAAGATGAAGGAGTGCAAAGATGAGAAATTACTATTTATTCCTGATAAAGCAAAACTTTCAAAGAAGCTAAAGTCTGAACTTACTTGCATACATAAAATAAAAAGAAAAGAGAAAGATTCAGAGAAAAGAAGAAAAATGAGACAATAAATTTAGGCGGTAGAATATTTATTTGCAGACAGTAAAATGGAATTAAAACATAAAGAAAGAGAAGATTTTTATTTTGTTGCTTCTTCTTGCTTCAATCGAAATTTTTTTCAATCCTAAAATACGTTTGTATACACATTTTGCATGGTCTTAAAATTTTATGTAAACGCACAAACATACCTATATATATATATGTATAAATATTCATAAAATACACAGATAAATCTTTATTTTATTCGAAAATTACATCTTGATTACAGAATACAGAATCGAAAGTGTTGGTTTAGAAAATTTAACACACTCGAATAAGGCTGACATGAAATTATTGACTGTGTATGTACTTATAAAATATGAACCGAAAAAAGATGTACAATACAACAAAAAAAAAAAAAAAAAAAAAAAAAAAAAAATTAACTGTAAAATTTCTTCCCGAGGTCATTATAGAAACTTTAATAAAAATCTAAAATCTATAAAAAATAATTTCAATTAGTAATAAGTATTTATAAATGTAAAGTATATACAAATCGATTGAGAAGTAGATGCAGTAAAAATATCGCCCAAAGCTATTAATTATAATAAGAATAATAATCTCCAGATTATCAGATACATAATTTTGAACAATTTCAATCGATGAAATTGTTGGATATGATAAACCGAGGAATGCGAGCAAAGATAAATACGCGAGTCCTATGTAACCTAGCCGCACACTAAATTATTATACATTAAACTTTTATCAATATTACCATGAATTATCTGGCGTTAAGCACAGTGCATTATCACACTTCTCACCCAATACATATTTATATTCGCAGGTAAGTATGCAGAAATGCGCTAATAAAGATATCAATTTCCATTCCGCGTCGCCTATTTGTCCGTTGCATAAAGGACTCGACTAAACAGAGCATGTATTAAACGAATATTCCCGTGCAGTTATCGCCTTTTTTTCTCCCCTCCCCCCAAATAATATTATCCTTAATCCCGACATTTTTTACTCTCGATTTACTCCGAATCTTGGCTTTACAGTTGTTATCCGTCTCTGGTGTTCCACTTTCTTTATTCCTCCGACTCCTTGTTTTAGGATCGACGGCTCGAGATTTCGCTGCTCATTCACCCGTCCTATTTATTCATTTCATAAACAGCTTTCCACGCAGCCTCTCGCATGCACAGCTACACAAATATTTGCTAATTTGAGGTCTCAAGTACGTCACCGTATTTTCCTCGCAATTCCCTCGCCTTTGCACATCGCGAGCGCCTTCGCTCCTTTTCGAGCGAGCGAACGAGCGAACGAGCGAACGAGCGAACGAGCGAACGAGCAAACGAGCGAGCGAGCGAGCGAATTCCAATACCGCATTGTGAGGCTCTGCAGTTTCGATTGTTGGAAAAGTGAAATGAAAAGAAGCTGCGGGTGCACGAGGCTCTTATTTCCAATGCCGATATATATTCTCCTTCGCCTCCCCCGCGACTAATTGGATAGCGAGCGGCACTTGTGACTCCGAGCCTATCGAGTTCTACTCCTCGACAGAGTATTGATTTAAAATAGAATGACAAATTAAATAAGACCCTATCATTTATTGACATTTTATCGCTCGTGGTATTTTCCTTTTCGGCGTGGTTGTTGTTGGGGAAAGTTGCTCCTCGGGTCTTGTGGGAAAACGCCACTTAAACTCCGTGTCCTGGAAATAAAAATGAGCCTGATAACTTTCGCGAATTCCAAAAGAACTTTCCTCGAAAATTTACATTGAAAATTGAAGGATACACCCGAGATTGAATATAACTTTGCAGCCGGGAAATAAAAGCATTGTAAAAGTACGGAATTGTAGGGGAAAGCGAGGACGTCTTTTACATCGTCGTTGACCCTCGTAACGCTACAGAACCATGGATAGAGTCATTTAGAAAAAAAGATTTCCCCATCACAAATGTGATGGGAGAAATTTCCTCTTATATCGAAGCTCGTTTGAACACGAGTGTCTTCTACTTTCCCCTTCTCTTTTCAATTGTCATGATGACCGCGTGATTTATTCTATCATGCGTCAGAAGCAAACTGAGGCGAAAAATTTTGTATTATCTCGATATTCTGCTCGATTTAATGCAAAACTAATATTTATTTCAGAAATAACAAAAGGTTTTGTTGCAATAAATGAATTTTATCAACGTATAAATTAATACTTGGCTATTCTCAGAAAATATTATACTACTTTTCTTATTTATTTTATTTTTATAAACGCTAACCTTATCAAATTTATTATTTGTAAAATACTGAAACTGGATAATAACAAGAAATATTAAACAATTTAATTAAATGACAATTTTTAAGTAAAAATAGGCATACGAGTGTTTATTAATATTCTTAAAATAATTTATAGATTTTTTACATATAATTTTTACATTAATTTTAATCTAATATATTGAATGAAAAACGTTAATAAACTAGAATCCTAATTTCTAATCAGTACAGTTTTTACAATCTTGTATAATTAACATTTATTGAATTCATTATTATTAATTTTATATTATTGAATATTATAATTAATTTTCATGTATGTGAAAACAAAAATAATATATTGATTCATAAAGCTAAAAATGTATGGATTTTAGACAATATCATATCTAAATAAAAATTCAAAGATCTATTGATACATTTTATTTAAGTATGATCAACCTAATTATAAATTCATTTCATCTTAGCGAAATAAATATAAAAATTTGCTACTACATTATTTCTTCGTTCGAGATAAAAAGGATTATTTTACTTGTAGTAAACATAGTTTGCGCAATTTTCAGCAGGATAACGGTCGCCATCATTATATGCTGATAAAATTTTTTCCGATGCGAAGTAAATCCTGAGGGAGGCCGAGGAACAAACAACCGGAAACGACATATGGATGAAGGAAGGATGAAGCTGGCATTCTCAGCGGGTGCTCGGAAAAATAAAGAAAATGGCTGCGGAAAAGCTGCGTGAAAGCTCCAAGCAAATAAGAGCACATAAGAACCCGCCGATGTCGAGCTAACTTGGCTCCTCGCCCATTACTCCAACACACGTAAACTGAGAAATGCTACATAATTGAATACACCACTTGTACTAGACTTTCATATCGATTATAATCGAGAGACACGAGACAACTGCTGAATTATTTAATCTAAAAAATCTAATTGCTAAAAGCACTTCCATGTGAAAAAACAGCCGTCTCGCATTTCTATTAATATTTTCAATTTTATACGATTATTGAAGACCAATGCCCATTTTACAGATATTGTATAAAAATCATATTATTGTAAATACTTGTAACCTATAAATGTCTGTTTTTTATAGTGTTCGTTATTTTTTAAACGTTTATGTGTGTAGTAAAGTTTGCTTCATGGATTGGCAATATATTTTAAAAATTTTTTAAAATACAACGTTTTTAAGAAAATGGTTTGTAATAAAAATTCTTGAATAACGCTAACCTTTAATTTATGTACAGAATGTGCATCATTTTTCATTATTAATAATATATATTTTAAAATGTCTACAAATTTAATACGTTTCTATGCCTAAAAAATAAAAAACTTCTAATTACATGTAAGTTATATTTATCATATTAATTGAACATGTTTTATATTATATTATATATGAATAAATCAGAATTTTGTGTATTCCATTAATATTATCATTATATATTTATTGCATTTATTTACGTATATATTCCAATAAAAATATTATTCTTGAAAATATCTTATATTTATATCAACAGAAATAATCTTATTTGTATACAAGATAAAAATTTTTTAAAATATAAAGATTCATTATTAAAAAATAATGTTCAATAATTTATTTTATATAAAGAGATCAAAGAAATGGAAAGATTTATTTTTGGAAATTATGTCAAAGTATATTGTTTAAACAGAAAATACTATTGAATTAGAAAAAAAAAATTTATTCGAAATTATCTCAATAGGAAGGAAATACTCAATCTGACACAAGTAAAGTTAAAGAAAGTAAGTTAAAAATGAATAGTGTAGACACTTCCACTTAGTCTGTAATAATATTATAATTATAACTGATATTAAATGAATAAATTGATATCCAATATACATTTTCAATAAAAAGGTCTGACTTATACATGTACTGAAATTTAAATAATCTGTTGTAATAACATATGTAATATGAAAGTTATCGGGATAATTTTCAACTCGTATTTTATTTATTTTTAATTAAAGGTTATTGAAACCTTTCAAAAGTCTTTTGCAATTTATATAAAAATATTCAATTTATTTATTATATACAAATAAGAAACATTGCAATTATACATAAATAAACATTATTTTTTTTAATGTTAAAGATATTTGAAATAAAAAAGTACTTGAATATAATTATATATAAATATTATATACAAATATATAAATTAATAAAATTAAAACATTGATATAATTTATTTAGTATAATAATCAATTTAATTACATTACCAAAGCAAGAGTTTATATACGTTAATAACTTTAACAACAAATCATTACTCATAATTACAAAAATAAAATTCAAATAGAATTATCATTAATAAATTATTTTATATTTCAATGAAATATACAAATTTCAATGAAAGAGTTGACAAGGTTCATACATTTCAATTAAAAGAAATAATAATCGAATGTATATTGTACTTGTTAATTGTTAATAATTGTTTAAAAATAATTGTTTCATATTTTTAATTTGCATTCAAGATACTTAAGATGAATCAAGAAAATCAATAATGAAAAGTGTTTTTATTGAGTATTATATGGTAGTAAAAAAACATTTCAAATGTGTTTATCTAGAGATGGTAATTTGAAAAGTCACATTTCAAAGTAAATGAAATTTATCGTTAGGCTGACAATATTGAAAAAGCATTTTACAATAGTTTTCAATTTCCAATATCTCTTAGAATTTTACAAAATTCAAAAACTTCGTTATTAAATAGCTTGAAATATAGGAATAAAAACAATTTTATATAGGATCTTATTAAAGTGATGTTAAGTGACTATAATATAATATAAGCGAATATAAAAGACGCTAAGAATTCAAATTAAAAATGCAATAAACTTAAATATATAAATTGATACTGAACGAAACGAAAAAGTAAAAGAAAAATAGTTCCTTACATTTGAATGATATAGAATATTTATTTATGATTTAGAAAAATTGTTTTGGCAAAAATGATTTAATGTTTAACGATTTAACAACCGAATCATACTTCATGGCTAAAGATCGTTAATTTAAGAGCCGTAAGACATACATGTACTTTATAGAATGGATTCACTGACTTTGATTCCATCATAAAAAAGTCCTTTCAATTGACGAGGGGTAGGGCAAAAAAAAAGTAAATTGCAGGATGTAGACTAAAGCGTTATAAAATGCATGCTGGAAGGTTGAGAAAGTGCCATAAAACTTAAAAATTGTGTGTGCTCTCATTAAGAAATTTCTTTCATTGAATAAATTATCAAATGATGAGAATTTTACAGATGATAAACGTAAAATTATTGCATCATACAATAATCAGACTGTGGCAACAGTAAATTACAGAAGTGGTTAACAAAAATTGTGCGTGGCAGAAGTAATAAAGTAAAAAGTGTATACAGATTGTTAATGATAATGAAAATAATGATGACTACTGATATGTGCAGCATGTATGTTTTTGATATCAAGATTAAAAGGTAATACAAGAATCAGTCGATGAAAATTCAGTCACTGAAATCAATATAAAAGCCTTGGTAACCAAAAGATATGCAAATGCTGAGTTAAAGAGAAAATGACTTGGCATCCTATATCGACAGAGATAAGAAGTAGAATATAAGACCATTTTGATTTGATTAACTTAAACTTTTATAATCCTATGCAAATGTCGATATCGGAAGACTAAAGATAAATAAATTCCTTAATAAACAATTATCTTAAATTATCTTAACACTATCTTAAACTGATAACATTAATATTTTAATAAATATAAAAAAAATATGATATCATTGTACAATCAAACTACATGCTCCGAAATATAATCAACGAAACATTCAATAAATTGTAAATTGGCATTCAGCATTTTTAAATTAAAAATATTTTTAAAAAAATAAGTTTAAAGAATATTTAGTGTGAACAGTTATTATTTTTATAACTTTAAATTGACGAAAACTGAAGACGCATAAACACAAAATAAATTAAATATATTCAGTATCCATTGACCTCAGAATAATATTTATCCAACTTTTAAATCAATAAATTTCAAAAATATTTTAGAAAAGTTATAAATTAAAATCATAAGAAATTTTGATGTAATTATCAGTAAATTTTTTATTAATTTGAATATTCAGCTTCGTAAACTAAATATTAATTTATAAATTTAATATTTATAAATTAATACTTAATATTAAACCATTATGTCTTATATTATACAATATAAAATAATATTAAAATACTTTCCATGCAATATATTCAAAAATTAAATTTTTTATTTAATTTACATTAACTTCAAACATAAATAATAAATCAACTAAAAAAAGAAATCATAAGACTAGTAAAAGGAAGATCAGGGTATTTCAAAAAGATAATGAAAAATATCTAATGTATATACAATAAAATACAATAGGAGAAAATGAGGTAATTTCATATATACTTTGAATATGATAAAATTTCTAACACTGTTTTCTTTATTCCTTTTAAATCTTAGATTCCATGCTATTACTATTTTTTTTATTGCAACAGCAACTGTATTTTGTTTTTTCCTCATATTTCTTATTATTTTTTAAAAAAATGTTGTTTTGTTTTTATTAAGGTTGTAATTGGGATATTCTATAATATTCATATCAAATAAAAATATTATTTTTAATAATTTAAATTTAATTAAAAATTATTATAAATATTAACCCAGTTATGCTTATATTTTAAAAGGATATTATTTACTGCGTTATAATTATTAGTAGTATTTATAATATAATTTTGTATTTTAAGTATTACGTATTAAATATTTGTCATTAACTTTGCCAAGCAAATATTATACTCTGTGTATTCTCCTGATTTATTTCATATAAATTTTTTATACGCGTATAACTTTCGAAGTTTTATTGATATTTTTAAATAAATATCATTTTTGTACAATAAAATTTATATAAATTTATAATTTTTACACCATTATCTTTTATCCTGCAGAATTATTTTATGTAATAATACTCCTTAAATGAATATATTTAATGTTCCATATCTAAAAAGTAAAATGTATGCATGTTTCTAATAAAATGTTTTTTAATTTTCAATTTAATATTAATTAAGTAAATAAAATTCCATAATATTTTTAATTTACACATATAAAATAAATTATTTATATAGTGTCATTGGTATAATCTTACTTATTTAATAATCCCAAGAGTAATTAAAATTAAAACGTGACTCGATCCTTCAACAAGACATAACACGAAATGAATATATAGAAAAATAAGGTTACTTTTTTTTTTAATCAATACATTAAGCATCTAATACATTATTGTCACATATTATGAGTTTTAGAATTTAGACACCTGTACAAAGGCGAGTAAAGTTAAAGTTCGAGATATCAAGTGAAACAGTGGAGCAAAGGGCAAACATATACAGTTGGAAATGGAGTGCACATGACAAACAACAAAGTTGAGCTCGAGCTCGTGATACGAAAAGAAATAAAATCAACAGTGGCATGTAAAGAGAAAAGTATCATTTAAAAAATTCTGATCAACTATGGTTATAAGAGGATAGAACAAGATGGAAGGCCAGTGCATATTGCGATACTTAGAATACTTTAACTTAATATCCTTTGATAACGCAATATCGATAGACAAAGAAAGTTAGGTGAAACTTATGTAATGAGATTATTTGTTAAGAATAGGTGTAGATAAGATTGATGAAATGTATTTATAGAAAATAAAGTAACGAAAGATGAGGAAGTAAAGTTAATAACATCTCGGTACTATTTTCAGGAAAATATATGAATAAAATAAAGTACATGTAGTTTATGTAAAACTACAAATTATTTAAATGGGTGAGTAATATAATATCTTAGCAATCTTAAAAAACTAATCGTTGTCAAGGAAATAGTAAGTATTACGCTGAATGCTAATTTTGTTCGACACTTTTGTCCATTTCCTGCACTTTTACGATATGTTAATTTACGACGTATTGATTGGGTACATGACAGAAGAGTCATTTGTTACTTCCGATTTTTCTCGCTCGGAAAATAAAAGCGTCCTGTCGACACGTGTTCAAGCTCCCCTGCTGTACCACCATGTAATCTGATATTGAGGAACACCTTTCCCGTTCTTATTCCGCAGTGTCTAACCTATTTTTGTCTTCTATTTGCTGTTAGAATATCACTTACCACCATTAATAATTAGAAACATAAATTTACCAAATATTTTTAATTTAAATAAAATTTTTCATTTGCATAATATTTGTTTTTTTGTTTTTTTTTCTGTAGGATGAAAGTATATAATGTTTTCATGAAATCGGAGATTTTGAAAATCGATCTGTCTTACTTATATTTTATTTAAATATTTTCTGGATATTATGAAAACAAAAAACAGGTTAAGTCAATTATAAAATTATTTTTATTGATTCGCACGAATCGGGTCCATGAAACATTGCCAAATTAATTTCACACTGATGTATAAATTTACAATATCGTTACACTGCCTTTCAATACGCTGTTTATTATTTATTATCACCTTTTTTTTTCTGTCCGTGTCTGCAGTTAATTCATATGTATTTGTATAAGACATCACGCCTTCAGAGATAGAATCTTCTGATCAGACAATTTTATTAGACCCTTCCAACTTGGAACATATTTTTGCAGGTAGAATTTTAACCTTGAAAGTATAGATCGTGTGTATCATTACCAGGTGTGGTAACTTGAATAGTTGTTACGTTTGGTTACTAAATAATTTTTTTTTTTTTCTGTAGGGATTTTGGGCCTCACTCATTTTTTCTTTGTTCGCTTATTCAATTTTTCTAACTTTTACAGTATAATTTAATAAAATAATGAACCAAAGTTTTTGAGTAAAAGAATAAAAGATAAATATTACAGGTAAAGAAAAAATAATCAGTGTATTATTTGTAAAATTAAGAAATGTGGCAAGCACAAGTTAATTATGAAAGAGTATGAAAGTTCACTGAAAATAATTTTGCAAAATCATATTGTATGTGCAGGATGAATGAGTATGTAAAAAGAATATGACAACTAGATATAATTTCTTTCTGATAACAATTGGTCTTACAAGAGGTAGCCCATTATTTAATCGTTAATCAATATTTATATACATTTTTTAATTATTACCATTACTAATGTTAACTTAACGATTCCTAATTTTCTCTTATTCTTTTATATTTTTATCTCCATTGTTTCCTTCTTTCAGTATCTTCTCCCATTTTTACTTTAATACAAAATATTATTTACTCTCTGTTCAATTATTTTTCTTTTTATTTTATAGTAAAAAAATGTATTATATAGATTAGAGTTACAGGAATTTTTTAATCGAGATTCATCGATATTCATGATTTTAATGTCTTATTTATCGACTTATTTATCACATTCTTTCTCACTTCATTTTATACTTATTTTTCTTATTATTTTTCTTTAAAATCAATAAACTTAACATTAAATTTATTTTTGTTACATTATACAGTTACAGTTTTATGTAATTTTTATTTAAAGTCAACTTAAAGTGATGTCTTCAATAAATTAATTAATAGTTTAAGTCTTTTAGAGGATTTACATATTTATTAAATACCTCCTAAGAGACTCATGTACAAACAAAGTAAGGGCAGAAAATTGGTAAATAGAGTTGTGGTCAAGACTAACAAAATTGAGTTAACTGAGATTACAACTTTATCTAGAGGATCAACACTTATTTTTCTTTTCTACTTATTTAATAAGTTAACAGGAGATGACTAAATAAATCTAAAAAGCTAGTCTAATTTAAATTATAAAAGGTAACGCTTAAATAATTGATTTAAGCAGTTGAAACCATTTATTGAGTAAACTAGATAATTCACATTAGAATAAAGAACAATGCAATATCTATCACATGTCACTAATTATAATTCAGTGCGAGTTCTTTCCGTAGGAAGAGTTTTTGAGATGCATATTTATAATATTTTTCGTAATATTGTTAGTGTGTTATTAAGAAGGTTGTAGTGTATGAATTTAGTGGAATGAAGCGCGAATAAGTTTATATTCTTCTATTATCGACATAACCAATACGATGATACTTTGCAGATCAATGCTGCTATGACACAAATATGAAGACCATATTTGCATTTCGTATTTAGGATCATAATAATAAAAAGGCAAGTTGATTCCGATGTAAACAAAGGTTTCGATTTACGAAGGAATGTTAATCTATCGTCCTAAGGGCCACTAGCCGATAGAGGAAATGCGAAAGATACTAAAAGGGTATGTACTATCAGTTTTACTGACAATGGAGCTGATCGGGTAGCACTTACTATTCAAGCTATTGAGAAGAGTCTAGAGGAGGAAAATACCGAAGTCTTTTAAGTGAGTATTGGTGAACATAAACACTAGTCACTGTAGCACGGGTAATGATAGTTTACAGAAAGGTGGAAGTGATACCAAATCCAGCTACATATCTTTAGGACTCAGTGAGAAAAACAGTGTAACTCTTGCAATTTCCGAAGAGGATTTCGACGAGATGGACTATCAAGTACAACTGGAACAATTTGCTTTTTTACTGGTGGATGTTGGACGACTTGGGATCCACATGTAATTTGATGATAATTAATTTGGCTAAATTCAGTAAAATCTTACACTTACTATAATGATAACGTATTTAGTATTTTTACTAAGCTAAATGAAATTTCAATTACTTATAAATTATTTGCAAATTTTTTTAGCTATACATGGTATAATGTTTGACAAAAGCAAAAGACTTTCAAAGGTATTAATTATTAATTTGTTCGATTTTAAGAATTATTGGAAATTCGTGAAATAATAATTTTTTTACAATGATTATTGAAGATGAATTATTGAAAATGAATATTCGAAGTACTTAAAATAAGAATTATTCGTAGTACCATAAGTATATTAATGAATGAATGCAAACCGTAGTATCATTTAAAACGATGCTAGAATATAAGATTATTCAAATTTTGATTAAAGTACATCTATAATGCTATTACACAAAAATAGTCTTAAAACCTGAGTGTAAATCCAGGATCATGACACTAACACCAGCGATCAGTGTTTTAAAAGCGAACAAAGTTTGAAGTGTGACAAATTCGTACGATATTAACATCGAATAAACATAAAAAAAAAAAAAAGAGGGGCATAAATCATGGTTGAGATAAAATCTCGTAAACATTAAAGATAGGTAAATAGTGTACAAAATTTTCATTATGAAGTGACTAATAAGAGAATTTATCAATATTAACCAACTCATGTGTGAATCATGATTTTTTTTTTTAAATATTCATTAAAATATTAGGGTAGTATTTTAAAGAGTTACTTATAAACTTAATTATTTTCTAATTTAGGTAGGCATCTCACCAGTAATTGCCGAATCTCTCGACAAGATCTGCATAATTTAGCTCCAGCGAAGTGAGGGGATAAATCAAGAGCCTTTTACTAGACCCGAAACTAATAGTTTGCTCCGAACATGCAGACTCTAGGGCAAAAAGAGTAGAGCGCCAGCGCTCGATTACGTGATCGACAAAAACATTGGTTGCCTCGTTTTTTGAGAATACGGTTGAAACGCTCGATTCTACATATTAATTGTTTATTATACACATGTACTACACGGGGCGCAGCAAAAAAGAATTACAATTACTACAATGATGACAAAGGGTTAAGCTAATAGATGTATCGAGTATGATAATAGTCGTAGATTAGAATAGAATTTGAATAAATTTTAATTACACCTTGGAAATTGCTATTCTCAAGTCCATACAGTAGGCACACGAGTTAAAGAATTATCGTTGCTTAGAGGAAAATTAATTTGTGAAAATAAAATAAGTTTATTCGACGCGTTAGACTAGTGAGCGAAATCGTTTTAGCGAACAAAACGAATCGGTTGGTGAAATTAGCCGAATCAGCCGATACACGACGCTCGACATCAATCCAATTTCAAGTATTATATATTGAAGTTGTACGTAGCTCATGACAGAGTGTAGTTGACTCTAGAATGCGATAAGAGGCATCGCAGGTGGACTCTGCATAAACGTCTAATACAGGTAATGACTCCATTGTTCGGGGGTTCCATAGAACAAGTTCTGGTGTTCGGTGTTCACATCTACTCAATTTCTGGCAATGCAAAGCTCATATCTCCGGGTAGCAGGCGTCGATAAGTCACTCGGATTGCGAATGCAAAATCCCGAGCCACTCGTACCAACCGCTTGATCTCTCTGGGGTAAAGCATGTCAGCTTTTAACTAGCGCACCTCTTGATACTGATGAAGACCATATGGATGAGTAATGCAGGTGAATATCTTACTTCTGACTCTCTTCGAAATTAAGATTTAACACTGAGTCGAAACTCGACCTACGAATGGGATCTCACTCGTGATTGAACTCTTGACATCTCGGATTTGATATAAATAAAGAAACATCTGCGCCACTTTCATTGGGTGTGTTAATTATTTAAAGTAGAATGCATTACTTTGGATTATAGCGCCAGTCCATTTAAAGAAAAATGTAAATTTATGAATAACTGCTGTTATATTTCCGTTGCGTTAAAACTTAATTTTCGTTGGGAATATTAGTAAAAAAATTTTATGAGTAATAAAATGCATGTTTTACATTGCACGCTGTAACTGTAATAGTGAATAAAAATTTGTAGAATCTTAAGCAAATGTACAGCCTCGGTGATGTTTTACTGTAAATTATCCGAAGATCCTTTTCTGATTAAAAATGTGAGTTTTTCCTTCATAAAAACTTTACTCAAATTATATGTAATATAATTTACATTGATTATTTATTATTATTATTATTATTATTATTATTAGAGAATAAATTTTTAAAATATTCCAAATTAATTGTATTTAATATAAGCTAATTGTAATTATGAACAATCTAAAACTGTATTATTTTTGATTAATTTTAATGGAATACTTCAATAAAACACGTATATCGCAGTTTAAAAAACAAATACATTTATAAACAAAGAGTTCATGAAAATGTGACTAAATTAAAGCGTTGTTGCTGTTAAAGTCGTGAATTATACAACTTAAATCAAAAGTTTTATTTACAGTGTTTTTGATATAGTATTGAAATTAACATATTAAAATAAAAAAGTTTATGGGTAGCAAAAGTATGCCGCAGAAATACTCATTGAAATTCTGCGAGGAAAAGAAAATCTCGCGAAAGGAAGTAACTATTTAGAATAATGGAAGTCTGACAAGCGCCTGAGCGAGGAAGAAACTAGGAACTGAACGAAAAGAGAGGACGATCTTCCCCAATGGAATTCATTTTCATACCTATATATACGAGAGAAAAATGGGCGTGGGTGAACATTGGAGTATAAGCAGTTTGAGTTTCCCGCGCAAAGTGGCGAATAGAACGCGAGCCGCAGTATTTGTTATTCCAAGTGCATATTCGTTTCTTCGTGAAACAGCACTATTCCATATAGAGCCCCACGGTTCCTCAATTCCCGTTCTAAGAGACAGAGACAGAGAGAGAGAGAGAGAGAGAGAGAGAGAGAGAGAGAGAAATAGCGGCTGAGGACTAAGAGTTTAAGCTCGCAGCTGAACCAACTCGAGCATGTGAGGAACACGGAACCTGAAACATATAAGACGAAGTCATCCTCGGTATAACGCGTTACCGAACCGAACCACCCCCGCTTTAGTTTCGAGCGCCTGATGCCGATACGAATGGTTCCACTTTCGCAGCATCCGACTCCGCGATATGCAAAACTGTTATAGGCATGGAGCCGAACGAGCTTTCAAGTATTATCTGCTTCTCTTTAGCGAAGATCAAGTTTTGAATATGTGTTCCCTGTTATAAGTGGCGGACTCGATTAGTTATTGGAGGAAAATGGAAAATATATTTATCTTATTAGGAGGATTTACTGAAACTTTACCATTAATCCCAAGTAGTTTCCGCTCAAAGGGCAAAAACTTTTTGAACTTTTAATGAGTTATTAGTATCTTTCATGAGTTATAGGGAAACACATAAAATGCGCAATAAAAAGTAAAAATAATTTTAATCGTAAACTTGTAAGAAAATTTGAAACCGATTTCGATTTAAAAGAGAAAAAAAAAAATAAATGCAAATTATGCAAATCCGTAACAAGAGACTGAGCTATCAAGAAATTACATAAAACGTTGAGAATTCAAAGAGAGCTGATTTTCCTCAATAAGCAATCCAAATTAGTAGTTGCGAAATTGATCTTAATATCATCCTCCGGCGCTTCAACTTTAAATATAAACGTTGTCGTTGCAATTTGTGGAGGATTTAATAAAAGTCTATAAAATAAAATGGATTGAGCAATAGAAAAATATTTTCCAATATTATTTTACTTTATTTTTTAAGCTTAATAATGTTTAATAGTATTAATGATACAACAATTCAAATCAGAATATTCTTAATAGTAAATAATCACTGACTTATTCATAGTTGTTATTTGATTGAATTGATTATCAATTATAAAAATAAAGTTAAAACTATATTTTATAACAAGTCAAATTAAACAATTAGTTAAGTAGTAATTTTTAATAGTTTCGATTTGAGTGTAACATCAAAATGAATATAAAATGCTAAATAATTTGTTAATTATACTCGGTAATAATACTCTTTACTTTGATCGTCGAAGATATACCAAACCTCTATTTTAATTTCAAATTTAATTGAATAACTTAATAATTATTAATGAAATGTTAATTCCTTTCAAATACGATTATAATATTTTGTAGTCTTACATAAAGTTACCATTAAACGTAATAGTCGAGATTGATATAATAGCGTTAAGACAATAAAATCTTATTAAAATATAAGTTAATTAAACCTGCATTAAATTTAGATTCATGTATCACATTATACTTTCATGTCTAATAATGGTCGTATAAACATATTACATCTTTACATAATAAAATTTATATTTGAATTATCTTATTAAAAATAATTTGGTGCCTCCATTTTGATAATAGAATTTTTCAATTTAGTATTTCCTTTATGTACTGGTATTTTCCGTTCGCGAATTATTTTGACAAAATAAAAATTATAACGATCTTATTATTGTAGAATCATCGTTTTTTATTGAAAATTATTTTCATTTTATGTTCTTGCAATGCGGAACAATTCTTTATACCACCTTTTTCTGGTATGTTGGTTCCGAATTGTAATATAAATGACTATAATAGAATGTGCAATACATTTTCTCTTTTATCAACTCAAGCACAGATTGTCTACGTATCATCATTTGAATTTAAATTAAGTCTGCAGATTTCACAAAGAACTTGACTTCTAAGAAACAGTACACCAAGCTTTCCACTTGTCCCTGGTGTTTAATTTTTCGCGTAATATACCCACGCGCATCTTTGCTCGAAACATGCACACGAGGAAATTCACAGTGTATTTTCGGTTTGATTGATTCAGTATTTTGAAAATGAGGAAGAAAAATGAAAACGGAAGAGAGCAAGGGAAAGTGACAGGAAGAAGGTAGTAAAATCGAAAACGATGTAGAAACACATTTATAATAAAAGAAACATGAAAAAGCACATCAAAAGCGGGAAGTAAGAACAAATCAAAAATAAAGCGAGGGGAGTGAAAGGACGAAAAGGAGGCAAGGAAGGACACATGAGCGATGATGCGTTTGTGGTTGTCGAAGCGCAACCTGATAAATTCCAGCTTGTAATTTGATTTACGATGCCTACGACTCGTCTTTACATAGAGCCTTCGGTGGGATTTTGCGCCGGGGATTCCTCCTCGGAAACCTGTTATAAACCCCCACCCCCACCCCACCCACCCCACCCCACCCGCGCCCCCTCGCAGCTTCTTGCCAGGATCGTTTCGTCTAATGTGTACTTTCGTGGATGCGTGTAAGTGCGTGTGCGTTTGAGGTGGCGAATATAATTATAGGCCAACGTGATGACAAGATCGAGCCGAGCTCTGAAGCTTTTATGAGCCGCCTGAATTATCGTTGGATCGTATCTATAATTACCGTTCCGACGACGCGTTGATTATTATGTAACGACGATTTACTGAAATTGATTAAGCAAAAAGTTACCAACAAGGTGATAAAACTGCAAAAATAAAATCACAGCTGCACGGCTTCCCTTGGAGCGAAGAGTGCAGCTTTGCAGTTTGCCGAAAAAATTGTCTGAATAATACTTTGATACTCGGTAGTAATATACTTAATAATACATTTAAAACTTGGTACTTACATTGAGCTCCACTTAATCTGTAATTTATAAAATTCTGATACAAAAGGTACAACAACAGATTGTAAGCGATTCATATAAAGTATTGAGGATAATAATAAATAAAGTAGTAATCTATAAAGCTTTAAAATGTTTCGACAATTTGTCGATCGATTATAAATAATCACTTGGAATAAATTTCTCAATATTTTCCATTTTATTTACATAATTTTATCATTAAGGTATCTAAAGATAATGCTTCCTGTCATACATATTACATATATTTTTAACTATTAATAGATTATAGTTTTCAAATTTTTTTAAACCGCACAATTTGGGCGATCAAAACATCCATTATTATCAATTGAAAGTCTTTTAATGGAGTCTATTTAGGTAACGAGCAATATTTGTTTAAAACATTGCAAAACGTATGAAGCATGTTCTGTTATTGCAAACTATACTGGAGGTATACAAAACTATCGACAAACATGTCGTTGAAGAATTTGGAGGGAGCAGTTTGTTATCTATAATAGCAGAATAGTGGTTTCACTTGAATAACTTTAAATTGTACACTAGATTTTAGACCACGTTAAAACACAATATTGTTGCCTTAATGCAAAGTCTATGGCCAGTAAAACAAAAATAATTTATTGAATTATTCTAAATATTATTTAGTTGAAGTAACATGGTCCTGTACACGATGAAAAAGTGATTTCTAAAATTGAAGTAAATTTGTTTTGATATTAGAGTAATTTCCAATAAGTTATTATAAAAATCTAAAATCTACGCAATAAATTATAAAAATTGGTAAACATATAAATTTATAAACTCGAGCATAAACTTTATATTAATAGATGAGTAGATCAATTTTAGGCTCTCATTTTTATTAATGTTTACTTGAAATATTAAAACTGTATTCATTGATTTAAATACTTTTTAACGAATATTTTTTAATTATTAATAGAAGAAATTTAAAAGAGTTGGAAGCAAAATTTTGACGGTGCATTTAACCAAAAAAATGAATAATAACCTATTAAAGAAAGGTCATTGAATAATTCCATATTATATTTATCAGTCAGATAATTTAAAAGAAGAATGTACAAATAAAAGTTTATTCTCCAAAAAAAAAGAAAAAAGAAAAAAGAAAAGAAAAGAAAATATTAAAAGAATTAGAAATACTACGGAAATGCTCTTTTATTATTAATTTAATAATTTAAGGGGTAAAATAGATCGGTATGATAAAAAATCGTGCCAACGGAAAACATAATCTAGCATTTATACTTCAAATTTTATAATTTAAAAAGTAAATTTAGAAGTAAAAAAAAAAAAAAAAACGACGAAAAGATGAAAGATACTCCGACGATTTCCCTAGATTAGAAACGAAAGTGGCTAATAACTTTTGACGTTTAAAATTACAATAAGCAGATAATGTTAGAAAAAATGTAAATGCAGAGTCAAAGTCACAGTCTGTCGTTAGATATTAGATATAAAAAGTTGACATACGCCAGCTCATACATCTGTCGCGTGGCAGTCCCTTTTTTTCACGTCCCTCGCATATCGCTCGTAACAAATCGACGGAAAAGAGGAGCGAGGAGAAGTCGAGACAACAGGAAGAAGGTCTGGGCCCGATTTGTGTAGTCTAGCTCCCAGCCGAGTGAGAGAGAGAGAATGTGCGAGTGAGCGAGATGGAGGATGGGGGATGGGGAAGCCCTAATGCGTAAAAGGAAAGCGTGCGTGTGAGAAAAATCACCGAGAGAAAAGGAGAAGCATTCCACGGAATATAAATGACTGCAGGAGGTGATATTCATGGTGCGGATATCACTTGAAAATATTTTTATTAATTCAGAAGTATGTACAGTACGCATGAGCTTATTTAAAAACTTTATTAAAAAAATGAATGTGAACTGAAAATCGGGTAACGTGATTAAAATATCGAGTGATAGAGAAATTTCATAAATTCACGAATTTACTGTACTCCATTATTCTATACATAATTTCGTTCACTTTTTTGAAATAGTAGTAATACAGTTAAAATTGTAGAATTTTGATTATCGCATGGAATTACCAATATTATAATAGTTAAAACAATATGTATATATATATATATATTTATATATCAACAAAGAACTAGAGTTTTTAATTAAGTATCTTAAAAATGAAATAAATTTATTTACAACACCAATAAACTATTTATGTCATTCAAAAACTAGATATTTAAAAATATTAATACTGTTAAAATAAAATTAATTTAAGCTATTAATAGTTAAAAAAAAATTTAGAAATTAGTATGTAGTTGAATGAAAAAAACATAAATTATTATTTTCATTGTTGTTGTTATTGTTTTGATGGTGATGATATTATTATTATTATTATTATTATTATTATTATATCGTTGATGTTGTTGTTGTTGATGTTGTTGTTGTTGTTGATGTTATCAACAGAGATGTTTGCGATATACAGGGATCCCATAGATCAATATCGATGGTAAAGAGAGGGCTAATTGAGGAGAGAAGCAGGACAGAAGCTGGAGAGTAGATTTCAGAAATTTAGAGGAGAGATGGCAGTGACCTTGACGAATCGTGGTATATCTACTCAAGCAGCCATTCTGGAACTTTTAGATTCCGTATCATAGAGGAGAACTTTTCCTCGTAGATTTTCCATAGCTTTCCATGTCGGTTAACTCATCAACGTAGGTATTCATATAACCCATAGAAACCACGAACTTTGGTATCGGTAGTATATTTCGTTAAAATAAGTATCAAATCATTTCTTCTCTCTCCCTCTCTCTCTCCCTCTCTTTCTCTCTTCTTTCCTCCGTTGGGCAAGTGTATTGACGGCGAGTTCGTTGTATAAATTTGCAATTGCGGCTCTTTTGTATATTATACGGGTAGTGTGATTGAATAAATTTGATTTTTATATATAAAATCCATGCGGGTAGTGATTCTCCCCTACATAAAATCCAGACCATCGTTATATTGAAAATTTTTCATGTTTTAAGGATTTTATAAAAAATGCAATAGATTAAGTAATACGTACTCTTTAATTATATCGCTTATAATAATATTTCATAAAAATATTTAAAAGTAAATATAATGCCTGGAATATTTTTATAACTTTTAAGATTAATGCAATATAAATATAACTGCTAATTAAAATTCTCCGAGTAAAGTTATTAATAATTATAAATTACATTTATTAAAATAAGATATATACATTACACTCGAAAAAATGACATACCGGAAGGTATATTATAAGTGCTATATAATCAATAATAAATGATGCTTTTACTTGTGCACATCAATAGCCTTTCTACTGAACAACAGGTATGTCTTTAACATTGAATAATATTTTACAGCTTATATTTTCGATATCCGTTCAAATAATGACCACTATTAAACGTGGTTTTCTATACCCGATCTTCCCTTCCTCCATAAGGATTAATTATTCAACAGAGGATGGCAATTATTATTAATGTCACACTATACTGTGAAATTTTAAAATTAACAATGAACTACTAGTTTTACCACCTCTTTCCCGAGTTATCCTAAAAATGCTTGAAAACAGGGTTTAAAATATAACCATTAAAATATTCTTTTTATATCGTAACACTTTGTAATGATGGACATTTCTAGAACTTCTTTATAGCTTTGTAAATCTTCTTTATTGCATTCATTTATATAAACATACCTTTAAAGTTGCGTAACTTGAACATATGACTTCTACGTATTTCTTCCTTTATGATTTATAACAAAACTTGTGAGGAAAATATTAGTGAACTTGTTATAAATCGATTTAATAAAAATGTAATTTATTTTTTTGTTTAAATTTTATTTTTTATAGTTTCTGAATGCGTATTATGTGTTAAAACTCATAAATATAATATAAAAAGTTTGGTTGTTAAAATTTTAAAATATATGTTTTTCCATTTAATTTGCACGTGCATTCATTTTTACGAGTAAAAAATATAAAAAGTAAAAGTATTAAAAATAAATATTGTTAATTTATTATCAATACATAAAGTCAATAGAATGATCTGTTAAACTGAAACAAAAATAAACTTTAAATAATTAAAGAATATAATTAAAATACTAACAATATAATAGATATTTACATAAAACTTTGAACAGTAAATAATACCAACTAAAGTTCCATGGCAAATAAACAATATACGAAAATTAGCATAACTATTAAAATAACTTATAACTAATCAACGATCACAGTAAGTAGAGAGTAAAATAGTTATTAAAAATACTGTATTCAATTAAATTAAAGATATAGCATTCTTATAGCATTTCAAATTATTATATAAATAATTTTATACTGGTATTTCAATACCCTTCATATATTTTTAAAATGGAGACATAATTATAATTTACACTGTAAATGAGCTTCACGGTCCAAAAATTTTTAAGCATATCGTAAATGTATATTTAAAGGGAAAAAAATGAAATATTATATTAAGACTAGTTTCGTAATGGAATTGACGTAAAAAATAAAATTGAAATATTACACTAAATTTTATTGAGCCTTGATCTACATTTTAAAGATATTCACAAATTGTTACGCAATATCGTGAAACTCGTCAATTTTTTCAACAGCCCCCTCCATAAAACGGTGGCGCGCTGTATCAGATATTTCAAATTACGTTATTCCTATTAAAAAAAAATAATCCGCCAACTCAATTACACAGTTATAATTCCATTCTTTAACCTTCGTGAACTACGGCTCTCTTATAAAGAAAAACCGCAACTAAGTGCTAAGCGAAAATGACGCCGCAATTTGCTCGCAACGACCCTCGCGGTCATACCCCAATCCCTCAACCAAACTTGGTGCAGACACATCTATGAACCTCACTTCACACGTACACAAGTGTGTCTCTCTCTCTCTCTCTCTCTCTCTCTCCGAAACAAAAAAAATCGACTCGACAGCACGAATGACTAAATCAAAATCCCGGCACAGGGATCGAAACCCGATTAAGCGGCGCCGGCAACAAATGTAACAGTTATTACTCCACGAAGGGTTAGGGTGGGTCGGTTGCTCCTTGCCTCTTGGAGTGTGCGTACGGCGAGCACCTTCGTCAGGGAAAAGCCCTCCTCCACCTCTAATTCCTAAGGAAAGAATGGGGCCGTGTCTCTGTGTGTGACTCTGTGTGTGTGTCGGTTCTGCACGTAATAGCGCAACCCATTACAGGACTGGAGTCGTGCAAAGTTGGGCTGGCGATGGCGTGACCCGATAGTTCCTGGGCACTGGCCTCCCCCACCCCCTTTTACGTGCTCTCTTTTTTCATTCCCGTTCTCGCTCTTTCTATTTCTCTAACTGTGTGTGCACACGTTTGTGCTGCATTCATGCACACGAAGGCTCGAGGAACGATGCAGTGTTATCAATCGATATTCCCCTACGTGGGATTAATGACATAGGAAGGATTCTTATCGAGGACGATGCCTCCTCGTATATCGATGATTCGGACCCTTAAATTTCGTGGGTGGCTTGTGGTAAAAGATAATTTTGAGGTTTGTAGGGGTGTTTTTATTTGCATTAGGCGGATTCGCTCTTAATTGCTACTGTCGATGAAATATTGATTTTCTCATTATTTTAATACGTGCTCTATGAAGAGATTATATTTTTCATAGAGTCCAAGCAATCTTATCCTATTTATCAATAATTAATGCATAATTATTAGTGAATACTCTTACGCAACGAATGTTAATAATTGAATAATTCAAATAATTCTCAGATTTTAAAAGCATTGTTTATTAACAAAACACTTAAAACACCACTTAATACCAAAGGTTCAATGGTTTCAAAGGTACTTTGTACAAATTTAAATACCTTTGCTTATATTTATCGCTAGGTAGCTAATTATATAATGATATTTACTCAATATTTTATTAAATGCTTTGATGTTTTTGATATTTATATTCATTTTGATGCAAATTTAAAAAGAAAAGATACGAGAAAAATAATTAGATTAATAATTACTTTTAAAAATTAATACATCTTGAATATTAATTATGAGACTGTATATTTTAATTGTTTAAGTAAAACTATATATTGATATAAATTAAATTTTTTAAAGCCAAATTTAAGTTGCAGTATTAGATTACTTTGCTGCAATGTATAAAATAAAATACTTATTTAAATGTATTCTAATTCATAAATAATCATAAAATCTATAAAATTTAATTTTGTGTGCACATAATTGCATTTAAATTATTTAGATAATAAATAATTGAATAATTGCTTTAGATATCAAATTTTATGCCGACAGAAATTCATTTTTATAAATTAACAGTTCTTTAAAATCTGGTCCACTATATTATTTTTTATTTTCAAACATTATGATAATGAAGTCATATAATTTAGTTGTTTGTCGTTAATTCAAATTAAATTAAATAGTTTAATAATAATACTATAGATGTATCATTCTTCTAAACTTTAATTAAAATAAATTAAAAAAAAAAAAACTCTAACATTTACATTATTTGTAAATCATTGATTATTAATTATCTTTAACCCATAAGCTTATAAATTATGCATAATAATTTTTTAAATTGAATCAATAGGACATGCTAATTTTGGCTTTAACTCTTTAAAATTTTCCAACTTTTCTGTAAATAAATAAATTTTTCAACTAAAATTTATGTTTCCTTCGCGAAAAAAGTTTTTGTTGAATCTCGATCGTATTTCGCGATAAAATGAAACAAGAATTTTTTTATTAAATATCAATTGCATCGACTAAAATTTCTTGCATATCACGTTTCGCATATCTATATATCATAAGAAACTCGTGCGTGTAATAAAATCAGACACCATCTTGATTTCTTATGACGTTTGTTATATAAATTGCCGAAACTGTAACACATAAGAAGCCGGCGTTCTGAATCAGCATAAATCCATTACGAAGATTAACACAACCACATATATTCGCACGCATGTTATTCAGTAAAACACGTACGCGTTCGTTCAAACGAATTTAAAATAATACATAGTACTTACACATAAAATGTACGCGGCTAGGAAAAATCGCGCGCTCGTGTTTTCGATTATTTGGAATTTCCCGACTTTATACATGTATATCTGTGCATGACATAGATATTAAAGTATATTCTGTCTTGCTCATTGGCCAACTCAAGTTCGCGTAACTACTTGTTCCTCCAATTAAGTTATGTAATTGCAACACCAATATGAGCTTGGCATGTGATCCCAAGAATTTAGGACGTAATATTAGAACCAAAGAAGGCTTATTGCTCTTGATGAACATCGGCCATACTAACTTTACAAATTATTAAGGCTTTTCGGTACCACTGAGAACTGAAGAAGAGAAAAATATTTATGATTATTTATTATTCCTTGTCAGATTTTTTTTGACTACTAAAGTTGAAGCTGATTAAAAATCGTTACGGTTGTTAAATCTAAAATATTGTCCCGAACAAAAACTTTTGAGAAAAGGAGAGATAAAGAGGAATGTGGCGAAAGAATATAATTTCAAATGTAATTTATTGAATAGTAGAGTTACTGACAAACATAAGTTTACAATTTAAGGTTTTCATGTTGTACATAAGGATAGCGTATAAGAATTTTAATGAGAAAGGGAGGAAGAAATAGAAATAGAGAATGAGAGAAATAGAGGATGAGAAAGAAAACAGACAATATACTATCATTACTGCATTGTGAATCAAACGAACGGGCGTGAAGTCAGACGGAATTTTACAAAATAAATGTGCTCACACACTTACGTACTCAAAAATAACAATTTTTGGGATATAATAGACCAATTTAATACAAAAAGAGAAAATAGTTCAGGTGTGGACATCGATATATAATTAACTAATACAATTTTTTAATAACATTTTCTCATAAATTAATACTTATTTAAACAGTTGTTTTCGGTTCATGGTGCATTGGATTTGTATACAAATACTATTTTATGCCAATAATTTATAAAAGAAATACAAAGAAAAGTATGTGAAGATATTTATTAAGTATCATCCATTTATTATTCAAATAATGCCATTGATGTTTTGCAAATTTTTAGTAATGATATATAATAAGAAAATAAGTCCACTGAATGATAATGAATAACCAGTAATAATTTTGGTTAAAATAAGAATATTAAAATTTAGCATAGAGATCATTTAACTTAGATAACAAATAAGCTTTACTTAACGCTTTTACAACAAAATTTGTATAAATAAAAGAAAAAAAAAACTTTCTTTACAACTAAATATAAAATTGTAATAGCATAAATTGAGAAAACAAAATAATTGTCTCAAATAGATTTCTGAAAAAATGTATAAAATCACGTTTTGCAAAATCGTTGGGAAAACGTAAATTCGTAAAAATTACCGCGAAGAGATCCTCTTTCTTTAAAACAAACGATACGCAGGGGAGCAATGGCCAAAACCAAAATCACGTTCGCCGCCATTTTTAACTTACCTGATCCATAAAAATCAGATAGCTATTAGAAATTGAGAGTGGAGAATGGAAAGTACCGTAACGATAACAAACCATCAACATTATAAAAAAAAATATTTATGATTATTAATGCCAATAACAATAAAATTCATTTTTTTTATTTAACTTTAACTCACATTATTATTATATGAGACGATTTTTTATTAGAGTATACTTAAAATTAATAAGAATAAATTATAGTTTCTGCCTTTGAAAAATATAATTTAAAAATATGAAATAGATATTATTCATTTGATTATGCGTAGAAAAATAATATATTGATTGAATTCAAGAAATTTTTTTGTGATAAATACTATAATGTCAATGAAGTATTTGTACCCTTTTATATTCGATGTTTCTTATGGAAACTGTTACGTGAATAGATTTTCTTATGCATTTTTTTCTTATCAATGATGAGACGTATTTCAATCAGTAAAGCTGCAAATATATATACAATTTGAAATAGTAATTATTTTAATACTCTAAGATATATAATATTAATTTTTTTAATCTTAAAAATTCAGATGAAATAAATGTATAAGCTTTAAAAAAAAATTTAAAAACGCATAAATAATAATTCAGCAGATTTTATGTATAGAATTACTTAATATTCTTTTATAATCTTATAAAATTTTTATAGCATATTTTGGAAAAAAATTTAGCATACAAATATAAAATTCTAATTGAAAAAATCAAACATTTTGAACTATTCCGGTAAAGTCAATTTTTTTTTATTTATTTATTTATTTATTGTCGTACAAAGAACATTGTTAGTAGTGATACCATTATTGTATAAATTTAAATGTAATGAATATAATAAAAAAAATTATATAATTTATTATGTAGATGATGTATACAATAAATTGCTAAATTTTATTTTGTTCAAAATTTTATTTTAAATAATATAACTATTTTGAAAATAATTAATAGGGTTTTTGATAGTCATCATCCCAATTTTTGTTTTAGCTATTGTATTGATTATGTTTAACTTTTGTACTTACAAAGTTTTCCTTTTTTAGCCCATGATCAAAAAGTGGGTTTAGAATTTCCATTTCATTTGTTCTTTTTTTATTTAAATATTGTCTATATTCAACTTAATTTTATGCTTACATTTTTTAGAATTTAAAAATAAAATGAATTAAATTGTTTTGATAAAAAATTTATAATCTAAAAAAACGAACCATAATCTATTGGTTTATCTATATTGTTTTGAATAAGTTCTTTAGTTGTTTTATGTTTTTCTAGTGGTATTGTTTGAGTATTACAGAAGCATAATTACAGTTTCTTGACCTTTGCCTGTGACTTGAATGTCATTGTGCGTAGCCAATGGGTGGACTCCCGTTTTTCTATCTTAATGGGAATACTTAGTTTAACAGCTCTTAAGTATAGGCTCGTCGAAACTCATCACTTCTGTTTCAGAATTTATCTCTATTTATCTCTATAGTTTCTTTTTCACCTGGTATCAGCACTATTTGCGTAGCTCACAGATTGAAATACATCCTTAGATACTCATTGATGATTAACATTAACATGTATTAACATAAAATTAATTGATCCTTTATTAAGAAAATCAGTAATATTATCAAATCTCTCCTTCGACTTTTAACGAGTAATTTGCATAATTTGTTTGTTAATCACATTGGTTTGTAATTTTTTATTGATGAATTTATATTTAGTATACCGATGGAAATAAATCATCTATAAAAATCTATTCACTCGCGAGCTTCTCATCACAAAACCAAGAAAGAGAGGTTAATTAATACATTTCTTCATAAACTGAAAAAACGTATTTCTCACAGTTGCTTCACTCCTGCATTTCGAAAAAGATTTGACCCGGTCAGGTCAGTGATGAACAGTTACAGGTGGTTTGGAGGTCGACGAAGAACGATTAACAAAACTTGCACGGCCGTAATGGTCTAGCTTGATTCAGTGAGAGATAGATAATGTCTTTTGTTATTCTTTTTCTTCATTTCTTCATTGATCTCGCGGGCCGATTCTCCCACTTTGCGACGATTTTTCGTGTTTTTTCTCTCTTTCTTTACCTTTTAACACCTCTTTATTAACGACGCCGCACAAAAATCCATGCGAAGTCACACATGTGACAAATTGGGTCGCTAAAATTTGTAATAATTAATAATAATGCATTTGTGAATTAAAGTACAAATATGTAAGTGAATTGTGTATAACAAGACTGTTTACAACATGAAGAACAACAGGTAAATCTTCGGACATAGTTGTTTACCGATTAAACCAGATTCTTCGTAGCAAAAAGTAAATAAAATTATTTTTTACCTTAATCGACGCGAATTCTTCAACATCGCAATACTCACAATTTCAAACAACCATCTATTTTTACAACTATGTGTAATCTATTAGATTCCTTAGATTATTTTGAAATGGCTTTTTTTAATAAAAACAAAACGTTTAAACAAAATGATAATATATACTAACATAAACTTATTTTTATTCAAAATTTAAATATTTAAAACCATACAGCATTATAATAAATGAAGTTATTAGTATTAATGACTTTGATATTCTTATTCCAACGGTAAATAGTCAATTCAGTATTATATTTGTTAAAAGACAAATAATCTAATAATAATAAAAAAAATTCAATTTAAACAATGGCTAATACGTTATCTTATATTAGTTTTGAACTAACAAGGTCTTATAAAAGCACTATCATCACTCATAAAATTCGATTCAAATAAAAGAAAAGAAAATCTACTATCTACGAATTTCCTTTACCTTTCAGACCATTTCCACGTGGGAATAAATCGAAGCTTCATAACGAGAGGAAACCAAAATAAAAAACACCAGCGCAAGTACAAATAAGTAGAGCAAGGGAAGAAATGTAGAAACATAAAGGAGCAAAGTAAGGAAGGAAGGAAGGAAGGAAGGAAGGAAGGAAGGAAGGAAGGAAGGAAGGAAGAAAGGAAGGGAAAAGCAAAGGTAATTTGACTATAGGTTTTGACCTCGCGTGTGAAAATTATAATTCTCAAAGGTAAATGCAGTAGTAGAAGCAGAGCAGCAGAGGCAGCGACACAAGGAGTTGCACCTGCTTTGCCATCAGCACTCGAAATTGGAAACCATATCGTGGGATATACAGATTATTATGCTATTAGGACATAATAGGGAGGAGCCGGAGAAAGCAGTGCCTCGGCGAAATTGTGGCGTGTGCAAGTGGATTTCGCAGTCGAGTTCTCAGGACTAACGCCACCCCCGCATTTCACCCCCTTCTATTCATCGTGCTCCTGCTGCTGCGCCTCGTGTGCCAGTGTCTAAGGGGCTGAGTTCACGTTCACGACTATGAAGGAACGTGAACGTACGTCACGAGAATGCCGGGCGGCCCGAGGAGGGTAAACACTAATATTATAAATTTCATTAAACTTTGCCGACTGCGAAACTCACCGTTCGATTATTAAAAAGAGCTCGATTGTCACGTTATGTTGTCTATTGGTCTATTGTTGTGATGTTAAACAAAAATACGTATCTTTTGTTATTAATTTGCATCAGTACTAGGGCTTAATTGTTCTTTTAAACACTCCATTGCTTTCGTCGCTTTTATATTTCATATCGATTTTTAATATAAAAACTAGGCTTTCGGTTAATTTTTGAATTATTAAAATTGCTCTCTATTGTATTTCGAGTTTTCATTATCACTAAAGTTTTTATGTTAAAGAATAGCTGTCACCTACAATAGTATTGAATTCCATTTATGCCTCGAAATTTTTGTCAATTAAAATAAACGGGATGGAAATAATTTTACTTACTACATTTTTATTCGTATTCATCTTTTAATTTACAAGCATTTCAAACGTACATCATATTAAAATATTAACTCTAAAATATTTTAAGTTTAAAAATAAAGTATGTTTAATGCATAAAATTTCAAATAAATATTCTTTATTTGATAATTTAATTTTCATTAGATTATTAAATGATATAATTGAAAATTTAAAACATCGCTTTATTGATTAAAATGATATTTTACACTACTTAAATATAATTTTTATGCTACCTCGATATTTCTCTTAAAAATTAATTTTTTTATAGTTCAATTATTTTATCTATATTTATTTTACTGTATATCAAGATAATATCTACGTAGCTAAATGATATTGATAAATGTAAATTTTTATTTCCTTAAACATAATATAATTATTTAATAGTATAACTGATTAAATATCTTCACAAAAAATATTTAATTTATGTATTATTTATAGTATTGAAATCTATTAATGTAAACTGAAATCATAAAAATTAAAAAATCATAATTTTCTATAATTTAATTATTTTGATTTAGAATTTTATGTTTATATGTGATTGTATCGATATTGTTTATATATTTTGAAGTAAAAAAAACTGAGATTTTGTTTGTTATATTTAAATGGTATATAATAAGAATTGAACAAAAAAATAAATTAGAATTTAAAATAAAAAAACACATATTTAACACTTTTTACATACTATTTTATTTGTATAAAATTTGTCATTAACTTAAATTTCATATTAATATGAATTATAAAATAAATATTAATCACAATTAATAATTTTATAAATGTTAAGACTAATTACTAAATGATTAAATTAATAATTCTTATAAATTATGTATTATAAATAGTTATATAAATTATAATCACTATAATTTTAATCAACTAATTATTTAATTACTTAAAGCATAAATTATTTAATTAGAATTTAAATGTAATTTGATTAAGTGTAGATGATACAAATATAATAAACTTAAATATTAAATGGTAGATATGAAGCTAGAATTTAAGATTTAAAAAACTGGATATATTTGAATAAGTATTATACCACTATTTTCACACGTATTAATATTCATTATTGATAATCTAATTTGTAAAAATTATAAATACATGTAATAGTTTAATTCTTCTATTAGTAACAGTAAATTAGTATTTTTTAAATTTTATTGGAGTTTAGAAATGTTAATATGTTTCTTTCATAATTTTTTAATGTATTCAACAAGGCATATTTAAATTATCTTCATACATATTTCTCAAGTCAATAAGTCTTACATCAATGTTTACGTAATCAATTAAGATTGGATTTCTCCAATAATTTGAAGAGTACCTTTGCACCATATAAATTTCATTAAAAGTTCAATTTCTCTAGTTCTCAAAAAGACCTAAACTTTGATGAGTTTGGATTAAACATTTCAAGATTTATTTAAAATACTTTTTATGAATTTTAATAATAATGACATTTTGTACAAATATTTGAATTCTTCTCTATTATATAAATGTGATTGTTACGGTACCAATTTTATTTTGTATGAATATTGGCAAATTGATTTGGCGGTTCGTATTGATCTATTTAATTGAACTAGTATTAATTAGTCATTGTTACGTAAAAAGAATGATTCAAGTTGCAATATTTCTGAATAGCCCAACAATCAATCTTTATCTAAGAATCCGTTTTCACATATTTCTATAGAAGTGAATAAAGGAAATAATCGAAAACTTATTAAATCCATTTGAATAAGAAATATTTGAATGCTCATAAAAATTCCAATTTAATATCTACCACATTCAGTTATGTTCTCGAAATTACAAAGATCATAAAGTTGCCGAAAAATACGTTAAAAAAAATATACATATATATATATATATATATATATATTATTTTTTATTTTTAGTTGGGCTATTCTCTTTGTTTGATGCGGAGGCGAAGGAAACAGGTGGGCGTGGTGAGCATAAAGGGAAACAGCGAAAACCGAAGGACGGAACGAAAGAGAGTTCAAACGATTGCAAGAAAGAGAGAGAGAGAGAGAGAGAGAGAGAGAGAGAGAGAGAGAAAGAGAGAGAGAGAGAGACCGAAAGAGAGTTTTTAAGTGGCTTCACGTGTTTGAGGGCTTGCGAAGGAGTTGCGGACCGAAGTCCATCCTCTCTTCTAAAAGTGCGAACGAGCACCACCGTAAAAGTGTCTTACAAATAGGTGTTAAGATGGCGTCCATGTACGTCCCACGTTGTTAAATAAAGAAGAACCACTAGCATCACCAGGCGAGACAAAGTAATTTTGAAATGTAACAGCAAAGTGGGAACACAGAGAGAGAGAGAGAGAGAGAGAGAGAGAGAGAGCGAGTAAGAAATGCGAATCTAAAGACGATCGACGATGCTTTTGCAGTTTGTTTGAGCGGAGGCTCCCGAGCAACGTTTTCATTTTTTTTTTTTTTTTTTATTTTTTTGTACATACACTCGAGCGCTAAAGTAGAAGCTAGCTTTGCAAACGAATAATTCTCTATCTTCATCTCTCTCGTCCTTTATCCTACTGTATTTATTTCTAGGAGGAATGGCTCTCCCTCCCGCAATATGAAAATGTATATTTTGTTGAAAACGGCAAGAAAAAAGTAAATGAGAGCGAAGAGAAAACAGAAGGACGAAGAAACTTTTGTGTGATTTTCGGAACAGCAATAAGAGAATAAAGTTTGATTTCGATTGATATTGCTATTAACTTTTTTTGCTTTTCGTTTACTTAGCTTTTTTCAAGAAATACAATTATTCCTGATAATTCTAGAATGATGTTGAAAGCTCTCAATCAATATATTGTGAATTTATTTAGAAACTCTCCTAGCTGTTTATTGTTCTATAAGTGAAAATAAGAAAAACTCCATTTATACCCAGTAAAATCAAATTTAAAAATTAAAATAATTATTCGAATAATATGATTGCAATGACGTAGATTATCGTCGTTTATATTCATCCCTTAAAAATGTAGTGAAGAAAAATAACCATTTTGTGAGTATTTTTAAATTTAAATATTAATTTATTTATTCGTATTCAATTTTGAAAAATAATTGAATACTATTTTAAAACCCTAAATAGATTCCGCAGATACATACCGAAACATTTGTAGCTTTAAGTATTATTAGAAATTCTAAATATGAAAGGTGAATTCATAATTAAAGTTGTACGTGTATATACACGAAGGAGATTGCTTAGACAGTTCTTATCTTTGCTTTGATGCAGAAGGTTGCTTTCAATGAATACTTACTTATTGAAATGATTTTCAAATATCATTCTAAATATTTTTTTAAACACTTGATAAATATGCATGTAATAAATATTAATATCTGTAACCAGATAAATTTTTTATAGACTTATAATTAATATATTTTTTGCAATTAATATTTACATGCGAGTTGATCAATAAGTATAATTATTGTTTTTTATTTTTTTATTTGCGCAAGATACAAATCAGTATAATATATAAAAATTATCCTTTGCCAAACATCTTTTAAAATTTTTTTTTAAATTTTCATTATTTTATCGATTTAGCAATTGGATTTTTTCTTAATTATTTTTATTATAACGTTTTGAAAACTGATGCGACAATTACTAAGAATTAGCAACTAAAATATTAAACAAGGAATATATTAATTCCAAGTCGAAGTAAAAGGGGCATTCCGAGGACCACCGCGGGGTTAACAAAGAAAAGATTGGTGACCGTCCATAACCAGCAGGGTATCGTTTAGTCAATCATCTGACTAGAGGGTCATATCTTGCAGATCGTGATGTGCCTGTGACAGTTCTAGGCGCCAGAACGAATACAGGGGATTAAGTTCAGGTGCAGCTTCCACAATGCGACCGGCGGAACCTCCGGGGTAGCCTCGACCACCCTGACGCGTAAGTCGGCAATTATGGAGATCCGTAGATAAAAAACACCCCCCCCCCCACCAAGCTGCGTATTGTTCTAGAAGAAGCTTAAGGGACCCTTGAAATTCTCGGAAAATGAATGACATCATCGGTGACAACCTTCTTCAAAATAGTCGGCGGTAGCCTGGAAAACAGCATGGACATTTAATTTGAAAGTGCCTTAATGAAATCGGAGAAGAATGAGTGGTCATCGACTCTCTTATTGGTCCTTTGAACTCCAGGTGTACATTTTATATACTTGCAAAATGACCTCAAAAGAAAAAGAAATACCTGAAATAGTTTTCAGAGATTAAATGAGATCGATGGTGAAATTTTACAGACCCTGATTTTTATGATATGTTGTAGTCAGTGTATCAGACAATCGACATTAAAACATGAATATTTCTAGCGTATTTTGATGGAATGTCTAACTCACAACTTTCCCAGTAAAAGCCGTGAGATAGAATGTGATGAATCTTAAAAATGTATAGTGACCTTGCCGATACCAATAGTATCAGAGGAAAATTTCTCATGTACAATAATTTGCATCACTATTTTTTGAATTGATCATAGAACTATAAAATATTCCTCCTTAAAATAAAAATTATTGTTCATTTTTTTTATAATCTCAATATTTAATACATTTTTTAAAAATAGAAGTAAATTATGCATTTAAAATAAAAAAACTAAATTACTGTTTCTTTTGAAAGATATGCAAATTAAATTCTTAATTTTACTTAAGTATTTTCAGTTTTATTTCAAATAACTTTTTTAGATTTCTAGTTTAAAAACTTTTAATGCGATTTTTAAAATATTAAGTTAAAAAATAATATCTGTATGTATATAATATTAAAATTATAATAAAATTGTTGTTTAATTTAACTAGTATCATATTGAAAAGTTATTTCATATAACTATACGTACATAATTATACCCACAAAAATAATTTTGACAATTGATTTTTTTTTTTTTTTTTAATGAGGTATTTAAAGAATATAATATAATCCGGTATGATAAATAGTAAAATAACAATAAAGATTGTTTAATTTGCACGAAATTTATTTTATTATTTTACTGTTTCGTAAATGAATTATTTTTCACTGCTTGTAAAAAAGAAAATAATTTAAAAATCTATATAAAATGAAAATATACGATATGCATTACTTAATTATAAAAAAATTTTACCTTTATCATAAAAATCATAAATTCATAATTAAATTAAATCAATGTGTATTTCTTTAATTTGAAGGTGATCGCACTACCAGTTCCCAAAATATTTCAATTAATGGCAACATAAGCTCCCATCAACATTAACGACACTTACTCGATATTTCCATTTTAACTCCCTTATATGGATAAAGTGGTGTATAAATGAAATATAAGAGAGAGGTACCACAGGTCAAAAGTTTAATATGACAATTTTCTGCATAAATACGCAAAAATTTACCTTTCCATTTTAATATTTTTAAGCCATCGTTGATTACCAATAAAACGCTTGAAAATACCGAAAATAAAGAACGTCTATAAAAGAAATATTACAGATGCACATATGTAAGCGACACTTGGTTCTCTTTCGTAAAATTCGTTCTCTCTTTGTTACCCTTTTTCACTCTTGCCTCCTTTTTCAATATTCACTTGGCTACGTAGGCTAAGCGACACATACACCATTGAATTTCTCTTGTTTTATTACGTGCTCGCGCGTCCCAACAAAAATATACATTTACCTACGAGTAATGACGGGGAGGGGAGGGGGTAAAGGCGAGAAGAGACCGGAATACAGTTCGAGCGAGAGAGAGAGAGAGAGAGAGGGAGAGGAAAAGAAGCTGTTAAATTGATCGCTGATGTGTCCTCCATTCAAAAAGCAAAAACGACAGCCCACGTACGGCCGCAGAAAATCGGAGCATGTGAAATGCGTGAATGACGCAATAAAATCTAGTCTAAAAAGAGCCTGTCGCGTGTGAACATCCGTATGTCTTTCTTTTTCTTGCCACTCAATACTCGATTGCTTTTCTCTCGAGGATGAATGGAAAAAGATCTTTTTATCCTTTAGCAAGTGCTCCGAAAACCCTCGCTCATCGATAAAGATTCTCCAGTTCCCAAACCATCAATTCCTCATGCGTTCGTATATGTATAAACGTGCTCAAAAGCTGAACTCGGAATTCATAAAACAAAAAACGAGATTTCTAACGCATTAAGATTTTTATGCAAGGCTGACATTTTTATTTACCTTTGGGAATGGTCAGTATTGGGACAAGTGCTTACATATTCTACCAATACTGATAAACTACCCACTTTCTATACATATGTATTTCAGAGATATTTCAAAAAAATTCGAATTCTTATGAGTAGTGCAGTTAAATGTCCCCTTATTGTAAGGATTAAAAAAAATTTTATGCCTATAATCCTACTTGATATTTTAAAATTTAGCAAATGATATACACTGTTAAAAAAGATATAAAAGATCAAAACTATTTCATCCTTTGAGTTTGCATGAAAATCATTTAGATTTTTTTTTTTTCAATTTAATAAGGATCGAAAGAGTACATTAGTATATTCCTTATATTTTTATTTTTACGCATCAAATATGTCTACTGGAATATTAATATGTACGTAAGCAGTACATAAAATTCTTTCTTGAATTGATTAAACCTTAAATTTTGCTAAATGTATTTTTAATATTTTAAGTAACTATATAGACTTTGGTTTGTACAAGACTTTTGTTAATTATATAAAATTTAACATTTATTTAAGTTCGTAAAATATTTACGTCCTTTAAATACTATCGAAATATCAATAGTTTACCTTTTTCAACAGTCGTAATCGTTGTTGAGAAAATATTTTATTAATTCTTATGATGTTATATGCAACTATCCGATTGACATTATTCATTTAATAAATCTAATATTAAGTGATATCAATCCTATTATAATTATGTATTTTTCTTGAAATATTACAAAATAAAAACGGAAACATGTCCAGTACCTGCAATAATTTAATATTGAATTTATGTTAATTATTTATTTTAATAATATAAGTCATTTTAGTTAAAAAATCTATTTAAAAATTGTTTTTTTAATTTACCTAATATATTTTAGCAAAGTAAAAAATGAAAATTTTTCTTTAAAAACTTATTAAAATATAGTTTTAACTTATATTATTCAACATTTGTGAAAAGTTGTTAAATTTACTTAAAAGTTAAACTTACAGTAAAATATTAATGGTTATACAATGCAATTAATAATTGATAACATATTTTTTTAAAAAATAGTAAAGTTATGTGAATTAGTAATTTCGAAAATCTACTTATATTATTAGTTAAAATGTAGATATTATAATTATTTAATGTTTTATGATGAATTCAAGTTTTATTTTATTATGTTACATTTTTATGTACATTGTACAAAAAGAACTTACTGAATAATTCTCCACTTTTACGATTATTTTATACTAAATTCTTCAATTGCTATTGATTTTGGATTTTAGCATACTTGAAATAATGATTAAATTCTGTCCATTTTCAATTAGTATTTGTAATAATAATATACTCATATAAAATCGATTATTTACGATATAATAAAATATTAGTAATTTATAATTTGACTATCGAATTATTTTTCATTTATTATTTTCACATAATAATTCAAAATTAAAAAAATATATTAGTTAATTATCAACAAGCATCTTATTGTATTTGTCGAAATATTTCGAAATTTTTTACATTACCACTAATATTATTAAATGTATATTATTAAATTAAGTGATGAAATTATAATACTTGATAATGAAAATTAATGAGCATTGTTATTATAATAATCAAAATTAAATTATTCATTATAACGATGGTAACTACTTTTAATTAGTACTTACTTAAACTTACTTTCTTAAATTATTTATTCATTTCCTTCCCTTATTTTTTGTTATTAGATTAATTACTTACAATACGAGTACATTCAAACGTACTCTATTTTTCAAATGTTAATATTTTTCATAAATTAAATAGTATTAATCAATGCCTGTTAATAATTTAAATATGTATTGAAAAATCAAAGATTATTTTTTAATAAATTGATAATACGTGCATTTTTATCTATCGATTAGTACAATTGCAACATTCTTTAGTTAATAAATGAAAGGAGCTATTGAGATAAAGTATTATTTTAATTGCAATGATGCATCAGTAAGTTTTCAAAAAAAAAATTATGTCACAACTAATCATGGGAATAAAATCGAAAAATAAATTTACTTCTTCCTTGTTTTCGTAAATTTTTTACAAATGATTGTATTACATCCCATGGCTTTACATTCATGAATCTTGTCCCTTTGTATCATAATGGGAGAAGTAATTGAGTTTAGCAAAGAATGAAACTCAATTACGATGTTTGCGAGCATTCACTTTTTCAAAGATAACAATCGCCTTTAAGTTCCAAAGCTTAAGGAAGAAGCCACTTCAGCTACAAATATTATAGCCGTTAACTACAAAAAAATGTTAAGAATAGCGTGTGAGGATCATTGCAATTATTACTCTGTTACCTGGTATATTGTTAGGATAATTAGATTCAGTGCAAGCAAACTCGCGGCTGCTGGATGCGCCACAAGATGCTCGAGAGTAAACGTCAAAAGATGAAGAGGGAGAAAATTGTGACGCATCTCTGTAATTTCTCGTGTGCGCCTCAACTTTTATAGTAGCGTTCTTCTTGATCCTTTTCTCTCTTCTTTTTTTCCTATTTGGTACTCCTTTTTCGTTTTCTTTGACACTTTAAATTCATCCTCCTACATTATACTAATTTGACAATTTTCATATAAGAGGCAAGATAACATTGGAAAGTTCTGCCTGAACTTTATTGTCTAGAATAACTTTCAATTTCAGTTACAAAAGTAATTTTGAAAGTATTATTCATCCAAAATTACTAAATTATAAATAGAAATTATTATACTACAAAATACGGAATATTTATACATATTAATATTTTATTGTTGTCGGAAAATTTAACAATCAAAATGATTGTCTTGAAATTTTAAAGCTTTCTTCGAAAAATTTTGATAAAGTAAAGTCTTAAAAAATCTATTTTATAAATTTCAGTTTCAGAAGCCTTACAAATAAAAATCTATCTCTATCGACTACCAAAAGTATTGACTGTCAAAATTTAAATATATTTAAAAAAAGTAATTACATTAATTATGTAGATGCTGTAATTCAAATGTTTTAAAGGATACATATAAATTCAAAAACTAAAATGGAAAACTAATGTAAATTGTAAAATTTACCATACGTGACATACGTTTCATTTTTTTATCTTCTGTGAAATTTATTTAGAAAATATTTTTTTTCAGTTTTATTCATGAAGTACTAAAAAATTATTTTTTCTAAGCCTAAATAACACGTAAATTTTGTATAGACGTATAAAATATTATCATTAATATATTGGATCATCAAAAGAATTAGCTTGATATATATATATATATATATATTAATTTCTGATTATAAATGATATGGCTTTAATATTTATTCACTCGATATTCCTATACGAAAATATATGTTGATCCTAATTAAATTTTTATAAATTTTATTTTATAGAATGTGTGCCTCGTTAATTTTTAAATCTTTATAAATGTTATAAAATACATAATAAAGAATATACTTTCATGCATGAATATTTAGAGCTATCGTAATCAAGGCGACATCACAAAAATAGATTGTTTTTTTATTTCGTATCATTAAGTTAGTAAAATTGAACCATAATTAATACACACTTGAAAAAATTTTTTGACAACTTTTACATAATAAAGTACATTTAAAAATTCAAAAATAAATACATAGTGTTATCCTGCGAAGCGTTTCAAAGAAAGATAAAAAATAATTCGTCCGCTAAATATATTCGGAGGACATCAAAGAACCGCGTTTCTTAGGAATCTTTTGGATAAGTAATTAGGTTCATCATCGCATGATTTTCTCAAGCGTAAATCACAATTTTTACATCTGCTGTATAGATTTTTTGCACCGATAAATGTCTGACCTTTTATTTCTTTTTATTTTTCTTATCTGTGTATGAAATCAAAAATTTACCAAGCTTTGAGGATGAGGTTTGAGACTAAATGCACCGCGAGACTTTAAGGATGTCATTTCTCTTGAGTTCTAGGTTTGAAAATTAAATACAAAAGATGAGGTTTTGCAATCATCCAACATCGATTTAGGTCACATACGTGCAGACTTGACTCCATCCTTTGATATTTTACGTTTTCTGGGAATTGTGTATCTTTGAGAAATAAATCTCTTGTGCTGGAGTCAATTATATTTAATGTTTTTAATAAAAAATTATATAAACTTACTATTCCGACATCGATACTTTATTAACCTTAATGAAAGATTAATATAAATTATATACTTATATTCGATCTAAAGTACTTTGTTAATTATAAAATCAAATTAATATTCTCGCTACGTTGAAATGAGCAGCTAAATTTTTTAGTGGAACGATTAAAGAACATTGTATTTCAAATGAACAAGTAAAGTAAATTTATTGATTCAAATTTATAAATTTATAAACGCAATTATAAATATGTATAAATGTAAATTATTATGGATAATTATAATTTACATACTATAAAAGTCAATAAAATAATAAATTTTATTGTAGAAAACTAGTTTTATGAAAATTTGTACGAATGATAATTCAGTTAATGTAGGTGTATACTAAAAATAAGGTAAAATACTATATGCATATATATTTAATTAATAAAACTCTAAACTCCAACTTTATTTATTATATATAAATGCTCTATTTTACATAAATTATATAAATATGCATACACGATATCTTGAACAAGATTAGTTTTAATATATGATGAAATTGCTTATTCATTTAAGTATTATCATTATTTTTTAGCAAATTTTCATGTGTGCTTGTCAATTCTTTTATCAGTAAATCGTTAAACTGATTTACTAACTGTCTTTATTGTTCTACTGTTTCACTTTAATATTTATTTTCAATTATTTCTGACATTGGCTATCATAAAATCAGTGCAGGTAAATACAGCCGTCTATTCCGTAATAAACACGAACCATATAACTTTTCCATCCCCCTCTCTCTCTCTCTCTCTCTCTCTCTCTCTCTCTCTCTCTCTCTCTTTATATCTCTATCTCGCTCTTATTCGGTCTCTGTTTCAGCGCGCAGTAAAACGAGAATACGACTCTGGAAATCAAATCGCAAAAAGCTACCGTGAGACCAACTTTTCAAAGCTATAAACGAATCTGATGATTTTTGTGTTATTGTCGTTTTTTTTGTTTTTCATTCATTTTTCTTTTTTTCCCCTCCGCTTAACATAACCGCGATCGACAAGATCATTTGCGAACTGGTTCCCGGCGTGCGCTGTGAATTACATACGTACGTACATGCGTAGTACATGCCCAACTCACACGATTGTAAGTGATAGCTTTGATAGTTATGTGTTAAATATAAAGGATAGTTCACCGACGATGTTTGCACCGATGTTCACTATATACTTGCACTGCTTGCGATTGATACCTTTATGTTACGCGATATTTCCCTTTGACACTCTCTCTCTCTCTCTCTCTCTCTCTCTCTCTCTCTCTCTCTTTCTCCTCCAGCATCCATAAACCCGTGGACCAGACTTTCCACGTGATGAGCTTTCTTTTGTTGCGTTACAATATCGTAATGTAAGCCTGTGCTTTATGCATAGATATAATATTTTATTAGGGAAGATGGACGGGTATACGATGAGATAAACTTAATCCTGGCAGATGGAGAAAAAGAAAATTTTATGATTAATAAAAGAGTAACGTGATTAAAAAAAGAAATTTTAATTATTTTTAGACAATTATTTTACCAAGTAATAGGTCCTATTTGTATAAAGAAATTTTATAGTTGACTTATAATTACTTATATCAGAATTTGGGTTCTATTTAAATAACCATAAAAATAATATATCTAATTTTTTATTTAACACGCGATATATATCAAAGCTTTATTGGTTTAAAAGTTATTTACGATTTAAAATCATGGCTGAAATTTCAGAAAGGCTCAAATAATTTTTCGTTTTTTATATAATTACAAATCATAAATAACTTCAAATCTAATCAAGATTTTCACGTGTAGCAAGTCTTAAATTAAACTTTACTGCATCCACTTTCAAATTATTTTTAATTGATCTTAAATAAATAGTTACTCCATAATAAGTACTACTAACGAAATCAATTTTTACAAATTTTATTTATGATTACATTTTTCTTGTTGATAAGTAAGTAATAACAATATGTCCACTGAAATATAATTATAATTTAATTTAATCACTTTATTCAATATTAAATTATAATATATCAAGCATAAATTTACAATTTTCATATTTACAAAAAACATTCCTCATATTTCTCACGACATTAAGTAATGAAATCAAGAAAATAATATAATATTTTAACTTTTAGATTTCTATTGCTAAAAGTCACGATATATTTCACTATATTTTCTTATATCAATACTACTATGCCTCTTACTATTGCAATTAAATCCTCTTCATATTTTATATATTAAAATTTTGAATAATAAACATTCTATTAGTTATTTACAAATGACAATTAATTTTTTATATCAATACACTTATTTATTAAAGTTTCTGTCATGTTAAATTTAAGCAAAAAAGAATCATCTCAAATGTAAAGGTTTTATGATAAATCCATGATTTACGAGCCAATAACTAGATCCTTAAGAAAGACTTAATGTCAACCATATCAAGAAATCAGGTCAGAAGTTTAAAAATAATGAATAATAAATTCTGTATTTTTACAAAAAAGTTTAAAAAAGAATTTATAAAGATACGTGATAATCTAAAAAAATATTTATATTTAAAAAAGTCCTAGATATGTCAATACTGTTAAAAAATATAATATATTTTAAAACATAGTTTAGAAAATATTCCACCTAAATAAAATTTGAAGCAGACATTTAAATATTTAACTAAAACAGAAACACTTTGATAATAAATTATTTGTAACTCGTGTTTTTTAAATATACTTTTCAAAAATTTGTTTTTTAAATATTCTTTTCAAAAATTTGTCATTTCTATGATTTAAGTATTTAATTTGAAATCTCACAGTTAATTAAAAATATAGAAAATACACTTAAATAAAATTAGATAGCTTTTATATTTTCAGTACAAAAAATTTACATAAAAATATTAAAATATATAACCCCTCTTATGTAGTTCGTACAGCGAATAGAACAAAAAATTATTTTGTTAATCATAAAATTTTGATATTTTATCATTATTATACATTTTATCCATTTATTGTGGACACACAAAAAATATTTATTCACAAATAGTAATTGCAATAATAAAATAGTAGTAGTAAAATACAAAAATATATTTTATTATTATTAAAAATTGCTATATAATATTAAAAATATACTAAGTTTAGTCAGTAAACTTAAAATATTGGTTAAAATGAAATAAAAATTATATTTATTTAATTTACCAATATTCCTTCCATAAAATCATTTAAAAGAAATATAAAATCAAAAAAGATACATTTACATATTTAAGGTTGAGTCAATATTGCAACAAAATCAATATAAAAACATAGAGTTAATTATATTTGCTTATATTTTCGTATGCTGTACAAATACTTTTTAAGTGGTCACATACGAACACATTTAATAATATTAGCTACGTTAAAATGAAGTAATTATTGAGGATTAAAAAATTTTTTTAAAAATAAATAAAAAAGCATTACAAATAATGATTGTGCTAATTTATATAAAATTAAGTATATCATAGTTTTTATTTATTTCTAACTAACTACTGATAGATCGTGCGTTTGTATTAAATGCGCGAGAGAAAATATCAGATTCAATAAATTATTCCATTATATTAATAATAGAATAAGCCATAAATCAAATAGTAGTTTAAATATAATTATCGAAATCTCAAAAGTACATTCGTGTGTCTTTATTGTTTTGACATATTGTTTGTATCTTTCGAGCAAAATCGAGGTCGTTTTATTGAAAAAGGGACCACCATCAAAGTCACTTGGCTGTCGACGACATTTGCACAATTATTTGCGTCTGCATCAACTCCTGACTGAGACCAATCAGTTAATGTATAACGAAGCTTTGTTTGAGTAAAGTTTTAAAGGGCATTCACACGAGTTCCAGTGCAAGCAATCCTTCATTGTTTATCAGCGAGGGGTTCGTTACTCTTCTCAGTTGGACTTATAAGAACTGCGCGGTTGGTCCTTCTCTTCATCATTTCATTCAATGTTCCTCATTGTGTCAGTTGTGGCAGTTGTCGAACATACAACTCTGCACCCAGCATATTTTATAAGAACGCATGACGTAGTAAATTGTAAAAAGGGACCGGTTCGCCTTGGTGATACCGGAAAGTGGTACAGCTGGGATAATAAAGGAGTAGTGACACAGGATGCTGGTTTCCTCAGAAAACCGATGGGGAAAGGGAAAAAATGGAAAGTAAGCCGTCGTGAGGATTCGCTGATTATTATGACACATGTTAAACTCTGATTTTTTCATGGAATTCATTATTTACAAACAACCTTTTAAACGGACTACAAATAACAGGTAGCATATTAGGTTCATTACTTTAAATTGGATCTTGAGTTTTTTAAACATTAATTAAACATAAATCATAAAATATTTTAATAATTAAGTTGTCAAAGAAATTAAGAAAAAAAGAAGAAAATTATTTACGGGCTTTTATAATGAATATTAAAAATATAATAATGATAACTAAAGAATATTGGGAAAAAATACTTATATTCAAATTACGTGTCTGATATATTTAATCGTTATATTAATTTGGTATATTCTTAATTTATTTAATTATCCAATAGGACTTTTACTATATCATAAATTATACTAAAAAATATATAAAAGCATTATTGTTTTTGACTGATTAATAAAAAATGATTTTGATTATAAGTTAAAGAAAAAATGGAAAAGCAATGTATTAAATGTCCTTTCCACTGCTGTGTATTATATTAAAGTAATAAGGAAATGAATGAAATTTATACTCCTTAATAATACTAGCAGTACTTTATACAATAATTTTCTAAAAATTCTTTAATATATTAATGCGACGTATAATAAGTGCAATAAATAAGTGCAGTCTTACCAAAAAATACATTTGATTAAATTATTAGTTATCCAAATAAAATTTTTTAAAAAATGTTTATCTTATATTCTGTCTCGTGCATTTACAACGTATATGTTTTGTCTCCTTATTCAAATTGAATTAAAAAATTAATTTAAAAAAAAAAGTTAATAATTTATTGAAAATCCTTTAAAATTGGATTTATAAGCCTTCCGTATCCTATAATTGAAATCAATAAATTAATTTAATGAATTGACAATAATACTTTCACTTTACGTTCCTTAATCCGATTGTATGTATTGATTAAAACGCATTTATTCACTGAAGGATAAATGTGATAGCATTCGTATGCAAATATTTAACATGAGAAACCTACATAAATCTACATTTGCACTTATTATATATATTCTCTGTCGTTCACAAAAACACGGGATATAGTGTATAGTTTTTTGCTCTTTAAGAAATAAAATATAAGAATAAATCATTTAAAATATAAATTACTTTGAGTTATGTAAAAAAAAGAAACTAGATTCATACATGCAGAATTAAAATTATGTGATGATTATAAATGGCTTATGTTAATTTCTTGTTTTTCAATTAATTATCAATATTGTCTGAAAAGCATATTTATTGTCTTATTAAAATTGCTGAATAATGCTGATAATTATATTATTAATAATACGACAGCTTATTCTTTATGTTAATTATATTTTTAACATATTTTTCATTACGAATATGCCATTTTATACATCTTCACGTATTATCTCATGTTTAAGTTAATTTTACAAATGTACATTTACACGTTTGCACTTTTACTCTCTCCCACTCAATATTTATTCTATTTGTAAATACATTTACCTTAACGGTATAAGTTCTCTATTTGTCACGTTTCATCCTCCCACTGTCTTTTTCTATCTAGACGTTGCGTATTTTAGTGTTACTTCGAAATAAATTTATTTTACCTTTACATCTAAGTGAAAACATGACTAAAAGTATGTTTATTTTTTTTATAGTAATAAAATTTCTGCAGTAAAAATTTAAAAACATAATCCAATTTTTTTCATTCGTAATATATAATGGGGCTCAAAAAAATAAACATTAAAATGAGTTTTCTATATCGAAATATTTTTGTACCTGGTTGTGTACTATAATTTAAAGATAAATGAAGGTGTACTATTATTATCAGGTTAAAGTTACTTTTATTCTAATAGCATTATCAGCTACATAAATGTATGGATTTACATAAACTTCATAACTTTTATCATTTTTGAGCATATCTATAATTTATAATTCCAACATACACTTGTGGTATTCATAGAAATAGCAAAATAAAAAATATTATCATTTTATAAAATTGTAGATATTTTAATGACACATTATATATAGTATACCAAATATTTACATAAAAATCAATTGCCTTTAAATACGCTTTAGCCATACACTATTGCCATTTATTGTACTCGTGAAATATCGCCTTACAATACAATTTATCAAGTATATAATTTTTATCAAAAGTACACATCAATTCTTCCGAGGCAAAGTTGTTAAAAATAAATGTGTTCGCACTCGGCGAGAGGAAAAAATTTCACGTCAAGGAAGCAAGGTTTTAGCAACCCGTAGTCTTGGGTGTCTCCTGTTAATTTCGTATTCTTCCACACACACGTCCACACACACGTATAAATTTTTCGATGTTGCGCATCCAGCCACTACCACTAGGGCTCGGGGGCAGGGCGTAGACAATATCCTGTCGTTGGTACACAATTTGACGGGGATAAAATGAGCTCCAAGTTTACAGTGGTAAATTTGCACCTACCCCAATGATATTTCGATAGAGGGTGTATTTTCCTGAACGAGGTGGCTATTTGTCATCGTTCGAGGAAGTCTTACAACAGCCGGCGAAAAACAACACGAGAGACATACAAAGCAGAAAATGGAAGAGAAAAAGTAAGTCTTTACTCATGGGTTTATCTTGTTCTCCTCGTGTGACACTACACCTTCGACCCTTTTTCTTTCCTGTTTTTCCCTCTCTTTCTTTTTTAATATTTATTGGCTCTCTCATTCCTGCGTCTCGTCTGCTTCGTGCTACCAACTATTTCTATTTCTTTCTTTTTTGGTACACGGGTTCACTTTGGTACTTAACTTCAAATAACTCGATGAAGAATGCTGAGAACTTATATGTGAGCGAGTTTCGAGTGGACGCCAAGATTTTTAAACTGTCAAGTTCATGCAATTTGCTCTCCTTTCTTCTTTTATTTTTTCTATCTTCTTTTTTCTATTCTTCTTTCCGTATTTCATTTTTCTTCCGTACTGCGAATAATATGAAATAAGAACATATTCACTTCAAACAATGTCAGTTTATATTTCTGACGCATTTTATATGATTTTTATTTGTTTTTGAAATTCTCTATTGTACAAAAATATTTATATTCTACAGAGTAGCAGAAATAATTTTTAAATATTTAAGATTTAAATAAAATACTTTATAATAATTTAATTTCAATTCATTACATTTCCATTTCATATTGCAATTAGATTTGATATTCCAATCTCTATTTATTATAAAATATTTTTAATAGTTACATGTCGAACATTTGAAAAGCCCATTTTATTTATATTTGAGAGTAAATATAGCTGAATACATAATTATTAAGAATCTTTTAATGCATTAAACTTCTATTAAATATTAAATGTATTTTTAAAAATATCTAAAATAAATTAAGAAATTAAAATTGTAATTTGTAAAAGTTTGTTATCGTCATCTTTTTTATTTATAAAACATTCTATTTATATATGATTTTAATTAAAGAAATATTTTTACACTACGCAAACATTATTTAAATTAATAAAATCTAGTTCAAGACGTAATACTATTGTACCAACAATTTTAATATATTGTTTTAAGCTTCATTCAGTCAAATATATAAATTATTTTTCATAAAATAATTTAATATATAAAAATATGTTTTGTAATATAATTTTCATAGTTTATAATTCTAAATATGTTATTTTTTATATTGATTATCATATTAATTTAAAACAAAAAGAAGAAAAAAATTATTATGTTTAAAATCTCACTCAATTTGTTATATTTTAATATATCTCCAGAAATACAAGATTTTTTAAATTTTAAATAGTTTTAATTAGTTAATTTAAGCAGTTTTAATATTCATTAATGATAAAGTTTTTTCCAGGAAACATTGTTAATATAAATAGAATAGTCTGTATGTAACGGTTTTAAACATTTTATTACGTAGTAATATGCATGTTTAACTCACATTACCGAAGTTACTTTTCTACAAATGTTCGCTAGTTAGTAAAAAGAAGATAACAGAAGAAAAAAATAGAAAGAAGTATGAAATAAAAATGAATACCATAATTTTGACGAGAAAATACGTGTATACAGTTGAACAATTTCATTATCTTACAAAAATTTTTTACATTTTCATTTGAATACGACGTTACTACGTATGTTATTCATTATTATTATACACTAAGTTCACTAAAGGAATAGAACAGTTAATAATTTACCAATTTATAGTTCATTTTATTAAAGGAATACTATTCATTTTACTCATAAAAACTATTAATTAAATTTGAAGAAAAAAATAAGATTCAAGAATTTATTTTAAAAAGTTATTTAATATTAAAAAAATAATGAACAAATTAGGTGAAATAGATTTTAAATAAATTTCACCTCCATTTTCATGTGAGTACTCTAAAAATATTTTTAATGCGTACATATATTCGAATAGTATTGACGTTGTCGCATTAATTTCTATTTGATAAGTAATTGACCATTTAAATAAAAATGCATAAGAATACATATATGCGGAAGGTGCAATAGGTAAAAATATAGGATTAAAAAGGTAATGGTTTATTTAGAATGTAATTCACTACAAGTTCCACCAAAAAAAAAGAAAAAAAAAAGAGAAAAAAAAGAGAAAAAAAAGAAGAAGATGAAAACTGCTATATAAGGACACACGCCTGCGGGTATGTGTAAAGCGATAGCGAAGTAGAAAAAAAGAAAAGTATTGACTTAAAAAAAGAGTGGGCTATGGTTCCACATACACGTATCCTCGGTTAATTCTCGTCTTTGGTTACCTACATGCGTGTAAACAAGACCTAACGGTGCAACTTGTGCGGTCAACAAGCCAACTACTTCCACGGGTACCAATAGGTGGAGAAGCCAAATGTGGGGGCGTTAGGACCGTTTACGTGTATAGCCTTTACTAATTAGAAGGCCGGGAACTTCTTTGACAGCAAAAATAAACTTACCGAAATAATGCCAGGCTATAAAATTAATCTTAAAAATTCCTCTTGATCGCTACATTTGGTTCAAGGTTTTCAGAGACATCTCTTATAAGGATTTGTCGTGCTGGAACTGGAATAAATACTGGCGTTACTTGAACGATTGTCCATCATCGTAAAAAACTTTACTGATAGTAAACAAGGTTTATAAAAATTTTGATTTCAAGCTTCAAATAAGAATACATTAGCGTGGAAATTTGTTTCTCAACTTCAGTTTTCGTGTGTTCGCATATACATAAATACTTCCTCAATTGGTATCATACAAAACAACACTTGCCTAAGTGCTAAATAATCATGAATCTAGCACGCGATATACTAATTTCCTTACAATTTGCTGTTGAAGAGAGCGATTTAATCATTAATCCGTGCGTAAACATCTTTATCTCATTTTGGTGTAACCATCGAGCACACGTACACAATATCCGCACTACGCAATCGACTTAAATATTAGTCATTTTACATTATTTAATTTGTCCCAAATTAACCGAGCATTACGCACGTTTTCTCTTTATCTTCTCTCTCGTTATCTTCCGCACGCATTTCTCCCCCCCCCACCTCTCCCCCCTCTCCCCCCTCTCACTCTCTCTCTTTCTTTATTGGGTTATGTAAAGGAAAAACGACGAGTAACATTTAAAGCCAGGCGACTTTTTGCTTTTATTGTGCGAACGTGAAATGTGGGACATTAAAAGGTTATAAAAGTGTATAGGTAGTAGTCAGTTTGAGTACGAAAAGCCCCTCCGATACTAATAAAAAAAAGAATGTAAATGCCTGAGGTCCCACTCAACACGATTTCTCAGGTGCCGTATCTGCCATCAGCAATATGTTAATTATACCCGTTTGAGATGAGCTTCCCCTTTGCCCCCCTCCCCCTCCCTCCCCCCGCAGTTATGAAAAAGAGAGAAAGGGAAAAAGATTCGTATCTGCTTTCGTGACTATTCATTTAAAATTAATCCCGCGGTCTCCTCGCTGATTTAGTACCAATAATCGATAGGGCCACTTGAATGAATTCGTGAGCCCCTAACGCGTGTACACACGAACCGACATCACTTTATTAGTTCCTTTAATAATAATGCACGTAGAGAATAGAAAAAGAGAAAATGAGACAATTTTGATATGTGAGCTTCGGGTAGAACAAAAATAAAGTTTGATTTATCGCTCGTGACTTCAACGTCTCTGCTTCAGTGTGTGCCGCTCTGTAACAAGAGCAGCACACGCTTAAGGTGTCAATTAAATATTATTGAGAGATCATTAATATTCTGAAATCTTCGCCTCTGGCAATTTAAGTCATTTCGGAATCAATTATATGATATGTTTCATTAATTACAAATTAGTTTTGGAGGTTTTACATAGTAATGATGCTTAATGTGAAAGATTAAATTCTTAAAAAATTTTTGCGGCAACATTAGAATCTTTATATTCTGCCGATGAACACAGGATAAAATTTGTATTTGATATCAAAACAAATCGTTAAAAGAAACTTGTTTCGGCGGATTATGCAAAATGACTTTGATTATTATTATATTTATTACCTCTTCCGCTTATACGAATACAACGTGTCCAGCTTTATGTTTATAAGACAATCAAAGAAATATTACAAAGTGAAAAAGAATTTCATGTGTATAAAAACAGCCTGTGTAATACTAATTTAATTATATGTTTAATAATGTTTCATAAATGAATAGCTCTGTCCGAATCAATCGAAATAGCGCCCCAAAAAAACAAAAATTTTAATCCTAAATTGCCCGACTATACGCCCAGTGACCTACTCTAATGTACCCCAATTTCTTTGCAAGACAAAGCATTTTATTTATAAGCTAACTATTTCATATAAAAAGACCAAGTATTTTTATAAACAAATTCTGGTAATCATTGAATAAGCAATTTAAATCGAATAATCTGAAAGATTTAAAAAAAAAAAAACCACTGAAGTGATCATTATAATGCACCCTACCATACAATTCACGGGTAATAGATCTTCCTTTTAAAAAAGTAATTTTTACACGCCCAACGCACAAAAATGTCATAACCAAATTAAATTTAAGATACGACTTTGTAGATAATCAATCTACGCTCGTATAATCGATTACCGTCATTGACTGGGAAAAATCTGAAGATGATGTTAGTTAAATGAAAAAATATAAAAATGAAATTAAGTGATTTAATCTGTCAATTCGAAGTAATATCGAAGGCTCGCATCATGAGCGATCAAATGCGTCATACATAAGTGCATATGAATATATATAGACGGAGGAATACAAATACACCGCTTTATATGCACACATCCATCAAATGAAATGAAATGAAAAGAAAAAAATAAACTTTTACTTAGGAGCGTACAAAAGGAAACTAGTCCGGAGCAAAGTTGGCACAGAGGGAATAAATCGATTGCATCACACCAGGTACACGTGTGTGGATATTTACGAAAGAAGGAGAAAATGAAGGAGAGGGTGGAAGAAAAGAGCAAGTGTACGAGAGTAGAGAAAAAGAGAGTGAGAGAGAGGGAAACAGTAGAGTGAAAGATAGTGCGAAGAAGGAGGAATTCATTTTCTGCTTGGCCACCCATGAGATAGGACATAAATCAGGTAAGTTGACCGTAAGGAAGCTTATGCCGACGTAATCAAAGACTGACTGATGAGTATGTGAAATAATTATCTTCCGGGGGCCGAGAGGGAGATCATTAATTCATAATTCTAATACGCATATTATGCACGACTTAGTGATGCTTCGCTGCTTTGCCTCTGAACTTTTGAAAGTGATTTGCACAGGAAGAAGTCACTCGCAATATATTTCTTTTCAATCATATTCCAGTTTTTTTTTTTTTTTTTAATTAATGATACGAAATATCAATGTCAAATCTTGGATTTTACGTAAAACAATCTCTGTAAAGTAGTTTTGCCAAAGCAATGTACTATTTTCATGAGAAGATTTCATATTTCTTTTCAATGGTATTTTATTCTTCTTTATACTGGACCAACGATAATAACAAATGTTTCTGTTCTAGCTTAAAATTTTAATAACCCTTTGGAAAATAATATGGCCAAATCAAAAAATGTCAATACTCTTTGTAATTATATAAAACTTAATATTCCTGAAGACATAATCTCGATATTAAATAAATAAATGTTATTTTTAAATAATATGTATTTCACCAATTAAACTATAAAATTTTTTTCGTTTTAATCTTGAATCATTGCTTAAAGATAATATTTATTTTAGTAAAAATATTTTTAATAAATTCATTTGTTTACGTTGCATTAGTGGAATTATAAATATAACTTTTTTTAAAATTATTACTGTAAAACATAATTTATTAAATTTAAAAACTATTAATTCTAATTTTTAATTATCTTTTCTCCTTTACAATTAAAAAGAATGTAATAATACTTGATCTTTTTCCAATATTTCTCATTTAAGATATGTAATTTTTCTTTCTAAAGCCAGTAGCCATTGTATTATTATAAATCTACTTGATAGATTTGGCGAAAACGTATATTTTATTATGTTTTTTTTTAAAATTGATTATAAATAATTTATAAAATAAATCCTTGTTGTTTAAAATATTTAACTAAAATTTAGTGAAAATTTACTTTAATACCCAACACATAATTCTATAAAGCTGAATTAAAATTAAACATGTAATCAATATTAGCAACTTCAAGATAATACACTACTTTAAAATTAAATAAAATTGAAAATTCTTTAAAGCTTGTTAATTAAAATAATTGGTTTTTTAAATCTTATATATTGTTAGAAACTTAATTCTCTTTATAAAAGAACATTAATATTTATATTTTATTACAAAAATTTATAATTATGCAATTTCATTTAATATTAATATAAAGAGCATTTTTCATAAAAACAATAAATTTTTGTTTACATAGACTGTTAATAGTGTTAAAATGAAGTATTAACAAGTACATAATATTCATCAAAATTTCATACGAAAAATGACGCTGTATATGTTGTAAAAATGGTTTTGTATATCGATCGTTCATCGTTAAAAGTAATGACAACATCGCTGCAGAACTTACATTGTCTTATCTAAAGACTCCACTATATTATTAGTGAATTAATAATCACCATATTAAAAATGCAAAAACGTATTTAGAATTCTCTGTAACTAATGCACAATAATAAAATAAAATAATGCGTGAACTTTGTAACCTAAAATGTCCAAAATACTTTTGAATATTTGAATAATGATAGATTAGATTTTGGATATTTATTAAGATTGTGTATATTAACTATTACGCCCATTTCTTTGTGATTATCGAAAATTAAAAGAACATAAATCACTCTTACTATTAATTTATAGAACATAAATATTCATTGCTATTATATGAATGTGTGGAAAATTTATCTTATAGTTAATTTTGAAGAAAATAAAATGAAGTAAAATATTTGGAATTTATATCAAATTTTATGTAAAGTTTTGTTATTATTATTATTACAAATTTATCTTTACCAATTTATATTCATATTACAAATCAATAATATTAGATTAGTATAATAGCACATTCAAATTTAAAAAATGTTATCATTTGAGTAATTGATTAATATTTTTTTTTCAATTACTGAATAGAAATTATCGTTTGAATTTAATGTGAAGTGACAAATAAATTACTCTTATATACAGGCCACATAATAAATTTTCTGTAGATCTTGCATTGATTAATTTACGATATAATTGATGATGGATTATGAGATTGTAGCATTCATTAAAAGAATTTAATTAATCTAAAAGTTCTATTATCACATAATTTTACATTATTATAAAATAAAATTAATTTTCATGAAATATATGATCAATATCAAGTAGTCGATATCAAGTACAGCTCCAATCATTTAAATGAAACAAATTCACTCGATTTCTAAGTATATAAATTATGAATTAATAAATTAGCATATTAAAAACGATAATATTAAAAGGTTTATACTTTAGTTTGTATGCTCTAACATCTTATTAAGTATATCAATTTTTTAAAATTAAAATAACATTTTCATGTTGTTAATATTATTGTTTTATAATAAAAGTCTCCATGAAATTAATATTCAATATAATATTAACTTATAAAAATAAAGAAGAAATTCTATTTTTAAAATTGATTTCATGGTCTCAAACCATGAGATAACTGACAAGCGAGAAAAGCTTATATTTAAAATGTTTCTCGACAAAGTCGGAGATGGAAAAGTAAAAGCGCATGAAATAACAAAAAATCATTTGCGAGTTATCTTCATGCGAGCGGTTACGCTCAGATATTTTATGATTTTAATCCACGAGGTGATATTTTAGCCGGACTGCTGGTTAAAACAATTGGTTACAATAAAAGTTGTGACGCATAGTATCTAAATTAACTTTTTTGAAATATATCTATGCCTCGAATTTAAAAAAATTTTATTGCTTTTTTTTTTTTTTATAATGTTAAAAGTATTTTATTAAAAAATATGAATCCTTTTTATGTTTTATATTTATATATTTAATAATTATTCCATTATCTTTAGTTTTTTTTCGCTTAGAAGATTGATAAAAATGATTATAATTTTAATTTATAAAAAATAAAATTATAATCATCATGCGGCAATAGTTTTATAAATTTTTTTTATGGTCATGTTAACGAATGAACTTTGAACATAGTAATCGGTTACCCAATTTAAAAACTAAAACTTTACAACGAATTTATAGGAGCTTTCCAAATTCTTATGTTTTCCGAATCTAATCAAATATAATGAATTTGAATATAATGTTTGTTTTCCCTCGTAAATTACTTGTTTATTTCGACTATTTGACATTTCATTGTGTGACGCATGCATAAAGGTATACAAAGTGTTTAAAGTACTGCACAAAAAGTTGGACAAAGGCTTAGGGGTTCGGCAAAGATGTCAAACTGTCCCGAGGATTGAATTACAAAATCCATTTAACACGAACTCTGAAGGGACCCGAAAGGTTTGTTGCAGGAGTGCAGCATATGTGTGGATCGAGTCATAAAACGAGTTGTAAAGCGACTAAGTGATATTTCACTAATTACGTACTATAAATACGTGACAAAAGTCGCGGTAAATAGTTGCTTCAAAAGAAACAATTCACGAATGTCAAAGCGAATCGGTTTTAAATTGTTTCAAAATTAACTCGAAATAATGACAATGCAATGAATTTGTATTTCTTTATTCATTATTCACGTGAAATTATTAATAAAAATTGATATGAATGGGCTTGAATGAGTGTAATTACCTTGAAAAACATCACCATATTAAATATTATTATTATTATTATTATTATTATTATTATTATTATTAAATGTAATTGAATCAAGTAACAATGTTCGTCAATTGCTTTGTCACCTAATTTTATAAACAACATATATACACAATCGGTCTTATATTAAAATATACAGTCGAATATATATTAATTGTTTCTTTTAAGCAGTTGAATATAATACAATAACTCTAATTAATCGTAACAAGAGAGTATTTATTTATATATGTCTTTAACAATATCAATACTTATTCATATATAATTTTTTAAATTAATATAGAAGTGTAACAGTTAACTTTTTAAATAAATAATAATGGTGTAATTTTTTAATGACTTTTATCAAATAATAAAATTGTGACTCTGAATGATTAGGTTATTTGCAAAATCATTAAACCTATTTAAAAATCACTGCATTCACTTATTATATGACTTTATTTATATTTATTCTGATATATTGAAAAGCACGCGGATATTGCACAATAAAGTTTGCTGATACAATAAATAATATTACCATTTTTTTTATTTTTTCATCAATCAAAAATTCAAGGAAAAGCTGTTTCTGGTTTATAGAATCATTGTTAAATTGTTAATAAAGTATTTTACAAGTTTGTATACAATTTCAAACTCACATTATAGATCGGGAAGTTTTTATTTTAAAACATTTTTTATCAATTCTAGATTTTATGTATTTTCAAGATATAGGTAATGTATTCATAAACTATATTGAAAAAAGAACAATTCTTTTTATACTGTTGCATTTATTAATGTATACACAAATTTCGATGTATGACATTAAATATATGACATTGTATTCTTGAATTTTATTGAACCACTGTTTTTAACGTATAATATTTTACATCACACATAATTATTAAAATTAAATATCATAAGCAGAAAAAATTGTATGTAATAATACTTTCAATTTCAATAATTTCAACGTATTCATAATATAAATTTGATTGAAATGATTAAATAATTTAATAATAAGCTTTACATAAGATGTAAAACATTGTAAACACGTAGTAATTTAGTAATCAGATTTATTAACTGTATTTATATTTATGTTATATCTCTTTATTAAATTTTTATTCAATAAATTATGCTTGTTTCACTTGCTTTAATTATTTCTAACTCGCAGTTAAATGCTTTTTCATGAAATTAGATTAGAAAAACGATAAAAGTTCTGGTGACACTATTAAACAACTATTGATTAATAAAAATAGTAAATCAGATTATAATCTATGAGATTTCTGTTTATACATTGAGATTAATCATTCATAAATATTTTTCTTCACTTATTATTAAACAATAAATTCAGATTAAATAATGCAATCAAAAAATCATTCAGAAAAATTCATTCACTTAATGTAATTTGACGTAATTTCTTGTGTAGGAGATTCCGTAATGATTATGTGATATTACTTTGAATTTCTCAATTCTACATCATAAATCGTTACTAATTATAAGATTTTTGATTAATCTTAACCCGTACGAAATTTTAATATATTTCTTTATCTAATAATATTAAGTGAAAATTATTTTTATTAATTAGGTTTCATTTAAAAAAAACTTTTATAAACACTATTTCTATTTGTAATAATTTTTTTTGAAAAAAACTTTTTACTTTGGAAAAGTGTAATTAAATTTTTTAAATCTATTTAACAACGAAAATTAAAGCTTGTCAATTAAAGTGTAACCATATTTAAAAATGGCAACAAATCAAATTTTAATGATTATTAGTTTGACTAGAGGATAAATAGATATAATACAGTGATATTTCAATTGTTATATTTACAAGAATTTTTATTTAAGTTTATTAATGCCAAAATAATGGATGTCAATGTAGAAATAAATTGTAAAGTGAGCATTTTTATCGAGAAAAAATATCAATAGAAACTATGCATAAAATTCAACAATTAAAATGTGATATATATCTACAATCCATTGTAAATATGTATATTTACTTTGTAACTTTTTTAGAAGTTTAAAATAAAAAATTAATGTGCATTTTTTGACGAATCTAATTTATTATTACAGAACAATCAAATAAACTATTGAATTAAGTTTTAATTTGATACCGATAAAAAATTATAAATAACTATTGTAAAAATGCCAAACTTTTCACCATTACTGACAATTTTTTCTTTTTTGAATGAAAGCATACACAAGAAATCAAAATTAAACATATAACAAATTAAAAAGCAAATATGCCAAAAAAAGTAGTACCAGTAAAAAATTTGGCTTTTGAGGCTGGAAAATCCTAAAAAAGTACAATTGAATTCTGTTAACAGTATCACCATAAAATAACGGAGGATTGTCGAGGTAATGTATTACACTCACCATTAACAAAAACTATTTGAATAACGTGAATCGGCATTCAAATTTCAAACTTCCTAACAAGTGTACCGTCTGGCTAAAATTTTATTCATCCCCGCGATGTACCCTAACCTCCTACGCACTGTACAGGGTGAATTTCCCTATGTGTGGTGCGGCGTTTCATATTGCTCAGTAAAGAGGAGCGAGAGAAATGGAAGAAGGGGCGAAAGAGATGGAGAGGTGCAGAAAAGCTCGCGCCTTGTTTACGGTGTTTAACACCGTCCGTCGATGATAATTTATTATTATGCCGAGCCCCGTAACAAGAGCGCCATTGCGTGTAATCTGTGTCACGTTTTACAATTTGTCCCCCTCCAGCTTGTGGGTGTGTGCCCGTACACAACCCCGAAACCACCCCCACATGCAAAATAAGGTGGCGCTCGACTCATCCTCGCCTGGTTTTCCCCGGTGCACCCTCCCGCCCCCTGTAGACTCGCAGCATGGCGCCAATATATACGTGCGAAGCCTTTAATTATGCTTTTATCTGATGCATGGCGTAATAATGTTTTAAGACCGCAAACTCGCGATATGCGATCTCCCAGTGTGCTTTTAAACGAGTGTCTCCTCTCTTTCTCTCACTCCTGCCCATGCGATACGCCTATCTGCTTCTCTCGGTCCTTGGTGGCTTAGGATGTGCAAGGAAGAAGGAGATATTTTATCGTCGCGCACATCTAGGTTGCTTTTTTCGTAGGAGTGCGTGTAACCTGATTTATGACCAATTACTTGCAATTAAATTTGTGAATATAATGAAAGGGGAGTGATTTACAGTATGTTTCATTGGCTTTTGTTCACTTGGAAGTGTTTAAGTTACGACTTTATAATTATTTTATTCGCGTGGTAATGAGGAAATGAAAATCATGCACTCGATGTTAAGGTTCATTTATTCGACTTCCAGTGTTACATGAAATTTTCTGTTCATTATATTATGCATAAAAAAGTCATTTTAACATTTAATATTCAATTGACGATCGTTACTAATAAATGTTAAAAACAATTTTGATCTCTTGATTATTATATGGATATAAGTGTCATCGCCACATTTTTCTTACCCAACATCCTTATTCAATTTAAAACTCTAATTAGTTACATTCAAAGGTATCATTATATTCACATTACAATTCATTAACATTTCCTTTTCTTTGATTATATGTAACGAGCATCCTTGTTTCTGATTTAATTTTTGTTTTAATAAATACATGAAAAATGATATGTTCTTTATGCCCAATTAAAATTTCTTAATATGATCTATACATCAAAAGGCTAGTTGCGGTACCAACACTTGTTTTGTATATCCAATATACTCACGATTACCAGTGTATTTATGAAAATTTGTTATCAAGATTGTTTTTTAAATAAATATTCGAAGAATTATTACATTACTACATAAATCTACATTGAATTTTTTTTTAATTATACATGTATACTTGAAAAAAAAAATAAAAATCATTAGTACTCTCATTAAATGTCAATTATGATACTAATTTAAAAACATGCTTATAAATTATTTTAAAAACCATTTCAATTTTTATATTTACATAAAATTGCGGTTCACATTTCAGTTCTTAAAAATATTGTTATTGAAGGCAATGCAAACAATTATTTTTATACGTAACTGAAAATACTTCTTGCAATCAAGGTAATCCGTCCATGTAATCCTCACCAATCCTAACTTTTTTTTCCCACAGCCATACACTGTAATGATTATATAATTTAAAAGACTATTTTTTGTAACAGGTGCTTAGTAATTTCCGGTTAATTATTAATTGCGTTTTCCGTCCTCCTCACTCCCCCCATGGCAAAGTATCTCAAACTCAAACGTATGAAGCTCATTTATCTATCTCTTCCAGGCCATCTTTACAAACACGAATAACAAGGAGTAAAAATAAACGAAGGAACAGCTTCCAGCTGTGCGGCACCGCACACACACACACACACAAAGAAACGCGTGGTTACGTGAACCCGACGGCGACGACGACGTCGACCTGGATGCTCTCGATTTCGAGTAGCTCGTTTGTTCCCCCACGTGTCCCTCTTCACCAAAGCCACCGCGCACGTCCTTCATTTCTCGACTGCCATCCTGATGCCCCCCCTCTCCCCCCCTCTCCCTCGCTCTCCCGTACATTTACTCTCGTCTGCTTTTGTCTACACACACAGCTCGCCTTGTCGTCTTTATAACCGCCACCCCCCGTGTTTTCCTGACGCTCCGTTGTACGGTCGGAGTCGATGAGAGGACACAAGCTGGGACGACAGAAATTCTACGAAAATTGACGCTCCTGGTGATACTGATGCTGTTGTTAATGCGAGATCCTGATGCCACGTATATTTTTATCTCATTTGTGGAATTTCCGTTCATCTCGTTAACGCCATTTGTGCGTGCAATTAAGGATTTTAGACCTTCCGATAATGGCGTGCAATTGATTGCTCTATTAAGGAAGACTTTTTTTCTTTTTTTTTTTTGAATACGGGAAATGAATAATCTGTTATTAATTAGCACACGTTTTGAATTTTAAAATAAAATGAACTCATCACCACATAAATATACACGTGTTTATGTTTTTTTTTCTTTTTTTTTTATTTTTATTATTCGTTGCTGTCAAACATCGATGAGTAGGTATTTTTCTTTACCTTCCTTTTGTATATTCTTCTTTGATAGTTATACTTAGCTATATTATATTTTTCACGCTAAAGGCGCTCACCTTGTTGGAAATGTGTAAGTGACAGAAGAAATTTTATTATTATCATAACAATTCTATCACAGCTTTTCGTCACTCACATATTACGATTTCTCTGTACAATTTATTCAATTTTTATTTTCGATTTGAATACTTTCTTATATCTTTCTTATTAGAAAATTTTATGTTCAACAGAAAATAGATGATGCGAGAATTTTACTTTAAAATACAAAATTGCAGTTATAGTGATAAATATCACTGGGATATTTGCTACCGAAAATTGTATTATATAGTGAAGTAAACAAATTATTTTATCTATATTAAATGAAACGTGTTTTAGATATTTTTAATCGAATTAAATTTATGAATTCTAAAGTACATTCTTTTTATAAAAGAAAGGAAAAATTTTCTACATACTTAATTGAAAAGTGAAAATATCATTTTGAAAAGAATCTTTTTAAAAATACTGCAATTTATCTTTTATGTCGAAATTTAACAATTTTAGATTTATGAAAGTTGCAATTATTTTCTTTACATTTATTAAAGAAAACTGTTGTTATTGCAACAGTTTATTTTATTTATCATGAATATAAAATTTAATACATATCTAACCCTATTTAAAAATTAAAGAAATGCAAATTGGAATCTGTTTATGAAGCTGAAAAATGTTCAGGAAGACGAAAAACCTGAATTAAGACCTAAAACACGAAAAAAATATTTGGAGAAGAAATCTCGCATCATTCTTCCCCTTCTCTCTCTCTCTCTCTCTCTCTCTCTCTGTTTCATTGCTCCCTTGCATTCTTTTCTCTTATCATTCAGTACAATATGAATGGAAAATACAGAGTTAAAAGGAATTATACTATCGCGAAAATCTTATTCAAACAAAACAGAAGGAAGTGGATTATATCTCGTTGCTTTCTTTATTTCGTTATAATGCGCGTGGCTCGTCAAAAAGGAAAAAAGACATCACAACATACTAAGCGCAATATCCTTGGTCCCTCTCCCAAGCGTCGTAATCGCAATAACTACCCTTTTCCTAGGGATGCTGCGCAGTTACGTTCGGTCCACTCGGCGTAAACAGCGACATAAATTTCCTTACAGCCGCGGCTCGGCTTCACTTCTCTTCTACCTTACGCTTCTTTAGCGTTACGACTCTCTGAGCATCATCAACTGGATGTCAACCGTTAGAAAGACTTTCTTTTTTCCCTCCCCCCCCTCTATCTCTCTCTGTCTGTCTTTCTATCGCTACAGGTCTGCCCCTGTCACTCGTCTACTCTATTTTTCTCTCTCACACGTTCGTGCTCTTCCTTCCACGTATTACGCCGTACTCGTTGTTACCTTACAGAAAGCAAATAAACGGATTTCCCACCTCCTATAGTCCCTGGTCGATATCCCGATGATGGCAACGCGACGACGACTTTATTTGTTTCATCAGTTTTTCTTTTTTCACTTCCATTTGAGGAAAAAGTAAACATACAGCAATATGCGTTATTACAGAGCCATTATTTTTATTCTAGAAATTTTATGGGCAGCCTTTTATGAGTTTATGATTAAATTTCACACTCCTAGATTTTATTGAAAGCACCTGTGTTATTTAAAATATAGTTCAAATAACACTGTAATTCAATAAAGAATTTCGAAACCATAATATTACGGTGTATTTAAAAACATTTTCTAATATCTATTTTACTCAATTTTATGGCTATTCAAATTACCATAAAGTACTTTCTTTTTAATATTTAAAATGAAATTACGGATGCCTTAAATGTAACATTATGGATAATAATAATAATTATATATAAGATTACACATACCACTCAAAAACGATAATCTAATAATTCCTTCCTTTAAAGGCAATTATAAATAGATTTATAAGTTAAAATTAAGCTTAGAGTTTCTATAAGAAATGATGTACATTAATAATATTACTTGAATTAATAATTATCTGTCGAAAAGAAATCTCAACTCATTATTTTAAATTTTAAGTGAAAGAAAAAATTAAGAAATCTTCATAATTTATTTACAAGCTATCAAAATGTAACATATTCTTTTGACTCGCGTCAGTACTCTTTTAAAGAAGAAAAATGCACGGATTTCGAGTTGAAGAATTAAGACATGTTTATTACTTTCACGAATTTATTAGATTTTGTGTTGAAGACGCCGAGCATTGATCCGAAGTGTAGACAAAATCCGATTGAGTTTACAAATGTAAGAGGTATGAATAATTGACAGATGTCAAGGCTAATCCAGTTCATTAAAAACTGGTAAGAAAACCAATTACGACGGTGCATTTATTATTATACTCCGAATCAGGTAAGGTAGGTAATAAAATATATAGATTAGTAGAGAGATAAACGGAAATAATAGGGCAACCCGAGAGACAAAGAGCAGGCAGATGATAGCCCAAAGAAAAAGTGTGAGTTCTGGTTTGGTTAATAGTTTTAGGTGTGCTGAGACTGTGTAATGTTGATGCACTGGTATAAAGATAATATAGAGAGAAATCGAGGGAAGAAGATTGAGCGAGCAAGAGAGAGAGAGAGAGAGAGAGAGAGAGAGACGGAGCGTGTAGGCGCGTGAAAAGAGGTGGAGGGGTATCAGATTTCGTTCCATCGGGAATGTGCTCTTCTCGTGTACAACGTGTAAAATATCGTTAAATCTGCCTCGTAGGTACACGCACGCACACGTGCGCCGCGTAATACACATTCGATGACTGCGCGAGGGCCGTCATCGGTACGCGCGCAAACACACACACACACACGCGATCGCGCGCGCGCGCAAAGGGGCGCAGCATCCAATTTTAATTCGGCAGGCTGCTGCAGCAGCTTGCACATATTTCTAAATTTGGGGCTCCTGAATGAAGAAAAATTCAAATTTTCAGGCACGTTATCCTATATCCCCCGAGCAGAGAGAATCATTTAAGTGGATGGAAAGTAATATAAACTTATTGGGGAAGAATGCAGGCATAGTTTTTACAACTTGGGGCGCAATAATTTCGTAGAAATTGATTGTCATAAATTTATTTCGATTTATGCTAATTGAGTTGGTTGCCGAGTATTTATTTACGGCTCATTCATGTGCTACCATATAAAATAAATCCATTGATAAAGTTATTATGGATGAAAAATTTAGACCCCCAATAAATGCAATGTTGATAATCTTTACGTGTGTAAAATTATAAAATCCCTCTGAAACTTGTAATTTATACATAGAAATTCAATGGTAAATATTCAAGCACGTTTATGACTTATTATAAACTGATTAACAGCCGCTCAACGTCATTACAACATAATTAATATTAAATTCCGATCATTGATTAGATGCTATTGTTTTAATAACATGGCTCTTCAGTTTTTGTTAATTTTTAATCAAATTTTATGATAATATGAGCTACAATTATTCGACTGAAATAATCTTTCTTAACTTAATAAGAATATTATTGGAACGAGCAATTACCCTCGGCGTTTATAATTTTGATTCCTATTACTTTCAGCAGGAGTATCCATGGATTTCTACATAATGATTACATTAAAATTAAATGGAATACAAGAAGATCTTACATTTTATATGAAGGAAAGTACTTTCAATGTTTCTTACAACATCTTTAATTACACATTTGCTTTTACTAATTAAGATTAATTTACAAAGCAATTGAATACATTGTTAATTATTATTGGAAATTATTCCTCAAAGTTTAATGATAATTCTTTTTCTTGATAAATAATAATTATTTTTAAATCATTTTTTATTACTGGCATTTACATATTATGTAATGTAAACTTACGGAATAAGAAAAATAGGTATACCATAAAATTATATTGCATGAGTAGGAATTTTTAATAAATTATTAACTGCTTAATTATAAATAAATACAGTTCAAATGTATTATTTATTTGTAAATTATTTATTAAAAGGACAATGAAATAATTAATGAAGAATAAACATTATAAACTTACTTACGAATACGAAAGAAAACAATAACTTTACATCGGCATATTTAATGTTCAAGCAGTATTTTCGGCTTATATTTAACTTTCTAATTATTATACAGCAAACTAAACATTGTAATGCACTAATAATTCTATCGATAAATATTTAGAAATACAGAATAATTAACAGTCATTATTAAAAAAAAACTCAAAATTTTTTTACGTAAATTAATCCCCTGGTGCAATTATAATAAACAAACTTAATATCAATTTCGTAAAAATTTGAAGAATCTTAGAAAAAATAATAATAATTTAAAAAATCCAATTAAAATTTTTTTTAACATATATAATAAACAAATAAGATTTGATAAATGTAACAAGTAACGCGGCCGTAAAAAGAGTATAGCACATTCATTCTTGACTTCATTTTTCACCCGGCGTGACACGAAACATTAATCTCATGCAAAAAGGTGTATTCATTAAAATGCTTAATACATTTTTATGTGGCGAAAATATAATTTGATTCCCATGATTAGTGCTGATCACATATGTATGTTTTTTCACTTGAGCACCAGGAGGCGGGGGTAACGCGAGATAAGGATTGACTTTATGATTTGGCACACGTCGCCGAGGATTATGGGGACGGTCTGTCTATTCGGTATAGGAAATGGTCGATAACGGATTAAGCCCTAAAGCCGAAATTCATCTCGATTCCGCGTTGCGGTGGAGTTCTCACGATGCACCAGGAACTCACCCCTTCCCCTGCTGTTATCTCCGACGTGCACCGAGTGCCAATGCGTGGTATGGGCTCGATCGACTTTTCCGACCTCCCTCCCCCCCTTTCCTCCCTCATTAATTCTTCCGGGGAAGAAACTTATAATTGATCAAATCCTAATCTTTGGAATGTCAGAGATCTAGAGGAAGTCCAAGGGCTCGGTTTTGGGTGCAAAGCAATAGATTAGAGCCAGATTACAATAGAGGATTACTAATTTAATTCAAACAAAAAGCTCCCCTTTTCGATTGCGTCCACAGTAATATTATATATTTACACAAAATTACATTAGAATGCTTGAATAAGGACCGATGTGCCGCCACGAGAAAAGAAATTTCCCAAAGCGGTTTACAAGTATAAGTTATTGAAACTATTTTTCCAATAAAAACTACATCTCATGAGAAACGCCCGAAGCCCCAACTAATGCGTGGCTTCATCCTTCAATTTAATTACACTCAAAATATATTACAGTCATTCAAATTCGATTAATTCTCTCAAAACTCTGCCAAGAGCTTAATCCTTAAACTTACGAGCTATTGATTTATAAAAGGGTATAATTTTTATGAAAAACTTTTAGGAAGTTCGGTATGATCCGGTGAAATTGATATTGCTTTGGCTGGGAGTTGAGATCATTGTAAGCCAATTATCATTTACAGGAGCTAATGTTCAGATATGGGATAGATGAATAGATGAATTTGGTATGCATACAAGTTTTGTTTTGTTGATGTAATCGTACATCGAGGAGCAATTCCGAACGAGGAGTTCAAGAACATAAGGAATGATGTATGGGACACATCATTTCCTATTTGACGACACTCTTATCAATCACACTTTACGCCACGATTTAATCTTAAATTTTAACGCACTCCTCACATCCATCAAATAAAATCAGCAAAAATCTCTATTCATTAATTCTCCTCCGAGTCCTAAAAATTTTATCCAGCAATTAATAAAGCAGTTATAAAAAAGAAGGGGGAAAAAGAGGGGAAAAAAGAAAAAAGAAAAAAGAAAAAAGAAGAAAGAGAGAACAAATCTCATACCCCGAGCGAGTTCACGACTGACATTTATCGCGGTAAGGTAAGCACAATAACAGCCCCATAAATCCCTTCATCGAGCAATTTTCGTTACCCCTCAGCCCCTAGCGGCTCCCGTATTCACGGGTCCACTTAGCGCTAACTACAGCACAAATCCTAAACACACGCATCAAAATCATCGTCGGCGCGTCCAGAGTACGACCCGGACAGAGAACATCGGTAGCGTCGGCTCTCCCCCGGTGATGCTGGTGGTGTGCAACACCGACGATTATGGGTCAGTCATTAGCTGTCGCGATAAATCATAGTGATCCTGGACCGAGAGCGGATGCGGAGACAGAGACGCAGGCTAGGGGGTGGGGGAGAGAAGAGCATACGCAGGCGTTAGAGGAAAGCGTCGCGCGCCGGAGCTTGTCGAGTGGACCCGAAGGGGGCCGAAGTCGCGGTGGCTGGCGCGCGCCGCTCCTCAATGGCTTCAGTACCGAGTCGCCGCGGCTCAGGACTCGTCACGTTTTACGTCAGTTCGCGCTGCCCGCCCGGACTGGAAAACGTGAGTGAGTGCGGTTTTCCGCGTTATCCGCGAGGATTAATAAGCCGAGGGAAAATAGTGCTTCGCCCAAGGGAGTCCGGGGCTTTCATTCGGGGACATTAATTTATCGTGCGAGCAAGTGTCGGCGCAAAGTGTGATGATCATGATAATCCGGAGGTGATAAGTCAGTGGTTCTTTAAAACAAAAAAAGAAAAAGAAAAGGCGGCGATTAATCGGCCTTCACGTGTGTACCGGCGTAGACTGAATACGAGTTTACGAGAGCGTAATCAAACGATTTATAGGTCTCCGGACCAAACGATTTTTCCAAGATCCACCCAATAACTCATCCCGAGAGCGGCTCTAACTGTTCTCCCCTGCGGTGGACACACGAATTACCGGCGCGTCTGGTACGGAAATTAAAAGGTGGAGGAAATGAGGAGAAGAGGGAGGACGAGAGGACCAGCCGTTTCCTGCGTGAAGGAGACGTCGTAAGCCGAAAAGCGTTCGGGAAAGTTACGTGCAGACGTATTTCGGCACTGGTGCTCGTGGTACCGATGAGCTTTGAAACTTTACGACTGGGCTTAAAGAGACCCGGGTAACGTCTCGCAGAGGTGGATTTGGAAATGAGCCTGCGGTCGGGCCCGGGTTACACGGACACCGGCGTCGAGGCTTGATATATCTCCTCGGGCTCGAGAGCGCGGGTTGTTTTTATGTACGCGAGTGCTTGTGGGGCTGTGTTGTTGCAAAGGGGATGCGAAGATGCGAGGCCTCCGCTGGTGTCGGTGCAGTGTCGCGGAGATGATGTCCTTGTCGGCGGTGCTGATGCTCCTCCTCGTGGTGCCCGGAGACGGCGTCGCTGTCTACTCCTCGCCCACCGAGATGTCCGATCTGGATAAGCCGAGTGAGTTATTTACTCCTTCATTTGAATCCACCATATTTTCCTTTATTTTTTTTATTTTTCCCTTTCAATTTACCCGGGGAAATGTGAGATCGGTGTGGGACCTTCCTGTCACGCTTTATGTGCACCGGAGATCTAAATCAAGTGGCTCATTGATGAATGGATGGATGTACCGGAATCTTTTTCAACTGATGCATATCGAAAGCTCTTTCAATGTTCTCAGAAGTCAAAAGTGTAAACTCTGCGGTCGTCGACCAATTTTAGAATTCAAGCCCATTCTTTTCAAAGAATTTTACGAGCTTACCTGAATAACTTTAACTTCAGTTTTATACATAATTGTAAAATCGGTTTGGTTTGTTCGAAAAAAAAAAGAAAAGAGATCTTGACTGTTCGCGCGGTAGTTTATAATTGCACAAGTTTTATTACTTGACAACTGACCATAATTTTTATTTTTATTGGAAACTATTAAACTTTGATTATACAATTATTTTGTAATTTTATAACACTATTTATGCGTAAATTTAAATTGATAAATTTAAATAATAAATTTATACAAGAACAAGAAAAAGGTTCAATCACACCCATCATTAAGTATCCACCGTTTCTAATACGGATAAAATTGTATACAAATGTATAAGAATTACATTTATATGCAAGCAGCACTTTATCCGATACATACATTAGATTTATAAAAATTCTTTACATTTCAAAGGGCTAACCGTGTTATTCAAAGTATTAAATTATTGAAACAACCGATTTTGATACGAGATCTTTTGAAACGTATGCACTATTTATAATATTTAGAGGAAGCCAAGTTATTTGATTTAAATTTTATAATATTTATTACGAAACCAGAAAATCTTGGGTATATTTTAAATAATTTATTGAAGTGAAGATTTTTAAGATTCATATTTTAAATGTTGTTCTCTATAGCAGAATCAACTATTACGAATAAATCACATTGATAAATCTATTTAAAAAAATCTATATTTATCTGAAAATTTTGTCATCAATAATGCATTAAAGTATCGAAAAAATAAATTCGCACGAATCCTTATAATGTTTCCTGATATAATTCATTTAAGATTTTCTAAAGAATTTATTCTTGCATTCTAAATTTTAACTTATTAAAATATTGAACTGAAATATTTAATTTTAAAATTAATAATTTACATAGAGTGTATTTAGGTATTCTGAATCATATATATTAAATAAAGCGAGATGTTAAAAATATAAGGATTTTTATACGAGGGTAGTTATCAAATGATATGTACTTTGGCAGTGATTTATGAAATTAAATAATAGCAATAAATAATATTGTTAAACGTGAATAAAATAAATAATTTTAAATCTTGTCCATAAATATAGATATTCAAAATAGTGGAAAATAATTATTATATTTTCGCTGTTTTAAGATTTTAGCAAAGTTACCAAAAATGAAAAAGATTAAGAATATATACGCAAAAACCTTTTTGTGTGTAGAAATGGTATAATTAAAGTGGAATAGAAGATTTAAATCATGATTTCTAGTCGAGATTACGCACTAGTAATGAAGAAAGAAATGTATTCGCTTATAGTGAACTTGAATATTTTCATAGACTACTTCTCTTTTTTATCATTGAGCTACTGCTCCTGGTAAATATACATGACTTGAAAATATTCCTTGATTTTTATCAGCTTTTAGTTTCAGACTTTATTTTACTCGCACTTTATTCTTTTAAAAAAAAAAATTGCGTTCTGCCAAAAAAATTTGTATATATTTCATATATATAAATAAGTAATAAATATTTATATTTCATTAATATACATATATACGTTTCAAAAATACAAAATAAAATTAATTCAAAATTCTGTTAAATTTAATATATGAATCAAAAAGACAAGAGTATGATTGTTTTTTTTTACTAAATAATGCATAAGTTAAATTTAATTTCAAATACAAAAGTTAAATTAATTTCAAACAAATAAATTTAGAAGTTAAAAAAAACCTTTTCTATTTTATAATAAAAACTTTCACATAAGTAACAAATATAAAGAAAAAATTAAATATTTGAAAGGGCTGAATGTATCACAGTCACAATCAATTTTCCATTCGATTCACGATATTCACTACGTATTAGAGTAAAATTTTGGACTTTTGGACAGACGAATTATTAATAGTATTGGCTGAGCGAATACGAAACTCGTATTTTGTCTTTATCTATACGTATTTTAAACAATCGTACAATTCTGAAAAGTCATGTCAAATTTTTTTTTTTTACCGCTTTTATATAATTGTTTATCAAAAGAAGTTCCCAATAAGTAGGAAATTGAATTTTATATCATTGAGATATGTTTATAACTTTATAGCACATTCTACAGCAAGAAAAAATTCAGTACGCAATTATATTACTGATAATTTAATTAAATAAAGTAATTTTTTCATTCGGAATTTTAGAAATCTATTTAGATGTTTCAGTGACGTAGACACCATTAGTCCCCTCAACATCTATACATTATCCCATAATAAGTGACTTGTTTATTTTACCTTTATTAAAATTTATGATCCTCCGTTGCTCGATGACCCGCCAATTCTATACTGATGACTCATTATAACACAGAAAGGGTCTGTTGAGGGTTCGATTGTAAGTGGCACCCGATTTCGATTTTGCAAAAGACTAATGGCCCCTCTTTTTTCCTCTTACTCTCTCCCTCCCCCATCCTCTCTCTCTCTCTCTCTCTCTTCCGCGCACAACAACGGGGCCGATGGTTATTCGTGAAAAAGTGAAAAGTGCCGGCAAAGTTGCGCCACTATTAGAATCACGAGCAAAAACGAATATATCCCAAGGCGTTGTCGATCGATTGGATTCCAGCGGGAGAACGGGAATCCTATCTTTTCTACCCTTCGCGCGGCGCAGCCTCCGATGATGGACCAACCAGTTTAATTAAACTACCGGGCGCTAATCCGCAACCGGGATTTATGGCTACGTACTATTTCAAGGAAAAAAAAGAAAAAAAAAGAAAAAAAAAGAAGAAAATACAGGCAAGACGCAGGGCCGAAAGAAAGGGGGATAGCGCCATCATCGATTGAAAAAACGTTGACGCGAAATACTTTTTGGCGCGACCGGGCCTGGTTATTCATATGCCTGACGGTTATAAGCGATCACTGCAATTTATCATGAATGGGTATCTCTTGTAACGAATCCCCCGTGCGTGAGAATGCGTGTGGGTGTGGGTGTGGGTGCGGGTGCGTGCGAGGGTGTACGGCGGTTCGACGTGTGTATCTCGGATTTAGATTAGCGGAAAGTCGGGCGGCGGCTTAAAGAACAAGATATCAGCCGTGTTTCTTGTAAAAGTCAAATTGTATAACTTGCAGATGCCCATTAACAATCCGTGTAACCCTAGTCAACGCTAATGAATTCATGCTTCAATTAAAGTGGTTGGAATCCTTTTATTTATTATTAATATGCCATCAATGAGTTATCATTCGGAGTTATCTCACTTTGCTCTTATTTTAATGAGTCCCCATTCGTTTCGCAATTTTTCTAAATCAAAATTCCAATTGTATTTTATTATTCGAGGCAAATCCCAAACTGAAGCAAGGCCACATCTTTTTTCAATCCTTCTATATTTACATACTCCTACATCAAATAAAATGACACTAATTTATTAAATATTTGAGTACCACTTGATTGGTTTACAAACTTACTAATTTAAAATCGATATTTTTAAGAAAATTAAAAGTTTTTAATAGAAGGGATTTATTTAGACGTGGCCAATGGCGCGATCGTATTTAAAATACATTCAAATTACTCCAATAATAAAGTTAAATTTACATCAATATCAAATAGAGTTAAATTTTAATAAAAATGTAATTTTATAATAATGAGTTGAATTATGAATGCGTTTCTTAGCTATTTCCGTAGTCATTAGTTTGTAAAAATTACACACTCAGAAATAAATTTGCTCCATCTCTTATTTCCGTTGAATCTTTTGAAATACTAAAAGCACGAAATTATTTATTCATGGTATTTATTAATATTTAAATACACTAAAAAAATAATAATTGAAATTAAAATCAATTCAATAGATAAATATTTAAAAAATATTCAAAAAATCGATATAACTCTGCATAATTTTAATGTATTATAATAAAAAATATATCACTCATTCAATGATAAGTGAATTTATTTAAATTATAAATTACTCAATATTCAAATATTTTAAAAACAATTATGTGTTAAAAAGTAGTGTGTAAAATGTAAGACAATGTCCTTGCTGACATCGTAATTGCACATTGAAATAATTTTGCAAATGATAAAAATTATCCATATCTTAAGAGATATGCTAGATTAGAACTTTGAGCTTTTGAATATACATGTACTTATGTAATATACGAGACGTCTATTACAACGTAAACTAAGGATCATATATTATTAATTAGAAAATTATAGACCGTGAGTAAAAAAGAATCGCATATATCTTTCGGAATAACAGCGCATGCAGTAAAAAAGAATAATAATAAAATCAGAATGAGAGAATCATGTCTTATATTAAAAAGAGATATTAAAAATCGTTGCAGCAGAAGCCTCGTGTATCAATATAACTCTTGAAATGAATGTTCTAAGTATACGAAAATGTAAATCAAGAGTTGAAGGAAGAATTATGTACGTATTTTTGGCAATGGTAAATTACTGGTATAAAAATTAATCTCATATCTTTGTCGAAGCAATAATGCATTAAGTATTTGCATTAATTATATGTGCATATAAATATCATAACATTGCTTGGTATCATAAATATTATTCAAAGAAAAATTTTATTAGTCAATCATAAAAATAAACAGTTTGGAATTACTGCAATTTTTAAAAAAATGTATGCACTAATATTAACTCTACGCGTAATCTCTCTTGCGTTGTCTTTTCTTCTTTTTTTTTCTCTAACAAAAACAACACTCTTTTAAGCTTAATAAAGTTATAGTTTTGCTGTATAAAAGACAGAGGGAGAGCAAAAAAAAAGAAAAAAAAAGAAAATAAAAGAACAAGAGCGAAAGAGAGCAAAGGTAAGATAGAGTTCGAGGGTGAGAGATAAATAGAGAAAAAGGAGAAAGAGAGTACTTAAGAGATAAACAAAGAGAGTAAAATGAGAGATAAAAAAAGAGATTAAAAAAGAATGAGCATAAAAAACAAGTAAAGAGGGGAACAAAAAGTGCGACAGAGAGAATTAGGGTTGGAAGTAAGAAGAGAAAGAACAAGAATCATTTGAAGATTTATTTTTCGAAAGCTGTTAATTTGCAACGTCGCGCTCCAACTCCTATGTAACAAATGCTGCTGGCGCTACTGAGCCTTGTACATTATAGTTTTAAAATTCGATTCTCTTCATTCCCGTTGCTCATCAATTATGTTTTATAAAACAATTTTTATCTGAAAAATCAAAAGCAAACGATGAAATAAATTTTATGATATATTACGACATTCTGCTAGTGTAATTATAGATACCGCTATTAAATTACACCCTTCGATGTAGTTTTTCGTGTCTTTTTTAACTAACGCATTTTCGTATAAATAAGACATCGCATAGTATTTTGAATACACACGCGCGCGCACACACACACACACACACGCACACACGCACGCACACACACATATATACGATCTTCTTTAAGATATTTCATAATTTTTTTGTCACAGTAGTGTTATTATTGATCAAGTCATACTTTCTTTTTTATTTCGTAAGTGATGAAATTCCTCATCCTCGCAATGTATTTAAAATAATATAAAATATCATTTTTAAAGAGAAAAACAAACTGTCATGTAGTCTTGTAAAAACAAACTACAATACCCTGGATTTTACACGTTGAACGATATTCATGAATTTTACCTCTTTTTTTTATCCGGAAGTATATTTTTACGAATTGCGTTGAAAACGCGAAGGAAAATATGAAGTCTAAATCAATATTTTTTCTATCGAATTTTTATTTTTGAAAACGGTGGTAGTTTAAATTTTTTACCCGAAGAGTTATAACTGTAGCGATGTTGTTAGCAGTAGTTCGCTCCTCGACTCTACCCGAAAACGAGTTAGAGAACAAGATGGAGCAAACTTGGCATTCCGACCACAGTGGAGTTAATCTTGGTCAGTTAACCTTTTTTGTGACCACCCCCACGAAGTTCGCGCTAACCAGCACTTGCGTGCGCGGACACGAGAGACAAAACAAGGAAGAGATTCCAATGAAAGGGTTAACTTTCTCTCTCTCCTCCATCTTTCTCTTTCTCTTTCTCTTTCTCCTGCCCATCGTCGACAATTTCACCTTCTCTCGGGCAAGTCGATGGTAATTAACTTTTTGCCGTGGGGTGTACCTCTGAGCCAGCCCGGAAGAACCGTGGCGCAACCACAAATCGACCTAATGAGTGTCTCGTTTGTCATTTCGAGAAATGGTTCAGCGACTTCAGTGAATTGTCCTATTAGTTTATTATTTTTTCTGGTATCATTGGTACTACTGTGTCAAACTGTTAAGAACTTTTTTTTATTGCAGAGTTTAGACAAAGAGAACAACACGATGAAAATAGGAGGAAATAATGTTATTAAGTTGATCACTTGTTTGAATAGGAACATTTTTCTTATTAATAGTCCTTTTATACAGGTGTTTGTTTTACCTATTCTAAAAGGTTTTTGGGTTGATTTAATTAGCTTGGTAATGCGTAATGTATATGAGAAAAAGAGGAAAATGGTTAACCGCAAACACAAAGTGTAACTCGGTCATTAATGCTAATATCCATTGTCCTAAAATATATAACATCAGTAATATTAGTGCATAATTTTCTCTTATTATCTGCAATTTAAAATCATTATCTATATATAATGTAATACGTACATGATATAATTAATATAAATACTTCTTATTAATTTAATTAATTTAATGAAAAATAAATATTTGTAATAATTTGAAATTGTTATAGAATTTTTTTTTTTTTTTAATAAATCAAAAGTATCTAGGATTTATAGTAATGCAATATTAATATTTGTGATAGAATCTAGTAAAATAAGGAAAATATATTTCTGTGATACATAATTCTTCACTTATACATGTATAATAAATATTGTTTAATTAATTTCGCTAAATTCAGTTTGTGCATTAGAAAAGAATGGAAATATTATAGTGTTAAATTTTATTTTCCTATATTTCCATGCCTCTATTTTAATACTTTGGAATTTTGTATTGCAGCATCATTTTTAAGAACTGAAGTAATGAATAGAAAAGTTACTCCTTTGAGCATGTTTATTAAATAATAGATTATTAATCACAGTTTTATTTGTCATAATTCAATATACCAATATATAAATTAAATATACAACAAATATAAAAAATTTTAAATGTACATTTAATGTGTAAATATGTTTAAATTATATAGCTAAATATTGTAAACAATTTAATTCTATACAAAGTAGATTGTGATATATGAGTGAGAGGTAAATGAACTGACCGACAAAAAGTAAAAAGAAAACCACTGTATATTTGTATATAATTATATTAAAAAATGGAGAAGAAAATGATACAAATTGTGTGCGTCTACAAGTGTTTTTGAGCAGTTAGTTAAAATATATAATGACTTTAACTGTAAATTGTTAAAATATTTTTTAGGCTCATGTGGTATGCTTGAAATAATGAATACTCGTGTCGCGTACCTCTTTTAATTTCCTTGATGACTCTTTTCCTCTTATTCTTTTTTTTGTTGGTGTTCCATGTCCAAAGAATCGTCATAAATTCAGTGCAGGTAAAAAATTTTCAACATTATGTATAGCATGTCGACATAACTTTATGTTTGTGTGCACTTGGGGATTAGTAACTACACAAATGGTCACATACCTTTTGTGCACGCTAAAATTTTATTAATTTTGATATTGAATGGAAGGCTCAAAAACTTACTAAAATATAAGGAATTTCGTAATTTATCAATTTAATAGGTACGATATTATAAATGCTCTTTTAAAGCCCGTAATTATTCGCTGGAGGATCGGACAAAAGAAGTTTATAGGAAAATGATATAACAAGCGCGATCGTGTCATTATAAAGCTGTTGGTCGAACGGGAAAATAAGCAATTTAAAAACATTTTTTCGAGCCTCGAGCGTTAATTCAACGGTGAATAATTATAAAGAACATTAAGTTATCATGTTGTCATATTGATACAAGCTACAGTAATGTAAATTTTTGCGCTGATATCACGCGAACCTTTTTTAATTGACGTTTAATAACAATTTTCGGCTTAGTGCAAATAAAGAAGAAAAAAATTCATTAGCTACGAATTTGAAAATTTATACTCCTGGAAGGCTATAAATATTATTATAAAACCATATTCCGAAGGATTATGAAATATTAATAACCGTTTGATTATTCAGATTGATTTATAATTCCATCTGCATAAAGGATTTACATTAGAAGATAAGGTGTATTTATTATGTATCCTAATGCGGAGGCGCTAAAAATACCTCCTTTAATATGTTTAAGTGTGCGAGAGTGCCATTTTAAAGTTACGTCCAAGCTCCAGTTTTATTCCTTAAGTCAATAAGTTTAGCTGAAAATAAAACGAAGGACCGGTATAACACGATAATCAACTTCTCCACTTTTACGAGGGGAATAATGCACCCCATAAGGACGCGTGCACACGCCTTAAGTCCCACACCGTCGGTAAATTGTATTTAAAAGGAAGGAGGTAGAGCGGCATCGGAGCTTTCAAACCAATCCCATCATTGCCTCGGAAAAAGGCCTGCGCATTCATTCCACGTGCAGCTAATCCAAACTCGCTAATCCCCTCGTCGATCCGGAAAACCCGCCATTAAAAACGCTCTCCTCGCTCCCTCCCTCCCTCTCTCTCTATGTGCCTTTTACATGGCAATTCAAGGAATAGTTCGCGTGCGTGCGTGCGTGCGTGCGTGCGTGCGTGTGCGTGTGCGTGGGCTCGAGGCGACCCTTGGAATATCGACGGTCGATCATTGTTCCGCGATAATAATTCTGCGGTAAGCCGCCTACCGCGCCACGTTTACTTCGGCTAATTTCTCCCCATTTAGCCGCTAAATCGTGACTTCTGAATGAGCGATGACGCGCGCTATTTTCAATGACACGGGCTCCCGGCAATTCGATACGGGCAATTTTTGCTTTTGAATAACTACTGGAGCTTCGACTAGAGCTGCGTGATATGGGGTTTCTATTTAAATGATGTACAAAGGAATGCCATTCGTTCGGCATTGATCTACAAAGTGCAACCGATGATGAATCAACTTTCGGGATTATATGTTAATTGAAACGTTGTTCTTCTCAGTTTTCGGATTCAATTTTTCGTCAGAATCCAATTGATTTGGCCCTCGCTATTGATAATAATAATAGAATAACAACAACAACAACAACAACAACAACAACAACAACAACAATAATAATAATAATAATAATAAGCTGTGTAATGAGTGCGGTGAAAGCAGATTATCAATTACAAGTAAAGCATTTGATTCCCTTTACTTTATTTTATGTGAAATTGAAATTGAATATCACACGAATCAAGCGAATTTAAATACATTAATTTTTTTATTGTATAAAATAACCTTTTACACACATTCTCTGCCTATTCTTTATCACATTTTTAAGTTCTATAGTTATTTATCGAAAAGAAACTTAATTATATTATTGTTTTTATCTATTTAACTTTAGCTGCAGCATCCATACAAGATACGTAAAAACATTGATAAATAAATACAATTCCTTTATGTGTATTGAATTTTATGAAATGGATCGAGAGAACATTGTTTTATTCTTTAATAATACAAACAAAAACTAAAGAATCATTTTTGGTAATATATACATCGACGTTGATAAAATTTTATTCATAGTTCATTGGTTACATTTAGTATTCCGTACCGTGAAAACAATATCATTTGAATTCGTTCTTTTGTATTTATTTTCACTTTTATTTTTCACTTTTTTCAATGGGTTTTTCACACAATTCTAGTTAAGAGATTATCAATTGCCAATCAAAAGAGTAAGTTATAACTATGCTTTATTTAAATTTCTACGATAAATACACTGAGAATAAAAAAAATATATTTAGGTGTATTTTCCAAAAATTATTTAACATTACCAAGTCAATAAATACCAACAAAATAGGCTTTCTAAATTACAATTCTAATTCATATGAATAAAAACTTGGTTTAGTTTGAAAATTGCATTTAATCGTAACCACATGTTGCTCCAGGAGTATCTTACTCATTTACATATAAATGCATAAATTTCAAAAAAATTAAACATACATATAAATAATCCTTATTATTCCTGTTAAACTTGTTAAGGGCGCTCATAATGAATACGAATTTTGTTTCACGGACAATTTTCGAGTTATTTAAAGGAACATTTGTTTTTAAACTTAAAAGTATGGTCTCCGATTTGGAATGCACATTTCACCAGCAATCTAATAAATACAGTACCCTGATAAGTGACGCAGAGCCAAGTTTGACCCGAGGAGAATGTCAATGGGGGTTCGACCCAAGTAATACTATCGCGAAACGATTCACGGGAGGCTGTGTATAGTGATACAGAGGGGTGGAAACGGGAAGGGGAGGGGGACTTCTCGTGTTCGACAAGATCGTCGCGTTTCGTTGCTTGTAGCTCTTCGATCCATTACAATCGACGTAGGGACGCGATGAGTAGTTACTTGCCGCGAATTCATGTCTTTGCATGTCGAAGTAAAAGAGAAAGAGAGAAAGAGAGAGAGAGAGAGGGAGAGAGAGAGAGAGAGAGAGAAAGGAAGACAAGAGAGAGAGAGAGTAACTCGAATGTCATCTCCTTTTAATTTGTATTGGCGGAACGACCAAGAGAACTTGAGTCACCTCGTACGTCCTTATAATCGGTCAGACCTGGATTTGTGTACTGAATTCCGTATAAAAAAAAAATATTCAATTATTTAACTTTTTCCTGTATATTTAAGAAATTTTTTAATTTCAACTATTAATAAGTAAAATGAAACAATCACAAAGGGGAAAAAGTGTTCTGTAAAAGTTAAGCTTAAATTTTTCAATTAGCTTATATACATCAATGCATGTGTGTACATATTTGTTTAAATTCGTGCAAATGTATAATTGGATAAATGTAACCACATGCATATACACAAAGAAAATCATATGCATATTTAGAATATTAAAACAATTATATCCATATTTATAATGTAAGACAATTTTAAACTATATATCGCAAGCACTAGCAATAAATTTAGGCAACATTATTAATTTACATTATTGCAAATTAAAATCAAATATTAAAATTTTTTTTACCATGAAATAATTTAGACGTAATTATATCTGGTTTACTTTATAGCACATTGTAGATACAGAATATTGCACTTTAAAATCAATAAAAAAGCAATTATAAAACTGAATAAATGTGAATTAAAACAGAATAGGATGTGGATTTAAAAAAGTTGAAAATTATAGTTGGAAATACATAAAATTATGACGTACAATTATGCCCTGTGTTCTTAAATAAATATAATTAAATGGAATAATTTTAAGGCTGCCATTGTTAAATTATAGTTGAATATAAAAAATTTTGTACCGCATAGAAAATAAAATATTATATTGAATAATATTAATACGTACATAATTAAATATATAAATAAGTGAAATAGGATATAAAATTTATGTACGCCATTAAATTCTTTTACAGCTTGAAGAATGAAAATGTTAACTTTAAATCCAGAAGCTGTATGCATATTTATATCAAGTAAATAATATTTTAGTGTGCGAATCATAAAAAGAATTTCTCGATCCTCTGTTAGATATTTATAGTCTATAATACACCATTTTTGGTTCTGATATCAAAATTCAGTATGAAAAATATAAATGCCTTTTATATATTTATACGTAATAAAGAAAAAAGATATTAAGAATTTGAAATATTTTAAAAGGAATATGGTTTGATAAAATTTATACACAAAATTTGACCGTTTTAAAGTTAACAAACTGCTGAGTTATACAAATATCAGCATCTAATTTTATTTTATACTGTCTAGCTGTCTTGTCAATTATATAACTCAGCATATTCGATTTTACTTAAAAATATTTCATTTCAAACCCAAAGATCTTTAATTTATTTCTATTATATATATTTTTTTATTCATATTCAAATTCTTATTTTATAATTATTTATTTCAACATTCTTCCAATGGATAATTCACTCCAAATACAATGTATCGTTTCTGAAGATTTATTCCGAAAAATATATCAGTTTTAGAGTAGTTGTAACCCAATGTCCGAAATAGATATAATAATTTTTGTACGTGCCTTACATCAGAAGTAGATTAGTTGTAATCTTTGTACTTTTTAGATCTGCTAACATTTACGGAGCTTGATTCTGGAAAATATCAAATTTAATTAATATTTTCAAGCTGGCATTTCGACGCTATATTTACATTTTATGTTATCATCTAAAAAATCTATAAACATTAGTTGTCAAATATTTTTCTAAATTTTTATTTTTTAGATTCATTACAATTGTAATGAAAAATATAATTTCTTGCAATTTTCATTTCTTAACTATATTTTAGTATTACCTTCAACATTAAATATCAATTACAATTATTTCAATAAAAACAAATATATTGTTGGTAATTATATATAAGTTTAAATGATTAGGAAAATTTGATATTCTGTGTATTATATTATAAATTATATAAATAAGCATAAAAGTTTTCTGTTTATGTATTGTATAAATTATTGTATACATTAGCTTTTATGAAAATACAAGTACAATTTAATTAAAATAATTAATTAATTATTTATATGTAATTCTAATGTATATTTAAATCGTGTATTTTTAAATTCTCTTATCAATAATACAAGTATAAAAAAATAATATATATTATTATTCAATAAAACATCTTTTTTATGGTAAATAAGCTAAATTGTATAGATACAATTTAAAATATATAGTTTTAAGCTTTTGATGTCTTTCACTATTCGTTCTATACAATCCCTTCCTGTATTCTTTTGCTTAATTTGTTTCCGTCCATATTTGTTCAGTACGCATAATAAATATATGTACGTGTTGAAGTTATTAGTTAACATCTATTTGTGTATTGTATTCATTCAAATATGTTGGTATCATATATACAAGTATCCTGGAATTCCTCCCTAAATTCTTGAGCTTTGTAGGGTTGTACAGGATTAAATCCTACGACATGCAAGAACATGTCGACCAAGTTGAATGTAACGAATAATAGAACAAAAATATCTGCAAATATCGGAGAAAAATACAAAAAGAATTATATCAAAATGTAAGCCATTAATGATTTTGTTTTAAATAAAACCATCTTCATATGTTACATTGGCTTACTAAGTTAAAAGTACCTTAATGAAATTCTAAAAAGACAATTAACATATATTAAATTTTATTTATAAAAATACAACAATAAATCTTTTCTTTTTTATACTCCTGTAACTACGCATACAGTATGCTCATATTACTGTACCGTTAATTTATTTAAAGAAAATTATCACTAGACTGCTGTTGCTGCTAAATTTTATTTTTTTTTTATGAAGATGAATAATATTTTATATTACAGCTTCACTAAACAATTCTTAATAAATTATAAATATAACTCATATGATTAATACTTCATAAATTTATTAAAAGTAATATATTTATTATGAATAAATATATTTATTTAAAGAATTAAAAAAAATATCCTCCATATTATAATAAAATGAAATGTAGTTCCTCTGGAGTGTAAAATAAATAACTGTAATTTTTTATTTTATATCCATAGATTTCATTATATTAAAATATGTTTTCTAATTCTGTCGCAGAATTTCAGATGTATTTCGTAATAAAATTTTCTCAATAAAGCAATTTTACTATATAGATTAATTTAGCATGAGTGGAAGTTGCAAAAGATGCAAATTCTTAAGTAAATGAAGTGGTAGGTTGACGGAAGCTAATAAATGGAACTTGAACTTTCGTACAGTAGAATATACTTCGAATATTATTAGTATAAACAACGATGCACTTTGTTTCGGAAAGCCGAATAGTGTGAAAAAAGAAAGAAAAAATTTATTCAAAAATGAAATTATTAAGCTTATTTTATTTGAAAGAGATCGTATTTCATTAGTAAGAAAATTTGTCATTGAAATGAACTACAAGTTTTAAAAAATTAATATTTAATATTTAAAGTAAATAATATTTGAAAAACGAATAAAAATTCCAAGTATAAAACGAAACTATTTCAAAAAATAAAAACTAAATGTTTTATTATGAAGGTTGTAATATATTTATTATATTCTTTTAATTATAAATAGACATAATTAACTCTTATAAATAAATAAGAACATCAATATATATTCCATTCATGTTTTAATATTCCGTATATTGTAATTTACAATATACATCAAAAAAACATTTGTTGTTTAAAGTTTAACAATCATGTTTCATTAGTAAGATGTAATAATTTTTATTTGTTTTGTATATTATAATTTTAAATGTATTAAATCTGCCAAATTTAAAAATATTGTGAATATTCATAGTAAAAATAAAAAAATAATGAAACTACTTTTTAGTTATACTTTAATAATGTTTTTTTTACAATAGTGCAGTTGAATAACTAACTAATTTTTAAAATCAAAAACAGAATTTATAAAAATAATTTACATTCTTAAAACTTTCTACATCATTTAAATAGTTTGATGTCATACTATTAATTAATAATTAATATAAAATTATACTTACTTATTGTACATATTGGTTAAAATTATTTAAAGTATTTTCAACTTTTTTAATGAAATATTCAAAACTTATTATAAATAATAAAAAACTCCTTGTATTATTCTTTGTTATGTATATATTATAATTTATTTTATTTTATTTTTTATGGAAGTAAAATTTATTGAACTACTTATTATAATAAGTACGTAACGTTTCATCCTCGACTAGTTTTTTTATACATATTTTTTTCTTGATTACTTAGTATTTTCAATTTTTTTCCTTCTCGGAATTTCACTGTTCGAGGTATAAAACTCTTGTATTATAAAGGAAAGTATAATAATATTTATACTAATGAAAATTGCACAAAAAACTAAATTATAAGTATTATCTACAAATGCAGTGTAAAGCGATTGCAAAAAAGTGGTTAAAAACAGCAAGTAAATATAATAATTTTTATTTTCAAGAAATTCCAATGAATGACATACAAAAAGTGAAAAAAATACGTGTAAAGTGTATACCAATTATTTCAACTCAATATTACTTCAGAAATTAAAAAAAAAAGTATTTGAGGACTCAAAATCGTAATTACTGCAACAAGCAATAGTAATTTAAAAATTTAATTTTCAATAATTATAAAAACTTTATTTCTGTTAACTTTGACGAATGCGAAAGAATATGCATTTAAATTTAAGTTTTAAATTTCAAATTCTATCAAATATCCTCAACATTTTCCAAATAACACTGTCTACGCTACTTATTATAATTTAATCATTATGTAATGTTACAATCATTAAACCAAGTAAACGTAACTTATCATTACAATGTAAGCCATGAACATTGTATAACTGAGGTAACAAAGCGACTCATTGGTCAGTGTCATTTGATTTACGAAGTACTGTCAAATTGATGATTAGTGTAGGCATACAATACACTATCTCGTCAATTCATTCGATGATACGAATTATGTGCTCATCTGCATTAATGGCTCTGCTATTTATTTTGCATCCGTGTTGGTGAAGTTTATGTCCTTTTCTTCGTTCAAACACAGATTCAGAAGTTGATGTGATCTCTCTTTCTTATGTGCATATTTCCTCAGTATATAATACCTTCACTGGGGTGAACATTTGTGCATTTGTGTAGGTGCATGTATGCTTATCCATATAACTGATAATTGGTAGTGCTGTAAATCCAATGAAGCAGAGCATCTGTGCCTATATCCGTTTAATTAATGCCATGGCTTCGTCTTTGTAAAGATTACAGATGTCTAATCGGAACTAATGGAAAATCGCGAACTCTACCTTTTTGCTTATCGGATTTATACATTCAAATCTCGGTAAGCAGTCGGTGAAAATTATAAATAATTACATATGATTAAGAGCTTTTAAACCAACAGTAAATTTTTTGCATGTTAATTATTTATTTGCGAATTAAAATGTGGCTTCTGCTTAATATTATTTAAGTAAAAGTTATCTTTGCAATAAAGATTTTTTCGAATAATACGATTATAGTTAGTACATAATAATTTCCTTAACATTACATTCTTTGTAAATAAAGCAATTCAATTTATTTTGTAAATCACTACACACATTTTATACATAATTATTGAATCTACAAATCAAAATAACATACAGTACGTAAATATATTTTTAAAAAAAATTAACATGATTTTAACAAAGTTGAAAAGATATAAGCAACGTCATATTTTGAAAAATATTTCGAGGATGGGCGTGTAGTTTATGTATAATATTATTTTATTACTGTTTGGACTGACCCTAAGAATTGAGAATTGAAAAGAAGTTTACAATATTTTTTATGTCTTTTCATTGAATAGTTTTATATGAAACATATCTTATGAATACTATTACGGGCAGTATTTATTTGATAATACAAATTTTAATATGTTGACATGAAATTACAGGAATACTCCATGTTTTATTGAAAACAAAAAGTTCAAAATTTCTGGTCTTCCGATCTTCTAAATGCATACGAAACCGCAAATATCATTTCACCAGAAAATACCTGTAATCTTCGCACCCTTGCCAATTATGTTTCATAAATTCTTGAAAAATAATATATAAAGTCTGTTTAAATAACTCATAAATTTAAACAAAATAATAAATATTTTATCATTGTATTACCACACAATATGTGTTACAGAATTGAAAAAATTACAAATCCAATGGTTATTATTTTCTAAGTTATTTAAACAAAATTTCATTTTATTTCTTAAAATTCACATAAAAATTGTAAATATTATATTCTAGAAAAATACGAAATAAATAAATAATAAAAAAAGTAATAAGCATCAATTATTTGATGAATTTTGAAAAATATTGAAACTTAATTTAAAGACAATTATAAACCTTGTTTTATTTTCAATTTCACTTTGATTTATTTATACATCAAAATATTTTATTAAAGAGATTAATTAATATTTTATATGAGATAAACTATATAAAAATTGAATAAATTAACTAAGATAAAATATTAAATAACCTACTACCAGTGAACTAATTAAATGGTGAGAAATAAAATAATCTATCATCAATAGAACAAGTTTTACTTGGCTATTTTATTTATTATCAGTTGAAGTCTTCATTATTTTTTCATCAACATTTAAAATTTTTATAATTCATGAGTAGTAATTTTTTTTACCAAAAAATGTAAGATAAATACCCGTAAAATAATTGAAAATCCTCAGAAAAAAAATAAATTATAACTTTATTTCCATGATAAGTTATTCTACTTTTTTTTAAAAATTATTTTTACATATAAAAATAATTTATAAGTAATTATAAATTTAAATAAAATAAAAAAAAAAAAAATTATTGCACAAAAAAAATAATATTTTACACTGTAATTTATAAGAATTGGAATACTTAAATTATTATAGAATAATTGGGTATGAAAATATCGATATACTTATTTTTTCTTAAAGGAGTATTCCAGAATATACAAAATTGTTTTTAGGCATTAAAATATAATTATAATGAATCATTGTATAATTTTAATTTATATTCATTTTTTGATGAATTGCCTTAATGTATAAAAAATATTTTTTAAAACTATGTTATAATTAGAATTTAATAAAACTTCACTGATGAACCAGAAGTACAAAATATATTGTACCTGAAATAATGATTGGTATTCAATGGAACTCTCCTCTAAGCGGCTTCACCTAAATACGATTGTTAAAATTTAATAAAAATCACTTGGCCAACAAATATAAAAATGTAATATTTTCCTGCAGAGAAAAATCAGTCTTATTCCGTTGTAGTTGCGTTATTAAGATTCCATGGAGAATCATATTGTACGGGAAGTAGCGGTGGGTAACAGCTGACAGTCATGGCATTTAATGGGAACTTCATCTTCCTATCTTTGTTACTCTGCCATTTCTCCCACTGAATGCGACTCGAGTGTACACGAGATGACGTGCGATGCAGCGCTTGAAAACCTTGACGAATTGAACTATGGCGTCCAGGTGAAAAAAATATGAAATACCGTTGAGACACAGTTGAAGGAAAGGAGAGAGAGAGAGAGAGAGAGAGGGAGAGAGAGAGAGAGAGAGAGAGAGAGAGAGAGGTGTGCGCACAGAAAAAGTCAAGATGAAGATGAGAAGGATGCTCAAGAAAACAGGTAGATGTATTTAACTCTTAAATGTAAGACAAATGATGAACTTAAGTGAATAATAACATTTTATTTTTAAATGGCTCTTCAAAAAAGATAAACTGCACTTCTGATTTATATTGACTTTTAATACGAATGGCAGTGAACTGTAAAATTGGGACTGCGGAAAATGTAAATGAGTAATTTTGAATAAATTTATTAAAATCGGAAAATACTCTATAAACTCATTTCGGAGTATTTTTCTTTAAAAATCTGTATTTAATGAATAATTATATGTTAATATCGCGCATATAATATTTCGAAAAATTTTAAATACAAATGCTTCGGAATATAATATATTGTTACTTTTTTTAATAAAGTAAAAATTTTTTCATATACCATTTTATAATTTTTTATAAGATTAAATTATATAGCAATATTATACAGGAATACGAACTTTTTAAAAATTAATAATAAATATTGTTGTTTTATAGAGTCAATTTTCTCTATAAAGTATGATACAATATTTTCTTTCACATTATTCTCATTCTAAGAATATCTGTGCATATTATAATATAAGATTTGTCATCTGCAGATTCACTTTTATATTTTCTCTACAGATTGCTCTTCCCCTAAATTTTAAAATATGTACCAATTTATTTATAATCCCTCAATTGACACGTAACCATTTGGTCTTGAAAGAAATTTCCTCATAGTTTTCACTCTGTCAAAACAATCTTTCCTCGCAGTGCCATATGTGGAAAAACATAAAATCACAGAAGTAGGACAGACTCGGGACATGGAAACGCAACTTGTGTATTCCTCCTTTAGACACAAGTATAAAAAGGGCCAGATTGTATGCGGCGGAGGGAAGATACCGAGAATAAATCTCAGTGTCGAATAACTCGCTAGTGTAATCCCTTCGAGATAACGATGGACCTCTTTGAAATCATCAACCTTCCAGCCCGTAATTGTAGGCCAAACTGTTACTCGTTAGCTAAGAAGCCGCTCTTATCGAGTGATCCGAGGAATCACTCTTTTTCTCATCTTTACCTTACCACCCTAATGTAACTTTGCATCCAGTGTCGTAGAAAATTTACTTTCCGTTTTTCCCCCTCGGAATTGCTCCACAAAGTACCCATCCGCCCTTCTCCAGGCAAACATTTCAATAGTACAGACACTTCGTCCGCCTTTCTCAGGTCGACCACCCGATCTGGTCCCTTCGAACATGGGCTACGTCGGCTTTGGTAAAGCCTTGTTTCTACGATTCCACATCTTTTTGCTATTAAATTCTGTTATCTGGATGTACTACGCTTACTTCTTTCGAAGAATACAGATGAAAAAAGATGTTGCTATAAAACTTATTTATATTTTTATGTTTCTTTATATTTTAAAATAAAATCAAATAAAATATTAATGCGCTGGAATGCTTGGTAAATTGACATATTAATTGAAATATCAAATATTCAAAAAATAGTCATGTACATAAATAATCTTTTTTAGAACTTTTTTAAACAATTTTTTATTACTATAAATTGATAAATAAATTAAAATTATACAATATATACAAGTTCATTGGGAAGCAAAAAAATTTTTGCCAATGATTAATATTATGAAGTTATTAATATGAAATTTTGTTGGTGTCCGACGACGTTATGTATTATTCATAAATACAGGTAGAATACTTTTAGCAAATGGACACTACCCCTCTTTATCTATCTGAAGTTATTTTATTGTTAAAGACCTAATCATTACCGACTATTGGCAATTGACAACTGATACTAATTGTATAGTCTTCTTATGTAAATTACATTTCGTATATTATATCAAAATCTATGATCTATGTCTGTAAATATTTAAAAAATTAAAAATTGGAATTTTGGATGAACATTCATTAAAATTGTACATGAATAAAAATGACATAAATTATTATACGGTATTTTAGTGAAATTGTTTAGGAAATCTTCAACTATTACACAACAATTTTCGATGGGTGATACTATAAAGCAAGGACGTTTGACTAATAATTATTTACGACTTACAGTTACATACAATTGATTTAAGCAATAAAAATTTAAGTGGACTAAAAATCCAGGAAAATTATTAGCTATTTTTTTCATATTTTAAATATAAATTTTTATATATAAGCGTTTTATCGTATATAAGCATCGAATAAATATTTGAAGTCGCAAAACTATTATAATAAAAATAATTATTATTTAACTTATTTAAATCAGTAAATATGATAATTATAACAATATTTAATATATATCCACATTTAATGTATATAATGTAAATATATAGTGTTAAGTACACACACACACATATGTATATATAAAATACAGAAAATACAATTAAAAAATAATTACATGCTTATAGATACAAACATAATATATTGTATATCGAGTATTTCACAATGAAATGGTAGTCCCATAAGATAAAACACTAGTATACAGTATTTGTACAATTTATAAGTCCTACATTATTTCCAGCGCGTAATACAACAGTTTTTATTTCAAATAAGAATTAATGAATTGGAAATGTATTTTTTCATTAGATTTAACTACCAACGTTTTTAAATACATGTATAAACCTTAAGTATATGTATCATTTTTTAATTCGAGTAAACACTGATAATAATAATAAAAATATTTTCCGCAGAAAAATTTTTTTTTGAATCAAAAAACAAAATATTTGTAATTGAAATAATTCAATTGTCTTCTCCAATAAGATACATTTTTTTAAAATCATTATAAATAATATTTTAAACTTTGAAATTCGTAAATTATAATTAAAATTACATATTTCTCAACTAAATCCTAAGATTTAAAAAATATTTCTTATATAAATAAAGTAACATCATTAAATTATTTTTGAAAAATATTTATTGCAATTGCATTAAATTGTTTAAAGACAATAATGAAATATAATTATTGCGATCAATATATTTATTATTTTAAAAAGTTGATAATATACATCTTATCAATATTTATGATATCAATTAATTAATTTTTTTTATTATTGCACATTATTTCATTTAATTCTCCTCTAAAAATATCAAAAATTTTCAATACATGTATATACTATGTATAAAATGTATTAAGAATTAATTCATTACACAGAATTTCACTTTTATTCATTTGATATTATAAATTTTTTATTATAATATTATAAATTTGAATTTATAAATTTTGATAAAACTTGAGTTTAAAAACTTTTTATTTTGTATTATTCTTTTACTATTTAATAGTTATTTATTAGAAGGGCAAGGATTTACTTACATGTTCATATTTGTAATTAAAAAATTATTTATTTATTTATAAACTTATTAAAAATATGTTTATGCACATTAAAATTTCTTTCTTTTTTTTAATTATAATAATTAAAATTATTTTTGATAATTTGATAATTTTTGATAAGAACTTACTGAAATTTCAATTCTCGAATTACCATAATTATTCTATTATTTTTATGTACTAAAGATATCATAGTTTTAATAATTATATTTATACAAAAATACAACTAAGATTTTATCGTAGTAACAAAGAATTTTCAAAATGTAAGCCTAAAAAAGCTAAATCTCGATAAATTAAATAAAATAGACTACTTTTAAATAATATTAATATTTTTGCATTAAAAAATATTTTAATGATTGAAGATGCAACGTTTTTAATCGAATTACTTATTTTATCATTCATTCTGACATTTTTACATTTATTCACTTCCATTGTTCTGTTATTAAGATTCATTTTTCTACAAGCATAAATATCCTAACGGCATTTGTCTTCCATCTCATTCTCTGTTTCTTTCCGACATGTATGCATATACTACGATTTCCATGCTCGAATTCTTAACGGTCATCTGTTCTCAAACTATAAATCCTCATTTTGATAATTTTTCTCGATTCAACGTGCTTTATCTTCTTCCTTGTTTCTCACCTGCATAACCTTTGAGGTTTTTCTCTAGATCGTCTATGATAATTTTTTATTTATTTGTACCTTTGACTACTGATTTTCTATCTATTATTATTCACTTTGTATTCACATTAAAATTTAAATCCGTTTCTATAATAGTATTTAAAAAAATGTAATAAACAGATTTTATTTATTGCATTCCTACATTTTTTGAATTATCGTTAAATTTTTTCATTCTTTTTAAATTCTCTACTAGTAATGTGCGTTCCAGTTTCTTTTATTTTGATTTCAGTTTAATTCTGATTATTTGTTTAATATGGGAAACAATTTCTATCTAATGGGAAATAATTTCTACATCATTTAATAAAGTTCTATCGATTATTTAACATTGGTCTTTAATCCTTTAAGTATTTCATATTATTACTGTAACAATTAATATCATAATTGAAGTAATAAATTTTACCATAATGTATTTCATTTTTTTTATAAATAGAAATTTATATGTAATATAAAATAAAATATTCATTTTATACATGTAAATTTATAATAGAAAAATAAAATTTAGCATATTTAAGACTCCGTGTAACCTTTTAAATCACATTATAATTCAATAAATATTTTTGAAAAATACGATCGATATCGTTTAATAATAATTTTGTATTCTTTTTTAATATAATATAGTCATAATACTTTCGATCCTTTATATCTTTTCCACAAAATACTTTTAAGGTTCTTATTGATAGTTAATAATTTTATTTTACTTCTTACAATGTAAATTTTTTTGAAGAGAAACCAACAGTAAATTTATCTTGATACGTATTAGTCAAGGTGTAGTACTTTGCATTCTTCTCAGAACTATTAATGAAAGTATGTACTTTATTTAACTTTTGGTTAAACTTCAATGTATCTAAAGTATGTTACTGCTTTGATTCACTTTGTCATTTGAATAATTCAATTAGAATCTATCCAATCTGCAGCTAACAATTTGCTGTCAAATCTTTGATATTCTCTCTGCAATTGAGTTAATTAGTACGTTGGCATTTGATAATTAAATTGTTGTGGTTTTTACTCTTGTCACTTTCAAAATTTTATACCAAAATATTCTATTACTTCACCGTACTAATTATACCAGATTACATAGTACGCACATATTTATAATTTTATTAAATCATAACAGTTTTAATAATTAATGGTAATAATTTAAATATCTCATATTTTTTAAATATTTAAACTAATTTATTATTTTTGTGTATTAAAAAATTTTGAATACAAATTTTCTTTAGAAAAAAATTTTAAATAAATATTTCATCTGTACAGTTCTTTAAGCAAGTCATCTAAGCTTTAGTTGATAATTCAATTACCTTTTTACCTCTTACATAAATATTATAATGTAGGCTCTCCAACAATAACTGAATTATTACACAAAGAACACATTGATTTAATAATGTACAATAATATATTAACATTTTCTTATTTTTTCTTAATCTTTTTTTAATTTATTATATTAATTCATTAGTTTATTATATTAAGCTTAATTTTATTTATATATTTTTTCAATATAAAAAAATTAATATCTAATTATAAAAAAAAGAAAAAATTTAATACTAAATTAAATCATTATTATTTATCACAATATTTACGTATTCAAAAAATAATGAAATTATAGCTTAAGAAAATTATAAACATAATAATATATTATTCACTATAAACTTTATTCATACACAATAATACAGATATATCGAAAGAAAAATTTCAACTTGATTAAAAAACTACTTTTATAGTTACTATTAAATAAATTTTAGGTACATAAAATATTAGATCTTATATGTATGACAAAAGTAATAAAAAACAATAAAAATTTTTTAAAAATATGTTTTATATTTTTCTTAACTTGAATAATTATTAAGACTCTTATTTAAATTAAAGGAGTATGAAAATAGGCTCTTAAACCATTAAATCAAGTCAATGATGTAATTAAGTAACTAAATTGAAATGAAATCCAAAAGCCATTATAATTTACAGTATTCATTTAAGTTAATAAGGAATAAGATTAGTCATACCATTGAGAAAAACATGAATTATGCATGATTAAGTATAGTTTTTTTATATCAATTTTCCATAGACTTGCACGTACAAATCTTATAAGATGATTGGCTTGATGAGTATTACCGATTTTTTATATACATATTCAAGTATGTACAAAAAGAACGCACTGAAAATGAAAAGAATAAAAACAAAAATTCCTAAAAGCCACCAAGCAAGTCGGCTTCCTTTATAATTATTATTCGAATAAAATTATAGCACCTAAGAGGCTCGGATATACACTATTTTTTTAGTCCAGGAAGTTTATGATTATTGGCACTTTTTGAAGAATGTACCATGAGTCGTAGATCATTCATCAAAACAATGTGAGACTGTGTAAATGTGTTTTATTAGATTTTTATTAGCATCTATTAGATTTATTTGTCATTTGTAAGTTGTATCCATAATTATATTAGTGTGGCATTAATCTAAAATGTAGTAAGGGATATAGAAGAAACAAACCGATAAATCTTTTATTATACCGACGTATTATACTGTAAAACATAATTTTTTTCCAATCATTTGGAGTTATTTATTAATGAATTTATATGCATATTATGTAGTGATAAGTTGTTTGTCATGCATGCGTGAAAGAATTAGATACATGTGTAAAATATTTAAATAAAATTTTATCTTACGACCTGTATATATTAAAATAGAACAATTAAAATTATATGGATAATAAAAAAATTATAATTAAATTATATACGTCAATTTTATGTTTATCTGTCAATAATAAAGTTATTTTAATGAATTCAATATTTATTATAATATGTTTAGACGCTATTCATTAAAATTTAATGTGAATTATTGAATTAAAATGTAAGTAAAAATGTTGGTTTGTTTTATATATATACTGTAGAATTAATTTTGAAGTTTTCATTAAAATTTTAATAAGAGTTTATGATAATTTTTTCATTTTAGACATTTTGAATTTTTATTTAACTTTTGGAAATTGTATAAATGGTTTAATTCTTCTATATTTAAAATATATTTACATAATATTATTAAACTTAAAAATATATTTTAGAATAAAATAGCCTTTATATTAATATCCATTAATAACTTAATGCATCATTTTTAAATAATTCTTCAATAGAATTAAGTTTCATTATGATACGAGTGGTTATTCGCATCAACTCATCAATAATCTTACTAAAGTATGAATGATTTTTTGTTTCATCTATTTCTGACGATACTACGTATCATGGGTTAACTAGAGTCGAGTATGAATGACATTTATGATTGATCCTGATTTTTATCGCTTTATCCTCTGGCGAATCAATTTTATCTTCAGTGTGTACGTAAGTTCCTTCTTAACTTCTTTTTTCTTTCGACTTATACTCCATGTATAGATGGCACATTATTAAAGCTTGTAAGGCATTGACAAATCAAATTAATTCTTCTGAGCTCAATGCACTCAAATCTTGAAAAAGAATAAAGAATAGAGAGCAAATGATTCATCCATTTAAGCTCTTACACATAATTGCTAGTTAAAGTCATATGAAAATTAAAGGAAAATTTTTTAATTATATTTCCAAGCAAAAATATAGATCTTCAATAAATATCAATTACTTTTCTTTCTTTTTTTTAAAATAAAGGCAAAACAAATGTTTAAATTTATAAAGTATCATTAGTCAATTTTTTTGATGTTAAAAATATAACATATGCGTTTTTTTCGTACTTATAAAAAAAAAATTAAAAATGTTTCAATTATGATAATTAATATTATATTATCATTATGTATTTATCAATCATATTTACACTTACTTACTATTTCGTGATATGTATGAAATAATTTACAGGGGATGATGAATGAAAATAATTCCGAATCAGATAAAACAATTAATTTATTTCAATACATCTGTACAGTTGTACCGCCGAAATTACAAATTAAATCGCTGACTCAATATTAACATTTTCACTGTTTCACATATTTTTCACTATTTTCACCGATTTTATTTGAAATCAACTGGCCTACATTATTCATTAGTATGATATCTCCCTTTGACTTAAATTCAATATTTTTGACATTAACAATCTCATTATATTGCATTATATAATAGACAATGATAATAATAATCTCATTATGTAAAATGTATGATATCTTAAAAAATCTATAATTTTAGTAAAAGGAAAGCAATATTTTTCAAAATATTCGAATTATAGTAATATTTATAAAAACGTTAAGAAATAATAGAATCCGTAATCTAAAAAATTGTAGTAAAAATAAAAAATAATTTTAATAACATATTTTTCTAGAATTTACAATTAACAAAAAATTTATATTATCTAGGTTAAATGTAAGTATATATTTTATACGTAAGGTGAATTTTTAAATTCGTACTTGTGTAATTTTCGTATTTTTAAAAATATTTTAGATAAAATCTTTTTGATTTTTATTAAAATAGAAAATTAATGTGATAATTTTAATTTTAATTAAAATCAAAATTCTCGAGTGTAACAGACGTTAATCAAAAGTTTAATGTAAAATGAATTTTTAATGTGTAGAGTACCATTTTGTAACAAAAAATGGAATAATTAGGGTATATAATTTTGTATATTTTAAATATTAAATTCTATAGAATATATGTTTCTAATATTCCTAAGAGTTGTAATAATTATTATTTTTATGCAACTATTCTAATATATATTCCACGAATTATTAACATTATTAAATGTTTAGCTATTAATATTTCTACAAAACAGTTAAAAAGCATAAAATCTATCCTAATCTTATTTCTACCGAACAATTAAATTTGAGCATATTTTGTTTAAATTACTTATATTTGCAATTTAATATACTATGATAAACATAACAAACCACGATTACATTATATTTTATTTGTATTGACAATCTATAATAATTAAGCTTTCTAGAGCTAGATAAAACAATGTACTTGTTTTGTGTACACTCATTTTAAAAACAGCTTTAATTTTTTTGTGAGTGTAATTATGAAAATCATACTATTCGTGAATTAAATTTACAATTTAAAACATTACCTTTTAGTTTCGAGAAAAATACAAAATTCTTTTCATATACAAATGAAGTTTAATATTTACCGAATACACCGACGAAGTCCGCATAATCAAGTAAATTGAAATGCGTTTGCCGAAATAATAAATTTTTAGTGCGTCCGCATTATTTAGCATAACGCATGTGTCTACAAAACACTTTTAACTACGCGACCTTATCAAAATATTTACAATTTTATTAAACTGCTTTATTCGATTCATTGATGGGTGCCGAGCTTTTAAAGCTTTGAGCACTTGTTAGAACTCGTATATCCGTGTTTTATGTTAATGCTAAATCTAAAACTTCCAAATAAATATTGAGAGAGCGTCGTAATATGTAGGCGACATCATTTCCCATTATGGAGTAATCTTATGATCTCGCTTTCGAATGCGAACATCAATAAACGAATTCATAATGTTACGCACGTTTTCGCTCTGTCATTTCGTGGAAAACGCCAGCGCTCAGCACGAGATTTAGAGAGCAAAGCTCGCACTCACACACACTTACGATCAACTCATCACTCAGAATCTGGCTTATGTCACCAGCGCAGAATAATGTAATATTCCGAGCTGCGTACCCGTCCTGACATACTTTCAAATACAAATCCGGCGAAAAGTATTATCACCAATAAAACAAGCGCAGTAATTGCGCGAGTACTTTCCCTCATTCAATTCTCTCGGTTCAATAATTTAAAAGTGTATTGCCTTATATTGGATATGGATTATTCGACGGTACACTGTTGTACGTATTTACACACACTCTACTCTTTTATGCATCCGATGTAAATTTATAGATGCATGTAGTCTGAGTTGCGTAAACGGTTCATAAATCATAAAGAATGTCCACACAATTGTCGCGGCATCAACCCTTCCAAAAGCAAACACTAATAATTTTCGATAATTGCACTGTGCATTCAATCCTCCAAGATGAAAGAAAAGCAATAATTGTTCATTTAGTTGTGTGCTTATATGTATTTCTCGACATTTACTTACATGGATGATTTAAAAAATATAATGATTAAACTTTTTATTTTCGTGAGCCCCAAGCGTTTCTGATAAAAACTTTTCTTTTATACACTCTTATTCGCTTTGGATTATTTATCTTTATGAGACGTAATTTCTTCAAAATATTATACGGAAATATGTATTTAAAATATTTTGCTTGATTCTAAGCAAACTCATACTTCGGGAAAAAACGAGATTTCATACGCAGACACTAAAGAGATCAATTACGTCGGATTATATATGTGTAAGCATAAGTTATTCATTTAGAAATTTTCATAAAATTCATAGATATAAAGGCACATTGCGCGTTTACTCGAAGTTTCTCCCATTTACAATGTTGAAATATATAATACAAGTTTATTTACTTTTTCAATTTATGTGAATAAAAAGTATAGTCCTCTCAATGTAATTGACACAAATTAATCATTTATTGTTTCACAAAAGTACAACTGTGTTTATATAACTTGTATAAATTTATGCTTCTCTTTAAATACAGTCCTTCTTGAAAAACTATTTTTATTTTATTATTTAGATACATTGATTTATTTTCAACAATAATTTTTTTCGTCGAAAATCAAATATCAATTTTTAAATGAATTAATTCATATTCATGATAAATACGAATACATGCGCACCCAATCGCACACACACACACACACACACAAATTAAATTATTGAAATTAAAATGGTGTATTATTAGAAAATAGTATAACAGTAAAAGTTAATTAATTGTAGAGTATCAACTCTAAAACTTCTAAATAATTTATATCATAATGTTTAATATTGTAACTCTTCTCAGAAGTGATTAAAGTTTTAGACGAGTTGTTCAACCAATTAAATTGAAATAATATTCGCTTGCCTCCTTACAAATTAAATTGATTATACTGTTAATACTTTGTGTTTATCTATCAATTTAATGTTTTAAAAAGAAATTTAATAAAGAATATTTAATCGGTGAATTATATAAATTTTAATTTTAATTAAAATCAAAGTACAAAGTGCTAGGTCTCATTATGTAACGGAATTTATAAATAAATTAATGTAAAAGTTAGTGAATATAAATAATAATTTTGTTAAAATTTATAATTATATTAAATTTAAATGATTTTACGTCAAAACAGTAAGAATAATTTATAAAAATAATAGTATCACAAAATCATTTTTAAATATAATAATATATCGTTTACATTATTTGAAAATTGCCCTTTATTTTATTTTCATTATAAATCAAAATTTTATAATAATCCTACAGTATTTGAAAGAATGATGTGAGTTATTTAGTTTGTTGGGTAATTACTTAAGCTTGGAGACCAGAAAATCCTTAATATCAATAATTGTATCACAAATAGCAATTTTAATTTTATTGCACAATTAATAATGTAATGTAAAATTTGAAATATCAAAAACGACTTTTCACTTTCCGTTTTCCCACCCTTTTGCTTTAACCCTTCTGTTATAATATTTAATTTATGTTGAAATCAAGCTTTAGTCAATCACTCAATGTAGTAAAATTTTGGTGAACGTAGTTTTCTATACCTTATTTCCCAATTCTGATTTATTTTTTTTATAGCTTCATTTTATGCGCATATTATTCAACTTTTATATTTTGCAATACAAACGGAATTTATTTGAAATCATTAGATTAAAAATCTTGAGACATTACAAAAGATTAATAAATATAATATAGAAAAAGTGTTAATAAATATTTTAAGATACTCTAAGCAGTCAAATATAACACGGTTGTGAAAAATAGATAAAGATTACAACAATAAATATAAATTTAAATAATATGAATATATTAAGTATAATGATATAAATAAATATAAATATTTAAAAATGTACAAAATCAAGTTAATAATCTGATAAATTTTTTTTAAGGTTTCTACTTTTATAACAAAATATATAAATGCAATACCTTTGTTATCTATGTAAATAGCTATACAGACTTATATTGAAGCGATAAAAAATATGTATGAAGTTTTTATGGGCTGATAGAAAAATTAATAAAGCATTTTTACATCGCAAAAAAGCTTATTAAAATGTATACATATATATTAGCTGTTGTTATCCTTTTTAGCAAAAATTGTTTTTTAAACTTAATTCCTGATAATATATATATATTAAAATAAAGTACTGAAATAATGAGTAAATATATTATGTCATTAATAAATAATAAAAAATGTAAAATTTATCCGAGATGTTATATGAGTACATTTGGTAGACTTATAACACTGTTACAATGTAAACAGTAACAATTTTAATATCTCGTATATTTTCGCAAATGATACATTAGCTGTATTAGATAGTATCTAAGAAGCAAAGACGTGGATGGACCTAAAGTGATTCGTGAGGGGTCGATTGGCTCTCGCAGAAAAAGCAAACTTTAACCCCCTCAGATATATAAGAAAAACTGTTAACTCGTTAAAGTTCAATTTCGAAGTCCAATCACACGTACAAAATCGTGAATTCACGCTTCCTTATTTCTTTTTTTTTATATTACCATTGTCATTATCATCTATAAGTTGAGATTCATCTGTGCATGCACAGGTTAAGGAAATAGGGAATGACATGAATAAAAATTTAATTCAAGTAATTCAATTAAATTCAGGACAAATGTTTATTTAAGCAATTGTTTATAACATTTGTTATGAAACCATTGAATGTACGTGACTGCATACATTGCAAACATGATTATGTTTACCTACGAGATAAAACTTTAATTCGTATTTTTTCGTGTATCGATTATAATTCGCGTGAGACATTTCGAAATGTTGTCAATTCGTTATCCAGCAATTGTTTATTTTGTATTCCAGTTATATGAATATGAGAATGAGAATGTAGGGCAGTTAAAATTTTTTAAATGAATAAATTCAGTAAAAAATATTTTATTACAATTCACTTTAATATAAATTGCATTAAAATTATAAAATATTTATTGACGAACAATTCACATAAATTATTAAATTATACAGATTTACATAAAATTTCATGAAAAATTCAAAATATTAAAAACTTAAAAACAATATACTTTTTATAATTATTTTTAATTCTCTTTTTATCATTATTTAAAAAAGACATTTAAACGTTTTAATTATCATAAAATTTTAATTATGATAAAATGACAACTAATTTCTTACACATTCTTCATGTACATATTGCATATAAAGAAATATGGTAAGATTATGCCTATATACCCTAAATATTTATGTAAATGTTTTTATTTAGATTCTTTTGTTGTATATTCATTAGAAGTTGTTCTAGAAATATTCATTTATTATATATAATACCAATGGTATGAAAAGTTTTAATTTGTGCATTCTACATATATGAAATACGTCAATTATCAAATAATTTACTTTCATCAATTAAACAAAACATGAGTATTAAAGTAAGTTAGACATCGGTATTTTACATTTATGTATCAGTTAAAAATACTATGTTGCAAGAATAAGAATTATACTATTTTATAATTTGTGTTAAAAGTTTTAAAAGCCACATATTGTAACAGGATGAAGTAGATAGGAATACGGGATTAAAATTACTAGTGATGTTAGCATTTATTTTCTAAGTTTCGTCTGTAATTATACAAGGGCGATAACTAGTCTGTCGTTCGTCACTTTCCTCAGTCTCCTCCCGGTTCACTCTCACTCGGGGGTGGAAACCCTCTTTCCGGCTGCTCGTTCAGTTTTCCCTCCACCGCTCAACTGTCTTTTAGGAGGAAAACCCCGACAAGTATGTAACTACTAACCAGTTCGTAACTTCGTTACAGGCTTGTATTATAGGAACCTTGATAAACGAAACAAATAAAAGTAATTAATTAAATGTACAAGCATTAGCATATTTATTATTTTTTTAATTTTATATAATTGAAGTAGCCATCACATGATATTTAAGTATCAGATGCAAATTATAATTAACTACTATATTTGTTTTCGTATCGATTTGAGCTTTATCTACAATCTAACCTTAATCTTATTTTCTGTTAAACAATATTTTACTTTCATTATTTTGTTGAAATAAAAAAAAAAACAAGAAAAGGTATTCTTTAAAGGTAGTTGGACTTGGAATATCACACAGTATTACGTTTTGTTATTACTATAACATATTGGATAAAGGATTATATTTTTGTAAAAAATTTAAGAATTTGTTATTTAAAGTATTTATAAAAATAACTGTACCTAAGAAGTCTAAATTAATAATTCCTATCAATCATACATGTTAAATCGATATTATTACAAATTGTTTATTTTAATATCAAGTTATAACTTTTTGTTTTTAACAAAAAAATTCTATTAAATTCGTATATAAATATAAACAGAATCTGTTATTTTAAAATATGTGAACTAAAAATTTAAAAATAAACACCCAATAGAATTATTACGCTGTCACTTAATAAATAATAAAATATATATTCACAACTTATCACACAGATAACGAACATTTTTTATAATTTTTATTGTATGAACCTATACGCTTGAAATAAAGATCGACAATTAAATTTCTAAATATATTTTCAAAAATATTGATAAATAATAACTTTTGATAATATAAGTATGTTTAATAATGTTATAAATATTTATAAATGCTCAAGTCACTTCATTTGTTAGAGAAATTTTTTATATAGTAAATAAAAAATTATTTTAAAATTTATTTTAATTTGATAAAAACGTGACACAAAAACTTGTCTCGTTCGATACAAATAGATTTTGCGAAAAATTACTGTTCGTGATTCATTGTACGCGATGATTTATGAAAGTATCCAAAAAAATAGTTTTTTTTTACAAGAATCTTGACTATGGATAATATTAGAATTTTTGAAATTTGCTATTACTGCCATGATATGTTTAAGTAGATCAGTATTGTCCATAGGACTTTTTGTACGTTTATCGATAAAATTTAATTGGATAAATTAATAAATTTGACTACTGAAACAAGTGTGTCATTTGTATGTACACAACAAAATTATGACATTTGATATAGGACAGATCCACATTTATAATTAATAAACAAGAATCAACTAGTACCATTCGAGATTTAAAAGGAGAAGAAAAAAAAATAAAAAAAACTGTTCGCTGTCAATGAAATAAAGCAAAGTCATTCGTATCGTTAATATTTTACGACAGATTTAATATACATTCATTTAAAAAAAATAATAAAAGAAAGTGTGTTATGATAGTAGACAGTTTTAACGTACAAGATCCTTAAATAACATTGTATTTTCTCTCAAGAATTAGAAATTTCTTCTTTAAAACGGGTAAGCTGCGACGAGGCGACATGATATTGTCACGGGGGCGTAAATAATCTTGGAAGCAATATCGCTTAAAGGATCTTGGCTTATTGGGTAATGGAATCCGAGTAGTGGCAATGGTTTACGGTCGGTGATGCAAAATTTATCAAGCCTCTTTTGGCTCGATTCCAATTTTTACGGTGAAACACCTCCACGCCGATCAAATTCGCGTAAGTGCGATGTGCAAAAATGTGGATTTTTATAAAGAATGAGGTGGGGCTGCCACTAACGTTATTTGAAGATGACTTTTAACCTGCGAAATTCCATTGATGTAAAAGTCTTTAAAGGTGAATTGACTGTATTATCATTGAGATCTTCGGGGAATTTAATTACGGTAATGTTATTATCCACTTATTGCTTGCCCTTGTTCCATCAGCTCATAATTATTTATCCTGACCCCCTCATTTTTAATCAATTCCTATTTATTACACTTAAAATCAATATTGATATGAATAGTTATTGTATACTAATAAATAAATTCAATTTTGTCACCGTAATACTAGCTAATGTACTGAATTAATGTCACCAATAATATTCTCATTTTATATGTACATTCCATTAAGACACTTTTGTTATTTGATATTGACTTATTCTTAAGTAATATTTTATTATTTTTAAGTAATATTTTTTTTAATTTAAACAGTCAAAAAATTATTATATTCGTCTTTTTAAAACCTTTTTTCAAATATTAATCAGTGCTCAAATACTATTCTCTAACTATATTAAATTGATTTGTTACAAAAATTTAATATTTTATTTGACTTAAGAAATAAATTTAAGTAGTATCTTCTTATATTTACAGTTATAAATCAATACTTTTACATATTGTAAAGATCTTTAATTAGGAAAAATATGAAATAATAATAAGATGATAAAAAATAGAAACATAATTATATGATCATAAAGTTGTAATTTATTTATGAAAATTAAAAAAATTAAAACAACAGATTACTTGTATAGATAAAGTTTATTTTAAATTTACTAATACAATTCATACTATTATGGTATTAGAAAAATTAAAAATTAATATAAAGAGAAATTTTTGAAATAGCATTTTTAATTAGTAAAATTTATGTAATTTTATAAGATATATTTTAATGATCTAATTGGTAATTCATGTAAATATATAAAAAAAATGTTTAAATATATTATTTATCAGCACTAATTAACAATTAATTCTCATATCAAATATTTACTGGAGTCAATTATAAGTAATTTTAAATCGACGCTTTAAATTATATTTTTTCTTGTATTTTTCTTGGTTTATTTCCAAATATCGGTTATAAAAAATTAAAGCAAATTCAATTATTCAAAACGTTTATATGCAGAATGTGTGTACATTAATTTATTGGAATTGTTGATATTGAAAAAATCTCAATTGTTGTAATATATATATGTCTCCCCACATCTTCATTAAATTTGGATGATTTAAACACTTTAAAATTTATGTATTATGCATCTCGATCTCGTGTGTCTGCCATTAATATGCCTTTGTTATTTATTTAATAATAACAGTCAAAGAGGAGTATTGATGTTTGACGATCGAAAATCCATCTTTAATATTGCATTTGATTAGCGCTGTTTAATGCAATAATTAATACAATAACGGCTCTAAAAGGAATTGGACACTTTGTCTTGCAGGTACGATCTATAGATTTCACTTAATATTATTATAATCTACCGTGTATTCCGATAAATTGCAAATTCTTCCCAAAATGCGCTTTTCACATCGCACTAAAATTTAAATCGATCCCGTAATTTAATGATATTATAAAGCACCTCGTGCTTGGACTTTTAATCCAGGGGTGCGAAAGTCTCTCTTCTTCTGTTTCTTCCTTTTTTTTTCTTTTTCCCCTCGTCCCATTCCGGGAATCTGCGCTCAGGGCTCGCCACATATTTTATCGATTGGCCTGGGCAGGGGACCGATAAATTACATTATTACGCGGGCTGCTCGAGTTAAATAATAATGCCGCATATATACATATCCGGTAAGCCATCAGTGTAATTTGGGTAGTGAGGGTCGCCACCCCCGACCTGGAATATATTTTATCTAGACCGTAAAGTGTCTATCAGCACTCGCGCCGCCGCCGCCCCCCCCACCCCACCCCCCGCGCGTTATGGAGCCACTGTTGCATTCGCTTCGAAGCTGCGACTTAATAGGTAATTACCCGGAAGTTCACGTCGCGCGTTATCCTGCCGAATTGGTGTCGAAGGGGCTGGGGGTGGGGGTGGAAGGGGTGGCGCAGAGAGGGATGCATCCCTTTATTTATGCCGCGTTAGCGTTCAATGTGGCTTGCGATGCGAGCTCTCGAGCTTTGCGGAACCTTGGGACTCTTTAATTTTTCCCTTTTTTTCACAAAGGGCAAAGTTTCCATTTTTAGCTGGATAAGCAGACCCTTCTAATTACAATTTAGGTGCACGCTGCGTCTGTAATCGAAAATAAAGGAACTTTTAATGCAAGAGCTTTTTTTAACTAATGCATCTGAATGAGACTTTTTTTACAATTTACTAATGTGTATTATTTCTAGTGCAGAAATTTTGAATGAATATTTTACACAAAAGAAAGAAATTTGAGACAATTGGGATAGTAATATAATTTGCAGGTGCATTGGCGATAAAATAATTAAATTAGTGTGTTTATTAATTAGCATTTCATTATTATTTATATATAATTATTATTTTTTATCTTTTAAATATAAAAATGTATTTATTTTTTGTTGGTTATGCTTTACTAAAGTAGAGCAATCATGCATTGCCGGTTACCAGTCCATCGTTATGGATTTTTGCAAATTTTTTTTAAAGATTAATACCATACAATTATATATCCACTTGAAGAAAATACAATTTTCTTATAACTAAAATCTACGTAAATATTTAAAGATTAATCATTACAACATTTATATTAAATCTTTTTTTGCAATTGTACATTTTACAAATTTGCAAATTTTGATTAAACCTTTTTTTAAAAATAAAAAAACATTTACGTAGCATTATTCATGAATTTTGTAAAAACAGTTATAGAATTGTAGTATAATAGAGTAATTAAGCAATCACATACAAAATTAATGGTAAATAAGTTTTTTATTAGCGCTAGTTTCATACATAATTACGCAACATTAAAAAACAAGGTGCACTTCGCTCTTATTGTTTTCCTGAAGCTGGCATTATTTCGATAAGAGACGAATAACTGATAAGCTTTAGTGTTCAGCTCTCATCACCGATAATGTGATCGAGTTATATCGCCTTCAGCTCGTTCGAAACGATCGCAAATAGAATTTCTTCTCTGCTTTCGGATTAAGTTATCAACGATTCATCTTGGTTCTGCCTTCGTATCGCAAATATTTGTAAACGTCAGCAAAAGACAGCCTCCTTTACTCTCCGATGGTGTATCAGTTAATCGATCGGGTAATAATTATTTTCCGGGTGCATTCCGTCGATAGTCAGTCGTTAAATGCGCCGAGGCCATTCCTGCTTATTCCAATAGCTGACCCTTCAAACTCTCCTCCAATCGATCCTTTTCGTGTTGTAAACCCATCGCTCTTGTGCGTTTTGTACATAAACATACGAGAAGTACCGCACTGGTACCCTAAAAAAGGGAAAATATGGTAAGGGCTGTTTTCAAGGTATTTTTGCTCAAATAAAGACATGACGAGGAGCGTATAATCAATGAATTTTTAAAATCGAATAATAAGCATGTCGGCTGAGTAAATAAGGGCAAACAAATAAAGCAGGAATTATATTCGAAATAAGATTTCAAGCCTTGGATCAATAATCATATATGATTGTGTGCGATGTTTTATAATCTTTTCCCCACTGAACATTGATACCAGGCATCTTTTTAATTTGTATGTTTCAGTGGTAATTGTCACGCTGTTTTCAAACGATTTCTTTAAATACCGTTGCACTTGAAATAATAAGACAAAAAGTTTTTTTCTATTTCTTTACTGGGGATAATTCTCATAATTATTACTTTTTATTGTTTATATTATGTTGTTTCAATAAAATTATAGGTACTATTAAATAAAGCAATGGAATTAATTTTTTTTTATTTTTTTTTTTTTTTTTTTTTTTTTTTTTTTTTTTTTTTTGATTTTTATCGTACGCCAAAGTACAATATGTGCAAGTTATTATTGAGGGTGGGTAAATATATATTATTTGGTCTTATTCATTCCCAATGTAGGTCATCAATCGAATCCCTATTATTATTTTGTTTAAATATTAGTTTTCAAAGAATTAATTATATAAATAAATAAATAAATTTATATATATAAACAAATGTGTGCGTGTGTGTGTGTACCATAGTCTATATTAAGAATATTATAAAATCTAAAATTATGTATAAACTATTTAGATTATAAAAATTGATACTTTTTTTTTATGTTTTTAGTTATATTTACATAGTGTTTGTAATATTTAAATATATCAACACAAATGTTATGTAAAAGCATCTCCTCAGTTTTAATTATTACTGTATTATCCCATCAAAACTTCATTTCGAATTAGCTACAATTTTTTTTAAGAACTATTCTAGGTTTTTAATTTTAAATACATAACCATTTATTCGACTGCAGTATTTTATTTTCAGAATGCAATTATGTAGTTCGCACAGCAATATTTACTGCGTTAGTGATTATGAATAATGCTTTTGCCGTATTCTAGATTTTCCAAAAAATTAATAATTCAAATAGATTGCCCGAAAAATTTGATAAACCTTCAGCACTTATGAATAGATTTACAACGCGCAGTTTGTGTGATTTAGTGTAGTTCGTATACAGCGTCAAATACTTTTTTCTACCATATTTATTTTATAATCCACTGGTAGCCGTCGTTGGGTAGTTTGTAAATTGTTGGGAATTCACCAGAATGTATTGTTAACTCATCAAGTACTTTGGTATCCGAACCTCGTTGGTAACTCGTTGACTCTTTCGTCGATCTGGTCTTTCTTGTGATGGATGACCCTAGATACCGACGTAGAAAGTTTGCCAACTCCTCGGACCCTACGACTGATGTTCTCATTACTGTTTTTTTGAATTCCCTACTTCATAGTTTACTACCTTCTTAACAAAACATTGATTTTTTTTTAATGTTCTTTTTTATCTGTTGACGAATGTTTTAATTAAAATTTAAGACAATAAATTAGAGTGCCATAATTAGATTTCTCATTATAATTATCATTTTTCAATTTATCGTTTCATGAACAACGAGTAGGGGTAGTGAGAAGATTATTTAAATACATTGTTGTAGTCAACGCTACAATAATATAGTTAATTTTTGTAATAGTTCAACTTACTATTTTCAGTAAATTTTCAATTTTCATCATGAGATTTTTACTCTTAGCATTAATATTTAATTCTTTTAAAAATATTTTATTTACCTACCACTTTGATGATTGCACTATAGTAGATTATACTTCAATTAATTTATTTAATTACTTAAATTAAAAAGGCTTTCATTGACAAACACGGAATTTCATTTTAAATTTATTATCGTGTATGAATTAATAGTTAAAATGTTGGTATTGTGTATCAATAAATACCATTTTCTATTATTCAAAACTAAAAATAATTGATCCTTTTGTTAAAAAGTATTTTAATGGAGAATGAATTCATTTTATATTTATAATACTACTTTAATCTTGATGTATTAATTTACTTTTTACAAACATTTCAATTTATATTATTATTTATGTATATTCTAATGGTTATTGACATTCTTAATTTTTATAATTACAGTAATTCATACTATCAATTAATAAGAATATAATTTGTCATGAATGGTTAGAAAACTATTGAGATACATAAGAGTACTATCTAATAAATTTCATCTCATGTATTTTTTATGTCATCATCTTTTTCTCGTAATGTTACCATAAACGACAATGACCAAATCACCAGTTTGATTTACCATTATTTTTAAGATTTTTTCTAAATCATACTTAAAAATTGTAATTATCTTTTCTATTAAAATATACTTTGCTACGATTATATTAATCGAACATTCAATATTATCTTTCATCTCTTTTATAAATTAACTAATTTTAATCTCCTTTTGAGAAATTGTTACTTACACTTGACGTAACGATTGTTAAAAAAGGTATTTTATGGATATTTTGATTTTCTTTAATCTTGTTATTTCATCATTCATTATATAGTAAAATTATTCAAAATTTTCATTAACTTTCACGGAGTTCAGGAATCTTATAAATTTATTCAATTTTTTTTAAGTTTAAATAATTCTAAAAATTCATTTTCAGCTCTGCTTGAAATTCAATATAATAAGCGCAATATTGTTATTAATTTAAAAAAAAAAATTTTTAAATTATTGATAATTTCCTTTTGATTTTATATTCTTTATTTCATTATAATTTCTTTCATATTTCTTTACCGTGTGTATAGCTTAATAAAAATTTCAAAGTTTTTCTTCAATTTTTCACAAATTTCTAGACGTCTGTCAGCATTTATAAACTGCTTTAAAATACGGTCAAACATTAACGGAGTCAATTGCTCTTGTCATGTAATTTTTTCTAAGCGTCAAATTTTATACTTCTAAGTATTTTATTTGCATGACTCAGAAAATTTAAAAATGTATAAAGTATTAGCAGAAATACTTATGTTGAATAAAATTTAAATATACATTTTTTCAAGTAGCTTTTACTCGAACAAAATAATAAATAATAAAAGTAGATTTGTCAATATTAATAATTTATTTTAATATCAAAAATATACATTTATAAGTGATTACATGTCAAATTATTCATGTTTTCATTTGAAGTGTCTCCAAAATTAAATTGTGCTTACATATAGTTGATGAGTTAACCATAGGCAATTATTTTGTGTAAGTAAATACATGATAAAGTGTATTTTTTTTTAATTATATAAATTATACTGGCATAAATACCTGAATTGAATTTTCTAAAAAGATTCTAAGAACTAGTTTTTCTAAGTAGAATGATGGTGCATTAATTGTTGTACTACGCATTACCAGAATTTTAAACCGAAATTTAAGTCTGCATATTTACACATTCAATTGAAAATTTCTTTCTTTTATACATAAATAGGATTTTTTTTTTTTTAAATAATTTTACGTGTTAATTTTTCAGCAAATTATATCGTTCCCTTTTGAGTAATTTAAAAATCATGACTATGAATATTTGATAAAAATAGTCGCATTGGAAAACTAAATAAAAAATTGTAAAGATGGAAAAAGCAAAAGTAATTGTAAAATAATAATAGTAGATTTGCGATTCAATGAAATCAGTTTTTTTTTAATTTCAATGTAACATTATAAATATTTAAATTGGTATTTCGATCATTTTTAGTACGTTAGAATGGCATCGGAAAAATAAGATTGAAAATAAAAGCAATTATCTCACTTCATATTTTATATTTAATGAAACGTAAATAATACTGAGGTACAATTTGATTTATGTATAGCTGTTATTGCCAATTCGAACTCACCCTCTCTGTCATTTTTTGTTTCGCTTTCTCTCTCATCTTATCTTCTTCCTTTTATTTTTCCTTATTCCACCTCTTCCTCGCCCTGCTCTTCTCTCTCCATTATTTCATAGTACCCTTATGCAGTTCTCTCTTTGCATACATATACATGAATTCAGAAAATCAAGTAAAAAAAAAGACAACAAAATCATGCAGACCGTAACGGTATTGCTATGGAAAGGAGGGATCGAATGCGTTCATTTGTTTAGCTTGTCCGCGTGAACTCCGAGCTTTTATATTGGAATTTGTCCATGTGCGCACAAGCGTGTGTTATCTCTTTCTCTCTCCCTTCTCTCTCCCTCTCTCTCTCTCTCTCCGTTTAAGTGATATCGAGAGTGCAGTTGAGAGAGAGAGAGAGAGAGAGTTGGCAGGTATGAGAGCATTATATTGCATTGGACATCAATCACTGCTGGCTGAAGTTATTGACTTATTGGATTACGCCTTTTTTCTCGTTATTTATATTATGAAAGTAAACTGTGTTGAAAAAGCCACCATCTCTTTTGGGGAAAATCGTGTCACGAAAGAGACTGCTTTTACGGAGAATAAAACGTATAAAGAAATTTATATTTGTTATAATGGAAATACGTACCTTTTGATAGGTTGGTACATACAGATGCTCTTTTTCAAATCGATCATCAATGTAAATTATTATTATAATAAAATGATTATTAAATGAATGTTCTGATTTTATTAATGAACTACCAGGATTAAATTATTTAATTTATTCTCCAATAATTTATTGGAAATATAAAATGTAACGTACCTACAATTTTGTGCAAGAGCAAAGAAGACACGATATGTATTCAAATAACAATAAACAATAACAAATAAAAAATAATAATAATTTGAATGTTCAAACAATTAACGGAAAATTTTAACTAAAAGAAATAATAAAAAAATAACATTATGGATTATGGTATACTTTAAAGAACAAATATGAAAAATTTTTCAATTCATTATTAATTAAATACTTTATAATGAATTGTAAATATAATTAAAAAAACTTAAAATATTTTATTTTTTACGATTAAATGCGATTTATATACTCTATTATATATAATATATTGATATATTATTCATAAATATATTAAATATAAACTAAAATCACAATGTGTATTCTTAAATCATTAAACTTTATACTTGAATATATTGTATGTAAAATAGATACAACTATTCTTTAACTAATTGATCAAAGTACTAAATTATGATTGGTTCAATGTAATAAACGAAACTGCTTGTATGGCATTTATATCCTTTGATTTATACATTTTATAGTTAAATAGTTTCTCTTTTATAGACCGCATTAAACTCTGCAAATTACTATAATTTACATAACCACGGTTAATTAATCGCCATTGAATCAATAATCTAAAAATACTCTAAACGCAAAAAATCTCTCCAAACTAGAATATTTATATTTCCTCAATGGTTTACCATTACGAAATTGCGTTTTTCTTTTTTCCTCTTCCGTTTTTCTTTCTTTATCTATAACATATGTACTTTTTATTCTTCGTGCTCCTACGGTTTCTAGCTATTTTAAAGATAGAATCGACCGTACTTGCTAAATAAATATTTAAAGCTAAGTAATTACAAATTCCAGTCTTTTTTAAAATTTATGGCTTCAAAAGGTATATAGAAATCTCTAAATTCACTTTTGTGTTGGTTTCCATAATTAATGCTATCATTTCAAAGTGGACGCCACAAGTCAATTTGTAGGTAGTGTTTATGTAATGGGTATACTATCTCAGTGGTTACCTATAAACTATCGTCACTAGGTACATACAATGTTTATTTGTATTTGTAAACGAATTTGTATGTGAAGCTTAATACTACATCATGATTTACAAAATCCGCAAGAGGTTTTGCAGAATAAACGCAGTCGATGACAATAATTTTATCGTTGTAGGAATTCCGTGAATTACAAAGCGCTTTGCTTTTCACTGGGTTATGTAATCACGAGTCTTCAATTATGCATTCAATCAACGTTGCTACTGTTTGGCATCAAAAATTCAATAAAAAGTTAATGTTAAATATCCTGAAAAGTCAATTTATTTTACAAATAATTACATATAAATTACTGTTCATTTCGGATTTCCTTTTTACTGTTTTAATGAATATTACAGACAAATTTACGACATTTATTAAAAGTATATTTATTACATTTTTTTTTTATTGAAACTAAATATAATTTTTATTTTTCAAATTTTAGTACATGTAAAAAAATCTCTTTGAAATTTTTATAAATATTTTACATTTTTTACAAGAAAATTTTTTAATTTTATAACGCTTTTATCTCTTTTGGCTTATATGTTTGCCCAACAAATTCTTCATTTTATTTCTATGTTTATGCTGAAATTTCTATTTATTTAGTTTTTTTCTGTATATAATCCCATGCCCTTATTACATAAATATAGAAAGGTAAAATTTAAATCTTTATTTACACCTCAATAAAGAATTAATAATTTTACTAAAAGTAGAAAGCAGATTGTTAATTGAACCAACATTTGTCGAAATTCGATAGAGGTTTATTTTATAATCAATGACATATAAATTATGAACAAAAATTTCAGATGCCTGAATATTATATTATAATTATTATTGTTAAACAATCACGTTTTGGTAACTTTATCTTTGATTAACTATGTAAATTGAATTAATTCGCTTGTAGCCAATAGTTCCCATGTTTACTTTGGAAAGTTAAGAAATATAAACAGGTATGTGGTTTCACAGATAGTTTACCACTTTCTCTAGAAATTTTTAATACTTCTTAGAGGAGATCCTCAATATTTTTTAGAAACATAAGTAGTGAACTCGTGGGTATGATTAAAAAAAAGTATCTTTGTAGTATCTCTTTATTCAGTCATAAAACAAGTGTTGACTACTCTCAAGCTAACATCAATGGCACATAATATTATAATATTGCAGTCTTGTGGTGGAAATCTAAGATGCATATCATCATTTCAAAAAAGATGAATAAATATATAAAGAACTATCATTTTATACTTAGTAGTTATTAATATATTTAAACTAAGTCTTATTATCGATAACAAAATAAATATCACTTAATTTTTAACAACTGTAGTGAATATGGAAATGCCTTTAAAAAATTATTATTAATGCATACAATTATGAGAATAAGCAATACCATTATTAATTGAAATACAATAACATGAAAATTATAAAATTATTTTAAACAATACACTTTGTATAAAATGACAGTTGCCGTACAGTACTATGGTTTTAGAGAGTACTGTAGGAGTATCTGGATTTTGATGTGTCAAATGAAAATTTATTTAATAAAATGTTATTGAGTATTCAAAAATATAGATGAAGGTTTAGAAAATATACATTATCAGCAAATAAGCATCCTAGATTCACATTAAAGACAGAATTTACCAAACGCAAGACATTTTGGAACAGAAAAAATTGTTTCTTATCGAGTGCCGTAAGATTAATGATCATGGATATTCTGAAAAGCAGCTGACTAGGTGCATAGGTGCTAAAAATTTCAGATATATAATGAGAAGCTTGAAGCTTTTTTTGAACAAAAGCCTTTTACAAAGATCGAAGCGCTATAGAAAATTGAGTCCATCGATCTTGTAGCATCTCATTCTCAGTTGCAATGCAACATTGTTCGATTTTAAGATAAGATAAGTTTACTAAAAATAAATCATAGATTTCATCAGAAAAATATCATTTCGAGAAAATTCGAAACTTTCGTTCGACGAATTCGCTCAAATTTTTATAGAGCATAAAAATATATTTTTAAGAAAATAATTACATAGATTTGTGCACAATATAATACCTACCCTTGAAAAAACCACTTTTTTTCTATTTAAGTGCATTATTTGCATTCACCCAATTTTCTAAAATATCATTTCTTTCGAGAATGACCGTCATAATTAAGATAAGTCTTACCAAAAAATTATTCTGCAAAAATATCAATTTGATTTTGGCAAACTAGAATCTTTTCAGTTTAATCTGAAGAAAAACAAAATTAGCTTTTTTCTTGTATATATACATTGAATATATAAGTATGATTATTACGCAAATTCAATTATTGTATAATTCCTACTATGAATTTTTTTGTAAAAATGAGACTATCTGATGTTGATAAAAGTTAATTTAATATTAAAATTTAAAGATTTCAAAAATTAGACCGAGTCATATTTACTTACTTACTTTTTGATGCATGTTACCACATAAATAATATTAATAATGTAAAAAACAATTTATATAACAGCTATAACTCAACTACTTCATCAGCGAATATATAAACAATAGACTCAAAAACTCAAATGTAATAATATTCATTTAATTTAAATCAAAGTAAATTACACTAACATAATATTGGCAACATAACAGCTTCATTAACAAGTATATGAACAATAGACTGAGAAAAATCAAATTCAATAATTCTTTAAATAAAAATCAAAAACATATAACAATATAATTTCTCGATCATGCATCAATAACTCAGTTAATTTTTCAAAAAGGTACTAATAGATTTGAAAATTACAATATTCATACTGTTTCTATTGTGAACAAAAAATTAAATAATATAATAAAAATAGACAAAGACAGTAATGTAAAACGGAATACTGCAAACGTTGTGGACAAAATTCGATGACTATAATATGCCGATGTAATAAAAACTAAGCATAATTAACAAGTATGAAAATCAATAAACACAATAAATTAAATAATAATAACTCTATTAAATAAATAAACTATCAAAATGAAATACGTATCCTTCACTAGAATAACATAAAATTACTAGACATAGGACGGAATTATAAAAAATACAAATTTAAAAAATGCTACACATACTGATCAATTTCAATATTTTCAACAGACCACAGCATACCATTTTTAAACACTCAATACAAACGCTTATTATCGAACATGGCAAACGATAGAGTTGACTGAATATAAACAATTGGCACGTAATCTTTAGCTCAACACATTTAAAGTTGATGCCGTGATAACATAGCGTACATGTCAGAATGTTCAAAATCGTACTTATGTAACTATTTTTCAATTTGCATTTGTAATGTTACCCGTTATTTTATTTGTAATTAATTGTATATAATTATAATGTTTTAATGAAGGCCCGTTGAAGACCACCAGTAACAAACTTACTGACACAAAAATAACGAACTATTATTTTATATATCTGAAATGAATGGCATTTTATCATTTTATTATAAAATTTTTGGTAATGAATGAAATAATGTTCATAATGTCAAGCATAAAACCATAACTGACTCAAATACTCTCAAAACATCAACTAAATATAATGTATAAATTGTAAACATAAAATTAAATATACGTTTTGGTACTATTAAAAAAAATTCTGCGATTTATGAAAATATATCAATATAGCTGCATTATTTTCTCCCATAAAGATGAAAATTCAAATGAAAAAATTGAGCTTTCTTTGTTGAAAGTTGTAAAAATTGAATGATATTTTGAGATTTTGTCAGTCTAAAAAAAAATAAAGTAGAAAGATGATTGGGTTGAATGGAAGAAAGTTTATCGGAAACACGGAAAGGCTTCATTATCGGCTGCTGTTATTCATTAGCAATTGAACAGTGCACATCACGAGGAAGAACACCAGATTGAACTACAATTATGTCTATATAGTATGGGTATGATGCAACAATAGTAGCAGTTCCGTGTGTGATTCCCCGGACCTTTCCATTATGTCTCTACGATTAGTTGGCATGCGGTTTCATGGTATAGCCTTTACCCTGCAATATTATTAAGTATATGTTTCCGGATAGACAAAGCTGCAAATACCTATAATTATTGCTGGGTACAATGGATCTCGATTTTATCCGAGATATTAATCCGTTTTAAAAATTTTTGGACGATTCTAGTAGTACAAATGAGAATTTGTGGAGAGTCTTCGTCTTTGAATACTTCACTAATCCATATCTCATCTTAATACTACTTACCTCCTAGCATTCCTTTCTCTAATTTCTTATGTTATTATCATTACTGTATACACCCTCTTTTCTTAAATTTAAAATGTTAATCCTGTAACAAATATTGCTGCTTTATTTTGCGATGCTCTTATTGTATTTTATGCAAAAAGAATATTTTATACAGAAGTACTCTCTATATTCTTTATAAAGCTCTATTATTTTTAAAATTAACTATTTTATTTCTTGTTCTTTTGATATAGCATATTATTTACAGTTTGGGCCGCCAAATTTCTTTTACAGTATTCTTCTTTATTTTATTTCTATTATAACAAGACAATTTATCGTATCTTTTCCGTATTCTTTTTTTTTTTTGATAGTCCCAAGCCCTTTTTATCGATCCTACAAATTTTGTAAAATCATGAAAAAAAACTTTTAAGATATAAAATATCATTATAATGACGAAATTTTCGTTTTTAAACAAAGAAGTTATCTAACAATATAAATTATTGTGTGCTTACAGTGCAAGAGTTTTTCCACATAAGTGATCTTTGAATTGACAAAAAACTATCTATACGTTGATGGACGCAAAGATCTCTGTGGAAGTTTGATTGTGACAATTTCTCTAAGAATGATATATTTTATACACTTTTCTTAACATTTATTTCTGTTATAGAAAAATAAAATCTATCGTATTATATAGAAATATTTTATCATTTTATATATTATTGCACTTTTTATTCATACATTTTAAAAAATATATATATATATATATGTGTGTGTGTGTGTGTGTGTGTGTATGCTGCGTGTGTGTTTGTGTATAAGTATAACAAAATATAATCCTTTTATAAAATTATAAATTTCTTTTCACTTTTTTATAATGTTTATTTAAAAAAAAAACAATAGAATGATTACAGTTTAAAAGTTCCTTCTTAAAACTGTAATTTTAAACGTACTTATATTTCACACATATATATTATACCTGTTACTTCTATAATTTGTTACTATAATTATGTAAAATTTGTAGAGCAATTATATTTACATTATCGAGTAATTGAAAATTAGGAAATGAGACAATGAGTACCCGTGCAAATGAGTATCTAAACTACAGCAGCAAAGTATCGTAAAGTTAGTAAGAAAATAAGAAAAATAGCAAATGAGAATGAAAAGAAGGATAAAGCGTGTGTGTGGGGAAGTAAGTGGGAAAGAAATTTACTGGGAAGAGCTTAGTTGGAAATTCGAGCAGCAGAGGTGCGGAGCAATGATCGGATCGTTCGATTTTGGAGGATGATTCGAGCTCGTGGATTCTCTAAAGGCGATATCTCCCACATACTGCTACGTGAGAGTTACAGCATCAATAGCGGGTCCAGTAGTCGATATATACATATATATATATATGAGAGACAGAGAGAGAGACAGGCGTCTGCCCGCCTGTCCCTACTACTCTACGAAAGCGAAATCACGTTCTATTTCTTTCGAATTACTTTGGCCAATTTTTTGCCACATTCAAGTTTACGTCTTTTCCTCTACGTTGTTGGAAATTGGTACAATGGTATTCTTCGAATATTTGTTATTTTTCCGATGTTTTATGACCTCGGAAGTATTTTTTTTTTACATGCCAATTTAATTTTATAATGGCTTCTTTTCAATTGAATTTTAATTAGAATAGTGAATTTTTGAAATGCATAAATTGGCGAATCATCGCTTGCTTCATAGATTTAATGTAAAAATCTTGTTAATTTGTTATCACATAAATTTATACGAATTGAAAGTATTTAATATCAATTAATTAAAATTTATAAAAATTATTAATATAATATTGATAATACAATTCTGGAAATTAATTGTTAAATGAAGTAGAAACTTCTTATTATCGATATCCACTTCATTTGCACATTGAATTTCAATAAATTTTCTTAATTAAAAATATTCTAGTAATGAAGAAATAAATTGTTAAAAATAAAAATTTTGTATTGTATTTTAATGATACTGTTTAAAAATTCTATATAATAAATGAAAGAATGTAATTTCATGTGTAATTTATATTAGAAGATTCATTATTAAAAACTTTACAAAATATGTAATAAAAGAGCTAAAAATTAACATTATCGTGATTCATTAAAAAAAATACAATTCTGGTATTATAAAAAAAATGTATGGATTTTATTCAATTTGTAGAAACAAAAATTTATTTAATATATCGTTATTTATATTGTATATACATCAATAGTTGCAATCATAATGATTTTATATATTAAATGCACAATTTATTTATAAAATATGTATTAAAAATAATATTTAAGATAATTCTACATTTTATATTGTAAATTTAAATGTGTTGCTCCATCAATAATCTAACACTGCTTTTCCTTAAAAATAGATACTCATAAAGAAGTCTAAGAAAACTTGTAAAGTCTGATGTATATTAGAATGTTGTAAGCATTAGTTTTTATAAAATTGTTGCATTTGAAAGTTAATAAAAAAACTTGCTTGGTGCACGTTCGATACATCATTAGTATGTGCTGTAAGATCAGACTCTAGAAGCAGTATTTTTAAATATTTACCCGAAAATGAAAAAACTTCTTTAAAGCATGCTCGATAAAGTTTTGAAAACTAGAAAAGATAGAAAAAGTTACTAATATTAGACTACATTAGAATACATTAGAAAATTGAACATATAATTTAAAATAAGATTATAGGATTTTCCATTTATTTATGGGATAAATTAAAAATACCCTTGACGTATAGGGTTTTTATGCATTAATTTTATATGTGGGTTTATATATAATTTTATGATTTGAAAGCGTAGCACATACCAAGGAAGCTTTTATATTTAAAACGACTTCTGGTGTTTACTCACATTTCTTCCGTTGTTTAAGTAGTTACAACCTCACAACTTATTTAATCCGGTTTAAATATTCACTGTTAAGTGCGAAGCAAATTGAACACAAATATAAAAACGGGCCGTAAAGCAAAAATTTCATGGAGGCTATCGAGTATGGGAGACCGGCTGGAGTCATTCATCTTTATTAATTGTCATGGCTGGTTTTAAAAGCAACATTAAAGTAAATATAGTATTTTTATATTGCATAATAGACGTTTCCGTCATTATAAATATAAATTAAGTTTTGAAATATTATGAAAAGGAGTTTTAAAGAATTTTATTTTATGACGTAGATTCATAAAAAAGTTTCTATAAAAAACTTAATGATGAACACGTATAAACCAAAGTATAGATTGATATAATATAAATGTAATTAAACCAATTAATTAGTTGTTTTCGTTGATTAAGAAGCTCCAAATATAGGTAAGTAATAGATACCTGTTCCAGAAAATCTCAAAAAACTGCTAAAAATAGCAAAACATAATCGAGAACGATATCAGAATAATAACATTAATCTAATGGCAATAATGGTGTTTTATATATATATATATAATTCTGATAAACACTGCTAGTTTTTAGCGCAGATAAATAATAAAATGTCTATTAGTATAAAATTAAAACTTTCCCTTAGACGTGTTCAAATTAAACGAATCTAGTAGAAATCTAAAGTAGCTACCTCTTCGTAACATTTTCAAACATCAAAGGAGCAATATTATTAAAAAACAATGAAGTAAATAAAATTTCGCCAATATTGTAGATTATGGTTTTGGTTTTTAGGGAAGATTGCTTATGATCCTGAAATTCCGAATTGTCCGTTACTGATGAAATAAAAATATGGGGCAAAATTCAAAGGTGCCAGGCGCGTAAGAAAGGGTCGCAAAGTCTAAAGAACGAGGGGGATTTCTCCCACATCCAAGTGTTTTGAGCGAAACCGCTTCAACCGAGTTGTATATGTGGGTCGGTTACTGAAAGAAACACTTAAGCTTCTTCTTTTCCAAGAGAACAGTGGTATAATATATATAACACCAGGCGTGAGCCACCCGCGTGGCTTTTGATCCTTTGTAAAAAAAAAACTGCCTTTGTGAGGGTGTTGCCAAACAGTTAGACCTATATACAGATATACATTATTATCGGGTTCGCAAATTTAGGTGGCAATTTAAGCGTTCGGGTTATTATATAAGGAAAACGTTCGCTCAGCCCCTTTTTGCCTTCCCTTATCCGAGACCTTAATATTATCAGGGTACTATGATCGGGAAAAAAATACACTCGAGGACACAATGAAAGTAAGGGTTGCAAAAAATATGTGCTATATAAGGACCTACGATAGAAAAAAAGGGGTTATGCTGAAAAAGATTGAGCGAGAGATATAAAATAACGAATAAGAGAAGGAGAAAGCGAGAGAGCGTGTAATGGAAATGGATGGGGGTGGAATGAGGGTGGAATGAGGGTGGAGCTGAAGTGTAGTCGGAGACAGTTAAGAAGATGGAGAATGTGAGAAGTGGAAGCACTAGAGCGAGGGATAAAAGGTGAGCGAAGGAATGTCGATGGACGACAGGAGGAAGGTAGCGGGAATCCACAAAAAAAAAAAAAAAAAAAAAAAAAAGAAAAAAAACGAAAAATGCGTCGATTTTTGGGTGATAATGACTTCATTCGGAAGAACAGAGTAAGAAATGCGAATTCCTTATTTATTTCTTAATTCTCGGGCTAACTCTCGGAATGCGAAATTTATTTCTGTCTTTGCCGAAACATTATTAATGTAATCTTCATATCGGGTATCTCTATTTCAGCAGCAATTTTTGATATATTACGCAGAAGAGATGGAGAAAGGAGATAAATGTGGAGAATGGATAAAAAATTGTACCTGGTAAATCAAAGATACACTGCGGATAAGGAGACAAAGCATATTATCCAAAAATCAGACACATGTAAAATTAGTATCGCGATCTCTATTATTTTCAGTCTTAGTAGTTCATTCAAGTGAATGAGACCTAATTAATGGCTGGTTTACGGTGTGGCTTGAGTGGACAAAGCCCATCATTATTCAGTTGTCTTTACTAATGTGTAAAAGCCTCCCTGTTTACAAGTAAATTAATACTACTTTTTGCATTCGCATTTTTCAAAATCAATTTTAATAAATACACAAAAAATTGGGAAGAAAAATGGATATCAAACACGCAGTATGCACACAGAGATACATCCAATTTATTATCAATGATATTTACAAAAGTTTTATTTCATTAGAATAAAACTATTGTAAAAAGTTACATAAACAAAAAATTCTTTTTTTTGCTTGTTTTTGAATTACATTTAAATTACCGATATAATAAAAATACTAAAAATAATCGAACAATATTTTTCTCCTATTAATTATGAACAATTGATACACATTTTTCAAATTGTATATTACATTAAAAAGTAAAACAATTAAATTCATTATTTCTATTGTTTAAAATTATAGAAAAATATAAAAACAATTTTTTACTTTTTTAACGTTATATTCAAATGAACAAGGGATGTATGTGTTGATAATGTTTCGGAACATTAATAAAATATTGATAATTTAAAAAATTGTTATTAGTAAATAAAAGAATTTTTTATGAAATATTAATTTTCAGTACCTTTTTATTTATTCTTCAATAAATTAATTCCCTGTAACATGGAATCAGCAAACCAATCATATAGTTTTACAAAACTGTTTATGATTTAAAAAAGAATTTACGTGCACGAATTGCATTTTATCATCGTGTTTTGAAAATAAACAAATGTAGAGTAACCATTTGATTTTGTGTGACTTTTTATTTCAATTAAACTAAATCCATAGCAATCTCTCTCCGAATGGTATGTTGACAGTATCCAAAAGCATTTAATACGTAGGATTTCACTGTAACCACAAACACGCTGAAGTCGCTCCAAACTTTGCACCAATCTCACACACACACACACAACCCACACACAAGGTATCTCCCAATAGCTGGTAGCATTAAAAAACAAAACTTAATGCGTGTTACCTTTCAGTCTATTTTTTCGGCAAATACACATGTTTGCAGATGGCCCCAATTAACGGCGAGCAATTTAAAAATGGATGGCCACGAAGGCAAATATTCGCCGCCACAGAGTATATCGTTTATTAAAGTTCAAACGAATGCCACCCCCGTCCATTGGTCCAGTGGCTCGGCCTCCTCCACCCCCGAGCCTGCGGTGTTGGCTGTAGACACTGTCGGTGGAGATGCTGCGGAGGCTGAGCAGACGATATATCCTGGTCACAAGGGTAGTGACTTGTGGTCCCTGGACCGGGGAATGATGCACGGCTGGAACGTGCGCGTCACACTGACTTTCACAGCATCCCATCCTATCGCTCTCCATCCCGGGAATCGTATTTACACCTCCTCCGCGGCTCCATGTGTGTGCGATCCTCCCGCGCGGCACACGCCTCCCCCTGTACCCTGTGGCCCTGTGCTCGTGTGTGCTCGTGCGTGCTCGTGTGTGTGTGTGCGCGCTCCTCCAAGGTGTAACCAGAAGCTTTGTAGGGACGTGTGTGCGCGCTCCTCCGAGTCTGAGGACGCGGGGGCGCGTTGCATTTACGACGTAAATTGTACTTCGTGCCATTATGTTCGCCTAAAGTTCGCCTTTCATGGTTAGGCTGCGAATTAATTTCACTTCCGTACATGCGACACGGCACCCACTACCAAATGTGTTTGTTTTCCTCCCCCGACTTCCCAAATGATTTATCGCATTATTACGGTTTATATCATTGTTGTTATCGTGGATCCTCGCGCTCGCGAACCATCCGCCAAGGGGATATTATGTATTTTATTATTTATAATGATGCAAACAAAATTAAATAGTACACGAGAGCAGTTAAACTGTCTTTTAGAACTTCTATTTTAGAGTTGGCCAAGAAAATCAATTTACCGAATACATTGTTTACGAATACTTATTTTTCAAGCTTATCTCCTTAAATCGCCTTCTTTAATCTAATTTTCCCTTTCAACTTATCAAATAATTTTTATCAAAACTGCTTAAAATTTAAAAATTAAATTTACATTACATAAAAAGAAAACACTTAAAACGGAGTGTATACTAAATGAGGCTGCGTTTAAACTAACCTACAATATAAACAACACTTTATTGATTAAATTCAAATAATTCTCCAACTTTAAAATAGCTGCTGAAATAATTTGTATTAAAATGGAACAATATTTATCATTATTAATTTGTTCGCGTTATGCTTTAAAATCAAGAGATTAAAATCACGGATGTTTTACTTTTATTAAAATCTGCTTATTCTTATTGTTGATTGCAAAAGTTATGCATTATCTTTCGCCAACAAATATTAGTTCCTTGAAACTCCAACACATCCTTAAAATATCCATATATTGAATGAGAGAAATTAATTTTATAAGCCTTAGCGTGATTAAATCCAATTCAATTTCGTTATGTAGAAGCGCCCGCGTAAAGTCTGAAAAATCACAATAATTCATCTTAATGCAGTGTTTAAGATTTGCTCTAGCCGAGTCAATTGTTCTCCGTCGACGAAAAATAAGACTTCCGCAAATATTTGCGTAGCAAATGATGCATTAAAGTAGTGCCCATAAATTTAGCCCTCCCTCAACTCAACAGGGCTCACAACATATACGTACGCACAGATTCATGTATATATATATATGTGTGTGTGTGTGTGTGTGTGTGTGTGTGTGTGTATGTATGTATGCATGTATACGTGCTGACTACTCGTAGAAAGCTTTAAAATCCATTCTTGGCAGTTTAAGTGGATACATTTGCATATCGACACGATACTCGCAAGTAACTAAACGAAGTGCCAAGCATTTTATATCGCTGTCAAACTGCCGGCGGCACCTTCTCACTCTCTCACTCTCTCATTCACTCTTATAAACTCTTTACATCATTTAGTATTTCTCTCTTTATCACTTCTCTAAAGCTTTGCGTAGTAAACCAGATATGCATGACTGGAAACCTCCACAACAATAGGTAAAAACTTCCGAATACATGTAATAAACTTTTCCAAGAAAAATTTTAGTTTACGAAAAGAAATTTATTTTACTTACATTTCATCATTGTTGAAAGCTAATGTTTCGTGCATCAAAAAACCTTCCAAAATTAATACATTCAATTTTTTACATGCATTTTTGGTAAAATTATTGGTTTATTATACAAATAGTTTTTATTTCAAATAGTGGAGAAATTACAGCAATATTATGTGTTAATCTTTGAAAAATTGAAAAGTTAAAGAAAACTTATGTAAATGAGAAATATTAATATCTATTTTCCACAGTTATACGCTTAATTGCTATTGGAAGCAATTAAGCAACTACGAAAGATTTTCGATTTCTTATGAAACAAGTAATTTTTTTATATTAATACGTGTTTTGTAGTATCAATTGTTAAAACGTGAAATGTTTATTAATTAAAATATATCCATTAAAAAATGTGTTTATAATAATAACAATAATTATTCGGAATATAAATCATTGCAAAAGTAAACTAAAACTGAACTATAAAAATATTTAATACAAATTTTAAATTATGATTTTTTATAAATTTTTATGTTGAGTATAATTCCGTAATTTTATAGTGTTCAATGAATCGAAAAATTAATAAGTTTCTTTAACATTATCTTATTGGCTGAATTCTAAATAGCATTAATGTTAAATAATTATACATTTCACATGATATAACCCACATAATTTATTTTTATATAATTTTATTTTATAAAAATATTTTTTAATCTAATATATTATGATATAACAATATTTATACATCAATATTTTTAATAAATTCTAATTTTAATAATAAAAATATGTTTTATACACATGACAATAAAATTTTACACATTCTATTTGATTTATAATCTTACTAAATAATCAGATGTAATTATAAGCACTTTTTAATTAAATTTTGTATACAACAGCTACTAAAATTTTATTGTTGATCATAATTTACTTGAAGTTCATTTAAAATGATTTTAATTATTTCAGTAAGTGTAGTAAATGCTTTAATGCTTTCAGTCTATTTCATTTACAAGTATTCGTTTTTCTTGAACAGAATAATGTTTTATATATCCAAAAACTAATTGAATTATATATCTTAGGAAGACCCGAATATTGCTTTGTAAATTGCTAATAAATTAAAATTTATTATGCTTGCTTTATTTGGTCTATTTATCTTTATTATTATTATTGTAAATAAACTGAAATTTATGGATTAAATCTTGTAAATTATATTTAACAGAAGCTGCTCATTTGCATAAGCTTGAGATCAGCTCTTTCATACACCATAATAAAAAAATCATTGAATGTTTCTATGATTGCTTTAATAGTTTCAGAGAAAGTTTGATTGTTTTTTAAGTACGGTAATAATTTGTAAGAGGAAGCTTTATAATTAAATGAATTATATTGTTGAAAGATTATATTTATTTTGAAAATAGAGGAGAGTACTGAATGAAAAAATCCCAATGAAGAAAGTTTTTTATTACACTGCAAAGATAAATTCTTGAGATTTTAATTAAATTTTATAATGATTCAATTAAAAACCATTATAATTTACTCTTTGTACTGAAATATTGAAAATTTATTAATTTATTACAGGCTAAGTCTTAATATTTAAAATATTTGTGTACATAGTTAATAAGCTGATAAACGCATAATACAGTCTAATAAAAAAAATGTAAATTTATTCAATTGATTAAAAAATTCCTGAATATACCCATACATATACATATATATATAATACAGAATTAATTAAAAATATATATTTGATAATGTTAAAATATTATATGAGAATATAGCATATTACATTATATTTACACATACACATATATTTTAATTCAATATTTTGTAATACAACAAACAAAGTGCGGATATTTCAATTTAATAGTATTTGTGAAGAAAATCTATAGTTCGCGCTGCTTAAAAAGTAAAGTTTATATGGCGTAAAAAAGCTTTGGGAGAAAGAAAAATCAGTAAATTCAATTCTTTTGTAATCGTTGACCATAAGAAGTACTGAATTTAGGTATAAGCTTTATTCCATTAAAAGAATCTTATATTTTTTTGAGTTATCTAAGTGAATAGTTACGTTAGAGGGTTGAAGTGTGATTGAGTGAAGAGGAATTTTATAGAAAAATCACGGCAAGCGAAGAAGGACGTATCCGATGAAACGAAAACCTGTCAAAAGCAAGCCAATAAATTGTCGTATCGTTCTTATATTGTCGTTTTATTGAAAATTTGCTAGTGATAAAATGTCTTGTGCGATATTCAATTGTTATTTAATTATGTAACTAATAGTCAAGTCTATTCGATACTTGTAAGAAGAATTTTACCGTTTATTAATTTATTATGAAAAGTAGTACTTTAAAAACCACAAATGAAAACATTAATATTTGCATTACTTTGAATAAAGTAGAATGTTCTTGTTGGTTAAATTTTTTGTAAGTGAATTCTGACCTCCTACCCTTTCAAAGTGTCTGGCGCCACATATATTTGGCTGAACAGCCGGTAAAAAAAGTTTGAAGAGGCATCATTTCCTTTTCCTATCGAGAAGAATGAGATAGTTGTTATGGCATACAGTAAACTGCGGTGAAATTTCTTGAATAAAAATAATACTTCGAAGTGTATTGTTGCAAATAAAAACTCCTTGTTGTAAAAAGTATATAGCACACAATACCTTTTTGTCTTTAATATTAATTTGTTTTTAATGTTTGTACATAATTGTATGTAAATATGCAGTTGTGTGCATTTTAATTGTGAATTATAAATACATGTCATACCATGATACCATTATTCATGCGTACAAATATTGCATTGTTCTTTTAAAGTCCCTATTAAATTTTATAAAGTATCATTCCAATAATTTTAATGTATGTCGTATGATGAAAAAATGAAGAAACCCAACAAGTTAGTGCATTATCTACATCGATCAACAATGTGCACTTTGTAATTTCGAGTAAATTTTTGTGCATCTCACTTGCCTATTGCACTTTGGTCCGCTTTCTCCGCAATTGGCTCTTGTCTTTGTCTCTTTCTCTGCTTCTCTTATCTCTTTGTACATATGAGCCACGTATGCTCAGCACGAAGAGCCCATAAATAATAGCTGGAAGCGGAAGCGCGTATGCTGAAACCCATGACTAGATGGGAAAGAAAGAGTAGCATCGAGAGTGCAGGAGAAAGGGAGGAGGAAAGGAAGAAAGAGAGGAGGAAACAAAGAAAGAAAGAAAGAAAGAAAGAAAGATAGAAAGATAGAAAGATAGAAAGATAGAGAGGGAATATGACAAGAGGGTAGAGACTTTTCGTCCGACGCGAAAGAACCGTGGAAGTAGCTGCGAAAGAAAGCAGCTTAAAACTTCGTTCCGATATTGCGTTATTACTCTTGGATGGCTCGAGAGGAGGAAGGAAGGAAGTAAGTAAGTAAGGAAGGAAGGAAGGAAGAAAGCAAGCGAGATGACTCGGTGTACACGAGATGGATGGCACTCCCACGCACGCGTGCCCGTGTGCGTGTGCCCCTTTGTGTGGGTGTGGGTGTGTGTCGGGGCCAGCTGGGTGGTGGCAATGAAAGATTGAGAAAAGATTACTGCACGTACGGAAGTGCTATTTCTCTTCTCGCTAACCGAAAGACACTTGAGATTTCGAATGGGATTTTCATGAGACTTCGACGTTGCATGAAGAGGCAAAGGTATTGCGATGTCGGAACGGCCTACTGCATATCGAAATTCCGCATCAATTGTGGAAAAGGAGAGTATGGAATATCGCGGAATGCTTTTTCCACTAAAATTCCCCTGAAAAATTAAATTACCTTGCCCCTTTATTTAATAGCCCTTCATGATCGATGTGTGGAACCTTGTGCATTTTTTAAACAAACTTTAATTTTGTATTATTTATGGCAATTTGAAAATAATTGCCAACTGCATGAGAAATGCACGGTTGGTTTGTGTGTTATTTATTCTTTTTCTACTTTGTAATATGAAGCTGGCAATCGATGAAAAACATAGCACAGTACATTGTTAAGAAACAAAAAGCACAGTAAGACTTTTGTATTGCACTGGATTTAAAAATCAGTCCTTGTGTTGTAAATAATTTGATGTGTTACTCGGCCAATGTTTCCGTTATTAAGATCTCGTAGTAAAATTTAACTGGATTTAATCTTTCGCTACCTTTCGATAAGTAGCTCTTAATGCAAGCCACGTACTTTCACTCATAATGTCAATTATTTTCGTGCACATTGTTAAAACGAAAAATGAATTAAATTATTTTTTTAAACTTAGTTTAATTACTGAAGTAGATTACTTAACATAACTTTAATTGATATTTGCAAATTTAAGCAAGTTTGGCGATTTAAGTAAATTTTAATTGAATGCATAAAAGTACAGGAATTTGATAAAACTTTACGAGCTTATTAATGTACTCAAATAACAAGTGTAAATAATAAGTGTAAATACGCGGGCATAAATATTGTGAACGGAAAGAAATAGGAAAAGTATACAAACGATTTAATCAACATAGTTTTTTTCAATCCAACAGCGAAATTATACCGCTCACTTTTCCCTCGTATTTTTTTTTTTTTTTTTTTATATTTTACAGAAAACTCATTCAACAACACTCGTGCAAAGTTGGGCTTTTAATACGGAAACGGGATAGCAAAAAAAGAAGCCTCTAATTTTCTGTAAACGAGCTTCCGCCCTCCCTTTCCGAAAAATGAAGTCTCTGCGCATAAAAAAATAAAAAATAAAACATAAAAAATAAAAAAATGGTTAAAAAGAGGATAAATCTTTGCAAAAATTCATACGCTCGCGAGGGCTGTGCTCAAGCACTCACACACACCCACACACCCTCGCGCGGCCCTCGCCATGCAATACCTTTGTATTTATTGTGCCGGCCAATTATTCTTCTCCACGTCCTCGTTACGCTTTCTCACATATAATTTAGTGCCGCTGCCGTCGGCTCGCCGCCGAAATAATTGATGTACACGACCGCGTGAAATCGACGCGCCATTATTCTCGTTTTCACACCGCAAGCAACCGATGTTCGCTTTCTCACAATAACGGCGCCGCTCGTCGCTAATTTTTTATTTTTCACCCTCATTGTGCGCGCGGAGACCACTTTTTTCGGATGAATATTGTTGGCGAACATCAAGTTTTATTGATACTAAATGCGCGTGGGTGTTCGGCTTTTTACGGGTACATTAACGGAACGGATGAATGGTACTTAGGAAAGTGAATCCATGTTTTACAAATACCAATGATCATTTATTTATTTAGTTATGTGCTTTGGCTATTGGTCTACCTACTATCGCTCGTCTAACAATTAGTGTAAATTTGTTGGAGCTCCTGGATAGAAGTAAATATTTTTTGAAGACTCGCTGACTCTCTATCTGTGTATTTACCAATGAAAGTTAAACAGCTGAAACCTTTGCAATAACGTAATATTACTCAAAATGGCGTTTTAAAAATTTAGGACTATGACTTTTATCGAGCCATAATTTCATTCATTCTCATATGTATTTATGATACTTCCGATATCTACTTGGATACATACATATCCAAATTATATTTTCAAACTTCAAATTTTAAGCAATACTCCACATCTTAAACTTGAATTATAATTTATCATTGCTTATTAAGCTTAATTGAAAATTTAATTAGTTTTTCATTCTATCGTAACACTGTCACGACCGACAATTCAATTTCATTAACAGGAATTCTTAACCAAATCTAAAAAATAAATTTAATAGTTGAAAAAATACTACTCTAATATTAAAATTAAAAATGCTTTCCTTATAATACGTTTTCTAAATAGATATACAAGTACTTAATAAAGTAATTTTATATTATTCTTTTATTTTAAATTTATTATTAGACAAAAATCTTTTCAAACAATTATTTTACAAAATTTAATACTTATTTTGTATTAACACAATCATTAAAAGAAAATAATATTCAAAATATTATTTGGTAACAAAATGACATAAATTCAATTAACTGAAAAATATTTTGAATACTAATGTATATGTGTATACTTGTATGTAAATTGAAAATGTTCAAAAATTCTTAAATTAATTAAATATAAAATTATACATAATCGTGAATTTCATTAAATATTTATGCTGGTAAAATTTGAAAAATGAATAACAAAAAATCCATTCAAAGTTTAAATACAATACATATATAAATAATAATATAAAAATAGTATAGAATATAAATAAATAAATATATAAAAAAAATGTTTAATGGATTTACATAATCTAAATATGTACAAATGATATGTCCTTTGACAATTGATTATAAAAAAATTTAGAAATAATGCAATGTAAAAATTCTAATAATTCATTATACAATAAAAACTTTCACTATAAAACTTTGTATTAAAAAATTTAAAGATGTAAAATAATTTTAATACTAAATAATTATTAACAAATTAAAACTGCCATTAATAGAGAAGATTAGAATAAAAAAAACTTGTAGATTAAAAAAGACCAGATTTAAATCCAAAAATAAATATATTCATTCATAAAATAATAACAAAAAAATTTGAAATTTAGATTTATAAAATATTCTTGTATATTAAATAAATATGAATACACTATACAAAATAATTTGAATAGGGCGGATGTATAATAAAGGAATGCTTCTTAAGAATAAAATATTAAAATTTCGAGATATAAAAATTATAAATTAAAAATATGTAAAAAAATATAAAAAATATATATTTCAAAGATAATGAAAACATGTATACCAATTTAAAGCAGATATATATCTGAAATTGAGAATGAATAAATTGATCCAAAGTTTTAATATAAGTATTAAAACGTCAAAAATGTTCAGGTAGGCTAAAATAAAGATGGAAAGATAATAAATCAGATTACACTTAAAAATATGATGTGACTCAATATAGTATATGAAACTAATATACAGATGTTAAAACTGAAACACTTATTTATGAGAAATTGAATGTTTAAAAACATTTAAAAATTATCTAATAATTCTAATTAAATATAGGTAAAACTATGCATAGAAAATTGATAGAATTTATAATCATAAAACAAATATTTATATCAATGTTTTTAAATAATGTATGAATTCTGAAATTATTTAAATTACAATTCTAAATTACTTTTTTCCAATAAAATGTAATGAAAATTATATTCTCTTCTTCTTTATCGATTTATTACAATAATAAAGATATGATCATTCTGGATTCGAACTATTATAGTAAATTTCTAAAATATAAAATTTGATTTCATTTATAAATATCTTTATTTTATGAGAACCTATTCATTATTATGTATTCTAATAAGGAAACTTAGTGTATATATTATATACAATAATATTAATTAAAATAAAATTTAAAAATTTTTATGTAATACTGTATTTAATTATTATTTTTTTTATGTTTCAGGTGAGTTAAAGAAATTTTTACTGTGAATCAAATGGTCTTAATCACATACATTCAAGTAGGATAAATTTTTTTTATATATATTCATCGGTATATAAATAAATGTATCTTTAATTAACATATGCTATAAAATTTTAATTTTTTAATTTGATTTATAATGTTGATTATATATTTATAAATAAAAGATATATAAAATGATTAAATTAAAAAAGAAAAGTCCTTAATGTTGACTTCACATTTTAATTCCAACTTCTATATGCCTAGATACTATTACAATATTAATTATTATAGTTGTAAAATCTTTATATTATTATCATTGTCAAAATAAGATATTTTATTATTATTTAAGGTGATTTATCAATAAAGTTTCAGCAGGTGGTCGTATAACATGAAAATTACTTGAGAAAGTAATTTGATTTAATGAATTTACCATAAATTATAATCTCCATATAAAAAGTTTCTAATTATCGTAACTTTAATAATAATTTATATTGATATAATATTACTATATATAGTATTCAACTACATATTTGTTTTCTTATACGTAATAACAATTTGAGATACTACTTTTTTAATGAACATTCTAGAAATAAACGAATATTACCACATATTTTTATAAAAATATCAAACTGTAACATAAATAATCTTGTCATCTAATTAAAAATTCTTTTGTGCTAGAATAATATTTTTTTTATTTTTTTTACGAACCTAATATATTTCAAGTTCTAGCTATATTACAAATATAATTATTGTAGGACATAATATTATTAAGTACGCATAAGATGTAACTCTCCACGCAATTAAAAAACAATATTAATTAAAAAAACAAGCTATAATATTACAGTATAATTTTTTTCATTTATTACATTTTGAAAATTTTATAAATAAAGATATTTATGGCTTTAAAATGAAAATGAAAAGAAAATTAAATTTTTATGTTGTACTTGCATGAATTTTTAACTTTATACATTTTTCTTAAATTACATTTAGTAAATATAAATTTACTTTTTCTTGAAACATTTGAAAATTGAAAGAGCAAAATTATTTAAAATGGAAAAAATTTCATTGTAAAAGTTCTTGCATCAGGAGAAATAACAGTTAAAGGATTAAAAAGAAAGCAGGAAAGGGGAAAACTCTCAACTGAGATCAAATAGAAAAGGTGTTAACGAGTCTAATTAAACTTGTAAGCACTAGGCGACAATAACATTAGAGGATTTTCAGATATAACATTATATTGTATTGCCTCTTTAATTCAGTAACTATATGTTGTATAAAATATGAACATTTGTTTTTATATTATATCTATTCAATTTTTCGCATCGAACCTCACTTTTCCCAAACTCAAATGATCGAGCCAAATCAATTTTCCATAAGAAATCACGAACAATTGATGAATATTTATACTCTCTTTAATACGGCACAGTAAAAGTCCCGTCTATAGCTTCGACTTCGCCCATGGAAATATATAACACCATGAAAAGAAAGAAGGGGAGATGGGGAAAAGTCGCGTTTAGGAATCCTGGTCACGCAGAATCGGTTACGACTTTATTTGAGAGCGAAGAGCATCAGGAACGGGAGTAACCGTAAAGACCTGCACAACTTTAAAACTTACGGTCAGCGCGCGAGAGATTCGAGCTACTTGCCCCCAATATTTTCTCTCTCTCTCTTTTTTTTCTTTTCTTTTTATCATTTCTGTCCTTTTCCTTTTTTTTAACTCTCTCTCTCTCTCTCTCTCTCTCGTTTTTTATTTATTTTTATTTTTTTTCTTTGCACATCTCTGCTCGTTCGATAATTAGAACTCTCGTCACGGGGGCTCGTTACTGCGTTTGCTGCAGCGCTTCTTTTTCGTTTATACAGTGTGGTTTATAGTACAGAACCTGGCCCGGAAGGAAGCGCCTGTCGGTCAAAATGATAAATTACCAAAAAATGTATGAAAATGATGATTTGTGATTACGGATCACAAAACAAGTTCTGGGTGTGTGTGTTTGTGTGTGTGCGTACGGTTGCACGTGAAAGAAAAAGGGAGACACCCGTTCTTACCTCATCTTTCACTGGTTATATCTGATCATCTTTGTCAAATAAAAGGATGAATAGACACGAGACTTATTCACTTATGTTTTCTCTTCCATTTACTTTCATGTCCATTTTTGCATAATTTTTTTATTCTACTACTAATGTATTATTACTTCATCAATAACGTTCATGCAAACAATTATATGTTTTCAAAAGTGTCAGTAAAGTTCTTTTATAGGTTTTTTATTTGTAATCTCCTAAAAAGTAATTTAAAAAAAATAATATTAATATTAATAATAAAGTTATATGCAAAATTTATAACAAAATACCGACAATTTATAAAAAATAATCTTTATTTTAATGTTCCATCAAAAATTAGAAATTATAGAAAAAGTTAATTGTATATGATGCAGAAGGAAGTAATATAATTTTGTACAAAAAAAAATATTATTTCCATCGTTTCATTTTTCTATTATTTATTTTGACATCAAAATAAAATATATAGGGAGAAAATAGAAACAAAAATAGTTTCTTTTTTAATTATAAAAGTTTATGCTAGTAACGAAACTATAAAAACAGGGTGACAAATTAAATCTCATTGAAGCATTAAGAAATATTGTAGAGGTCAAGATGTCTTTTGATGTTCTATACATTTTATTTACTGGTTAACAACTTTGTAGACATGTACACACTATTAAAAGGTACATATATTTATATAAAGGGGTTAGACTAAGAAAATTCTTTTTCCGTATACTCGAGAAACAATGTTTTTAAAGTTGTAATATATTTTCAATAAAGTTAATTGTGTCATTTCATAAATGAAAAGTAAAATGTTAAATCATTTTAAATTAAAAGTTTCATCTTTTATTTTACAGGCACTAAATATTTTCAAATTATGCTTCAGGAAAATAATATCAAAAACTTTATAATGCTACTGTATGCTAAAGGAAAATATAAGAATACAAACATAATTATGTTATAAAAGATAAAATTTAATGTGCGTTTTTAAATTATTTCTGGAGATCTTTCATAAATATTAAAGAAACAAATTTTTTCTAAAACGTTTTACCAATACTAAACAACTTATATTTGACAACGTTTTTTTTATAATTACGAAAGTTTGTGTAAAATTATTAAAATTTTACTTACTCATAAGAAAAAAAAATGTAAGTAAAACTTAATATCTGTTAAAAAAATAACATCAATTAAGAATTATATATATATATATATATATATCGTTCACAACAATAAAGTGCTTATACTTTTTTTAGTTAAATTATATTCTGAAAGAAGTTTTCGAGTTAGTTAGTTTATTAAATTATAAATACGGTTGCATTACCGTTTTAAAACTATCGAGAATTGTTTATTATTTTGCTAGCTATTTGATTTTGATCATAAAATATATATAATTATTATTATTGATTCTTCGTTGTAATTCCAACCTCGTTTAAGAGGAATAATTGTTATCGGAGAATTTTCCTTTCTTTAATTATCTTTAATCAAAATTAAAAGTGAACATGTTACTCCAAGGAATACAAGAGAGTATCACTAATGAGAAACCCCAAAAAATTATATCCCATCTAATTTCTAGTTCCCTTTTTTTCTGTCTGCCGTCAGAATAAAGTAATCGAAATTTCACACCGTAAGTAATGCATATTTGATTAGATTATACTCCGTAACCACGTATAAATAGGAATTTGAGAAATGGCGCAGCGTCCGCAACTGCTTAGACGTTCTTATGCGCGGACTCGATGGCATCGTTTGTCGCCGTCTCACCCCGACGCAGCATCCGAGTACCACAGTTTCAGCCGCGGATGCTGGAGAAAATGGCTAAGGAGCGCCCGGGGAGCCCTTTTTCATCTCTGATAACTCTCCCGGCACCGCGCCAGGCATATATCCCTCAAACGCCTCGCGACAGATGCCGAAACTTTCTATGCGTTTCTCCTGCACCCCCATTTTTCAGTTCCAGAGTTCTTATCCGTAATCTGTTTGGTAAGAAGAAAGATACTTTTACTTTTGTCGTGGTCGAGAGGAGATCTACTGGTTTTTGCCAGATAACGTCTTGAGATCTATCCAGGAACCCGACGCTCCTGATCGGTTTTGCTTCCATCCGTAGAGATTATGTCTGGATGTTGCTGGTGATGATTTTGGGTTAAGACTTCATGAGTAACAATAGTATAATCTTAAAAATGAATTATCTTCTAGATAACTTTATCCTAAAAAATTTCAATCTTTATAAGGAATATGAATTGGAAGCATATACATTTTTAAACAACGTATTCTTATCACTTTAATAATTTTTTAAATTATTTTTTTGGTGAATTATAGAAACTAAGTAAAATTGTTGACCCTTTATTTTTAATTGATAATAACAATTGATTCTGTATTTTGCGGGATCAAATATATTTATTTACGCCATTGCGTTTTCATATTTTCATTTTTGCCTACTACAAGATCGAAATATTTCCAAATAAAACTTTAAATTCAATCTGATTAAAAAGCACTGATAAAAGTTTTTTCGTTCTCTCAGTTATATCGAATATATTCAAATGTATCGATTTTAATTTTAAAAAAATTTAAGCTGATTCCAAGTTTAAATGTCTTACGCTATTTAAATGCATTTCAAACGGGACGGAGAAAAATTATTAAAAATTACAACAAACGTTCGGTAAGTATAGCAACAATATGCACGTAAATTTAACGCTACGGTAAAAATTCCATCATTTTGTGGACGATGTTTGCATACAATACTAAAATATAGCTTGAAGCTTTTATCTCTTTGTCCTCAAAAACAACGTATAAAAATATTAAAAAAATTTTACAATCATGTACGAAGATTTTCATAATAAAGTTCTGTTAACACCGTGATATAGGCAATCAATTTTATTAAAAGAATTAAATCCAAAATAAAATCTTGTTTTCTATCATGAGTCATGCGATACTAGTCCTATAAATTGAATATAAAATACGTAACAACGTTATGCATGCGTCATATATTTTCTTTCACTGATTAAAAAAAAAAAAAAAAAAAAAAAAAAAAAAAAAAATTTGCGTATTCTTGTTTAATACCAAGAAGCTTATCGTAAAAAAAGGTAATTTTTCGAAACATAAACTAGAGCTATGTGTACGTAAATTTAGATATTTAAACATTGAATGTATTTGAAAGAACTTGAACGCATTTGTTTATAATATATAAATATTTAGTGTCGGTTAACTTTTACCTGAATAAATGAATCAACACGCACCGGCAACTGATGTTTAAAAATAATCACAGCATAATTGATTTTGTTTATTTAAACTAATGATTCATAACAAATTCACAAAAGCCATAAAAACTCTTGGGGAAATTTTTAACCGAGTAGAGTGTGTTACATTATGAAAGCACGTGAACATGTATACTTTTAGCATAAAACACCACAGGATAAGGAGTCGTCCTTTAAACTGAATTCACGCTGATCCTTTAGAGCCGCTCGAAAGCTGACGGCGTGAGAATGATCGATCGACCGCAAAGAAGAAGAAGGAGAATAAGAAGAAGAAGAAGAAGAAGAAGAAGAAGAAGAAGCATCAACACCTCAATACACCCGCAGAGGCAGAGGCGGTACTCGCGCAGCATCCCGCGTTGATTTGTCATTTTCTCCGGATGAAAGGAGGGAGATGTCAAAAGTACGGGCGAAACTGGCGGCAACAGCACTTCATGTATAACTCATAGCCAAGATCGATCGTCTCCTGCTGTCTCGGGATATAAGCAGGTGGAGGGGCCAACACGGATCTGCGATTATTGGGGAATGGATTTTCGGGAAGGATTTTTCATTGCCCGGTTAACCTTAATTACCTTTCCGACAAGAGCTATTGGGGACCTTTTGATTTGGTGCTTTAGTCGATTTTGCTCAATCGATGCTGGATAATCCAAAAAAAGTGTTAAATGTTAAATCAAAATTTGAGAATATGAAAGATGAGTATGTATGAAGGTGCGACCATTAGGTACGATAGAATTTTATTTTAAAATTGATTTTTTGAAACACTAGAGACTTTGTGCACGGAATTTAGATTTAATCATTCTCTCCATTTAATAATATTAAATATTCAAATTTATACAAATATTTGTATGTCCAATCAATTGGTCATTTAATCCAAATAATTTAATTAAGGTAGTCATCTTGAGATTTCTAAAATTTCAATAAATATATATGTACAGCTTTCAATAAAAATTCTCACATAAATATATTTTAGGGTCTCAATATATAAGTATATATAGATAGAATATTTGGCAATGTATTATTATTCTAAACCATACATGTAGTATACGTACGTACATACTGTATAGATTGTATGATAATAGTATCATATATATTCATAAGGTTTCAATACATTTTTCAATTAATACGAGATTTATATAATCTTTATTGATAAAAATATAATTTAATAATATTAAAGCATGTAAATAATCAGATAAGAATAGAATAGATAAAGAACTTATTCAGATTGAATTCCAAATTTTTAAATTTTATTTAATGAAACACTATTTATCTATGTGCATACATTGAAATTCATATATTTTTCATTAAAATATAAATCATTGTAATATATATTTCTTTATATACATTCAATTATAATTTTATTAGAACTTTTTCTAATATTTTTCTTTAGAATTTTAAATACGCTTACAAGGGTTTTTAGAGAATTATATTTTGAAATTATTCTGTACATATTTTACAAGTTTATATTGGAATAAAAGTTAAACAAAACTGTAAAAAATGAATTTTTAATTAATTTGAATAAAAAAAAAAATTTTAGTTTAATTTAAAATTCAACTTAAAGAACAAAATGTATAAGTTATTCTTTAAAAATGAAAAAATAAATATTTAAAGTTTGTTCATTTTATTCATCAATGAAGAAAATTACAAATTAATTTAAATATTTTAAAAAAATTTTAATAAAAATGAGTATATTCACCATTAAATGGTACTGAGTAAAATAAAGTAATTGATTTTTATAAAAACTGAATTTTTCTTTAAATGAATATCAGCAAATTTGTATCAATATCAATGTACGGGATATACATACATTTTTATTTTTTCATCTTATATTTTTACTAGCATTATAGTTTTATATTATCTTCGGTGTTTACAAATATATATCTACTTATGATATCTTTCATGTAATTATAATCAAATGAATTGTTTCGTCTATACAAATTTATCTACAATACAAAACTAAATTATATTTTCTTTTAAGTATTTGAATGAATTTTTTATTAACACTTCATTGTAAATCCAATATTGTAAATATATAATTTTTGATGATTATTGTGACATTATTAGATTAAGTTTCTTAAAAAATAAGTGTATTTTCTTTGAAAATATCAATAAAATTCAATTGAAATTATCCATTAAAATTACTTTGAAAATCACATACACAATTTTTATTTGTGTTAAAAATTATTTTTAAATATTGATGATTTTAATATAAATTAATTTCATTATATTTATTTTAATTTATTTATTCTATTAATAACTAAAAAAATAACTTTAGTAATTGTAAATAATTTAGTTTGGATGAACAAATTTCTAAACTGAAAAAGATTTTTATTTGATGATAATATCTTTATGAAAGAACAGTAGACATTAACAAATGTTCGATGCAAAGTTTGCTATATAATATTAATTTTAAATTGTCTGTAAATAAAAAAAAAAAAAAATAATAACCCAATGTTTTCCATTTGATCTTCTTCTAAATAGATTTTTCTATTATTCGAAAACAATTAAAGATTTTCGAATATAACAAATTCAAATTATACAAAATTTGCAAATGTATGTTGGATTAAACCAATAAAATATAGAAAACCATTAAAGCTTTTGCATAGCTATTGCATACGTTTATATTAATCGAAATCTAATCCTTTTACCGGAATGTCTAAAACATCCCTCCACTCATCTTTCCATATACACTCGAGAGAAGTGGAAACAAGCTTAAATCGCAAAGCTTCGCAAACTTAGATCTCGGTAAACACGAAGTTCGCAACAAGTTCACTCCACCGTATTCCACACAACAGTCGTCGATGCGTAATTCTGAGTTGCGGAAGCTGCGCCCGCAATCAAAAGAAAAACGCCGTTGAGTTTTCCGTTTATGCACACGTTCATGCACAAGTGTGCTTTTCTGGTGGAACATCGGCATAAAAATAGGTACTGCGGCATGCGACTGAACATGTATACGATTCCGAGCCCCGAACCATCGACTTTTAATCTTTAGCGTCGAGGAAAGTTTCGTCTCCTCGATACGAATTCTCGAGACAGCCGAGAGAGGAAATATAACGAATGAGAAAGGAAACCTATGAAAAATAGCCGCGCCAGGCCAAAGGCGAGGCGGACATAAATTCCGAAGCACCGAGAGATATCGCGTCAGCGTCTGGCTGTTTATCAGAGTCTTTGCTTTCTTATCTGTCTCTCTCTCTCTCTCTCTCTCTTTGGCTGCTTTTTCAGTATTAACAGCTCCAGTGGACCCAATTAATTTCGATCGAATGCTTATAGGTGTTGCAAATTTGGACTTGAAGCTGGATGTCAAATGGACCAATATAAGCATGTGTCATGTCGAAGCATGTGTTACTCTATGATAATAATGGCTAGCTTTCGTCTCTTGAGCATCGAGACTTGTATGGACTTTTCGATTGGTAAAATATCGTTCTCAAATCACTGTATTATATTATGAAGATTTGTATTCTTTTATCTACGAGAATTTATCATTACATATTGATCCAGGATATTGGGTATACAGTAAAAAGATTATTATTTGTCTTAAATAATTCTATGGGGTATTATTCAAAGAAATATTTTTAACAGGCATTTCAATAAAACAAAAGGAAAACACTTTTCAAATTTATTATTATTAAATATTTAATACAAAATAAAGGTATAGTCAATAACTTTTTTATTAAAATGAATGATTAATTTACTCACCCAATTGTAACTCTTTATCTATTATTAACATTGATTTTTTAATATTCTTTCAATAAATATTTTTAGTAGCATAGATTTTTATTCGTAAACGTTAATTACAAAATTAAAAATGAAATTTTATTAAAAGTTTCAATTACTCGTAATACACGAATTGTTTATGCTTGCTTAAATATTCCAAAAACAAATAAGTAATGGCAACTGAGAAAGATAGCTTATTAAAAATTATAAATTAAGGACTTGTTGACAGTATGGACATTCTCTCGAAACTTGTTTGCGTACTCATTCAATTACTGTTTTATTTGTGTTTATGTTAGGATTATTGCAAAGTGAAGTTATACAAAGCTGGATAAGATTTTATTATGAACTTTAGCGTCAGAATTCATAAATGAATATACGAATACTCTTGGTTATATTTAAACACAGAAACCTCACAAACAAATGGTACAATAATGAAAACAAATGATTGCAACTTTAATTTTGTGTACAACCAATTTTGCTCAATTGAAATAATCCTTAAAATTGATGGAAACGTTAATTATCTTTAGAAAAAGCAAGCGTCGATCATTTCTCTTCTTCGAACGATTCGTGAACAATCTATTAGTTTTTCGCGCGAAAATTTAATGACTCGGAGATTGGCCGTCTTCCTGAATCGGTCATTTCCTGCTTTTCCATTACCCTTATAAATTTTCTTTTGCACACCTCCACCTCGACCCTCTCAGGTTTGGTAGCATTCCTTTGCGTAATTTTCCAACTGTCAGGGTACTTGAGAAATTAATTTGACCAATTTGTTCATGAAAGCTGTGAAAAATACGTTAGCATTGTTCTCCTTGATATTGAACGCTCTTTTATCCTGTCCCTCTTTTCCCCTTCCACTAATCTCATGAAGCACATAACAGAGAAAGAGGAAGCATTGTATTCATTTTTGCAAAAAAGGACAGAGAAGGGTATACACATAGAGAAATAGAAAAGCAAAAAAAAAAAAAAAAAGAAAAGAAAAAGAGTAAACAAAACATCGACGTCTACGCAGTGAGTAATAGTGTTGCGGAAAATAACTGGATTGCGTAGAAAGGGAATGGAACATCGCGAAGAAAAGCTAAGAAAGAGAATAAACTAACATGTATAGAGAAATCATGATTTAACACGTCTTCGCTATTATTATTATACACATTAAGATAAAAAGAGAAATAATATATCGAAAGGGAGGAAAAAGGGCATCATCTATGAGGTGAATTCCGGTCAAGCCAAATCGTCTTAGCCATTCTCCACTTTTTTTTTTTTTTGTTTTTTTTGTTTTTTTTTTGTTTTTATCTGTCTTACCAGCGGTCAGATGCACCGCTGGTGAAAGAAGTTGCAATCCATAAAGTGCATCTAAACAACTCGTTCCCCTGCAGCTCGCGTAGGGCCGAGCTTTAAATTTCAGGAGAAAGTGAGAGATCCTCGTTCGCATTATACATGTATACGTACACACAATACCGTTATTTCTTGGAGGTAAAGTTTGAAAGGTCGTAAAATGAATAGACGGAATGCAGGAATTCACATCGGGGGCTGGAGGCCAGAAAAAAGAAGGGAAAGGGAATGGGAATACGGACACGACACTCGAAATGAAAGTTTGCAACGTCTTGACTCCCTGACCGATAAAAATGGAGAAAGAAATAGACGGAGAATAAGAGAAAAGAAAAGTTTCGCGACCCGACGTTTTTATCAGTCGATTCGCTGAAGCAGCGCAGCATAAGCCTCTGTTTCTTCTTGAAAGGTTTAGGGAGAGGAAGGGCGGCAGTCGTAAGACAAGCTTGTAAAACCTCACCGACTTTTATTACTTTTCTTCGTTCTACGCACTTATTGAGAGGATTTCTCTTTCAACGAAATTGTATGCCTTATACTTTTTTTATTTCCTCGCTCTCTAGTCCGCCTCGATGGAAAGCTTGTTTAAGAGTAAGTTACTGTATTGAACCTGCACCTACCGAATATCGCTCGGCAAATATTAATTTAACGTTAAAAAATACGGAATCTGCAGTTGAAATAAGTAGGTAGTTGAGAGTAACATAATTTTTAATTTATATGCGTATGTACATGTATAAGTAATCAGGCATCAAATTAAGGCTGTATTAATTTAACCAAGTATTTGGCTAACATTCAAACGCTACTTTTTTAATGCAACTGCAAAAACAAAAATGTAAATATAAACTATATTAAAAATACCATAACAAAAAAGATGCATTTAAATAAATGAAAGTAGACGAATACTTTTGCGATATAATAACCGCATAATGGAGAGTTATCTAATATTATAAATATGTGAAATATTTCATATATGCAAAAAATCATATTTGACTTTTATATAAATAATTTAATGCAATATTCAACTATTGCAGAATAAAAAAAAATAAAGTTATTGATAAAAAACGATAGAACATTTGTCAGGTAGTATATACACATATAATATATTGAATATTTATATTGTGTAAAATTACAATAAAAAAGATCTGCCTGTTAAAATTTATTATTATTTATTTAAAATATTATCTAATATAATTGAGCTAACTTTATTTTCAATATACTTCCAATACAGGAGTATTATCAAAAAGTATTAATGAAACTTTCTATCGTTATTAAAATATCTTTTTAGTGATCTTTATTACACATATTCTTAAAAGTATAAGAAAATGTTGTCAAAAGCTTTTCTTCGAAATGGTAACTCCAGAGCTTCATAAAATATACGAAATACTTTGCATGAAAGGTGTTGCTGGATCGGTAAGATTTCTTACTCAATTTTGACCTCGAACAGAATAGTAAAATTTTTTTATCTTTATACCTTGATGCTGTAGAAGTATATATGGAAATTTGAGACGAAAATTTTAAAAATCAGAAGTATTTGAAGAGAATAATCTATTTTTATACCAAATTTTTTTGAATAATTATTTATATAATATTCAACTAATCAAAAAATATTATTTTAAATTTTAAGTTAAAATAATGTATATTGAGTAACTTTTATTGATGTACAGGCTTTGATTACATTCACAAATTATTTTTAAGAAATAAGTATTAAAAGTTGTAAATATTATTTGTACAAACAAATACTTTATTTGAATTACGTAATAATTTAACATTCTAATTAATATTCTCTTTGTTCATTAAGTTTCTAGTTTATATGATTGATAATCACGATTCTTATGTAATATTAACAAATAATAATTTCAAAAATATGATTACGTAAACATCGACTCCTGGACTAAATTAAAAAAAAAACAGTTCAAACCTATTGTATTAATCAAAACTTTTATTATTTAAATAATATTAGATAAATTATGTTAAAAAACTATTAGGAATTATAAATATAGTTGCAAATAATTCTTTACTTATCATAACTTTCTTTTTTTATATTGTTTGTGCATTTTGTTACGAATTTAAATTTATGGATGATACTATTTTTTTCAAAGTTCAAATGTATCTCAAATGTTTCTCAAAAGACAAATTTGCTTAATAGTTAAAATAATAAATTAAATATTTCAATTTTCTAGTATATTAATAATATAATCATTTAAATATAATTTTTTTTAATAATATTATTTTTTTCATTTAATAACATATAATTTATACATAGCTTATATATAACAATAATATAATATATTATAATAGTATAATAAAAGTCAGCATTAATGGTTTCCATAAAAACATGAAAACTGTGGAGTAATTGAAATGAAAAGGTAAAGGGAGAAAAGCAGAAAAAACATACAGATGAATAAATTATGATAGAGAAAAACTGCGCTCCTATAAAAACGATAAGGAATGAATGATAAATAATATAAACATTATAAAAAAATTTAGTAAATATAGTATAAAATATTTAGTTCCAAAAGGTTTTTAAATTTAATAGAAAAATATTATAAATAATTAATCCTTCCTATTCAATCAAAATATATTTTTCGCTCTATAAACGTATATATATATACGAGATAAGCAAGATAAATAAAAATGGAAAGAGCAACAAAGTTTCCTATGGCAAATAGAAATCTAACAAATATACGAAGAATAATCGTCGATAGAAGTGAGAGCGAGGAAACTAACTAATACAGATATTGAAAGAGAGAGAAAAATAGACACACGCACAGTAGACGCTTCTGGAATTGGAAACCCGTAATTTATGATGTTAGTTATCTTCTCGAGTATTCGGTAGCAGTGGGACCTGAGTTATGCTGAATTCTCGATGCATAACGATAGAGAAAGACGGTGAGAAAGATAAAAAGACAAAGCGACAGATAACAAGAGAAGAAGGAAAAAGAAGAAAGAATAAAATAATACTTCTCAGTTGTCATCACAAACTAACGAGTATAATTACAAGGAGTAAACCCCAATAGACATATGGTGAATTATAAGGAAATAAGAGGAGTGGAAAAATTTGACACGTGAAAGGGAATCGAATAAAGTTAGAAGTTTCTAGCTTTATTAAAGAACCTTGTTTTAGAATTTAACTATACTCGGAAATTTGTACAAAAACATCTTTCATTAGGAGATACACCGCTTACTCTTTTACTTGAACTATGGAAACTTTTTGTAAACAGAACCTATGGTATTTTCATCATATTATCTATGATTTATAATATTATTAATCCAAGAATTTGTGTTAATCTAAATAACAAATCAAATATACTTAATATTTGACTAAAAAAGAGATTTATTTTAATTAGTAACTTATTATTTATAATAAATATTTATCAGTATATAAATTTTCAAATTAATAACTTTTTCTTAATAGCATAACAGTATATGATTTTTAATGATCTCCAATATTACATTATAAGTTCCTTATAATGTAATATAAGGAACAGTTGTTTGAAGGTATATACTTTTAATAATTTTAGTAATAATTTCTTAAATAGCTTTTAAATTACTTTTTTTAAATAATAAATAATGTGTATCGGCGTTAATGTATAAATTTATACAATTATAAATTTTAGTTAGAAAAAAATATTTTTTTTATAGCATAGATTTTTCTTTGATTTTTAATTAATAATATTATGACAACTTTACTCCTATTTCACGATTTTTGTAGATGTATAAACGTTAAAATGAAAAAGTAAAAAAATAGAAAATATTCACAAATGAAAATATTTTCGTATAGATACAAGAGCAGATTTTATACCCGTTTTCTGATATTTTTGTTGGGTTAGCTTACAATACATTCACGAAGGAACAAGAAGAAAGTTATTGTAGTTGCAAAATTTATAAAAACTAGTTGTTATTTATTTTTATTGTATAAAATTGTAGCAAAAAATTCCTATTATTTCCTTTACTTTAGCTCTTTTACAAATATATTTACAGCTTTTATATTTTGCTATTGGTAACAATCATCATATTGACCAGGTGTCGTTCGATTTAACCGTCAAACTAGAATTCGGGACTACGTGCAACTATAGATGTTACTATATTCGATGTTTTTAAGAATTGTATTTGTTTTTGCAAGAATGAAATATTTCTGGTATTAGCAAATTTTTGATTTATATTTCGATTAATTTGTCTTACATCATAAATTCACTTTTCTTGTCAAAAAAAATTTCATATTCTCATGATTATTTTCAATTATTCAGTACAAATTCTGAACATGCTTAGTTTTTTCTGTACATAAAAAACTTCCATATATTATAAAAATTCATTACTTTTTATCTACGAAAATATCTAGCATGAAGCATTTATTCAGTTCATTTAACTATCAAAATCTCCTTGAATATTTTCTGAATTTAGCTTTCTCTTTGTGCATATGAATATTACTAAATATCAATTGATTATTCGGATACCTGAAAAGGTCATTCATCTGCAATGGTACAACTGCCAATCTAGAGTGACCGATTTTTTCTTTAGATCAGTTAACTTTGACATGGCCATCATAGATCTATTTATTATCCATACCTCTAGTATTAGAAATTTATGTAAAATTCAATTAAATATGAATTACACAAACGTTCATTAATTTGTTGATTCTTTTACACTTTTTGAACTGCTTACTATTTTCAAATTTATAAGAGTATAATTTCCTTTATTTTTGTCAAAGTCTCTCCGTAATTGTACCATATTTACTTATTTTATTATGGACTAAAAAAATGTTACAGTCAATAATATTTTTTTAATTTTAAAATAGTTAATATAAGTAAAATATTAAAAATATGTATTATATTTATCAACTATATATATATATATATATATATATATATATATATACACTTTTTAACTAATATTGTTTTTAACTACTTCTCATAAAATTCACGAATAACTTTCTTGATTAAACTTTATATTTTGTAAAAGTAAATTTACATTTATTATTTATTTTTATAAATATTGTTATATATTCAATATTATACCAAGAATAAAATTGACAATATCTAAAATATTGATATAGAAATTGTCTAATTTATACACTTGAGTTAGAAGTTTCTTCCTCTCTCGTTTTATTTTTCTCTTTCTCTCTCACTCACTCACTTATTAACTCTCTGTCTCTAAGGATTATCAAGTTCGAAAGTTTGTTTTTGAAAACGACTTGTAGGTGACGGCTTGTCCTTTGCAGATCCAAGCCACTACGCCGCGTGCCGCCTGATCAAACTTTGAGCTATACTACTGACCAACCGTGTCCTACCTAAGGCATTTCTTATATGAAAGCCTAAACGCCTGACAAACTTATTTGCCCCTAATTGCTTGTTCGACTTATAGATTTTCTGTCTTATCTTTAAGTTGAAATTAATACAAGTTTAAGGACTTTTCTTGTTGTTGATTAGACATCTTATCTTTGAAATAATTTTGTTGTAAACAGCTCGCATACAAAGTCCTTCACATAATTGGAATTGAAAATCCTGTCATATTTTTCAGTATGAGTTTTTAGAAAACGTTTAAAATATTTAGAAAAACTGACGATCAATTTAAAATTATATTATAGATTGTCCGATACTTATATTAGCGTGCTTTTTGCTATTTGTGTTTAATAAAATATTCGTAAGCAAAAGACACAATATTTAATATTAAGTGTGTAAATAATTTTAACATTAATATTAATAAATTACTGAAATGCATTTTTCCTATATTAATCAATGAAATGTGTATTTTGTATTAATCTATACAAGAAATATGCCATTAGAATTTTTAATATTATGACGTATTCTATATATTTTATATATTTAAGCTATTTTTTGTCAATAACAATTATTATAAAATCAATATAAAATTTTAAAATAAATATAATAATAAACTAAAAAATATGTACATTGAAAAAATATACATGAACGTTAATAATGAATATGATTAAATAATGGAATAAATGTGACGTAATACGTTGTTGTGCAATAAAGACAAACAAAGCTTTTTAAGTGTACAAAATGATTCATATACTCATGTATACGATTTGTAAATGTAGATATAAATACTTCTTAATTATTTTATTTATTTACTTTGACAGCATTATATTGTAGATTTTATAGCATTAAAGAGACAATACGAAGTAGAAATAGTTATAAAATAATTTTTCTAAAGAATATTCTTACAATACAATTTTTGAAATATTTTTCAATTATTATTTACAATTATTAATAATATGAAAATATATAATATTAGTATTATTTTATCACTTTTTAAATTTGCAAAATAAGTATTAATAATCAAAATCCGTCTGTTTCTTTCTAAAATAACTTATGTTTAATGGATTCTATAGTATAGAATACAAATTGATCGGTAATTGATTTCGAAATTGGAATAGAAACTTGATCCATTCTAAATATGATTCTTTTATTTGGTATAGCAAATTTAAAGCATTTGATATAGATTATATTGGTTCAATATCAATGTTCATTTTGAATTTTATTTTAAAGCTATACAATTGACAGCGTATAGTTCATTGATCGAGTAGCATGATCGAAAGAAAGAAATGCAAGCAAACAGGAATAAAGTAAACAAAAAATTAAAATTGAAACTTTGTCAATAATTAATAGATTTTGCTTTGTTGAATTCTTTAAGTTTTATTTTTTTTTAATGTATAGATTTTTCAAAACGTAAGGAAATATTGGAAAATAGTATCCTAAAGGATAGAACATAATTTTTTGTATTTTAAGAAAAGATTTTAGAATAATTTTATTTTTTAATTTTATTGAAACCATACATTTATGAATTGTAACATTTATGATGCATTGAAAACTAAAATTTTAGTGATTTTACCTAATGAAACAATATTAAGCATCTTAATTTATTTGTCCAAGATAATGTTTAAAGTTTTTTTCAAAATGTAATTTTATTAGTTTGTTCTTATTCATCAATCGCGAAACCAATGAGGACTCATATAATCGTGCAATATTAAAATCTAAATAATATTTTTAATTGAAACTGACCTCAGCATCCAAATCAAATCTGAATCTAAAAATATTCAATAGAATTTGTATCACTTGTGCACTTATACTATCTATAAAATGTCATAGGATTCATTCATGAACTTTTTATTATGTGTTCACATAAGTAAGTGCATTCTCATATGTAAAATATCTAAATTGATGCTAACAAGCTCAAAAATTTTATGCCAGTATACTATTCTATATTTAAAGAAACAAGATAATTTAAAATCGTATCTCTTCCCACGACAACGTGATTTGAATAACCATCCTCATAAATAACAACTTAATTCACAAGCAACGTAAATATAAATATATAAAAACAAATAATACCAATTTATGTTTGATTAATTTTCATGAATTAATTTTTTAATTTATTGTTGAATAATATTAGATATTCTTATTTTTTAAATATTTTCTAAAAAATATATTTTTGAGATATTTTACAACAAATAATTAGAAAATTGAATCTTTTCATGATAAAAATCTTAGACTTTTTGGATTTTCGTAATTTCCAAATATTTGATAGATATATTTTTAGTGCATACAATTAAATGCTTTCGATAAACTTATCTATGCTTTATCAATTTTGTAACACATTTTATTTTTTTAAATTTGTTTAATGCATAAAAAATTATTCAATATTTATTGATTGTAAAAAGAATTAGTTATCATGAAATCATTTTATAAATAAATGGTTTGATAATCCATTTAATAAGCAGTAAATTTTGTTATCGAATATATATTTAATTATTGTTATGGACTAAAAAATTAAATTTTAGTTATTTTATTAGAAATATATAACTATAGAAAACATCGGATGATAAAACTTTCTCTAAAAAGGTATTTTAAATCGTAATCGAGAAGTCAGTCAACGGCTAACGAGGCCCAGGGACTATTTAACCTATTCTATTCGTTGCTCATTTACCTTTCACCATGTGTCACTCCAGATTTCCAAAGCTTCGTTCTTGCATTTATATGTTTTTCCCGATAAAAGGTAGGAAAAAGGAAAGAAAATAAGAGTAAAGAAGAATTTGAGCCCAGAAAGCATTCTAGCAGATGTAATAATGGAGCTTCTCAATATCCCACCACTCTTTGAGGTCATGGGATATAGGGGCATAAAAAGAAGGTTTAACGGTGCAAAATTTCTTTCAAAGTTGGCATACTGATTTGGAAAGCATTGCAAAGACTGCACATACTTATGATAAAAATCTGATCAAAAGAAAATCTATGGTATGTGACATGATAAAGAAGAAAATTAAGTTGTAAACGTTGGAGTTTTCAGTAACTTCAATTTTTTAATTTAGTATTGCATTCTTTCTGGCTTTCGTACTTTGTGGAATTTTAAAAATTAAAATTACTCCGGATATATTCTATTCGATTTCATAATGTGTTTTTTTAGATTTTAATCAATTACACTAATTTAATGTTTATAAAAAGTGATTTAATCTTTTAAATATATAATTACTAAACATTCATGAGATAATTCTCTTAAATATTTTCAATACAGTTTTAATTCAATTAGTACGTTTAAATATTTTTTAATACATTTTAAGGAATTATTCTAAAAATCCGTATTATACATACCGTGTCGAAATAAAATTGTCTTAAATGGTGGCTATACGAATAACATTTAAGCAGTGGGTATATCTGCGAACAAATCAAAGAAGGCGAGAAATAGAGTAAAAAAAGAAACCTTAGCCAGATTCGTGCACGAAATGAAGCCATGAGATAAAAAGCAATAAAAAGAAAAAACAGACATCGAGAGACGCACACATGGCTTCGAAATAGTCTAACCACAATATATATGAGGGTGATATCGTAGCTTCAATGAGGAATGTGAAACGAAAAATCGAGATGCAAAGAAGAGAACGTTCAAATACGAAATGTATAGAATAAGAACACGATCGCGATGAAATATATGAGATGATGCAAAGAATGAGATGAAATTCGAGTTGAATGAATGATAAAGTACATTCAGAGTAAACTTTCCAATGATAAAATGATTTCTCAAAAATTTTGCAATTTCATCATTCAATAGTGACGATTCAAGAATCGAGGAGAGATTCAGGATAATAATATCTATATAAATATAAATTCGACTTTAAATTGTTCGGAAATATATCATATACAATTTTCCAGATATTATACATTACTATCGATAAAGAAATATTTTAAATAATATTATATTATCAACAAACAAAAAAAAACGTGAAAATGTATCCTAAACAAAAATTGTTTTTATATTAGAGGATACAAATGACAGCATATAAATATTTACTAAAATAAATTAGTATATCATTAATTTACATAAAATTATTTTAAATTTAAAGGTTTATTTGAAATGATTTATTTATTTTAATAAAGAAATTATGAATATGTTTATAAATTCATATATTTCATAATTAACGTTTTAATTATTTCAAATACTTACAACTTTTGATCTGTACTATTCAATTGATAGATACATTTTATTTCAAATAAAATCTAATCGTATTTAAGATATTTATTTTTTATAAGAAAAGTATGTTGGTTCAAACAAGCGAAATTGTTTATAAATTAATGCAAACAACGAAGGAGTTACACGTGTGAAATTTGAGTTTAGGAAAACATGCCCGGGATTTTGTCCTCTCAACCAAATGATTCCTCAATAAGATTAGAACTTCCACTCTCAGGGAATTAAAAGGACACGGAAAAGATAATTAAGGATCGAAATTTATATTAGAACCCGTTTACCCGAAAGAAGAATTTAGAATAATTTTTCTTTACTTTAACCGGGATATCCTCTAGTGGTAGTTCTCAAAATTTATTACCATTACTAGCATTATTAAACTATTATTAAATTACTATTATTAAATTGTTATTATTAATATATTTAATTACCATAACTTGTATAATTTTTTGTGTATTAATTTTTTTTACAGAAAAAAATGTTTCTTTTCTTCCTTTTTTTATATATTCATTCTAAATTCGTTTAATTTGTCTTTATTAATCAATAGTTATCAACTCGTGTCGTAACAGTACTTTTAACAAACGAAAATTCGTCTGTTTTTATTCTGTATTATTCAATTAAAATAAAATAAAATCTTTTTTTTAAATGGTTCTTTTTTGTTTAAATAATGAAAATTTATATTCAGCATTTCATACAGATTAAGACATAAAATACATGTATCGCTTTTATTTATTACACTATACAATATTACATCAATTTTAAGTGTCTAATTACATTGTTCTTACCATTAATGATTAGTAATTAAATAAAACGTGGGTATTAATCCGAGAAATAATAGTTGTAACAGTAACCGCAGTAATTTAAATTTTTTTTAATTCCATTCTAACGAAAAATAAACGCGAATGAAAGAATGAAAAGGTAGAGAAAAGGAAATAATAAAATAGATCGCGACGGTTTAAATTGGCTTGGGTAAATGGAAGAACGAAAGAAGAGAAGTCCGGTATATGTTAGAAGGAGAAAAAAAACTTGGAGCTCCAAAAAGAGAGGAAGAAGAAATCGAGGAAAAAGAAGGGAGAGATAGTAAAGAAAGTTGGCATGCACGCGAACTGTCAAATCGGCGCTGAAACTGCAAGTGTAGGCCAAAAGCGATGTTCACTCCCACGACTTCTCTCTTTTTTAGTCGTGTGAGCCAAGTTTTTCCATATGTGTATGCGACTGAAACTGGATATGTGTAGATTCACGTAGACAGCCTCCCCCTCCTTTCGCTCGAGTTTTCACCCTGTCGTTGAGGATACAGATAAACTCAAATCTCTTCTTTGTACTTTTCTTCACTTGGCATTCACTTGAGGATTAAAAACAACGATTTTAAGAAACGTATAGAACAAGAGAAAGAGAGATTAAGATGAAAAAGGTGGAAGTAAATCGCGTGGAAAGAAAATGGCAAGATATGTTTGCATTGAGAAAGCCAGCAAAAAATTTTTAAATTTTATTTGCATTTTGTATACGAATGAAGGAAATGCTTTTGCTATTATTAAGAGACTATATTTTTTATCAAATGACTGCAAACAAATGAGAAAAAATGCTAACGACTGCATCTGAATGTATATTTATAATTCACTTAAATTATTTAAATCTATTGTTCAATATTAAATATTAAATAATCATTGGAATGAGCATTACTTCATTTATGTAATAAATTTTTTTTAATGTATTTCATTGCAAATATTGGCAATATAAAAAATGAAAGGGAAACTATTAAAACTTAAGAATTCCTTAAAAACATATTTTCATTATTAATACTTTTATTATTACAAATGTTTAAATGTAGTATCGTGAATATTCTGAAAAGTACTTAAATATAACTAATGATTAAAAATATAATTGAATATTATAAGAGACATATCCTATTTACATATTTTTTAAATTGAAACATTTAGAAAATTATTTATAAATTAAATAATTACTTAAACAGGTACTGTTTTAACTTATTTATTTTTTGGTGAAATGTCTTACTTTATATAAATATTTACAGATTTAGCATCCAAGTACATAGAAAAACAGTATACGCATTTGAAATATATCTTGCGCTCAATGCCAAAATACCTGCGTTTTTCCTGTCTTTCTCACAAACGAAATAATATCATTCTCATCGTGCTTTTTCTACTCAAATAGATTAACTGTCAAACTATCGATTATTATTTCACAGAAAAAGTTTTGTTTGTGGAATGAAGACATGCATAAATTCTGATTGTAATGTATCTTTACTTTATTGCATTGTTTATTGTATTGAATAAATTTTATTTATTTTATTGGATACACGTCAGTAATTTAGTACTTCGCGTTTACTGTTTTTACTCTCAAAAGGATTACTACTTTACTTTTTTATAGTTTCACTTTAAAAATTTCTAATTAACAAACTTTTGTTCAGCAAAATTATTTCATTATTACTTTATTGAATTTTTTGAATTAAAAACGGATGCATAGAATAAAAAAAAAGTTAAGTATATACCTATACGTACAAAATTTAAAATTTTGTAATAATTATATATATACAACTAAGTAAACAGAATAAACTATTATAAAAAATAATTTATTATAATATAATATATTGTGTGGATATAATAAAATTATAATCTTCAATTTTTAATAATGACTTAATAATGACGAAAAATTGATAAATTATTAAATGTTTATGTATCTAATAGAAATTATATGCATCTAAAACTCGTTTGTAAAGTGAATGTGCGAACGTTTTATTATGCACTAATAAAAATAAACAGCGTATCAACTTTGAGATGGTTCTAGCATGTATATAAAATTTTGTCATAATAGAGATTATAATCTTATCACTGGTAATATATTCGAAATAATATTAAAAGAAAATTTATATATATAGAAAATTTAAAGTTTGAATTAAAATTATTTTTTATAATTAACCAAAGTAGACAAAAACTTGAAATAATTAATTTTTCAAAATTTTTTCCTTTCCTTGAAAAACTCTTTAAATAAATGAATTCTAATAAATTGTCAAAAAGAAGGACGTTTCCGCTTATAAAATATAAGTGGCGCTTGTAAACAAGAGTTCTCAGCTTACATTTTTTAAGCAGAAAATTAAGAAGGACCTTCACGATAACGGACGTTCAGCCTTGAGGATACATACTTTACAGGAAATATAACACACATGCAAAATAGGATTAAGAAAGATATTTAAATAATTTTAATATTTTTATTTGCATTTAGATGTACGGCTTCTTTTTCTCTGGTCAGTAAGTCGGAGAATTTTTATGACAGGATTTGTGAAAATACGTCGAGAGCAACTTAACACATTGTTTGGTGTTAAATTGGTGGCATTTTATAATATCATATTTCTGTTAATATTTTTAAATACAAGAAAAGGAGAGGATTTCTTCGAGTGAGCAAAAGATCTTGTCAAAAGCTGAGTACCATTTCTTTACAGGAGAACAGAAGGATCTTCTCATTTGAAGCAAATTAAATAAAAGTTTTTAAGAATAATTAAAAATAACATGCTTTATTCTTTTTCTTCTCTTGTATCCCCGACTCTTATTGTATACAATGCTTACACTGGATATACACGTAATGAATAATGGATTACTTTGTTTTTATTTCAATTCTGTTTCTGTGAAGACAAAATACAAATAGAGGTACCCCTTATATTGAATACAATTTTAGTTTTTCGGATAATATTAGAGACTGATTAAATCGTATAAAATTACACGAATGAGTAGCGGGGCAATAGGGCGAACGTGGGTGAAAGAACGAAGGTTAGGGTTATTAATATTCAAGGAATTCAATTAGCATTCACGGGTTCTCTCTCATGATTATGCAAACTAGACGATCTGACATTACGTCTATCCGGAATATTCTCTTCCACCCTTTTCATTCTCTGTATATTTTTTGTTTTTTCTGATGTATGTATGTGTGTATGTATTTATGTATGTACCCTATATAAAAAAAGACCAAAAAAAAAATGCAAAAACATGCACTGACACACTGACAGACGAGTTTTTAGGATAAGACTGCGTATTATTTTAAAGGAAGAAAAAGGTGTACAAGAATAGAGGAAACAAAGAAGAGAGAAAAGAGATCGAAAATATTTTCATATCTAATAAAATGATTAAAAGGCAAATATAGAGCTTTTTAAACTCCTTGCATCTTTGATTCTTTTGATGTCAGATGAAAAAAAAAATGAAAAGAAAAAATCATATTTATTGGAAAATTCCTCAAAGAAAAAAATAATAACGTATACATGATTGTTGACTCTGTTTGTTTTAATTTGTTTGTACTTTTTAGTATTAAAAACAATTATATTCCTCTTATGTTCTCATTTAAATAATATTAAAAATTACTCGATCTATGGTACTTGTATCCACACATATTATTCTACGGATCACATTTTATAATTTCAGTGTTAATGTTACTGAAACAACGAACTTTATAAAATTTATTTTCACAATTTAATCGAATAATATTTTTGCTAAAATATTACTTTATAATTGAAGACTTTAATCTTTCAATTCATTGGCAATTATAGAAATCGGATATTTGTGTTCTTAATTATGACATGTATAATCCATTATAGTTTATAAAAAATAACTCTATTTCCTCATTAATGACTAGTAATGCAATATTTTTTCTTAAAAAAAGAAGAAGGAGAAGAAGAAGAAGAAAAAAAGTAAATTCGCGTCGAGAAAGTTTCCTTTACACTGTAACGAATTCATTGAAATCTATTCAATTTCATCTTCTATCTATATACGATATTCACTTAGCAACTTACTCGAGCTCGCTATTTTTCTTATTTCCTTGCCACTCCACCTACTTGTTTGCGTCTTCCTTGTAGCGATATTCCTCCGCGACAAAGCTTTCCCATCCGGGAAAATTTACAGACCTACTTGCGAGCTCTTTTGCAAGTTTAACCGCCATTTTTCGCGTGATAAATGAAATTGTTCCGCAGGGTCACCCAACTGAGTTTCACAACTCTTCGCCAACTTATAATCTGCGGATGGTGTGCGTTGGTGCTGTCAGACTTCATGAATGTATTTCCTCATAGAATTTCTTCTGCTCCAGTCTCAAAAGTGTGCTCGTGTATCCGCACAATGGGAAAATTCACACGCATACACGTGTTAACTGTTCGATTATAACCAGTTTCAACATGATTGATTGAGAATTAAAAGGGGTTCCATATTCAAATATAATATTCTACCCCTTGGTGTAGAATTATGATGAATTTTTAAAAGAACAGATTTTACGCTTTTCGCGATCACTGATAAACTGACAATAATGTTGTTACCTATAAATATTGAAATATCAATTATAAATTTTCTGTAATACACATAATACTCAATTAATCCATGATCAATTCCTGTTAAAATTTTGATTTTATAAAATGAATACGGTTTTTCTTTTTAGTTATATATATTCGCTTATTGCTAAATAAATATTTTCTACTCAAAAAATAATATATATTAAATGTTCGATTTTAAATAATATTTTAATAAAGTTTTCAATACAATATAAAAGCAATAATATATGATATGTAAAAAAAGCATCATAAAAATAAAATACACAATTCCATTTCTAAGGTGTCAATGAAAAAATATTCACAAATTATTTTTTTTCCAATATGTAATCCTAAAATTATTTATATATGATTTTGAAAAAAAATTGCTTTTTATCTTTTAGATAATTCTAAAACATTTAAAAATTAATATTTTTCAAAAAATTTTTATCTTATGATTACAGCAATTCTTCAAATGACTTAAAATTAATTGATATCGTAAACCTATATTGCATTACCTGTTTATTTTTATAATGCAATTAATTTAAAGATCATGAATGATTTAAAAAATTGAATTGTATACTTGTTAATTGTTTTTCATAATCAGAAAAGAATAATATCGTATTGAATAAGGTAAAAAATAAGTAAAAAAAATTAGTAATGTAGTTTTAACAAATCCCCTATACTTTGAAATATATAACCAATATAGAAATTAAATTATAATTGTATTAATAAAAAATTATATCTAATTCAATATATTTACTTTTAAAAAAGTTGAATATTTCAGTATCTAGATAAAATTTATACAAATATTCATTATATTTTTGAATAATTTAAAATATTAAATAATCCTATTGTATATAGTATTATTTTAATATTATACTAATTTTATATTAAAAATAAGATTTCAATTTTGTTTAAAAACGTTTTTGTAATAATTTTTGATTAATTATGAATAAAGACGACGCTTACACTTTAATCTTGTCCTTTTAATATTCAATAATGACTTGAAATTTTTTGCACGATGATAATATAACACATTCTTCAATATTATTTAGTCATTTTTATATTATGTCATGTTATGTACATGTCCTGTCTTTACAATATTCAATTATAGCTATCCTTGGTTAATACAAAATCTAATTAATTTATAAAAATTTTTTTTAATTAACAATAATAAACGTTTTCAAAGTTATATTTTATGAACTTGAATCAGTGTTCAAAAATAATTTATGAACTCAATGAATAATCTTTATAAATATTTATAACCTTTTCATAAGCTTGAGAGATCATCTACCGAAAAGTTTATAAAAAAGTTAAGCAAGAAATGTTTATAATGGAATTTACGATTAATGAGAGAACAAGTATTTGAGCTTTCACAGTAATTGAAAATTTAGTCAAATCAAACAAAAAAAAGATGAGTTATAATACTGTCATGCGACTTAATTTCTTAAAACTAAATTGACTTTCCTGTAGAAGTAACCTCTACTATTTTTTTTAATATTTTGTGATATTTCAATTTCTTTTATTAACATATAATTTGATGTATGAGTTATAAAAATTATCGTGAAATTTTACATTTATGTAAAAAACGATTTAAAACTTCTTTTACCAATATTATACTATATTATATTATACTATATTTGATTAACATCTATTATTACAATTTTATTTTTTAACTTTTCATTCATTTAAAAATTATTACAATACAACTGGTTATATTAAAAAAGCTTCCATTATATTAACAATGAAAATTTGCAAAAAATAAAATTTTTGTTGCAAAAATTTTTAAATTATTCTTAATCTCAATTAAATTACTATTTTTTCACTTGATACTGCCGCCGGTTCATGAAATTTTTCGAATTTAAATAAAAACAGCTTTTCATTTGGTGCCAGATATTGTGTTATACAGAAATTTATCACCAGCGCCCTTACGGCAAAATCGTGAACCACCAAGATAAGTTGGCGGGAAAACAAGCATCAAAGGAACAAAGTGTTTGCGGGAAAAACAAGTGACAAATGAATAATGTTTTAGGAAACGATTAGGCAGAAATAAGATTTTAATGGGATTTCCTAGAGATTTAAAATACAAATCTATTGAATAAACTCTTGTACTATTTATAGAATATCTTTGAAAATTTTAGTTTATTATTTTTTTTATTAATATTTTTAGCAGTTTATTATTCTGTTATCTTCATACGGTTTTTCATATTTAATGCATTTATATACGAAGCTTAATATAAAAGTATAAATGTTTTAATATTCATTAGATTTTGTAAAGATTCTGTTCCTGATTTTATTATTAATAATTGTTGTGTATTTGTTCACAGAGTAAATTATCAAAAATATTCCTTATATTAATATATTTTATAACTTTAATAAAAAACATAATATGTACAATTATTATATAATTAATCAATTGGTTACATGTAATCAACTTAGGGTAATACATAATACATTTATATGTAAATATATGAATAAAATTGGAGTATGATAACTGTATAAGGAAATAAATTTTTTAATCATAAATATTTATGAATATAAAATAAAACTTTTCTTAAGGAATTTCCTTGAACATAGAATATATATTAATTTTAACTATTTGTTATTACAGTATCTTTCATTGATGTCAGTGGTGTAGCTGAAAATAAAGTACAACTACCGTGCAATTTGGAATCCGAATATGACCAGGAGACAGTAAAATTGGTACTTTGGTATAAAGAACCCAGTAACGAGCCAATTTATGGGTAAATAATAATTATTGTTACACACATTTTATTTGTAAATAAATACTTTATGAATTACTCATTTTTATGTAAGCTAGTTTTATAGAGAAAAGTTAACTAACAACTATTTTTCAAAGTGATTATTCATATAGTAATAAAACTCTACAACAAGTTTTACTTTATTTGAAATTAGATATTAATTCTTTTATTGTTTCTAATAAATTCTAATTTATAAAGTTATATTTGAATTAAATTCTTTTTTTTAATATATTTTATGTTTAATCATAAAAGAATTATTCAAGAAAAATACAAAATTTAAAAAATATTAAATAATATTCGTAAATAATTGCGTAAATTAACAAATAAAGAATAAATATTCAAAATTAAACTTATTTTAAAAACATCATAAAATTTTATTTGTCCTATTGAAAATATATAAATTGTATTTTATATTTTTCGTTGCTTATTAAGAATTTAAGACTGAATGAAAATAGTATAATTATAACTAATATTCTTATTCATTCGTGTATTCAAATTTAAAAATTGATTTGATATTGAAACATAACTTGGAACTATTAATCAATTGAAAAAATTTTTTACTATTTTTTATACTACTAACCTTTTGTTTATATTGTAAAATACAATAAATTAATAAACAAAATAATAATGATAAATTGAAAAGTATCATAATAAAATAGAAATATATTAATAGTAAATTATAAGTTCCACACAGCTATCAATTGTAAATATAACAGCTGTTTTGTAATCTGCATTTACAAGTTATCTTTGTACGTGTTACATGTATTTAAATGATAAATGAATACCTCATAAATTATGGTTTAAATTTAATATTACAAAGTAAATTTCGTTTATAAATAAATATATTATTCAATCAAGTTACAAATAAATTTTTTTTTATTGATAATTTTGAATATTATCTGAATTATTATGCTATAAGTACACAATATATTAAATTTAAAAAATTTTCTGAAGTATATAGATTTATATTCTAAATACACAAATTATTTTGAAATAAGAATATTTTTCTTATCTGAAAAACTTTAATTTGATATTTATACTACCATTTTAGCATTCTTTTATATGATATACATTTTAAATGGTAATAATTTCATGGTTCAATGGTTGTACCAAAATGAATAAATACGACATGAATGTTTGACGCGAAATTACGTATTATCGAATTTTCTGGTTGGAATGACAATTCACGTGGTTAAACCCATTCAATTTTGAACCGAAAACTCGTAAGAAATCGCGTTTTAAATTTCTTTAGTGCAGCCGGTGCCACTACTTTTACTTCCGGCCACGAACTTTAACCCCAACAAAGTCCGACCGATGCTTACGTATACACTGCAACCGCACCTGCAAGGGGTCCAAGAATTTTAGCTAAAAGTTTGACCGAGTTAGCAATGAAAATGACATAATATTCGAGAAGAATGGAAAATGAAAAAGCGCAATATAGCGTGAATCGAGGCACTACAGTATCATTTTTTAAATATGAAATTATCGAAAAATATCGCTTTTTCATTTTCAACGGATAACTCGTTTCTCTCTACTGTTACGGGAAAAAAAGTTTTCAAATAAAATGGCTCCACACCAGTTTTCAAATACGTGAAGTTCTTTTAAGAATTGAAAAATAAAGTTGTTATAAATTTTCAGATTATTATCAAAGTAAAAAATGTTTTGATATTAATTATACAACTTTAACAGACATGGCATTTAATATATAGCTTTAAAAAAATGTTGTTTTTTTTCAATGAATTTTTATTTGAATAATTTTAAATTTTGTCTCAAAAAAACAATTTTTATTTTAATTATAAGTTTACATTTAAACTGAAGTAATTTTTTTAACTTTTAATTAAAGACATATAGTTATATTATTAATAGTTATTCAGAATTTTATTATTGTATATAATTTTTATTTTTTGAATTTTTATTTACAAAGCTATTTTTTTTTTGCTTTTATTTCATTTTATTTTAATTATATCCTTCATTAATTGCATTTTTTAAAAATACAAAATTATATTTCTATTTAAATCATTGAAAGATGACTCGAAATCTACGTTTTCTCCACAAATACAAAATAACCATATAAAAAAATATAATCTCATTCTTTATTATCTTTTTTTCATAAAAATTTGTCAGGAACATCAGCTCGACACAAACTTTAAGAGTTATATTAACATTTACTATTTTAAGTGTTTATCAAAGTTTTTACGTATCCTTTTCTTATTAGATATTTTATGCTAACTGAAGCGAACTAATACAAGTAATAAGATTTTCATATAGAATGAGTTCGCCTACAGCGTTTTGACTCAAGTATACCTAGATAATACAGATCTTACTTAAGAAATATAATAACCTGTAGGATAAGGTACCAAGAAATATTCTTTTGCAATTGTATCTTTTTTCCGGAATTCTTTTTTTATATTATCTATGATTTTATTTAATCAATATATTTATATGTATCTTACTTAAAAAGAATACGCCTGACTTTTCAGTAAAATTTTAATAAAAGTTACCCAAAAAATATAGATTAATAATTTAATTTTTTCGACATCAGGTTACATTTTTCAATGAATTTTTTTTAAAAATATCTTCGTTGATCAAGAATTTTCTATCAAGAAAAAAACTATAGTTCATGGGAAAACTTGATCATTTTGGTTAGTAAATGAATTTTGCTAATTCATGTTTTATATAATTTAAATAATATATTTTATGAAGTTGAATATTCAAATTTTCATTTACTATATATTTCATTTTCATTTCACTCATATTATGAAACTACAAATTGATAAAAATATTATACAAATTCTAATTATAGTATTTAATTATTTTTGCAAAATAGTAATTTATTATATACATTGATTGAAAATAAATTCCCAAAAATTACACTATTATTCATGTTAAATTTTGTATATAATATTACAAGCTTTTTAAATGAATATAGTACAAATAAAAATATACAAAAACATTACAATATCTTTTTTTACACATCTATATATTAATTTTCAATAACATTTTTTGAAAAGAATTATTTGAATATACCAGTAATTAATAATGCTTTAATATTATAAAATAATACATGGGAACTAATTATTTTGTTTAAAGCATATATTTATATAACTATAACAAGTTAATTACTCTAACTTTTTGGCATTTACACATTTTATGTATTTTAATAAATAACGTTAAAGCTGAATAAAAGTATATACTGTATTTCACAATGCATTTGTTTTTATAGAAAAAGTTTTTTTCATATAAATTTTTTGAAGTATTTTTTCTGCTGATTAGTCAATGCACAAATTTTAACATCTATTTAATTCTGTGTAGCATTATTATTCAAAGTTTAAACTAAAATTTCAGCAAATAGTAACGAAAATTTTAAGCCACTCTACCTCAAATTATTTATTAGGCCATGAATTTTCTGCGTTTGCTTATCGTTCATGTACCAGGCTTTTAAGAAAATTCTACATACTTCCCCGCAAAGCTATAAGGAAAAAATGTAATAATGTAATACACATTTCAAGAGTAAACGCATTCTATTTACACGAAAACTACTTATATAAGTGTCTTAATAATAAATGCAAATAATATTAGCGTTTTCAAAAAATATTTCGTATTAAAGATGCAACAGAAAATATTAAAAAGCTCTTTAAATATTTTTAAAACTCAAAATTTGATGCGGTTACTTACGGTAATAACATTTTAAAACAGTTTCAAAGTAATTTTACTTAACAATATGAGACAATTTTTTGAATAAGAGAGTATTCTAATGTTTTTTCTGAAATGAAAGTCTAACTATGGTACTAAATTTACAAGAACATTGCTTATTTCATTAGATTGTTCACTTTTATATTAAAAATTTTACGTTAAAGGTAATTGAAATTAAAAATTTAGAATAGTTAATTTCATAAAAAGGAAATTTATTTTTACTATTAGATCAAAGAATTAGGATTAAAATTTTTTTAAAATAAGATACACTGAGTAATGTTTGTATTGAAATAACAAAAAGAAATTAAAAACATTCATGAAATAAATATACAGCATTTATCCAAGTTATTGCAAATTTATGTACGTTACGAAAAATTGGATATAAATGAACGATTTTTCCACGTGGCTGAGTTTCAAAATAAGCATGAAGCAATTAATTAAAAAAAAAAGCTTACAGAAGACTTTGTTTTCGGTTTAGTATAGACATTATGCAATGATAAATAGTTATGGGCTAATTGGAGAAGATATTGGTTAGTACAACTTTCTTGATCGATTCTGAAATGCCGGAGGATCGTACTGTTCGAGTTGTAGTACAACACCACAGGGAATAATCGCTGAAAAAATCACAAAAGTATTGAATTTTCAAGTGATAAACTAGTCTACAAACCGTCTCCAGTCGATGTTCAAACTTATCTCAACACAATAAAATGAATTTTGTAAAGACAAACAGGAATAAAAACGCACGAGCCAATTTTGGAATTCCGAACAAAGTCCCAATTGAATCTACTCTGTTTTTTGCTTCGTCGGTCGCGTGTCGATCCCCCCCCCCCCAAACTCTCTTTAACTCGTAAGAAACACAGACGTTCTGTAAAAGCTTATTGATAAATGAATACCAATATTATCCAAAATATTTTAATGGAAACTCTGCAGTAGTTATTTTATTATTTTAAAAGTCATGAATTAATATGATAATTTATGTGTCCATATTTTTTTTCTAAATAAAATGTAACATTTTGTAGCTTGAAAATTGTATCGTTGCAGATATTAAAATATATATTTAAAAAAATTCTACCAAATATATATTTTATACTTTTTCTATTAAAAACGACTTTTATAAAAGAAAAGAGTAAGAGATCATTCGGAACTGTATTCTAAATTTTTGGTTAATAACAGTTATCGGTTAAGTGTACATTATTAAATTAACACAAAATAAGATAGTCAAATCTTATGATACCAAAAAGTGAAGGGAGAAAAAAAATTTAATTTAAATAAATATAAAACAAAATTATAAAGTTTTTATATTATTTAACTTCAAAAGTTCATGTCTTTTAAATAAATGAAGTTAAAAATAACTATATTAGATAGATTAAAAATAAATTTTATTTAAATAAATTATATTTACAAGAACAAAATGAAAAGTAATTTATAAATTAGTAATTTAAATTATAAAGATTTTTTTTATAAGATACCAAGTCATACAAAACATAAAAAAATTAATTTGAATATTAATTTTTTTATTTAAACAAGATTTAAATTGACCATATTATTAAAATTTACTTAAATTTAGAAAAAATTTTCGTACAAATTCAAATTTAGACCATGAAAATTTTATTTATATTTTTATTTATATTAAATAATGATATAACAAAATAAATGTAAGCTGTTTATGCACATATACATGTGTGCAATGCATAAACAAATAAAAAACTCGATCGATGACACGTACTTTACATGATAGATAAACATTGTATTAAAACAGAGTTCCAATAATAACTAAATGAAAAACATTAAATTATAAATCAGCTAAATATATATTATTGAATTTAATTAAAACATCCGAATAAATTTTTAATCAAAATACAATTAGATTGTTCGGATAAAATTGCATTCAATTGTTAGTTAATTATAAAGAGTTGATTTAAAAATATAAACATCAATTGATAAATAAATACATTCACTCAATACTTCAAAGTAAAATAATAAAATCAAGTATCGCAAAAATTAAAAACTTTTCCATTTGATCAATGGTTTTGTGTTTTTAGATAAAATGCGAAAATAATATATTGAATATCTGTACAATTATAATGAGACTCAAGCCATATAATTAGTTTCCTTTCTTTTCATAATTTATGACTTTTCAACTACTATTTAAGAAAAATTTTATCCATTTTCTTAATCGAATCGTTTATCAATTCAAAAAGAATGTACTATTTTTTAAAGTTGGAGTTACGATTAATATATATCGTTCGAAATAATGCTTACTTCGTTTCTACCTCATTTTGGATCTTTATTAGAAAATTCGTTACAACAGTGATGGATACTGAGTATAAAGGCAGTTGAAGAACTTTAACATCTTATTTTCAGAAAGAAAGAAAAAAGAAAGAGACATCTTATTCTGCTCTCCGACTAATAAAATAAATGCACATCTTCCAATAAATGTTCCTCGTTCTCTTTTTTCGGATTATTGAACAAACTATTTTCATACATCAGTTAACGTAGGATTTTTTAGGCGATTGAACTCTTATCAATGAAAAATGTTATTCCCGAAAGGAAATCCTATCTGCAAAATTCACAAACTATCGAGGAGGACGACAAGATGGCACCTTATTCAAATACACAAGTACACACATAGATACCCATAATTTGGCAGTATGTCGTTGTCTCTGCAGAGGAAGTGCAAAGTGGAAGAATTAAATCGTATTTCAACGTCAGTTCGTCCTGCCGGCGCCATTGCCACGCCAGACCAGGGTGGCCAACATAGGGATGGCTTTGGGAATACTCAGTCAGGGGCGGAAATCCCAACTCCTGCGCGTAGCACTCTTGAAACGTAATTTAACTTTTAGTCGTTCGCGAGAAATTCCCTCCCCTTTCTCTTCCCCATAACTTTCTCTTTTCATCCCGGGTATTCTTACACCTGTTAAATCGAATGCCGCCCTATCTCTCTCTTTTCCTCTTTTCGAGTATGCTTAATATGCAATCATGCACAGTGATAGGCCCCAGGCGGCTCGCCATAACCCTCTTCCGCTTTTTTGTGGACATCATCCACCCTTGAATTATAATTCAACGGTATCTGTACCAGAGTATTTCTGCTCGAAAACTAGAGCCCGACTTGTCTGATGCCCGAGATGATCGTTTGCTACTGCGCGTGAATAATTTTCATAATCACCCAGCGATTTATCCCCTTTTGCCCAATTAAATTCGATATCAAATTTTATACGGTTCGTCATGTTTTCGACGAATACCTCTTCTTCCTCTTTATTACCATTACTCTCGGCTTTTTCCTTTGGTTCTCGTTCTTTTTCTTTTTTTATTTTTACTTTATTCGTCCACAGTATAAAATTTTTATTGTTGATTCAAATCAACATGGAACAAAAAAATTGTTTATAAATTTACCAAATATCAATTAAATTCAGTATTTATTGGTATAGTAATACGTAAATGATGTATAATATTTTAATTTATTATTAATGAATGATATTTTGATTATAGATATTATGATAAATATGATTTATTATAGAGATTTCCTGAACTACATCGTTAAAAGTATAATAAATGTTTAATTGATTTTTTCAATGTATTTCCAATATTAAGAGAATATATTTGTAAAGTTTATCTGTATTTAAAAAAAAAATTTCAATAATGTTTTTACAAATTATTAACAATTGTAGGTCTATTGTACCATTGTACTCCATGCACAATAAATTTATTTTTTAACATGAATGATATAAAATATAAAATATAACTAATACTAATAATTATATTTAAAAATAATGTTAACATTTTATTTATATTAATTATGCATGCATTGAAATTTTTCATATATTTAAATAATATAAAATGAATATAAAAAACGTGAATTATTTAATACTATGGGTTAGCTTTGAGATTTTTTTAGTTACTTTAAAAAAAAATTTGAAAATCATCACATTCTAGCTATTAATAACGAAAAGTTTGATATAAAATTTTTTACCATGTTGTTTAATAGAATTTTATTAAGGAAATCTTTAAAAACCTCTTCTTTACAACAATTATTTTTACTAAAGTACAGGTTGCTTTTAAAATAATGTTTGATAAATTATCCAACATGATTAATGTAAAAGTAAGAGAATATTTCATTATAAATTTTAAATGAAATAAAATATTATGTGTTAATAAAGCCGCATTAATTAAGAATCTGTGTGACATTTTTATTTCATCTAAAAAAGTTCAGTTGTAAGTTCTTTGTTTTCCTAATATCAACAAAGATTTTTTATACGATTACAAAATTTAAAAATTATTCTGAATTATTGTTATCAAAATCAGATAAATAATAAAATAAATAGAATAACATAATTATAGTTGTCCAAATTTCATAATTTGCAAATTAATAATAATAATAATGTTGATTTGAAACGTGTAAGAAGTGTATAAAATATTTTCACGTGTATTATTTTCGTTTTAACCTGCAAAGAACTAACGAGAGCACTTTGAAATCTTAAATGCTAAATGCGAGTAAAGGAAGTGTATTTATGTGACAATAGCGCTAATTCGCCAACTTCTCTTGACTTTTATGAAAAAGGTGGAAAGGTTCTTGATAAACAGCACCAATTTTGGCATTTCAGATTTGACATGCGCAACGGAAAGCAATTTAATGACGCGCTGAGGTGGTCCTCGCCACGGGCTTTAGGGCGAAGGGCTTACTTCATCACGGCCACCAAACCCGCGCACTTGAGCATCAACGAGCTCAAGCTTAAGGATGAAGGGCTTTACAGGTGTCGAGTGGACTTTGTCAACGCCCCGACGACAAATCAGAAGATAAATTTGTCTGTCATTGGTAAGCAGCCAACCCCCTCCCGGAAAATTCATTCCCCGTCCAATTAAGATTCCAATCTATCAATTAGTGATCGAATAAGAATTACTCGATTCGAGATTAGAAACTATTCGAAATCATACGAGTTTTTTTTTGTCTTTTTAGACTAATATTCTAATCTGCAGACATTAATATACATTGATGAGTTGATAATAAAATTATTGATTAAATAGAAAAATATTTGTTAACAAAAATGAGTATTGGAATGGAGTAGGTGTATTTCGGTTTCACGAATAATTTAGAAAATAATGTTGTAAAGTATAAATTTTTCATAATATAGTAAGCTAATATTGAGATTGTGATTTATTATTTAATTATCGACAAAATAAATTGTTTGATTTTCTAATAAATTCAGTAATGAAACAAGTATCAATATACAATTTTATTAAAGAAATTATAGTTATAAAAAACTAATATTTTGATTTTATATTTTAATTCTATAAAGTCGTATAATTTTACAAATACTCAATTTATAAATCGATTAAATATCAAGTTTACCAAGGAGGTTACTTTTATTTCGCAATTTGCTTTTTAATATTTACAATTACATTTTGCTTTTATGTGAGAAAAATATCATGTAACCAATTTAATTTAATTTTAGTTTCTTTGCATTACAATGATATTTCTCATACCATCTGTTGCGCTGTTTTTAAAATATATATTTTAATTTAACGTGTAACATTGTATAAATAAAAATTTAAAGGCATGTATAGAAATGGCTTTAAACGTGTAAAAAAATGAGAATGAACCATTAGTATAAGGTTAGCAGTAGATAGTATATCTTTAGGTGCTTTGTCAAATTAATTGTATAACTTTCAAGAATAAACATTCTTAATTTTACAACGCAATAAGATTTATTTGTTTTAATATTTTGAAAAAGTTAAAAAAAATAATTGAAAGCCAGATATTCAGTTCCCATAAGAAGTACTTTTTATTATGCACATAAAAAAAAAAAAAAAAAAAAATAAAAAAAACTCAACAAAAAAAAAAAAAAAGTCTTAAAAAGCACTTTGCTTTAAGATCGTTTAAAATATTAAAAAAAAAAAAAAAAAAAACGAAGCCGAAAGTCAAAATCCCATCACAGACTCTTTAACTGGAATTTCTTTTCGGACTCCAGAGCCACCGAGCAAACCCGTCATCCTGGACGGCGACACGCTGCGCCCGATCCCGGAGAAGGAGAAGCGCTACAACGAGGGCAGCGACGTGAAGCTCATCTGTATGTCTCGGGGGGGTAAACCACCCCCTCGGCTCACTTGGTTCCTGGAGAACACGGTGATCGACGAGTCTTACGAGCACAAGCCCGAGACCGGCCAGACCCTCAACCACTTGTCTTATCCGAGGGTGGGCAGGCAGCATTTGAAGGCGAGGCTCGTCTGCCAGGCCAGCAACACAAACCTCGTGCCGCCTCAAACGGCCCTTCTCATCCTCGACGTGAATCGTAAGTCCTCCTACGCCCTATTTTTGCCGGGATTTTAGGAGCTATAAAGATGGCCGATATGCTGGCTAGTTAGTTGGTCTAGTGCTCGGAGCAATTAAATTTCTTTGATTATCGAGGTATTATATGATGGTGCACTGGGTATTAAACCTTTTCAATTTCACTCGGTCTATAATTGAACTGTCTTTCTCATCGATTAAAATTCTGCGGTTGCTTAACATGAATTTTTTTGACTCATTTTTATTAATAAATTAAATGATTTGTGAAAGTTACTTGCATTGGCACTTGTATTGCTTCCGAAAAACATACTAAATACATTACAACAGCCTGAATAATATACTATCATTTATCTTAAATAATTAGAATCTCTCGGTTGTTTTTTCATTATCCATTATTCGAATAAAAAAACATCGAAAAATAATAATACAGTTTGGAGTTATCGAGTTAAAATAAACAATGTGTCTTCGTAAATTCAACATATATTTTTTAACGTTACTTTTGTCCGATTATTATATTTTCATGGAATAAATTATTTTAATTGCTTTTTCAAAATTCATAGGTTGGTATCTAATTAAAACTATTATTTTTTTTAACAACACACATATATATAAATATTCCAACCTTTCGTGTCTTTATGTCAGCCAATTTGTACATTTTAATTTTTTACAAAATGATCATGTAAATGATACGCTAGTTTTGTATTTCGATACTTGTATTCCGATATTTTTTTAATTTAAATATTGAAATTTCCATTCACAAACGTTTTACAAGCTTTATTTATATCAAAATATATCAAGGGACAGGATTAAATTTGCACAGAATTTGTTGCTTTATAATAAAATGTTTTTTTAAATTGACTAAAATTCCAAATTTTTGTATAGAAAATTCTAATTGATTTTATACAGTGTATGGGATAAAGTGTCAATTAAATTTCAATTTGAAAGATTAAGTTTATAAAAATAATTAATATATTTTATGTATTTATTTAGATGAATTATGTGTGCAACATAATAATACATTTGCACTTAATGTATTTTTAACGAATATTGTATTCTCAGTCTCTTACTGTGCATTGAATCAAAGTATACAATGAAATCTCTGAGAAATTATAATTTAAATCTAATCTAAATTTAATCTATTCAAAATGAATTATAAGTTTCTTTATATTAAAAAACGAGGCAAGCATTTCGATAATTTGATATCCGGTTCATATTAACTCCTCGTTAATCGGACAGGTAGATTGAACAGCTTAAATGGACTCACTTCGTTTCCAATTTTAGTATCTCATCCGCTCGATTAAAGCCAGATACTTCTGAAGGTTCTTTTGAAACTATTATGAGCTCTCTTTTTATATATAATCGACTCGTTAGTTTTGATATGCACATTATCCGTGTTCATTTAAAATCCCTAAATTTCCAATGTTAACAATTGGAGACAAAGTATCTATTTATCAGGACAACTGTATAAAATATAAAATAAGTTTGTTTTTAAAAATGTAGAGTATTTTAAATTTATATTGAAACAAATCCTTTATGCTGAAATTGTTTTAAGAGAAAAACTATTGAGTGAATAGTGAAAAAACTAAATCGATTTTTTTCATAATACTGACGGTCATTTATGAGAAGTACTTATAATAATAGAAATGATTTATCATAATAAATTAAAAATCAACTATTAGTATCACGTATAAAGTCAAATGTAGTCTGAATATACTTTTTTCTAATCAAATATTTACTTGATTAATTTTAAACATAAATTACCGCATCAAAAATAAGTTTAAAAGTTTGGAAAGAAATTGTTTGCCTTTGTGCAAACATTCCTTAACTGAAACAGTACATAAATATATTATTATTCTCATTTGAATTCCACGTCACATTTAATGATACTTTGGCTAGAGCTTAAGCATCATAATTTGCATAATTGGTTATTATAATTCAAGTAGCTTTTCAATGAATAGTTGGACAATTGTTAAATTAGAACTACAAAATTATCAATTTATCAAAGTTGGAATTATCAAATTACCATTTCCGTCGCAAACTGTCTCGCACGAACACGTCAAAAGTCGCAGGTGTAAAAACAGATAAATTAACCGCGTAAGAAGGTTGAAATTAAATCAAATCTCGTGAGGTATTTCCAAGTAGGTAGTAGTAGTAGATAAGCACGAAAGTATTTCAGCGGGAGGCTTAGAATTAGCCTTTGGCAAAGGGAAAGCCGACTCCCGTGCACCTGTGTGTGCACTTGGCTCTTGTGTGTGTGTGTGTGTGTGTGTCGGTTCGTGGGTTTGTGACGGTCGGTGCGATAATGCTCGGCATGCGTGAACCACGTCACATTACGCCGTACGTACCGTCTACTCCTTTCCGGGCCTGTCTCCGCTCGTTCTCGACACCCCGACATCCGACCGAATAACAGAGTAAAACGAAAAATTCGGAACCGAGAGTTTGGAAGAGAAGGTCGAGCGAGAAAGAGAATACGAGAAAAGGTGAAAGAGGAAGAGAGGTAGTGCGAGTGGAAGAGAGAGAGAGAGAGAGAGAAAGAGGAGACAGTGCCGGACAAGCTATTCACGTGCTAAACCTGTTAGTCGCTATACCGATGCGATGGAATAGATAAGGACAACGCCTCTTGGAAGACGGATCAGAGGTTCGCGTGTTGGCCGTTATTGTGCGTCTTAGATTTTGTACTTTCTGCGTCGGATGAGTGTGTGAGTGCTCCGGTGGCTTTTGGTGGTGGTGGTGGTGGTGGTGATGGTGGTGGTGGTGAGCGAGCATGTGTGCCTGTAGACTCACTGTAGGATTTCTCGGTGTTTTGATGCATTACCTGCACGAAACCGAGTTGGATGGTATTCCAGAGAGAGAAGCGGAGGTATGAAAAGAAGAAAACACGAGGGAGAGAGCGAGAGAAATTACCACTACTGTGCAATCAATTTCTCGCCAGACCGAGCGAACTTTATACATGGCGTTTGTCATGAAGGGCTTCTCCCCCCCCCCCTCCATCCCCCTTCCCGCAGCCCGCCCTCAGGCGAAAAAAAATGTGAATAATACTATTTCACATAAGACTTGCTCCCTAACTTTTTGATGTTTTTATCCCTTTACTTTACTTTTTCTTTTGCCATTCTCGCTCACGCATAACTATTGTTCAACTTTTTTTTTACTTTTACTTTATGAAAAACTTTTTTTCATTACCACCGATCAACTTATGAGATAAAGATATTAAGGGAAAATAATTTGCCGTTAATAATTCCATTTAACATTTTCTAATTGATTCCGAATGAAAATGTCAGCAGCACAGGTAAATGACCCGTTTAAAGATTAACGTAAATTTTAAACCTTTTATAATTACAACGAACAATTTTACAATAATTAAAATATTGGCGCTTTTGTTCATTCTATTTGCGAAAATTACATTTATTTACTTCAAAATAAATAGTGACACGTATTTCAGCTAACGCATAAGCTTTTACAAATATTAATTTTAAAATAAATGTCCTTTCTCATTTACAAAACAAGGAAGACTGAAACAAAAAATTAATTTTTAATTCCCACATATACACAAAAACATTAAAATTTTGCAATAAATATGAATCTTTGCAATAAATATGAATAAAATATTTCGAATTTGAATAACCGTAATAACTGTATCGTATTAAATTAAATACATTGAATATAGATATATATTTGCACACATATGCATATGCAAAACAATGATTTTTATAAAATTGTAAAAAGATAAATATTCGAAATACTTTTTAAAATAAAAAACTCATGCGACTATGATTATTTATCTCTTACTTGCAAATTAATATTGACAAAGCGTTTTCGTAATATGAGTTTTAATCAAAACGTTAATTGCTCTTTATTGAATTATTTTTTAATTGTAGAATTAGACATGTTTCCACGCTATCCGTCACATACGTATATCTTGTGGTCATGTTCCCATGCATGCACCCTGTACAAAATACATGAAAATCATAATAATAATTTAGCACTTCTCTGAGCTTGCTGCTACTGTGTACAAATAATTATGCAAATAAGTTCCAGTAAAGGGCAAAGACAATTAAGGCCTTCTAGCGATTGAGCCAACGATACTAAATTTACCAGTAATAATTTGTTAATGTATAAATAAAAGGATTAGCAAAGGTCCAGAATTTAAATTACAAAAAAAGGATGAAATAATAGAAACAAATATTTAATAAAGATTGAATATTAAAGAGAAATAGTAAATAATAATGATTTTTTTATAAAATATTTAATTACATTATTACTCGTGCGAGTGGCTATGTAAATATTGAAATATTTGATTAAATTTACATGTTGAAATTATTCGTGTTATCGAGTACGTTTTTTGTTATTCATAGAGATTCCAATGGTATAAACCTTATTTTTACAAATTCAATTCAGCAGATATATCTAGATTAGTTTAATTATGTATAACAAAGTAAACAATGAATGCAAAAAATCTATGCTATTTTTTTCAAACATTAAGATAAATTAATATGTTTTTGTTTATAAATATTTACATAGTCAACATTAATAAAGTATTCTTTTGTATAAGCTACTTATACGCATTTACAAAAATTTTACTTTTAATATTGTCTAAAAATATAAGAATAAGAATTTTTAAACTTTATTTATTTTTTTTTATTTATTTTTTTTTTATTTTTTTATTTTTTTTTTATTTTTATTTTAAAAATTTTTCTATTTTTCTCTTTCTACATGATATTATATAATAAAAGATATCACAAAATTTCCATTAATTTCTTTATATTGTTGGAAAAACAACTTGTGAAAAACTATATACATCCAATACCATATAAGATCTATTTTAAAACCTCTTGAGGATAATACATATTGAAAGAGAAAATGCTATAAAAATAGATATCTTATTCATCTTTAAACTTTATATAAGTTACAATTTATTCATAGAAAATACATTGTGTAAGTTTTCTGGACACTGCTTCATTGTATATAATTAATTTATAAATAATAACTTTAATGCAATTATCTACAGTATTGTCAAAATCTGTATTTTAAATGTAAAAATTATTTTTAAATACAACAGAATACGTGAAAAAATTTATTTATCAGTAATAAACGAAATTAAATTAGTTTAACAAAATTAAATGAGTTATTGATAAAATGATATTAGGTCAATCTTTAAAAAGTTTTGTTCAATAAAAATGATAAAACCTGATTAATTATGTATTTTTTCCATTTATATTTATTTATTATTATTATTATATTATTATTATTATTAGTTGGACGACTGATCAAAGAAATATGTAATTTTATAGAGAAAATGATGGAAAAGGATGGGTGAAAAAGAGTGATAATGCGAAGATAAAACGGGACTGATTAATATTTTATACATGAAAATTCAGTTTCCATTATCATTTAGAAAGTTTTCAATGAAACATAAGGTTTTACTTCAAATATGGTTTATTGATAAATTATCTAAATCAAATTTGAAAAATTGTAGAAATCGTATCAAATACTTCATCTATATTTATATAAATAAATAGAAATACTATGAGACTTGTTTTGTAAATTTTTCAACCACATAAGCCAGATAATCTTTAGTGTTTTAAAAGATGTCTGAATTGTGCGATTTTTGCATTGACACTATCAACCTGCATTAAACGATTTGAAATATCTACGATTCAAATTTTTTATAATTATTATTCTTATTAATAAGGCATGAAAAATACATTATATTAATAGTATAAAAAGGTAAAAATAAAAGATAACTAATACGTTTAATAAAAATTTAAATACTGTTAATTTCCGGCATCGTACAGTGACAAGTAGTTATTATAGGATAAAAGTAGAGTGAACATGTTGAAAATCCTCAAATCTTAAAACTAAAAGTCGACTTATACTTACTTGCTAGAAATCTGTTTTTATATACGATACCCTTGTACCATCTATGAGCAGAGTATTATGTCTTGATATGGTTTATTTCTGCACGAACAAAGTTGTTTAATGCAACTTATTTCTGAAACAATTGTGTATTTTTCATTGAATAATACCTTCTACTTAAACTTTGATACTGATCAAAATATAATAAACATTTTTTCTAAAATACTGAAACATAAACTTTTTATTTAAAAACAAAAAAATCAGCAATTAATAATACGATAATCTTTTAAGAAAATAGCTGAAACATGATTTCATAAAATAAAATCTAAATTTAAAAATAGACACGAAGCTATTCAAAGGCACCAAACCACTCCAATACACTTATGATGAAGGATGATAAATACTAATAAAAATCCAGTAAGTTACTTTACAGACTACGCATATCTGTTTCACTTTAGAAAAAGTTTAGAAGTTACAATTTTCAAAATTGGATTTTAGAATTTGTAGTCTTGATAAAAAAATATTTATCCTATCGTATCTCCTTAATGGTTAATCAGTGGGAGCGAATTCGTACAAAAGGATATTTACAATTGCTCGATACACTCGTCACAATGTTCACCAATCAGCAGTATTATTTTCATTAACGTCGCCCAGAAACTCCTTCAATCTCCATTCCGATAGGATGGAATTAATCGAGCAACGGTGCAAATGATTCATATTGATCAAGGAACACCCGTAATCTTAACTCTCTCGTCAAGTAGCACACCGACATACTTCTCTTGACTCGCACACGCAGCCAGACGCAGACATCCCCACACCCACAGGTAGGGGAGCTGTTAAAATACCAATGGCAATCAAGTTGTCGACACGCGATGTTCGCCCCCGGCACCATCCCGTCGAATTCATCCAAGTTCCAAGATACGAGCCACGCTCCGCTTCACCCCCAAACTAACCTCCTTGATAGCTCGAGTTCCGTACAATCGCATTAACAGCAGCAGTAGCTTCAACTATTACCAGCTCTGTTACACTCCTTGCCAATCACTCGCATTATCAAATCGTTTTTCTGCTCTCGAGCACTTCCTCTCCGAGGGCTCCGGGCACAAGCATCCGGATCAGCATCCTCGTCATACCTTCGCGAATTTAGAATTCACCGGAGAATTTGCGGCTCTTCGGTTTTGTGTTTTGTTCCAACGCAACTATTTGTCAAACAAATCAAGTGCATAGTTCACGTTAATACACCAATTTAGCCTGGACTGTTAATGAAAGCAAGGAATGTAGATTCTGCATTATTACACTGCGATATGTGTGGAGTTTATTTGAAGCTAACTTGCTCTGCTGCTTGGCCAACTCTTTTTTTAATTGCCCATGTCAACATTTCTTTTTTTCTTTTTTTTCTTTTGAAATAACACTAATAGTGATACAATTATTCCAGTCGTTTATTACTTTAATTAAATCGGATAAATTTCAATAAAAAAAACTAATCATACACTATGATGAATTCATTCAAATGTTTTTCTTGTTTAAAAATTTAAAAATTAGTTTCTTACAACGTAAAGTTATCAATAATTCTATCTTTCAGAAATTACTTAAAATGTTCATTTGCAGTTGTTGTACTTTTGAAATACGTTCAACCGTTTGATCGTGACGCAGAAAGCCGGAAAACTTCCGATAAAGCAATCAAATCCAGAGATAGTCCACAAAACTACTATACAAATCTGCGGTCAGTTGTATACCTAATCATACAGCTGAATGTCCGAAGGAAATACCTTTACTGCATACATGAATAAAGAGATAGCTATGTAAAAATATTGAAAATTTTTCAAATACCGATTACATTTAATTAACATCAATAATATATTGAAATCTTCCTGTTCGCATTTATTTAAATTTCATGATCTACAGCTTTCTAACAGGAAATGAATATGCTTTTAATATGAAAATTCTAATATTATGTGTACGCAATTTAAAAATATATTTGTCGATTATTTTATTTTATGAAAATACAAATCACTTTTATTTTATGCAGCCATAATTTTATTCCATAGAATCTATCTTTAGATATAAACATTTTTCTAATCGAACCAAGTATACCTGTGGTATAGGGATTTCTATTTTTTAATAAAAGCTGTTTTCTAGCATTAATTTAAATGCCACGCGATTTTGATGTGTGAAAAAGAAAAGTAAAAAAAATCATTCTTATCCATGAATTTCATCTATTTCGACAAAAATAAAATAGAAATGAATAAATAAGGAATCGAGTGAAATAAAAAAAGTTTTGGTTGGCTGATTGTCAAGAATGGAACAAAAGAATTTTTGTCGGCGAATAGGGTATTTTATTCGTGTTTTCACAAAAAGGCAGCTTAAATTCTTAAATTATTAATTGTTTTTTAAGTTATTATTTAGTAATTTTGCTAATATTTAATATACTTACATATATACATACATTTATATATATATATTTATATATTAATTTATTTAATATAAATATCTTGTATTGAAGGTGATAATTGATAGAATTATACTTAAATTTCTATATTATCTAATAATGGTTACGTTAATAGAATTGTATTGGTACTTCAATTTAAAAAAAAAAAACAATAATTTATAAATTTTAAAAAAAAATGTTTAAAATATATTGGTAAAATTTATTATTTTCTCTATCTAAATACAATTAGTTTCGTGGCTTTATTTTACAAATAATCTCTTTTACATTTCTTCAGACAGATGTTGAAATATACATAAACTTAATTAAATCAATAATTCATTTAGAATATGAATAATTTTCACTATTTTTAATTTGGAATGTAAATAAGCACAGAAAGATGGATAGATCTTCGTGACACGTCATTGAACACGCGAGCGAAACCTGTATGAGTTCCGTCACTGTACTTGCATGTGTGTGTGAGAGCTCAAATGTCAGAGTCAATTCTAGTAGCGACATTGATCAAAATATCACGGATTAAGAGACTGATTATATCCAATATGATCATCATACAGTGGCTTGATGATTACATAATTAAGATTTATTGCACAGGTGGAAGAATATTTTTAAATACATTATCTCAGAAAAAAGTAAAAGTATAGCACTAAAAATTGAGGGTAATTGTTGAAATAAAGTATATTAGTCTCAAGAAATGTAATGTATAAAAGAGCATTTTAAGATTATACAATATTAAATGCTAAAGCTAATCTATATTTACAGTATTTAAGATTTAATAAATAACTTATTTGATTATAACAAATAAAATCAATATAAGTTGTGTTTATCAAATATTATTTTGCATTAGTTATTTAATTCTTTATTACTTACAAATATTCTGTTGTATAGCACATTTTCATTACTTGAAATTTTATAAATTATAAATACAAAAATACAATGTATTTTATATTAACTTATTATCAAGTTTCGTAGATGGTTGACACTATACATCATTAATCATATTAGTAAAAGTGTAGCATCTTGATAATACTTACTAATTATAAATACTTGAATATTTGATCTGATATATACTCTCGACTTCTATTTAAAGAAAAGTTCGTCAGCTTGTAAAATACTAAATGCAAGAATTTGATGAAGTATAATAGTCAAAAGAGATAGAGGTATAGGTAAACATGGACGAATATTAATGAAACACCGCAGTCGATGACATATGTATCTTAAGAGGGAGAACAATAATAGTATCCAATACAAATTCATAAAACGGGGAGTACGAAAGAAATATTTTTTGTTGACTTCAAACATTTCACTTTTTACTGTTTGAACCAACATTTTTCTTTTAAGATATTTCACCTGTATATATCTATAATTTTATTGTAGATAGAATGTTTCAGTTTAAGAACTAAAATTCCAGATTTTCAATACATAAAACAAAAAGTAGTTGGATTGTACTAAATGTAAGACGTGAACATTTGAAACTTAACTTGTAATTTTTTATTGATCTATTACTTAAAAATTTCAGTATCGTGTACTTAATATCCATAATCTATTCCCAATATATATTTGTATTATATATAATATTGTTACAGTAAACCATACAATATGACCGCGAATATGCACGTATGTATGAAAACTCATATAAACATGTAAGTAATCAAGATGCAATACACATAAAGTATTTTTAAAATAAAAATGTATTGTACAATTCATATATTCTTCCACAAAATTCCACAATTTATGAAAAGTCTCTGTTCAAATAAAATTGTTAATATATAAGTATGCAAATATTGGATATGTATATACATTAATAATAAAAATATTTTTATTATAGTTCACAAAAAGTTATTCTGTAAAACTGAAAACTGTAAACTGTGAAATAAATAGAATTTAATATTTTTATCATATTTTTATGAAATATTTATTATATACACATTGTATTTGTTATATAATAAAATAAGACGATCAAACGAATAGTAGTAGAATATTCTAATATTAATATATATTAATAAATTATTTCAATTATATTATTTTGTTTGTTGAATAAAAAAAGCTGTATAAAAACTTTTATTTTTGTACTTTTCAAGTGTTTAAAAGGAAAATATTTATATGAATATATTTAAAAATTTTAATTAATGATTTTTATTGTTATTTAATCAAAATTATACAAATTTGTACTCCAACAACTAAAATAAGTCCAAAAAATTTAAAAGAATAAATTTTTAGCAATGAACAAATTAGCAAGACACTTACGCTGTAATATTCTATTCTTTCAACTACCATTAAGTAACTTTATTATATATTTATTATAAAATTTTGACAGATTAAACTACAAATTATAAATTTAAGAATTAAAATTGATTATATCATTACATAAATTATTTTATAGTCTATTTAACTAACCTATTTATATTAACTTTGATGATTAAAATTTTTCTTAAATATACCTTTAAAAAACTTTAACGAACACAGGATTAAAAATATAATACCATTTTAAAAACCAAGTATTTCAAATTCTACAATATTAAATTTTCGTAATTATTTTTCGTTTAATCATAGCAGTTAGACTCTATACTAGTAAATATATTTTGATTATACTAGATGAAGCATAATACTATTGAAACTGATTGGCGATTATGTATGTAAAGTAGTTAGTCTTCTCGTATATGTAATTATAAGCAATTACAAATGTAATTGCATGAAATCTTTTTAAAAACATAATTTATAACAAAATGTAAAAATATGTATTTATTGATTTATTCAATTTGTATCTTTTTTTAATTATTTCAATATATTTCGAAGTTATAAAATATTACCATATTAAAAATAAACTATGAAAATATGATATGAAAATTATTAATTATAAAATTAGTTATTAATATTAAATTATTTAGACATTAAATTTAAAGTATTAATATACCAATAATTAGTTATTTCTACTTACATTTTTATGTACTTTATCAAATATGTTAGGGTTACATAAATGGAAAAAAATTACATTTTTAAAAACAAGCTTTACTTATTTATCTATAAATAATATATTTTAACATAAAAACAATTAAAAAATAATAAAAATCATTTAGATTTAAATTTTAAAACTAATTAGAAAAAATAACAATCGTGGCTGATGCATTAACAAAAATTTATCTCTATTAAATATATATTTTTATGTACTTATCTTGTACACCTTCTAAAATACTGTTTTTTTTTTTTTTAATTTTTACAGTAAAACCATTGGACATACACATATTGACGAAGGAGCCAAAAGTTTTGGCTGATAAAAAATATGAGGTCGAATGTCGTAGCACAGGATCGAGGCCCGAAGCTTTAATCACTTGGTGGAAGGCTAACAAGAGAATAGACAACCGAACGAAAAATGTAAGTATCAGAATTATTGCGTATATTACGGCATCAATGCATTTTTTGGCCCGTTTATTTTGCCAATAAACTTATTATGACGTAAGTTCAAATAACGAATTCAATTAAATAATCAGTTATATATATATATATATTGAAGGCATAATTGGTTTAATATGTTAAAAAAGTAGTAATTATGTTAAAAAAAAGTAGTATGTATGAAAGGAAAAAGCAAGATAATCAATTTTTTGAATTCGCGTGTTTAAAGAAATTTATAAAAACATGAAAATTAGGAATATTTTCAATGTAAAAAGGTGTAAATTACCTAATTGATTTATTATTCCCATTAATAATTGTTGTGATAAGTCATTCATACACTTTTTATATAATTTATTCTTTTCTTACTTCAGTTTCCAAAGCGTTAATTTAATAATTAACACTATATTTCATCATGCAGTTATAAGAGTTTACAATTTACTGTATAAAAAAAATCTTTTTTTGTTCCTGATAGCTGTTATATTTCGATATCGTAACTTCAATATTACATTTAAATATAAAAATCCCAAATATTGTAGTTTTTTATCACTTACACATTTGACTTTCTCGAAAGTGAATTTTAAATAACATGTTTCTTATCATACAAAAAAACAAAATATATAAAAGAAATTAAAAAACACCGTACTCAAAGTGATCGATGAATGGGTAAAGAATTAAAAAGTAACAACACACACCCATTGGGAGTATTTAAGCCATTACACCTATTCATTATAATTATTACACGTAAGTCGATATTAAGCTCGTGAATGATTTTGGCGGGGGAGGGGGCGGGGGGTTGAAATTTTTTCCCCGCCCCTCTTTATTCGTACGCTCGCATTAAACTAGGAGATGCAGCATCTACTCTATTAACGTTCAATCTCGCCGCTCATCATCATCCATCTCTACTCTTGTGCATCGGGCCTCCACGGGATCGATTTTATCCCGCTAATGTACTTGACAGGTAGTGCACCCGTCTACCCCCGCCCACCCACGCACACCGACACCTCCAAGGAAAGCGACGGCGCCCCCACACATTCATACACCCGATGCATATATTTTCGCCAATTGCAATCAATCAATCGGAAATCGAGCACAATCGAACATTTCATCTTTTGTTTTATACTTTTTCTCCCGCCCCCCCCCACCTCCACTCCGCACGCTTACATTCACATTTTTTCCCGTAAATGTGTGCTTGCGTTGTTTTTATAGATATTCTATACAATCAACTCATTCTTTATCCATTGTTTTACAGCTCGAAGTTTGAGGAACAACTTTGCTTTATGTTGGAAAAAATTATGAGTAATTTTTTACGATCAACACTAAAGATGCAAAAAGAAAATTTTTATGTTTTTGAATTTTACAAACGTCTATTCTTATTACTCCGGAAAAATATATTGTTTCCATCGAATGTGCAGCAAACATTCTTGGAAACAACGATAAGTTTATGAAACAAATAAAAAAATCAAAACTTTATTTCCATTTTAGCATCGCTATTATTTATGTACTATTTTAAACTTAACTTTCAAGACGTAGATATAAAAAGTATTATTATATTATCTCTGCTGATCAAGAAATTAACCAATTAACATATTATATGATTCAATTTTCTATTGCAATTTATCATAACTTTTTTATTATGTCATAAATATATGATTTTTTTAGCTAACAGTAATTTTATAATTGTGTAAAAAACATTAAAATCACGTAAACACTCAGAAAATAATTTTAATCTTTAAAGAAGAGTAAAAAAGACAAATAAAAAAGCGCTTGTAGTGTGAAATAATTTTAAAAAATATCAACATTAAAATTAAATCTTTTAGAAAACTGTTAAAGCAAAATTATTAACGTAGACTGAAGTCTAACGTATTGTATTTATAGTATCTATAGGCAATTATTTGAAAATACATGTGATAAATTCTTTATTAAGATACATATCTTGTATAGTTTACAAAATGTTATCAATAATTAGAGATATTTCTATATTAACAGAAAATTAAATAGTTTTTTATTATTGTCGTTAAAATTGCGATCCCTCTCAAAGACAATTAACACATTTTCTTATTTGACCATAATAAATTACTATACTTTTACTTTATTAATAATTTTATTAACATATTATTTTCTTAATCTACATTATTTTTTGTCATTTTTATAATATTGAAATGCATCTTATCTTTCCTTTCCTATATTTCCTTCGATTCTCTTTTTATTTAATCTTTAAAACATACTTACTACATAATAATATTATAACTTCATTATTACATTGCTCATCATTTAGTTCTACTAAATTTGCTGAAACAGCTTTCTGAATTTACCAGTAGCAATGACGATACGTAGGATACGTATTATCTCATTATTTCCTATAAACTTCAACTACTCTCGTTAAAGACCAATACAAATTTTTATGATTATCGACGCTTATTAGAGCCATATTGTTTGTATAAATTCAAACATTCAAATATTAACTTTTGAATCTATACCTCTTTTTTTATAGTTGATCGATAATAATAACGCTTACTCAGCGTATGCACTTGTATTGTAAATAGAAATCAGTAATTTAAATTATTTTAATTTTTTACAAAACTTGAAGGAAATAGTAGAAACAAGCACAAGAATGTTATTAGAGTTAAAATTATTTCACTACCTTCTGCGTCAGCGTACATGTTCATGTAATTTAAAGAACTTTATTCTAGAACGAATCCTAAAAGTTTCCTTAAAATACGGATTTGACTTTACTAAACCTTTCTCTGTACTTTCTTTATGCCCCTGACACTGCAATCATTAGTAAATTGAATTTTTTATTGAATATATTACAATTCTAGTGTACCAACAACATTTTATTAATTAATAGATTTAAAATTATTATGAAGCCCTATGGAATTAGTATTGCTATTGTTACTGTTTTTATGATGGGCTTTTCCTGGTGAATTAAACTTCCATAGAGTGCTTTGGACTTAAAATTTATTATATAATTCCATATACTATTTTAAGACTGCAATAAAAATATAAATATTTTATTTTCACTCTTGAAGTACAATGAACTATGAAAATAAATTTTAGTTTATCAACAAATCTTTCTGTTAATTAACTAAAAGTTTCCTATCTATAATTTTAAAGAAAAATTTTAAATGAAATCAAGACATCCTTGATTTTGCCGGCTTTCTCATTTAAGGTTTTTATTTTTGCTAGTTGGCAGTTGTTATTTTAATTTCCGTATTTTTTTCGGTTATCGTTTGTATTGTCGGAAATATCCGTTAATCATGTTTTCTCTAGACGTCGATGTTGACTTGATTTGTTCTCACTTTTTCCTGGTTCTTGTTCTATAATTACATTATACTCTGCTTTTTTAATTTGAAAATTTATCGACTTTCTTTAATATCTAATTCTAAGATCCTATGCATTATTGGAAGTTATGTTTTATTAAGCTTCATTGCTGTTTTAAAAATTAGTTATATAATTTTTTTTAGTTGAGTCAATTCAATAATAGATAAACGGAAGACATAGATTTATAATTTTTAAAATAAAATTAACTGTAAAAACAGAATTTTTCTTGTAATTTTTTACCTTTTTTCTCAAAATAAACAACCTTGAAAATAACAAGTAATAACGTTTCGCAACGTCAGCAAATTTGATAATTATTTGTATACTTTATTACATCATTGGAGATCAACACCATCCTCTTTCATTCTTAAAAATAATAATGTTTGTTTGACAACACAATATTCCGGAAATAAAAATTTTCTTCCATTATTTTCACTCATAATTTTTAAGAATCCTTGAAGCAATGGCTGCCACTTTTCATTTATATTTTAATCAAGTAGCTGAAACAACACAACGTTGTAAGAGAAAACAAGCGGATCATCCGAGCGGCAAAGTACTCTCACTGTCTTACATACCTGGATACAAAAGTTACGAAATTGTCCGTTACATTGTCGAGCTATTAAAAGCGCTTCGTAGCTTTCCCCTTTCTAGTTTGCAAGTTCAACATTGCGTAATGAGCGACCTCAGCGTAATACCTAATTCGATGATATGGTATTTTCGTCTTATCACGTTCAACACGGATTCATTGTTTCTATCCGAGTGACGATGCTACTTGACTATTAAAAACTTGCCTCAGTTCCCCTTTAATTATAAACAAGTTAATTAATAAATTTATTGGAATAATCTCAAAGCACTTGTCTATGTCGATCTTGTTTATGAATTCCTTGGAATTTGCAAGCTTTATGGTCCTTTTTCTACTTCCCAAAACCATGCACTTTGATTTTAAAAGTTACTTTAATGATTGAATACCAATACTCTTTATACTTTATCATATTTTGACAAGATATATCAATCTTGTCTTCATTCTACGCCAATCAACTTTTTTTCGCGTGGTTTGCACTTTCAAGCGTGACATCGATAGTGATTTTATGGATACAACTTCATTCTTCATCGTTAGCAATTAAATCTGTATTTCTTTTTTACATTTCTCCAATGAAACTACATGCTACTACGAGAAATATTGAACTTACAGCATGAAAATTTGAATTTACTATTTTGAATTTTCAAAATTTTATTAAATTAAAATATTAATTGCTCCATATTAAAATATTTATTACAGTAATTACTGCTAACTAGTCGATTAACTACTTATCTATAGTTGCTTCATCTTAATGAAGTCGATACACTATAAAGTTTCCCATGTAATAACATTAGAATGAAAAGGAGTGAAGTTCTAAGAGGTAAAATTATCACTTAATTAATTTTTTGATCATTGAGAAAATTTGTCTTCAAATTTTTTAAATTAATATATTAAATTTTAAGTTATCACAGTATAAGCCTATTAAATTACTAAAAGCTAATAAAGTTCTTTATCATATAATTGCATTTTTTGTATTCTTTATGGAGTTTCTATTAAAATTGAATCTTTGAAAATGTATTAGAATTACTATTCGATCATGTAATTCAAATTTACATTCAACAATTACTTAATTATATTTTTTTATAAATTTAACCTCTCTTTATTAGAAAATCATCTATATATATATATATATATTTTTTATAATATTTTATGCATATCATATATACATTGTTTTCCCATTATTCATAATTTCAATTTTATATATAAATTTCCTCTCAAGCATATGCCGGATAATCGCACTCCTACACTTATCTATATTTCATCTAATTAGATAATATATAATAATTTATCTTGCACAAAAAATTATAATCAAATATCTAGGATCAACTATATTTAAAAATCTGTAAAACTTGAATGTTATGTCATTCTTTTTTCGAATTTTGATTTAATAACATACTACATGAAGTTCTTCTGACATCATCAATTCATTAATTTTAGTTTTTAGAAAAAAATTCTATCGACATATTATCATTCAATTTTTTTTTTTCAAACGCGTTTTTCTAATAAATATATCTCAAAAACAAAAACTTAAATAACCAAAAGATTTATAAATTCTATACAAAAATATTTCTACTTACAATTTTATCAAAGCTTTTTGATTTCATATATTAAAATGATAATATATAACGATTTATATCTCATATAATATCTGAAAATTCAGAGGTTTGCGCGTTTATTAGATCATCATCATTATTATCCTATTCTCGAAGTTCAAAATTAGCTGAATTCATAGCTTTCTTAGCTTCTAAGATAAAGTTTCTTAATTATCTCTATAAATTCAGACTCGTTAAACAACATAATCTTTTACAAATGTAAAAAGATAATTACTTCTACTGTTATAAAACGTACTAAAAAAACTATAAATACGCAAGAAATTATTCAATATCTCGATATTAGAATTTTCATAATAATTTATGTATCAAAACATCAAAAATTATGTATTGGATCTAAATATCTATATCTAAGAAGTTTTGCCAGTTAGCTGCAATAAAAAATAGATATTTAACAGTTATATAATATTTGGCTTAATTTCCAAATAAATATTTATGAAAAATTGGTATTGATATTTTTCAGGTTTGTTAAAAATCGAGTAAGTGACAATTTTTTTGTTTTTCTTAATATCGAAAAATAATTTAACCACTGCTCCAGATTTTCTTTGGTTATACTTTTAACAATTTTTTCAACGATTTGAATATAAAAAACGGTTTAATAATCATTAAACAAACTTTACTTTCTTAAATTTAATAACATAAACGTTAGCTATTACGAAACTAAATTTTTATTGTTATGGAAGACTGGATCATTTTCGAATTGCCATTTAATTTTATACGAACATTCGATAATCATTTAGCTAAAAATTTGTCTCGCATTGTTTTATACAATTTCCTGTTAATAGTGTTTATGAGATTATCCGCAATACTTAATAGATCCAATAACCAAAAATCTTTAATATTATAATTTAGCACATGCATATTTATAGCCATCATAGCAGTACAAATCAGATTATCCTTTTGATGCTTTACGCCCATAATTTTCCAATCTAAACACGTCTCCAATATTATCCATACAGATTTTAATGCTTATCGCTATTTCAATTTAGGCATCAATCAATTACAAAATAGGTTTTTAAGGGTATAATAATTCATTAAATTTCCTTTTAACTTTTCTTATTCTTCTCTCTATTTAATATTACTATACGATAAATTTTGCTATAATTTATGTTGTTTTAATGAGATGCAGAAAAAATTAACAATATTATGATATTATAATATTCCGACACTATAACAATATTATAATGTGTAGCATCCTATGCATTTAAATGGCAAATTATTGTTTACAATGAAATTCTTTTCCATTTATATAAAATAGTAGATTTAGCTGATATTTTACGAAAGATTTCATAACAAAATTTAACGATTTTCATTTAAAAAATATAAAACCTCTATAAATTATATTTATCATTCAAGTTCAAATAATTGTATGTTTAAAATTTGTTCCTTTATGTTTAAAATCTTTGATTTATATGTTGCCAATTGTGTATATACGTATTGTAAATATTGAATAAAAAATTCAGATCAATCTTGTGATAAATAAAAATAACTTATTATCCATTCACAACTTTAGAACTGTTCTTTAAAATCTTTAAATCTTAACAGAGTTTTAATAGTTATGCTTGTGAAAAACGTTGTGCGTTATTATTATTGTTTAAAAAACATATTTAAAAAATTTTAAAAAATATAATTTTGAAATTAAATGTTCATACTTTTTATTGTTTAGATAATTTTTTTTTAAAACAGCGGTTTGATTACTTTAATCTCTATCATTTTTATTATAATTTTATTATTTTATACTTACTAAATTGAATTCCTGGATAATTATCAGATATTTTGCATTAAGATATAAAATGTTAAAATTTCATTGGCTTAAAAAAATAGCTATGTACCATTAATATTGAATGAATAATCAACTAGAAAAATAGAAAATAGAAATGACAAAATTTATAACATAATTTATATTATCATCTAATATTCCATAAAATAACTACAATTTGCAATTTTAAAGGTAGATGCGATACATTTCATGTAAGTTATTTCTGGACAATTATTCTTATGCTCACCTTCAATCGCTCAAATCCTGACCCATGAATATTTTTCAATCATCGATAATACGCTTACGTAAATTTTTGCTCACAAATTCACTCTCTGCAAATTTGCGTAAGTATAAGGATTATAATACATCGTGAACGAGAGAAATTATTATGTCACATTTGTAAATATTATTCGAAATTCTGTAGTATTACAAAAATTAGTAGTACTATTTATACATGCATTAATTTTACATATTATTTATTGTATAATGGTTAAAAAAAATAAAGTCAGTTTTTTATAATATCAAAAAGTAATCGTATTTAAAAAATATATCGTTGACATCCAAATTTCTTCTAGAACTACATATTTTGTTTAGTTTCCAAAATTTAAATTATCTCCTAATTAATATATTGATACCATAAAATATTTATATTTTGTACATCAAAAAAATATAAAAATATTACCAATTATATATATAAAGAATATCAAAACATGAATACTAATATTATATGCTATAGTGTCTATAATAACTTAATATTATATTCTATAGCACTGGTAATCACATTATCATAGTTATTAACATTTTATCTTTAAAAAGAAAAGAAAAAATTTTTAATTTATTAATGTTGTTCTTATCATCAAAAATCAGCCTTCTATCGCATATTCTTTCTTATCTCAGAAGAATAAAATAACCATAATGCGATTGTAGAAGATTAATTATTTAGCATTGAAACTTCTTACTTTGCATCTTAAAATTTTTTATTTTTCATAATTATTAATAATGACAAAATTCAAAGAAAAAAAATTATAGAAAAATGAATTCAATTTAATATATTATAGAAACAAATATATAGAAAAAAAAATTAAAAAAATGTTTCAGATTCAAAAATTATTATAGTTTGTATATTTCTCAAGAAGCAACTTTTTTTAAACATTTTTATTGAAAAAAGTACTTTAATGTTCAAGTTTATAACAATCATAAAAGAAAAAGAAAAATTTTAATCTTAATTGAAGTAGAATTAACATTTATACAATAATATAACCCAATATAAAAAAAGTATTAATAATAAAATTGAATATTTATAAAGTAAAAAAATATTTATTAAAAATTATATGAAACAAAATAGAAATTTAAATTTATGTCGAATATACAGTGTAAGTATTAATTAAAAATTGGATTGCTTCTTTAAAATTTTTGAACGTTATTAATTTAAAAAAAATTCTTTAAGAAATATTAGTAATAAATATAAATTAATTGTGGATTTTGAGAATAATGATACCTAATTTTTAATTTCATAAATCGTTTCAATTAATTACAATAAATAAATTTATAAATATTTTTCAAATATAAAATAGTTTTAAATATTCGTGAATAAATATGTTTCTCTATTTGAATGTAAATATCATTAGCAATGCTTGTAATAAAATTTTATTTGAATTAAAACTAAAAACTAATTTTTAAAGTAAATTATTATTGTTTAAAAAATTTTATTCTAACAAGCGGGACAAACAATTTTTTGACTTTTTTAATTATTTAAATTTCTTTTTTTTGTTGACATGTTATCAAACTCGTTAAATTGGTCATTCATTCATGCCCTTAAAACTGAGAAATAGTATTTATTTGCATTATTTATATATTTGCTATAGTTCTTCATTATTACATTGATAATTATGAAGTTTATTTAACTCGATATTTAAATAATCCAATTAAATATTTGCCTGAGCGGATATCGAGAACAAAAACCGGTTTTTCGTACCGTATTCAATCCATTTTTAGGATTATTTGTACACAGGGACTCTTACAATCATAGAAAATACCCCAAAACATCGATTGCTAAAAAAAAGAGTTTACGTGTGTGTGACTCGAATTCGAGTTTAGCTTGTAGCTTTATCAAATGATTGGGCAGCATCACGTCCTGGACGTGCTTAAATTTATATACCATACCGCATTTCTACCGGTGGTCCATGGGCCAAAGTACGCGGTATGAGCCCAACGAGAATGGACAAACGAATCGGGCCTAGGATAGAAAAAATTTATAGAAACAGGAAATTCTGTTCAAAGCGGGCGGGGGGGAGTCGGTGTAACGAACCTCCATATACCCCTTCATTCGTTAAATATATATATATATATATATATATACATATACATATGTATGGTTATCTCGTTGATGGTTGATGCAGTTTCCGATATACGCGATCGTCTTTACGATTGCAATGGTGTTTACGGAAAACCCTATACCCCTCATTAGTTGCCGACCGCCAATATTTTCCTTTTATCAAGAAGCTTAAATCCTCTGTAATTACGGGTGTACATGTTAGTTTATTACAGCCTTGCGATACACATTAATCATCTGCAAATACAATAATACATATGATACGTTAGTATTTTAAAAAATGCATTGTCGATGATAATCATTTTATGATTTATGTTGTAATAAAATATTTATTTGCAAAGTATATTATTTAAGGTTTGCCACTTAATGAAATTGAATTAAATACAACTCTGTGATCACAATACGATATACAACTAGTTTAATTAATGCTTCATTTCATTAGAATATATATTATAAAATTATGTATGAATGTTATAAATTATAAATATAATGATAATATTTTTTAATACACTCGCAGTAAAATTTATTTAAAATATCATAATAATTTTTTAAAACTGTCCAACATCAATATTGATCTCAGAATATAACCGATCATTTAATAATGATTGTATTATAATTATATTATTATAATTTTTTTTTAATTTTATCGGGTACATAATCAAATTCTTCCTACATTACTTTTCTTTCTGACACTGTCATAAATTGTTACATATCATAAAAATGGCATATTTTCTATGGTTAATTAAATTATATCTTTTGTTCTTAGGCAATCATATTATAAATATGATAGCTATTCATAAAATACCTTTGATTGATTAACAATATTCAATTAGGATATTTATTTAAGTTGTATGTATAAATTTGGTGTAGTTTGCACAAATGTTAGTCTGATAAATATAATACATAGAACTACATCAATTGGTATAAATTGATAAATGGTAACGTAAGACACATAAATATATTTAACTTGCAACAGAGTGGAATCAAGTCACGAGACCAAAAAATTTGGGAGTAATGTTTTTTTTTTTTTTTTTTTTTTTTTTTATTAAATCAAAGGATTATTAAATTGAAGAGAGCGGATCAAACTGTGACGAATTTCAGGGGGAGCAATGGTTATGAAAACGTTGAGCGTAACATTATTTAGAGCATTCGAGAAGGTATGAAAATCATGTGTTGGTTAAGGCAGCGTGGCAGGGGGGCTGGTGGCGTCGGAGGGCCGGGGTCGGGGGGCGAGGGTCGGAGGGGGCAGGTTGTGGGGCTAGGGGCGCGTGGTGGCATGCCCATCTCTTCAATTGCCTAGGACGGAAAGGTCAATAAGTCTCTTTCTCTCGCGTTGCAGTATGCGTCGGAGAACAATCAGAGCCTGAGCATCCTGAGCTTCGTGCCGAGCATCGAGGACGACGGGAAATACCTCACGTGCAGAGCCGAAAATCCGAATATTCCTGACAGTGCTCTCGAGGATAAATGGCACTTGGACGTGCAGTATCAACCCGTGGTGAACTTGCGGATGGGGACCTCTTTGAAACCCGACGACATTAAAGAGGGGGACGACGTCTACTTCGAGTGCATAGTGCGCGCCAATCCCAAGGCCTACAAGCTCTCCTGGTTCAAAGATGTAAGGAAACTAAACTCCCGGAATCTTCTCTCCATCAAACCTCCTCTTCATTATAAATTTCGAATCATCCCCGATGCTGGATAAGATGGAGTTGGTCGGGTCGTATAATTCTTGCTGATATCGAATTTAATCTAGAGAACGAGTTCAAAATTATTGCAAACTTTTTACTGAGTATCTTCTGTTATTGATATGATGAGATAAGATTCTTGGTATATAATACAAAAGCCTCTTATATGTGAAGTTGTAAAAGTGTGTGTAATCGATTATGAAGGTGTAAATTAAAACAAAAAAAAAAAAAAAAAAAAACAATGACTTTGAAAAAACGGAGAACTATCTCTTTGCCTACTTCAAGGGTTTCAATTGTTTTAATAAAATTAGAAATTATTATTTTTCAAATTTGTATAATAAACACTTTTAATTATTAACATCTACGGTTAAATCACAATAAGAGTAAAAATAAAGTCTAGAGAAGGATAAAAAATTTCCTTTTTCAACATAAACATTGAATTATACACACTATTACACTTTTTATAAATGCATACTGGTTTTTATATTATTTGCAACTTGCATGACAATGTAATTAAAAGTATGCTAAAAATCTATATTTGTAAAAGTTAAGAAATAATTGAGAAAATGAATTTGATTTTATAATACTGCTGATGCAAAACCACGAAAAATGAATAAAATCATTATTTTAAATCGACAATTAAAGATACACAGTAAAAACATTGTTTTATTTGACGCGTAAAAGAATTAATTTAATTTCCCCTTTATAAACCTTTCATAAGCTTATGCGTTTAAAATCCAATAGACATGGAAATCCAATACACAGAAAAGCCTTTAATTTATCATTGAATTTTCAGTCGAAGGAGTTAAAAAATAATGCAACACTAGGAATCGTTCTGAGCGATCGTTCGCTGGTTCTCCAACGTATAACTCGTTATTCAGCAGGCGACTACACGTGTTTTGCTGTCAATAGCGAAGGAAAAACAATCAGTAATCCTGTGCCTCTTCGTGTCAAGTGTAAGTAATTGCTAATTTGTCACTTATCGCACCTGCGCGTCATACAGATATGGTTTTTCGAACTACGCGTATTTGTTATTTTGAGCTTTTATCCATATTATAGGATGGGCATCCTGTTACATAAGGAGAGGCTCATTAAGGAGAGAGGGCGAGGCGAAGATAATCATGTTTTCAGTTGCATTAAAATTCGCTGTATTCTGTTAACAGAGATTAATAGTTGGATAATTTTGATTGATGATAAATACAATAACTTTTTCGGGCATCTCATTTAAGGAATTTTGTTCTCTGTGAAACGAGTGATTGGATGAAATTTTTATAAAGATATAAATTGTAATTTTTTTGTTTTTGTTTTTAAGCAATTTGCTTGTCAAAAGATTGTCAATCGCATTTATTAGCATTATTGGCAATCGTGTGTCCTATAAATCTCGCGCACTAATTTCAATCGATTAATCAATTAACCAATCACTCAGTCAATTAATCATTAAATCCATTAATATTGTCATTTTGCGCATGCAAAATCAATTCATACATCTTGATATTTGTAATTTAATGAATTCATTTTCTTCCAAAATTAGTATGTATTTCGTAGTTAAATAATAGAACGCATCGAGCACAATATCCATAATGGATTTTAACAATTATTTCGTTTGAATAAAATAATCGTTACATATTTAATACTAAGTGTAACTCAAACTCCAAATTAAACTGACATACATTTCGTGATCTATTGTTACATTTTCCACCCTCCATTCTTGTATTATGTAATGTGATCTACAATACAAATAAACTAAGTGAAATGAATATTTATCATTAAAAATCCAAATTTCACAAACGCGCACTAAAAATAATTATTCAGAGACTGCATTAGTACAACTGCGTAAAATGCATTTTACTTTAAAGTTCCGCTCTCATTATAATAGATGAATTATAAAATATTAGACTGGAATTATAAATGCGCGGTTATATTAAACGAAAAACATCAGAATGCGCGGTTATATTCTATTAAAATTGGTAGTGGCCCCTCGTTGGCACTTTGACTCCTTTATTCCTCGTTCTCTCTCTCTCTCCCTCGTATCTTCATCTTGTAAATGACCTAAGAGGGAAGGAAGGACGACGATGCATATTCAATGTATGTAAAACGCACAACTGAATATTCATGTGTAGGTGAACGTTGCCTGGCAATGCGCTAAGCCACACGGGGGAACGCGAATTCGTCTCGGTGTTGGTGAGCAACAGCAACAGCAACATCAGCAACGACAGCACCAGACGATGTCGGAGACTATACACGAGCTGTCGTAATATTTTAACCTCCTTCCCCCCCCCCGTTTGACAATAGAATGCGATTGTCGTTGCGAGCATTGATCCTTCCATTAGCGCCAAGAAGACCTGGGCGTGTCTCCGCAAGTACTCTTCTTTTTTTCCCTCCTTGACGCGTCCCGGTTGACGGCGTATTCCTGGAGATGCTAAGTGACGTGTTACCCGGTTTTCGGCGCATTGACAGGTTGTATGTGCGGTGGTCGGGGGTGACAAGCGTCTTACCTCGATTCCCTGGGCCACCTTCCGATGCTCCTTGCACCTGATATACGCCACTTAGCCTATAATCCTATTTGAGAGACGTCCATTTATCCGCTAATCGAATGCATCTTGCCAATTGAATGAGTGGAGGTGAGCTAGTGTACCTGGGAGGCTGTGTGTGTTTGTGTGCGCGTGTGTGTGATTCTCCGAGCGTCTATCTCATAAATCGCCCGGGGTGCCGTTTGGGAGTTTTACTCGTGTGCGTAGGAACATGTCCGTGTGCGTGGTTGGAGTCGAACTACATATCGCTGTCGAGTTGGACAAAATTTTCAAAGTGCACTCGAGGGAGATGCAGATTTCAAGGATGTATAAATGGTCGAGCACTTTACTTGTAAATTGAGAATCGAAATTGAAATCATAAGCTTTGATGGATAGTTATTCAAAGACTTAATTTATGTAGCTCGAAAAGATTCATCTCCAAGTCACCTTGGTACGACTGCTTTTACCCAAACTTTCTTTTATTCTCAACGTCAACAATTATTTATAAAAAAAAAGTACAAATTTTATGCATTACAAAAATGATTAAAATATAGTTTTTAAATATTCAAATGACTTGGAAAAATAACAGAAATTACGATTTGTAGAAATATCATCTTGTTCATTATTAAATACAAAAAGCATTGTTAAAAAAAGATACAATTTGCATTTCGTTCTAAGATCTGTTAAAATCTATTTCTAAAGTCACGCTGAATAGGAAAAAAGATTTAAAACGATAGACAAAAAAGGATTTAAAACTTTCAAATAAGTTTTACACGACCTTTGCCTGAATTGTTGTTTGCCTTCTCCAATATCGAATTTTTAAACTACTTGAAAACTTAAGATTATTTGAAACTTTAAATAAACAGAATTATATATCTGTCAATTTATAACTTTATTGAAAAAAGCCAGTAAAATAATACATCTAACCATAAAATGAAATATTGAATTATATTAATGTAATACTTGGAGATTATAGATTGATTGTGTCACTGATATAACCGGAAAATAAGATTACATCTTTGAAAAATTATAGATGAGCATTGTGAATGAAGAAAATATTGTATTTGCATCAACAATCAGTAAATCTTTACAGGTATTAATCAATAAATATAAGTGCTTATCATGTTTATATATCTAAATAAATATTAATATTTATTGAAATTGAGAAATATATTTTTTTATTACAAATAATATTTTCAATATTTATAACATATCATTGTAATATTGGATTTAATGTTGATTTCACAACGCAATACATAATACCGAATCGACCATTAAAGAAAAAAGGGTATTTTTAAGATTATATTTGTAACGCTATTGATTTGGACTTGAATGGAAATTATCATATCACGATTTAAAGTAAGTCTTACTGTACATAAAGTTCAAGTATCCATATCGGTTACTTAATAATTTACCGTGGGGATAAGGATATTCTGCTATTGAAACTGTCATCATCCCCTTGTCCACTATTCTTAAAAATCGATTAACAAATCAGCATGCATGGTAAAGCCGTAATAAAGTGCTTCTGAGTTCGTAAGAACTTTTGTATGAATGGAGTCGTCGTAAAAAAGAGATTTCAATTCGAGAATAGGTTTCGTGTAGGAAAAAGTCATTAAACGTTTTTCTTGGTTCATAAAAACCTTTGAATAGCTGAAGTTGTGAGATAAAAGCAACTTTATAATGAAAAGAATACACGTATTTGTGGCTACTTAATTACTTTTGCGTATAAAATGATGTTACAAAAAGTAATAAAAATTGTCTGTAAAAATTGTTTTTATAATTGATGGATGAATTTACAAAGATTTTAAATAAGCATAAAATAGGGAATGTTGAAAGAGAAAGTAATTGATTTAAGAAATTAGGATGACTGAGAATAAGGGAGAGAGAGGGAGAGAGAGAGAGAGAGAGAGAGAGAGAGAGGGAGAGAGAGGGAGTACACGAGCGTATATTCGAATTAGTTTTAATCGAATTAGTTTTAATCAATGAACTTGAATTTTGATCAATTTTAGTAGACAATTGCATAATCTTAAATAGCCATTGTTCCCAACAGCCTGATATTGAATCTAATGTGATTTTGGTATTAATTTTAATTGATTTTCATCCAAACGATGAATAATAGATTGCGATGATTAATAAACTGTCAATTGAATGAAAAATAGCCAAGTCAGCAACGTCTTTTTTCCCTCCAACAGACTCACCTGTGTGCAAGGAGGGAAAAGGTGAGGTGGTGGTGGGAGCGCTGAAACAAGAAACGGTGTCGCTGATCTGTTCGGTCGAGTCCCACCCGCCCCCCTTGACCTTTCACTGGACGTTCAATAATTCCGGCGAACTGATTGAGGTGCCACAGTCGCGATACTCCCAGGGGACTGGAACGGCCACGAGTAATCCCTCAGCCCAGCAACATCAACAGCAACAACAGCAGCAGCAACAACAGCAGCAGCAACAACAGTCGGAAATTCACTTAAAGGAGTACCAGCAGTTCCACGGGTCACGCATGAACTACACGCCCTCGACGGAAATGGATTACGGGACCGTCGCCTGCTGGGCCAGCAATCAAGTGGGCAAACAGCGCTCCCCCTGTCTTTTTCAGGTAATCTAATTCTATATATCTTCTCATTATAACATTTAACACGCTTTGCCAGCGCTATTTCGACTCTTCTTGGCACAGTTTGGCCAAACTTTAGGCATTACACTGCTTAACGATACTTCCATCCATCCGCATACAGGCGTTTCATTTGCTGTAACTAATAGGTAAGAATGTGCTCCAAACTTTCTTGGCTGCCTTGATTCATGGAAGATACGGAGCATTAAAGATATTTACATCCCAGAAGAGTTATTACTTTTTGTTATTATTGTTTTAGTTAATTTTATCAAATAAGCCGGATCGAGGAGCATTTTGGAAGAGCTCGAGCTTTTTTTCTGTAATTAATACCTCTTTCAAATTTATCCTCGCAAAACAAAAAATCCGAGTACTGGAGGAAAGGCTCTTCCACTTGACTCTTTTTAAATCAAAAATGTTAATTTCATGTTTTTCAAATTAAAATTTGCAGTAAATACTGATATTATTCGGAATAAAAAACAATTTATATTAATAATGCCAAATCCTCTTCAAAGACTTCCATTATATTAATAAAAGAAATATGAACGTCATAACTAGATCATAAATTCTATACAGAAACAGTTGAAAGAGATTTTAATCTTGCGAAAATCCTTATATTTACGAAATTATCTTAATAGCGATAATTTTTTATTTCTAATTTTAAATATTTGTTTAATTTAATTTATAATAATATTTATAATAATATAATTGATTTAATTTACAATAATTTTTTGGAAAAAAAGTCCTATTGTAATTGTTTAATTAGTTATTTTAATAAAATTATGGCGATCATCGAAAATATATCTGTTTAAACATCATTCATTGAATTATTCTAAACTAAAATCGAGTTTCTTATGTGTTCTCAGCGACCTTTCAGCTAAAATTATAATTACAATACCTTATACCTCAAAGTACATTTACATTTATCACTTTATTTTATTAAAATAGGAGTAAAAATTCTCCCAATATCCTTCTTTAACAATACCAAAAACAGAAATTCCTTGTTCTTGATTAAAAGGAAGCCTGTCGTTATTAAAATAAACCTCTCATCCTCTTAGTAAGTATTGATTTTACTTAATTGCAACTACAAATACACAATGATAGTCTAATACATTTCCATAGAATTGTCTCTCACTTAAAGCATGATATTGCTCACATTGACAGGTAATAGCCGCCGGTCGTCCTTACGCTCTCCACAACTGCACAGCAACGGAGATGTCATCGACGACGGAGTTGGAGGAACTGAACCTAGTGAAGCCCAGCAGCGGTGGCTCGTCGGGAACGGGTCTACTGGTGCACTGCCTCGAAGGCTACGACGGGGGTCTGCCCATCCAGAGCTACCACGTGGAGGTCGTGGCCGATGAGGAGGATAACCTGGTTATCCTGAATAAGACGGTGATGGCCACGACGAGTGGGCCGACGATCGAGGTTGCCGGTTTATCTACAGGCCGGAGCTACAGGCTGTTCCTTTACGCCGTCAACGCCAAGGGCAGGAGCGAGGCTGCTATCCTAGAGCCGGTGACCCTTAAGGGCGTCGCTATGTATACCACCGGTGAGTGATTTTGATTTCATCTCGATAGATTATTTTAATCTGATGCTGTGGGCATTGAAAATTTGCCCGGGTTAAATTGTAGGAAAACTAATTTGGTAAGTTATCACTTTTCTGTCAGATATCTATCTTTGTCTTTTCTTTATTGTCGCTGGGATTGTGCAGTTCAATATTGAAATGGGAATAGAGTATGACAAGTGCGCTTTAAAAATGAATATAATATCGATGTCTTTAAAATGCTATGTCAGCAAATATCAAAGTTATAGATTGAAAAGTTTATTAAAAATATTATTCAAACAAATCTCAAATATATTGTCTATAAATCAACGAAACGTTTTTTATGCGTGTACAAAATATTCTTATCTGATGGAATTTAAGACTATGTGTTATTTTTCAAATTTAATATAAAAATAGTAATTTTTAACTACGTAAGAAAACTGAATATATTTATAATCAAATTTCAATATTTCTTTTTATCAAAACTATCAATGAATATATATATATAGAATGTGATATTAAATATGTAAAGATAAATATACAAATATATAGTCATAATTCGGTAAAAATATATAGGTATATAAATAAATATGCATCGCAAGACATTTATAGATATACGCGTGTAAATGCAGATAGATATATATAAAATTGGAAGAATTATGTACATATATAGATGTACCGAGAGGATTTTATTGATGTATAAATATAGATCGAATGAGATACACAGATCAAAAGTGTAGTATAGATAAATGGATATAAATATATGAATGTAGATCAATAGAGATTCATAGATTTATATATATATATATATGGATCGAAATAAATATTTAGAGATATAGATATAGATCGAAAGAGATATTTGGAGATATAAAGAGAGACTGATCAATAGAATCGTATAGATATAAATATATGTATGAATAGTAATAGAAACGCAGTAGCAATAGCAATATTTTAAAATAAATAAATGTTGCTCCCAAACACAACCTCTTTTAGAAATCCTTTAATGAAAAGGTTACAAAGCCGAAAATTTTAATTAATGAATGCGTATTCAAAGGTCCTACAAATGATAGAGTCATGTATCACACTTTCCCAGACCACATGCATTTTCGTGCAGAGCTATTAAAGATTTGTGTGGGAAAACAAATGTAGCCCGAAACCAGTGGACAAATCAGAACGGAAAAGCATGTGGGAAAGTGGTGGAATTGATAGCCCCTCTGAACTGCCGCATATGATAGCAATTGCACAAATAGTATTAGCAGTGCGTCAGTATTGTAATTAGTCGGTTAACCACTTTCTCTCTTTCTCCCGGGGAAAGCCCCGTGGCAATGGGGGGGCTGAGGGACAGTGTGAGAGTGTTGGTCGATGGGCTCGCAATGCCGAACTCCTCCCTCCCCGCGCAGAGGGACCGAACCACAGGTATCAGACCCGCAGACCTCGCAATTAACAAAATAGATTACTCTCAATCAACGAAAAGCTAGTCAGGTGCGCGACTCGATTTGCCATCGCGTCCTACGACCCCGTGACGGCCGCTCGGGTCGGGCTCGCTCTTTGCTTATATCACTGTAACCACTGCTATTATCTCGGGCAAAACTAAGTTCGGGCGATTTCGGCGATTCGCGCGTTTCGCTATTTGGCAATAATGATTAGCAGGAGTAATTCTGGATAAGCGTAATGACACGATCAATCCAGGTTTGTTCACAATTTACTCAAATTGTAGAGTGAGAATACTTTTTTGACGTTTCGAGTGCCTATATATTTACCATTATATTTACCTTTCTCTACACATGTATTAAACACACACTATAATTTAGTTGCAATAGTACAATAAATTATCACAGTCGCTATTATATAGTTAGTTATATATTCTTATTTAGTTATCATGTGGTTATGTCATCTTACCCTCTATTGCTCTTAAATTTTATAAATTTTCAAGAATTTGAAGTTATGAAGGGTATAGAAATGCTGATTTATTCAGAAAGAAACAAATTATTAATCAAGTTTTATAAATATTTACAATTTCATCTTGAAATATAAACATTACATCTTTTTGAAGACAATTTTACAATTTTATAAAACTTTTATTTTTATTTTTCAATGACGATTTCTGAATATGTTTTAGAAACAGAAATAAACGATTGTGGCTTGTGGAATACGAAATGAGGCCTATGAATTATATGATACGAGAGAAGCCATTTCAAAATATTATTTTACTTTTAAAATTTTTATATTTTACAAAAGATAATAAAATTCGTTCAATGTACAATGTTTTTACTCAAAAAATATTATTGTAGTTATTTATATAAGATAAGAAAAAAAAACAACAAAGAATTCATCGGGGAAAAATTTGAAAAACATGGAATTTCCTTAAATAAAGAAACGAATTCAATTTTATTTTTAAACGTGATTTGCATAAATGTATCTAAAGATTCCTGTATTATAAAACTCATTCCTTTATCTTTTACCTCCAATAAGTTTTAGTCCTTCGTTATAATCCTTTTATTGAAATATATATTAAGGCCTTGTACAACCACAAAACGCGCATCCGTAAAAACCATTACTTTAAATCCGCGTGAAAATGACACAGAGGAAAATTCGTTTCGCTCATCACGCGTCATTACGCATTACCGCAGCATTTTTTACTCGAGAACAACAGATCAACTTTTACAACAACAGCGAAGGCAATCTCGCGCTGTTCATCGGCTTGGTGCTTTAAATTATCCGAGGGATGTTCCTACCCCCTTTCCCCAATTCTCCTGCTGCAACAACTCTTAATCTTGCCGTACAGATGCAAGTTCATGCGCAGCACGCGCAAACGGGATTAAATTTGGGGGAGGGAAGGGGAGGGGAAACATCCCCCCGTGGCCTTGCGGCCTCACAAAAGGGAATCCCGTCGTTTGCTATTTGACAAATTACCGTCGACGTGTCGGTCCGACGGAAGTTGTGTAAACAACGGGAGGTCGCGATCCGGAGCGCTTTGAGAGAACCGCGGCAAACGCTCTCGTCTCTCTCTCTCTCTCTCTCTCTCTCTCTATCTCTCGTCTCTCGTCTCTCGTCTCTCGTCTCTCGTCGCTCCCTCTCTCTTTTATCCCCTGGACCAATCCGAGGAAACTGCGACGGAGTCCGAATGTGCTTTTATTCACGGTGGGCAGTGTGTGCGTGTGTTCCCCTACCCGCGATCCTTACAATGAAGTCAAAGGTTCGTTTGCTAGAAACTCATCGCGGATGCTGCATGGGGCAAAGGTCAAACGGTGCAACTAATTTTCTGTGGGCCTCGATCTAGATCATATCGCACGCGTGCGATCGCAGCGTGATGTGTGTAAGATATACGATCGCACGAGCCATTGATCTATTAATCTCTCTTGCAGAATTCGTTTTTATCATTGCGTATAAGGGAGAGGAACACAATGTAACTGTCGGAGATTAGGAAATGACGAAATTGATTTATATTCATGGATTCTTGGCTTCTTCCTAATGGTTTCGGATAAAATGTTGGATATGTATTCAAAATTTAGTTCAGAGTCATTAAAAATTCTCTGCTTTTATCATTTGTAATGAATATGAAAACTAAAATAATATTAATCCTACATATTTTTTCAATTATAAAACAAAATTGACAATGTACGAAAATATTATTATTATTTATAATAATTTATATAAATAGTAACTTATAAAAAAATATCTTTTTTATATTTTTGCAACAAAGCCTTTGTTTTAGTATAGATTAAATGCATGCGAATGCTTTTCAGGGATAAAATTATCATTGTATACAAAAATATTAAATAATTTTTAAATATTTTTAATTTTACATTTTAACATTACGTTGTTGTACTTAAAGAATCTTTTTATAATGTAGGCTTAACTAGTAATTATTGCGTCGTCGTATTTCATTATTTTATTTAATTCAATATAGAAATAAACGTAATAAATATATAATAAAGTATATCAAATGTAAAAGATTAAATAATAATCATAAGGATATATTATTTTATGATCTATACGAATAATATTTAATAACACAATGTCTCATATGATTTTGAAACTTAACCAGTGTAAAAAAACGTTAAATTGTTTTTTAATATACATCAGATATTATATTAAATCGATAAAAAATATCTATTTTATATTATTAATTTGGAAAAAAATTATAATATAAAATATAAAAAAATAACAAAAACTAAATTAAATATTCTCTTAATACTGTATTTGATTTTATACATTATTTTATAGAACAATATATTTTAAGTTCAACGGTATATCAAATGTTACTTTAAGTTTTACTATCCCTAACTTTCTAACATATATAAATAATTAAAAACAACCTTAAACATTCCATTATTTATTTAATAATTTTAGTTTCCTCCTTAATATCACTATATTTAATATGAATGAAGAAATTTTATAAGGATTATTATCAATATTCTATTTTAATAATTATTTTGATATTTCATTAATTATTTAAAATTATATTTAATTTCCACATGTTCATAGAATTTTTTTATTTATAATTATCGAACTTTTCTTAATCAATATTATAAAAAGAAAATACATTGGAAAATTATTAAGTATGAATATTAATTAAAATAAAAGAAGGATAGCAGAGTATAAGATTAATAATTGTATTTTAAAATAAAGCTTGCGGTTAAATTTAAATAAAACAACGAAAATGTATTTTGATAAATATTCATATTCTCTCATTTTATAATTTTTTTAATAAGAGGACATCCAGCATTTATGTAAAGTCATTACTTTGCTATAACCTTTTAAGTGTTTTTTCTTTATACATTCATGCTTATATCGATGTAAGCATTTACAACGTTATGTAGGTTTTCGCATTTGTTTCACTACACACTATTTAACCTAAATTTGTATAGGTTTGATTGAATTGGTCATTTATTCTAAACATTATTGTTGTTGTCATTTGTATAAATGCATACGTGCGTGTGTGTGTAGGTATTTATTGTAAGTCTGATTTACGAGAAAGGTTCTGCTTGAGACTACTGGTGCGAAAGCACTTTTCTTTCCTATTTTTAAAGCTACTAGATATAAAAAGAGGTATAAATCAATCTAAATTTTCGATAACTCTTGTAAATATTTCAAAATTATCAACAAATTTTAAATTTTTTGATAAATTTGTGGTAAAAAATTATAACTGAGAATAAATCATGCCGATGAAAGAATGGGTGAATAATATGATATCCATGAAATTTTTCAATATTTGATAATTTTGAAAGCTCAATTATTTATTACTTATATTGGTATGAATTTTTGTAAAAATATCTTACGAGCAGGAAGTAATAATCGTTGAGTACCATAGGTATTAATTCTCTAAGAGTAAGATATTGAAAATCGTGCGGTATTGATGTTTATATCAAACCAAAAGCTGATGTTTGTTTTTCTCTAAATATTGAGGTAAGCGAGAAAGTTTATATGAAATGAAAGGGGTGAAATGAAATATTTTCGAATCAATATCACGCGAAATAGTAGATCTTAATTTCATCTTTTGTCACAGAGAATCTTTATTAAAAAACAAAAAAAAAAAAAAAAGGACAAAAACATTACTGGATGTTATATTTTTATAAATAGAGTGGGTAAAATGTGATGATAAAAGAAAGAGCTAATAATGGATAAAAGTAAATGTACGAAATAATAATCAAGAGCCGAACAAGAAAATTGTGTCTTTTCGTAATATTTCATTGAACAAATTCTAGTTAATCCATTAGCAAAATTAAGCATGGGTAAGGCTTCTACTATGTAGTTGAGATTGGACATAGTTTCGTTTCTTTGTCTTTTTTTATAAAACAGTCCTACTATGGACAGAATAAGAAATAAGGTAACTACTCCCTTTAATCTCAACCTCGGTTAAAGAAGAGTGAAAGATGGTGGAAAATAAATGATTCCTCTGGTGTGCATAAGTCGTCGGAAGACTTTTAAAAACGAGTAGCACATATACTACCAGCTCGAAAAGTAATTTGAAAGATAATATCTGTTCTATAATTTTAAATATCACGTATTTAAATTCTTATTATTTTAGTTTTTATTATACAAATGATATTTTACGATTTAAAAACAATGTTAATTAATTTAACATAGAGCTTTCATTAAAATATTTGAATGATTTTCATAGATATCGGTCTAATAATTTAATGTTTGCAATTTTTTTAATTTATCAAAAAATAAATTTTTACTTAGTAGATGATATTGACTGAATAATATAACACGTTTTATAATTACATAGATTTGAGTTCATTTTTACTTAAAAATTAATGGATTTACGACTATTGATTATAATTTGATTTAATTTTTCAGATATATTATATTATCTACAATAATTTATAAGTTTTTAGAGATTAAATTTATATATTTATTAAATGAGTTTAAATTACCATTGATTATTATGAAACAAATTTCAATTTTTCATATTTCAATATTATATATAATTGATGTTAATTTTATGAAAATAAATTCTTAAATTTTATTAAAAAATAAAATTTATTGATCTTAAAAATTGAACATTGTGTTATAGATGTAAATCATTTAAAATATATTATTATATTTTTTCATGAAACAATTATATCAAGTGCAATTTACTAATATACTTGAAAAATAGAAGTGATCTATTAAAAATTACAGATAAAATGTTTTGTTGTAAATTCCGAAAATTGTATAATACATTCCAAATTCATAATAACTAATTTTCAACATCAATTAATAATCGTAAATAAATGTTAATGCCACAATTATTGTCCCTTATCAAAATTCTTTTTAATAATATGTTCGTGTATTCAAGGAGCGATGTAAATGTATATAAGGTAAAATGGCGAGATAAAGGAAAGAAATTGAACTTTAAAACTTATATTAAAGATTCAATAAGAACCCCAGTGACAAGAATAATCCACTTTTTTACGAATTTCATCGCTTGCGTTGCAAATTTTTAGCAGCGTGGATGAGGCCATCGTGAAAGTAATTTTTAGCAGCACAAAACTCCGTGATCTCACGTCGGTCGAACGCTCGATATTTCCTGTTGGGGCTTTGATGCTTGTTTGCCCCAAGCCCCAAGCCCCAAGCCCCAAGCCTCTATGCGAATGGTTTTAGAATGCAATTCCTACAAAATTGGTTTCAGGTTTCCGTAGAATTGCTTCGATTTAGGGCAAATTGTGCCGGACTACGTTGAGGAAATGCTGCGAAAGCATGCGTGCCAACATTACCACCCCCAAAGGGTTGCCTCTTCTTCCCATCTTTTTTACTCGCGGAATAAACGCCTTTTTTTCGCTTTCCATTCCCTCTTCCTTCTCAAAAATTGAAAAATCGTATGTTTATATTTCATTCCACATGCTGGGATAAACTTGATAAATAAAAAATTGAACACCCCACACTCGTTTTTGCGTGTTTTTTGCATTTTTGGATAATAATTTTCTAAAATGGCAAATTCAAAATACCATGATCGGAAAAGACATCATGCAGAAGAAAACCAATCACACGCTTTTCTTAACGCTACAGTATTTTCATCTTGCATGCTGTTATTTATTTAAGGTTTTGTTAAACCTATACATAAACACATATATTGTAAATAATGTGTAATTTAATCTAGTTTTTATCTTAAGTAATTTGAAAATTAAATTCTTCTTACTTAATTTATATTTTTGAAGCAATTAATGTATATATTATACGCAATATGTTTGCAACAATGTTGTGTATTTTATTACAAGTTGCGTGCTTAAGTAGAATAGAATACTATTTGTCTACCAAAACGAGGTGTAATAAAATTTATTGCATAAACTTTAGGTTAAATCTACTTAAAATACGTAGAATCTTAGGACATAGTTTACTGTACAAAAAGAGAGCAATAAAATTGTACACGAAAATTTAGAGTGAATAGAAGCAATTATTATGCCACCAAAACCATTTCACAAATGTCTTAAATTATTCATACAATTAACGTACAAACTATTGCATATATTTATTTATCTTAATTTAATCCAAATATATAGATCTTCTAAAATTCCTAAGCAACAATAAGTTAAAAAAAAAACAAATTTAGTTTATATTTCTCTCCATTTCATTCTCTAGTTTTTAATAGCATATAATAAATTGCCCAAGGCACGATATTTAACTCAATTTAATTAATCTAAATTACTTTATTTACAACTTTTGTTGGTAATAAATAATATAAAAAATATTTTATTTAAATTTTAATTTTTAGATTCCACTTCAATTAAATTTAAATATGTCAGTAGATAGTAATTTTCGTTTAATAATTTGACAAAAAGTTTTTATTGAAACACATCAATTTTAGTTTAGCTCATTTTTCTTAATAATTTATTAATAAAATTTTCTAATAATAGCATTTAAAATACTTATTTATTACATTATAAATTATTGATAAATATAGCTCAAAGTATAAAACTTAAAAATTATAATTAAGAATAATTCTGAATATCATAAACAATGTAAATAAACATGATGTAATTTTTATTAAACGCTAAATTTGTATATAAAACACTTGAATATTGGTTTTATTAATTATTGTCTTGAATATATTTATTACTAATTTAATTTGTATATAAATAACAATTATTTTGTATTCTACTAATAAATTTTAATGTTACTTCTCATCTATCCAAACATAATCCATTCCTTCTGTACCTCTCTATTATTCTTCCTAAACCCTATTGAAAAGATTTCTTTAAGAACAAAAAATATCACAATTCAAGTTTAAAAAATTATGAACACTATTATTTTTTTTTTTAATAATTATTCCACATATTTTCAATCCCTGATCATCTTTTGCAAAACCCTTGTATGCCAATCATGATACTATAATTACAAACATTCAATAATTTGTTTTAGAACTAATAAACGAATTAATATTAGAAAAATAGAAATCAATAGACAGATAAGCGAAATATGAATTATGTAATAACCATAATTTATCAAATATTAATAAAACGTTTGAATTCATTTAGTATTGTTTACAAATTTGGAAAAAATAAATTGATTTTCGTGAGGAAAATTTGTTCCTTATATTTTTCAAAATAATAAATTTGATCTTATTTCTTTTTTTTACTTCTTTCATTCTATAGTTTTTACCTGTAAAATAATACAATAAATTCATTATTATTGGTAAAGAATTATTAATTGAATTTTAGGAAACATTGAGCTTACATCATTTGTATAAGACAAATTTTTAATTGACCAGATCGACCAAAATTTATTATTTATATTTCGAACTTTTCAGCTAAATATAAAAACTTTAATAAAAGAAAATAAAGATATTTCTTAATGTATAAATAATATAAAATAATATATAATATATAATAAATAAAAATATATTTATTTTTATATTTCTTCAAATTTTAGAGTATAGACTTACAATAGTTGTTACCGTTATATTCTGTTATACAATACAATTTTACGGCAGTAATATAAAAGGTTATCATCTTTTAAAACCAGAATAATTTTCAATTTTTAACTAAATTCAAATATTTGTAATCAGTTACATTAATGAATATCCTATCATCGAAATCTATATATAAAATTCTTAAATTCTTTAATTTTCAGATTGATTCTTTATTTAATATATTCATTAATTTTACTTTAGAATATCTTTACTGTTTAAATTGAATTATTAATTTAATAAATTATTTTTTCTAACTTTCAAGATTTTATAAGTTAAATATTTTTTTCTTATAATATAAAAAAGTGAAATACTTAAAATTATTTTTACCTTTTATTTCTTTAGGAATATTTTGTACAAATAGTTTCTGATCAAGCAAACGTTATATAATTAAACATTTTTTAAACATATTTTTCTTGGATTATAGAAATTTTCATGGCATAAATTTATTCTCTTAATACTTGTATAATTTATTTCGAAAAATATGTATTTCTAACCAGAAATCTATGTTGAAATTGATTTTGAATCGAAAATATCACATATATATAACAGATAATCTTAATGATTTAATGTTATTTCATACTTATAATAATATCATAAACAGAGTTAAAATAATTTTTATTTTTTTTAATACTGTAAAATCCTACTTTAGTTGATTATATAATTGTAATTATGAGGATTAAATCAATTTTCTAAATATATCTCCATTTAAACATTATAATCTTAAATTTATACTATTTAATGTATTTAATATATTTTAGTATACTAAATAGTGCTATGTTACGTCAGTAACATTTGCTAAGTCCCTTTCGTCGTCTTGATTTTGAAAAGAACTTAACATCCGAAAGAACTGAACGACTTTTCTTCTCCGTTCAATTGTTTGAGCCTACAATTTACCGCACTAGCCCTTTCAATGAATTGTCGCATTGACGGCGATTTCTCCTATCTGAGCCTACGCTTGCGCGCACTAGCCCTTCGAATGGAGAATACAGGTGGTGATTTCGCGAAATTATTTTTATGATAATGAAGATGGACGAGCGCGAGTCGATAATATTATGGGGGAAATAAATGAAGTAAAAAAAAGCAATAAATTCAATATAAAATTCATTTTAATAATCAAAAATCTTACGTGTTAGTCCGAAGTACAATGGTGGATTCTCGCAATTCTGCTGGACAACGAGAGAGAGAGAGAGAGAGAGAGAGATAGAGCTCGTCGGTAATATGGATCCTGATGAAAGCTCTTTTGAATTCAGCAATTAATATCGAACTCGCGATGAAAAATACTTATGCGAGCATGAAAACTATTAAGTAGGAAAAACTTCTAGCTTAATGCCTAGTGCTTGAATGCTACTTGTTATCGAGAATCACGCCCTTTTATATTTTTTTTTTGGTGCATGGTAATTTACATAAAGAAAATGAATCTAATTCGTCGCATCCGGACTTTTGTTTGATAATCTCGGTGGTTTGTCATTTGTAAATAAACATTTGTTAACTCGTTGACCAACAATTACAAAACAAGTACAAAAGACTCTCAATCGGCCTGATGAAGCAGAAATGTCCATGAATCTGTCATTCCCAACTCTAATCGTATGAGTACGTAGTTGAGCGCCGACTGTTAAATTATTAATATAATTAATATTATTGGAGGTTTACACATTTTACTCGTTGAAAGAAATATGCCTCCAGTCCTAAAATCTTTGCTTAATGTCCAAAATTCGGTGTGTTTGTTAAAAATCTAGACCTAAATTGTGCTCTGCGTGTAAATTTTGCAATGCGATCATTATTTTGGCTTAATATCTTCAAAGAAGCTGCTTGGGGGCTTACGAAGCCCAGGGCCTCCATAAACAACTCTTTCACGGCTACAAACACTGATTGTATATATCGAAGTGTGCTTACAAGGTAAAACATACACGAGCTTGAACATATCTTAATTTAACAATTTGTTAATATGTTAATTAACAATTAGTTTTGTTAATTTATAGTTTATTAATTTGTAAATAAAAAAAAATTTTAATTTGTTAATCAACAATTGTTAATTTAGTTATTTGTTAATTGATAATTTTCTAGTTTGCCAATTAATAACTTGTTAATTTGTTATATTGTTAATAATGTGGTCTGTAATCCTCTTCTTTTATCATTTAACGGGGTAAGATATTATTTAAGGATTCGACGAATAATTATTTAAGTGGGTGTCTGGCAGTGGTGGTTTCTTAATTTTCGAAACCCCACTTGACCTACGCACTATCGGCTCTTTACATTTGGAAAATATAAAATTTTCTCTCTCGGTTTTCAGCCTAATATTGCATTTTTATCTTTTACATATGCAAGTAATCCGGATTTCTCTTTCCGCTTGCAGTCTGAATAGATTTTACGATCACTTGGATAAGAATCATACTTCCGAATATACCCTTATAATATATGTTCTATATCTAAGAAGTTTTAAATTCATTAATTATGAAAAAAAATATAAAGAGAGTAATGGCTAATACCGTAACAGCTACTTGAATCGTTTTTTTAGAATTAAATTTAAACTTGTTTATTCACCGATTTATTACTGTTTTTTAAGAATAAAATAGCCAATTTTATTAGTTTATATTAGTGCTCTATTAAAGTAATTTTATGTTTTTCCTTGATTAAATAAATTAATTTAAGATTAATCAATAAATTCAGATTAATTTTTATAAAAATCGATTTATAATTTTAGGCCTATACAAAATATTTTTAATAACTTTATTTGTTAGCTCAGAAAATCATTTATGAAAAGATATTTATTCATTTTACCACCGTTTAAATGATAAATATTTTTAAATTAAATTTTTTTCGTTTTCTATATTATCCAAAACTAAGAATTATTCATATTTGTGATTAAACTATATTGATGCATTCAACCAGTATGAATTTAAATTGATACACATTTTTTAAATCTTTAAACTACTATTTAAAGAAAAAAAACTCATTTTCATAAAAAAAATTGTAAATTACTCTAAGCTTTATAGTTTGAGTTGTTTAAAAACCACAGAATATGGTATATAATGGTCTTAATATTCTTTTTTTCTCTTAAAATTGTATCACATGACTTCATTCTGTACAACTACGTTTAAATTTATTGCACTCGTTTTTATGCCCTTATTTTAAATTAAATTTCCTTCTAACTTTAAAAATTGTCGTTAAGCTGAGGTGCGCTGCAAATTTATTGTTAAACGTCAACCGAACTGTAAATCGTAAGATACCAACAAGTACTACTTTATAGCATTTTTGAAGTTCTATCTTTTTTCAAATAAGCAATTTTCATCACAAATCTTTTCAATTCTCGAAATTTAATATTATCTCCGCATTATAATAATTTTGGTAATTTAAATTTTTCATAAATTAGTCGTTACTAAAATGTTATCTTATAGATGAACTTTAATGTGAAATTTTTAATACAAAACAAGAAATCAATGAAAATGTAATACACTAAAATAACAAAGTTCTATATTTTCTAATAAAAATAATTAAAATTTATTATTTATTGAGTATAATAGATTTGGAATACATTATTATACACAATAAGTAGCTTATTAATTCTATTATTAAATGGATTTATTTGTATGTAATTGATAATTTTAAAGATTGTTTAATTATTCGAGTATCAACTTAAGTATACTCTAGCTAATAGAGATTAAGTATTTATTTTTTATAATTTTATCTTTTAATTTTATTACTTTCATAGTGATCAAATGATACTAAAATATATATACGCATCAACACCTGTAGAATAAATAAAATTCTTAAAGGATTAAGTGCTTATGTGTTAAATAGAAATGATATCGATAAATTTACTATATACCAATTTAAAAATAACTATTTAAATATTATACTAGGAAAGAAAATAATGAAATATAATAGGAAGATAAGTTACTATCTATGAAATTTAATGGCAAGAATTTATTAAGTATTCTCAAAAAGTTTAAGTTAGTAGCAGAGGAATAAAATTTACGTCTATTGAATAGAAAGGAGTCTAATTACTGTTGTTTCATTTAAAAGCATCCTAAACTAAAAATATATAATACACATATACGATTAAATAAAAATAAAACTACGTTTAAAGTATAATAAATTATACTATTATTTAATTCGATCTCCATAAAAGATGAAAGTTTACTCTGACAATTCAAGTACGCTATAGTAAATATAAGTATCTTTACATTACAATGAAATATATCATTTTATTGAGATTAATAATTAAATAAATGAAGAAACGCATAATAAACGCGTAATACTTTGTCACCTCAATGGTCCATGTTTACACGTTTTCCATGAGGTGAAATAAATGTAAATAAAAGAAAGAAACCAATTTAGAAAAGATAAAGAATAAAATTACGTCTAATAACTATACTACAAAAGAGTGAGAAAGAGAGAGAGAGAGAGAGAGAGAGAGAGGAGAGAGAATAACAGCAATATATGATTGAATGTGGCTTTCGCAAAATCGCAAAATCGGTTCGCTTGCACTGACACTAGCGGTAGTAATTGTGCCCAAAGTAACTATCGTCGCTTCCAGACTTGAGTATTACAGAATTGAGCAATTCTGCTAGTAGCTCAATCCCAAAGCACATTTGTTGAGAAAAAGTGCGCTTGCGGTATTGCATTCTAACCGTTTTACTATTTCATTCCGAGATTTATTTTTCGCTCTTATTAGCTATTACAGTTAATGATTGTCAAGACTTGATACCCCCAAACACTTAATGACTATGTTAGATGTTAAAAAGAAGTGAAGCAGCTTGTATAGACGATTACGCACAATTATATCGGTGTAGAAACATTTCTTTACAGCTCTTCACGTCTTTTACTTTCCAGGATCAACTGCAAATTGTATTAATTTACTGAAAAATTTATTTATTCAAGAATTCCACAGCTCATCTTCGATTTACTATGGTTCCTACCGTCGTATGGCATCTGTGGCATATTCGAAAGCTTTTGTCTATCTCTTTCTTGCTCTCTTCTTAACATTAGTAACATACCTCCCCTCATGTGCATAGTATGCACGTACACATTATCTCCACGAAAGCCTTATCAGAGATTATCCAGGTTCTACGTCGATAAATCCTTAATTATGTTGTGAGAAAAAGTTTTCCAAGTTATTCTGAGACGTCATCTTTTCTCCTATTATATCTAGCATACATAAAAACAGTAATCTTCTATTATTTTTTCACATAGTACAGTTGCATCTTCAGTTTTACACCTGGAATCATAGTTTTATTTATTAAAAGATCGAGTTGTACACAATGCTGACAGGTGACAATTAATGTGACTATGGAGTTTATTCATTTCAGATTAAGTTCCATAACTAAGTAGGTATAAACAGCCTTTGCTCGTATTATTTTTCTGGCTTTGACAACTGTTTTTTCTTATTCTATTGCTCTACTCCCCCTCCTAATGTACTTACATAGGACGGAAGACTGGACTTAAAACAAGGACAGTAAAACACCAGAATAGATAATATCCTCCGTGTTAGGTTAGATGTAGATGCTAATATTTGTAGCATCCAATGCTCTACGTGAGTGTCCCATATCATTAAATTCATTGGCTTGGATGTTATTAAATCTTCTCTCCTTCTTATAAAGAAAGCATCTAAGCTAAGAAGTTATCACCAACAGTTTGAATAGTCTTTCCTTTGATTTTTGCAAGCTCTTTGACACTATATAAGAAGTTGGCTGTTCCTTGGAAGAAGATGACTACCTCGGGTAGTATTTCATCAGCATTTTCCAAATTTAGGAAGCACCAAAAGCAACACATTTATGTGAATACTACATGTTGTGGATCATATGTGTAATCATTTTTTGCTAACTGGCAGGATTACGTAATAACTAGTTGTGAAGGGAAAAAAGAGTGTTACATTCTCTACAAACTAGAGAAGGTTTTTGAGGGCTCCATAGACTGTGCTGGTAATATTCTTAACTGTTTTTAATGTTTGAACTAACTCTTTAAGCCACGCAATGTTGATATCATACGAGGATGTCTTAACTCTCTCATAATCCCGATTTTGTGCAAAACTCATGTTGGTGATTGGTTTTATCTCTGCAAACAGAAATTTATTATTTTTTATACTTGTATTAAACTTAAAAGATTACGTAAATATAAGCTGACTTAAACTAATATAAATATACAGATATGATTCAACTGCATTAGATAATAATTATATTGTACAATTGTAATGTAATTGTAATGTTAATTGTTTTGTACAAATACAATTAAATAATTTAGTAATGTAAGAAGAGAATGACAATGATTAAAATTCAATAATTAAAACGAATACAAAAAGTATGGCTAATAATCGAAAAATTATTATTCTTATTAAAAAGTAATTTATTTTGCTTCATTTTATAGTGGTTTTTCAAATTTATAAAGTATTGATAATTAATTTATAAAAAGAGAGATACTTTATATTCGTATTGATTTTTTTTCTAATTTAATCAATACTACTTAATGGCCTAAATTGGATGTTCTAATTATTCAGATTATCATTGTCTTATCTGAAAATATCGCATTCAAATTTTTAACAAAGTAAAATCATGCACTTAAATAAATATTTACTTTAATTTAATTAAATAAAGTTTAAATTACAATATTCTGTTTATTTGAATTATTCATAATTGATTAATTAAAAAATATATTAACTAGATTATACAGATTTCTTTTTCACATTCAATAAATTATTTTTAAGTGTGAATATAATAATACGTGTTATAATTATATGAATATTATTCAAACATGAATAATAGTAGGTTTGTAAAATTATAAATTTAATTAGATTTTATATGAAAAATATATATCACTGTAAAATGAACTTGTTAATGTGTAATTGAAAGCTAACTAATAAAATTTAAGATTAAATTGGTGAAAAAGATTATTGGTAGGAAGACAACAATTTACATTGATACAACTAAATACATTGAAACATACTAACAAATATTAAATACTACTGATATGCTTTATAATCTTAGTATACAGAATATATTCAAATTATAAAATGAAATGAATATTCATAGTTGATTCCGTTTATTCGAATCTTGTACCACCACATTTACTTTATCATACTTCTTATAAATACCAATTCGAATTCGAATACACCGACTAACAATAAATAATTTATCAATATTTTCATGGAAAAAAAATACAAATTATGAAATTAATAATCTTTTGTCTATCAAAGCTATAAAACGGCTTATACATGAAACCTTTACTTTTAGTATGCAGGTGACGTATGTACATATATTTCAGTATAATATTAACTAGATCTGAGGTGAGGAAAAATATGAGAAGTATAAAAGTTTATGGGTATTTATGTAAATACATGGGGCATATATGTCAATTCGTATGTTCCCATGCTTTTTACTCAAAAATAAGAGCATCAGATTCTCGAAACACAAAGCAATGGGAACTCGCACTTATGTTCCGTTATTCTATTTTACGGCCATGACGCTCGACTTTAAATTGCTTTGCTTTCCCGTTGCCTATCAAAGTCCTATGAAAGTTTAACGAGCAGCCGGAAGAAAGAGCATAGACTACTTGTGCTTTCTTCTCTTTATTTGGGTAATTGTCTTTTTCCTACCCTCCTTCCGTCAATTACTCTCTGTCTCTTTTCTCTCTCTCTCTCTCTCTCTCTCTCTCTCTCTCTCTCTCTCTTTCCCTCTTTCCCTCTCCCCCTCTTTCTCTATATTTCGCTTTCTCTATATTTCTCTCCGGCTTTTCATCTATTTCTCTTACTTTTTAACGTTTCATCTCGTTTTAAAACGTTTGCAAGGGAAGCATTTAATTGTCAAATTTGTTCGACTATTTTACATTGATCGTAAAAGACAACTCACCGCGTTCGGTAACTCTAATTGTAGATAATTCAAAATTCAGTGCTTCCAAGTTTAATTTAGCATAATAGTTTCATTCTTTTGTTCTCAACTTCATTCAGTTGTTTAATTTTTGCTGGGACAGGACTGGCCAAAGATTAATATTAATATTTATTCGCGAAAATGAGTTTTACATTCTTCGGATTGTAAAGTAAATTTACTACAATTTGCTTAACTTGTTAATTGTATTTATATAATTACTGTACAAAATCTAAATAATAATTATTAATATAAAATAAATGAATAATGTTGTAATATTTAAATAAGATATTTATCGCTTATTCTTATTGTACTATCTCTTCTTATATTTTATACAAGTTTTTGGATAAAAATAAATGTATGTACGTTACAATTTATTAGCTCATGGGAGAAATCTTAACAATTCTTATTAGAAATTTATATTCTTTCAAAACATAGTTCTTTACATAATTTTAAAACATGAATCCTATAAAATATTTTAGAACATTTATTGTAAATATAAATCGATCAAAATTTATGTAAATTATATATAACATATATTAATAAATAAATATACGTGAAGTACTAAGTAACATAAATACAAAATAAATTTTATATAAGTGTACTTACTACTTATGATTAAAATTTTTAACTATAAATTTGTAATAATTTTGAAAAATCTACTTTGCTGATTAAATCTATATTTATATTTAAAAAATCTAAGGTTTTAAAACTACTTTGGATATTAAAAATTCAATACATTTTTAAACCTCACTTATCTTCTAAATACATTAGTTTTATTTATAAGAGCAATAGGATTATTATATATAAACTATTTTTTTTAAATACATTAATTCTTTATAAGATCTAAATGAAATTTATTTTTTTTTTTGGTAAATATATTGTTAACAATTTCATATAGAAGAAAAATTAAAATATAAAAGTTTCTAAAAAAAGAAATAAACTTTGATGAAATTAAAAAAATTCTTCAATTAATATCACAATTATTTAATAGCAAGAATATTTCCACAGAGACATTTTCTATATGTTTATGCATACAAAGTTTATAGACTAATAAAACATTTACCATTTCGAATCATATATTTTTTAAATAACATATTATCGTATATTGAAAACTATAGCTGAATTATAAAATAAATATTTTATCATAAATTGCAAGTAAGTAAAATGAAAACAAAATTCATTAAATTTCGAGATAGATGGATAGTTTATAGAATTGAAGGAAAAATTAATTATTTTATATCAATGAAGTGTTATTATATATATTATTATTATATGAAGCATTAGAATTATATGTTTAAAAATATTCATTATTGCTTATTAAATTTATAGTGAAATAAAAGAAAATTGTTAAAATATTTTTAATTATAATATTTTAAAATTTGTTAATGATTAATTATCACTTTTATAAGTAATATTTAGAAAAAATTCTGAATAACATAAAAATTGTTACAGCATGCATAAATAAAATAGTATTTACTAAATTTTGAATGTTACTAAAAAACCAATTCATAATTCATGAAATTTATGAAATACAAATGACAAGATTTATTTTATAAGGAAGTTGGTGCACTTGTATTATACATTATTTACTACGACAAAATTATACGGCGTCTGTTTGTGTGTCGAAATTTGAAATTTATCCGAGTAATTGCACGATGAGGTGAACTTTGAGCTATGTTTCATATTCGTACGATTTCTACCGATTACCTGGAGGCAAGTAGCAAAATTGAACCTAATATAGTTATTATTTTTTTCATAAAACTTGAGAGTATATTCGACATTATATGAACAAGTTGAGTTGACAGAGAAATATTTTTTTTATTTTCACATAAATATTCATGCAATTTAAAAAACTTAGGATACACTATTTTGTTGAAAAATATAAAACTGCACATTATTTCTTAAAGTAAGTCAACAATAAAATCATGAATACCTTTACTACAATATATCTATATTTTTTATTTACATTTAACTGAAAATAAAATAATATCATTGAATTCCGTTATAGATACTATTATTTATTACTTTTAATACTTGAATTTACCAATTTTGATTTATTATAAAAAACAAAATTCTACACATATATTTTATTATTAGAATTTATATATTTTCATTAACTCTCTGTTTATATATATATTTCAATCTTATATAGTATGTATCTTATAAATTTAGTTTGAATCAAAGATTTAAAAAGAAAAAATATAATTATAATAATTATACAGACAAATTAAAATCCACAGTTGACTAATTCACCAAGCATTAAATCTGAATCGGTGATATATTAAATATTCAAAGATGTTTTACATTAAATATACAAATAACAATGTAGATGAATTTAAATATAATACGTTTAGATAAATTAATTTATTGTTTGTTGTTTATGATTATACATTAATTATCATAACAAAGAGAAACTAATTTTTGAATAAAAATTATAATTTGGATTATTTTATTATTTTTAATAAAATTTTGAAATTAATTAAAAATATTTTAATAAATATACAATTAAATGAAAAATTAAATTATTTCAGCATAATAAAGTAAAAAATTAATTTTAATATGCATTTATAGGAAAAGATAGTACATAAAAGATAAATGCTATTAATAATTATGTAGAAGTGATGTATTAATAATAAATTATCTTGAAAACTTAATATGATTAGTTTTACTTCTATAGGTAATTTTTTTTTCTTAAATTTAACATTCAATTTAATACACATGTATGTTAAAAATTTGCACGAGAAAGATGACATGGTATCTGATTGTATTATGAATGTACAATGAAAATCGGAAATGAAAATAAAGATATAATTACTTGCAGAGAAAGAATATTTGTATAATCCATCATAAATATATAATTCTATAATTATATTATTTACGGTAATCATAAATTATAAATTATAAAGACAGTAGATATTATTTTTTGTGTTCTCGATTTACTATATTCGGACCTCTTTTTGTTCATTGATATTTATTTATTAAATACATAATTACTTTATTATTTAATTTATTTATATCAAATATTTTATAGAATACACTACACAGATTTTTAAACTTAAAAATTGATTTATCAAAGCAATATTTGATAATGTTATTTACATAGAGTAGCCAAAAATTATAATAATTATAGTGAATTAATATATTTTGAAAATATTGTTATTTCAAACAATATCTCTTTAAATTTATAATATAGATTTGATTAGGATTAATTTGAGAATGAACTTGTGTTATTGTACAAAGGATAATTAAAATATATTCTGTGATATTTGAATATGCTACAGGATGGTTCACAAGCTTTGTTCGCCAGTATTGTTTACGTAAACTATAGTAAATAAACAAGACGACGGATGTACATAAGTGTCCAAGATATTCACGTTAGAGAACCTTGTGTACATTAAGTGATGCAATTATATTCTGCTTTAAATAAAGTACTGGAGTCGTTGATTTTGTACCACGTATAACTAGTATTACACCATTACTTTAACCTTGTTAATCCAGAATCAAAAGTGAATATTCATAGTAGTTTAAAGATTTAGAGAAAATTTGTAAGTTATTTTTAAAAAATTGAAATTGATTAGATTCTCTGCTTTAGATTCATGCATAATATACGCTCAATAATATATGTTCACTATAAATATTTGCCGAGATTTGATGTTTTAATAAAACGTCTAAAAACATGATTTTTAAGATATAATAATATTATATTTTGAGTAGTACGAGTCAATATTTATCTAAAAAGCAAATATAGATTTAAATGAAATGTATTATTAAAAACTTTATAACTGAAAGATATTGGGTTGAACGAATACTATAAAATATATTAAAAAAAAACATTAACATGTGAAGTCTATGTGATAAATATTCATATTTATGTGTTTTTATAATTTTGAACAATAGTGATGAGAATGTGAATTTTTAAAATTGAAATTATAATCATGTTAATGATGCAAATGATTAATAATTGTATTATTAAGAAATAATGGATTAAACAATTTTTAAAAAATATAGTAAAATGTAACTTATATACATGCACTGTATGACATAATGTTTGTTCATATTAAATTTTACCAAATAAAATTACTCATCAATTTAAGCTTAAAATTTATCAGATATTATATCACAACAATAAATACAAAACTTATAAAATATATATTTTATTAAACTGAATATCGATCTAAACCATTTTTTTTATGGTTATATTGATTGACCGATTCTGGTCGGTGTATGCTCTTCTTTGTAATAATATACACATTCGAGTATACCTGGATAAACTGTGATACCGCCGTAATAGACATACCTTCGTTAATTATTGTCTAGCTCATTAAGTTGAACATGCAGCAGTTCATGCTTTCGAACACTGGACGAACACAACATCAACGCTTGGCTCCAGCCAATACTACCGACGTCGTCGCATTTTGAATTTCGTGGACAACGTAATATAGAGAGCAAAAGAGGTTCATTATTCTGTGATAAATTGATAAAGATGAGAACATAATTCAGTTGTAGTGTCTTATTAAATTGTCCCTCTAATGTGCGGCGTAAATGAAAGCAATAAATTTAAAAAGTCTTAATTTCTGATACTCATTTTAAAATAATTTATCTGAATTATTGAATAGCTTGTTTTAATTTAAATAAATATTTTTTTAATTTTCAAATAAGCTTTTGTCTTTGTTAGCTACTTTCTGCTTTACAATACAATATTTTTATTTATTAAATACAGTGCTATAAATACTTTGAAAATTTTTATTCTTATTGAAAATATTAAGGGATTATTTTTTAAATTTTTTGCAAATATATTTCTCTAATTTTTGTAATAAAATGGGTCTATTTAATTAATTTTTTTATTACTTGATTTAATCATTCAGACATTCGATCCGATCTTAATGAGATTTTTTTTTTTTGTTAATTAATATATAATTACTGCATAGTGTATTATTTCGGTAAAAACATATAAATTAAAAAACTAAATATAAGCAAAATTATATTTAATTATTTTTTAAAATCACGTGATTTTAAATTTTAAATAACACTTAAGTCAATTTTAATTACCTTAATTATTGAAAATTTATTCCAATCCTCCTGTATAAATAAAAATTTATTTAAGCAAATTAATTATATATTTTAAGTTTTATTACATTATTACGACGAGAATACAATAGGAGCTTGTTTTAAACTGATACAATTGTGATATCTATGTAATTATCTTCTAATTTATATTAGTTTAACACTTTTAAGTAGTAATTTTTACGTAGTTTGATGTTTAAAAAGTATTAAAGTTTTATTATATTTGAAAATAATTTTTGTAACCCATTATTTCACGTGATACAACAATGTGATAAATAGATGATTAAATAAAGGTAAAAATATTAAAAAATTAAATATTTAAATAACATATAATAATATAAATAAAAATTTTAATTGCAATAATGTATTAGTATTTATTATATTAAAAAAAAATAATAATTGAAGCTATTAAGAGATCAAAAATACTATAAAAATATTTAATTAATTTACTTGTATTAAATTTTATATCTATTTTTAGTGTAGTCATTAAAATATTTATAATGATAATTATTTAAATCACTTAAATACGTGCACAAGGTCAATAACTATGTTATAATAATCTATAATTTTTTTGAAAATCTGTTCCCGGGAAATGTAGCTTGTAAAGCTTCTTTAGGTCGAGTTTTCCTTTTATTTGATATAATACGAATTTCGATATTGATGATCTATATCTGAGAAACAGTATCTCTAAGATCATATAGCGGAAAGCAGATTTTATTTTAGGTATCAAAAGGCACTTCTCAAAGTCTGATGAAAATTCATGACCTGAACACCGAAATCCTTCTTGTCATATAATCTTCAAGCATAAAGAATATGGTAACAGGAACTGTGATCCCCATTTCTAATATTTTACGAGAATATTTCCTTTTTTTTGGGGATTTTTTACAGTAATAAAATAAAAAAGTCACTTCTTGTAAAATGACGATAAGAAGATATTTTATGTACTCTTTTCTTTTTGTTGGCTTGTTCAGGAAATACAAGTAACTCCAGCTTTAGCCCGCTATTACTCGGGTTGGCAGCAACGGCAACATTTTTGGCGTTAGCCGTAGCCGGAATTTTAGCGGCTCTGTACAGGAAACACTCGAGCGGTCAGACCGGAAGTCCAAAGCACGCTCCGATCGTGTGCGAACCTCCTAATGCCGGCTCAACCACCCCCGTACACCCCCAGACTAAGCAAGCGATCGATGATATCGATCCCGACATTATACCCAACGAATACGGTAAGCACTTTTTCCCAACGACTTCTTTTCAACTTAACCTTTTTCAAAATGTTATGGATTGTGTTTACCAGTCACTTCGGACGTGTATTTTTCATTGCCTCATTACCCTCCTAATTTATTATTAAAGAGCTAATGGAATTAAAGCGCGAGTAAATAGAAATCAATGGAAGTTTCAACGGCATTTAATTTTCAAGTTTTTAATTTAAAAAGGATGCGGCTTAAATATGAAAAAATATTTTGATATTAAAATTAATAAACAAATAATTAATATCTACATACATGTATATGAATTTTAATCAAGTATCACGTTTTAAAAATTACTTATCATTAAATGGAATAATCTCGAATTTTTAATTTTAAAAACTATTATTTTATAATTTTCCCTTACGAAAACAGAGTTCGTTCTATTTATGTCAGACCACTCGCGTTTTCTTCTACTTGATTTAAATATCATTGAATATTTAAAGATTTTTTTATTTATAAGCAAAATAACGGAATAAAATTCAATAAATATTATTTCTATAATTCGAAAATATTTTGAAAGTTAGTTTTTGTAACAATTGTAGAAAGAAATAAAAACGATCTTTGATTGAATTGATTGAAGAAAGAATGAATTAAAATTACATTAAAAACACTTGATTATTATTCCTTTAATTTCGTCACAACAAAACAAAAGATCAATTATAATTATTTCTGCAAGATCTGAATTTCTATTATCTCCATTAATACGGCATTATTATATATTTTATTATAAATTTCAAAATATGAGATTGTAAAAAGTTCAAGAAAGTTTTTTTAAAGATGTTTCGCATGCCTAGTGATATTTAAACTCTTTTCTTCTTGTAAAAAATTCATCCGAGCATATTAAAAATTAAAGTGTCCCGGCTAATTATAAAGTAACGAGTGAAGTGATCTGGTTATTGATCACAAAAAGGTTTGAAAAGCCTGGCAAGCATGAGTATCACTGGCTCAATAGCTCGTTGCTATTTCTAAAACTCGGGGCAAACTCCGCAGGTGCGTAAAGAAATCCGAAGTCAGACGCACGCACGAGCTCATAAGCTACCCCCTTAATCGAGTAATCGACTTAGCGTTCATCCCCATGTGAATGACATGCGCTACGGGGCTTCCCTTCAAAAAACAATGTTCGCAGAGAGAAGACCCTTGACGTATACGCCCGTGTACAAGACGCCCCCGCAAAGGCGGCGCAGGGATCGCGGGGGTGGCGCCGCGTCCGAGGAGCTCAACTCGTCGCCGGAGAAGAAGCCGATGGTGCCAGCCTCGAACCTGGACCTCCACCCCGGAGACGGCGCTCTCATACCTGAGCCCCTCACCGTCCCCACCCTCGGACTCAACCACAATCACCACCAGCTCCATCATCATCTGGTCCACACGGCTACTCCGAATAGTGCCTACGGCAACTCGCCGACGCTCGCCGACTTCAAGCAGATGGCCTTCGACGCCTACAATCAGCGAAACCATCAAAATGTAAGACTTTTATCTACTTATCTTTTTACAAGAATAGAGTTTCGAACTTTTGTTGCTGTTTTAATACTTTGCTAATCGACTGATAAGGCAATTTTTCAAATTATCCTCGAGTCCGGGCGAAGAAGCTTGATCTATTTGTAAAAATATGGAAATATATTGTAAATATTTCGGAGTCGAGCGGGAAAAGTTTCTATATTATTAGATAAATATTACTAAATATAGATATTAGATAAAAGTATTATGAAACACAGACACTTAATGCATTAAAACTTTTATATTTTTCAGAAGTATTTTGTTTTATTCGAACTTTGTATCGTCTGTGGAAAATTTTATAGAAAGTTAGATATGCGATATAAAATATTGCTGTAAAGTTTTGATGTTTTACAAGAGATGGAAATCCATTTTATAAACAGATTTTCATACTTCTGTTATCTCCTTTTTCATATAGTGTAAATATCATTCTATTTTAAAAATTTTGACTCCCCGGTATTTATACTGATATATGATAAATTGAAATAGAATTATTGCCTTTATTTCAAATATATTTTCTTCTAAAATTTGAATGTAAATGCATTGCCTGTTTCACTTTTTTTCAGAAATAAGATTGCATATATTATATATCATATGTGTGTTTTACAAAATACCTTATTGAATATAGTACCTAAAAAATAATTTTATACAAAGATGTCCTAATAAATATTGAAAAATGAACAAATTTATTAAAATGCAATGTGTATGTTCATACGATTAATATCATTAGATCATTAAGTTTTATGCGCCTTAATTTTTATTTTGAGCAGACAAAACTATTATTCACAGATCTAGAAAATTTAGAACAATACTTTTAAAAAATACGAATTTTTAAAATTACTTTAACTTTGTAACATTTTCAAAAATCAAATAGTAAGACATACATAAAGGTAAAATCAAAATTTATCGTCCAATACACGAAAGGCTATCATGATACCATAAATCTCTTTGATATAACACTTTTCTGAAAAACTAAATAGAAATTTCTTTACATAATTTCGTTTTTAAATAAGTAAACTAAATAAGATAATATAAGTTATTTTTAATTTACTTTTATATAAAATATCATACATATTATTTTTGGTACTTATTATTTTTTATTTATTATTTAATTATTTATATATAATTATGTTATCTTGAAATATTCAAAACCTGATTAATCATAGTACTCGTATAATAATTATTTATTTTATAAATATGTCATAAAAAAATACATGATAAGTTTTTAATAATAAATTTTTATGCAGATGTAATGTATTTTAAATAACTTATGATATGAAATTTAAAAATAAAAATGATTTTTTTTGTTTCTCAAGCTATTTCTTTGCTATCATTAATAATCAAACGATTTTTCAATTATTAAAAAAAATTATTTCCCATAAAATTATTTAAAATTATTATTATTTTTTATGTATTTAATTAAAACTTTTTGTAATCATTACAGGATTTCTTATACATTTTAAGTTATTTACAATAGGTTGAAAATATTATCATTACAAACTATACATTATATAATATCAATATTACAGTTTCATAATGTTTAAATAAATTCAATGCAGTATTATCCAAGTATGATGATAAAAAAAATTATAAAAAAAATAGTAAAATAATAGTCAAAATTTTTTTACGTTATACAATATAAAAATCATACAAAAATTGTATACACTGTACATAATTTTAATAATATTATTTTTAAAAATAAACTAGAAAATTTTTAATTTATACGTTAAATATTTTTTTTATGTAAAATTTTTTTTTTAACATAAGGGAAATAAATAGATTTTATTTTTCTAAAAATAGCACGAAATATATTTCTTTTTAGAATTTCAAAACTAATGAACAGTGTTGAAGCAATTTTTGTAAAAGCTGCAGCTATAACTGTGGCTGAAGTTTTTACCTTTCAAATCATTTTAAATATTTTAATTTCCGTTAAAATGTAGGCATACAAACAGGAAAGTAAACGATCGCTTAGAGTCATCTTTTAACTTTTTAGTTTTAGAACAGCCTCAGGGTTATCTGCACTTTCACAAGTTTAATTACCTCTGAAGTTTTCTCGATAATTTGAGAATTCAGTCTTTAATGTACTTTCGCATCTTTTTCAAAATATCGATCTGGTTTGAATAGTCAAATATGCTAGTACTCCTTCATATGCCCAGAAATCAAGTGCTTTATTTACCACGATTTCCGGACACTTATTTTAATTTAAAATCAGTTATGTGTACTTTTAAATATATTTATTTGTTACAAACACTAATTTCAGCTAGAACGTTAAATTTTTAATTATTTATAGTGGAGACGTCACGATGAACTACATACAAATGTTTTTAAAAACAAATACTATTTCGGCAATATTTTTTTAAGTTTTTAAAAATTTAACTTATAAATAATACTAACACAAAATTTTATTTTTATGGTTTTTTTTCATTTTTCATTGTCTATAATCTCAATAAAACCATTATGCTACAAAAGAGTAAAAATAAAAATAAAACATTGGAAACGAGAAAATCTATGTAACAAATTCGTGTACATATGTATTCCGTTATATATTAAATAAAAAAAAAAAAAAATTTCATTCAACATTATTTTATTTTTACATCCAACTCTATTCTTTATTTTACTTGTTCATCGACAAATTAATATTTGACATTAAATTTCTCCACTATTAACTTGTTTCCACTATTAACAATTAAAGGTTAAATGAATTTATTAGTAACAAACAACATTTGTAAATGTCTCAATTGAAAAGTTGATGACACTACACGGTGTGGAAAATAATTGATAAATAATATTTTTATAATATTTTCATTAAAATTTAAATAAAATAAATTAAAGATAGAATAAATAATATAGTTGTTTTATAAAATCGTATTGTTCCGTTTGAATTACGTATATATTTAATTAATTACTATAGGGATTAGATAATGTAACAGCCCAAAGAGAATTACTGCTGACCGTTTATAGGATTTTGTAATGGTAAACAAAAGAATATGAGTGACATAATTATTGTTTTTTACTCTAAGACTTGAGAAAAATAATGCGTTATATAATTATTTAAATCCGTAGTTAATCGCTTCAAAAATTCAGTCTCACTTATTATAAAACTAAGAGGACACATCATCAACCCAACTCGAGAAAAAAAGTCTAAATTTTCCAGAATCGTCTGCATTTATAATCTCTAGCTGATGCCTCAGGTTGTCCTTCTCCGTTAGTCACATCTCGTACACCATCTTGTGACTATTGTTATCAGTAACTTTTAACATTGTATCTTTTGTGTCATTCATTGTCTTTCAAATTTATCGAAATTCTCATTCGCCCGCATTGAGATATCAAATATTTCGAGTTACGCATTCTCGTCCCTGATTCGCGACATTGAATTCGCGAGTCGACGTAAGACGATGACGTACGTGACAATATAAATCCCATTCTGGATTTCACAATCTATCATTCGACTATTTTATAGACAATTCAATATATCTCTTGTTGGTTGAATTATAAATATTTTATTTTGATAAAATTCACTTCTTTTAATTTCCACTTATTATTATCATTCTCCTCATCTACTAAAGAATTTTTTAAAACAGAATTCTCTATGAAAATCTTATATATTGCTCTTTTAATTTCCGTTTCGGCTGTATGGTACGCTCATTCTGAAATAATATTTTACTTTTACAATATTGGATTAAATTAGCATTTCTTTATCTCGTAACTGTATAATTTTTTATAGTTTTAGCTTCCTTTCTCATGTTCTTTCAAAGCTCACATATGCATCATATATAAGCAGACCAAATAAATATTTTATATTATTCAAAAAGCCTCTTTAGATTTAAAAATTTTTTTGTTAAAGAAGGAATATTTGAGCTTCTAATACCATTTACTTTATAAAATTCATTTCTTTTATTAAAATTTTTAAAATAGAAAATTTATTGCTTTTGAAGCGAATAAAATATATTTTTTTATTATTAAAGAAGCTTAATAAAGGGCACTTTTGTCCTTTCGATTTTATGAAACACATTTTACTGTTGTATAATATTTTAAGGTTTAAATAAAATACAAAAATAAATTAAAAAATGAAATTCAATAATCAACAATTTAAATTGGTAATGTATTTTTAAATTATTATACATTCTTCGTGTACGGAATTACAAATATAGAAACCTCATTCTTAAGCCCTGTATATTTAGTGGATAGCCCAGATAGCCCAGATAATAAGCAAAAATTTTATTGCATTATATTTCAGGAAAAGAAAGTAAAGTCCTCTTGTAATTATTTATAATATTTACAGGTGTATTATAGTCTACAGAGAGCGAACAAAGGGATTTCCACGATGACTCACAGGCCTGTAACTTCGTCAATCTCTGCTCACGGTAAGATTCACCAACCGGAAGTGGTCACACGTTCTACCCGAATTCAAGAGAGTTGTATATAAAAAAAATTTTTCCAATATGTGCGTGTCTAGATTCTCGAACGACAATTTTATGATGAATTGCCACAAAAAAAGATCGATCCATTCAATCATCCAAACTAGCTTTTTGTAAAAGCAAAGCGAGTATTGCGTAATGAAAAATTGTTGATTGTGTAAATCCAAAATAGAATAATGTTGGATGTATTAAAATCGTGTTTGCGTAAGTTAAATCATCGAAACTTAATTGTTGTTATGCGAGTAAAATTATTTTCTTTTGTTTGCAACTTATCATGGAGAGAAATGGTATTCTTATTAGAAATATGAATTCATTTTTCGGTGATTTCTTATCGTGGTTGGATCGAATAAGCAAGCATTAAAAATTAGCAAATAGTATGATTTTTTTAATAAAAAATCAAGCAGAACATTATTTTTAACAAATTTTTTATAAAAACAATCCACTACATTTTATTATTAATATAAAAGTTAGTTTTACTAATTAAATAATAAATAATTTTGTATTTTTTTAAAATATATGAACCATAATATTTGATAGACTAGACCATGATAATTTCTTTTAGAAACAATAACAAAACATTTTTTTACTAACAGAATACTTTAAACTATAATAGTTCAATTATAATTTCTTCTTTATTTTATCGATATTAACTTGTATTTCCTATTATTATACATAAATTATTATTATAAGTACGAATGAATATTAAATACAATAAGATTCTGTGATTTAAGGATGTATTCTTAAAGAAACAATTTATGACTCATGGTATTTATTTATTGAAATAAATATCTGAATCTGGTTTTAATGTATATTATATAAATATTTTTTTAATCATGTCTATAAAAGAAAATAATTCTGTAACATTTTATACAAAGATTTTATAAAAATTTTGAAAAATGTTACTGTATTACAACATAAACATTTTTATATTATTTTACAAACCTTTACTTTAAGTATATATTTCATTAAAATGTATATAAAATATTGATTTGATTGAAAATAATCATCGCTATAAATAGTATATATAATAGAAAATATTACTCTAGTTACCTAGTTCTAGAGAATAAAGTAACATTAGAAGACCATTTTTCTTCATATAAGTTTAAATTTAATTAACACAAGAATAACAAAATATGTAACTATAATTAAAATCATTATTGATTAATTAATTAATTAATTAATTAATAACTAAAATTATTATTCTACTTATTAGTCCATAATTATTGTAGAAAGATTGATCCATATTCATCGAGCTTTGCGATTTGTTCGCTTTAAAAAATGTTCACTAATTGAACAATAATAGTCAATACATTCATTACAGCCATATAATTGCCAAACACATTTTCAAATTACCATTGATTTATTTGCAAAAATTTACATATCTTACAAGGGAATCATTTATTCGGAAAACTATTCATGAAAAAAATTAGTTTACATCTTGTTGTTTAAAACATCTTTCCGATTGATGTAATCATAAGTGTGCATCACTCAAAGTGAATGTAAAAATTTTCAAATTGATGTAACAATAACTTATAAAAGTAACTTGATTAGAACTGTTGATTGTTTACTTGTACAAAAAGAGAATATATATTAATAATACTAATATATATTATAAAATAATGTAGGAGAATAAAAGATGCAATTGCATGTCTTCACTAACAGTTGAACAGAGAATCAATCTATCATACGTATCATTTTTTTTAAATTTTTATATTTTTGAGAAATCTTCCTGAATCCATATCTAGTATAGATAAATATAATGTATGCGTTATAGAAAAAATTCTTTATTCTAAACTCTCTGTTACTAAATAATTAATGTCTATTGCAACACCAATAAAAATCATTTCAAATATCTAAATATTTATGAATAAAATAAATGCAGAATGCTAATGTAAAAAATAATGCAACTAAATCAAAGTAAAATTACACAAAAAATTAATGTAAAATAAAAATTAATTTATTTGTAAATTAGAATTAATTCATAACTACATTTTATACAAATAATAAAATATAAGATACGTATAAATAATATTAAATATGTATCTTTTTTCCCCTCATATTTTGCATTAATTATTAATGTGAAAATCACAAATGAATATATCTATTAATATAGTGGACGTTGACATTATAAACAAAAGCCGCATTAATAATGTTTTATAAACTATCTCATAATATGTAAAAAAAGATGTTCATAATCAAATTCGGGATCATCAGTTCAAGTGTTGATATCAGGCGACGTATTATTGTGAGTAAAACCACCAATTTTCAAATAATCCTCGATTATAAATAAACAAATTCACGATATTTTCATTTCATTTGCGGCGCTAATGCGCTTGCGATATATCGTTAGTTCAGTACTTTCCCGAAGTACGTGCAAAAGGATTTATCGTCCGATTTTTCAACTCATTCGATCCGCACACACACGCGCACGTACGGGCAAATGCACAAACACACTCAGCGCCCGGATTGACGGGCATGCAAAATCCGAAAGCGAGAAAGAGAACAAAGTGCCGCGTTGCTTTCATACGTGGTGCAGCCGGCACACGAACACACCCACACCCACACCCACACCCACACCCACACGCAGAATCGGTATCGCATCTCGAGATGTGTTTTTTTCCATTTGCGGATCTGCATTGAAAAGCAACACAACGCCATAGTCCCAGTTTACGGGAGCATTCAATCACTGACTCTTTCAACGATTCACTGCTTCGGTTGACTCGCAGTTTTTCTTTTCCGCCCACTTCGCCTCCACCGAGGATGACAAGGGATGCTGGCAAGGGAGAATTTAGCAACGTTTGCCTCGGACCCCAAATGGTGATCGCGATCGGAGCTCTCTTTTTGAAATCTTTCTCTACCCATCACCCATCTCTGATTTGTCGCCAGTACGTAAATTGTGTTTCGGGAGGGGGAGAAAGGAAGAAGGAATATCAAATTCCTCAACCACGGACTGACTATTCGAGATAGCAAGTCCTGGGGAATATTTTATTCGAGGAATTGTAAAGGGCGGCTTTCATTTTCTCAACCTTAACCCATTGATTTTTTATTTTTTATTTTTTATTCATTTTATTTTTATTTTTATTTATAAGACACTTTACTCCATGCGTATACTGCAATTGTACTATATATTTGGATTAAGATATAGTGAGGAGTACAGTATTGTACATAAGGATTATCATAAAAAATTATCCTACATACGTACAGTTCTATTCATACAACTTTAAATATTTAGCAGTAAACCACATCAAAAATTGATACTTGTTAATGAGTTTTTCTTTTCTTTTTTTTTTTACCCTTTAAAATTAAAATATTTTTCAAAAATTTAAATTGATAATTTAAAATATTTATTTAATTATATTCTATATATACGTACAACTACAAGTAAATAGTGCTTCATAAAATATATTATATTTGTTTATCGAAAAACTGAAATTAAATTAGAAAAATATTAGGACCTGTTCTTTTCCATCTTTTCTCTTTAGCAATTTATGATGTTATTTAACGAATGTAAAATAGTATGATTTTATTACAGTAGCTTGTATATTATATATAATAAATAAAAAAAGTTAAATAAGATTCATTATCATATGCTACAAACTTGAAAATATAGAGGAGAGATAAAGACAGAAAGTAAAATAAAACAGAGGGGTAAAAAAGAAAGATTTAGATGGAAAGAAATAATGTAAGCACTGCATTTCAATAATAGCTTCAAGTAAGAAAAGATACATTTGATACATATTTTCCTAGAAAATTCGTGTAACTGAACTTTTTTATCACTTATAAAATTAATCCTAAATTTTATAGTAAATAATTATCATTTATTGTCCGACTTATTACATACAACCACAAAAATAGATAAAAAAATGTACATATAAAAACCACAAATATGACTACGTTCCTTAATTATTTATTAAATTTGTATGAAGATTTTCTCTGTTCGGCTCACGAGGGAGTTATTCACTTGCAACTTTCTCTCAATTGACGTTCATACTTTTATGGTTCATATGAGATTATTAGTTTTTGTAAAAAGATTTTATTGTAAATAGACTCAATAGAGTCTCGTATTAAATTTATATAGGTGGACCCATATTGCGGTAAAACATGTTTTCTTTCTGTCCGTAAATGAACGTCCAAATGTAACCTTTGCAACACATGTTAAAACATTGAAGCACGAGAATGACGCAAACCGAGTAAAAAATGCGTATGAAAAGCGTGTAATATATTATAAAAAGATATATGAATAAACGAATGAGCGTTTTATTTGTTTTGCACAAAAAATTTTATTAATTCAATTCACTGACCTAGATGAATCCTTTTTTCCTTAATATAATCATTCTAATTGGTAAGGATAAAATAAAAATATAAATTTTTTATAAATACTTATTTTATACACATTCAAAATTAAATAAATTTTATTTCGTTAATATTTTCGTTTTTATTTCTTTATTATTATCAATATGAATGAATATATTTATAAAGTTTTATATTGCCTAATGTTATACCTTAAATAAATTTCAGGATCTTATTTATTCATAAATGTACAATTAAAAATATGGTAAGTAAATTATTAATAATGAAAAACATATAAAAAGATAATAATAATGAATATTATATATAATTTATGAAAGGAAATAATTTTGTACATAAAAATTAATTCATACTCAAGTTCTCAATTAAAAGAAAATTGTTTAACTTAACTGATGATTTTATACATATTTTTATAAAAAAATTAGATATCTTAATGAAACATATCAATTGTAAACAATAAATTTAATTATATATAAACCAAAAAAAAGTTTAATACTGTAAAAAATTAAAATATTGATTAAAATCTGAAAAAAATATAATAGGGAAAATAAAAAATTCTTTTGGATCCTTACTTAAACAGTAACATTTAGTTAAGGCTAATTAATTACTTCTGAGGAGTTAACTTTTAAAATGTGCAAATATAGGCTTATTAATCATCGAAATTTGAGAGTATAATAAGATTTCACAAGATATTCTACTCAAGATTTTAAAAGTAAATTTCAAGAATAAAAAAATAAAAATGTCAAATATTGACCCATTCTTTTCTTTATTCCTTTTGAATTTTAAGAAGCTGATCAAATACTTCAATAATACTTAAAAAATCAGTAACTTATAAGTTATCGTATAAATATTATGATTTTATAATATAATATATTAATATATAAAATTTAGAAACGTAAATAGTGAGATAGATGAAGGAATGGCAATGAAAAGAGAATAAAAATAGAAAAAAAATGTTAAAATTTTAGTCACATTTTTCAAATATAAAGGATTAGAATAAAATTATTATAAATTACAAATATTTATCGATTGTTAATTATATTTTATAAATAGAGAAACTGGATGGTTCCATCTAGTTTATTTCTTCCTGAAGTACTCAACTCTCTCTCGACTAAATCTTGAATACTCCAGACAGTTAAACTAAGCTGTCGGAAATTTCTCATTTACTGGTACTTCATATTCGAGATCATATGCGTTAGTGTTCAATAAAGCAAGATTATAAATTATTTAAAATTAAAATTAAAATTATTCAGGAGAAAAATTTATAAAATTCATTACTCGAATTACATTGGGAAAATTTGATACACTTAATAATATGTATAAGTAAACTTTTAATAGATTACACTCAAAATATTTGAGGAGCTAAATAGAATTTTAATCTATCAAATTATTTTATCAATAATATTAAAATATTTTATTACTAATATTAAAATACTTCAAACTATGATAAACTATGCATATACTGAGATAAGAAATTTGTCAAAGCACATTTTTAAAGTGAAGAGTATTGTATAATCATATGGTCTAATGCTACATCGTTTTGTGTATTAAAAATTTTAACAAAATATAAAAATTAAAATTAACTTATTTAATTAATTTAAAACATTTAATGGATTAAAAATTACAAAAAGTTTGTATAATTGTATATCTTTTATAATATATATATATATATATATATATGTATATATTTTTCTATTTTGTTTCCTATTCCTTCTAGTTATAAGTCATCAATATTTTTAATATAATTATTATTTGTTATATTCTATTTTAGTCTCTTCAAAATTTCATGTTACTTTCGTTATTTTAAGAGTATTTAACGAATTAATATTTTGTTTTAACGTACTACAATCATTGATAACTGTAGATAAAATGTAATTTTATAACTAAATGTAAGTTCTGCAAAAATTTTAATGTTAAACTTTTTTAAGAAGGAAGTAGTCAGAAAGAAACAAGTTTCCTTAATAATTTTGACGTATGTAGCATAATACTGATTTAAATTACTAGGCAATATGCGCTAATCATTTTAAAAAAATTCAAACAAAAACACATAGATCATTTAAGCCTACCTTTCAACCTTTTGCAGAAACCTTTATTCTAAAACTTTAAATTTCTAAGAATAATTTATTCATTGTGCTGAGATTCAATAGTTTGCTGGGTTGAATAAATTATTCAATTTTTTCATTTGCATTTCGAATTTAATCCAATATCAATTCATGACTTTTCTTTCCAGTTCACTATCAGATAAATATATATATTACTTAATTATTATTTCTATGGACAATCTTCAAAATTGTTAAACTTCTTTTAAATCTTCTTCTTTCTCTTGAAGTTAAATTTGCACTACTGGCATTTCGATTAGTAAAGTTCCCATTTTATCAGTTCCCACACTTTTAAAAATATACAAAAAATGATGAATTTTTAAATGAGTTCTTAAATTATAAGTTCAAAACTGCAAATTTTTTTATTATATTTTAGTTGATAATGTAGAAAAAATTTTTTCTAACAATATTAATTTGTACTTTACAACAATATTATTCAACCTTATTGAAATTCGTTCATAATCTTTTTTATAACTTTTAAAAATATGGCTTGACATTATTATTTCTTAATATTAATTTATTGGTTATGTATTAATTATATCAACAACAAAAATCTGTTACTATATAGTTATACGAAATAATTTTAGCTATTTAAAAAATATCTATATATATGTGTATTCATAATTCTATTATTTTATTTTTTCAATATCACGTAATAGTTAAATTATTCTTGTTGATTAATTTATTTAGGAAATGTTAATTAATCACAAATAAATAAAATTTAATGAAAAGCAATTTAAAGAATAATGATACAAATATAAATTGCAAAGTCTAGCAAATGGTTTTACGTTTATAATAGCTAAAATAAATTTTGAACCTTTATTATCTCATTAATCTCTGAAATCTAACTTAAGAGAACAGTACAAAAATTAAATTTATTGTTGTCATAAAAAATTACACTCACAAAAATTAATCAGTTTAAAAAAAATTATATTTTAAACAAATTGTATGTTTATATATTTGTACATATTTTAAAAATTCATTTAACGATAAGGAAAGTTAATTGCTTAATTACACACATTTTCTGAAAAATCAAAAATAAATGAAATTTCTAATAAAATTTTTAGTTAAAAAATATTTTATAACAGAAAATCAAGTTAAAAATGTTTATATGAATTCTTTATTTTAATAAAACTATTATAAGTTCTTGTGCGAATTGAAAATTTTAAAATAAAAAAATTAAAATTTTAAAATAATTAAATTAAAATAACAATTATTGAAATATATCAAATATTATTTTCCGATAACAATTTAATATAAATCATTTCGTTTCATAATAAAATTTAAAAATGTTTTAATTTGAATACAATTTGTATTAGCAGGAAAGGATAAAACAAAGTATGAAGTAATAAAACAAACTTAAAATTAAAAATAGTAAAAATTTGTATTAATAATATTTTATAAATACAAAAGAAAAGTTTTTATATAATGGAAACAGGAATTGAATATTCAAATTTAGAAAAATATGTAAGATAAAAGATTGATAAAAAGAAATATATATAATATTATTGTTTAAAATAGCAAGTAGTTGGATGAGTCAAGGGTCACAGCTGATTCCTAGGGATTATTTATCTTTTACGTTTTAAAGGAATAATTTAATTGTTGTTATACATCACTACTATAAGTAAGGACGGATACAGGACGCAAACCCATGAAAACAGGAGTAGAGCAATGTCGCAAAATAGTCAAGGTGGTCAGTTCTCGACCAAACCCGTGTTGTGGTTTTATTTCAAGATGAACCAGCTTTTACTATGAAGTATTTACTATCAAGTGTAGTGAAACTACATTCATTTAAAAATGGACTAACATATAGTTCTCATCAAATAAATTATTTCGAATTCACTGTCTTATAATTTACCAAAGGTAGATAAGCCTGCGCGCTCTTTCCAATATTCTAGTGTCAGCTCGAGTGACAAATGGACACTTCATGTCTCATTCCTTAAACTATCTTATCATTATACCTTTTTATTGAATTAAAGCTATTTCAATGCAAGCCCGCCGGCAAAAATATGCTGTTTTTTCAAATTGAGCCTGATTCTAATTCACGGTTCGTTCTCTAGATGGCGAGCATCTTCCTTACATCGATTTAGCCCCAGCGAAATACTGAATATTCAAACTTTGCATTTATCACATTATTTGCCTCTCATTCTCACTGATCGTATGTAGCACACATATGTGAAATTATGAGCAACTTTTACATTCATTATTATGCTTCTTTCGATTTATCGTGGATAGCACATTTTCGACTTATAGTCATCATCTCAAATAAAGTTAGATAGTGATTCATATTATTTAATTATTTCAATTTCTTCTCGCGTTATCAAAGCGCTTGCACTTTATTCGCTCTCTTTTTCTCTCATCTTCAATAAGATAAAATGGTGGTCCGCATTATCTATGTTTTATTCATTTCATAATCTTCGGTGTAATTACATTGTGATTTCCATTGTGAAATTATATCAGTATTATTTAAATACCAAGTCGAATCATATAATTACGTTAGAGATGATGGATATTAAGAAAGAGCCACGCGAATATCAAAATGATAAGGTAGACAAATAATGAGTAATTTAAAGACAAATATAGATACTGTAGTGTATAATATTATACGAACGTCACTAGGTATCGGTGTAGCTTTACATGTACAATAATGTCGAATCACTAAATTGAATACTATCAATTGAGTTTTTTAAATAATTCCATTTTTTTGTAAATTAAAATATTTAGTTCTTCAGTAAAATATGTTGTAATCTTATTTATTTCTCTGCTGACCCATTCATTCCTGATTGGATTTTGGACTCTTTTTTTCTTTTTGCGGGAATCAGTGCTCTTTTCGTAACTCTAAAATTATGTAATATATATTATTATTATACATTATAAAATGTAGTATATTCTTAAGAATAATAATTTTATAATATTCTAACTAATGATTGTATATTAATTAACAAAGTATATAATTAGAGTTATAAATTTTTAATTGTATGATTAACTTACCCAAACGGCAATATTTTAAAACATAATTCACCAGTATTTATTATATATTCAAGCTCTAATAAATAAAACAAATAAAAGCAATAAATCCGAACTAAATTATACCCAAAATGAAATTACGGCATTCATTCAAATAAGAATAGGACGCACCCGTAAATTTATCTTTACAATGGACCAGCGAAAATTTGTAAAATGAAGACGGTCGGGGTTAGCGAAGGATCCATGGGGTGCTACACACATACATACTACACAATCCACCACCATTCCTAGACAATCTCATGTCGTGATAATTCGAGTATTTTAGTTGAATTCTAGAGGTATTACATTATTTGCGTTCGCGGCGAACCCTCTTCTCCCTCTAATACACAACCCGATCTTGTTTATCCTAACTGCTTTTATTCTACGCCATGAAAGGTTTTCTCTAGAGTTGTTTAACCAATCAGAAATCATTCTCTACATCCTTTTTTTTTATTTTTATTTTAATTTTTATCTCTAAGTCATTAAGGATAAATCAATGTTACATCAGAATGATGTATTTAGATGATAATTTATCAATTTTTCGCAATTATACTTACATTGCTCGTTATAAAAAAAATCAGATTTCATTTACAAGTCGTAAATATGTTATTTTTATCAATGATATGAAAATATACAAAAGTAATTTGTATCTATTAGTAATATATTGTCTATAATTTATAAAATTTCTTTTACATAAAACAGTAAAGTCACTTATACTTATAATTATGAGTAATTATATTTGTTATAATTCTGAATACTAAATACTAGTAAATAATATAATTTTATATTCATAAAAATATTGACTAGTCTAATAAATTAACATGGAATAATGTATTGTTGAATTATTTTTTAAAAAAATTAATATTATTATAATTTTTAAAAAATTCTTCATTAATAAGTATTTTAAAGTGAACATGTGAATTATCATCACTGTTATTACATGAATTGAAAATATTTGCCACATTACCTTAAAAAGCAATTATTTTATAATTATATTTATTGTTTAAAATAAGATTTAAAATAGAAACATCACTTAAGTGCATTACATTTCATTTTATCGAATAACTAATTCTTAAAACTCAAATGTAAATATAAAAGTAGTAACTTACATACGAAAGATCTTTTATCATAAAAAAGATAACGATATCATCATACAAGTAGAGTAACTTCTGAACAGAAATATAAAAATAGTATCACAACAGATCAACATATATTATAGAAAGATATGAAAGAAAAGCATAAGTTTTTATCATTTTTTGAAACTACTATACAGAGAAAATTGCTACATTCGCCATGGTGTAAAAAATACTTTTACTTTCAAACATATATAAATATTAATAATTTTATGAATATAATTCATACAGTCATATTTATAAATGTCAAAAAATTTAAATTAGTGTAAAGAAATTGCTATTACAATAAATATTTAATCAAAAAAATTTCGTATAAATTACAGACGTTACTTTTGATCGGTTAGATGCAAATAAATAAAATAATGATATTAATGTTAATATTATTATTAGTACTATTGTTCTTTAATTTTTTTTTGACGTTTCAACAAAAAGTCTACGTAATATATTATTTAATTTGGTTTATCTGTCTAACAATATCTGATGAATATACTGTTATAAATAAATTTTTGAAGAAGAGTAAATAATATGAAGATTTTAAATTCTTACCAAAGTATTCACATGGGTTTAAAAAGTTTTACTCGATTGAAATAGATCGAATTTAAAAATTCTTTTATCATTGAAATACTTTTTTTTTTAAATATACTATAAATAACATATCATAATTATACTGATATATTAAACTATAAATTCTTAATTTTATCAATAATTGTTATATTCATAAACAAATATTATTTTTCCAACTTTTGACTACATTTTCTATTATTTAAAATTCATAACTGCTGACCGTAATTTTTCGATTCCTGGTCAAAACTTCACACTCAAAAATTCAAAGTCATTTTATAACAATTTATTTTACTTTATCGATTCTTATAATGAAACATTTTTATGCATAGCATTGGAATTTTATACTATTTTAACTAAAAATGTTAATCAATAATAAAATGTGAAAAATTCAAATGAATTAAAAAAATAATATTTTCCTGATAAAATATATGCAGTTAAAAAATATAGTACATTTAAATTTGACTAATCTTTCATTTAAATCTGATTATCTGACATTTATTAATGTATTTTTTCTTTTGGTATTGGTTTTGCAAGTTAAATAATTTTTCATATTTACACAAAAATAGTTTTACATAAATGATACAAAATGTAAAAGAATATTTAAAAAATTAATAAAATTTTATTTTTAATATAAAAATAAATAATTTTGTTGATAAAAAATTCTACGTAATATATTTCACTAAGTAGAAGAAATGTTATAAGTTAATATTATGGTTGAAAAATTGCCAGTGGTTAATATTATATAATTAACATAAAAAAATTGATTTTTTTTTTGATCTCTACATAAATATACAAGTTAAAATTGATTATCTTACATACATAGAACATGAATTTCCCAAAAAAGCAATACTTTTCAAATTGACTCTAAAAAACGTTTGCTTTAAATAAAATATGCGATACATGTGAAAAATAAGTTATAAATAAAAATTTTTTTCGATATACTGTAAAAAAAATTACTTCTAGATTTTTTATTTAATATTATGCAATTTAAATATATTTTACGATTTTCATTATTACAAATATTAAAAAAAGATTGTTTTAAATAAATTGTTAAATTGTTTTAAATAATTAAATTTTAAATTATAAGTATAAATTATATAAGTATAAAAATAAGTATAAGTATAATTAGAATTATTAATTGTTTGAAAACAAAATAATCTTTTCATGTTATATTTAAAATTTTGTAAAAAGTTATGAAAAATGGTACTTTGTGAAATAAATCGTTTGGGAATTAAGCAGCATAGGTTCATTATATTATAAATGCATACTCTACAAATTATACATAAATATTAACGAACCATGCAAAAGCGTTAATCTATATTACAAATATAGAATTGAAATCAAAGTGGTACGAGTAATTATAATCATAAATTTCTGTAACCTATGTAGATGTCAGGCAACTGCATATAAAAATAAATATTTATTTCCACGTGATCTATAGACTTTTTTTAATATAATTTGCCTTTACGAATTTCTAAAATACTTTCGTTTACCAAATAATTTTATCAAATTTAAATTAAATCGGTTTAATTGTTGGATTTGTTATTTTCATTGTTTTAATACTTATATTCGTCCATACACTCATTGGGCTAATTTACATATTTAGTTTTCTCTAGCGGTGCATTTCATATGATTTAGATACTCAGTCCTTGTCCGTAGGCGGAGTAGGTGTCTCATTAAAACTCTGGGGCAAATGAAAATCTCGACCAAAACGTTATTACAGTTGTAAAACAATTCTCCATAAAATATACCCACAAATATATTAAATACTCAAGCATTATCAGAGTGGAGGTCATCGATTAAAATTTAATTACTATTAAAATTTATTGAATTTACACGGTTGTATTAACTCCTGGAGATGCTCTTGAGTTGCTTCTTTTTTTATTATAAGTACGACATGTAAGGACTATTGCTTATAATACTTCTCTCGACTAGTACAGAGTTTCCTTTCGTCTAGAACTTGCTTCACCTCGAGTGGACCTGTTGCATGGAAAGCAAGGAGTTTAGAATATCTAGCAGTTGAGTGTGCTTCCTAAACTTCGAAGACTACTTCAAATATTAGGGATCGATGTTGTTATTTTTGAAGATGATTGTTGAACTCCTGGAAACCTAGTAATTATTTCCCAGTTCATAATTTAATTAACATCTATATGCTTATTGCACTATAAGTCTATTACAATACTTTATTAAGAAAAATTTATGATTTTGGCTTACGGAAGCAATTAGATATCGAGTGTTGCATATAATACGTATATATTAAAATATCTAGAATGTAGTTTATGTAATTTAAATAAAATTTGTTTTTCGATTAAATAAAGATCGATTTAAATAAAAATAATTATACTTACAACATAATTTTACTAATAGTGGCTACAGTTTTTCTTTATACAAATTAAATCTTTATTTTTATATTTGATTGCATATAGATAAGATATTCTACCCTAATAGTACTTATCTATGCATATAATAAAATAAAAAAATTATAATAATTATATTAAATTTATAGTTAATCAAACATTTAGATATTATATAATTACTTCAAATTTTATTTTCATTATATTCATGTTTTATTTATTAACTATTAATTGATTAATCATATCTAAGGTAATAAAATGTTTTAAGTAGGAGTATAATTATATTTTATAAAAAAATAAAAATAATCGATGAAAATATCTAATATTATTATTTTTTATCAAAATTAAAATGTCTCTAGCGAAATATCTTAGAAATTAAACGAATTTAAATGATGACAAAATAAATCTTTTATTCAAGGCAGTTTTTTTCATTCATTATCAATTTCACTTTAAGCAATATTAAATTCATTATATTTTCATTACTTTTAAATGTAAACATTTTATCACATTTCTCAAGTAAAAATTTCAGATCACTCGACATAATGATCTAGATCATTGTCAATGATATATTTAATAGTTTATTAACAATCCAATTAAAAATTTATTTTCCACTGTCACGTTTATTTATAATAATCGAAATAAGTTTAAACGTTTTTTTTAAATTATTTGTGAAAAATTCTCAACATGTAATACCATAAATATATATATATATATATATATAAAAAATATAAAAACACTTCATTGTAATTATATAGCCATTATTTTGATATAATATGGAAAAAATAAATTATTAATAAGAATGAATAAATTAAATACTTAAAATGAAAAAAAGACTTATCCGATAAAGTGTGAATTTTAGAAAACGCCAGAAGCTCTCATGTAGTTTGTAAGATATTGGACGACGAGGATAACTGCGATTGCACGCTGTCGGATGAGAAAAGTTTGGATTAAAGTTTTTGTCATGAGCCAAAAGTTAAGTAATGTCACTCGAAAAGAGAAGAACAAAGATATAGTTATAGAGAAGTAAAATAAAACATAAGAACGCTTACAGTTACATACAAAATTCGAAATCCAAAGTGATGATTTTGTCAAACTCCGTGCATGAGACGTTTTCAGTACTGTTTTCGGTACTGACGATTCATTACGAAGTTTTTGTAATAGTTGGTTGGTTACATTTCCAACAAAACTTTTAACCACGACAGCTTTTTTCAATGCGAAAGTAATAAAAGAGATTTAGAAAATTGTTCATTATTGCTGTGAACAATTTTTTACCCACCACGGTTGTAATAAAAATTTTTTGGGACACTTTTTAAGATATTAATTATTTCTGATGTATAATTTAAAGTTTTTTATCAACTTCAATTTAACGATGTTATGATTAATTCTTTTACTCCCTACATAAATAAACAAGCATAAATAAGTAAACGTATTTTTATAAATAAATATACATTATTTATTTCTTTAAAAATACAAAAATATAGTTTCGTATTATATGTCCTATTGTTATTTCCATATTTCAAATTATAATTATGCATTATTTAAATCAAATTATTATTTATAAATAATATAAAATGAAAAGGAATATACTTGACTTGATTTAAAGTATAATAATAAAATTTTCACATAAAAATTGAATGTTATAAAAATAATGAAATATGAAATTTACATTTAAAATTTTAAGTATTATGTATATTTATATAAAGTTAATAAATTAACTCGTAACATTACTAGCTATGATATTTTTATCATATAATAATAATATAATAATAATAATAATAATAATAATAATAATAATAATAATAATAATAATAATAACAACATGAAAAAGCAGAAATGATAATATGACCTATAATAGAATTATATCATTCAAATATTTATTTATAAATTCATTGTTTTTTAAACTAAATAAATATTAATATATTTCATCCTTGAAACATAAGTTCGGTTTGTACCATTCCTTGCAAGATATTATAAATTATTTTATAAAAAACTTATAATCTATACAGGTGTAAATTATATAAGTATAATCAGAAATATGTTAAACGCTTGATATCTCAACAAAACAATGTTTTATATCTATAATAAATATCATGTTTTATTACATTGATTTATCGTCTTATATTTACTGGTCATTCTGTTATACTTTTAATAATAAAAAAGTTGGATCGTTAAAGCTCCGTACAGCTTAAAAAATTCATAATCAAATTACAATTTAAGCATGCAAATTCGCGAATGTGTGCATAAAAATATCTGAAAAATGTAGGATAGAAGAAAAAATCGTGGCCTTAATTCGCCGACTCGGTTCGGCCCCAGTCACTTTAATCAATCTCGGAAAATTGTGAGAAAAAAGGGGCAGCAGCAGTCGGCGGTGGGTGGTGGGTTGGGGGTTGGGGGTTGAGGGGAGGGGTTACGCCGAGTGCCACTGCACTGCCCCCGCACCCTCCGCACGAAATACCCGACTCTCGTTGCATATTTATGCCCGGACCATTTAAATTCGGGGGTCGCACTCCTGCGGTTGTTGTGCCCACTCGATGTCGCAGCCTCGATACACAATCACCGGCCTCACAAAGCAAATTGGCCGGCCATCCGCCACCCCATTTTCATCCCTCTTTTTCATCCCTTATTATTCGAGTCAATCGCTCCGAAATCACGTGCGAACCCGTCCCCGAGTCCCAGCATCGGACCGAGTAAGCGTAAAACATTGTTCGCCCGTGTCCGTGACGAAGAGAGAAGGAAACAATTATAGAAGTGAAAATTCTCCCGGTTCTCTGAGTAATGGCAGCACTCTTCTCCACGTATATACGTATCTTTAATACCGGAGGTGCGCGAGAAGCACTTAAAGGCGCTTTTACGCAAACTTGCAATGACTACGACGATTCACTACTTATTCGAGCCTCGCAAAAATGTATATAAAGAGGGCGGGAGGGAGAGAGATAGGAGACGCACCCCGGCAGTAAATAGCATTAGCAAGTCAACTAGCGCTTTGGCTCTCCCGGTACTTACTTCTTGAGATTCGAGTTAATTTATACAAGTGGAGCACTGTAATGCAGTTATGCAGTTACAACGTTTCGGTTGGTCTTAGTTTTGTTGGCAGTGTTTCACACTTTTCTTTATACGAGAGAGAGAGAGAGAGAGAGAGAGAGAGAGACTTACTATAGACTTACTGATAGAAGGACTGTGGCTGAAATGAAATTGATAAAAATTAAAGAAGGATGCTGGTAATAAAGGAAAATATAGCGGGCGATATTTCCCTTGAACATGACATTATAAAATGGATCTTATTAAGAAATAATTTTATAAGACAAAGGATTCTTTGTTCATTTCGGCCTTTTCAACCCCTATTTTATTTAATGGAGTGCATTTTTTTTTTTTTTTTTTTTTTTTTTTTTTTTTTTTTTTTTTTTTTTTTTTTTTTTTTTTGAGAAAAAGGTTAATTTGTTTATTATTTTTATAAAAAGTTTTTGCAAAGAATTATTGTTAGAAATTGAAAATTAAATGTTAGCATTTTTAATATTTTTAATACAATCAGTTCATACGATTATATTAATATTTTTTTACAATGGTAGATTTCATTTATTTTTATTTTATAATAAATACTAATACCCATCTGTAATTTACAGACACTGAAATACATTTAACAGATGTTAGACGTGATTTTTTAATAATAAAAGAAAATTTAATTTATTATAACTCTTTTTCCTTACAGGTATCATAAAAGAATGCCGTTAAGAAACACATGGTTGCATTCCTCACGTACAGGTAAAGAGTAAGGATAAAGTAACGGTATGAATGCAATTTTTTTGGGGGAAAACCAACTTTTTAATAGACGGATTATGTATATTTCTAAATAGAATTGAAAGCCATAAATATATATAACACTCATACACTAATTCTTTTGGGTTTAAACGAGTTAATTTTAAGTAATCTTTAGAATTTACGGTAACATATTTTAAACACTCATTATAATCTTGAAATCTTTTAACGAATATCTAATTATTAAGTAAATAAATTTTTTTTTTTTTTTTACTGGTTATTATTTATCAATTTATTTATTTACATTTATAAAAAGTAATGGTTAAAACCTATGAAAAGAATAATAATTCTCAGTCGACAATTCCGTTTGTTTAAAAAAAACGGTCATATTAATAATTAATAGTTTTTCATTGGTACAATAATAATTTATAACCACTCTATCTTTTCTACTTTAAGAGTAACAAAATCATTTCAATATAAATGTTAAGAGGATTTTCAGATTCAACTCAACTGCAAGATGAAACTTAATGTTATGAACAAGATGAGTATAAATAGTATGTACTAAATGTAAATGTTCAGGATTAATGTAAGTTATAGTTTCTCAAGCTGTCTTTTCCTGCAGCTATGCAAATTTAATAGAGAATCAGTAATTTCAAAGTTCTATTCTTGAAACATTGTATTACAATAGTTCAAATGTTGTAAATTAATTGTAAGCTTCGGTATATTAATAAAGCGTAATTATTCTATATTTGAATAATAAGCAATACGAAAAGGTACGACACGACCATAAAATATGTATTCTAACGGAAAATCTTTCGTCATTTTAGGTCTCCATTGTTTATTTATTGTGATTTTATGTGATTTCAAACATTTTGAACAAAGAGGAAGGAAAAAATGAGGGAAATAATATACAATAAAGTGATCATTGGTAATTCATATTTAAGCGCACAACAAAGCGCACGATTTTTTTGTTCGATCACGTATGCTTTAGATTTGTATTATAGAAAATTGTCGGTAAACTTTTCAGTTGAATGAAACGGAATCATGGTACATAATATTGTGGAATGAGCTATGAAAGTGAATAACGCAACGAACGAGACAGCTTTTCCGAAGTGCCCCGATTTTCCCTCGGACTTAAAACTTTTCTTCTCTTTTTTTAAGTAAATTTGATAAAATAAAATTGGTTGAGTATTATAAATTATTTTTTTTTCAACACACCTTCATCACTTTCCTTCTTTCGTATGTACTACATATGTAATATTCCTTATTTTCTTTTTTTTTTGTTCTGCAATATCGTATATTTTATAATCTACAATACCATACTAAAAATAACATAAAACTAACGAATCTAATATTGTCAAAATTTTTAATAAAAAAAATTAATATAGTATATTTAAAATAAATTTTAATATAATTTTTTTTAATCATCTACATATTAAAATTAAAATTTATATAAAATTTTTATATAATTATATGAGATTTACAATTGTAAAATAACTAATTCATAAGATAAAATGTTGAATATTTAGGATTAAACACATTCACAATTTTATTATTTAATATATCGCTATTATAATAATTGTTTAGTAGTAAATTGACTAAATCGATGTTCTCTTTATAAACTAATATAAAAATATTTGTAAATTATTGTAAGAATTATTAAAATTGATAAAAATTCAATGATTCAGTAATTTTATTATGTAAGAATGTAACAGAATTTATTTCGTATAGCTCGTATAAAAGATGAATATTTTTATAAAATAAAATTATGACTGTTAAAAAGTTTTTATTTTGATTTTTCATAATGATTTTCAAACAAAAAATTAATGGAGCTGATTTACTATTTTTTGTATAAATCTATCTTGTAAAAATTTCACTCAAATCAAGTTAAATGAAAACGTTTGAGCCAGAGCCGAACAAACGATAAAAACCTACTTAAAACTCACGACCAATCTAAAAAATATGGGATTGATAGTGGAAGCAAGTGATTAATGAAAAGTACAAAAATACGAGAGTTTTAAGTGGTGCCAACCAGCCAAAGCAATAAAGTCGTTACATATTACGATATATTCTTCATCAGCATAATGCTTATTACCTGTTTTAATTTATCTTGTACGAAAAATCTCAAATGAGAAATGATGAGTTAGCGTTACAAGGGAGTCTAGTGTTTATACAGGATCCCAATTCCCATTACTTTACAAACGAGGTGATTTCCGTGTCACGTAGAAGGCCATAATGTTAACGACCGTCTTAATTTATTATTATCTCTGACAACATGACTGGAGAAGGCGGCCTCGACGTCGAGACCGTCACTGTACTCCGCACTCTTGTCAACATCTTTACGTCTCAATATGTCAACTGTTCAGAAATTTACTCTCATTTAATACACTAACCTCCATGTGAGATGTATATAAATTGAAATTAGCACTAGTGAGTTTTTTTTTTTTTTGTGATATATGCGTGTTGCTTGTTTTGATAATCTTAAAAGATTAGTACAAGTGCTCTTTATAATTTATTCATTACCGGATATTGCTGTATAAAGTTATTTGCACTAAAGTTAATGAAAAATCTCCATAATTACATTGTAATGTGGAAAAAAATACTTTGTTAGTTGAAGAATGAAAGTGAAATTTTAAATTATTTATTACTTTTCTTCGATTTGATTGATTTCTTTTAATCGAAAGATCTGTGCTTAAACAAATATTTTGAATATTTTTTCTTTACACAATTTTTTAAACAAATATTTGATTTTACAATTTTTTTTGTTCATAATTTGACTACTGTATTTTGGAGACAATTTAAATCCATTTTCACATTTCATGTAATATACTCTGAAATAGTAAATATTTCAATTACACAATTGTTTTGTTTATAAAAACTTTATAAATTATGAAACATGTATATATTTCAATAGTGATGGATGTTGATACAAAATTCACTAGTAATATTAATTTTTTTATATTTTGAGAATACAGATTTCATCACTCAATTATTTTTATAAATTTTTAATATACACCCACAAGTGATTTCAGAAAGCGATTTGTAGTCCATTTAAATAGATAATGCAAATAATCCAATAATAACTTATCGTCAGCTTAATTGTTTCTACTAAATTAATATTATCCCAAACATTCACATATTCTCATGGGAAATTATTAGTGCTTACACAAGTTTTTCATAATAACCATGTAAACATAAAATCGAGCATCCTTTCATATATTGTCTAATATAATATAACAATCGTAAATTCATACACGTAAGTGCTAGAAGTCGTGAGGATGATCATTAATTACCTTGTGACATATACTACACGACTAATAAACTAAGATCGGATGTAAAAAGAGAGCTATAGGAATTACACGTACTCTTATCTCGATTTACCGAGTAGATTGTGTCTTTAACGAGGAAATTTCTAAGTTTGGAAATTGCTTTTTAAGAGTCATACATGAGAGCATAACGACAATATTTAAAATACTATCGGGAAATCGGTTATATTTGGTACTAAATTATACGAGAACTATCTTGATAATATAATAGTCGATAAAGGTACGTCATGTGAAATAAAATAAATAACTATATTTATACTATTACTTTATACAGATATAGACAGATGAAGATGTCGTAGTGGAAATTTATAATGAAAAAGTTATAAAAAATATTGATTAAAACAATCACACTTACACCTTTTTACTGAACAATTGATACAATATAAGAAGATTATTTATTGATCGTATTCGCAAATATATCTATTTTTTTAATATAGATGAACTTAAAAAGGGATCAAATATTTTGTTTGATTGCGTTTAATTCATACATTTAAAAATTATAAATTTATTAACTCTTTACTCCATGGTAAAAGAATTGATTTAATAACAATGTAGAATATAAATTTACAATATTTAACTTTTAATATAAAATATGTTATTTCATTAAATAATTTCAATTCGCCACATACTTAATATTTTTAACGGTACCTTAATTTAAATTTTAGATAATGATATGACTTTAATATTCATTTTACCTTTCATTTACTATTACATTGTTTTTATTTTTTATTAAGTTTAATCGTTTGAACACTAATGTATTTTAAAGTATTTAAAAAAAATACAATTCCATTATATGCAATGATTAAATGAATACAATGTTTGTATTTGATACAGAAATCTAATATTTTATTTAAATTTAAAGTTTTTTAAAATATAATATATCTTACGAACTAGAAAAACAGGTTTCTCTATTAGTCGAAGGAAAAGGAACCCCTATAAATTCTTTTCCCAGATTAATAGACAAAATAATCGAACTATAAATCTTCCGCAAAGAATTATCATGCAAATTTCTTTTATTTCCAGGGTCGCGAAAATATTCGAGACAATGACCGAAGTCATTTCTGATAAAAGAATACGAGCTCACCACCGCAACCGCGGAAAATGGCTTGCGTATGCTGGAGCATTAGTAATTGCATAAAGAAAGAAATGAGGAGAAAAACTTGTGTAGCGTGGCTTCGCACTGTAGATATACACACAGATTAAGAAAAGCGGCACTGAAAGATTCGGTTCTGGAGCCTCTGCGAGTTTAAGCCGCGAAGAAAGTAAAATGATAAAGATTTTCTTTGCAAACTCTGGAATAAGCTGGGGAAATAGAGCGAGAAGGAAAAGCCGAGAGTATATTGTTTCTCATTTTTCATTTTTATTATAGCTGTTTGAACGTTATTACAGCATGTCCACACTCTTCATCTAAATACAGTTCGCATTTCTCTTTTTCTCCCACAGATATTAATCCCTCCGACTCGCTTTGATCTACAAAATATATTTCAACATTTTATTGCAATTCAATAAAATCCATTTAAGCGTGTACGTAAATACTAACACCGTATTACATGTTTGTATTATCATGGGAGTTTCATCGATAGTCGCTTGCTGGAATATGGCTAATATTGCCTGTATTAGATAAATGGAATTTGCAATACTCATAACTGAGACAGGGATTCCCCTGTATATACTAGTTATAAGCATGCGAGCCTTTTGTATGCAGATTGAGATTCAAATTGTAGCTAATATTTGTTGATTAATAATTATAGCATTGTTATGGCAAAATGGAGTTAACAAAAATAACTTAAAAATGATCGAATGATTTCATTATCACAAGGTTTACGTCAACATTTTGTTGATTGTTCAATTGTGCGGCAATAACATCCTCTTTCAAGCTTTTTTTCATTACTAAAATATTAAATACATTAGACGAATATACAGAGCACAGATATCGACGTAAGTGAAAGAACTAAGAGGTATCCCGACACCGATATACTGATCAAATATTCAAAAACAAGGGAGAATTCGGAAAAATTCCTCCCTCGTTATCCGGCATGCTCTTTTTGTTTCGTAATTTTCAGAAAAGTCTCATGGCGAATTGTTGCTAAAGCCATTAAAAAAGTTCAGTCAACTCTGATTTCGCCTAATCCATTAATTGATTGTGCATCGAATGGCAGCTACGGTAACGACGAATGAAGAAGCTTACGAGCTTTTTTTAATGACCGCGTTGATTAAATCCAACGATACATAATTCTAAAGCAAGCATTATAAGAAAAAGAAGCATTAACGAGACATTATAAGGGAGGGAATGATAAAGAGGACATTTTTTTCACTCCTTAGTGCGAGGGAAAAAGTGATTATTATTTTATTTCATACGGTTGGAGCTCTTAAAACTCTCATTTAACCTTCAGTAGGGGTGAGCCGAAGTGACCTGGGAAAAAGCGGCAAATCATTTTCGGCACCGAGACCATTCGGAATAATTTCTGAAGAATACATCAAGAAATGAAATGGAAAAGGAAAAGACAGGGAAAACCGGAAAAAGAGGAGGAACATTGCAACGCCCAATCATTCCTGCATTTTGCTTCGTATGGAGTGTCTACAGCTCTACGACTAAGTGCGTTCCGACATTAATCCCCTCGCCATATAGTGAATATTGGTCTCCCACTCCACTATTAAATCATGGCATTACAACGATTAACTTCGACTCAGACTAACTTATAGTCCCTCTCTGGATTTCTCCTACTCCTCTGATTATACACTCGCTCAGCTCTTTCTCACCTGTACGTAGGTGTATTACACATTCATTGTCGGAGTGTGGAAAGCTCTCTTGAAAAATATTGATTTACAGTTTGGATGCTTTTTCTGTAACAGATGTGTGCAGTCACACACACAAACTCCAACTCTTAACACGGGAGTTCCTCTTTTGTACAATTCTTCGACTCCCGTAAAAGGATCCGCAATATAAAGGAGAGTAAAAAATATATTTAAAAAAAAAAGATTTTTTCTTCTCGTTTTTTTTTATTTCACTCGGAGAAATAGGGAGGAGGTTTAAAAAAGGGGTAAACTGCGAGCGCTAATGGCGTGATTATATACTCGATGTACCTCGCACTGAAAGGAGCACACGAGAGGGAGCGAGAAAGAAAGCCATTCGTTATTTTACGAGGGATCTCAGAGCAATGACCGAGGAAAGTAAGGGTCGTTCAGGTGACGGCGGTGGCGGCTGCCCAGTGGTTTGCTAAATTAGGGAAAGCGAGCGGAGTCCTGCGACACACACCCCCACCCCTAAACTCCACGCTCCCCCTGTCACCCTCCAATTTCCTCTTGGCCTTGTGTGCATATGTGTCTAAATCGTTTATTTACGAAGGGACTCCGGGAGACATTCGTTGTTGAAAAGAGAAGAGAATTCAATTTTCGGTTAATTAAGCTATAGTAGTTCGTTAACCCATTTTGGAATGCCGAGGACACATTTCGGCCTATTTTTCAGTGTCCTTTGGAAATTCCGGAATTCTTCTCAATTAATAATACTCACCGTTGAAGGGATTTTTTCGTAATTTTATTTCCCAAGTATTAAGGAGCTATAATAAAAGAGAACGAAAGCTGTAATAAAAAAGGAGATTCGGTTCTTTGTTAAAAAAAAGTACTGTTTTGCGTTTTTGATCAAACGTATTGTTTGTCCTTTAAAACAAAAGCTATCTAATATGACACAATATCAATTACTAGAAAAAAAAATTTCTTTTGACCTCGTATTTTGCATTACAGAGAATCCCTATGCTGCTCACAGATTGTAAAGAATTACATTTCTTTTTTTTTTCAAAATTGCTTGTTTGGAACTCGCCGGAAACCTTAACAAATCTATTGATTTACTTCAAATTTTAGTTACAATTTTAAATTACAATAGTTATAAAAAAATTCACGGAATACTCTTCTTTTAATTTTTACTGAATAAAACTTCCATAGAAGCTTCTTTTTATTGCAAAAAAGATAATATTTATTTTAAAATAAAATTTTGTTTTTTATCTCTTTTTTACATTCAAAATTGAAGACTATATTGCTCTGTACATAAAGCTATAAAAAAAGATGAGCAGTACAGATCAGTTAAGAAATCTATAATGTTAATAAAAAATATTCATTAACTAATAATTATTATTAATATATTTCTTTTGGTGCTTATAAATATAAATTCATTTCCTTAAAAATTGCTCTAATTTAGTAATCTTAATAGTATAGAGTGGTAACATTACGTTTTAAAGACAAAAAACTTTAACTAATACAAAGTTTTTCTTCTTTCTTTTGTACAGCAATGAAATTTCAACTTCTTACTCGAAATTAAATACATTTCGTGCAATTGAAAAGTTAATTTAAATGAAATATTTTTTAATATATTTCGTTAAATAGTTAAATATCAATTATAAGTTTTTTACATGATAACTCAAACATAAATATATATCTATATGGATTTATAATTTATATGTTAATTATTATCTAAAGAAAATATATCATAAAATAAGAGAACATTTTTAATCAATTCTACCTTTTACAATCCTCATTAATATTACAGATAAAATATATCAAATGTGTATACATAAAGAAAATAATAAATAAACGTATTAAAATAATTTATAATACGCTCATAGAGTAAATTTCGATTTTCGCTTTATTTTAAATTGTTTCTCCTAAATTATCCATCTATAAGTCATTGTTATATTTCGAATTTCCTTTGATTTCGGTCTTTTGAAATACCTTGATCCGGTAATTGATAGCATTATGTGCGAATATGCGTTCCTTAGCAAACTCTTCAACGCATAATAAGTCTTTCGAATGAATAAATTTGCGATGATTTCGAGAAACCATCTAGAAACTGGTCTCAATTTTATATAACCAGGCGTCGGAAAGGAACAAGTATTTGACATATAAATGGTAGAAAGAAGATAATACAGGAAGAAAAAGAGAGATAAGGGGAGAACAGGATAGATAGCAAAAGAAATTGGTGAAATTACTTCTTTAGTGAACGATCAATCTAACGATTTCCAATTTTCAGTGATAAATATTTCAATATTAGTCGTATTTCACTATTATTCGAAATATTGCAGTTATTAAGTTCAATTGCTTTTATATTTATATGAAAAATTATATCTGTACAATAGATATAATAAGCAAAGATAGCATTAGAAAATTAAATTAATTGATAAAAAGTATACGTGATCGGTTATAAAGTTATTTCGAAATATTATTATTCTTACTAAATTTCAGTATAACAATATTATAACAAATCTTCATTTATCAGTTCATGTATTAATAAGTATTAACTGTAAAAACATTAAGACATACATTATGTTTTCTAAAGTTATGTTAACTATTTATTAAGATGTATTCATGGATTAAATTTTTATATAAATATGTTTATTACATATCATTTTAATGTATATTATTTTAGTTATTTTAATACACAATCTAATGAATACGCAAAAGAACCGAATAATCTTGTTTAAGTATAAAATAAAATAAATTAAGCTAATAAAATTAAAATAATTTTGTAAATTTGATAGACTTTAGACGATATCATATTTAATTAATTTTTTTTAATTATTGTATAATTTAATTCAGTGTTAGAGAGGACTGAACATTAAATAATTAAATGTAATTTATTCTGAAGTACAATTACTTAGATTGATATTTGATTATAATTAAGAAAATACTTATAAACTACAAATCTTTGTTCATATAATAGTTTGTGATATTTCATCTTATGTCATCTGTTAGTGGTAAAGTGGAGCAAGTTCTTGCAAGTCACATGCATATGTGTAACTAGTAAGTACTTCTTGTTCACGACTCGAAAACAATCTAATTATGAATATATAATTACAAATTAATTGTAAAAAATATAATAAAATTATTATACAAATCTGCAATATAATTTGTAATTTTATGTTATACATACATAGTTAATATGTATAAGAGAACGTCTATTCTGACAATAATCATATTTATATAAATATTATTATGTAAAAAATACTTGTAAATGAATATCATTTGTATTTTGATGCAATATTATAGATATTTTTTTTTTTTTTTTTGATAAATAGCACAGCATACTTTCTCTAATGTTTAAAAATTATACATTAAGAAAATGTAGACAATTTATTATTTATTGTTAAAAATTCGGATAATCTATTATGGTGATATATTAGTGCATTAAAGAACGAAAAATACTGTTTTATAATTAAATTGATTGAAATTTATATTCGAAGTTGCGATCAATGAGGCTTTCGTTTTATGTATTCTGTATATAAAATCAAAAGTTGCGTATCAACACAAATGATTACTCGAAATTGAGCATGATTTGCTCGTTTGGTAAAATCTAGAAAGATTACTTGAGCAATACAGAAATACCAGGGGAAAGAAATCATGGTAAAGAAAAAAAGAAAAAAGAAAAAAGAAAAAAAAAGGTAAAAAGAACGTGAAAGTGTAGCTTTTAAATATATTGGTGGCTGAGATGATTAAAAGAGCAAAAGATTAGGAGACATTACTCCGTCCCTTACTGGTATCGTGATCGATGTGATGAAAGCGAAAGTGTCAGAGACAACAAAGAAACATAAACGAAAAGTGGATACTAGAGCATTATTACGGTAAAGAAAGGAGAAAACATTTCTTGGGAAATGAGATTACCTCCCTCGAGATAGAGATCGGCACGATTAAGAAGCCTTTGACTCGGAAAACGCAACATAGGAAAAGGACAAAGTGGTTAACGTTGAGAAATGCCTAGACACTGAGGACGTGAAAAAAAAAGTCTCATCGAAAAAAGATGAAGACCACAAGGAGACCAAGAAATATAGGGGATATTACTTTTTATGAAAATTGTTACCTTAAGCTTCGGTGGCTCTGCTGCTCAATCCTTTTACGTGTTTATTTTAGCTTTATAACACTAAAACAAATTTAGTCTTTCCTTTAAATATGGCTTTTTGAAGAGATTCTCAATAATACTTAAAGTGTCATTTTTTTATACTCTATAATGAGTCATCAATATAATTTATATATCGCCGTAAATTATTTTAAAGGTAGATGCTAATGTTACGATTTTTTAGATACGAAATTTTTAACAGCAATATTTAAAATACAATATTCAAAAATAGATTTCTTTTATTTAAATGAATACATAAATATAAAAATAAATGTATATTTACAATCTTTTTTTATATATTTCAAAATTTAAATAATAAAATATTTATGTATTGTTATATTTACAGTATCGTATAAAAATTTATAATAAAATATTCGATTCATTTTTCATTATTATTCATGTTTTAAACAAATGTAAGAAAATGAACTCGGTACAGACTTCTTTTTTTGTTTCACATTTAAATTACCATTAAAAAACAATGTTGAGGAAGATTGATTTTTTTCAATATTTAATGAAATTCCTACAGGTCAATTTGTATTTAAATATAAATTAAGATACAGAACAATGCTTTTTTTAATTTAAGTATTTTAATTACTTTAACATATAACTCAATTTTTTTCAATAATTATAAAACGTGTATAAATTTTACAATGTTTTATAATGAATAAGAAAAAATAAGGAAAATATGGAAATTTTTTTTCAAATACTGTCACGAGAATGTTTTTAACTATTATTTATTTAAATGTTATATATAATAAAGAAAAAAAGTTTGCATGATATTTTTCAAAATACGTTTATGTTTTTATGGTATTCATAAATAAGGGTTTGCAATTTGGTTAAAGATCGAAAATCATGAAAGTGATAAAATAAAATGTAACCATTTTTACCAGTTATTATTGATCCTCATAAATAAGAAAACCTAATGGAGCTTATTTCTTTTAAATTAAAAATAACTGAAGCATGATTATTATCCGAAGCAATATTAGAAAATTTATGAAAAAAATTAAGAACCTATTTTGGTTTTCAAATAAATGTTAAAAATGTTCAATACAAATATGAAGAAAAATGCATATCATATTTGTATAAACGGAATAAGAAACACTGATCGATCATTGTTATTAATATTATTGTTATTTAAATGATAAAATGAAAAAAAAACAGGGATGAAATAAAAATAAAGGTAAGAAACGAATAAAGAAATAGTTGTAATAAAGGTTGTAGCTGCCCAGTTTCTGGCATGTAATAGCTTATTCGCGTATTTCAAGATGCCAGTTTACGAGGCTCGGAAAAAAAGAAAAAAAATAAAAGAAGTCCTCGAGGGTGTGGTTTAGATTATTAATCTCTTATATATCTCCGATGTTTTATTTAAGGAAAGACGCAAATAGAACAGGAACAGCGTAACACGCGAGTCTTGAGCACTTGGAGTTCTCGTCAGTATTTGAAGAAAAGATAGAGAAGAAATGAGTTAAAGGAAAACCAATGGAACTGGCATTGCAATTTCCATGCTTTTTTCAACTAGTATTGTATTTAAAGAAGGAAAGAAAATACACTCAAAATGTTAGAATCACGCGATAGCGGTATTGAACTCGTAATGAATAGACCCAATGAGAATTCAAATCGGGTAAAAAGCTTCGGAAGAAAATTAGGAAGAAATATATTAGCATATGTTCAACTTAAAATTGCAAAAGAAAATAATTTAATTGAGCAACTAGCCGACGTTAAATTATTGTTCATTATAATATTTTTTTTTTTTTTAAGTAAATGTATATTCGTAAATAAAGGGCAATTTATTAATAATTATTACCAATGAATACGTACAAGTCTTACTGCACATTTTAAAACATTACTGATAAAAATTCGTATATTATTGAACAACGAAAGTACAAATTATACATATTTGACTTTATAAATGCATTAATTTTTAAATAAATCCATACCGATAACCCAAATAACTTCTTAACGTAAATTTTATATTAGTGATTTTTGAATAAAATTTACTGAACTAAAAATAGCCGATGGAATTATTAATTTAAGAAAATTATTCTAATGTACTTTTAGAGAATTAAAGCTCTGAGATGTCTATATTTATAAAATGCAAACTTAAAACAACAACAATTAAGGTAAAAATACAGTTTTGTATTTCTCATTAATCGGATATTTCAAAGTACCCGTTTAAAAAAAAAAAATAAAAAATAAGATAAGAATGCGAATGCATCAAAGTGCTCTTTTTGAGCTTTAATAAGCATTGACACACTGCGAGATAACCCATACATATATCCAAGAAAATAAGAAATCAATATGAAGCCGTTAATAATTTTCCATCATCAATTTATTTTCCGTTCGATTATTCAGCATTCGATTTCCATTTCACGCCTCTGTTATAATTCAATATACACCGGCATTGACGTTCAAGACGGAATTTATTGGGCGCATCCGCATCTTTGAGCAGCGACAAAAACCAACTTTTTCCTTTCACCTCCTCGAGCAAAACGCGGTCGCGTCAATCTCACTTAGATGCGTTTCATACGAAATGCGTTACCCACTGAGGATCGCCCTGGGCGTCGTTTGCAAAAGGTCTACCCGATCGCGAAGTGGTCTTGGGGAGCGGGGATTTCCTCGCGGCGCATTCTATTTCCGTGTTGGCTAGACTGATACGCGTTTAACGCGCGCTTTTACATTTTTTTTTTTTTTTTTTTTTTGTTAATATGTTGCTGACTTGACTCGTTTATGAATGAAGTTATAGGGTCACATTCGGTTATTATGCATTTATGCCTTCCTGGGATCGGTGGTAGTTGGTAAGCGGCTTTCCTGGAATTCAAAAAACTTGGTCAATGAGATAATCTCGAGCGCGTAAATGCAACGGAACTGTCTCTCGTCAAAATTAGAGGATTTTTTTTTAATTTATTCCAAGACTAATAGATACACACTGTGAGTATTAATCACGTTTAAAAGTTCGTAGACATTTAGTGGATGTTTTGTAAGTTGCCAAGTATATTTCATAGACGAGTTAAATCAAAGTTTCGTATCATCATTAGGAACTTTATACATGCTTACTGTTAAAATATTTGCCAAGGCATTGCCTCTTCAATAATTAAAGCAAATATGAATATTCAAATTTTGTTATTACAAAAATTATTTAACATAATGTAAACTTTATATTCAGCGAATGCATTTCAATCTACAGATAATGAATCCTTATTTTTCTGTTATGTCAAGGCGTATATACCTATCGATACGGTGCAGGTATATTATAACAAATCTGAAAACAAGATAACCGGATATTTGCTTAAATCAGCTGGCTATTATAACCCATAATTTATGAAAAGTTTAGTTTAATGCAGGTATCCTGTACATAACTCATTATACCAAAAATAAACTGCGGTGTGGAATAATATATAAATATAATCTTCCATACAAGTTTAAACATGACCGCGGACCGCAATAAAATTTACCCTTCTTAAGGGTTATTAGTATAACCCTTAACACTTCTTTTGACAATTCACAAATAGATTTATGGAGCACTAACAAATTTTACTTTATAGTGAGTCCATATGCTTGTTGCTTCCATTTTTATTCCGCCGTGTAATAAATCTGTTTTTATATATGAACAAATTATAAATAAATAAAAAGGGTACATTGTATTTTTGAATACTTAAATATATATATATATATATATATATATATATTTAAATTTAATATTTACGTGTAATTTGTATTTTGTATGAATTAAATTAAAATATTTTATACTATAAATAAATACTTTAATATTAATTTACATTACTTTTTATTATTATACAGAGTATAAATAGAACACACATTTAAAAAATTGATCAAAGAGCATTAAATAAAATTGTGTATAATAGATTTATAAATTGTATTGATAATTATAATTGTATATTATTAAAATAGAATTTATTTGTTGTAAGATGCGATAAAACATATTTTTATGTTTACATAAAATTAAAATATTATTAAGAGAATAGGAAATATTTTTACAAAAAATAAAGTTTATATTGCATATTACTAATTATACAATATAAAAATAATAAACTATTTTTGGAAAAGAATACAGAATATTTTTCTTACAATAACTACATTTTTTAAAATATAAAAAATTGATATATATATGTGAATTATGATATCGGTAGATTTTAAAAATCATTAATAAGAACCGATTAATGTCTTATTTGTAACGGAATTTTATTTTGCTTCACAAAATAACATCTTAAAGAAATAAATTTTTTTAAACACCAATAGTTATACTTATCCTTGATAAAAAAATCATACAGTGTTAAATAATAAAAAAATCAATCAATTGATAAAACTTCATAAATATGTGAAATTTCTGATAATGAAAGACAAAAAGTATTTATAGTTTCTATTTAATAGTTTATTATTATTTATTTAGGTATCTGATCTTATCAATCACATTGTTTTTAATTACTAATTCATATAATTAATTTAGAATCTCCGAATTTTCACTTATTATTTTATTTTTTTAAATTAATTATAATTATTAAAATAAAATAAATTCATGAAATTTCTTTAATTTAGAAAGTTTTAATTTTCTACAATTTTTCTCATATACATGGTCAAAGTTTTACCTTTGTGTTTGAATAAATTATAAACGAAATTAAATATCTGATATTATTGAGTTTTACTTAACATACAATTATTCAAAGAGATATAATTTAATTATTAAATGTATTAAAATAAACAAAAGCAAAATAAATATATTAGTTAATTATACGACAAATAATTTTGAACTGTTTAATTAGTTAAATTTAAATTTTACAAATACACTTTGATTATGTGTGTCTACATAGAATAAATACAGCATACATGCATATTTATAAATATCTTTTTTTTTATGAGTAAAAAAAGTAATTGTATCTTAATTGGAAATTAAATTTATTGTATAATTATGTATGCTAATAAGAAAGTAAATTATTATTCAATATCTTTACTTACTTTAATCACTAATTTATCCCATAATAACAAATGTATTTAATTTAAAAGAAAAAGAACTTAATTATATGTTGTAACTTATTACTGTTCATTATGAGTGATTTGTAAATGATTTGGTAAAAGTTTAATTCGTAGATATTTATAAAAAATCGAAGTATGTGCAATATTAATTAAAAGATGACCAGTATCGTTTTAAAAACAACTTGTTATTGCGATCAATTTATAATTTCACTTTCTCAATATTAATAATTAATTGTGAAAATCATAATCGTATATTATAAAACACGAACCGAGTATAACTACGAATCGGTGCAGTCCGTTTAAGTTTTTGTCTCTGAATGTGAGAACGTATGTCTTCTGGGATGTCGTGGTCTTTGTAATCCTCCGATGAACATTCGTAAGTACATGGACCCAGAATCCTTGAATACATCTTCCTTCGATTCCTTCAAGATGGTACACACGTATCTTATTGGTTTTGTTCTCGAAAAGATCCGGTGTCCACGAAAAAAGTCTTATGTTCTGTCTTATCAAGATGTCGTATTTAATGGTCCTGAAAAGATGAGATTACTCACTATGAAAAAAGAGTTACATTTAGTCTTCCGACTAAGATAGTAGGGTAATTTGGTAATGTCTATTTTCGGTATAATTATAACTAAATGTTTCTGCACAAATTTATTGGTGAGCTTATCAGTTCCTCAAGTTTAGAAACAATGTCTAAATTATATCGCCTTTAAAGTCATTATGGAGATTTACAATTTAATTGATTAAAATCATAATTTATTTTCGTAATTGAATTATGAACCGACTATAAATACCTCTTTCCCATTAAAATATATCAGTCTGCTGCAGAAGATTGACAATGAAAATGCGAATAAACATAATTGTACTTTTGCGCAGAATCATATCGGATAGTAATCCTTTCTTCGACACTTCCGACATAAGATTTATTTTTAGTAAAGAGTTAATATAACAGTAATGATTTGTGAATATGAAAGTGTATTTTTATTTGAATTCAATGAAAAATGAATATATTAATAGTTGAAAGCTTTCAAACGAAAAAATAGGTTTTAAATTTCAATTGTACCCGAACAAATTATTTTCTCAATTTGACATTCAAGAGTTACAGTAAAATAATGTGAATTTTTGAAAATTATTTGTTCAATTCAATTTAGATCAACTAACTGTACTTATAAATAAATAACCTGAAAAAAAATATTTTTTTAATTTAAAAATATATAATAGGATGAATATGAATCGCTGAAGCCGTACTTACTTGACAAGGCTTAGATTCATTCAATTTATCGGGATTGCAGTATATGGTGGTTTATAAAATATTAATTAATTGTTTTAATGGATATAAATTTATTTTAAATATAATAAAAATTACTATTTTGTACTGAAAGGTGAATTTGAAAAATTATTTATATTTAATTATTATTTTAATAATATTTTGGCACATATTGAATATCTGTCTTTTTTTTTTTTAACTTCGCATTATTTTAATTAAGCAATTTTAGTGTAAATTTCAATTGATTAGAATAATATATATTACATTGTATGAAAGTTTTTGGTTAACGATAAAAGCATCTATCAGTGCCGTTCATTTTATCGATAAGCGTTTCAATAAACAACAGACATAACAACATAAATAAAAATATCGAGCTATTGCTATTTTAGATCACAAGCTCATATAACATTGTTAAAAATTTTTTATTCATTCAATCTTTTACTTTGGTTTGCACTGTTCATTTGACTATTTCTGAACTTATTATGATAATTTTTTTAATAATACATTTTCACTTGATTTAATAAAAAACTTTCAGTAAAAATTGTTTTAAGAACCTTTTTTTACATATTATAAAATAAAAATCATTGAGTATGTTTAATAAAAGCGTGTTATTTAAAATAAAGATAATTGTTTGAAATTACTCATATTAAAATTTGATGATAAATACAGTTGAATTATGTTGAAAGTGTATTTAAAAAATGCTTGAAAAACAAAGCATATTTTCATCAATATATTTGAATATTATAATAATTCTTCACTAAAAACATAAATTTAAATGAATGAAATTTCAACAATAAAATTAAATTTTCATGATTGAACAAATGTTTCCATATATACGTAAATGTATAAAGTATATAATAAAATCTATATTACGCTTTTGTGCACAGTAAGCGATAAAAAAAAAAAAAAATGTATTAAATACTATGGTATCTGTTTAGCAGAAAATCAATTGTAATTAAGGTGAGCATGTATGGTATAATACAAGCTTAATTAATTAAAAGTACGAATTTTTAATTTTTACCAAGTATTAAACAAATCTATACCCTTGCAAAATAATTATTGATAATTATTCTTCTGATTAAATATTCTTTACATCTAATTTCTGTTTGAATAAATTTGAAATTCTAATTAACATATTTCAAAATTCAGTTTACATAATTACCAGGTCATATGTTGTTTAAACCATAAATTTACGTAACGCTTGTTTGATCTTACAGTGGCAGCCGACCACATCCCGACAACACAATCAGAGGTTCAGCTGAAAATGATTTTTTAATTTAATTAATCCCGAATAGGCGACATACCACGTCGGTTCGCCGTGCATTCCATAGTTACATATCAAAACCAGTCGCTCGCTGATCAGTCGAGTCATCAGCTAAAGAGATGTTACGCACTACGTGATAATGGAATGGAAGTACGCCCCCGCTATGCGACACAACCAGACCCGATGATTTATGAACCTCCGCCGCCACCCCCAACAGTCATCGGCAGTAAACGCGTAATGCAAAAATACCTCCCTCCAACCCCCAACCCGATAATCCAGATTATGCACCAGGACATGGCAGCTTTGCTCGCGAGCCTCCAAGTGCGAGGGGCGGGGGGTGGCTCCTGAATAGACACTCGCCAAAGCCTCGCCAAGCGCCTTTCATGCCCAGGTGAAATAAAGGACAATCAGCTTTGCATCATTCAGTCTTGTTTGATGCCACTCTTATTATATGTGAACAAACTAATTAAGCTAATGGGCCTCGCCGAGATTCTTTTTCAGAATTCGAAAACTCAACGATCTTTTTGTGCGTGGAGGCTCTTCCTGAGAACAAATCCACTGGTATCAAAAGGTCGGCGAGCAAATGAGACACTTAAATAAACTTTACAAGGAAGGCATTCAAAGGAAGATGCGCATTAATTGTCATATTCAGGATTAATAAAAAGGAATGTTATTTTCTCGGCTCTTTCCCAACACGCCAATTTTTTAAAGGAACAGAGAAAAAAGGTAATTAAATGCTCTTTGTTGTTCCTTGCAAAAATAAGACAAGATTCTCCATAATTATTATTTAATGTCTGTAATAAAAATTTTATTTTCAAGGAGTCTTAAATAATTAGCTTTGAATTGGTGTTATTCGGTGCGTTTTTTAAAAGAAGAATTCAGAAGGAAATGAGTATTGGTGTTGGCAAGCGTACACACATACACATATATTTATAAAATATAATGAAATGTATAAGTGAAATGTGCAAATCAGTCTTAATTATAAAAAAGTCTTTGTGAAATGTAAAATCTCGTATGTGCGTCAAAGCTATTCATTTAAATAAGTGAAACCACCATTTCCAATGGCGCATCTGAAAAATTATAAAAGGCGGAAAAAAGAAAAATAAAGGGTATAGTCAAAAATAAAAAGGGAGTCAGTCAGATAGTCGTTTTAAGGATTGAGTAAAACGTTGACAAGGCAATACAGAACCAAGACACTAACGCTGTTTCTTTTTTTTTCGCACCTTTATGCGTCTCCTCTTTCAGTATATCAACTTTTTGTTTACTTGTAGTTAAACATATTTGTATGAATAATTTATAAACATCGTCATTCAAAATTTGATGAGATCACGCACCAACCACGATTTTACACTCTTTCATACTGTTGCAGACCTTTTACTCTTTCTATCTTCACAGCATATTATATTAGGTACTTGTAAATTTACAAGGTGTCTTATGTGCAAAAATGAATCAGTAAAGAATTAATATTGTACTTCAAACCGAGTGTACTTCTAAAAAACGGTAGACCAAAAAGGTATAGAACGAATAAGGTAGAATGTCAATAAAAACAAAGAAAAAAAGCTGCACTTGTGCGAAAAGAATGACGAAGGATAAAAAAAATTATTAAATTATTACTCCAAAAGTATTAAAATAAACTTTTTTGTTCTAAAACTATTAAAATATTAACATATTATTCAGTTTAAGGATAATGTAACACACTTGAAATTCTGAAATTATATTTGCTTTTACTTTTATGTGTATAGCAAAATAAATCATACGCAAATGAACGTACATTCGAGATAAATTTATAGATTTACATAATGAAGAACTAAAGCATGCCATTATAAGTATCGTAGTTTTTTAATTTAGTTTGTTGATCGAAAATGATAATATAATCCAGAATTTTTATCTGTAATTTTTTACAGTTGGTTTTAATTTTTTTTTTTTTTTAAATTTCTTAACGACATTTTACAAATTATCTGTTGTATGTATGTAAACCTTAGGTTTAGTTATAGATTTATTATTGAATTTAGTTCACTTATATATTGTATTATTGGACTTAGGGATATTAGTGTAAATAAATTTTTATAAAATGATATATAAAAATTAAAAATAAAATATTTAAATATATATTTAAAAGAAAAAAGACCATGTATAAAATCTATTTGCAATTCAAACAATTCTTGCTTAAAAATTTTCAGTTTTTAGATTTGTAAATATTTAAGTTTTATTTATCAGCTATGTACAAACATTTTTTTTATAAAACAAGTCGTTGGTTTCTATTGGTTCAGAGGTAGAAGGAGGCGTGGTTGATACATTCGTATTTTTCACATAAGGACATCTGGCAGGTATTAAATTATCACCAATGGTAACTCTTAATAGCTGGGCAATGGTCAAAAAGTGAAGCTTAGGTACCCCCCACTCCGGAAAATGGGAAATCCCATTTGGAAAATCTGCAAAACACATGTGTGGGAAAATCCAGTCTAGTCAAAAAATTACTGACCGTGAACGGACACTCGATCTTGGTACTTCGATCTGGACGAACATTCGATTTTGAGACTTCGGTGAGATCGGTCGCACTACTAATAGTCAAACCTTTATTAAATACTTTGCATTTGTAATCATTCATTTCTAACAAAATTTAATTTAATTCAATTTTAAATTTAACTATACATTTACTTACTAATAATGTACTTATATAAAGATAATAATAATTATTATAATAATAATAATAGTAATAATAATAATAATAATATTATACTTATTGTTATTTTTATTATTCTTCATATTTTTACCAAGTTCGTACCTTAAGTCTCAACGTGTTTATATAATATTAAGAATAGTTTACTTAAAAATTGTATTTTTCTAAAGTAATAAAAAAAGTTAAACAGTAATTGTTACCATACATTAGCTAAAAGACTTCTGTTCTAAATCTCGATCTCAAGTAAAAGCAGTAATAAACGTATTTCTTAGTAAAACTATTAAAATGCATAAATTTTACCGCGAACGAAATTTTTTCGGATGGAGTAGTTTTCCAATCAATCATTGCGCCAAATTTTGGACCGACAATAGCAGGATGTTCATACATTTTCCATTCTGGGACGAGGACCAAACTACATCACGATCTGGGGGAAATGAACTCTATTGTATTGGAAAATTAAGTATCTTCAAACATTCGTAAGTTATTTGAACATTATCTTAAAATAATTGTGACATTAAAGAATTTTTTTTGACTAAATAAAAATTCTCATGTAAAACATAAAAACAAGTGAAAATTATTTTATACTTTTAACTTTTTTGGTATATTAACTACTTGTTCTCAATTGTATACTTTTTATAAAAAATTAAATATGTACATTCGCTTCATAGTCATTTCATGAAATAATAATTTTATAATTTATGCATAAATTTCATTATTTTGTATTTTAATATTAGTTTTTGCAAATGTTTTATTTCTTCAATTTCATGGTCTTTTTATAAAAAACGGACTTGGATATTTTTACTGTATGATTGCCTAATTTATCATATTCTAAATTTAATTTTTACGTTCATTATAGCAATTATTTACTTTCACGCCTTTAATATAGTGTTTTATATACTTCATTTTAATACTTATTAAAATTATATACAAATAAATAACATTTCAATGATTTTCAATTACTATACAGTTTTTACTTGTATGTTCAATTTAGAATATTATTCTGTTTTTGCTTATAATAAACGCGTAATATTATATTATGTATACTGAAATACACTATTATCAAAATTTTCTCGAATAATTCTAAATTTATTTGATTGGTTTGAATTTTTGTAAAATCTATGCATTAATTAATCTTTTTTTTTATAATCATAATTTAATTTATTTCTAGTATTAATTTGAAAAAAACATTTTACCATATATTTTGTATACTGTATACTATAATGATTTTATCAGTGTCGTTATATTTTTTTCTTCATCTAATAGTATTTATATTGTGGTTTCACTATATATTTGTATCTTACTTATTTACGTTTCAATTTATAATACATGTTAAGAGTTGAAATTGAGTCAAATAGAAAGTATTGTATGATACATTCATGATAAATTTAAGGATTTGAAAAGATATTTGAATTATATAAACAATACCGAGCACTATTTTTATAGAATTATGTTTAATATATGGAATCTGACGATACGTTCTTTATTTATTCAATGTTAATATCGGAAATTTCTTAATTTATTTTATATCATGTAAAGCGAATTTAATCAGACTACAATGTAAGATTTAATATCAAAATTAAAGAAAATATTCAAAGAAATTTAAAAATTCAAAAATATTTCTTAAAATTTAATATATATATGTATATAGAAAAAAAAAAATTACTTTTTTATCTGTCTGGTATAACTATGATTAAATATTTAATTATATGCACTTATTCATTTAACTCTATAATTTTTAGTATTTTTAACGTAAAGGAAATTATCATTTCCATTGTCATAATACGATATTTACAAAAAACAATTTCACCAATATCTTATTATTTTATTCAGATTTAATAAATATAAATATAAGCGTATAAAATTGTGTTTAAATAAAATCGCGGTTACAAGTAAGAGATTCATAGAGATCATAAATAAAGAAAATGTAAATGAACGTATTTCTCGGAGACTTCATTCTTTTCCTTTTTATCTTTTTATCTTTTTATCATTCAGATTTCTTAAAGCAGATACAATGTAGGGTTCGGGAAATAATGACGGGATACGAAATTTTACGAGTAGAGTCGTGTAGGGTGGTAAGATTGTTTTCGAGTGCCGGGGCATTTCGTTGGGAGGCTTCATGATGAATTAATCACGGATATGTACAAAGTGAGCAGTGGTTTATGCGTGGCTGAATGCAATGTCTAGCCTTCCTACTGCCTCTGCCTTTTTCTCCCCCCCTCCCTTTAACCCCCTTTAACCCCCTCGCCAATTTCTTTTTATTTCACTTTCGCTCACCCTTTGTTGTAATTCAATTAAAACGAAATCTTCTTAAAGCCGTTGATGTACACGAAAAATCTCGTATGCTTCGTATTACGAAATGATCAATTATAATATTATTATTCTTTAAACTTGATATCTAAATAATAGTCGAGCCAAAAATATCATATAGTTAATGAAAACAAAAGTTGAAGAAACGGATAAAAAGTAGTTTTTTTAGTTATTCAATTGTGAAATGTGCGTAAAATGTAATTGTAATATTATGTTGTTTAATTAATTGGGTTTATATTTTATATTTTGTAGTATCAGACGATAAATCATTTTAATTAAATATTAATTAAATAATTTTTTTAAATATTTTCTTCATGTTAAATTATAAAAATTACATTTTCCCATGTCTTCTTTGTATCTTATTTTCGGTTTTTTTAACTTAAATAATTACGTATAAAAAGGCAAAAGGTTAAGCTTTAATTTAATATAACGAAAATTGAATTAATTTTTAGTTCATATTATTCTGATGTATTCTAATGTAATAAATTCGGCTTACACAATTAATGCATTAGTTTAGATTTAACGTTTTCATTCAAAATCACATTGCAATTCAAATTTATTTTTTTTTATTAAAAATTATAGTTTAATTTGAAATTGATTATCACTTTCCATATTATGGAAACTAATTGCATTACTACTCGTGAAGTACGCCAATAAAGTGCATCTACATAAGTATAAAGGAAGGAATAAATGTCTAATTCATTTGACTTGCATTTCAAACCGGACATTTTAACAACTTGGCGTGCAATTTGTTCTACGGAAGCTGTCAGTGAGGTCAAAGGTACAATAAACTAGTTACATAAGTGCCCAGATATCACCAAAAATGAATAGGGATTTTTTTTTAAATTAATTTGATAATTATGCACTAATTTCAAAATTATAATTTTGTTTAATTATAATATATTCTTATTATTAAACAATTATTTACGGTTAATTTAATTGAATAATATTAATAGTCATTTAAATAGAATTTTTATTTATTTATTAAAAAAATAATTGTAAACAATTTATGTATTATGATTCATGTATTCAGGATTAATTATGCATTAATAATTACAAATTGATTTTTAAAATTCTAATAAATGCAGTCCTATCATTAATACACATTAATGAATAATTTTGACAATTTTCGTAATAATTATCTACATCAAATAATTAAAAAATAAGCAATATAATATAATGATTATATTATTACATTAGGATACTTTTGACAAAGGATATATGTAAATTTATAAAACAAATGGGTATATGATTTTATTTTTAACTATAAATAAAATTATGCTTTCTTATTTTTGAAAAAATAACTTTGTTTTTTAAAAAATATATTTATATTTTTAATCAATAGAACTTCATCCTTGCTTCAGTGATGAGTTAATAAGAAGTATTTTTTTATTTTTTGAAAGTGAATTTAGCTAGCTTTAAAGAATTTTAGAAAAACTACAACGAAAAAATTATTAATAAAGTACTGCAATGAGTTTATGGCCATAATTTACGCCTTAATTGTATCTTATAAGGGTTAATAACATTTCTTTGATTTTTAAATATAAACGCTAATGAATTACTTTCTTTCGATGCGTCTCTTAATAATCATGAATTCGGCCGGACGAAGTAGGAGATAGGTAATCATAATCAGAGCCAGAAAGCAAGGAACGTTGAAATAGATTTTCCGTAATCCTGTCAGCTCTTTCGAGTCTGGTTTAAGTGTGTCCTGGTGAATTTTTCTCAGCAATCAATTTTTCCAATTGCAATGGCAATTTCGAAATTATTTTTCGCAGTAACGGGTAAGGAAAATTCCTCGGGACTCTTTGTGGAATGGTATTAGAGTTTAACCACTGACTGTTAACCCGAGTTTGGTCTCACCAACGCTGATTCAAATCGGAATTCCTCAAAATTAACGTGATGTTTGTTCGTCACCCCATCAACCGAGCTTTCTCCTAAAAATTTTTTGGGATTTTTTCTGACGTCACAATTTTAGCGGGTCTATTATGACGTCGCGTTATCTTATATCGTTCCTTTTCGTATGTTTTAACTTCACATCCATAACTAAGTAGTATTTTTATTTTTTTCTTAGATTTCTTATTGTTTTTAGTAGAATCTAACAAATTATAAATAATGTACTACTGTTAAAAATATCCTCTACGAGTAAATCTTAGAGGTATTAGGGCTAGAATGAAGAAATCAGATCATTTTCATTCGGAAAAAAACATGTTTTTGTATTTTCTTGTGGTTTTTTATTTTTTCTCTGGCATTGGAGATAATTTAAGCGTCAAACTGTACTTTTGTTTGATTTTGTAGTTCACCTGTTACTCTGATAGGGAACGCTTATGATGGTTGGGGTTGATTATATGCAAGCACATATTGTTGGCAGTTAGAATCTCGCATCGTGGAAAAGATGAAAGCAATACGTGTCGGAAAATATAAAATGTTTCCATTCATGTCGCGACTAAATTTTTAATTAGTCTGCAAAAAAGGTTTTTATGATGTTAATTAATTTAACTTGCGTGGTAAAGCAAAATACATTTATGAATGAATTTATGTTTTACCTTAGTTTTCCTCGCTATTATTGGGGCTTTCAAGAACAGGGTTTTCATGGATGCTCGGATCGAATTCTCAGGGGCTATTGCCATTTCAGATAATTGAGGACAGTGTGAATTCTCTTGATATACTAGTTCATGGTAAGAATCCCGGATCACAAATCTGATATTACCAAACTTTTTTGGATAAATAACTAGCGCAATTTTTGTTTTCACTTTCTTGATGTTCTTGAATTCAATTCTTCAAGTACATATTTATATAGTTTGTTGGCAAGTTTCTCGTTCGTACGCACTTAACGTAAGAGTTTTGTGTTTCGTGGGTATTTGTCCCTTTGCTGGATCATCTGGCCAGAGTTAATGATCTCGGTTTAACATAAAGGGGTATTTATTTATTTATAATATGAATTAAAATAAAGATGGACATTGAAGTAAGAATCGATGGCTCATTAGTCTGATTCCCCCTTTTTTCACGCGCATGGAAAGTATTTGCCGGTTTTCAGGGATTCTTGACGGCTTGAATGAAAAAATATAGATATTGAATATGATTGAAATAATTCTTTACACTTGATTTTAAGACATTTATTTTGTCTTTTATGTTAAAACGATCCGTAATGGAACGTTCTCTTCTGGATTAATGTTGTATCTAGGAGTGTAATTTCCATCCGCGTCTATATAAAAATGTTCACCTTCTTTTGTTTAATGCTCATATACCCATGCAGATTTCATAAGAGCGGACCCTTATTTCTAGCTTGTAGCTGCTCGACAAATTATATTTACCTGGTGCTGTAAATGTTTTTATAAGTGTTTGTTTATTATAGACATTTATTATATAATTATGCACGGTGCACGGTTGAACAAATGAATTATAGTGAGATTTTAATTCGAGTAATCACTTAACTTTGTTAACTTGGACCCATTTATCACCTGTTAACGTGTAACGATATTATTTCCCAGTCCGTATGATTCGAGAACGGACAGGATTCGGACGTAAATGGTGATTGGGGAGTGTGAAATAAAGTGCGAGAATAGTTTAGAAATATGGTCCGAATTTATTGGTAGTGAGTATGTATTATGGGTATATTCCTGTAGTTCTGATGGGCATCACTTCCTTGCTATCTTATAATTAATGCACAAATTAGGAAAATGCGCGACAAAACATTTTTTTATAAATCCTGTAAGTATAAGTTGTCCTACAACAGGTTGAGTTTGGATTTAGACTTTACACCCAATATGCGGAATCTTGATTTCCGGAACTTTGGTAAAAATGTTTAAGCTTTTCATTCTGCATTGTTTTTTTCTCATCTCCAATGGAAGGATAGAAAAAATCTCGATCAATAACTTTTTCTCGAAGGGTATGTATTAAGCAATAAATACGCAAATATATTTATTTTATGCATCCGATTTGTTCGGCCACATAATTGTGATTAACTTTATGAACGGCTAAAACTTCGGGTTTTCATTTCCGGGATAGAATAATGAAATTGCATTTGCAGAAAAATTTAACGTGTAGATTTATGATGATGAGTAAATCGTAGCCATTGATGCTCCCTTCTTTTTTCAGTCTACAATTTTTCATTATTTTAAATAATTTTAACCTAACATAACGAAACCAATCTTTTTGTAAAGACTAGTAATGATCGGCCTACTGTAAGTGTTATGGTTCGTAACATTCTCTTTCTCATGTTGATCAAAAACTTTATAGATCTTTACTATCTATTATTTGGTCGGTAAAACAGACATTTTTTCTCATATTTTCTCCCATAAATATATTTTTTTATATAGAGAAATATAGTTAAAAAGATATGTGCGTTGTAATTAAAAATGAGTATTTCTGAATAATTATGACTTTATTTCATTTATTTCATAAAGTACCTCGTGTCCTATATGCAATGAAATTTGCAAAGATGATAGAGTCTTTTGAGTTCATAATATTATTTTATGGATAAATACTCGAAATTTGCGATTTTTTCGGATACGCTGCCTTCAGCAATTTTACTTTCTGAAAAAAATATCTATCGCCTATTATGTAAAGTAAAATTTATTGCAATGGTAATAAATACGTATCCAGGCGTCGGCAATATATTTAAAAAATACTTTGTTATTTAAAAAATTTTCCCATATTGTTGTTTCAAAATTTTTCACGCGCGCGCACATACACAAAAACAACGTTGTAGGTCGCGGACTCTGCAGGAGATTTTACTCCTGTATGCAAATATTTAATTAAATCCGAGTAGTTTATAGAAGCATGTGCTCTAGTGCGGTTGTGGCGGTATGCGTGTGCAAGGGGTTTACGTAGGCGTGCACTCCCACACATGAAGCCCGTCGCGTGTCTATGTGCGCGGGAATGAGTAAAACAACGCGATATTCGTGAGACTAGGTAAATTCGAATTTAGCGGGTTAAGAGAAACGACAAAGGAGTGTCGAAGGAGAGGACATTGTAAATATATGATTATGCATGAGTCAGAGGATGCCAAGTGCACTTCCGCAGTGGCTTCGCGTTCGAAATGTATAGTGAACTAGTTATTTCGAAATGTGCTTATGGGTGATAAGTTTATGTCGGTGTGAATAGTTGCATGAGCTTATAATTGCTTGTGTGTATTGATATTAGTGTGTTCATAGGTGTGTACAGTACTTACAGGACGCTGCGCCTGTGTCACACTCTGTGTAGTTATGGCTATTTAAGACACACATGACAATGTATCCAGATATTTATTAGTATAATAGATTACAATAATAATGGCCACTTGTAAAAGGTTTAAATCCATACTCTACCTTCATCAACAGGCCGCTAATTGATTTATCTGTTAATAAGATGTTATCTAATAAAAAATTGTGGCATTTTACGTAAACTCATTTATTTTTACGGTATATATTCAAGAAGAAATTCAAATTGAAATAAAAAAACCGCAATAAAAACTACTTCTATACGTAGAATAATTAACATGTAAAAGAGTAAATATCTATAGAATATTTAAAAATGAAAATTTATCAAAGAAAATATTTAAGGATAATTAAAGTTTAAGCTAAACTTTTAAGACTAATCTTTATTTTCTTTTTTTGAGAGCCAACACACCGGACATGTATTGTACTAAGTATATGTTACCTTAACATTACGGAAATTAACTTAATACAATAGTAAAAAACCTAATCTTTTCTAAAAGTTCAATTGAGGCAAAATTATTGAGCGACAAATTTGTGGGCTAAAATACCTGTTATTTCAAACACGTGTGCACCATGTCAAATTGGTAACGTTCAATATTTAAAAAAAGAAAAAATCCAGAGAGCTGGTAGGTACGTTAAAAAATAAAACAATATTTTCAAAAAATACTAAAGATTGGTGGGTAATTATAAAAATACAGCAGTCTTTGTTTACATTTGCAATTTATATCGTAAAATTAATTTGATAAGGGAACTGGTGTTTTAATGTTTGTCGGAAAATGTAATGATGCAAAGAAAGATTTCGGCTTAACGGATTTTATTATCAGACCGGCAAGACACGCATTCTGCATTTATGCATATGCACGATTTTACTACATTGATGACCTAGTCTACCGAGTTTTAAAGAAATAAAGTGACAAGAAGGTGGAAGGACAATTTTCCGAGGAAATTGTTTTTGAAACATTTTGTTCTGCCCCAAAATGTTCTAACATTCATACATGTACTTTTTGAAACTATGATGTAAAAATATCCCGCAATTTGTGTAGGCTGTCATATTTAACAGCTGTCATTTAACGTAAACAAGCGAAATATTTTAACAATTTGAAAATTAAATAAGATGAATGAAGAATATTTAATCAATTCTCGTAATAAGATTAATCTTTTTATTTCATAATTAAAGCTATTTGAAAAGGCAATTTAATTTTTAGGGTTTTTTTCAGATAGTTTACTGTTGAATTTTCTTGAATGCAACTTGTTGAAAAAATTGAGTAATAATATCATGTTTTTTTAATCTAGATAATTGAGAGTTTGTCTTCGAGAACGTCTCTTACTCGAATGCATTACTCTTGTAGTCTTGTACTTTTTCCTAACTTTAGGACATTAAGGAAACTACAAGCGCACACGGTTACTTCTTGATTCGTCCCTGTTTCTTAGGAGCATCAGGAGGAAAGTCCCTCGGGAATCAGACTCGTGGGATCCTTGCGAAAGGACTCTATTACGTAAGTATTTATTTTTTGCGTACTAAACTTCTGTTTTTAGTGAGACTAGCTAAATTAGCTCAATACTCAATATACCTTTATTAATATTTACACTTGAATTTAAACAGAATATTGTTTTTTGATTTAATATGTTATTTATCGTTGTTTATCGTATGGACACGATACTTCAACTGTCGATATTTGAATGGGTTTGTCTTTGAACGTAAATGCAGTTTTGTCATTTATTTTTTACCAAATGAATTTAGATATCAATATAATTAAAGGCATTATTTAGGTAAATGTTGTTCGCGTACCATAAACTTTACTTTAAAAATTTAAATTTCAAATTATTAGTACACATATGAGGGGGTGGCCGGTAATAAATAACATATTGCTAGAAATATAAGTTTTTTTTTAAACAATATTTATGATTTTGCCTTTTTTTCGTTTTTCAAATCCACGCATACTTTTTGTTTTACAGAATTGGACATTCCAACAAGCATAATAATCTATTTTTATGGGCCGAACGTTGGGTCATTCGCGTGGATGTGCTCTGGTTTTTCGTGTCCATTTAGAGCCCCAGCAGAGAGAAGAAGACGAGGCATGCAAAAGAGAAAGAGAAGTAGAATTATTCAAGTAATTTAGCTAGCGACTTTAACTATCTCCCCCTCGTGAAACCCGTTCTAAAAGATGTTAACGCTGGCCAGCTGTGCGGATTCTCGAATCCAGAGGATAAGTTCGGTTTAATTTGGAGGAACGAGGCATGGGATCCGGAGGCCAGTGGTGTCGGGTCATTTTATATGCATTTTAATTAATTCCATGCTCTAAAGCAGTGAGTAACAGTATTGCCTCCGATTCCTCCACTCCACACCCAACTTCCGGGGCACATATAAATGCTGTGGCGGCTGCCAGCACCTCTGACACTTTACGGTGTACCGGCCAATCTGTGCACGATGTTGCATTCGTGCATCTTCTTCCCGCCCCCGCCCCCGACTCGCCCTCCAAACCCTAAATACCAACGCATGAATTTTTTGCGAAAAATGTGGAGGGAAGGTTATTTTTTACGCTAATGCAAGTGGACAGTAGTTTTCCTTTGTCTATATAGTCGCGGATCTACAGGCGTTCGGGTAACTTGCACACGAACTTGTACTACTGAACCAACACACGCGCACTGCAATGACCATTTGCGGTATACATTTGTTTGGCCATTCCACGAGATGGGCCGCCTTTCTCTCCCTCTTGCCTTGCCCTCCTCCTGATTTATGTCTGGAGCTTTTAACTGCGTGCTGAGCGCTCGTGGAGTTGACGTTGGCTGGTCCATGGCCCAGCAATTTCCATGGCCGCACCTTATAAGCTTTTCCTGGTCCAATGTTTGCTTTGCCTACTCAATGCATTTACGAATGCATAAACGAATAAAAGTACAACTATTATTTGATCCTGGAATGGATGCGCATGGTTAGCTCGCGGGCTTACTCGTAGCATCTAGTTGTTATTCTAGGTACATAAAATGTTATTAATAGTCGCGTACTATTTATGATAATTACATTTGTGCCTTTAGAGCACTAGTTAATGTGATTTAAAGTCACATTCGCAAGTTTTATGGAGATGTGTTGTTAACAAGTAATGAATCTATAGGTAGTCAATATTTCAATTGTATATTAAGTATACAGTTGTAAATATTACTACCTATACGAATTACTAGACGAAGATTTTTTTTAATACAATATTTTTTTCACGTAAAAGTATATTTGTATTAAATAAAATTTTTGAAGAAATATAAAATTCATACGCAATTGCAATAAATGTATTTTAGATTTTTGTTTTTTAAGAAGATTAGTAAAATAGAAAATTTGATTTTTGATAAAGTTCAAGTCCAAAAAATACAAACGATTTTACCCTTTATTTTTTTTTATCTCTTTCGAATCGATATAAACGTTTTTACATACTCTTTGAATGACGTTATTCTATAGGCTTTACAGATGTTACATTTTCAATAGAAATCTAATTGATTTTAGCTAAGGGAATAAAAATATTGTACGATTTAAAAATTGTATTGTTTCTTTTGTAAAACTATTATTTCTTTTTTCACTGCAACTAAAAATTCTACAATAGAGAGGCTAATTAAAATTTTGAATTTATATAAAATTTCACTTAATACCCATTAAAATTTCTATACATTGATTTTAAACTTAATTTAAATATATTAACAACGAAAAATATTTCATAGATAATCAAAATATTGTTATTAGCTTATTTTATAGTATTATTATTTTTCATGATATTTAGTTAGATTTATTAAATATTTTCTAAATAAATAAAAACTTGGTAAATAATGACTAAAACATGAAATGAAATCAAATTTGAAAAAAAATTGTACTTGCAGTAAAAATAAAAAATATGCAGAATTCGAATGTTAAATTTCATAATTTTTTGCCAATATTAGAGTTTAGTCTAATATAAATAATAAAAAAATACTTAATTTCTAATAGAACAATTAATATAAATATTACTAATGAAAGTTCAAATATAGATAAAATAAATTTATATCAAGCTAGTTTTTTTTTTAAAAAATTTTTTTTTAATATTGAAATACAAGTATACAAATAATACTTAAAAATCGAAAATCTTAAATAATAAATATAAAGCAATAACTTTTATTAAAATGCAAACAATAATTATTTATCGTGTAATTATTCAAATTATTGATTAATAAAATTATAAGAACAATTTAAAAAATTAATAATAATAATGAAATAATTGTATCAAAGCTAAATATATTAATGAAAATACTATATTTTTATTGAAAAAAATTCAAAGATAAAATAAAAAAACAATGTATTTAACGAACAGTAAACCATTGGAGAATTTATTTAGATACAACTAGATGTATCGAACTAATTATTTTCGATGGATATACATATATCGTAAGGGGCTAGTTATACAAAAAGGTCAGGAAATCCTTGAATAGCTTACGTATTTCATCGAAACTTATCAGTGAAATTTAGCGGATCTTGTTTCGAAAATTAGAGCCCCAACTTATGAAGATAACGGAGACATTGCAGAACAATTAACTATACGGTTATTCCCTGCCGGAGTCGAAATTGGTCAACTAACCTGGTCTAAGTAATTACAGATGTTGAAAATCGAAGCGCGTAAATGAGTTGAAGAAATTGTTTAGTAAAACGTGAACTAACGCATTTAAAGTTTAAATCAAATGTTTATATTTATTTATTCTGTGTAAATATTTTTTAACATTTTTAAAAATACTATTTTTTACCTTCAAAGCACATGCAACTTAAAAAACCAAATTGAAAATTTAAATTATATTTCTTTTTTATACGATTTTATTATTTTTATTTGCGAAACTATATAATCGCCATCTATTAAAAATATAAAATAAAAAATATGAATCAAATTTTATAGGTCGCTATATTTATCATTTCTGATATTCGTCCGTCAAATTTTTTCTTCATTTTTCAAAATCACTTTTTTCTCTATTACATCATTTTTTATATATAAGTGCAATAGTTTAGATCATTAGTTACCTCGCTAGCTTCTTAAATTTTGAGTTTCTGATTCAGATTACAAAGCAGCCACTTCGGATAAAATTTTCAATAACAACTAGATATTTTTTTATCTAAAATATTTCATAGCTATTATAATTTATTATTTCTTGTTCATAAATTCTATGAAAGCCTACATATATACATATTATGTATATTAAATTATTCATTTTAACATCTTACTAATTATTCCTTTAAATTTTATGTAAGTAATTAAGGTAATAGATATCAGATGCTTCGGTTTTGCGATGTTATCATTCATATCATACTTGTATTTTATACAATTAAAATATTTAGATTTCTATAAATCATTTAGTCAATAACATGTATAAATTACGTCAATTGAACAGTTGATTGAATACCTTTTGAATCATTAAAATACGTATTGCTACTATCAAAGATTAAGTGTATTTCAATATATTTTACAACATATGTAAACTCTACTAATTCGGAACTTCTAATATAGAATATAAATAAAAAAATTTTTAGTAAAAATTTTTAAAACATTTTTAGTAACTTTCAAATATTCTGTTACTAAATTTATTTCATTAAAACTAGATCTCAGTGAAAAAAGCTTAATTTGAATATTTTATTTTGGACTTACAGTTTTAAAATTATTAAAAACAACAACAAATATTTAATCATAACTTTGCAAAAGAAAGTAAAGGTAAATGGTTAAATAAGATCACAATATGATTTAGTTAAAATGATCATATATTAATTCAATTGTAACAACCTTCTCTTCATCGATCCTAAAGCAAAGAAGCGTTTACGAGAAATGTAATCATATCTTCACCACCTTTTGTTGTTTTTTCGTCATCCTTTCTTTTCTAATTTTATACTTTGTGAGACGCGACGGTGGTCGTTGGTTTCCTTAGCAACGACAATACGACAAGTAGTGTTGCTCCTTCTGTCGCTACATATGCACGTCTCTCTCTGAAGTCGTAAGATAAGGTAATTAATAACATTTCAGTGTAGGATCTATTTATCTTCTTTTTCTTGAAATGGCATGTTGCGGTACTTGCTCTTGCTTTTTTTACATTTTTCCATTTCTCAAGTATTATCTAAATCACTGCTTGACAGAAATTTCTATAAATATTAGCCTACCTATTAGTTGCATATCCAGAGTGCAAGAAGTTGAAGGTGAAATATGTTTTTTCAATTTAAAAATCAATTCAATAGTATTACTAAGCATCACATTTTCGATAGTTTTCTTTTATTGAAATGAAGAAAAAAAAAACAAATTATATTTAATTAATAGTATTCCATTGTATGACTACTTCTACAAAATAAAAAATATTGAAAAGTCTTATACAAAAGACTTATGAATGTGCTTAATGATTAACGATGCCAAATAAAGTAAATATTTGATTATTTATAAAGTATATATGTAGGGTTGCGAGGTGTAAGTACTGAAAAATCTTAGCTATTAATTTAAAAGCCAGATAAGTCACTACTGTGAAAGACAGAGACTAATGATATATGAAACGATACAAGAGAAAAGAAATGCCACAAAAACTACCACTAAGTACTTAATAATTGCATTATTATATTTTGTATTCAGCATTTGTTTCGATTTTTTGCTGTATTTTCATGTCATAACACTTAATAAGTATAAATATCTACTCCAAAATATATACCGGTTGCTTCATTGATTAAAAATTAGTTATTCTTTTGTTTATTTATTGTTACTCTGTTCTTAATTAAATTGATTTTGTTCGCGTCTGATCATCTTTATAGAATATATTTAAAGCATAATTTGACTTTTCTCAATCTCAATACGAAATCTACTTTTAACCATATATTAGCTCAATTTTTAACATCGCTACATACATTATTGAAAACCAAAATATATCGAGACTCAACTTTTGTTTTTTTCAATAAAATAAAAATATTTAAATTATGTCGGGTTAATAATTAAATAAATATTTTAATAAAATAATAAAAAATTATTTTGCAGACAATTTTTATTTATTATCTAAATAAGCAATTTCTTCAAGCGTATTTGCTCGCCGAAATACAAATTGAGACTGATCGCTCGCTTTTCGATTTTTTGTCATTCGCCTACCTACTCGTCGCGACTTAACCTATTTTTTCCACTAATTTTATTAGAGGATTTTATTTTCTTTTGTTTCTTCTTCAGGATAATGTCCAAATTTATTTAGCATTAATTTTTTTTGTACCTCCGTTTTACTTCTACACCTACTTTTTTGTGATAATTTCGTCGCATTATTGAGACCGTTACGTTGACGGTAAATTTCCCTTATGTTTACCTTTATGACGTTACAAAAATTCAGGGATATTTGTAACTTCAGGTTCATTAAGGTTTGGTATTATTATACAAATTGTTTCGAAATCTTTCGGAAACTTATTTTGTGTCAATATTTTAGGATTTTTACAGTATTGTGATTACATGCATATTTTTTGAAGCATTCGCATACACATAAATATGAATGTTTAAAATCTCTTGCATGACAACTGATATTTGCCTACTTTATTAAACTTTAATAATTAAAGTTAAATTTATACATTTTTTGTGCGTGATTTAATAGCACAACTTTTTGAACTGTCCTGTTCAGTTTACCTTATGTAAACAAATTTTTGGTAATGTAGCTCAATGAGTTTATAATTCTGAATGAAAACAATTTTCCGCTAATTTTGCGGTAGTATTAAATAAAAAAATGCTAGATATCGTCAGATTTTGTGATATATAATTGTATATTGAAGAATTGTATCGACTAAAAATCGGCTAATTTCTTGTCAATGATCAATTGAATCTTATTGTTTAAAAATACGCTAGTTTTTTTTAACATATTTAATGTTAAAATATTATAAATATTCATGAAACTTCTGGATATCTTCGTTTTCCATTAAACCTTCACTTTTTACTCTTTGAAGGTAAATTTTGCATATCTAATGGAGTTCTACTTATACCTTTTTTGCCATTTTATTTGTTGCAAAAATGCAAACTCGCGTACAACTTTGAAAGCAATATTAGATTTATTAGTTGTAATAATTGATAAGAATCAGATTTGATCAATTTTTTTTGGTCTTAATAAAATAAAATACCAAGCAATCTCAATCTTGATTTTTCCATTTAAAAATAGCGTGGATCTCGATTAATTTTATAACTAAATTTAATTATTTCAACATATTCATGAATGATCTAACGAAATTATTCGTTATTCGAATTTTGTTCCTCACCCATTACTCTTAGTCGGGAATCAGGGTTCGTGAGGGATGGTTTATGTCGATTTAAATAAAGCATAATCAGTTGTAGGATGGAAGGCTTTATTCATCACGAGTATACATTGTTGGTGTATATATATATATATATATATATATACATACTTTGTCGGTTCGGCCCTGAAGGTCCGGGAAACATCGAGGCATATGTTGTCGATGGCGGTACCCGCGATAACACTTGCAGCAAGCCCTAAGAATACCTTTACTCAATGAACATTACTTTGCGGGGGAAGGGGGTCGTATCACGTCTATACATGGCGCGAGTGTCCGGTAGCAATGCGGACCAAAGCGAATTCCGGTTGTTTGACAATCTAAGCCAGAGACCGATAGCTTGATGATCCAAAGATCAGCGAGCGCACGTGTTTAATCGCACGAAGTGCAGTTACGCTACGGCTTTTATAGTTGTAGCACCGCCACCCACGCATGCTCAGTTCGCGCCAAAACCGGATGTTGGAGTCTTTCGTGAAGCTTCCCTTGCGTCGACAACCAATTACGAGCGAGCGCGGATAATCACGAGTGCTTTGGCTCTCGAAGGATGTTGTCAATCGGCACATGCGCTCTTTAATTGATGCCATGGGTTTAATTTAATGACATGCATTCAACGTCGTTAAGTTAATTTCCATCTCCCTCTTTCTAGATTATCTTCATATTATCATTTAATTTAATTTATACAAGACGTTCATATTCCTTATTGTTGAGCATGACCGATTTGGAATATTTCTTTGCAATTATAGATTTTTTACAAATTGCAAAAAGTTCAATATTATAACTTTATCTTGAATTCACTTTAGAGTTCTCTTAAAAATTTTTTCTATGGCCCGAGATTAAACTTTGTTCGTAAAGCGTAAAATATAAAAAGCTACTTATTTTTTCTTTTGAATTTAGTATGCATTATTTATCTTGTTTATATGAATTGGACCACAGAAAATTAATATGTCCAGTTTTTCTAAGATTGTTCGTATGCTATGTTCATGGTTATGTAACTACAGATACATTGAATAACGTATTCAAGTAAATACATGATTAACCGCAAATTAAATTAAGATACATGTTCAGACTAGTTCTGGAAGATATGATAGGAGCAATTGTTGCTACTCGACACTCGTTTCATACGATATTTATAAACTGAGTGATAAAAGTGTTATATTTAACAATTATAGGTTGTTCCATGGAAATTAGGTCTGAGCGTTGTCGGTTATAGCTAGAGATATAGAAAAGAATCAAGCCATTTCCTATGAGAAATATCCTTTTGAAGTTTCTCGAATTTTCAATTGTAAGAAGTCCACTTTCTTTTCTGTTGATCCAATTTCCGGTCTTGTCGGATATGAGCTCCAGGCGCCAACTGATGTCTGTCATTCAGTCTAGTGCTTACTTAACTTATACTTTTCTCACTTCGTCATATATACTCACATGTATATTCACTTAAATGTATAGTTAATACACGTGATTATAGCCTTATAGTGGCTGTTAGCTTATATTTTTGTCGCTAGTTGTCGGCACTAACTTAGTTCTTTTCGAGCTTTTTACAATTGTGGTTATACCACATGCTAAGTCCTTAACTTAGGCCATACACAATCCGTTTATCAATTTTTTGCTCATTTTTCTTAGGATTTGTCTTAGGAATATATAGAAAAATATTGATCAGCCAAGATAAAGGTTATCGCAAAATTTCGAATATTCAAAATAAATGAGTAAATTTGTAAGATAAATGTTTTTCTATGATGACTCGGTAAGAAATTAGTGTGTTATGCAGATTACGGAGTTTACTCGAAGTATATACTTTGATTCAATAGAGTAAAGACTGAAATCAGTATAATGAATAGGTATGAAAAGGAAATATGACTATTCCAGTTAGTAAAGGAAATAAAAAATAAGAAATATCGGGTAGCCTGTGTCTATCGCACAAATTCCCGAGTCAGCCAGCATTGTTAATATCCATTTTCAATGACACATCCCTATTGATTATTCCTTTCTTCACCCTTTTAGCTTGTCCTCTCGATAGTCTGAACGATTCAATAGACTGAACTGTATGGCGCAGAGGAAAGACAGGAGAGGCGTATTATGGAGGAGGATGTGCAACAACGCGCCCTTTGAAAATAGATCTAACGCCGTTGTCACACTGAGTTGTCCTACACCGCGGATGTCAGGGTACAAAGAATAGTACAACCCTGTATAACCAACGCCTTTCAGAATTAAACGAGGCATAATAGGGCCGTTGTTGCATCGCACCAAGAATTTCTAACTCGGTCGAGCATTTCTCTAATTAGAAGCTAATGCTTCAATTGAAGCTGAGTAAGGTGAACCGCAAAGATCCGCAGGATGCACCTGTAATTTTTATTTTCTCATTTCGGATTCTATCATTCTTTTCTTGTTTATTGAGTCAAGACATGTAGATCTATGTATACGATTCATTCAAACTTTACAACAAAAATAAATTTTTTAGTACGGTAATTGTGGCGAAATATTTTTTAGCTAACTTAGGTAGCGAAAAGATACTTGTACTTGTGTAATGTAATTAATTTTTTAAATTAATTTTTCAAGCATTAAATAAAAATTATTATACAAAGCAATAATGCATTAATGTCTAATAAGAATTTAAAATCAAATTGTAATTGGCTTTACTATAGAAATTCAGACAGAATCTGTTAGGTTCATTGATTACATCTTATTTTAATATCTCGTTAATGTCGAGCAATAATGACCGTGTAGTGACGTTAGAGAATCAAACAGTAAGAAATTGAAATGCAAATAGAGAAAGCATTAGTAAAAGAATCTGGAAAACTATAATTCAATTGTCAATTGAAATTGAACTGCCTATCAAGCATTTCTTTTACTTCCACCAATTTTTTGTTTAAGACATGCAAACATCTTAGCACGGATTGAGGTGATTTCGTATGCATGCATCAGGAATATATTATTGAATTAATACTATATTGAGATTACATTTGTTTTAATTTATTTTATAATAATTTTTAACAGAATTTTATTATTATAATCTTAATTTCATTAGTTGTTGATAATCATTAAATAATAAATTTTTTGATAAAGTAATTCATTATAGAATTAATCTACTTTTTAAAATAATTTTATATTATAACATTCATTAAATATAAAATAAATAAATATTATTCATACTATAATACTTATAAAATATATTAATTTTACAACTATTTCTTCAACAAAAAGAATCATCGAATTTACTATTTTATAATTTTTTGTTTACATACATTTAATAGATCTAAACAATTGATATATTTAATAATTTTAAATTACTTACAATAATGTGAAATAATTATGAAATTATAATAACAAGAACAAATGAAAGGAAATTATAAAAAGAATTTATGAATTTTTGAATATTAGCATGGAATATATGTCGTGATAAAGAGAAAATCAAATAAACGAGAAACGGAGACAAAAATAAAAGAATATGTTAGTGTAACGAAATAAATCACCTTTGTAATATGAAAAAATAAACTAGTTTCTATTCGTCGTGAATACATAGTTTAGAAAAGGAAGGGCCAAAATCATTGACTATAAGTAACTATAGTTTGTTGATTGCGTCGAAGAATAAAACCACAACTATGGTACAAGTAATAAGAACGGTAAAGCGGATGATGAAAAAAAGGGAAGAACGTAGTTGAAAGTAAAATACCGTCGATGCTAAAAAGTATAAGAAGTAGCCAATGTTATATCTTAAGAACTCATGGGATAGCTTGCAACTCTTATAAAAACTAATCTTCTAATAAGAAACTATGTTGCTGAGTCACAAGTGTAAGGGCTAGTTTACTTTCCTCGAAGTACGAGGGCTTCTATAGCACGAGATAGACTCGGAAAAAAAGTGGTTTGCAAGTAAGGGCCGGAAATAAAACGACTAGAGTTGATTCTACAAAGAAACTAAAGTGAAAATGTTAAAAAAAGAGTTAAATAAAATTACTTTATAGTATCGTTATAAGAGCTTAAACGTTAAGATTTTGCTATTTTCTTAATAATGAAATTTTTATTTCAAAAGAAATATTCAATATAAATGATTTTTTTTAATTCTCAAATGAGATAATAATTCTTCTAAACTATTTAAGAAATATCTACTATAATTACATAAAAAAATAAATAATTAATTCCTCTTGGTAATTGAGCTTATGGCTTCATATGTAATATAATACATTTCATTTGCTGAAATTACAAACGTGTAATTCATAATATTTTTTATGTTACAAAGACAATCTGATGCATATAAAATTATTAAAACACATTTTATTTATCCATCGCGCATCCATTCATTTTATTTACAAAATAATTTTAATTCTATTTTAGAACAATAACTAACAATTTTGTGAGACAAAATAACAAGGAGTCGTCTCCCCCTCTAGATAATTCCTTTGTAGTGTGTCATCGTAAACTTTATGTGTTCAACCTTTATAGAATAGTAACGCCGTTATCTATCGGAGTCGTTATATCGGTGATATTGGAATCATTCGAATGTACGTGTCGCGGTACAAAAAAATGAGTGCAAAAGAAAGTCCTTATGCTTTTTCGCAACTGACGAGGAAGAATAATCAAAGCGCCGAGCAGACGTTGATTAATTGTGTAGAATTAGTGTAACTTGTAATGAAATAGATTTAATTCGTCAGTTTTGTGTTGTGTCCACTTTTACAAATAAATAGTATTAAAATAATTTTTTTATTAGCCATTCTATATGTTACAAGTTAATTGATTTACATGATTGTTTATAGTATTTTATAATTTTGGTATTTATGCATGTAAATAAATACGTGGTTCACGACGGATTCCATTCAATCTCCTCTTTATATCTCATTTTAGCTCCGGGTTGCAACGGGGAATTAGAATGGGACATCTTCGCAGTAATTCTATCTTAAGAATCCTCCTCGTGGTTATTAACTTTTATTTATTACATAAAATGTTAAACCTTTTTTGTCACTTAATCATAATGATGGTGCAAAAAACCCCTTCCGCTAAGGGAAATAAACCAATCCGCTCTTCCTTCATTTGCTGCCACCCTCCGGTAGTTCGATAGGGCCGCTAAAGGGAGACCAACACAACTTCTCTTCGTCGAGAGCTGGTGCAAATGCTCCGGTTACAAAATTCGTAGAGGACGACGGTTTTCCACCGCTGCTTGACGCTCCTAAAAATTCCTACGGGTCATTGCACGGTAATCGCGTGGATTCGATCAGCACCTGGCCAGCATCCCCAATTTAACCTCGCTTATCCCAATCGCTCAGCACGCAGGAGAATCCAATTTCTCACAATAATTGTAACAAATGCACAAGCTCAACATCAACCAAACCTATACAATATCGCATTAAAGTATACTACGTATAAAGTAAGACTGGCGTTAAAGCGTTAACTTTCTTTATATATTCTGTTTATTCTTACTATTTTTTTTTATGTGTATGAAATAATTCTACGGCGTTTTATAGAATTGTGTTAAAAATCTAATTTATTAATACACAATCTAAAATCTTCAGTTAATATAAACCATTGTTTATATTATGAATCAGCACACTTTGTTTGTCAAGTTGAAAACTTACCTACTAATTTTAAAAAGGAATTTTTTTAAATTTTTATCAAAAGGGAAAGTTATAGAAATTCTGCTTCCAGGTCTAACATGATCTTCTTAAATCATGATTATCAATGTCCTCAATTGTTTTGGACACCATTTTCATATTTAAAACAAATTTATATCAAATTATCTATTTCTATTGAAAAATTTATTTGCTTTAAACTAACGTACATTGTTACGAACACAAATCCCTAGCTATTGCGGGGACAGGTAAAGAAATAAAATAAAATTATTCAGTTGTTGATTAATTTTTTCAACTTTTAAATATTCGCAAAGGAGGAGAAAGTTAATATATCGTCTTTGCGGGTTCAAAAGTGATCGTAGATTAATTATTTTTATTATGAGTGCTCACACGTCCCGAGTGCTGGAGCTTCTTACTTTTCAAGAATTGGCCTTGCATTTCCGCACCATGATTGCAGATATTGGTCCAACTCCCAACGGATGCTGCATTATCGTAAACATTCCGTTTACGTGTATCTACATCTAGATGTGCCAAAATTTTTTTTATTTGAAAATGACCAAGCTTTGATACGCTGTTTTGGCTCGAGACTATTATCAAATAGTTTGTCGCACGGCCAATAATACAATGCTTATTTTCTCCATTTCTCGATATACATTTGTTCCTGACATAAAAAGCCTTGTCGGGTTAAGCACAAGAAAAAGCCATTATAAAATAATAAGCCCTTATTTCGCACCACAAAAGCATCTTGCTATTCTGTGCAATTGACATTGACACGGCAATACGAATTATTTAATACGAGAGTATGTCTTAAAACTGCTTTCGTGTAGATCAATTAAATAGAATTTGAAAGGACAACTGGGTGTGTATTATACAGAGTGAGTTCGGTATTTTTTAGATGAAGGACGCGTGTTAGAGTTGCCTCAGATGGAGGTTTTAAGAGAAGATGCACTTGGGCGATTTACATCCTTTACTTGCAGAAGAGCTGGTGCAGGTGACTGAGCCCTCCTGCACCAGGGTAAGGAACCACTCGCAAGGTAATCCTTGCGGATGACCTGATGAAGGTATTGATGGGAGACAAAGAGAGCACTCCAGAATCTAAGACCCGCTCGCACTAGCGATGAACGCGGGATTAATTTCTAAATTTTCTTTTTTTCATGTTTTACATTCATGGAAATATTATTATATTTTTATTTCTTAATACCACTATTTTTTGTAGCCTTACTTTGTGGTTTTCTAGTAACAATATTTGTTACAAAAACATCCAAAATAAATTATTTATGTAATGCAGATAAATATTCTTGTGTATTTATGATTAACGTCAATTTATGAATTCTATGAAACGGGTCCTTTATTTTCTATTCACAAGTGAAACAAATGTGGAAGGAATTCATAGGAAGTTAATTATGACATTTATTCCTGTTTTTCCACAGATTTTTATGCCTCGTAAATCTTGAGCATTTTCTACTTTTGCAATATCTGCATTTGTTGGCAAAAAATGATTTATAATTTAGCTTCCTTTTTATTTCTTTTCTTCTTCTTAAAATTCATAAGCTAATTACAACTGTATCATGCCTAAGCAAAAAGATGTTTTGTTATTTTACTAAAAATCTTTTGAGCAAGAAAGCTAAATCAATTTCTTTCTAGTTTAATTCCATTTCGGTGTAAATACGCCAAAATGTTTTACGGTGGGTCTTTAATTTTTAACCATCGTTTATGATTACGAATTAACTTTAATTCGCAATCATATCGTCCATTTTTACCGATTTTCCTTTCATTTCCACTCCTTTCTCCATAACTATTTATCATCCATGTATTTCCAATTATTTTTTTACTTTTTAATTTAAAACTTTTTTTTGCATTGTTAACAATAACACAAAAATAAATGTTTTATAAATTATATAAATGGACGCGGGATTCGGGAAAAATTGTGTTATTAAAATTCTGATATTGACTAACTGTAACATTCTTAAATCTATATAAATTTATGTTATAATAGCCTTATTCCAACTTGGTACTTTCCGGGTTTATAAAATCGAAAAAAATTATCTCCTATTCAAGGAAAATACGAAATAATTTTAAATAATTATATTTATTAAGACAGTTCATACAATTTTATACGGTTATTATATCGCGTGAATAAAGTCTACAACGGATTTCAATAACAAATACAAAAACAAATATAAAATACGCGAACACAAAAAACACATGCAATACTAGGAAAGAGAGAGAGAGAGAGAGAGAGAGAGAGAGAGAGAGAGAGAGAGAGAGAGAGAGAGAGATCTCAAAGAATATATACTTTACGCAGATTATTAGTTTCTTTGCACTGATTTTAATACGCAAACAAGCTCAATAATTCTCGACAACTTGAAATAGGTAGACTCACAATTTACTGAAGTGAACGCTTTCTCTCTTTCCCTTTTGCAATGAACGTACCTGTTATAATATTAATTTATTTATTCATAATATTTATGAGCAAAATTGAACATTTAAACTAAATGTTGATAATTATAGGAAGCCTCATTTAACTAGATTTTACACGAAAGGAACAAAGCGAAATAGTAAATTATAATGACAAAAAGTTTTTAGAGGAAACAATGATTTTTTTGTATAAGTAAAAAAAATCTAAGTGACCAGTTTGGGTCAATGCTATAATCTTTTTTTTATAATTATATCACAATCACAACCTTATAAATTATAATTTCCTCTAATACCTCGAAACTTTTTGTTTTTATATAAAACTCCTATTAATTTAATAGTAATTAAATGTTTCTACTATTTTTGTTCGAAACATCCGTCAATATGTTATAACGGATAATAGTGCTTTCACTAGAATGATACGGTCAGAATGATAACCTGTTAATTATTCGGTAGTTTTTTCACGATTACAAACGCATTCCTTTTCAATGTAAATGCATGTACAATGCATACTTATGCTTCGGTGAGAACGATTTCCGCAGTTGACCTCTGAGCTCCGGGTGAGAGCAGGGAACCAGGAACTCATGCCTTGATGCACAAATACTCGTCCAGGATGCTGCTCGTGACTCTTGAGTGGCCTCGCAGTGGTTCCTCCATGTATCGCGAAGGTCCCCGGTACTCCGGCTTTTCGCACCCAAGCTTAATTACGATACGGCTATCACACACAACAGGGCACAACCAGGATTAGGAGCGGTTTTTCAACATCCGCGGAAAATCGCAATGTTTTCTCACCGGAGGTTGCGGCGAATACACGGCTCAAGTCCCGCACCCCTGACTTTTCTGAAATCCCCTTTCCACTTTGTGGATCCGCCTCTTTATAGTCGTATCACGCGCGGCAGAAACGTCACCGAACTTCACGGTGTTTACAATTTTATACACCAAACCATGTTTTATTGCTACATAAATTGAAGGTATGTAATAAAATTATCGAATATTACGTTAAAATAAGATTTTCTATGCCAGCACCTTTAAAAAATGGTATTCCATTAGAAAAACAATTTGTAAGCATAAACGACAAGATTATGAAAATTATATTTTATGAAACAAAAAAAATTCGTAAATAAAATTTGAATAATACTAAAAATCTTATTTTGCGGGAAATATTTTGAATTACATTTAAAATTTAAATGAAATTATATACCAAATTCTTCGTTATAATAACATGAAAAAGATTGTAATTAAAAGCTATTAATTATAATTAACAATATCGAAAAATAGAATGAATGAAGGACAAAAGTGTAAAAAAATATTTATGAATTTCACTAATAGATATTAATAAATTCATAACTGTTTTTAATAAAAATTTAAATATGTAAACAATATTAGTTATATTGTAGAGAATAAGATATTAATGTCAAAGGTGTGCTTAAAAAATAATGAGAATTTCGTAGTTATACTCGTTATGTCAATTCATGCATTTTATTCCTTTTTTTATTGATCAAAGTTTAAAAAAGAAAGAAGAATATTAACTTCAATTATTTGATATCTAGTCCATTATTATTGGCGAAGAAAATCCTACATCTTTTAGTGGGATCAATGAATTTAATTTTCCTAAAATATGGAGGCACAATATTTGCTTCGAATTTTACGTCAAGAGCATGGAATTACAGATATCAATGTTCAACAATGTGAAATATTACTTTTGTTGAATCTATAATAAGTAAACTAAAAGTTTACACGCCACAAGAGCTATTTACATGTTACTCCAGATTATATCTACCTGAAATTTCAAAGGTAAAAGAAAATTCTTAAAAATCTTGGAATAACAGTCGGAGAAGTAGATATTGAGAATCGCATATTAATTGCCATAAGCCATCAAGTTGTTTTGAGTATGTTGAAACTAACATTACGACCACAGATCCTTAGCTATTGCGGGGACAGGTAGAAAACTGAAATAAAATTATTCAGTTGTTGAATAATTTTTTCAACTTTTAAATATTCGCAAAGGAGGAGAAAGTTAATATATCGTCTTTGCGGGTTCAAAATTGATCGTAGATTAATTATTTTTATTATGCATCGAGTGCTCACACGTCCCGGGTGCTGGAGCTTCTTACTTCTCAAGAATTGGCCTTGCATTTCCGCACCATGATTGTAGATATTCAGCAGAAAATTACTGAATTTTCACCAGAAGCAATGGATCGAAATTACTTTAAAAAAATCCTGTAATAAAACGAGATCTACTATATCAAGTTGGAGAAAACATACATTTGCGATTGATCTAAAACTCTGTTCAGTGGCTGGATTTGGATCTTGAACTCTTTTTAGAGCTTGACAAATGCGGACAAATGCAACCAGTATTAAGATTACATATTTCTTATGTTAACAGTATTGTGTATTAACTTTTCACCGTATGATCAGACGATTACAAACACTAATATTAGATTATAACACTAACATCTGAATTAATGGTGAAATAATCCATAGATTTGGTTCATGGTCTGACTTGTTTAAAAAAAAATAACATAATGATTCCAGTACAATATGCTAGTTTTTGTTGGATATTGTTTCTAAAGAAACACGATAGATATAAGAAAACGTTGATGACCACCACCATTGATGAAATAAAACAGGAATCACTGAAAGGTCTGAAGATTCTCGAAAAATCATTTCAAGATGTGCTTTAATAATTATAAAATTATTGGATACATTTGCATTTTATCTAAGGGATATTAATGATAACGAAATAATATTGAGGTTGATGCTAAGAAGTTTTTTTTTGTAATTTTTTTTTTAATAACTGAAAATTCTCATTAATTATTGAGCACACCTCATACAGTTGAAACTACAAATCCTATTACTAAACAAGTACTGAAACTATATAATAATACAAATTAAATTAGCATACTTCGTAATTAGTTAATATACTTCGAAAATCTTGTTTATAAGCAAACTAACGTATATATTATATCAAGTATTTCAAAACATGTCTAAATTATGTTTAAATTATCAATGATTTTAAACTTGCACTCAGATATAAAAATAAAAAAGACTCAAAACAGAATTAAAATCAATAGTGTAATATACTACATAAAATGAAATTAAATTTAAATTTGAAAAATATAAATGCATTTGAATAACTAGACTAGAAAATTTATTTATTCGTAAGAGAAATAATAACATTAATATACGTTATCTAAATATGAAAAAACTTGGAGTTACCTCTAAGAACTTCGATATTTAAATGTCGACTAAAATGGTTTTTGTAATCGTTCTCGTCGTCCCAAAAATTCTCTCCGAGCTTTTTTGTACAGCATAGAGATTTAAATAATCTAAATATTCGTCATTATCATTTTTTAAAAATATATCATTTTATTTTTAGTTATAAAATTATAAATTATTCGACATTTGAAATATATGAGTTGCTGAAAAAAGGAAATACAGCCAACAAAAAGTTAATTTATTAGAATTTGTAGTTAAAAAAAAGAGCTAATAATTTTAAAAACAATAAGTATTATGTAAAAAAATCTTGCTAATAATTTATATGATGAACTAGTATTAAAATACGATGTTAATTTTTCATGAATTAATAAAAAAAATAATGCGTAATTAACATTCAAAAAAAAAAATGTTTCGAAAATATTGTCGAGTAAAAAAAAAAAAAATCGATGATGGATACTTTTACAAAATATACACAAGATAAACAAAATTTAAATAGATTTAGGTTTTTTTCAACCTTGAGAACTCGTACGCAGCTCTCACTTTAAAAAATATATAAATTTAAATATTAAAAAAATTATAATGCAGTAAGTAAAGGGAAAGCAATTATTATAAAATGTATCCAACTATTCTAAACCGTAAAAATAATTTCATACGAGTTGCGTTAAACACAAAATTGTTTATAATATTATAATTTCTTTAAAAATAAAAATAAAATATTTAAAAAATAAATTGAATAAAACAAATTTTATATTACGAAAAAATTAAATCTTGACAACCTACATCTGCATGCTACTATATAACTATAATTTATAAATTTCTTAAATAATTTATATTACTTGTTTATGTATTATTTTAATTAGAGATAAATTTTTTTGCATAATGTTTTAAATTTTGTAATTTACACATTTTTAAAATAAAATTTTTTAGCTAATATTTTAAATTGATAATTTATAATATTGAATATTTTTCAAAACCAGATTTATTATCATTTTTATTAATGCTTTATATTAACTTTTATATTTTATCTATTTTTAAAAAATAAAAAATTCCATTTAAATTTCAATTTGTATGATTTCAAATAATTTAACTTCTCTTTAAACAAATATTTACATTATATCTATTATGTCCTTAAGTATATACTCATTTTCTACGAGTTACAGACTCTTAATCTCATTTTATGTGACGATACACATTTTATATTTTGTTTTTCTACTGTCTTTTCATGACCTACCTCAATCATTTTAGATTGCCGAAAGTGATTATTAACGGCATTGAACTAATCACTTCATTCTTTGCCCTAAGACTTTTGCCTTAACATTTCAGCACCAGAAGATTGATCCTAATAGGTAAGTTGAGCAGATAAAAACCAGCAATTCTAGCGCTAATCAATTCTAGCATTATTGCCATTTATATACATTGTACTTTACAAAGATTATTAATACAAATTAAATTATTTTAATCATTTAATTTCACTTTTCTATTAAGAAACGATTGTTTTTTTAAAAATTTAAAATTTTTTTGAAAAAGCCATCAAAAGCTTATTACTTCAATTAAAAACCTATTTTTAATGGTAGATAATTTTAGATATTAAAAAATTTCAGAAAACCATAAATACATCAATTAATATAAATTAACGAATACTTTAATTATATATTATATTTGAAATAGGAATAAGTATATTAATCAGTTTCTGTTAAATATTATTAGTCATATTTTGGTTGATTTTTCCTTCATCTAAATAGTCTCGTATAAATATGAATATAATTTAACACAAAGTAACACAATTACTTGCTGTATCATAATAAATAATGCTTTATTCAAACTTAGTAAGATATCTCTAACTTGGGAATATAAAATTTGTGGCCTAATGCATTGGAGATTAAGAATTGTAGAAATTGTAGAAACAGCAGCACAGTAGTTAATGTCAATAATGCGAACGACAATGATATAAAAGATTCTGCAAATTACTTTTCACAGCTGGATCGCTTCTACCTTTTAATGAATTCAAAGGTACATTGTATTCACCATGACTTACTTGTGCACAAGCACATACGAATTCTCGGTTAGTCGCGCAAGTTGACGTTGGTTTCTGTTCTTAAACGTGGACTTGGTGCAGTCCGATGCACGTCGCTTGTCTCGCTAAACTGGCATGAAAGACTAAAGTTTGGTGCGTGAAAACTTCTCCTTCCTCTTTTCCGAATACAGAGAAACTGAAATGAAACAGAGCTCAAAGCCAACTGTGCCTTGACTTTTATGTGCCGCGTTAAAACCTGTGTACACTCTGCGACTCTATACAAAATTTAAGGGTGACAGTTGTTGAGAAGGATTTTCGCTACTACTCTTTTACGGCTAAGGGGCTTCTTTTCAAACTAGCATTTATTTGACGCATATGAAAATTCATGTTTTTTTCTCGATCGTACTATTTATTCTATTTCCGATAAATTCGCATTCCATATTGTATTATATAGACAAGTTTTTTTTCTTTCTTTTTTATATAAATAATCGCATTAATTTGGATGGATGTCAATGCAGAAGTACATCATTTGGTTGCAACAAAGATAATGTGTATGTTGAGATTTAAAGGTCAATCTAATTTGATTTTCAATTTTTTACAGTAAGTTATTAATTCATGTAATTTCTTTTTTATGTTATTTAAATATATATATATATATATTAAAATCTATCAATACGATATCATTTTTCACATTGACCGAAGTTGACCTGAATTACTATTATCCATTTTTCATTTTTATAAGAAGTCCGAAGTGAAGTATACAAATTTTGATTTTAAAATTATAATGATGTAGATTGCTATTTGAAGTGTTGGTTAAATTGATGTACTGGACTAATCCAACTAAGTATTCTTCAACTGTCCAATTAAATTTATAATCCTTAATTATTTATTAATAACTCTTTCATAAATACTATCTCGATCCAAATCCTTTTAAAACTTATTATTTATATTTTATTTTAACTTCATAAATTAGAAGAAAAATATGTAGGATCAAACCATGCACAGGCAAATATAAATTAGATTTATAAATGGAATAATTAAATCAGATGTTTTGATAATGATTAAAATCTTTAAAATTACGTGTATAAATTGCTTTGCTCAATTTAGGTTTGTATTAAAAATTATTAAAGTAAAATCAAAATACTACTATCACACCATTCATATATTTTTTGATGTTGCTTTAAACATATCTAATTATTTAAGTTTCAAAGAAAATTTTAAAAACATTCCATTTTTTAAATAAATTTATAAAAAAAGTATAAATATATACAAAAGAAGGTTGCATAGAAAATATAAGTTTTAATTATAATTTAACACAAATTATTTAAAATCAGCAATAAAAAATTGTTTAGTATACAAAATTATAAGCATATTAAATTTTACAATATGTACAAAGTTTAATAAACATTTTAAAAGGCTTATTATATTACACCAGTTTTCTTATTTAAATAAAAATATAAATAACGAGCTTCAATTACAAAATATTATTGTTTCAATACTGTAACAATTAGTAGTCTCTTAGTCTAATTAAAATTATCCAGAAATTAGAATTTTCAAAATGAAGATAATTATAATTTTTTCTTAAAAGAACTAATTAGACAAAGTAATGAAAAAAAATCTGTCGAATTAAAATATTATTTGTTTTATAAAATAATTACTTTTGATGCATATAATAATAATAATAATAATAATAATAATAGTAATAATAATAATAATAATAATAATAATAATATAATAATAATAATAATAATAACAATAACAATAATAATAATATACGTGTATATTTAATACTTAAATAAACTGAAGTAAAAATACCTGACATTTTTGAGTAAATACTTAGGTTTCAATTATAAAAAAAACTAGTAAATGGTATGAAAATAAAACATAAACAGAAAGTGCATAGAGCAAGTTCATAATGTTATAGAATGTGAGATATATAGAACAATTGTAGATTTAAAAACATAGCATTTAAGTTGTAAAAATTTTTTTACAATTATTTATTATTAAAATTTATAATGTGCGAAGATTTCTCGTTTGTTATCGAGTTACTGCCACCCATATCGTGTTTTCAAAAAGCGTTAATGCGTGAAAACTTTTGTAATAAATTGGAAATCATTGATAATAATCCCACATAATAAAAGTAAAAATGATCTGGAAATTTTCGATCCCCCTGTATTTCACAACTCATCGCGCTCATTCTTTTAATATAAATTTTTAAGCTTTAAAGACAATGCGGCCTTCGTTAATACGAGTATATATAATGTATTGTATGTACGAGATCTCGGAATTTCGCGATGGCAAAAAGTGGCCTACATGACAAATAGCCGCTTACGAAATTTTACGCAAAACGAAATATAAATGGTAAAAACAGCTACCGACACGGATAAAAATCCTCCCGTTGTCCTCCGTATAAATCCTGAAAACTGACTCGGCCACTGCTCACGCATATACCAAGCAGGGGGTGGCGCCCAACCCCCCGCCCCTCTTTTTCCCTCACCTCTGTCTTACTCTCTCTCCTTTCTCTTTGCATCCCTCTGTCTCTCTTTTATTTATTCATTTTTTTTTTTTATTCTTTTTTTTTTGTTATTTTACATAAAAGCTAAATGCCTGCCTAACGAATGCGTACCTCGTCCGGCATTTGACGTGCTTGTTGTTCGCCTAGCCGTGAACAATTATCCGCATACCGCCTGAAAGCGCGACCACGAAAAAAAATGACGAATCGCCAGTGCAAGTGAACGTAACGACCAAACTTTGTACGTGGACAAGAGCGAGAGAGAGAGAGAGAGAGAGAGAGAGAGAGAGAGAGAGAAAGAATGAGAGATTTTTTTGAAACTGAGAATTCATTGGCTTGCGGATTTGTAAAATATCATGTTCCTATTAAAGGTGTATATGAGTTTTATATGTACCACCAAGCATGGAGCCTTATCACTTTTGTGTCAATACTCAGTTTTTTACCAATTTAAATAATTGTGAAGTATTTAAAATGTAACAAGAACGTTTATTCATAAATCACGTAAAAAATAGTTTCTGGTTTTATGAGATTATTTCTACATATTAAAAAAATTTCATTTTATTACTTAATTTTAAATTTTTTGTAAAATAATCTTATTATTGTTCAATTAGAAATGATTTAATTTATATGTAGCTGCAAATTTAACAAAAGGTACAGCAATTAAATATTAATTTAAATGTTTTTCAAAATTGAGTACATTGTAAAACACTTGCCTTTAGTAAACTTAAATTATTAAATTTTCATTTATAAATGGTTTTTCATTAATATTTATAATGCTTTTCTATAATAGTTTTATTTTTAATGATTATCCAACCTCACTAAGGTCTTCTACAATGTATTTCATCTTTTGTACTTTATGTACAGAATTTATACTTTTTAATCAACTTAGTACTTGAAGAATATGATAAAATTACACGTTATATCAATTTTAATTTATCTTAAGTAAATTGTATTAATTGACATAATTAATGTAAATTGGTATAATCAATATAAAGTTTAATATGTGACTATTGATAACATTTTTGCTAAGATTGTAATTGTTGCTTATGTTTTTAAATAGAAGGGTTTCTATAAATGTTACTTGTTTTAAATAATTATCTAATACTTAAAAAAGTATAAAAATAGAGATTTAAATACAAGTGTACACAAATAAAATAATATGTAGAATTTAGTGAAACAATTATATTTATAAAAAATAAATTTCGAATTTTATATATTAGAAAAGTAGTTATATCCTAGAGAATTTTTAGGAATCTGAGCTTTAACTATGCAAATATATATTTGAATTGCAGGTCAAATTAATAGTTTAAAGAAAATACGACAAGTCTTTTTTGTATTTAAAATACATCAGGTCGGGTAATAAGAACTTGAAAATATTTCCATACTTACTAAATAATAGTTGATTTAATATAAGTTTATATTAAGTCAATAATTTGAAGCTATTTATTTCTATTTCCGTATCTTTATCTAATTTGTTTCTCTTATATCTGTATTTCTTCTACTTTTTAGTTTCCTACGGAATTTAATAATAAAGATTTCCATTAATAGTAGAAATCATCTAAATTTAAATTTAAATTTAATGCATCGATATACAATCCAGACGCAGGTTGACATACAATCCAAACCACACAAGAGCAATCACATATGTACAACAAGAGATTTATATGCAGACAAGTACACAAGAGCGTAAATGTGCATTTTTTAAAGCAAGACAGGAAATTAAATAGAAGAAATCAAAAAGGGTTCTACAGCCAAAGACTTCAGGAAAAAATTGCTGTGAAAAATCTCTTAAAGGGAAATTTTCTATTCCGATTTTGTAGAGGAGATTGTGTAGATGAAAATCTTGCAGATCGAGATTTAATAAACTAGGTCTTTGAAGATTTTTCTATAAAAAAAAAACGGATGTTTCGCAGAGAAGTTTCCGTTAAGTAGGTCTTGTAGATTATGTTCTGGTGACCATTTGCAAGAAAGTTAAAAAATGTTTTAAAGACAATTGTACTATTAAGGTTGTACAAAAAAAGTTCTTGTATAGCGACCGAAAAAGGAGAAAATGAAAGAGAAAAACCTTTCTGTAACAGTCAAAAAGACGTTTATACTTGGTCTTGATTAGTTGCTGCTCTTTATGACTACTCGCAACTCACAGTCTGTAAGTCTAAGTTCCTTACTTACTTTTTGGGTCGTTTTTTGAACTAAATCTTGGTAATTATTTTAATCGGAGGCCTATTGAGATGATAGATTCTTTTACTTCATCTGCCTTGATGAATCACTGATTGCCGATTTGTAATAGTCTTTATTTCATCTTCGTCGATTTTCGATAGAAAAAGTATTTTATTTAGATCTACTTCAAAGTTTTCTTTCTTTACTACTCTCATTCTAATTCTCAGTGGCATAATTATACAATTACATATATAAAAATTGATGTTGCTAACTATTTTTATTTTAAACATTACTGACTTTCTGCTACTTTCATATTTAAATTATTAAAATGAAAATTTTTGATTTCATAATGTTAGGTATAAATGAATAATGTACTTCAATATAATTCTATATTTTAATTTATTTTTCTGTTATAAACAAATAACTTTATTATTTATAAATATTTAATTAACAGATTAAATATGATACTTTATTTAAAAAATAAAGTTGCACTAACAAATTTTTAATTAATGTTCACATGAATAGCTCATTATAACACAATTATCTATATTAATTCAACAAAGGGATAACTAAAAATTGAATTCAAGTATCTTTACACTTTATTATTATATACATTTTAATACTTTATTCCTTTTTATAAATTGCTTTTTTTTATTATTATTTTCAATATTAATAACATTATTATAAGTGCTAATTAATTGAAAAATAAATATTAAATATTATGTTTTTGACTGTATATTTTAATTAACTCTTTATAGATAACTGTATTTGAAATGTAATTTTCGTATATGAATTATTTAATAATAATTTATATAAATAAAGTATTTTTAACGAATGATACTGGATCGCTAGAAAATGTAATTTCATTTAGAGTGTAATAACGTAGAGGTAACCTTAATCAAAACATTGACATTTGTTTGTAACATAATATTTCTATATTTTGTTAATAATAATGAATTTAAATTTACTATTTATTAAATATTATTATAAATCTGATAAATACATGACATGTAATTATTTGGTTAAAATATTAAACATTTATGCGCTGTAAGCTTTTCTACAACTTAAAAATAATAACTCTAAATTCTATATTACGAAATAAATTTGAATGGTGCATAAAAAAGACATTAAAGCTTCAATTTTTTTTTTAAAATTATGCAATTTTTAATTTCGTGAAAGGAGTATAATATAAAAAAATTTAACTTGCAAAATATGATAACTTGAATTTTGTTTAAGCAAGATTACGCAATAAAGAAAATGCCTTTTTTACAAGATATTAAGTCAACAAATTTTTATTAATTTTAAAAAATGTGTAAGTTAAAAAATCCTATAAGATATTTTATAAATTTTGTTGAAATATAGTTTAAATATTGATTGTTTCAAACTTTAATTTAAAATGTTCTTCAAAGTTTTTTCAGAAAGATTTTCCAGTAAAAATGCCGATAAAACTTTTTAAGTGCAATTTAAGACATCGAGGTTTGTGTGAAAAGGGCATTCTGTAATTTTCTATAAAAACGCTTAATCTCATAATATTATTTCAAATGTGGCGAAACTCTCGTATATTTTTTTTTTCTTTTTATATATATATTTTTATTTTTATTTCTTTAAAGAATACCTACTACCTTTCATTTATCACCCTCTTCAATTATATTTAATGAAATTCGTTTTCGACTGAATATTTACAAAAAATTCAACGAATATTACCGGGTAAAAAATTTTTCCCCAATCATTAAGAAAATAGCTTTTTCTAATAAACTTATAAATCACGTGTCCAATGCCAATATTTGAAAGTCGTTCGAAATCTTCTGTGCCATTCTCGAAAGGTGTTGTTTTGAGTTCTTTCAGCTCTCTGTACTATACCTCCATTCAATTACAAAGTATCTATAAAAGCCTCCTCAGAATGGGATAGTTAAATACAGGTCCTTGTTTGCACATACAACAAAAAAGGAGAGAAAGAGAGAAAGTGGTTTGGGGCGGCGGGGAGAGAGAGGCGGTAAGAGGGGTGGGGGGGTGAAAGCACGCGCGCGAGTCTGCCGACACCGTGCATATTTCGCAAGAAAGTTCTAACAATATCCTTGTTCGCGGGTAGAAACTTCTCGAATGAGAGAAAGTAAGGAATATGGGGCTGACGGGGGCAGGAAAAGCCAACAGGAAGTGAGAAGTTGCACGGTTGTTTCATAGGGCGAAATAGGTAAGCAAGTGAATAGAACGAGATGGAGCGAGAGAGAATTATTGGCTTACAAAGTTCCTTTTACAACTCACATCCCGTAAGCCCGGTAGCGTTTTGAGTTCGAGTAGAATTTAGTCAAATATGGTTCCTCGTCGAAAGAATTCCTATAAATCACAAGCTCTTTTTTAAATGGTGCATTAACTTTAACACCTAACTGGTGTTTCTCCTTTTCAATAAAATAAACTTCCTTTATTACTACCTCGTATTATCCAACCAATCATATTTGTAAGAAAATAATGTGCACTCATTGATTTTCTTAGAATACTTTAAAGTATCTAATGTTTTATTTTTGGAAAATACAAATTTGATCTAATTTATAATTTATGTATACCAAAATATTAAAAATAAATTTATATATATCTATGGAGTTGTGATATATATTTTTTTTTTTTTTTTTTTAAAGCCGTATTTCAATGTAAGTAAGCTAGTAGCTTTACTCGAGTAAAATTTATATAAAAAAACAATATTATTAGTCGAATATAATTTAAAAAACAAAATTATTACTTACAAATTTTAATCTTCTCGAAATTATTTCTTACCATAATAGTCCATCTTATATAAATATTTAATTGAGAAAAATTAATGTACTAAAACTTATCTTTAAAAAAATATCATATTTTAGATATATTATTTATCTTCTAAACAATTTAACTATTATAAATTGCTTTTTACGGTAAATTTTTAACTTATAAAAATTGTATTTTCAAAAAAACTTTTATTCTTTAATTCATTTTTAATAGCAGAGTCTTATTTCTTGTAGTATTTTAATTTATATTGTTTAAAAATAGATAAATATATAGTTCATATTCATATAAACATACATACGTATATAAATAAGTACATGTATTTTCAATAATTTCTATAAATTATATATTTTTTGTACAGTATTAGGTGATTTGTTTAAAAACATATTATATTATATTATTATCTATACAAAAATTTTCTTCGAAATATAATTAATTTTTAATTTATTTACATCATTAGCCAATCGTATAAATGTGACTGTAAATATTTACTTTTTTATTTACTTTTGTACACACAATTTAATGTAAGTAATACAGTAGTTTTTTTTTTAAAGTTTTTATTAATATAACTAGATTATACAAGTTCTTATGTCACAAGATATTAATTATAATTATATTTAAAATTATATTTGGTACAAGTAAAATAACTAAGAATTAATATTTGTCATAGTTTAACTTATTTTTTTTTTTTTAATTTAAATAAAATCATACCAATATATTTTAACTTTAACTATCACAATCAACAATAAGATGTGTATACCATGAGAACAATTACATACACTTAAAATTAATGAACAAATTATTTCTTTTATACTTTATAAATTACATTGTAACATTGCCAACTAATTATCATTTACCGTAAATATTTAATATGAAGTTTTTCAAAATGTATTAAGCTCTTATTACCACTTAAGTTATGAATTTATTACGAAGATAGATTCTGGTAGAAACATATTTTTTATTATATTATATAAAAAAATCTTTTTACAATTTATTTTACATGTATGAAAAAAGCGATGTGTGACAGAAAAAGTTTACGAAATGCAAAAAATTGTCTGAGGGTAAGATAAAGACATATAGGATGAAAAAAATGAAAGGTCCTGAAAATGTGTGAGGGAACGAAAGGAAATGGAAGTTTGGCGAATGCCATTACCTCGAGTACTGTCAGTGCTGTCGACCGCGAGTAGAGTTCTCTTCCCTCTTAAGTTCCAGCGAAATTGAAAGAATTTTATTCTCTGTAGAAATAGAAAACATTGCATAGCTGAGGTAGAAAAGTTCCGGAGCTACAACTTTTACAGAATTATTGGACTTTTAAACAGTTTTAATAATCCGTTTTAATGCCTTATAGAGAAGGTAATAAAGGGTTATCATCATCGATAAGTATTTCTTTGAATTAATTTAAATTAAAAAAATAATTTTATACAGTAAACATGCTTGTCTTTTGATCATTTAACAAATTATATTTATCCGATTAAAATTAACAGATGGAATATATAATAATTTTGTTTTTGGAGCATTGAAAATAATTGGTGCATTGCAATTATGAACTTTATAAATCTGATCATCATTACACAATATACATGATCAATGAATAAATACATGAGTATATATTTTATTTTTTTAAATTCTTTTTGCATTAATCAAGGTACTTTACTTCAATTTCTATTATCGTTTGTTTCTTTTTTACTCTATTTTATTTAGAAATAGTTGGTTTATCTCCATAGATACCTACGAGAAATCCAATGTTCTAGATGATTAATAGTTTTAAAATTTTACCGTAAACTTATTTCATCAAAAAAATGACGATAAAAAATAGAACAATGTTTAAACCTTATCAATGAATAGGATTAAAATGAATAAATTAATGCTATATTACATTTAATTTACTCAAAATAATATAGGTATAAAATTATATTTCTACAGATTTTAAGAAAATTCACTTGAATCTATATTCTATTTAAAATTTTATTTTATTTTTCGTATCTTAAAATAATAATTATAATTTCTAATCAATTTTCATATAGCATAGAATATTGAGAGTAATGCTTTAAAATATTTCCAACAAAATTTTTCGTTTTTAACAAGTATTAGAAATTAATATGTAATTATAAAAATTAATGAAAATAAAATATAAAAAATAATTTAATAATTTTTAAAAGAAATTATATTAGATTTTTTCATTTAAAATAATAAATTACTCCTTTAATGATGAATAAATAATAAGGTTTCATGTTATTCCATACTAGATATAACTATTTAATCAAGCAAAAGGGTAGAAGAATAAATATTTAAAAATTAATGATAATTTTATTATTTATGTAATACTTAAATTATTTTTTGTATGAAAATCAATATATCTTTGTAAAATAAATATTAATAGGCTTTGTGAATTAGAATAATATAATAAAAAAATATGATTTAAAAATTCATAAATGCGAAAAAACTTAAAAAGATGTGGGTTCAATAGGAGTAATAGGGTAAAAAACAGAAAGATGGGGGGGGGGTTTAGGGGGAGAAATTGTGAGATAAAAGACATTTCAAACGAAAACGACTCTGCGGATATTGCCTTCGTACTTCGTCTCGATGCATATCCAAGCTTAACCCTCACACAAAAGAAAAGCGGGAAAGTGTCACATTATTTTTTTTCTACCTCTGACAATCGTCGTAGTAGTGTAATAAATTCACCATGAGAGTCCAAGCCTTTTTCAGGGATATAAGAATCCCTTTCTCATTCTCCTTTTCTCTCTTTTTCTCATTCTCATTTGTATTTTCGTCTTTATCTTTTTAACTCAACTTTACACGTATCCTCAAAGTAAAGTAGGAAAACGCTCGATACATTTGGTGAATGTGAGAAAGAAAAGCAAATAAGCTGGATTAGGTTGTGTCGCCAGATTTTGTATATACTACTTGGTAAAGAATAAAAATATATCATTATGTACGAAGCATTAAATTTTTGATATGATCAATTGAATCGGATCAAAAAATTTTCTGGATGGTAAAATAAAAATTTAACAATAAACATTATATATTAATATTAAAAGAAAATATTTAATATTCAAATAAATAATATTTATTCCAATAAATCAGTGATGTATTTTATTATTGTAGTGACAAGAAATAAACTGATCACATTTTGTTAATAATTTTACGTAATGTAAAAAATATTGGTAACAATTTTTTACAAAATAAAAATCATTTTTATTCAAGTAAGAGAGGAAAACTATTACTGCTTAATGTATTGATTTAGGTAAATGTTAGGATAAAAAAGTAGTCCAATATATTTGAAATATGTACTATACCATAAATGTTAATACTTTCAAAAAAAATAAAATTAAGAGTCCATCACTTTCAATAAGTTTATGCAAATACAGATAATATTAATATTTCAATATAAAATAATAAATTTAATATGTAATTATTTAACATTATTAATATACAGATTTTCGTTAGTTATAATTGAATAAATTATGTTTAGTAAATTTATTATGAACATACTATAAAAAATAAAAAAGATATATTCTAAAAAAGAAGTAAAAATACAACTAATAAAATCGTGTAAATACAACAAAAAAGAATACATTTATTATCAATGTTTTTTATTTTTATTATTGCTACCATTAAAAAGTATGTTAATCACTGTATTAAAATACATATACAGACACAAATACTTGAAAGCCCATGATTCTACGTAGCTAAATAAAATTAGATATACAATTATTCAGATTTGATGATAAGGAACTAATATATATATAACTTAACAAGTTTAATTGTATAGATAATAAAATATAATATAATCTTTATTATTAAAAAAAGCTAAACAAGACGAGTTTATATTGTACTTTCTTTTTATTTGAAAGAATAGATGATAGTAACACATATAAGACATCACATAAAACGTTAGTTCAATGCATAATTTCTAGGACTACTTGTTACATTTTTTGCTTTGAACGTAATTGTTTTAAATTAACATATATTACAAATTTTATAAATATATTTTAATTAAAACTGTGAATTTTTTTTTATCAAAACTTTATTATCATAAATTTTAGTCAGTCTTGAATAAAAGAATTTTATTCTTTTCATTTTGTAATTCATACTCAAAAATTTCAATTATATTCTGTTTCTTATATATATTTTAATTCCATATTTAAATATTTTTCTTCTTTTATTTCTATAGATAACTCTTTTGATTTTTCTCCAATATTTTTAAAATTAAAGGAAAAAGCACAGAATTTTCTCATCTTCTAATTATATAATTTCCTATATTTTTCAATTTCTTGAATCTCTCTTGCTTTAAACATTCTTCGTTATACTTTTTTTTAAACGGTTTCACTATTTTTATATAATGAAGAAGAATAAAATAAGAATTTAATAATATATATGTTAATACTATTATTTATGTACACTATATATATAATTATTTAAAATACTATTTAAAATATCTTTAATTTACTTGAATTAAATTAACATTATGTGAAGTATTTAAGATGCAACAAAAAAACTCGAAGGACTAATTTTATGTAAATGTAATTACTAGTATTTACAAAGGTAAAAGAACATCAAATTACAAATAATTATTGCCGATATAGTAAGTGTAAAAATATGTAACTGTAAATAGTGATATATAGAAATTTAAAATTAGAATTAAATAAAATATAATTAAATAAACTTGCTTCGAACCAAACCTATAAATGTGCATGTTATATGTATTTATTATAACTTACATTTATTGCATATACGAATATATAGAAATATACATTGTTCATCTTATAAAATTTAGTTTTCCTCCCAAAAATAAATATTACTCTGCAAATTATTCTTATTTAAACCTACCTTGTATTTACCTGCGCATGTGAAATGTAACCACAAACGTACCTTAGCGTCAATGTTTTGGCATAACTGAAAGGGTTTTTCAAAAGCTCAGATGGATTATTAAATTAAGAAACAAAACAATAAATTTAATTCTTATACAACTAGTGCGATAATAACTAATCTTGAATTCATGCAATAATATATGACAATTTTTGTTACTAGAGTAGAGTGAAGTTTCTAATAGTGATTCAAGAAAGCAAAGGCTTAATTAATTTATTCTTCGTAAACAATAATTATGAAAGAAGAGAAACATAATTATATGAGCTAATGTTTTTTATTTATTTACATATTTTTCAGTTTTAAGAATAGTGAGCCGCTATAATAATTATATAAAATTATATTTTCTTATCTTTTTCCAAAATATTTTATTTTTACTTTTCGAGTTTTCTTTAATTTGTGTTTTCGTAAAAGAAAAATTAAATCATATAACAAAAATGATTTTATGACTTAGAAAAAATAAATAAAAATTATAAAATGCATTATTATTTTTAACAATAATTAGGAAATATTATTATGAACTGATTTTATGATAATTAAATAATGGAATTTCTTTTCAGCATTAATAAATCTCCAACTCATCATTAAATGAAATGCCATTATTATGTAAGGTAAAAAAATTTATTTATATTTATTACAAATTGATTAAGATTTTTCTAATGTAGCAGATCATTCATGAACCATAAAACGGCTATGAACTACAGAATGAAAAAAATAGTGAAATGCTAGTGCAGTGTATGTACTACAGAGAGAGATAGAGAGAGAGAGAGAGAAAGTGGAAAACAAGAATAAAGACAACTTGCATGCTGCAACAGTCAAAACAAGCGTACATCAATAACAAGCATGTATCAGTAGAAAGAAAGAGATAGAATAAATAAACCAGAGAAAAATAAATCGTGAGATCGCGTATAAAGTTTTGATACATATATTTCACTTTTTGTCTTTCTGCGTGCTTTCTCATAGGTTTTTATGCATTTTCATACCACCTTTTGTTTTATCCATAATATGATTGCTTTCCAGGTTGCATTTAGATAGTTTTCTGTGCTTTCTTTACATATCATATTTATTGCTACCCATTTTTTAAATTCGTAATAATTAAAATATCGTTTTCTCGAATACACAATAAAATTAAAGTAAATGAGAAAATTGATGATTTTATTTTTCATTCATAATTAATTACTTATTATATTAAGGAATACTTACAGTAATTTAATAATGTATTTTATAATTTTTTTTTATTTGTTAATAATTATTCTAATATACAAAAACATATTTTTTTTAAGAAAAAGGTGCTGATCAATAGATATTGTATTCATGAATCATGTATTTTTTAAATTTAAATTACTTTTTTTTATGGATAAAAGTTTTCATTGTATCTGAGTATTTTTTATTTAAATATTATATTTACTTTTCCCATATCATTCATTTGTTTAATCCTCTGATATTTTTGTTGAATTACGAAAATTGAGAGTATAATTCTTTCAATAGAATGTACTCACGCATACAAATATACCATAAAAACGCTCGATTGAACTAAAGATATGATTCGATTACTTACTTACGTAATGAGAATTCTTTATCAGAGATTTCTCCCTTGCATGAAGGCATAATGATATATATCAACATGGATTTAAGTGACATTATATTAACACTCCTTGGACTCTAATTTTTGAATGATTTTATCGGGAAGTTAATGATGCGCAACATCACCAACAGGTCCAGTTAACAATAAAATCCATCACAATATATATGGGAATGAACGTATGAAATCAATTCAAAAGAATATCAATGATAGTATGAATTCTCAAAAGAACATTATTTTTTATATAAAGTTTATCTTCTATTCTATTTTGATTTATATTATTTAATCTTTTAATTTTTATAAAATATTTGTATACTAAGGAATCAATTTTTGTAACATTTTTTCATAACCTTACATCTTGAACTTGATTAAAATAATTATTTGAACATCCTTTTGGTTATGTATGTAATTTTATTTGCACTATATCGTACATAAATAGTAGCAAATAATTTTTTTTAAAAAATTTAAGCATTATAAAACTTTATGGATGTTCTTAATACTTATAATAAACATATTATTAGTTGTAGCAAAATTTATTGCTCATACAAGATTTTTATTACTCATGTCATAAAAAAGTTTAGTCTTATTAATGATCAAAAAAGAAAAAGCTGCTGACCTGTAATATTCTCGTTATATATATAGAATAAAATTATAAAACTCTATAAATAATTTATCAAATAAATTTTTTGTTCGTTAATTAAGAACATTATTTTAATTTTTTTTATTAAAATAAGAAATACAATATAAAAACTATTAATAAATTTATTTTTCTTGATTGCTGATAATATTTAATTATGATTACTTATTTTACATTTATAATAATTATTATTAAGTATAAAAAGTTTATTTATTGTTGTAGTATTTTCTAAAATATAACATTAATATTGTAACATGTATATATCTAAATCTTTTTGAAATTGCTGAATTTTAAATCTCAGCAAAATAAAAATTGTTCAAATTTTTTTTCTTTAATCATATATTTTTTGCATTCTTTTGAATTATTCAAAATAATGATTTCAATTAATAATTGCATGAGAATTAATTTGATATAATGATTCGAAATTATTCACAGTCATTTTTAAGTAATTCATGCAAGTATGATGAATCAATTACTCCTGACTCGAGTTAACTCGTTTAGATCATTTAGTGATACTGGAATAGATTATGTCGCTCCAATAGATATCAAAACCTGGAAGGGTAGATGTACAAAAACTCATAAAAGCTGGTTATACATTTTTGTATGTTTAACCACCTCAGTAGTACATCTGGAGGTAGTGTCAGATTATATAACTGATGGTTTATCGCAACGTACAAGAGGTTTATATCCAAATACAGTTTACTCTGATTGTGGAACTAATTTTATAGGAGTTGACACTCAAATAAAGAAACTGTTTTCTCAAGAAACGAGAAGTTTTTTGACCTTATCATTATTATTCTCATGTGACAAGACTCAGTTGAATTGCAATCCACCAGCCACTCCATACATGGAAGGGTAATGAGAAGCCGTGGTCAAATCTATCATTTGGGGCGAACAGTTAAAGATATTTTACTCTCATTTGAGGAGTTAACAACCTTTATTTGCCAAATACAGTCCATTCACAATTCAAGACCCTTAGAACCATTGTGCGATTACCCGGACGATTTATCTGTCCTAACACGTGAACACTATTTGGTTGCATCATCCTTGAATGCTTTACCTAAGCCCACATTATTAGATGTATCCATTTTTCGTCTAAACAGGTGTCAGATAATTCACCAGAGAACTCAAAGATTTTGAAATCAACGGTCGTCTCAATATTTCCAGAGGTTACAATCTATCTTCAAGTGGCATCATCCTCATCATGGCATTAAGATAGGCATCCTAGTTTTAATCACGGATGAGAGACAACCTCCAAATAAATGGCATTTTCTTAGAGTATTCGAACTTATTCCTGGCAAGAATAGTTTAAATAGAGTCATCTCATTAAAGACCGCGACAGCCATTCTCACAAGATCGATCTCAAAGCTTGCTATACTTCCCATAAAATCTTGAGACCTTCATCAGCAATTACGTTGCTGATGGCGGGGAAAATGTTTGAGAAATAGGAGTTTAATACAACTCTAACGCGAAATCAATGCAATCGCGCAATTCAAACTTAGCGCGCTGAGTAGTACCGATTTGCTTCTAAGCCAAATTCTCACTCCTATCTCATCACCTGCTAATATAGCACTCTCCCCCACTAATTCCACCTTCAGTATCTCTATTTCTAAAAAGAAAAATAAAAAAGGGAAACTCGCCATCAACTCTTCTTCTTCTTCCGATATTCTTTACTGAATACCCATGTTCTTCAAAATAAATCTGTGGCTTCCTTTTCTATTCAAACTAAACTCCATAGTACTCCACTTCCGTCTGATATTATTGACCTTTTTAAAACTCAAAATAGAGCACATCGAAAGAGGCAAAAAATATCGTCTTCCTGACATTAAAAAGCATCTGAATTATCTTCAACACATTATTCATGAAAAGATCTCATAAGTTTGCCAGAAATACTTCTTTCCATTTATTTCGGAAGGCGAAAAATAAAAACATCCTAGATCTCTTAGGAATCGAAAAAGACCGTCCTGTCCTCTTATTGTTAAGAAACTTTCAACTCTGATGAAGAAAAATCTTCCCTTTTCGCAGATTTCCTTCAGAAGAAATGCTCCCACTATCGTCCTAACTTTGCTTATTCTCAATTTTATACCTCAATTCATAACTGTTTAAAAAACTTTTGACCATCTTCTGTAGAAATAGTTCCTACCTTATCTATAGAAATAAACCATATAATTTAAAATTTTCCTCGGCGCAAGTCGCTCAGTCCAAATAATATTAATAACGACATTCTAAAATTATACATCATAGATATATTATCATTATTACAAACATCATGAATCATGCCTTCGTTGCCACTATTTTCCCTCTCTTTGGAAACATGTAACAGTAGTTTTTATTCTAATCAAACCGGGAAAATCGACAGAATATCCCGATAGCTTTAGCACTATTTGTTTATTATCCTCTCTGAGTAAAATTATAGAGTTAGTAATTCTCCAACGTAAGACAGCTTTTCTCAACACACAGAAAATTATCCCCGATATCGAGTTCGGTTTTCGACAAAAACATAGCACAGAACATCAACTTTTGCGTATTACGGAAAACGTAACAAGCGCAACTAATAGGTGTTTCTTCGTTCTTACTTTACTCGATATATGCCAAGCGTTTGATAAAGTTTGGCACTATGGACTAATTTATAAGCTAATTAACTTCAATTTTCTCCCCTATCTCATTTCTATCATTCAGTCTTACTTTTTCTGTTAAAGTCGGTAACTCTATTTCATCTGTCAGACTTATTCTCTCAGGAGTTCCTCAAGGTTCTAAACTTGCTCCAACTCTTTTTAACATTTTTCTTGCAGATATGCCAACTATAACCAAATGTTCAACTGCACTATATACAGATGACAGCAATATTGGCCATTAGTTAAAGCTCTAAACTGTCTTCTCTATGCATTAATAAATACTTAACCACTCTTTCTAAATGGTTAAAACTCTGACGTTTGAAAATCAATCCGCATAAATCTAAGGCAATTCTCTTTAGAAAAAGAATCTCTCGGATTAATACGCCACCCAGTATAGTAATTAATGGCATCCTTATTTCGTGGTCGTCTTCCGTTAAATATCTTGGTATTACTTTTGATCAAAAACTCACTTGGGTTCCTCAAATCCTTCTCATAAAACCCAAAATCAAATTTCTCCACTATTTTCTTATGCCATTTCTGCTTAATCCTAAAGTAACTTTGAAATCTAGAATCCTGATTTTCAAAGCCAACATTCTTGGCCTCGTTAGGTATACTGTCCCTATTTTGGGGACTGCCTCTCAAGGCAGAATCAACACCCTCTAAGCAACATTTATAAGAACTCTTCGGTGATTCACAAAAGCTTATCTATTTATAAGGAATGATAGAATTCTTTTTTAATTAGATATTCCTTCTTTCTCTTCCCTAGGTTTTCTGAGAGCTAAAGATCGACGCAACTCTATCTTTTCCCATCCTAATCCCCTGATTCAGGCCATCTCCAACTTCTCACCTCATCCAAAATATACAGTTATGAGACCTTGTTCACTAGCTACATAGTTATTGGTGCGAATTTATTTTCTTTTTCGAACTCTTTGAATTTTCCTTCTTATTCGTCCCTTCGTAGCAAGATTTAAATAAACTTCGTGGTTTCAATTCCGTCTCGTGTAGTGCAAGAGTTTAATCAGTATAATCCGACATTACCTACTATTGCAGGTGTTGTCCATTATAAAATTCTCTCTATTCCATGCCTTTCATCGCCAAAATAAAAAAAAAAAAAAACAGAATATTTGGTCAATTAAAAACGCTGTTATTTTTAGAATTCATGACTGACTTCAACCGTGGTCTGATCTAAACCATCACTTGAACCAGATTTTGTAACGATCCAGTTGTTTTGAGCAAGCCTCCATGAGGCGCCCTGATTACTCCCAGACCTTTCTGAGCAACTTGTGCAGGACCTTCACTAGACTCTCGAAGTCAGATGTATATGTTGAATATATATTGTAGGAGTACTCTACTCTGTGTATTAATGCATATAGACGGATTGGCTCAAAATCAGATCCAGTTTAGACTCTCTCTTCGTTCCCCCGAGGAACGTAACCATCGCGACAAATTCGGTTCTTATATCTATCTATCTATGACGATTTTAGAGCACTAATAAACCTTGAATACTCTACAAATCAACTGCAAGAGAATCGTGATCTTAGAGTTGCCATTTGAAGAGTTCATGAAAACCTTGCTAAAAAAGATAACCTTTCGTAGCTGAAACAAAAAGGGTTTTCTGTGATCAGGGTCCATCGCATGAAGCGTGGAGATAAACTCTGGCCCCTTATTATAATTCATCTCGCTAAATCTGATCCTTTTTCTCAAAAAATTTTCGATTTAAAGAAAATGGACCTCTTCGATATTATTCTGGAAAAAAGCACAAGTCAAAACCTATTTCGCAGCGCAGAAGGTATCTTAAATTTTACCATACACCGAACTACTGCTTTGAAGTTAGTTGGCGTTGTGCTGTTTGCTCTCAAGGACACGTCCCCCCTGCATGCCCTAAGAAAGACAACCCAAAAAACAAACCTCAGTTGGGGAACCAGGACTTGGAATCCAGAGCATCTGCAGCTTCAATTAAATTAATAAGCATCGATTTAAAAAATAAAAAAGAACCATGTTTATTCAGCAAGGGACATTAGTAATACAAAAAAAAAAAAAAAAATGATTGTGTAAAGCCCCGCGGTGCTCCGGAGCGATGCGAGAGAGCGCATGTTACCTTTTTACAGCTATTTGCAATACTATTTACAAGATTTTACATTTGCACTTGTGTACGTGTGTCTAAACTTTTCACCCGTGTATATTATTGTTCGTTTGCACATACGCTCGCTTCTGCTGGTGTGTCTGTAAATTGTGTATCTGTGTGTATTCATTCAAATAAATGATCGCTTGTACATATTATGTGTATGTGTACGCTTGAATGTATATGTGTGTATGTATGCGCTCGCTTGTATGTGTATGCAAACGGTGTGTACGCTTCGCCGTGCAATACATTAGTTATTATTAAAAGAAAAAATATATAAAAAATGATAATTTTTACAGGACATACTTCTAAAAAAGTTTTTCTGCATAAAATTTTTATGTAATATATTTCAAAGATTAAAAGATAGTATTTTTAGATTGTAAATTTTAAATTTCTCTTAAAACAGAGTCTTAAAAAGTTATAAAAGTTTAAAAGTTTTAGTTGGGTAAGTATATTGCATATTCAGATTAATTGCTTACTTATCATTCAAAGCATGTTGTAATCATGTTGTGCATAGTCATGTATAAAATGTCATTGGTTCAATTGGTATTTTAGCTAATACACAAAGTACAATAGATTGCTGAATAATATCCAAACCTCTAATAATACTTGATACTAATTGATAAAATGATACTAATAATTGATGATTTTATATATTTCTCACATATTTATTCATACTAATTATTAATTATTATTGCTTAAAGTTAGTTGTTAAACAAAATTAGGATTATGTTAATCATTTATTATCACTAGAAATTGAGTAAAAATTTTCTTGAATACCACAAGGAACAAGCTCATTTTAAAAAATAGATCTACCAGTTCCGTTCACGATTCATATTTCTCCCTCTTACCTCAAAAGTTTTTGAAGTTGGTAAGGGCAGTATCATTGATTTTAAAAGAGTATTGACGGTCCAGTACACGGGGTAGAAACCGTCTCTGGCAATCCCAACATCCCCCTGCAAAACTGAATTTACATGCTATGAGCTTTGGGCGAAAGCCAAATTGGCTGCACCTGATTTCGATCGACGTGCCTCCCCGTCATTATGGTATTTTATACGGCAATGGGGGTTCATTTCGCGACCAAAACTGAATCGCACTCCAACTTGAACCGTTCGATTTTACGAGCAAAAGTTTCAACGACATTCGCAAATGACGAACCTGCGGCGAATGTTGACGTTGAGATCTGTTTCTGCCTCCGAACGTGTGTCATTCCATGATACGTGATTCCAATTGAAAAGAGAGTCAACCAACCTCTCAACAAATCACATGGATATATGCACCAATGCTTCATCATATTCCGTGTATATAATCGTTGGACGTTCCCTCGAAACTGCCTACTCGGCATATTCTGATCAATCGCTGCTAATGTCGGAATTTTATTTATACGTATGGGGGATTTAGTAACACTTGGGAAGAACGGGAGTCTGGTGTGTGTATTTTATGTAGTTTGATGTATTATTCAATTGTATTCATGAAAGGTTTAAAAGATTATTTGAAAGGACTAAGTGCATTGGTCGAAGGTTCTAAAAATTATTACATCAGCAATTCTAAATTATCTCTAGAGTTCCATTTTAATTAAACAATATATTAATGTCGTACATCGAATATAATTTACAAAAGTGCAATTTTAAAACTTTAAAAAATTTTTATTACAAGTGTTAAAATATTAATTATTATCAATAAATTTATAGATTTAAAAAGAACAGTTAACGTTATCTAAATGTTGCCGCATAATTGTGTAATTATTACAATTTAATTTTCCCTCAACTACAACAGATCAAAAAATTTCAAGTTTAGAAAATAAGAAGGTATCTCTTATAACTATACTAATCTAAAATTATTAATTTTATTTAAGCAAATATAAAATAATTCTCTCTTGCAATAATCTTATATCTTCAACATCTAATATTTTTAACAAATAAGCTTATATTTTTTATTAAATTTTTCTGGGTTAAGAGGAAAAACACCAGTCGCAGTAATAGAAAATCATAATCAAAGAAAATTTATCACAAAATATTTATTAAAAGGATATAATAATGTATATATTTAGAAATTCTATAACATTATATTATATTATGTTTATTCAAAGGTTAATGGAAATAACTTTCTTTGAAAAAGCAGAGCAAACAAGTACATCTTGAGGCCTTCAAAAGAAAGCTCATTATTAAAAAAAACGTAGTAATATATAATATATTCGAATTCTTGAAGTTAAACATAAATTTTTTTACAAAATTCTTTGAGAGTAATGAATTTAAAAAGAAATAAAAAATTACGAAAAAATTTCTGATTATGGAAAAGTAAAATTTATATCAAAAAAACTCGGCTACGTAAAAATGATATTATACAAGTTTCTCAAAAATTTTAACTAAACCGATTGAAACATGATGAAGATATAGATTTATTAAAAAAAAATTGTTCAAAAGAAAAAGTTGCAAATCAATAATTTAGACAATATCTTATATTGTTGTGTTACCTAATATATATATTGAAACTGAATTATTATATTATTAATTAAACATCATGCATCCCTTTTATTATAGTATGCGAGTAACAAGAAATAAAGCATTTATAATAAATATAATAATGAATATAATAAATTGAAAAATAAATATTAATGAAATGGGTAAAACATTGTTACGGCATAAGCCGAACGATTAATATTTAATTTATCAAAATTATTATTACTTACTTTTTTAAATATGAATCGACGATTGAATTTAGAATATTTTCCCAAGTCATGTACACGCGCATCCCAAACGATAATTTCCTATCAAACATTTTTATGGTTTTCCCGAAATGAAACCTCGAGTTGTGCTTGACCCTATAACTTGACCTACACACGAGCGAATGAGGAAAACCCTAATCACAATCGCGTGTAAGTAATAAAATTTTAATATTTTCCAGATGTGGAGACTAAGTATTACGTAGAGTAAAATCTCGAAAAAGTAAAATCATCTACGACATGAAAATTCGAGAAATATAATATCAATCGAAAACCCACAAAAATAATTCGAAATTACCAGAAGCCGATTTTTTCTTTATAGCGAAGCCGATTGCAATTATTGATTAAATAAAATTATTAGAATCATCAAATAACGAATGAATCATTACAAACAAATTATTAATTAATAACAAAGTTATCATTAAGAAATTAATTTTTAACATGCAACCAATATTAATAAGCTAATAATTAATAATAAATTGTTATCAACCAAAAATTATTATTAGTAAATTGTTATTAACAAATAAATTGTTATTAACAAATTGTTATTTAAAAGGAACGATTAATGACAAATAGTTAATTTTTGACGAGTTGTTGATTAACGAAAAATTCTTAATTAATAAATAATTATAAACAAATAATTACCAGTAAACTAGAAATGATAACGCGATTATTAACAATGAATTGTTAAATAATTTTTAATTAACAAATGATTATTATTAACAAATTAACTAATTATTGACCATTTACTCATTGATCATTCTATTAATCACCGAAATATTAAGTTATCCGATTGTTAAATAAAGAAACCGATAAACAGAGCAAAATTGTGAATAAGAAAATTCTCGAATTAAATACGTAAGCTCATCATTACCTCCCCCGTAAAATCAAACCTTATCAAAATCCGGAACTAACCCTATGATTGGGCGAATCTAAAATAATTAAGAAAAGTCCTGAGAAGGAGATGAATGCAACGGAATAAGATTCATTCTTTTTCAAAAATAACTAAGCACCAAAGGGTATAAAAGGGGGCGAATTTCAAATAATAGTAGCATTAAGTAAGCATTAATTAAGCATTAGGCATGCAGCACTAATTTTCCGATTCTAAAAATTTACATGCTCACCAAGCATTTTCATCGCGAGTTTAGACAATATTTGTAAAATTTCAAAATACTATATTTCAAGGATTCGTTTTATTGACGAGACTTGGTTTATATTGTGATCCAAATTACGAATCTCTATCATTGTATTACAAATTGACAAGTAAGATTATTAAAATGAATTTTCTATCAAATGTATTGTTTTTTATTATTTATTTAATCATCCAAAAATATTATCTACTCGTGTTCGTTCATTTTCATTTTTATAAAAATAATTTCGCGAGATTTGTATACTCCATCCCAGGAGCTAATGCGCGCAAGCGTAGGCTCGAATTGGAGAAATTACCGTCGTTGCGACAATTGGCAAAAAGGGTTTGTGCAGTTAAATGTAGACCCAAACGCGTCAATGTAAAAATAAATCGTCGGATATTAAGTTCTTAATATAATTTCCTAATCTAAGAATTTGGAAGAATTTAATAAATGTTACAGACGTAACAACATTATTGAAAATGATAAATGACAAGAATTTGTAAATCTTAGTTTAATTACATGAATATTTTATTTAAAATTTGAATCAGTGTCATTCAAATCTTCGTAATTATTCAATATTTACATATAAATTTTGGAGTTGTCCTTGAGAATTTTCAAATAAATTTTATTTGACACTAAACTTTTTACTCAATTTATAATGAAATCCTTAATTTTATTTTAATCGAAATATTTTGACGTACGTTTTTTATATTTTTATTTTCAATATATCGATTAAAATTTAAATAAGATTTCTGTAAAAATAATTAAATTTTTCTTTGACATTAGAATTATAATGCATATATTTTTCACTTTTTTAGAATTCATTTATCACAATACATTTTTTTTTTCAATGTATATATATATATATATATAACATTGTGTTTATTTATATTTTATGATCGTACTACGACCAGTATTCATCAATTATAAAACTCTTGCTGGTTATAAATTACAATATTTTAACTTAATTTTATTATTTTAGCTACATTATAAATTCTAGTAAACATATATGCATAATATTTATGATATATCAATATAATAATTGGTGTATCAACCAAAAAGTATAATTTAGTAATATTGAGAAGCATAAAACTTAATAAATGTGTTTCTCATTTTTTTGATACATAAAGATTATTATTAGGATAATATATTATATATGATATTAGATTTTTAATAATAGTTTAGTAGGTCAAACAACATATAAAAAATAAATAAAAATATATTATAATAAATTATTCCAAGAAATAATTTATCAGTTACTGTACTTATTAATTATTTACATTAAAATATTAAAAATATTTTTTATCGATAAAAAATAATAAATGAAAATACTCATTTCAAAATATTTTTTTAAATTTCTTAATCAATGAGCATTTCTGTTTCAACATTTGAATATCCCAATTTTTATTTTTTTTTAAAATGCAAAGCTGCGTATTATATCTGGATATTTTCATTGAAAGATTTTCTTTCATAACTTTCGTGGAGTCTCTTAAAAATAAAATATCTGGTGCATAATATACAAGTAGAAAATGTAGATATTTATCTTATTTAAAATTTGCAGAATCCGTTGCTTCTGAACGGAAATCCTATTCAAGTTATAAAAATTCACGCGCACAAAGCAGCATAAACGTTTGAATGAATGAAGGAATGGATATGAATACTGTGAAACTAAGAACTGTTCGATTTGAATAGTGAAGAAAGTACAAACTAACACTTAAGATTGAAAAATTCTATTCACTCGATTTTATGATTTGTATAAAAAGTAAAAAACATTCAAACATAAATACAATTGCAATATAATTTATTACTTTTATAAGTAAATAAAGTATTGAGTACTTATATATTTTTTAAAATATTATAAACTCAAATTCGTCCAATATATAATAAGCTTACGTTATGTTTAATATTATATATATATACAAATATATATAAAGAATTATATGTGTATATGTTGCATAGTTCAAGATAAACTATGTAACATGCTGTAGGACCTAATTTTGTGGGCTACTTCAAAGCGTAAATTCATTTTACGTTTTTAATGTAGTTAATACATTAAACACGTAAAGTCTTATTAAATATTCAAATTTCGTTTCACAATATAAACCTTATTTCACACATTTTTTACTTAAATTCAGAACTATTTACTTAAAAAAAATAATATATTTGTATATATATATATATATATGTACATGTATACATGTATATGTATGTAAATCAAAAGTATTATAAAGAAACTGTAGAATTTCGTATATGTATTTTTAAAGTTAAATATTTTCTGCAACTATGGTATATATGATAACTGTAGATTTTCTAAACGAAATCCAGAATTTTCCAGAGCTTTAGAAGCATTTTATATTATACAAAATGTAAAATAAAAATTGCTTTTTTTCATGTAGCTTTGCAAATATTATTTTTATATTATCATATATTTTTTATTTATTATTTACAAAAAAAATTTTTCTGGTAAATATGCTTTTTTATTTAAAATATGTATAATGTATTAAATAATAAATTTCTTCGTAAAAAAAAAAAAAATAAAATCGGTGATGTTAAAACTATATGCTTGAAATAGTAATTTAATTTTTTGTGTTTCATCCAAGTATATTTTTAATTCACATACATTTCCCCCTGATGATAAAGTTTCGATATAATTAAGAACGATTTTTCTTGCATTTTCACGCCAACGTATCGAAATGAAGTTTCCTACTCAAAACCAACGTTCAAAAATGAATTCGATGGAAACGTCAAGCCAATGATAAATCACAAGTGTATTCACTGCGCAATATACAATCGATTTCATTGGATTATTTTGCACTTTAGTAAGTACTTTTAGGGGCTTATAATTTTTCACATTTAAAAAACACATATAGGAAAATTGATTTTTTGTACTCTAAATCAGAATATTTTTAGAAAACTAAATCTCATTGCGTAATCCATGAATTGTAATGAATGTACACAATGAGATAAGAAAATAAATTGAATAAAATATAAATAGTCATATAGATGGAATTGATTTAATATTATACCGATATAAAAAAAGCGCCACATTTATTTAATATTAACAACTTATGATATAAAATTAAAACATAATTATTTTTCATGTCTTTAAAGTAATATTTAATATTAATAAAAAAAAATTTCATTGATATTAAATTGAATAAATATTTTTAAAATTTTAAATGAAAAATAAAAAATATAAAAATTAATTTCATACTAACATTCTCATTTTCAATTTTTTAATGAAATACATGGATATTTATTGAATTTTTATCCTATAAAATATCCAATTTTCGTAGTTAAAATTAATGAATACGTCTAATGTAATATTGTTTCATGATTAAGAAATCCAATCTTACTTTGGAATATAAAATATCCTATAATTTATGATAGAATCTGCAAATAAGGTAAACTAATACTTATACATACAATTATAATTATTTCCAATACCGTTATGAAATTATCTTAAAATATTCATTAATATTACGTATTTTAATTTACAGTCACAAAGAATTAATTGTTTACGTGCTCTCCATATTTAAATGTTATTTTCTTATAAGTTGATCAAAGAATTTTCAAACTCTAATCCTATAATAATTATAATCTTCTGTGGTTATAATTTTTTTTTTTTTAATATTGAAATATTTAATAAAAAATTTGAAAAAACTGAATCACAAAAATATCGTGAAATAAAATATTAAAAGTTGCAAAATCAATTTAGGAGCAGTTTTAAATAAACATTGAATAAATTTTATTATTTTATAGTATGTTACTAGATTATAATTAATAAAAAATACCGAACGATTTTGTAAATGATACGACTATTCATCCGTCGATAAATTTAACAGCAATGCATACTTGTGCTGATAACTTTTTCATGTTTCATGATTTCGTACAAATATTTACCGAATCACCTCCCCCCGGCATATCAGTAACTTCAGTATTAGGGTTTCATCCTGAGTTTGGACATTACCTCACGGTACACAAGTAAACATGCAAGGAGTTTGTTCCAGACAGTTTTCCAAGCCTCGCACACGCCGTCCGCGAAAGCCATAAGCTTCTTCATCTGCAATCGACCTCTCTTGCTCTCACTTTCTCTCAGTCTCTCCCTCCCTCCCTCCCTCTCATTTAAGCCTTTCACAATCTCCTTCACTCTCACTTGCACCCCTTTGTGCATATATTTCAGAGGGAAAACTCTGGATCGCGCTTGAGGGAGCAAACCGAGGGTGGCCCACGTTTTGCGGGGTTGGTTATGATGTAGTAAGCAGTTACCGTCGCGCTTGTGTTGTGTTCAACTTTTTGAAACGAACTGGAAAAGATACGTGCGGTGAAATGCCTTAAAATACAGCTCCGCGTATTGCTAAGATTTCTCTAAAATTTCGCTTTGCTGAAAGGATGCAGAATAGTTCTCCTGTTCTCTCCTGTTTTCCCCAGTTTCCTTTTCTTCTGCCAAAGCACGCGCGTGTGATATTTATCCTGTTCTACGAGAGAAGCTTAAGCACGAGTGCTGAAAGTAAATCAGAATTAAGTGAAATTTGATAATTTTCCATTGTTTAAATTTTTCATTACAGGTAGTTTTCATTCATAAGAAGCATTGTCTCTTCTAATTTTGTTCCTCATGATAAACACCAACATTTATCCATCGCTCTTGATCATTCATTTCTTAATACTATTTTGAATTTTGAAATTATTAATATAATGATACTAGATAAAGACTGATAAAACCAAGCCATGTTAAATTTCATTTTTAATAAACTTGTTAAGTAATTTTAAAAAAGTCTTTAAAAACATTTTTTAAAAGTGATGTGAACCGTAGTATATTTATAAACAATGCAATTCATGCACATAGAATAGGAATGTGTATAATTGTACACAACAGTAAATAATTATGAATTATAATTATGTGTCTCTATGCACGTACTTTTCAGATGAATGTGAAAATATGTAGAAAACAAGATTTATGTCTGTATATTTTTTGTTATTCATTTAGAATGATTAATTGTAGTAGACAAATAAATTTTTAATTAAAATAATATTAACTACTCAAATGGAGTCAATTTGATTTATTTATATTAAATTTCTATATTATATATAAAAAGTACAATATACATCATCTATCATTTTTAACATCGATATGAATTATTTTGGTTCCTTATTCTTACATATTAGTTTTAATTATTTTACAAACATGTATGTTAAATAAACTTAACTGAACATATATACACAGGTATATATTTCACATGAAAATATACAGAAATGTAGAAAAGAGGATTTGTATCTTAAAAATAAATGAGCATCATTTAGAACAAATTGCCAAGGAAATTTTTAGAAAACTTATCCATAAATATACAAAGCATTAGAAATTATATTGTACTTTTTATTCTACTATTTATAAAGTAAGCTAATTTAGAAAAATTTAACATTTACAAATTAAAATTACTGAATTTATTAATTACTATGATATATTTGATCATTGTGAAGTTTTGAAAAAACTTTTCAAACTATCATTATCATACAAAATGTCATAATTAGACAAAAACTACCCTTAAATTTCGCCAAATAAAAAATTTATCGATTCAATTAATAACATTTTATTACTCGTTATAAAATTAATTATTTAAATCAATCTAAAAGAAAATTTCAGTTAAAACAGTAAAACATATTTTTTAACTTATGCACTAGATGCAAAGTAAACTATGAATGTTCCTTAAAATTTACAAATTCACAGCAGAATTCACCTACTATTATTAATTGCACCACTAAATATTCTTATTACATGCTTGTAAAAATGTTTTCAAATTTTTTTTGAACTCGCGATAGTTTCAATTTTTGAATATAAGTAACAAATGCGTGTATAGACATACAGATAAACTAGCATTTTTACTACATGGGGTTTAATCCCTACCTGTGAAAATCATGGACTTTGATATTTTTTCCCCCTAAGTTAAAGAATAATATTTTATTATTATTAAGAACATTATAAAAATATACAATAGTTGAACTTTAGATTGAAAGCATGTTTCAGTGGTAATTTTCGAGATACCGGGTAAATAACGTACTGCAAGTTTGTGAGGTTACATCATGCTAAGATTTAAGTGTAACACTGAACAACCATCTTACCAACTCTTAAAATTCATAATAAGTCTGTAAATGAAATGATGTTCAATCTTTGAGAGTTCAAAGTATTTGCGTATTTTAATTCTGTATGAACCATCATGCGTTTCTAACATGTCGAATAACAAAAATCTCTTGCAGGATTTATTTATGCATAATATTGCATTGTGTATTTGTAGATCTGTATTTTTTCTACAATTCATAGGCCCAGAAGATGCCATGTGACATAAATGACATCTATGACTTTTTTGTAATTTTAATTTTTTCAACGCTTGTTGTGCTCCATAAATTTGCAGCATGATTTATGAAGATCTTCACACTCTAGATGTCGTTTTATAACAAACCAATAAAGCTCCTAGCAATAACATTTGTAATTCTGTATCTATTTCGTGCTTCCTCGATGCATTAGTATTGGTTGACGCTAGAGTAATTTTACCTACATTTGACAGGATATTCATTCCAGGATTTGTAATAAATGTGCTTCCCTTGTCCACATCAGGTTACAACACAGGAATATATGTCAGACTATGTACGGAAAAGATGCCAAATGTAGATATTAACTTTGCTTGAAACCTTGACAAGTGTGGAAGCTGATGCCTCCAAAACAGTATCCATAATTCTACAACTACAACTGTTGGCACGTTAGGAAAATGGAACTTCTTTTGGTGATAAAATCACGGAAAATGTTAACCATTTTTACATCGAGAACTGCCAAGAAAACACGGTACTTTACAAGTATGAAGATGTTGATGGTATAATAGTCATTTTATTTTTAGCGGTAATCCTGACAATTGAAGAAATGCACAATCAATTATTCATATTTATTATATGTATAATAACTGATTTGAAATGTTGAATATTAATTTATCATTATGCTGTACTATCAATTTTTTTCTTTTGTATCTGAAAATGTCAAAGTTTTAGTTTACACATCTAAAAAAAGATTGCAAAATTTTGTAAAATTACTGGTAAATTTTAAGAAAAATATTTGGCAAAGGAACAAAATAAATTAACTAATTTCTAAAAAAAAATTAGATTAATTTAAGAGCCCTGTTCTAACTCTAATTTTGAATTTACGGGAAACCGTTTTAGCTCTCTCGTGAAACGCGCAGTAAATACATCACAGCTAATGCTTTGCCAAGGGTATTTTATAGGAAAACCCTACTTCAAAATCCCGACGACATAATGCCTGAGAACTACACCGTCAAAACCATTAGGGAGAATCTTTAAAGAATTAACTCTTTCTTTACGGTACACGAGAAGAGATTTAAGTGGCTAGTTTCACTGCCCCCCTTTCTCGTCAAACCGAGCACCCAACTATCTCGTCGCATTTGTAACACTCACCTAGTATTAACTAGTATTCGGAGGACTGAGATTGCATGGTCAAGGGTCTAAGGGATGGACACTCGTGGAATATCTACGATATCTCGACGATATCTTTCCCATTGGAAGAGTCGGTAGTTCGCATGTGTTCATGTTTTTGCTAGCCTCCCGGCCTTACTATCAAAAGGATATCCATTCTGGAAACGCGTAGCAGAGTTTTGAATTTGAATCGAAATGTTGAAATACCGACAGATATATTACTCCTACTATCTGTTGATTATTATTAATACATAGATGTTTATAAGCACAGCTTTCATTTATAATTGTTTTGCCAATTTCAAAGTCAACATAAATTTCATAAAAAACGTATCATTACTATACTACTATAAATTATAAATTGTTGATGGATCGATGTGAGAAGATAAATTACGTATATATTATGAGCAGTGATATAAAAAAGTTTTTTTTTTCATGATTATTGCAACTATGCACAAATACTTTTTGGTTAACGTGTTCGTATGACAACTTTCATTGGAAAATTTTTTTACGAAAAAAACATTATTTGATGGATTAGCTTACGATTGAATCGTTGATAATTTGTTTTCAGTAAAATTAAAATTTATCAATGTTCTGATTCGATAGATAAACATTGTGTGAATAACAGATATTTGTATTTTCTGTAGTTAACAATATAAACAAGATAAGTGCTTCTTTTTTAGAGAACATATGCATTTTATTTTTAAGTCAGGTGTGAAATAAACAAAAGTCTTTTTATATTTGTAATGATAATGTTCCAAAGATCCAGTTACCTGTTAAAAAGCGTGGGATCTAGATTAAAATTATCAATAAAAATATTGTTGATATTCAAATGGAAATAATTTTATAAATTTATTTTGTATCAATTTATGATAAAAAAAAAATTGATTAATATAACAGAAGCTCATGTATATTATCAATGATAGAATTATCAAGGTCCAAATTTTTTTTACAATTTATGAAATAACGAATGAGATTTTTTATATGGTAAGGGTTATATACCCTTACTAAACCCTGTACACGCCCTTTACATATACTCCAATTATGTAGCAATAACCACTTTTAGGCGTGCGAGTCTCGTATAACTCAGTATAAAGTATCACATCACAACTCAAACGTGCAAAGGGTTATGAAACACGTATCGAACAAGTTGTGAATTAATTTTTCGTTCAATTTTAAGAGTACAATTACTGCCCAGAATTTTAAACTACAAGTTATACTGTTCACCCAATATTGTTGCAATGTAGCTAAGTTACATGTTGTTAATAGTGTTCGTTATTCATCGATTATTTCAGAAACATTGAGGTTTTTAATATCGTCTATATAAAATAAGTAATTTACTGATTTAATTTTCATCTTTAATTAATCTTCTATTTTTATTAACATATTAAACACATATTTATTATAAATAATTATTATTTTTTTTTTTTTTTAAGTTTTTGTCCACAAAGCTTAAATCTTTGGATTCAAAGCTAAACCGAGAGTATCTGTGGATGTCAATAGCACCTTTTAAAGAGGCTTTAAGGAAGCTTTTAAAGATTAAATAACACGATTTAGAGATTTGAATCTTCCTAATCTTGTTGTTGTGGGTTGATCAAATAATTTTCAATAAAGATACAATAATGCAGATAAGAATTCAAAATGTAAATTTATGAATGAAAAATATGACATTTGTGCCACTGAAAATAAATGTTAATATAGAGATGATGATGTAAGTCATTAATTCTGAACTCAAAGTCACAATCATAAAAAAATTTATTTAAAAATACTTTTATTTATAAATTTCTCATTTGTTTAAACAATTATCACATATATACATATTAATTGTTTCTATAAGAGAGAAAACAAGTGTCAAAAGTCTTTTAAAATTGTAAAATATATTAAACTTAGATATTGGTTACAATGCATTTTTATAATGTATAATATTTTTATAAGCTTATAAATATATATTTGACTAGCGCTAATATTATGTTTAAAAATAAATATACACCTGTTAACGTATGTTTTCACACAACTTCAAACAAAGATAATGTAGGTGTATAAATAAAATATGGATGTATAAACATACAGATACTTTTAAATATATATACATGCATTTAATCACGTATGCGAATGCATGAGGCAGCATAAATGAAGATGTACGAATACTTGCAAACGTACACAGTTGTGTGTATGCATGTTAAAACTATATTGTTAACCCAATATTAGTTTAATCAACAAACATACACTGAAAAGTAAAGGTACGAGCTTACGTACGCCATGCGGCTTCGTTACAATATTTAGAGCATTTTTTATATCTTTTAATGTAGCCTTGGTTTATTTTGCTGCATTTTGTCAGCTAATTATTTAAAAAATGTAAACCGACGTGTTTATCTATAAAGCTCTCTTTTTTAAAAGAGTACAGGAGATTGGCAGTCTGATTAATGATTTGTGAATTAATGAAAAAAAGGTGTAATTAAATAAAGCAATAGTAAAGCAATAATATTGAAATGCAATCGCTATATTTCACAGATAGCGGGTATCTGCGAGTGTCTCCAAACCCAAATATACAATAGTTTTATCTCAGATCGAAGTTACTTCGGGCAATTGACCCGCTTATCAATCATTTTCGTTTGGTTGGGCTGATGTAGGTTTCCTCGTGGTCTTTGCTTTGATCAGATTATCTTCTGGTTTCAAACTTCTATTACTTCTCACTCTCGCGTTCAAGATCAAAACTTTCCCTGGCTATAATACTAGATAATGCGTGGTTGTTTACCCTTTCAACACTTGCCTCCCAAAATGATAACAACGGGGAACCAATAAGAACCTCAGATAGTATTAAACTATTTAAAGCAATAAATTTTATTGCTTTATCAACCAATATTAGTGTAAATTTCATTGACTGTTACTTTCATATTTACAATCGTCTGTAAATATTTTATAAATAATTAAATTATGTTTACGATTTCGAATTAAAATTTTCTCGATGCATCGATGTTTTAAAGTAACATGACGAATAAAAATAATAATTAACATTACAAAAACTATTAGTAAATATTAAATTCGCATTTATTACATATCGCAAGATCAACTCCGAAGTAGCATTCAAATGACTATAACTATTAATTTTACCTGGTAGAATTCATAAGCAGTAAAACACGTTCAAGATAATCTGATCTTAATTATATACTAAAACAATAAAATAAGTAGTATAGTACTGAGTCAACACCGATACTATTTGCAAAGATAATCATAAGACATATTATCGCAATGAAATGATAGATTATTCTCAGTATAAATATAAAAAAAATATGTGAACTATCAGATTAATATTCTAATTTAAATAAAAATGTTCGATGTTTAAATTTTACTTGCAAATTTTATCAGTAAACAATGGTCCAAAAAATGTTTGTTGTAGTATATAATGAATACTATCAATCAGCTTCATATTATTGCTTTTTCCCCCTTTCTGTTGTTTCTGTTACCATTATAATTAAAAATAATTAATTTTCTTTGATATTAACTATTATGATTATTACATAAGCAATTTTTTCATAAATATTTATAAACATCTGTTTGGCTTTTAACGAATGGTCTATCGAATATTAATTTTTTTCCAATATCTATTTCCCGTTGTTGTTTCATTATCATCGAGATCCTTAATTACTTATTTTGAAAGTCTTATTAAATTAAAATTTGTAATACTATAAAATAAACATTTAAACAAATGTATCAAATCTGTTTAAAAAAGCGATATTTATTTTTTATATATTATTTTTAAAATATATGTGAAACTGTGCTTTAAACATATTTTAGAGTAAAGATAAACATTTAAGTATTTAATTATTTTTTTATATCATATGATTTTTTAGAATATTGATTAAGAATTAAACTTTGTCAATCATTTTTATTTCATCCTCAATTTTAATCATAAAACGAACATCAGTTATTAAATTTCATTAAAATTTTAAAATGAATGGAAATAGGAAAAAGAGAACAATTGTTAATGCTATTCTCTTGGTATTTTTTGCAACTTTTCATTGCACATATTTGGCATTTTTATAACGACATACGGTGTTTTACTTTTCTTTAAAGCTAGCTATATATGCAAAGATTAAAAATCTTCCTCTTTTATTACAATTCTCCTACGTATCATCACTACTCATTTTTACTAATAAATTATAGAAGACTGATCCAACTTTCTATTAACATTGGAGCAATCAGTTGAGAATATGAATCATATGAGTCTAGACTTACATAATCTATAAGTTTTAACGATCTCAAATGTAGCCTTACTATAGATTAACATAAAATTGTATTAAATACAAAAAAGAATTGTGAAAACAGATTAAAGTTGAATATTGTTTATATTTTTAAGAAATAAAAATTAACGCATTAAACAATTTAATTACAGATATATTGTTTTGAAAGGGTACTTCAATTAAGTTGCAAATTAATTTTATCTTTATTTTATTTATGTACGGTATCAATTACAATTTATATTATTATATGATATACATTCTAGATTATATTGATATTATCTAGATATATTATTTTCGCAACTGTTACGCGTAATAGTTATTTATATTAAATTACTTATTACAGATATTAAAACAAATTTAAAAATAGATAACAAAAAAATCCAATTATTGTGATTCCTATTTTATATTCATTTTTTATTAAAAAAAATAATCACAATTGCAATGAGTTACTATTTTTTGCTAAATAGTTGTCAAAGGGGTCGATAAGTCAATAAATTTTAGACTTTTACATACATTATTATCCTAAATATTATCCTAAATTTGAAATATAACACATCTTTGTCAATCGTTCATCAGTGAGATTAACCACACATTTTATACTGTTTTAATAACTCTATACAGTAAAAGTCCATATTATTATAACCGCAATTAAGTCTCACAATTCGCAGCTTGACACAAATATTTGTATCCATATTAATAGTAATACTATATATTCAGTATATGAAATTCTATATTGCAATATTTTTTATAGAAGATAAAAATATATTTAATGACCTAGTCAGTCTATGAAATAGAAAATTCTAATTTTTTACTTTTATTTAAAAATTTATTTGAAATACTGTGCTTTCAAATATTAAATATATAATAATTGCAATTATATAAAAATGTCAGTTTTTAATTGAATAATAACAGAATTTTATTAAATAGAATATTCACAAAATACTGACAATTTGACAGAATTTTTCAATGTAATAATATCGACATACATTGTTAGCTTTTTATAGATAATTCATTTTGAAATATTATGTTTCATAAAATTAATTTGATTCTATAATGTAATTTGACACATATATACAGATTAATAATCATAAAATAACTAATATTATTTTTTGAAAAAAATTATAATTCAATACTTAGTATCCTTTATTTTAAAAATTTAAAATATCTGTTCCTATAATTTATATGACAAGCTGAATAATATTAATTATCAATAGTGCTTAATTTTCCGTTATATATGATATCATTTTAATTTTATGACTTGGAATGATTCAATTACCAATGATATCTGTAGTAATAATTATGAATTATTTGGAATACTACTTTAAAAATTCTCATGTCTATTCATAAATATTATAAAATAATACTATAGTTTTTATGATATTAGAATTTTCATATTTATTAGAATGCATTATTTACATAAATAAATTAAAAATAAAAACTTTTTCAAATGAATTATGGAATAAGTACAAAAACAATTAGAAAGAATATGTAGTGTGTAATACACTGAGTATGTAATATGTAATATAGAATATTTATAAAGGATAAATTTGAATATAGATTATATTAAGCAAAAATTATCATTTACGGTAAATAAAATTAATATTAAATATTAAAGAAGAAAAATTTTTTACTTTAAAATATAATACTACCCAAAAAAATAATTATTATAAATATTAGCATAAATAGTTTTTGAAATTGTGTAAATCATGGGCATATGAATGTTTTGATATTCAAATATAGAGTGATAAATAGACAAATAAATATTTGATTGGATTTGGCTCTAGGTTGCATGTTAGCTAGTTAGTATGTATTGCATCCACTTGCAAGACTGCAATCTAAAATGATCTTCAGGAGTTACATTTTTCTCCGCGCCGATCACAAAACTGATTAATAAAAAGAGAAATAACATGACAGTGACGAAAAGGTCCATCGTGAAAGTTCTTTATGGAAGCATCTGATGAAGAAAAATTCCATAATAAATTAATTTTAATGAAGTTACGCAAAGAAGAAATAATAAAAAAAGAAGCTGTGTTACAAAAATGGTATTATCATAAAAAAAAAAAAAAAAAAAATAATAAATAGATACGTTTGTTTCAAATCCTATTACTTTCAATAGGGTATAATCTTTTTTTTTTTGTATTTTGTGAAATCTTATTGATAAAGTAGTATTTGTATTATTATCAATGAGAAGAAATAATATTGAATAGTAAATAAATAAAATTTCAATCAAGATATTATTCAAATGTATCGTGTAATGTGCACCTTTGAATTCTTGTATATTGAATGTAATCTATCACGGTATAAATTTATATTAATTGAATGAGCCTGTATGTCAGATAAGCACAGAGGGTCGTAAACGTAGTAAGACTAGACTTACAAAATTCAGAGAAGCAACTGCACAGCAAACCCTTGAGATATATCATAGTTTATGACGTCCGGTATATACAAAGTCATCTGTGTTAACATTATACACTCACTGGTTCAAAATAAAGGATTCATCTAATTAGAATAAAGTAAGCTTAAAGAATAATTATGTTTATCGAAAATTATTTTAATTCTAAATTTTTTCGCATCATTAATTATGCAATGCGCCACATTCTTTCAAAGATTATTTATACTAAAAAATCTTCTTAAAAAATGCTTTATTAAGAAAATGTGTTGAAATTATAAAAAAGAAAATTCATTTACAAAATATTGTATTTCTCTGTCCATTAATAATAATTATATTGATAATAGCCTTAATTTTATTTTAAATATTTGAAAATTTATAATATTTAAATTATCAGTGCATTATTTTATGTAATTTATAAAATATGTGTGAGTGTACGATGATGAATATTATTTTTATGTGCAGTTTCTTCATAAATATTAATTTTCAATTATGCTATAATTAATAAGCCCTTTTTTATTAACATTTTTATTTCTAAATATTTTTAAATATTTAAATCAATTTCATGCATGCAAATGGAAATGTTTAAAAATTGAATTTTTAAATACTTGGAAACTGCATAATTACATTAATTAGTTCGGAAGTCCAATATAAAGCATTTATTTCGATTGGCATCTCACTTTAAAATTCTAATTATCACTTTGCATCTACATACTTAGTGAATGCAAAAAATAATAATCCAAAATAAAGAGAAGGAAAGGAATAATGATATAAAAAGAGAAATGTCTTTGGAAGGTAACGATGCATGCACAATAAAACAATGGAAACAGAAACAAAAAGGTTTCACCTCAAGATATTATAAGATATTAGGTTACGAGAAACTCGACGGCATAAAGAATTTTAATATCTCAGTCCATAGAGAAGCATTACGTAGTTAGGAAGTGTAAGAATGTAAAAAGGTCCAGGAAAACCACGAAAGAAAAACTGGCACACTAGTTCACAATAATAGTAAAGGGAGTAGAGTTGCAGATCGGCAGCTCCGTCGCTCGGAAAGTCATTTCAGGATTGTACAAACTGAAGAAATGAGCTCCACACGACGGCATAATTTCGCTGGAGCACTGAAGAATTAACTCGGGGCTAAGAATCGAAAGCAGAGGAAATATGAGGGAAAAAGAAAAGTGGAAGCTTCTGTGGTTCAGGGGAGCTTCTAAGTGATACACGCAGGAGGAAAGCTAGCAGAGTCTGAAGTCTGAGATAGGGAAGAGATGAAGAGGGAGAGAGAGAGAGAGAGAGAGAGAGAGGAACAGATGATATTCGGAGGACGTTGAGGAATGGTCCATGGCGAGAGGGACGAGTCTCGAGTGTCTGCTACTTTGCATTTCGTTGTTATTCAGAAATAGTCTCAAACCACCGTCACTGCACCACCTCTCAACCCTCTCACTCCCTCCCTCTCCCCTTCCCTCTGTTCACTCATTCTCGTTTTACCATAATATTTCTGATAGCAGGTGATGGCAGTGGCTTCTTGCTTCTAGCTAGTGTTTCGCATTTCTCCTAGAAACCGCAGGATCTTTTATTAATGAAAACGAAGGGGCTCCTTATACTTTCTCTGCCTATGTTTCCTCACAGTGTTTTTTATTCTTTCGCTTGATGTTACCTCCACTACTTTTTGTCTTTTTTCAGTTCTATTTTCATCTTGAACGAATACCTTATTTATTTTTTTTTTTTTTTTTTTTTTTTTTTTTTTTTTTTTTTTTTTTTTTTTTGTTTTTTCTTGTTTTTTACACTTTCACGAAGAAAATAGTACATAATTACATCCATTCCCCGCCAGTATACATATCAGGAAGAATAAAATATACAAGTGGTAAATTGCACAAGTTTAAAAAACTAATTGAAGGATATTTTGAAAAAAAAAAAAAAAATCAATCATTAATCATTTCCATTACAAAGGTATTTTACAAATTTCTATGCGTATTAATGAAGAAACTTTATGAAATATTGAAATTCCACATCTAATGATTATGCAATAAGCAATATTTCCATCATCCGCTTTTGTTCATTAGTTACTCGAACTATCAAGATACGCAAAATACTGAAAGTAAAATCGAAGTAGAGAAATTAAGACGTCGACAGAGTCATAGAATCATTAACGAATTTTGTGCGGGAATGGACTGAGATAAATGTATAGATGAACATTGAACGAGCCAGAGAGAAGGAAAGACATAATCTAGGTGTCGTAACTCACTTGCCACTGGCAGAAAGTTAATGCAGATATTTGAGTTGCCAAAACTGCCTTCTCACGTAAATATAAATACATTCCCAAAGGTTTCTGTTTGCTCTCGATATGCTTGAAATTCGAAATTCTGCTCGCTTAGAAAATAATCAAGTGCAACAAAGAGTACATTTGACAATATTAAGGTCTTCTGAAAGAACTTTTAGAATTAAGTTAATGAGAAGTAATTTAAAGTGTATTCTTTCTGTTTAGTCCTTATAATTATGCAATTTAGACAAAATAAAATGCACGCAAAAAGGATTTGTACTATTTTATAAAATTCAATTACCATATTTCTATTTAGTAAAGAAAATGTATATTCCTTTGGTTTAATATTAGTATCCTTGAAGTATACTTAATTTATTTGATATAAATTTAGTAGAGCTTTTAATATCAATACTATTATGTAAATTAAAATTATGAATATCATAATAATTAAATAAAATATTTGTTTAAAAAATTAATTAAATTTTTTTGTTATAAAAGAATACATATTAATAGTACTTTAAAAAAAATTGACCATTTTATGAACAATATTAATTGGATGAAAAATTTCTATATGTTTTTTTCTTAAATATGCTATTTTAAATTAGAAAGCTTTCTTTTTATTATTCCATACGTTTAAATGATTAAATTGAATGATAAAATAAAAAAAAAAATAATTTTTTTAACGAGAACATTGATTGTAATAAATTTGAGAATACAGTAAAATAAATAAATTAAAAAATTTTTAATGAACAAAAGTAAGACAAATATATTATACAGAATCTGTTGATTTAAATAATCTTTAAAACAAGGTGTTTTATGATATAATTTATTTATAGTTTTTTTACAATAATCCAATAATTAATTATTCAATGTAAAATTTATTATTACAAAGATATTTCACTAATCATTATGTATGTTAATTTTTAAACATTTTACTTAATATGACAGCTATTGAATGTTGCTTTAAAAAAATAAAAAGAGATTACAAGCAATTATTAATAATTTGCATTGCAATCAAATTATCTTTGCACATTTATCTGAGTTTAATGTTTATAAGGTATATTTCAATACAACCCTAAAACAACAAAGTCTCCAATGAAGAAATAAATGGAAATCATAACGCATATATAATGATTCGAGAAAAAGGCGCGAATGATAGTATCTTTTGATATACGGAGAATAAAAAATTAGTCAACCTCGTTCCGCAAAATAACCTAAAGAGAAGAAATGGATAGGAATCTCAGTGACAGATCGCCCTAATACGTCACACTAAAACAAATAGATATGGTTTCTGTTACGAAGATAAATTCTGCAAACGACTTTCTGAAAATCGTGAAAACATTTTAATGTGATATTAAAAGATTTAATTTTCATAGTGAAATTATTTGAATTAAATATAATTGAAAATGATAAAACAAAATCGCTATAATTCAATGAAATTGAACTTCAAAGTACATATAATCTTTTTTATTAATTATATTTAACATATAACTCAATATAAAACTTAGCTTAGTTTGATGATGCATTCAACATGTTAAATTTATAAGATGCTTCTTTAAATTTATCTTTGATCAAATAAAGAAAATATAATTATAAATTACTGAATTGTGCATTAAATTTTATTGAAAAATATTGATTTTCACTTATAAAAAAATATCAGTTTTATCTACAAAAAATTAATGCCTATAAAATTATTTTCTTGTTATGTTAATATATAAAAGTTAATAGATATAAATTTGGGCTCGCACAGTTTAACGACATTACTTTTTTTCTCTGCCTACCAATTTTATTTTCATTTTACCATATTTTAGTCTTTATTTCTTTATTTCTTATAGAATGAAAAGAAACGGCTTTCCATGGACTATTAAAACTTGAGCAAGCGCAGGGAAAGCGCAAAGGTATCCTTCCCCCCTCCCTCTCTCTCTCTCTCTCTCTCTATCTATCTATCTATCTATCTATCTCTCTCTCACTCGCTGTCTATTACTTTTTCGTTTTATCTAAACCCCTTTAATATTCGTGTGCCAATCTCTTCTTCTGCCTACAGCCTACATGCGTCTACTTTCGAATTTTCCTGGGCTGCCCGAGTGTCGAGGCTGGGCGGTCGAGTGGAAAATGGCCTAGAATAGGAGGATAAAAGTTAAAAAGGGATGATTGTATATAGAAAAGAAATAAAAAAAGGGGAAGAATAGGGAGGGATAGAGAAAGGGAGAGAAAAGGAAGAGAGAGAAAAACGAAGAAATAGAGGGGGCGAGAAATAGAGAAAGAGAGAGAGACAGAGAGAGAGAGAGAGAGAGAGAGAGGACCTGAGTGAAAAAGATTGAGACGTAGAAAGGATCCAAGTTCGTATGGACACGAATAGCGTAGGAGGAGCATGTTTTATGAAAGTTTCATTTCTCGTAAGCCTGAGATGTCTCATTCTCTACAGTCTGCGCCATCGTGGGTATTCATACTTTTTTATTTTAATCTTTCGTCTTAGCTGGAAAATTTTAATATTTTCCATTGATAAAATGAGCGTTTGAGTGAATGGCAGCCCTTAGGTTGATATTGAAGAAGAATTTCCTTGAGTGCGCTGAATTGAAGTTTCACATTAAAAATTATTGCATGATATTTTTTAATAACTTACGTCTTTCCATTTATACTCACCCTTATCAGAATACAGATTATTCACTTTGCAGTTCTAAAAAATAAAGGATGAAAAATTAAAAATTTGAATTTCGAAATTACAAATAAAATTGTTCGAAAAGGTCTTAAAATCAAATGCTATTATCTTAAAAAAAAAGAAATTTCCAATAACTCGAAATTTTTATAATAACTTAAAAAATTGTTCAATATTTTGAAAAGTTTCATAGTTCAAAGTTAAAAGTTTGACTTACGGTTCAGAATTTCAGAAAATCTTCAAAATAACAGTGTTAAATGTAGCACTATTGTAAAAAGAAAATCTATTATAAAATTGAAATCTTTAAAAAGAAAGATCAATATTATTAATAAAATGTAAAATTATGTATCCAAAATAATCATAGAATTAATATTTGATATACTCATTTTAATTTAATTATGCCTTGAAACGAAAAAATAAATTAAATGTATTTTTTAATTAAAATTAGCAAATATGTATTTCAAATACATTACTAAATCAATCTCAATTAGAATGAAAATTTTCATATTTTATCCTATTTTCTTTATTAAAATATTATAATAGACAAAGGATTATCTTACTTTATTTAAGTATAACTTTTAAAATTAAAAAAGAATTTCTGATTTTTTTCATTTGAGAAACTAAATTATTCTGAATTTTCCCAATATAAAGAGGAGTTTTAAATAGCAAAAGTAGATAATAGCATATTTTTCCTGCAAAAAGTGAAATTAAATAAAAATAATGATTCGAAGAATACCAAAAATTTGTATAATGTTTTAATAAATTCTTTATCAACTAATAGCAAAATAATGATAACTGGTACTATTCGCAAAATCTCTTTATATTCTTATGCAAATATCTATTCTATTTAAAAAAGTCTAACTAAAGCCGAATAAGAAAGATGAACGTACTTATGGCAATTCATACTTATATATTTTCGTGCGGAGACACTGAAAACTGGTTACCCTTAAGTTTGAGTTGTGAATCTGCAGAAGATCGCTTCCATACTAAGCATCTGAAATACTTCGGGTGACTTTTTTGTTTCTTCACCCTCTTCAGAGCTTTTTATGGGAGCTGCCAATATTGGTTCCGTTTTTTTCATACACATACACGGAGAGAAATTCAAAAGTAGATACGTGATGCTTTATTCTTCTAGCTAGAATCCAGCCCTCTTACGTATTTTCAATCTGAATTTTCCTTCATCCGTTTTCCGGAATCTTTCGCTGCACATACGTACTGATATGCTTTTCTTCAAATTATGCTTAAGAATAACAATAAAACACAAACTAATAAGAATTGAAATATGGAAGAGAAATTATTATTCGCATTCCTTTAATAATATTGTTACGACGTATAATTCTGCTATATTATTTATTTATACTCCGTAACTACTTATTTATATATTTATTTATTTATTTATTTTGTCTCGTGTCTTTGTCACGTTACTTATTTGCCTCTTTATTTATTCGGTTAATTATAATATGACGATTTCCCAGTTCTTTTCTGCCGTAGCGGAATCGGTCGAAGCGCTTCAGCCTTTATGAGGCTTTAGGATAAAAATAAATACAATTTATTAATTCGCGTTTTAAATACCGATTTATTGATCATAAATCAGGAGAGAGAATTCAATGTGTTAGAGTGGCTCGTGATACAAATCTAGCGTCTACGTATGTGTCCGAATTATTATAATACTTGCGTTATCGCAAATCTGCTCGAGTGTGTGAGTTTGTCGTGTTGGTTTCCGACGAGAGTCGCCGACCGAGATTGAATTACTTGGTATTACAATTTCCGTCCGATTCTTGACACTCCTCTCTTAATTCATTTCCTACACTCTCCTCCCCCTCCAAGTTTATTTGTTGCTGTATTTATAATGAAAAGATGCTAACTCTTTCGGGCCCTCCCATTTTCGACCTTAATTCGCATTTTGTCACTTTAGTTTATTAATCCAATTATCCTTTTTCTCAATCACTTGGTTAATATTATTTGTAAGTCACTCAGCAATATTAAAAAATGCCTCATCTTTTCGCAATTACTTTTTCCGTATGCGAAAAATTCGTTTAGTTAATGAAATTATTATATTTCGTTACATACGTAAGAATACCTTTACGTAAGTCGTAAAAAAAAATACAAGTTATTGCAAAAATAAAAAGGCGAATACCTTTCAAATTATAAATGATAAGAAATGCGCTTTAACTTGATGTTTCTTTTTTTATCCTATCGTACATTTCACTCACTTGTGTTTTTGTTCAAAAAATGAGAGTGAAGTTAGATATGAAAAAGTTATCTCTTTTGACCGAGATACATTGTATTTTGGGTGAATAAGGTTCTAAAAACTTCTCGAACTGTATAAGTAAAGTCATATTATTTTAGGATTTAAATGATTTTCTTATACATCTGTATACATACATTCTTATACCTCTGTATACATACTTGTTTACATATCTGCCAAAATTTTTAAAACGATTTATTTTAAATGTTAAATTCTTTTAAAAATATAAAGTCCAATACAAGTATTATTTTTATGCAATGTATCCATTAATAGTAAAAAACTATTAGTTGATTCCATTTTAGAATAGAGTAATCAGAATTGTGAGAATACTGAGAATAATTCTGAGTAATTTAGTTCATATTAATATTCCAATCTGATATTATTATTATATTATTACTTGATTATTATTGGATAATATAAAAAAATAATCGGCTTAGAATATTAATTAAAATTATTTTAAAAATTTTTATTTTTTCAGGAGTTGCATGTAGTAGTTTATTATAGGTACGTAATTTTATTTTAGAAAATAAATTTTTGCAATAAATTTACTAATAAATGAAATACTTAAAAACTAAATTCTTGTTAGACTTTTTTTCGTCTCATAAAATATTTATTTAGAAAATATGATTTTTAATAAAAATTTTATTGCAATAAGCTCGCATTTTTTAATCTAAAGAAAGTAAACGTTAAAAAAATGTATTTTCTAAAAAATCAATACTTTAATAGTGTTACGACGATAACGAAACAATAGACTTAACACTCTAGACTACTAGGGTGGATAAAAAAGACTTTTTATTATAGGTAGATGGTAGAATGGTTGTCATGAAATTAAAGTAAGATTATTACTTCGAAGTTGATAATTTATATGCATATTATTAGTTTGATACATTTAGAGGGGAAAATTTTTCTGTGGGGTGACAATGAAAATGCTAAGATATAGAGCCATAAAAAAAAAAAAAAAACAAGGAGCATAGATCATTCAAGGATTTAAAATACGCCTTTTTTCAGTAGGCATCTTTTCGATTGGGGCTTTACGATTTTAGAGAATTGTATACATTAATTTGGGGGAGGGGATGTGTCTTTTGTCTACTTACATATTTCTTTTACATAATATCCATCCTTCGTCTTTTCAATAAAATAATGGTTCATTATTATTATATCATCTATGTAAATTAAATTGATTGTGGCTGAAATGATTACCTATGAATTATGTCAAAATAATATAACTGAGTTACAGATGTGGATCATTAACGTAATATAAATTCAGCAATATAAATTCATACATATATATGTATATATCCAAATTATTATATATTACCTTAATGTTGAAATTTATTAATATTATGCATTTATATTTGCGTCATTCTATATCAATAAAGTAAATAAAATATAATATAATACTTCCAACAAAAGATCAAATTTATTATTAAAAGAAATTAAAAAACGTAACAAAATTTATTAAATACTTAACAATTTAAATGATAAAGTTAAACGATTCCAGAAAGTTCTGTAATTGTAATAAAGATTAACTTTTTGAAAAGAAATTAATTAATTGTTAATTTAATTTTATAACTTTGAAAAATAGTTCTAAACTTTAATGACTATTTACGTTTGTATATAATAACTCATTCTTAATTGAATTTAATTTCATTTAAATATACAGAAATTAAATTTAACAGTATTATTATTAAAATTACGTTAATAGTGTTAAATTTTTTCTGACATTAATCATCTAATCATAATTAATATTCATTTATTTTAGTCTTTATGTACTAATTATTTTAGTGGTGTTTCCGCTTGAAATAAAAAAATGGTTAATACCGTCATTTATTAATAATTCTTTATACAGATTTAAAAAATTTATTTCATAATTAATAATCAACTTTGAAATACATATAATTATAACAGTTCTTATTTTAAAGCAGTTAGCAATTATATTTGTCCATTTTTTATAATCCAATTGAAGAAAATTTTTTTAAAAGCACATAACAATAATAATAATAATTGGATTTTTAATGATTAATGTTCATACAGTCTGTTACACAAATCCATAAGTAAATATGTATTTTATCTACGTAAACCATACTTCAGGATTGTTGAACACAATGGGAATAGTAAATGACAGATAATGATGTAGATGAAAAAATTATTATTTACATTTTATAAAATAAATGTATTAATTCATTTATCCGCTACTTTATAGAATTCTCTATCCATTCGTGCAGTAATTTCGATTCTACTACCTCGTTTTCCATCCAGAAATCCATTGAAGGATTAAGAATAAATATATACAAGAATAAAATCTTTGCAGGTTAAGCATTGAATCGACAAATCCTCAAATGAAGTACAAATTTACGAGTTCTCAGGTAAGCTTAAGCTTATCGTAACTCATCTATTTGTCCCTGCTCTTTTATATGTATAATAAATCTGAAGCTGTAAGGACGACGTACTCATCAACCTTCTATTACAATTTATTTCCCTTTACAAGTTGTGAAAGTAATACTCTGCATACATTAATAGAATTAAATTCAAATAATTATAGGATAATTATTAATAAAATAAAAAAAAAATATTAATATAAGAAAATCCTTTAAATTTATCAGAAGAAAATAATATTGCAATTTATAAAATCACAATTATGAATGTGTAATATGTATCTAAACAATTATTGTAGTTTTAACTAAATCAAATAATTAACCCATAAAGTTTAATAATAAATTTATTGAACTTTAATTCATGTTTGGACGATTTAATGATATTTTTTCTATTTCTCTTTATATATCATCATTACAAAGGGTAGTTGTAATTGTTGAAATTATCAATGTTCTCAACGATTAAATTGATCATATATATGTTTGGGATAACAAAGATAGTTATTTTAATGGTAGGTGATATCTCTTTTGTCTATGTATGTGACTTGTTTGATTAGCGGGCAATTTCGTTACTGTATATACACGGATTGTTCTATATCAATTATGTTGGTTATTCCAACTTCTGTACTATCATCAGTAACATTTTATAAGATTATAAAATCATGTGTTATTGATCCAGTTCATAAATAGGCGTATTACTCTATTTATCCATGGAAGATTTTATATAATCTAGGTATTTTTATTTCTAAACAGGATTCAAATAAACTTCTTATATATAATATAGGTATAAAGTCTCAAAAAAAGGTAAAAAATATTTAAAAAAAAAAAAAAATTTCTCGCTATGTAAAAAATGAAGTAAAACTGTTTCCGTTATATTATCATCTTGTTCTTACTAGAAATAAGGTCGAAAGTGGTTTTATTGAAAAATAATTTGCAGATCATTTCTAATTTTAATTTAATTCATAATAAAATGAATTCTAATAGATATTTAACGAGTGTAATTATTAATGCTAAATTTTATTCAAGAATATTAAATGATATTAAATATGTAATTATATAGTTTCATTTTAATATTTAAAAGAATTTTCTATTACTTTTTACTTGCATAAAAACAAGAATTCTTAAGTTGATTAAATCTTTTTCTTCTACAAAATATAGCTTACTCTTAATCTCTTTTCCTTACTTTTTAAAATTTTCAACTCTTTCATTTAATTTTCTTTAATTTTTATGGCATAATTATTAATTACATAAGTCTTTTTGTAGCTAAAGAAATTATTTACAATTTATATAATTTAAAAATATTCAATAATAATAATTTTATATAAATCAATAATTATATTCCTTTAATTAATGCTTGTTTTTTATTATATTAATATAACATGAATAAATAAATTAAAAACAATTAATAACTTTTAAGCAATCGTTCAGCTGAAAAACTGATTGTATGGAAACTCTTAAGAATATGTCTACCAAAACAAATTCGTAACAATTGTTTCTACGAATACGTGCTCGATCTATTTTCTCTATTTCTCTTGTATTTCTGTTTTTTAAAGTAGTCAGATAATGTATACTGAATTTCTTCAATAATATGTTTAAATATCAGATAGAATTCTATAATATAATAATTTTTGATTTCAAGGATTTACGATTCAAAAATTCACTTTGCAAATATCATTTTAAGAAACTAATATCTATAAATATACGATTACTTTTTTGATAATAATATAAGGTACTTTCCGTTCAGTTTATTTTTTTAATAGTATTCGAATCCTGTGTACAGTTCACTAATATTTTTTTAGATCTTGTTATTTATTGTAATTGCAATATATACAATTTACAATTTTAGGACATTATATATCCGTATAAGAACGTATTGAATTAAATATCGATCATTGAATTTATTCAAATTTTATTTTATTTTCACATTTATCCATGTTTATAATGTATTATAAAGCATTGAATAATACTCATAAATTATTTTTTAATCATTTATTTTGTTATCAATAATATAATCATATAATGATTAATTAATTGTTTATTCTATAATATTCGAAAAAAATCAATTCAAAAGATATTTGTCCCAAATCAATAGAAAATATGAATTTAACACACTTGGATATATATTTATTTATCATGATGTAAACAATTTTTTTATGCAACAACAACAGTTTACCAAAAACTAAATTACATTATATTATATTCGCAGAATTCGATACATATTCAAATTAAGAGTATGTAAATTTTGTATAAAGTACAGAATTATCATATAATTAAGCAATGCAGAATTCAAGAATTACTTCACCAAGAAATTTTTTTGTATTATATTAAGTTAATGACTGCGCAAGTTTTTTGCATTTAGAGATCTATTTCCTTAAACTTTTCACATTTCTATTTGTTATTTACAGAGGTTCATATTTTCTAAAAGTATATTAATGGTTGTATATTGTTTAACTTAAATTTTTCAATCAAAGGCACGCATTAATTTAATTATTAATTTATTAAATAATAATTTTTTAAGTATGTACATTGTTACATTCAAAAAAATTAAGCTTCAGCTATTCTTTATTCTTTAACTCGTAACCTGTGAATATTTGTTCAGCCCAAAAACTTTGAAGTAATGTACTAAATATATAAATTAACGTTCAATACATGAATCTAGTGTTCTAAAATAAAAATTTTAAAAAAAATAATTTGTTTTTGAATATGAAATTTTCTAAAACTTTAATTTTCTATCTAGATTTTAAAATAATTTTTTAAAAAAATAATATTATTATTATTGTATTCTCTGCTCATTTTACATCGTTGTAATTTGATGAATTAATCGTAAGCAAATTATTATATAAAATTATTTAAATAATAAGGTTATTTATAATATTTCCATTATTTTACATAATTAAGTATATATATTATTGTATTTAAATATCTGTTATTTATAATTTTTTAACCCTTCTTTTATCCAATTCTTTGTATTTCATATTTTTTTCAACAAGGTTGAATCTCTAATTTGTAAATCTGGAGAAAATACAAGTACTAAAATATCTTGTATTATTTTACTATTCATAATATTGCATATAAATAGAGATTTTTTTTTTATACAAAAAAATTTACCACTTTTCTTTAAACAGAAAAACCTTTGTAATTTAAATAATTTTATTTAAATTTTGAGAATTAATTTCTCGGCTTAAAACTATTATACTATTCCTTGTTATTTTCTTATATTTTCACTGTGTAGTGACCTCTGGTTTATATAAAACCTTTAATAATATTTTCTTATTTCCCTTTTATCAAACATAGATTGTGTCCTTGCATGAGTGCATAGATTTTTCTTGAGGTATACTTTATATAAAGAATCGAACCTGGCACGTACATCGTCTGATCAGTGTTCACTATACCAATCCAGCTGCTCTGAATTTTGTAGGGAAGTTCTGTACGTAATTCAGAATATATTTCTAGTTCAACAATGAATAGTTTCCCGAATTTGAAAACTCGGTCAACCGTCAACATATATTTTAGATATATAATAAGAGTGAAGGAATAAGTCGGTAACAAATAGAAAGAGAAAAGCAAAAAGAAATCAAATGTCAAAAAGATATAAGGTTTTTTGCACAAATATAGTAAAAAAACTAATAATAGATAGTACAAAAAAGTGAGCATATAAAAATAAATAACGATTTCCAATTATAACATAAATAAATACGATGAAACATTTAAATTGTCACCTTTTACTGCAATCTTGCATAAAAATACTTGTGTATATAAAAACAATAAAATGATTTAGATACTTATATTCAATAATTAATAATCAGAAAAAGTTGTAAGTACGTACATTTTTAATTATTTATTTAATTTTCATTTCTATCAGTTTGCATTTTTACTTTAATTCTTGTATATTACTATAAATTCGAGTGACACATTTTATATTTATTTAATAAAATATAAACAGGTAAAAATATGATAATTTTTAATCTCATCTATTTGTACATATGATTAAATTCTGTGTCTACAATTTTATACAGTATTATTCAGAATTTCAAAGTTTATTTGTACGTTAAGTACTATTTATACAATAAATAGTTTTAAAATACACAAAGACAAGAAAAATGAATATAGTAAATAAAACTTTCAATAAAATATACATTTGTAAATATAATCCATGGTGTATGATATAAATAACTATAAAAAATATTCGTCTGAGTTAAATAAAACATATCTCTCCAATATATACTACTACTAGCATTTTTAATAAAGTTATTGTAAATTAAATTAACAGATACTCGTTTATTTACTTTATGCACACACATATTCTATTTTAATACTTAATATAATTTTTTCTCTCCATTCAAAATATAAATTTTACCATTATCTTTAAAATATTAATTCATTGTAAATTTTTTATTTTAATGATCTAAATTGTATTTTAAAGAATAAATTAAAAAATATAGATTATCATTATAATTATAATAATTTTAGTGTACAATTAAAAACTAGATATAAATTACAAATTATACTATAAATTTAGAAATTTCAAATAATTTTATAAAAAATAATCTTATAATTCTAAATTATATAATGATCAGCAAATATTTACGCAATAAATATGTCTAGAAAAAAGACTAAAGAAGCTTGTTAAATATTTAATATTATTAAATTAATTTTTTAATAATTTAAGTCAATCAAAAAATGATTAAATCTTTAAATAGACTTTTATTTGAATTTAATTTTCAATTTTCATTTGCTTAAATCAATAAAGATATTATTTTTAATTATAAAAAGAATTTTTGAAATCTATAAACATGGGAATTGAAATGTAACAATAGAGTAGAAAGTATGTACAAAATAGAAATACGTGAAATGAATAAAAAGAGATAATGAATTGTATTAGTGTATAAAATTTAATTTTCAAATTATTGAATGTGCCCATTGAAACGTTACTGGTTTTCTGAAAAAATATTTAGTAAAAATTAATACACATGACGTTATGTTTACTTAATATCTTCAGCAAATCGAAAAGTTTTAAAGACTTAATCTTTTTATATTATTGCATTAAATTATAGTATTCGCTCAAATAAGTGTATTAATGATCACTGTTAAATCAATTTAACTTAATAAACGAGGGTTTAAAATTGAAATAAAGTTTTTGTATTCGATATTAATATTTATTATTGCTAAATGACAATTATTTAAATGTCTTACATTCATAAATTTAGATTTTTTATTCATAATTATTTCTCTGAATCTATTTCAAAATTAACTAAATAAACTAAAAATTACTACTCGTAGAAATCCTTCATTCGTCGAAGATAAACTGAGCCTACATTGATTCATACACAGTCTACTTATACTTGATCTATTAAGTTTTCCGAGTAGATTAAGTGGAAGTTTTGTTAACTTTCAGTCGTTAATGCAATACGTGCAAGATGCGTTTGTAACTTTGGCTTTTCCGAACCCGAAGGAACTAACGTAAACTATTCCTCTTGAGACCGACGATTGAGAGTCCGAGTCAGAGTCCGAAAGTGCGAGCTTCGCCGAGTGCAAATTTAGAGAAGACTGACCTCTCAAATTATTACGTAATATCTCACCCATCACATCCATACAAAATTAATTTACTAACTTTACATATTGCCCTTACAAATAATACCAGCCATCCAACTACTGTTTAATTGTTTATCTTATCAACCGTTTAACGGAATTATTCTTTATTTATTAACCAAACATTTATGCATAGTTTGTTTAGCTGCATTAAACATTTTTGTTATAATCATACTTTCTGTACGTATTAATCAATGACTACAAGACCATCAGTTTTCCATTTCCTCTGGAAACACAGTATCAGTATATAGTAAACAATATATATTTTTAATTCGTCTCATTACTTATTTATTTATCATCTATCTTTAATTCTTTTATATTTTATATGAAAAAGAAACCTTGAAAGATCGTTTCTTGAGTACCCGAGTCAGATTTCTATTACTGACGAGCTGTATGATACAAAAATAAAAGCTTTAATCAATTATGTGTAAAATGAAGGAAAATTAATTGAAAAAGGGATTATTTATTTGCTTCTGAATTTTGAAATTCAAATTTCATGGATGATAGTTGAGCAAGAATTACTGGTGCAAACCAATCAATACAAACTCCAGATCTCGAAGGGTGCAGATGTGCAGAAGAAGAAATTTATATGTAGACGTACAATTAAAAGTTGGAAAAAAGGAATAAAATCTAATCCAAGGATAATGTATGAGGTCTCATTGAATATATTATTTTTTTCATCATATCCTTATATCACGATCAATATATTTTAACTAATTTTACAACTTCAAGCTTGAAATTTATAAAACATCAAACTTGTTTAAAAATAGTTATATTTAATGAATATGCTATTTTATTTTAGAAGTACACAACCATGTAATGAAAAAGAAATTGAATAAACTAATACAGATAAATATACAATATTAGCCAATATTAATGAAAATTTAGAAAAAATAATAATACTTAATTATTCTATGTAAAAGATATAAATATAAATAATAATATAGATATAGATATAAATATAAGTATAATTATAAATAACCAAAATAAATACAAATAAATAAGTTTATATAATATTTATATTATCATAATAAAATCTATGTTTCTGTCAGTAAATAAATATATTATTCTGTATAAGTGATTTCTTGGATTTACGGAAAATTTGGCAAAAATGAAAAAAGTTATTTGTCGTTTACAAAATAATTGTTTACAAAATGAATTAATTTCCATTCACATTCTATAATTGTATTGTTATGAATATTTGAATATTTTTATTTACAGTTATAATTAAAATTTCAACTTTTTATTGAATTTTATATTAGTATATAATGTAAAAATTAAAAATCTTCTAAATATAATTAAATAAATATTTTGATATTTTAAATAAATATATATACCAATTTTGACATCAGTAATTCAATTTCAATGCATCATCAAATTTTTTATGTCATCTAATCCAATATTACTTTACAATTTTATTACATTTATATTTAGCTTACCGGATCAAGCCCACTTCATAATTCGTTACAATTGAATTAAAAAAATAAATCAGTAGGGTCAAGTATTATTGAGCAACAATAATTTTAGCATTGTAAAGACCTTAGTTAAATTTTTGTAAATGGTTACAACTGCTGACTATATTTGCGTGGCTAATCTTAATCGACGTAATAGAAAGAAAAGAGCTCATCGCAATTTCCTCATTTTTTAATCGTATTTTACTGTTATAGTCCATCTTTCGAACTTATGAAGAAGCCCCCCACGAGAACAAAAGGGAAGATGAGATATTTAACCCTAGGATGTGACCCACTTCCTTGGTACTTTTTAGTTCGATAGCTCGCGACCAAGGGCCTGTAATATTATCACTCAGTTTCACTTATAATATGATATTTTTTACAGTTTCTTATAGTTTTCGTTGACCTTAAAAAATAATAAGCGTTTTCAAAAGAGATCATTTGTCGTTTTTATTTTCAACCTGTGACGAAAGCACAGAAGTATTATTTTTATAATTCAAGGATTTTTGTACCTGTAAGCATGCCTAATTATTAATGATACAAGTTTGATTTGATTTTAAGAACTTTTATACAAAGATATTGCATTGTTTATTCATCGAGATTGAGTTAGTATAGAGCTATTATGAATTTATCGTTTCGATAATATTATGACATGATTAGCATAATAAGGGGAAATATCGGACAAAAAAGAAATAAAAAGGTGCGATAACATTATATATCTCTAATACTGGACACGTATATTTTCTCCCTATAAGCGTTTCAAGCGATCATACAAAAATTGTTCTATCTTTGCGGAGGATAAAACGATCATCTTTCCTCGTAGTTACAGTAACAGGACTTGAACACTAAACCTTAACCCCCACAATATCAGCCAATTCTAGTTTTCGTTGGCGCACCTACTGACACTTATCCAAACTATAAAAAAAAATATAACTTTCGCAACATTGATCAACTCCTAAATTACATGAAAAAAATGTACAGTTGCTTTTTATCTGTTTGAAATTATTTTTTCAATTAATTTTTAATATTGATGTACAATGTATGTTACAATTTAAAATTATAAAGTGCAATAAATATTCATATGAAGTACAATATATATTTGTATATATCTTATTCTTTTATTCATATAACATAAAATTATTATAAAAATGTTATAAAATTTATGATGCTGTGCTATATTAATACAAGATTTCGAATTTTCTCTTTTTACCATAATCAATTTGAATTGATTTAACCTATAAATTAAAATTATGTGTATTAATGATTTATCTTTAATATAAATAAATTTTTAATTTAATACTATTAGTATTCTATTTTGCATATTTTATTTCATGTTTTAAATTAATATTTATATAAATATATCATTATATAATATAAAGTGTATAAAATAAAATTAATTTATTTGTAAAATAATTTCTTATATTAATTATTAACAGCCGATAATTGCAGGTAACTATTTAATATTCATATAATCTTATTTAAAAATTCTTTTCTTTTAAGCATTTTATTAATGAAATTTATAACTTTTTTTAACATTTCCTCTATATACGGTTTTATATACAACAAATCTTCCAGTTCATCTTTAATATATTATTACAGTTTTGCATTGGTAAAAAAATGTGCATGTATATTGACAGTAGCACCACGTATGCGTAAGTAATATTCCATTAATTATATTGTAAATAGAATTAACTATAGTTTAAAAGTAAAATTATTGGTATATCAATTACTGAATTAATTCAATTTATTTTTATTGATTTTTATAATATTATTATTATTAATATTTCGTATATCCTAATAATATTACCATAAACTAACTCAATGTATAGTTGTACTATTGCCTCGGTTTATTTTACCCTAAAATATTATCAAATCTAATGTTATGGCTAGTTAAATCAACAGCCATAATACTAAATCGATATTCACACTGTTATTGTTCCTAGAATCATGAGATAGATTTTCTTTCTTTTGAAAATCCCTATATATAATTATTTTTATTTTTTTAATATTTAACTGAAATTGTAATATATTATTTTCTTTGCTAGTTTTCTGTTTAAAGCTAATTTTTAGTATGGAAAGGATTTTCATTATAAAAGATGAATATGCTCTTTACTTTGTAGAATATTTGAAGCATTAAATATCATTTCTAGCTATAATAAATACATCGTTAATCATCCATTAACAAATATTTATATTTTTTATTCGTTTAATTTGGAACATTTATTATAAAACAATATCGATATTTAATTCGAAAAATGAAATAATTAAATCATAAATAATCTACACACTCATAAAAATATTTTACCTCCAGTTCATAATAATTATATTTTATATTTAAACACTTTTTAGAAAAAATATTTATTAATTATGCAAATAAATAAAATCTCTAATTGTATAAGGTAATAATAAAGTTAATATGCATTATGTCACAGAATTAAATTCATAAAAGAATATTTTAATTTAATATTATAATCGATAAAACAAATAGAATTAAAAAATAGCTTTAAAATAAAAATTAATCGTTTTTTTATTTAAAATAAGTTGAAGTACAGAAACATTTCTTTTTATTGTACGCCATAAATATAAAAAAAATTAACTTTATTGGAATATTTGATTACAAAAACCTAGTACTAATAAAAAAGAATAATTACTTCTCACATTTTTACAATTATAAGTTACAATTATAACCAAATGAAAAAAAATTACTTAATAATATTTGAATATTTATCAAAATAAATATTAAAATTGTATGAAACTATGATTAAAGTTTCTCATTATTTTTAATAATATACGAATTAATTAATATTATTTTTTATTATTAAATATATAATGTATGAAAAAAAATTATTTGTTTTCACTGTTGTAATCCATGTAAAAGAATACTGAATTGCTTTTTTTGAAGTTTCATTGTCACATTCTTCACGCTTGTAAATTTTTTTTAACCTTTTTCTTGACTTCTGGAAGTATCTTCGTGGATTGTATTAGCCTGTGTTACACAGAAATTGGACATTGTACAAGGTGTAAAACAATTCTCACCGATTTGACGGAGAAAGAAATGCAATAATGTATAGCAAAGAAATTTTGTGGAATTTTTTTAGAGCGAAATATTCTGCTACTTAAAATCATCTCCAAAAAAAACTCAGCTAATATAAGAATAAACAAATAATCAAATCTGTAAATGAAAAATAAACTAATCATAATATTTATCTCTCACGTCGTAATTTTATGTTATTAAATTTAATTTCTAATAAAAAAAGTCGCATTCTTTTATCGTATTTATATAGACATTTATTTTTTAATATATTCACGAATACAATTTGATTGTTCATGAATACGATTTTATTGCTCAAAAATTTTTATAATATATTATTATATTATTTTGTATTATAATATAAATAATTATTCATCTAATATGTTATGTAATTGTGTGTCACGTAATATAATCAAATTAATATAATTTAAAATTTTAATTTTAAAAAATCTTTTGCGGTATGTATTAAAGTACGTATTATTGAATCTTAGCATGAATTTAAAGTAACAAAAAATATTTGTAACAGAATTAGATTTAAAAATGTAATAATTAATTAAAATTTTTAAATGATAACACAATCTTAAGAAAAAATTATGAATTATTTTCAGTAAAATTTTTAATAATAAGAATCATGAGTAAAAAGTATTAATATTATAATGATGAAAAGGAAATTAAAGTTTAATTATAGTAATTTTGTTAATTATGAAATAATTGAAACAGTAATACATCATAATTACAATAATTATAATAAAATACTCATTAATTTTATCATATTGTTGATAAATATAATTGCATAATTATGAAGAAATTAAAAGATATTAAAATATGCAATATTTATATTTTAAAAATTTAAATTACTTTGTAACTACTGCTATGAATTTATTAATCAAACATCTACATAAAATTAAATACATATTAGATTTGATTAAATTTTTTAATAAAATATTTCTATAATGTGAAAATTTTAAACTTAAATATATGTAATAGTAATAGGATGCACGTATCAAGATTCGTATAAATTTTGAATGAATCAACCAATTTTCTCAAAAATTTAACAATGTATTTTCATTAACTTCAGAAGTAAAGAAATTAAATTATTTTTCTAAGAAGAAATATAAAACCAAAAAATTGAAATCTTTATTCATTGCAACGATTATGTTATTAATTATCATAACAGAGTATTATACAAGTTTATAAAGTTATATATAAATACAAAGATGTTCTTTGTCATAATTTCTTCCTTAATTAATGTGCATAAAAAATACATTTTTCTAATTCAGACTTATCGAACTATACTTTGATTCACTTATTCATGATATGGTTGTTTATACTATTACTAAATATAGATTTTTTATTTACATAAATATACAAAAAGTTTTTAGCTTGGTGATAAATATACGAATATCTAATTTAATCACTCATCGATCACCTATTTATACTAATTTTCTTATTTAATAATTTAACAAAGTATAAGTTTTGAATTTAGTACTATTTTCAATAAAAATCTCATGGCAACTTTCGTACATTTCTTATATGATATAAATTATGTGAACCAGAAGTTTTTTATAATCGGTACACAATATAAATATTTCAATTATAGGCTTTTTTGTATTTTAAAATTTCTAAAAATGATGAAATTCAATATAGTGATTAATTATAATTTTAATAATGCATCACTAAAGCAGTAGAAGAATTTCAAAGCGATTACTACACTCCATATTAACCAATTCTTTAGCTTGAGTTTCATTAATTATCACATTTATATATATTCACAATATTTAATAAAAAGGTACATGGTTTTCAAAGCATTACAGCAATTAGTTAATAAATGTGCATCAAAGATATCAACACTCTCAGGAACCAAATTAATAATTCAGCGATTCATATACCGCTTTTCAATGTTTTTTGCACGTATTGCATAATATAATTTTAGTCAAAAGATTTGTCGATCTCCCAAATCATGCACTTCAAAACACATGTATGCGATAAAATCAGTGAAAATATGCTCATACTAAATAATAGCTATGAATGCTAGCCTATTTGCGGCAAAACCATATGCTCCTCTTGTACGTATACACGAGCTTAAACGATAAAAGAGTAGAGGATCGTAAAATGAAAGCCAGACGGTAGCTTTGCCGTTAGATAATGTGATGAATGCAAGGAGGACCCAAGAAAAAGTAAATTTTATGGGAGCTCAATGAAACAATTTTTAGTTGTCTTATCTAATATGTTTCTGTATAAATTTATAAATTTTCAATGGCTACCACATTTGCATGGAATTTTATAAAAATAGAATGTCATTTTTATAGTTATTAAATGTTGTCAACATAAAAACAGAATTAAAATTATTAATCTTAGTGATATAAAAATATCTGAATAATTAATTATAAATTTATTACTTTTATAAGTGGTAACCTGTGATTATGGTCGTACTGATTTTCATGCTCGACTAATTATTTTTAGTTTGCGTTTTTACAGAAGCATTGAAAATGCATACATACATGTATCTATTCACTCTAGTTTATTTTTTTTTTTTTATTTATGGAACAGAATTTTTAGATAATACTTATAAAAAGTTCAGAGAGGTAAGAATTTGAAAAGATTTTTATAATAATTAAGCTAATGCAAAAAATAACTGATGAATGTTATTCGGGTTTTAAAACTTTACTATTTTAGAAAACCAGATCCTTGGCGATATTCATTTAGCATTTTAGTATTTTCTTGCAGCAAAACAAAGGAACAAGATGTATGTATTGTTTTTTCATGGAGCTATTCTGCATTAACAAAGTGGCTACATATGCCACAACTACCACATGTAAACCTCAATGCCTTGAGCTTGTGTTTAAGAAAATCCGATAAGTTTCCTAGCTACATAAATGAACAAAACCTCAATTTAAACCCCGAGACTATCTTTTTATACAGGGTATTCCCATACATTCGTGATTAGAAATTGTCTAGACTATCACATACAGAGTATGTTTTTATTATTATTTATAATTAAATTATTATTTAAAAAATTATCTCTTGACAGTGACTTACTAAATTAATAAAGTTAATCTATTTTTAGTTTTTAAATCAAAATTATTGGATTATTATTATTTTAAATGAGATATACTCAAACACTATCCAATATATAATGACTATATTACAATATAATGTATGTACAATGGCATAAAATTAGATAAAGTAACTAAATAAGTAAACTATTTGATCAATTATAAAGCTTCTGATTTAAGGCAAATAAAATTATCTCGCATAGTTTGAAATATACTAAATAATAACTGCTAAAATAGGGGTAGCTTTTTTATTAAATTTCACTGAGTAACGATTCACTTTCCTATTACCAATACCTCTATAATATTAATGATTTTATCTAGAATATAATCTAATTATGTTATTAATTGAATCAAGTATTTACAAAAAGCTAATGTAAAGCTAATACGAAATCAAGATTGTATTATACAATTAGTCTATTATTTTATTTATTGTATTTTATTTTATTTTATTTTATTTTATTTTATTTCATTTATTTTATTTTATTAAATATGTAAATAATTTAATTAGAATTTCAAAAATTTTCATTCTTTGTAAAATTATAAAATAAAAAAATTATTAATATTTTTCTTATCTGATATAAAAAAATTTATTTTATGATTTTTTGTATTCAGAGTAATAAAAAAAGATATATCACTGAGAATTTTGTTTTATTTCTTATAAGTATTTTAATATCCGCAATTTTTGAATAATTTCTAGTTTTTTCCTTTCTCTCTATCTCTATCTCTCAATTTTTTTCTATTTTATAAAGCGTTGTTAAAGGTGGTTTCATTCTTTAATATCATATTTAACTTATAATTAAGAAATAAAGGGGTAATGAAGAAAAACTATCTCAAAATTTACAAAAGAATAACCCTAATCATTTGAGATGACGTACAATACTGGCGTACTATGAAAATTGATCCAAATTGAAGTACTAATGGTTAATTGTCTATAATTGAGATCGAATCCTAAGTAACAATGAATTTATTTATTCTAAAATTTATGAATGTTTTAGTTTAAATGAACAGCAGGTTATAGGAATCATTATTAATCAACGACTAATAATTATTACTTAATTATTAGTCATTTTTAATGACTTTTTTCGCTCATTGGCACAGGCTATTTTATATGCGAAGGATGAGAAAGTGAGTGATTTCCTGGAATAACTATATTGTGAAAATAAAGTATACCAGTTTCATTTTGAAAGTTATTACTTTCATTTTGAGAGTTCCATTTTATTCTAATTTCAGTTTTTCCTTTTTTATTTTTAAAATATTTCCATTTCTTTCCCTTTTTCAACATTTTTATATAAAAGATTTTTTTATTTTTTTTTTCATTTTAATTAGTCACTTATAATGTATCATATTCAATATTAAAATTCTGAATTAAAATAACATTTCATTATCCATCAATGAATTTTGAAATAAGTAATATTATCTTTTTAATTTGAAATAATGTTATTAATTACTATATAAGTACGTAATTGTTATCTTAAAAAAGCATGATCTATTGTTTATTATAAAAATACATTAATCAATTTATAATATAATAATAATTATATTTATTAATTTATAATATAATACAATCTAATAATATATTTACATCAGTTTAGAAATTATATAAAAACTATATGTACTACGTAAACAGTACATAAAAGGAATGACTGCATTTGATAAAAATTGTTTTTTGTTTACAAAGGTTTCTATACATAAAAAATATATGTCATTTATCAAATAGTTTCTATGTACATGAATTCCTTTATATTTTTTATAATAAAATAGAAAATATATCCTCATAAAAATAAAAAACAATTTCATAGAATATATAGAAATCTTATCTACTTTCATTCTCCTATCAAATACAATATTTTGTAATAAATTTGAAGTTTATTCCAATTTCACAAAAATAAGCAAATCATGAACAAAAATCTTTTATAAAATATTTGCTAGATTTACTAAAACAGAAATAAAAAAATGAATCAATTTTTAAAATAAATAAAAATAGTGTATAATAACTAATTTTATTATCCAAAAAAACTAGTTTATTATTTACTTTCCATTTATGATAAATGTAACAAAATACATAAACCAATAGTGACTTGATTGATTGTATTTATCTGTAGGATCAGGGATGAAAATTTATCACAGCATTATTCGAACAGCCGAAACTCAAATGGTCTATTCTCTGTGCTGTTAAAAGTTTAAAGTGAAATTTATAGTACGATAGTAAATTAAAGGCGCGATCAACTAATTTCAATGTAGCAAAGGGTTAAACCTATGTTGTGAGTTTCTAATTGTGTAAATTTACTTCAAGTCCAGGCAGAAAAAAAAAACTGTGTGTAGTTTGTGTCAAGAAAGTAAAAACAAGGAAAATTCATGATTACTTTAAGAGGAACATTCGTAATTATAGAATTATAATATGAATAAAATGAAAATTGCTTTTCAATTTTAAACAATTTTAAAACAAAATGTTAAATGATTTCAGGTAATTATTAAATAAAGAAAAGTCAGCGTTACTTTAACTTTTTAATCAGTTATAAATTATTTGCATTAACAAAAAATATTCACTATAAAATTTTATAATTAATTAAAAGCTTCTTTCAATAGTTATTTATTTTTATTTTTTGTTATTATTCTTTATATAGTTTTTTTTAATATTTATTTTTAATCTTTTTAATAAAATCATTGTTGACGACTATACTTATTTAAATAAATCCATTTAACTGTAGCATTATATTACTTAATTAATATTTGGTGTTACTGTTATAATGAATAAATAAAATTATGTGAAATAATTCTTAACTGATATTTAAATAAGTGCAAAGAAATAAAATATCGTTATTGAACTTGTAGAGTATAATCCGCAAGTTTAATAATAAGAACGTCCAGATAAGCGTAAAGTTATTTCAAAGGAATAACCCTGAATTATCAGCAGGCAGCATCAGATATTGATCATTGATAAAACCTCCAAAAACAGCTTTTATTAATATTCCGAAAAAGGAATCATCTCGATTGTAAATATTTTACAGGTATAATTATAAAAAATGATTTTAATAATAATAATAACAAAGCAAATAATATAATTCGTCATTACTTACTGAATAAGACATATAATAAGTATTACTCAAAAAATATTATAAGTATTTTAAGTCTTATTCCATCACGAATTGTATTATTTCCGTTGTTATTATTATTAAAATCGCTTCTGTAATAAATATAAAAATTACAAATATAGAAATTATTGTTTCTTTAACCACCATACTTTTAATATATGTATCATGCTAAAGACATATATATTGTGTAATAAATTATGTATATATTTTTTTTATTAATATATTTATATTAATTTTTTACAATACAATATATATGCATACATATATATATATATATATCACATATATCATATCATAAATAAAAAATATATTATATTTAATTAAATTTTCTACATTTTATTCTATTTATATTCTTTCTTTATGATTCCAGTAATTTTTTTGTTCTTACTTTCACAAATTACCAATTTGACCTCTTCTCATATATAATTTGATACCTCTAAGAGTAAACATTTATAAACTTTGAATAAAATATATATTTTTGAATTAATATAATAATATAATTCTATAATAATACATAAATTTTTTCAAATATAAAAATATCACCGTAAATATAATACTTTTTATTTGATTAAAAGTATAGATAAATAATTTCTAATTTCATTCAATTATTTATTTTAATGTACTTTTTATCTTTTAAATCAGTATCCATAAATTAGAATATTCGATTTCAATTGTGGCAATACTGGATTAAGCGTAAACTCATTTTGACATTATCTCGATACTATATATAAATGAAATTTACCTTTTTCAGTTTTTGAATATAGAAAATGACTGCATGTGCATTAAAATTATGTATTTTAAGTACTATTCCATGTTTTCATACGATATTTCTTAATATGAAATTGTTCAATTATTAAATTATTTGCATAAATGAAGTAAAAAAGCTATTTTGATAACTAAATTAATGCATATATTTGAAACTTAATAATTTATTTTAATTTTGATTTATTTTTAATTTATTATTCATAAAAAATAATTGCTACCTTTATAATTTGTAATGATTGCCTTGAAATATGGACTAATTTGTGTTCAAATTAGAATCAAGTAATATTTATCGAGATGTCACAAAGCGTACTATGACCTTATCCTGTAAACAGGCGTCTGGAACTTTTCGTAGTACTGTAAAATTACTCATTTTGAAAGGAGTGGTACAGATAAATCTGGGAGGAGTTAATATGATATTATTAAGCACTATTTGTTCTTGAGTACCTGTACCAGGAGTGGGGGTAACTGCTTCTATTATAAGCCTAATATTACCTGCTATTGTGGGCCTTTGCCGAACGACCAAAAACCATTCGGTAGTAAAAGGACTAACCCCCGTTAATAAACTGGTATCATCAATTGGTACATGAGGGTGGAATAAGGTATTCCCGGGTATTATAGGTCTGCACCAAAAATACAATACTGTTGTAGTTTTAGAGGTTTGTACTCACTTGGTTTTTTACTCCATAAAACAATAATTGCTGTATTATGTGTCTATCAATTATGGAGGTCCGTGTACGACTATTGAGCCTTATTCTACTTCCATTTATTGCCGTGAAACCGAGTAATATAAATGATATTATAATGGCACGATAAAGTTATAGTAATGACGTATATATGTTATTAATTTATTTAAGATATTGTTTTGCTTTTTATTTTTAAATTTTTTTTTTCATTTTACACTTAAATACTAGTATTTATCAAACCAATATATATGTTTATTTTTAATTATATAAAAATAACATAAACATTACTCAACATTTTTCACTATCTTTAATCATTGAAAATTGTATAAAAGAAAATTCTTCTATGATACAAGAAAAAGTATAGTATCTTATCAGACCAACCTTTAATAAATATATCACGAACTAACTTTGTCTCTTATGTGCATATTTACGAACATATGGAATTGTAAGAGAGGTATGATTCCCTATGAGCACCTTCATATTTGAATCGGTAATCATTCTTAGTTTTAAGTGTAAATATAAATATATATATATATATATATTGACACAAAAGTTTTTACGTGTAAGCGCATGAATGGAATCAGAGTCATTTCGCAAAGGGAATATTGGCCCTTTTATACACTTTCAAACTAAATTTCTTATTTTGGACAACATGTTTCGCTTTGATATAATCATATGAAGGGTACGATGTGTCGAGGTCAAAATCTGGAACTATATCTGTACCCGATACCTGTAAATATCAACATATTGTGGTATAAGAATATATTCTGTAAATGAAAATAATTTTTAACTAGATAAAAAATAAGAAGTTCTGTAATAGAAAACAGTACAGAAAAATATTTAAATTAGTTTGAAAAATATCTAATATTACCTAATTAATTTATTATTTATTATTATTACAAAATATTATTTTTTAAAACATAATATTTTTGTAAAGCTATTTTTTTTAACTAATATTATTAACATTATTTAATTATTCCGTTTAAAGTATGGTGTAATTAAATATAAAAAGAAAAATAGGTTGAAAAAATTAAATCAAGTTACTACAAGAAGTATTCATTTTATAAGAATATAAAAATAAAACAAAATACTATGGAAAAAAATCGATAATGTAAGAAATAGACAACAAAATAAAAACCTATAGAAAAAGAGATGGTCAGAGAAAGAGAGAGAGAAAGAGGCTATGATGGATATTTTATGCTGAAAAAAATGTAGTGCCAGCTCAAGTAGATAACGAGAACTTTTATAACTCAACCAAAGATAAAAGGAATAGTCTTGAGATGGTGTAAGGAGTACCAACATAATCCACAAAGAAGGATTGTGTTGCAGGAACTCAAAAGAAAAATATAAAAAAAACACTTTTATACCAAACAAATACACAAATTAGAGTTTGTTTATAAAAAGATTATCAAAGTCTATTTTTTAAATTTTATAACTGATTATTAATTACAATGAATTTCATTATCTAAAAGACCAACTTAACTAATTAGATTCTAATGTATACAATATTTATAAGTTTTTAAATGAAGTATTAATTAAACAAGTTTTTAAAAAATCATTTAAAGCAAAATTTTTTATAATGTAGTTAATTAACTTTCAACTATTTTAATATGAATCAATTAAAACTCAAATACAAACACAAAAATTTTTAAATTATTTTTTTATTCTAACTATGTATTTTTAAAATTCCAATTTTTTACGTGATTTTAATTATATTTAACTTATAAATATAAATGTTATTTAGAATAAAATAATTTCCATTTTCATATTATATTATCATTTTCATATTATATCTATTTATGCACAAAAATTAAGAACTGTATCACTAAACATGTATATAAAAATTTATTTAGGGCTAAATTTCAGAACCTAATTTATAAACTTACTCGTGTTACTCAAGTAGACTTTGAATGCTCAATTGCTTATATAAATATTTTTTATATTTTAGCATTTGTAAAATATTGTTACTAATTCATAAATTTAAAGCATAATAATAAAAATATATATTTAATAATTATAATCTTCTTAACGAACAATTAGTAATAATTTAAAAAAGTAATAATAATATTAACAATAATAATAACAATACATTTATTCTAAATGATTAAATGTGTTTACTTTTTATTTTTACAAATATTTATGTGTATAATTCAGTTGTATATTTACAATATTTATTTTTAATTGGAAAAATGTAATGAAATGTAAAAGGTAGATTTGACAAAAATTAAAATTGAATCATACATGCGTGAATGTCAATTTTACATAGAAATGAAATGCAATTTCATAACTGTTGTAACGAGAATTCCCAGATGCATCGTTATACCGGAAAATGGAGATATGGAACTTCATACCCACCCGGTTCCATTAAAATACGCGAAATGTCTTCTCAAAGTTTGTGTTTTTCCTCTAAATACATATAATAGTTGCTATAGTTTATACTTGGTTATACCCCATAATGACTCGACTAGTTAAGGTTTTTGCACATTCGTAAGCTCCCAAAGGGTCCAAATAATTTCTAACATTCTTATGATGCAGATGAAGAACTTTGCAGGGAAGCTAAATGACATGTCAAGATATTTGGAAGCTCGAACTGTTTGTGTCCTAAAATTGCTCTTTCGGAATTACACCGACATGTTTTCGATGTGTGCTATAAAACTCTTGAACAATGCAGTTATTCACAGACTTACAGTTACACTACTTAATCCTTACTTTTGGATTTCAACTTCTCTTTTCTCTCCAGTTTTCCGGAGACTCGTTCTTCTTCTTAGATCACCAATCGATCTAAGTTCCTCCCTTGAGAACTAAATCGATACCATCCTTCTTTCCTACATTAAGATCGCATTTTCCACCAATTTTCCCTGTCAATCCTTGCGGTGTACAGTGTCTTAACAAAATAACAGTAAGCCTCTCGTTCCGTAATAATAATATACTATTTTTTGCAAATAAATTATAATTAAACAATTAAACTAGAAGTAATTATTGATTAAGCTATAAATATTCTAGTCTTCATTATTTTTTTCAACAATTAAATTAAGTTATTGAATTACAAAGCGACCATTTAAATGAAAGATATACATGTAAAATAAATCTGCTAGTTTTTGTATCAATTAATATATTTTTAAAATATTTATGAATTTAATTAATCTATTTAATATTATTATTACGCAATATAATATTGATATACCAAATTATAATACTTACACGACTACAAATAATTGATATATTGTGGTATTGATGTTATACCAAGTGGCGTAATGTATAAACAAATTATTTTTATTTAACTATAATTTATATATAACATTAACGCCTACTTAATCAAATAATTATTATGCAATATTTTTATCTAAATGGGCTCTTCTTTCTCTTTTTCATTTACTCGTTCACTAACTCTCTACTGTTTCCCTCTTCCTTCTATTCTTACTCTCATTATTTTCCAATTTCTCATGTCCCATACTACAAACTTGTACTGTGTCATTGCCACTTAACACAACTTGTACCCCTTTTTTACCCTATTTGGAACATGGCTTATATTTATGTTTTACTGAAGTTAGCTATTAAATTTACAGGAGCACAATCTTCATATTTTCTACATGTAGTCGATCTAAGTAAAAAATGTGATTAACATCAACTCCAGATTGTTTGAATAATTTTTGTTAAATAATTTCAATTTTACATACTCATTAGAGTTTTACTTCTGCTAACTATAATTTAATTCCAATAAGTTTTAAAAATCTATTTGACTACTTTTAAATTATAACACTACAGAATTATAACTGCTGTAATTGTTTCTGGTGATATATAAATGACTTTTGATAAAATGGACTAGAAGATCATAGTGGAAAGCATACTTGGCAGATTATTATGCTATTCATTCTCTTCTTTTTAAAGGTGGCTTATCGGACTACATTATTGTCCCGGTTTATAGGGATTATAAAACCAAATCGTTATATGGATGATATAAACATATCAGAACTCGTTGTATAGAACGATAAGAATACTATACTACAAACTTTTACATTACTTATATTATTCAAGTTTACTCGAGCATTCTTCTTCTTTTTTTTTTTTTTTTTTTTTGTATATCTAATCAAAAATAATATACATTTACATAAAAATAATAAGATACAAGTATAAGTTACATTTAATCTTTTTAAAACTTTCTTACTCCAAGTATACTGTATTAATCACAGTATTGTTTATTTATTGTTTATAATTGTTTATTTTATTCAACAATTTTATTTAGAAAATATTTACTTTGATTTTAATACACATTTTTTAAATTATTTACAATTTTTAACATTAACTTTAACACCAATAATAAATATATAAATAAATAAACAAGATCAATAAATCTATTAATAGTCATAATATAATATAATGATAGTTTTTGTCAATATTCCGTTATAATTATAATAATTTTATATTTTCATGAATATTTATATTACTGACTTCGACAATAATTACACATTTCTTTAATTTTATTAAGGAAAAACTGATTTTTATCGCTCACTAATTATTAAATGGAATAATTAAAAATTTAAGATGAATTTTCTGAATTTTGTATTACATCTATTTCAAAATTTTTTAAAGATATTTATTTAGTTTCAGTTCATTCAAATATTATTTTACAATCTGCATGTTAATTTAACTGCTACTATTTAAAAATTTTTAAATTTTTTACTTTTATATCAAAATATTTTAAGTTGTAACTGAAAATTTTTATTTTCTATATATACATTTTTTATATATTTTTTATCAAGAATATATAAATTTATTAAATTTTATGTATTGTGAAATTATTTTTTACTATGATAATAAATACATATAATAAATAAATTAAATTACATGCAAAATATATTTTTTTTTTGGTATAGGATGTTTGTTTATTAATAATATATCATTCAACAATATTAAATGCATCTTATGATTAAACCAGTAAATACATATTTTAATTTACCTTTGAATCATCCTAATAAAATAATATTAATAATAATACAAAGTACATAATTTGTGAATGTTTTTCTTTATTTATTTTTACATTACTTTTAGATGTTCAGTAATTTTTAAAAATTTTTCTATAATCCAATGTGAATATTTTTTAAATCAAAATACTTTTTAACAAAACAATTATTTTCTAAATATTACAACAAGTAATAATATATAATTGATTTATAACAGTTTATAAGTTGGCATAAATATATATATGTAAATATTTCAAATTTCAAGTAAAATTTAAATGCCTCATCCATAAAATTAAATGTAGTAAACGGTCATTCTTAATTTGCATTTGAAATATCTAAAGTAATAAAGAGGGTTGAACTTTTGAGTAGACGTGACATTTATAAGAAGGAACTAACAATAAATTACACTAATTTCAAAATACTTCAGTGCACCCTTTGGTTACCCTTTCGTTCGACAAATGGAATTTCCTACACACAGATCTTAAGATCTAAAGGAGCTTTAACGTAATTTGATTGAACATGGGGCGATTCAATATGTACAACATTTTATGCAAAAGACGAATTTACACGCAACGGGGCTAAAAACGCACCGGGGATAATTCCCCTCCCCCTCTCCCCCGAACAACCCTTAAGCGAAGCAGCACGCGATTTCATCGCCGTTAGTGAATCCCCGCGCATTGCCGGAAGGAAACTGAGTAACGTGGAAAAGTCACGCCCAGAGGGAGGAATCATATATAGATCGTTAGCTCGTCGCGCACACTATGTCTTAAAAGTGATATAGGACAATAGTCCTAGGGGTAACAGCCACTACTGCCCCAATTCACCCCCTTATTCACCCCCCCACCCCCTGTTCACCATCCCCGATGGGAACATTGCCCGTGGAATAGTTGATAATATCGGGTAAGCCATTACTTCCGTTTTCCGGGCGGACTCGTATACAGCTTATCTTAAACCGTATAAGAAATTCAAAGTAAACTGTACACTTATTGGAGGACGATGTATATTCACTTTTATGTACTATGTCCCAAGGTCATTTTAGTCAACAGGACTTTTGGCAAATTTTTATAGGTCATTTATGCATACCTTTAAAATTATTTTCCTTGAGTTTCGTGCAGTATTTTACTACTGTAACGTGTAATATGAGAACTCCAATCGGGCAGTATCTTCAATGTTATTATACGTGAATGAATATTATTTAAATTTTCGTAATATCGCTATTGCATTTTTGGAGTTATTTGATAGGCAAATTCAACAAGTAACTATCTCAAAAAGTAGAATAATAGAAAATTTAATATTTAAAAAGTATGTGTAAATTGTTGGATAAACTATAATGTCGCATTTATATTTAAAATACCTGGATATTTAATAATCGATGTTCATTTTATAATGCAATAAATTTATGTATTATTTATGTACACGTTCCTCATTTTAATAATGTATTAAATATCAACGAACCTACACGATGTCCTTTATGAGTACAGTATAATGAAAAACTCATAATAACTTTCAATTCCTTAATTTCCGATAATATTGTATATTTTTATCATTAATAGCCAAGCTAGCTAATAAGATTATCAGACCCTAATAAAAATTGCAACTACTTTTTAGTTTTTAGTTTTATTTAAATCGTACTTTTTATAGTACTGCTTTATACATAATACATTGTCGTGGAATAACATGCTAACCCAAATTAATATTAATAGCACGGCACTAATCAAACACATATAAAATTGATTGGTATAAATAACATTGCAAATAAATTACGAGGTCGATTGGGAGGTCGGGAGGTCGCCGTCGAAGTGCATGCGGGAACAACTAACTACCGACTCTCATTCATCGACACCCGCGTACACAGGACATAAATTAATTTCTCCTTTATATTAATCACGGAGAGGTTGACATCGCCTCAGATTTAGCACACGTGGAAGTATCGACTTTGGAGCAAACAAACTGCATTTTATTGCTCTGTTTTGATGAAAACCCGACGTGTCGGTGGAATTTGGTTTGTGTCGTGGCATGTGATCAAGATGATATAGTCTTAACTCTTTTCCTATGTGTTTTATGATGAAAAAATATTGTATTGACATTTATGTACACGTATTGTAGCTTTTTTTGTAATACGATACAATTAATGGTAAAACAATTTGAATAATGCACCAAGACAATTATCAAACGTTGAATATAAATTGCTATTTTGAAATTAAAGATTTATTTATACTATACTATAAAACTTATACTATAAAACTTGAAGAATAATTGATCTAACCTAACAATTATGTACAGATCATTTCAATAAATTTAGATATAACAAAGTACTAACTAAGTAACGTAGGGTGTTCATAACAATTATTACTATTTACTCAAAAGCTTCTTCAGATAATTTTACCGGACGATGTATAAAACTAATTCTATTCAAATAAATTTAAAAAATAACATTAATAATAATATCATAACCTTCAACTATAAAAAAAAAAATATTAGTGTTTTATCTGTTTGATGAATTTGACTCACTTATCAAAGGAAGTCACACAAACTTGCCAATGGAGTATGAGTAAACAGTCTTTATGTTTTTCTGTTGCCATCTCTCATCTTTATTCCATCTGTAAAGAAAAGTCGGCTCGCAATTTGAATACGATGATAGATTTTGTTGGGTTTCTCCGCATTCCTGTGGTTGAAAAAGAAATTTAGGGTTCGTAAACCACAAAAAAAAAGAAATTTAAGTAGCATAACAAACGTAAGATTTATTTATTATTTTTGGAGCAATGCACAATAAATTATCTTCTTTTAAAGAAAAAAAAAATTACGGAATGTTAATCATTAATTATAAACAATTTAATTTAAATAAATTTGTTCAATATACGTATGTATTTAAATATCAGTGATGACATGTTGAACTTAAATATTATTGTTAAAAGAAGGTTTTATTTTTTACTTCTCTCGATAAAACGCAAATTTTATAAATTTTAATCATTTTTGATTGTTAAAAATTTTAATCATCTAAATCACTTTTTAAGAAACAAAATTTTAATTTTTTTTATTATCAATTATATTGTCTTTTTTTATAAAACTATTAGTGAAATTTACTTACAAACAGCTGTTTCCATTTGAAGAAAACGTGATCAACTTTTTAAAGATGCTGACTCTAAAACAATTTTCTCATTTTCAAAACTTTTTCACTTTTCTAAGATTGATGTGTAACCGCAAGTCTACTTATTTTTATTACATCTAAAATGTGAATTATTTTAATATTGGAATTTTAAAAGATAATATGTAACAAATCATATTGATATTTTATTACAAATATATTTTAATTAGTGAATAAAAATATAGAATAAATTATATTACCTTTAAGAGAAAGAAATTGTAATAAAATCAAACAACCATAGTATTAATTTTAAACAATGACATTATTTATGAACTTTAATTAGTGGTCAAAGGACAAATTGAACCATGTTTTACCCATCTTATTTCTATCTACGTAGAAAGAATTTAGGATCTTGTATTTTATAAAATAAATGAAATGGTTCATTGCCAATCATCATAGGCAGTCTACAAGTTTTAGCCTCATTGAGAAATTTCCAAGTTTGCCATTAAAGCTTCTGATACTTTTTTAGACACTCCTAACAAGTCCCTAAGGATCATCACCTATAAAAAACTTTCTAACCCATTCAACGATATTAAAAGGATCATAGATACATGTTTAGCTTATGTTCTTATTTTATTTTCAAATGCTATCTTTTAAACTTTATCCAATTGAGGTATTCATTAAATTGTATCGTTGACTAATTGACCGTTCAATTTAATACATGAATTGTACATGTAAATAAAAATAATATTTACAAACATTATAATAAAAATTAATATTTTCATGTATTTAATTTTGTGAAAGATCACAAAAGTTTATAAGATAAATCCTGCATTTATTTGATTGTTATTACTTGTGTTGTTATGCTTTGGTTTTAGGATCCAATATGAGTAAAAATAAAAAGCCAATCAATCACAATTAAAAATCGAAAGGAGAATCCATCATAAATAAAAATAAAAACTCCATCCATCATGCAATTGTTTAAATATAATAAAATTTGAAATTAAAATTTCATTTACGTACTCTATCTAACGCTCAATGAAAAATTATAAAAATCATAATAGATTAAACACTAAAACAACATAATAGTAATTGTATAAAATACGTTTTTATGCATAAAATATTTATGAATATCTTAATAATTCATTTTATTTAACGGCAATAGATGCTCTTGTATCTCTTAACAAATCACTTAACAAGAGTAAAAAAAAGAGGAAAAATGTCTCTAAATGGAATGTAGATCTCGATAAATACGACAGATAGGAAAAATACCTGCAATTGGAATCATGTGTCTACACGAAGGGCAAACACTGGAGGTTTCTTCTTCTGAGTCAAATAGAAATTAGCAGTAAAAGAGAGCATAAATTTTTCAGGCAATTTTCTTGCAGGAAAGGAATTTAGGGGTTCGTATGTCTTAATGTACACATATTTGCAGGTGGTGCAGATATGTGGAGAAAAGGAAGAAGATAGAGTATCGTGTATGAAATCGTACACATTTGATGGGTTTGCACTTCTAAATGCCATTCGTATCTATGAAAACGGCGGGAATTTACAAGAAGAGGACTGGCTACGAGAGAAAGGTATCAACGAATCTATCTGTCGTGTCCGCAAGAAGTTTGAGAAGTAGTTCATTAAAATCCTATCTTTAGTTTCTTTCAAAAAAGAACGCCTGCCTGAAAGAAAGAGAAAGGAGAGATTGTAAAAAAGATGAAAGCAAACAACTGCTTACATTTTCACCGTGCGAGAGTCGAAAGGAGAGCGAAATGAAGCAAGAGCAGAATGTTACAAAAGAGATGACAAATATGACAAGATCCCCATGTACACTCAGTTGATTTATTTCTCTCTATCTCTAAGCCTCTGTCTTTTATTTTTCTTCTTTTTAGCAAAGCCAACGAAATGACGAATGCTATAAGCGGTTACTCCTACTATCTGTAACTAGTGCACATGGCAAATTAGACATTCCATGAATATCCTGACGAGAAGAAGACACAAACCATACTGACTGAGTCTTTGGTTAGTCTCAATTCTGAGGTAAGTCTGCCACTCAGACTATTATTGGCTCAATCCTAAGATCTTCGTTGGATAACGTTTGCTCTTTTCGCTATATATCGCGAGATTTTAAATTTTCGGAACCTTATTGGATCAGAGAACATCCACCTTTAATTCATTAATAAGAACAAATTTTAAATATTCTACATACCGTATTTTACATCACTGACCATTGTACAAATCAGCTTAAAACATTTTTAACACATTTTAAATTATTTAAAGAAATTATTAGTAATGTTATTGTTGGATTTACATAATATAATAAGCTAAATCGATTTCAATAGAGTTAAATCTCTTTTTAGTTATTAAAAATACTCAATTATTAATTATTTTAGTATTATCTGAAAGATTATTATTGAAAATTTTAATATTATAGTACATTTATATTTTAATGAATACATTAACTTACTGCATTAATCAATGTATTTGTATGATCCCTTTCTACTTTTAACGTATTTAAAAAAAAAGAATTTAATTTTAATGAATTATCTATGTCATAATTATACAGATACTTTAAATTAATACTTGAAATATTTTCCCATTTTTTACATTAATTTCATTATAAGCAGTGAATTATAATTACAAAAATCGTAAAAATTTTACTTGTTTCCAATAAAAAAATCAAATTATTAAAAATATTGTATTTTGTATTGTATAAAATTAAATTTTTAAAGTTTTTTAATTATTGATAATAAGTAATTGACCTAATTTAATATTGTATACAACTCATTGTGTATGAATATATATATATATATATAAAGCATGTAAATACTATTATGAATTAACAATAAGATAGTAAAAAATATATAAGTATATATATGTATATATGATAATATTATAAATACATTATATAAATATTGAATTGAATAATTTTTTTATTTAGATACTTTTTAGATGTGATTTCGTAATGGCAGTTATCACATAAAATTTTTCATGAAATGTAATTATCGATACAGATATTTAATTGAAAACTGATGAAGTAAAATTGAGATATAACTTTAACAAAAAAAAAAAAACATGTTTTTTAAGTTAATACATCATATCTAATGTATTCAATACTTGAGAAAGTATATAAGAAAGGAACATCCCCCATTTATTCCATTTAGATTCCATTTACATCCCCGTAAGAGTAATCTACTAATCAAATAGTAAAAAAGTTCTCTGGTTGGGCCAATCGCTAGAGAGGTCACTGGGGTCTTTTTACAAGATTTCTCGATCGCTGGAGAATTTACTTTCAGTGACTTGAATGACTAGTCTCGGGGGGATTAACAGATAGCAGTTACGTACGAGTAGTGCGATGCTCAACCCCTTAAGTTTTTCTATCTGGTGTGTCATTTGTACTACTGTAACATCGATAAACGAAAATAGAAATACGTTACAAATAAAATGTTTTAATAGTCTGAATTTGTTTATCATTTCGCAGGTGTGTCTTATTGGTTTTAATCTTTTTAATCAATTTAATTATAAATTGTGTATTGACTCATACCAAAATATATATGCTTATTTAGAATAAGTAAAAATAAATGACATATTTTTAAAAGTTTATTACATACACAAATTTGTAAATTATTAAACAATTTATAGCAGATCATTACTAAATGTAATACATATATACCTACATATATGTATTGTTTAAAGACCAATGATACTGCATATTATAAATCGAATAAAATTTTTAGCAAAAGTTTAAAATAGAGCTACTTTAAATAAAAAATAAAACGAAACAAAAAAATATTAAATTAAATTTAATTGTACACTTATATTTAAACTAATGATAATTTTTTTTAAATTTAAATGTAAATAATCCAATTTGTACAAAACTATTTTTAATCGTTATTTTAATGGGTATTTAAAAAAAAAGTACCTGTATAACAAAGATAACGAACAACATCTCAATCTGATTTGAAGCTATCCATTCTGTTATCTATAATACAAAAGGTGGAGCAAATATAGGTATTTTGCACAAAGATGGAAGGAGCGACAAAGCTCAGGCTAAATAAAAAAAGAAGAAGAGAATATGTAAGACGACGGTTGTTAAAGTCTGATGATTATGGGAGCCCTTGTAGTGTGTTGACACTGCAGTACCCTCTGACCCCGTTGCCAGCCTCTCAAAGAGAAGCACCCATCTGGACCGGATCGCGTCTCCCGATAAGGAGAGTATAGATCATAGATTAGCGCCGGAGTGAAACTCATCCCACGTTGCGCCACGTGACTTCACATAGATCAAAAGGTCCATAGTCACAGATACTTGGGACCCTTCCACAGCATCCCTCAGTAGAAAGTGTCGGACTCAACAGGGCCAACTAAGCGTATACTCCATGCTTATACAACTGCCTTTCCATACTACTTATGCTTATCTATTCGGACTGATTAAAGTCTGCTCGGACGACCTACTTCTTTATTTGGTCCTTCTTTTCTATCTTTTTTGTTCTATGTACATGACTGCAGGGCTAGACTTTTCATTTTTTTCAGCGCAAACATTGTGAGGCACTCCGATCTCTTATCTACTACAATGATCAACATTTTTCTATAGCTAAATTAATGCTTGTTGCAATTAAAATGTATTATAAATCATCATTCGAGCTGGAGAATATATTGTAAAATATATATAATAATAATCTTTTTTTACTATGACGTTTGAACTTGTAACTTTGAGACTATTTATAGAAAATTATCTTGTCAAAGTTGAAATTTAACTTTTTATCAAGCAATCAGTCATGATTTGAATATATTCACATAAAGAAACATAGATAGAGTGAAAACTCTTTGAGCTCATAAATTGTAAAAACTGATACCATAAAATTTACGTTTTATGTGTAAAATTCATAGTGCCGGAGGAAATGGTGATCGAAAAAAGCCAACAGAACCAAATTATCCTAAAATTTTGTTCATGTTTTATTTATTTTTTTTTTCCATTTCAAATCTTCTGTTTTGTTAGCTTCGGTAATTTTTTTAATTATCTAATTAGCTTATTTCAGTTATTCTTGATCTTTAATACAATGTCAAATCAGAAAACGAATGATTTGTAGATTATTATATATAAACTTAACTTCAAATTATCTAAAAAAAGAAAAATGTAAACGATATGTAGAATATATACATGATATTGCTTAAAAAATATTTATAAATAATGATTGTTAATTAAAAAGAACTAATCAGAAACAAAAAAATGTATTTTATTTTAAAAATAATAATAATTAATTGCAATCAAGAAAGTCTGTAATTGACATATAAATATGTATAACCACCCAAGCCTAACTTAAGTGCATAATAAGCACATTTATTTTCAATCATCCGTCTATTAATCAAGAAAGAATACAAATTTCTTTTTTCACTCATGTCTACAAGTTTTCTATGTACTTAATTATATTCTACATTTATACATATTAACAACTGGTTTTATAATAAAACAACATTTTATTTTTACTTATATATAGGATGTAATTTGGTAAAAACTATGTAATGTATTATATGTAATGTAATCAAAGTATGTAATGCATTGTATATTAATAATATTATTTATATTTTTTTATTTATTTCTATTAATGTTTATAATACATACTTCATTGATTTTATAGTACAAAATAATAAATAGTTTAACTTCAATAACATAGAGTATTATATGTGTATTCTTATCATAAGTATCAACCTTTCATATTTTTTTTAACTAGATTAATAATCTATTGTTACTTTTTCTCCTTCGTACATTACTTACATGACGATTAAATTATTATTTCATGAAAATCGGAATTGCTTGTAGTTTTACCAATATATATTACCCTGTGTCGACCATATTGCTTTAAATATATAAAAACTAGTAACAAATTTGATGATTCGAATTTTTGGTTTAACACTTGATTGTCAAGTGGGCAGTCCATTCAACTCCCAATTTGATGGAACTATTCAATCCATCATTCAATGATTTGAGTAAGCATTTTCGAGTTTGTAAAGCTTAGGAGTGGGAAACAATGTACACCTTTATGTATATGTCCTACTTGAAGAATACCATACTTTTATATTTATTTTCACGCATTATATTCTATTTAAACTCAAACCTACAGTTTTTTTATATTAATTTTTATATATTCTGCTGCACTTCAGTACTATTCTGTTCTTTTTTGATTTTTATACCGTTTACGAAGATAATCTATTTTTTTATTCACATTCCTTTTATTATATAAATAATATTATTTTTTGCTGAATTATACTTAGAATACTTTATCATCAACCATATTAAATTTAAAAATATTATTTTCCAATTTTTATTGTTGCTTTAGTATTAAAATTTGTATAAATGAAACAAGTAAATTAAAATCAATAATTTAATTAGTAAAATGAATAAGTTACAAATAATTTTGTATAAAAATGTTTATTTATGTGAAAATAAGCACATTTGATTTATAGATAATACGCATTTAATTTGGTAAATTAATAATCAAGAAAACCATTATTATTTTATGTTTTTTATTTCTTTGGCTAATATTTAAAACTATAAATTAATTTTATATATTTATTATATTTTTGTATAGCAATATAACTAAAAATGAAACGAATTTTCTTTTAAACATCAGAAAATGGAAATTAATTTTGGTTATATAATTATAGTTATAATACATAATCTAGTAGACTTATTATTAAAAATGCAATTGCTATTATTTTTATATTCGTTGCACTTTAGTAATTGCTTCGCAATTCCACGATAATTTATAAAAGTGGGTAGGATTAGAAAAAATAAAAATTATAAATTTGTGTAATTAATATATTTTGTGAAGTATAAAAAAGGTATTATTCAAACAATATTATTCTTTATATGCAAATTTTGATCTTGTCTTGCAGGTAGAAAACGTCTTATAATGTAAATATTCTCCTTAGTAAATGCTTCATTAAGGTGAAATATTTTAAGATAAATGAGAAAATATTAGCAAAGATTTATGTCAAATATTTAGAATATCTCGTTATCTGTGTAAAAAAGATGTTAACTCTTCGAGACTACAGAAAGCTCATTCATTTTAGTAAGTTAATATTTATTTCAAAATAAGATGCTCGTTTTTTAGAATTAATATACAAAAGAATGTTAAAAAATAATAGTTAAACGTAATAATATCATGGATATAAAATAATATATGCTGAATATATAAGCTAAATATTTTTTAAATTATTAAAAAATAAAACGATAATTTTTCTGAGAACAGAAGTAATATTGAAACAGAAGTTAAGCACTGCTAAATAAATAACATATCTATGTAAAGATTCATTCATACAATTTCATTATACAAGATAAAAATATTTCTATGAATGTATCCTTTATCGATATTACACTTCATATTGAAAACAGTGCAGTTTGCAATAAAAAAGTATTAAATCGAAAAAACATAAATACGAATATTTGTATTAACAATCACAATGCTTTTAAATAATCATCTGATTCAATGGTATAATAATTCTTTTGGATAGAAAATGTTCGGTATTTCAAATTCAAACGAAATCGTATTGATTGGACGTCAGTCATCCATAAATCACATAAATGTTTAAATTATATTTAATCGAATAAATAATCAAGCATTTTTTACTATTTCATTTTACTCCCCCACACCGATCCTTTTTTTCACATTTACACCTACTTGAGTCTGTCACAATTATGTAAGAGTCGACGGTTCACCACTGGCGAGGCTTTAACCATGATAAATATGTCTCTTTTTCACAATGTCTAAAATATCTGTGTGGTTGTGGTTGTGACACCTAAAAACGAACTACTCTATTCACGCAAATGACTCGCGAAAACTGTCCCCTTCGGTTTTAGAGGCATAAGCCGTTTTCCGCGCTTGTGCCTGTTTATGTGCAATGTTGTACAATATCTGGTTGTTCAAGAAATATGTGTGAGTACTTCTTTTTAATATCGTCATATTTATTTGGAAATAAGGATAAAGATACACTTTCCACAACATTTCTCTCTTCTTAACTGTTATAGGTGAGCAAGTTATTCTTAAGAAAATACTTTGTTTACGATTACTACTGCGACACTTTATAGTAGGGTAATTTTTGCATTTATTTAATGGCTACTTCATTTCTTATCTGAATGTATATAAAAATGGATTTATAAAATAATTTATTATGTGTAATGTGAAATAATTTTCAATAATACTGTTTTATAAAATAGAAACATTTTTTTTTAATACTATTCTGAATGATTTATATATATATATATATATATATATATATTGTGGAGCTAAAAAGTAATTGGTCAACATAAAATATATAAAATAATTAGATAGAATTGTAACAGAAAATTACGTTACAACGAACTTTTAATTTTCACACAAAAAAAGAAAAGAGAGATGTTCCCAGAACACAGGTACGCTCTTACTAGTTTCGGTGGCTCAGGTCGCAATTCCCTCTAGCTAGGGGATGCCCGCGGAGGCGGCGGAGTCCCGATGATCGGGATCCTGGAAATAGCGCGAAGTAAATCACGGTAGGGATCGGCAGATCCACAATGGCGTGTAAATGAACGAGTCTGGCTTATTCAGAAATAACAAACTCTCGCTTTTTATTCTTCGAATCATACACACTTTTGAATCTCGCTCGCTACGGGCCTCGTGTATTATATTTTACAATGATTTCTTATAACTACTTACTTATAACTTCTAGACTTAAACTAGAAATCGCAACACTTCCTTGTTGTTGATTAGGTTGTCTTGGTCTTGCCTCTCTCGGGAAAATTCACAAGTTTGGACGGCTTGCTTCCTTGTCGCTGTAACTTCCTTCTCAAACCTTAAAGTCTAAGACCTTTTTTGCTACTGTCCACCGATAGCAGTTGTTCAGTTTCTCAAAATCGCAGATTTCCACCAAGCTCGTAAGGAATCATTTTCACCAAAATTTTTCAATCAATCTAAACTTTATTTCCGAGTCGCGCCACGAATCGTCCTCATCATTGCTCTCGATATTCGGCCGAATAGCGATTAACGCAAACCGCTTTACAGTATATAAAATATATAAATTGTTAGAATTAAAAAAAAACTGTGCTTTTTTCAAAGGAGTTTTATTAAAAAAAAATTATTCTATAATATTCTTTATCTTCTCCTTAAAAGAAGAATCGAACCAATCATAAATGAAAATGTTAAAATGACAATCAAGGAACACCTTCATGATCCTATCTGTCCTTAAGTAGAGACATAAAATTCTGATGTACAAAAATCTGGTACAAAGCATGAAAAAACGCAAAAATATTTAAGAAAATTTTCTTTTTTAGTTTCAGCAATGTTAAAATCATTTTCTCAGTACGATTTATAAAAATATTTCAAACTATCGTCCATGAATTGTAACATAAACTGATGATTGAAATAGCAATAGAATTTTTACGGTGATTGTCGAAATAAAGAATTTAAGACTGATTTAAAAAAAAAAACGAATTAAAAAAAAATAGCCTATATATCACTAAGACAAAAAAAAATACAAATATGTATGGTTGTGTATTTTAAACTGCCGCCCTTGAACATCAAGTCTTTAACTCTTGAACGTTCTAGAGGCGAACAACAACCTTACATCTAATTATATCTCGTGCGAGGTAATAAATAGCGACATGCGAATGTCGTCAGCGGGCTGCATTTTATTATTAACTATTGAATTTAATCATCAATCTTATCTTTTTATCGCAAACTGACTATCGCCCTTATAGTCAATCATCCAGCGCTAGATTTTGGCTCTTCACATTCTTGCGATTATCTCTCTTGCTCTTGTTTTGCAATAATTTGACTATAGCCCTTATAGTCAACTTACTCGTATCAAACAATATCGGTTCTATTGTTGTACCACGCACACAAAATTCAACTAGTTGTCATCAGATATTGATATAATTTAAAATTGGTTGTGTGAAGCATACATTCGAACCAACTCCAAAGGTCAGATTTGATAGCATTCCTATTAACTCCAGCTGTTAAAGCTATCCAAAATATAGTAAATTACTATTAGACAAACAATATAATATAAAAAACAGTAATAAATATTAAATAATAACAATAATTAATACTGTTAATAAACATATTAATAATTATAATAGCAATAATCATTTAATAATAGTATGTAAGTATAATCTTATGAATAATATAATAATACCTATTAGGTAATAAACAATAATAGAATTAAATATGTAACACGGTGAATTTGATTATGAAATTATCCCGACTGTATAACAATTTATATTTAATTCTTAATAATTTAAGAAGCTTAAGCAAATTAATTGTAATGATAAAAGAAAAACACTAATCTATATTCAAGATGTAATAAATTAGAAGGCTTGAGAAACACGTTGTGATAAGTTTATGAGGGGCAGAATTGAATTGGAGCCCTGACCTTAATTAATATAGTTGCAAGATCATATTAACCAAATAAAAATATTATAAAAAATTTAATTATTATACGTATATATGCAGTATACGAATTATACGCAAACCTTTCAAAATATATTCAAAATACTCGCACAACATTTGCATAGATCGAATGATGCAATAATAACTCCAACACTTATTAAAATGCCTTTATAAAAGAAACATTAACAATTATAAGTAGAGTTAATTAAAATAAATTGCACCCACATCATAATTATTTAACGATAAAAATCTAGATCATAAGAAATACCAAAATATGTTTATGTAATAAAAAAATCATAAAATTTTTCACCCGATGCTCATCTTTTTTTATATAAACTAACTAATTACATTAATAAATATTTTTAAATATATATAAATGTAAATATTAAATCTGTAAATGCAAGAAAATATAGAATTGTAAACAAAGTTGTGTTGAGAGGATTATACAGAGAGAATTTATATCAATTAATTAGTTTTTACAATATTAAAGAAAATAGAAAATTCATTGCAACTTTTGCGAAATCTAATAAAGATCCCATTTGCCAATATGCTCTTTAATTTTAGAAAACTATAAAAAGTGGGGAAATTCAGGTAAAAGGGCAGTTTTTTCGTGACATTTAAGAGTCAGTTTCTACCACTTGTCCGAACTTTTCTCTCTCTCTCTCTCTCTCTCTCTCTCTCTGGAAGCTGTCCACTTGTAATTTCCATTCAACTTTACCCATTCGAATCCAGCCACTTGTATTCAACCGCTTGTTTTCAACCATATTTTGCACAGAAATCAAAAGTAAGAAATAAAATTCATTAATCTATTCATTAAATCTTTTGTGAATGACTCTTTTTTTACACATTTGTAAAATTTGTTTATATATATATATATATATAACTTTTTTTTAGACATACTACTCTTTAAATTGTAGAAAAAATTATCCTTTTTAAGGGTGTGGTTAAAAAAAATAGCATTTATTATATTGCAGTGACGACGTTCGAACGATTCTGGTTGTCGTCCTTGTCTGGGTTTTTACTTAAAAAATGTTTTTTATATAAATTATTAAAACATATGTTATTAAATACAAGATATTTAATATATAGATACCTTATTTTCAATTGGAACTTATTTATTATCGCACATTGATCATACGGCGACAAAGTTTCTATTTTAACTGTCAACTGTACGATACGTCGGTGTTTCTATGTTTCATTGAGGTAACACGTTCTTAAACATCATCGGATGCAGTAGTTGCTTATATTGGGTATTTAATTTTTTTGTGTGCTCCTACCTATTCAGTGTGTTATTGTTTGTTTGTATTTGTAACATTTCCGAAATTAATCGTCTTTTGTAATCGCTTTCTCTGCCTAGAATTGAAACATTTCAAAATAATTTAAACTATTGTATAAATTTACTTAATTATGATTAAAAACAAACTTCATAATTTCAATAAATTTTTTATTAATGATAATAATAATTATAATACTAGGTACAGTCTCTAAAAACTCAAAAAATACTTTTGTCATCATAACTCTAAAGCTTTAAAATTTTTGAAATGTAGAAACATTCTAGTTTTCAACAAAGAAAAGTTGTTGCAAGTGCTAATCTCTTCTCAAAATGAAATGCTCCAAGGCTAAATAATATTGCTGTATTAGTAGTAAAGAAAGCAATAAAAACTTAGTAGTAACAATGTCAATAAAGAAAGGAGTTGTTTAAAGTCGTCGTTAGTCTATCGGTTTTTCTCTAGGTTAGATTCGACCAGTAAACCACTAAAAACTTACTAAAATGAAGTCGTTTATAGACTGCACGAACATTCATTCAGTAAATTTCAGAGTTTTGGTAAACTTCAGTTAATAATCAAAATAATATGGTAGATAGTAAAATATATGTTATAATATTTTTAAATAATCATTATTTTCGAAAAATAATTTTGTTTCTTACATCAATATGACAAATATTTTAAATCAGCCCAACAATTATAATAAGTATGCAACACTCAAGATAAATTTATTTTATTTATAGAATATACTCATAAAAAAATATTTTTAGGGTCTCCTTCATTATCTGAATCAATATACTCAAATAAAGCCAAGAGTGAAAGGTGTAGAAAGAAGATTAATATTGATATCAATTCAAGACCCGGTCATTGCTTCATTATGCTGTGGGATATTTATAATACTAATAGAGCAATAATTTCAGGGAAAAGATTTATACAGGTAAGTGATTGGGATTCATCATTATTACATCATGAGGTTGGTACTTAAAAATTTTCAGGATATTATTAAAATAAAATTATATTAAAAAAAATGTATAGACGCGTACTAACTATATTCATGTGCATCTCTGTGTATTATTCTTATTACTGAAAATAACACCAAAAGAACTCGCTGTATCAATAAAAATCATGTTATAAATCAAATAATAATTATCCGCCATAAATGACAATAGCAAAAATATAATAATAACTAAGAGTAAAATGTATCAAATAATTAGATATCGACTTTCAATTATTATTTTTCTCTATATTAAGATCTTTTAAATTTTTTATTTTCTTATTAAAATGCTTTATACCGCTCTTATACTATAAATCAAATGATAATATTGGCTTATTAATTTCATATAATTGCAATTACAATATTGACGATAATAACTAAAAATAAGCCATTATAAAAGTACATACCAAATATAAATGCGAATAAATAACTTGAAATATTTTTGATCAATTTACTTTCTTAAATAAACTATTCATGCAGAAAAAATGTTAAAATAATTTTGTTTAAATATATATCATTTATAGAAAAAAAGGTTGAAGTTAAAAAAAATTTCAATTAATTGTTACATTTACTATCCGATACTATATTGTCAATTTTTTTTTAATAATTAGTTCAAAGTTTACATTTTACATATTGCTGTTTTTGAATATTTAATTAAATAAAATATTTTTCAATAATTCGATTAAAATACTCTATACATACTCTATACATAATAAACCTATACATTTTATATTGAAAAAATAGGAAAAATACAGAATACAAAAGCCATTGATTATAATATCTAATAAGAAATAAATTAAAAATATATTTATATGCAAAGATTGAAATAAATTTAATTACAAAAAAGATTTTTTTCGTAGAAGAATATATTTAAGTTAGAATTTATTTATTAAGAAATAATAAAAAAACATTATAAATTGATTATTTTTGATAAAACTAATGTGCAATGACTTTAATTATTATAAATTTTAATTTACTATAAAAATAATAAGGGAAAACAATTATGAATAAAATACTGTCAACTTAAATTTTTCATAAATAATTTTTATTAAATTATTATATAAATTATTGAATATATATGAACAGAAATAAATATCGACGTACACAAAATATTTAATATGAAATTAGATTTATTATTAAAATGTAATGTCTTTTGATAATGATAAAACTTTTGTAACATTTAAATTTGCAAAAAATTATATAGAATAGTCGATGGCCTATCGTAGTTCAATTTTAATTTTGTTATATAAGTACTAATTTTCGAAACAATTTTCCACTAATATTTAAATATTAAATGCGAATTGTCTCACATGGCTACTTGCATATTAATGTCACAAAGATCTCGATTTTAGCTGAATTCATATGCACAGTCAGTATTGTACTTGAATTAATTTTCTTTTTTTGTGGTTCGAAATTTTTAAAATTAATATTTTTATACACATATTATATTTTTAAATTTAATATTATTGTGAATACTATGTTATAGGTTTTATTTATCTTATTAATATTTATATAGAAAATTTTATTTGTGTATTTCTCTGTTATTGCAATTTATTATCAATTCTCAATATACTGAAATTATAGAAAAAATTATACAAACTTTAATGAAAAATTAAAATCTTTAAGAAACTTTTGTTTCATAGTCTTTTTAAATACTTATTGATAAAATTATTACGGTTTAAATATTGAATATAACTTTTGTTCAACTTCTCTTTAAAAATATTGTTAAAAAGTGTATTATTTTTACATTAAGATATATCGTGAAAGTGCTTTTGGAAGATTTTTGTAAAATAAAAATTCTTTGGTACAAATTTATTTTATATAAATATGAATATAAATCTAGCTAAACCTTTCTGGTAAAGTTAATAAAACTGTTTATTTTAATATGTATGTATAGTGAAGAGATATATATATATATAATTTATACATTAAATTATTTATTTATAAAACATATTTCATCATGATATTTGGAAGTGATTCTAAAAAAAACTGGAATTAATAAAAAGCTGTGTATAAGCTACTTATATAAATGAACCAAAAATTTATTTATTCATAATTAAAAAATTGTATAACAAGAAAATTAGTCGACGTACAGTAATGATTTATATATCATAGAATATGCTTTTCCTATAAAAGTAACATTGTGAATATTTAATGGAAATCTACCTAGAAATTTAAGGTAAAATAATTGAATACTGAAAATTATGATAATAATCGAACGTACAAACTCGTTACATTTAACATATCAAATATTTACAAAGTAACAAAAAGTCATAGTTTGATCAGAATAAATCAAAATCTAATGAAAATATATATGCTCCTGCATAAAATTTATACAAGCAATTTGAATATTTTCCCTCTGGAATATACACATTGTAAAGTAAGGAACCTGCTTGAGTAAAATATGGAGCAGGAATTCATATCGACATTAAAATAAAAATTTCAAATACTTTATCGATAAGTTTGGATAAGCAGTTACAGTAGCTCAAACGCTACCTCGAAAGAAAGCTACCCCCTACCTTGGAAGAACCAGTACAAAAGCCTTCATGTGCAAACAGCAAAAGTCCGTAAGGGCTAAGGGATTGGAAAATCCTTGGATCCATTTGGTCCTCAGCCTCGGACGCATGCGTGGCACTCGATAAGAAGAGTAGTTCTCGCGGCACGTATTTCCCAAGTGCATTTTCCTCCCAAGATAGAGCGAGCGCGCGGTTATACGCGAGTTTTCCCGGTTTTATCTGTCCAGGCACACTATTGCCACCTGATAAATCGTCCCCGTGCGCAAGTCAATGAAGAAAACATCGGGAAGCTTATGGATGTGTATCCATCCGTTGGCAGCCAGGATTCATTTTCCCTTTGATGGACTATGATTCGGGGCCAATTCCGAGGGCCCCGCCGCTGAGTGGAAAAGAAAATAATCGTAACCAGGGAATCTCCGGTTTACGAGGGCGAGCTCGCAAAATTACCAAGTGAAAAGATTAACGGAGAGGCTGAAAGTTATAACCTTCATTTCTTTTTGTTTTTCTTTGGCCTCGCTTTTTGAAGAGTATGATTGCGCGGGAGACAGAGATGAACTGAAGTGTCCAAGAGAAAAAGTAGTCGAGCGCAATATCGCTTTCCGCTATCTGGACTTCCACTTGAAGTCACTTAACGTCCACACAGATGCATTTGGATCCACGAGAGCAGAAAAGATCCCCGACTATATATTCCTGCTTCGGTGTAAAACATTACCATACTTCCACTCGCTGCACAAGCTTACATTCGCTTATATTCGCTTATTATAACGGCATTATACTCGACTCGCGAGTGGATGAATACATCTGCCCGTGCATGTGTGCGTGTAGTAGTAGGGTGTGGGTGCGCATCCATCCATCTATCAATCTATATTTATGCACGCGCGTGTGTGTGTGTGTGTGTGCGTGCGTGCGTGCGTGTGTATTGTTCCACTCGCAGACCCTTGCCAAAGTTCCGTCTTCTGCAAGAGACCCAACTATCGATAAGATACTCTGATAGCAATACTTTTGTTTGGAAAACTACTGCTGATTTATTTGTCAACAAGATAGAACGAAAAGAATAATAAAAGGGTTTTCACAAGCACGTACCGAGTCCTCATATTTTTCTGTCCGATATATTTTTCTTGGAAATTCGGAATGAGTTTTTTTATTTTTTAGGAAACTCGAGACAATGTAAGAAAATGTATACATTGTTATTTTTTTTTTCAATTAATTATATATTTATAAATGATAAATTTTAATCAATACTTTGAAAAATTAGTGTTAGAATATATAAATTTCATTAAATATTAAAATAAATATTCTTCGTTAAAATAAGTTTTATCAAAGTCATCTTAGGTATATCGATTGAATTTTTCTTTTTTAATAATATGAAACTTTAAATATATACACATAGTCTCTAGAATTAAATATTCAATTGCACCAATCTTTTAAAACGTTTATAGTATAATCCTTATAAATAAAAACATGATGCACTGCATTCAATATTTGATTGACTTATTTGAATAATAAATATATTTCAAATAGTAATCAAAATATAACAATCATATTATACTTATTATATACCTGATTCAAAAATTCTAATATTTTTAACAAAATTATTTTTTAAATGACAAGTTCCTTTTTATCTTTTAAAACAGTAACCCTCTAACTAATTGAAAAGTATAGTTTATTAAAATTTAGTAAATACATAATAATAAATATATAAGGTATTGGTTTAGGAACAAATGCTGAATTTATAACTTCTTCATAATATAATTATGTATATTCAAATAATATAAAAAAATTCAATATAATGACTCTATATTTGAACATTAAATTTAGCAGATTTGTTAATAATTTACATCGATTTTTAATTGTTTTGAAATTTATCATATTTTGAATGCAGATTATATAAATACATACTGTATAGTAATTTAATTTAATTCAAGTAAATTTATATAAAATATGCTAGTTAAAATACACATTGATTTTATCACTTATTTGGATAATCTTTTCTAAATTGTATTGTTGCCAGTATATTGTTTTGAACATTTAATGATCATCTATAAAATAAATGCTTATAATTATTAAATTTTAATATTCTATTTCTATTTTTATAATAATATATTAATTTAAACGAATTATACTGAAAATATTTAATGATATGTATCATTTCATCAGAATAATTAAATATTGAAATTTGATACATTTAAAGGCTTTTCGTAATCAAGTAAATTATTAACCAAAAAATTAACATATAATTATAATAAAGATGTTTTAATATTACGTTGTGTTAAAATATGTATCAAAAATCAACTAATATTGACTTATATGATTATAAAATCAGATGCAAACAATTTTAATTGAAGAGAAATAATTCAATTATTTTATAGTCAGAATTGAATAAAATCATGTGAATAATCTATTAAAAATATATGAAATAGCTCTTAAATTCATTTAAAAGATAGCAATAAATTCTGAAATACTAATTTATTCATACAATAATTAATTGTATAATTAAATCGAAGATAGATTTATTAAAATGTATAACTAAATAAAAATATTTATTTAATTTATAAAATATATTCCTAATGTACTTACTAAATTTTATTTTACTGAGAAGATATAATCAGTCCCAAGAGAATAATTTCTTAAAAGATATTTTGTAAATTGCTTTTTTTTCATTTATCAAAGATATTAAAAGTAATAAAAATTACAAAGTGTGAGTATCATATATGAGTAAATGCTTCAAATTTATAAAACATATTACCACGAATACACAATTTATCATCAAAGATAAATAAGATAATTTTATAAAAAATTTGCTATTGAATTGATCACAATTGTTTACTAAATTTCGAAAAATACATTAAAGATTCATTAGTAATTACGCTAATGACGTTAAAACAATTTTTTTTTTTTAAATAAATACAATACGTATTTTATTATATGTTTTATAATTATACAAAGTAATAATATATATAAATATTTTGATATCTTTTGAAAAATCTTCGTATTATTTTACATGTTTAATTTTTTGCATAACTGAGTTAGGTAATTAATTTCTATGAAATAAAAAAAAATAAAAAAGTTAATATTTTATACAATAATTATTTACCGAAATTATGTACGTTTAATGTAAAATTTGACTTTAAAAATCTATTTTATAATTTTTTAAAATATGCTGGTTGATAAATTATAAAAGAACAATTTTTGTTATTAATACAATAACTTCTATTGAATATAAAAATTAAATAAAAATTTTTTTACTAATTAGTTGAATTATATAATTTTTTTCTGAATGGAGATTTTCATAGCTACATAAAATTTATTTTAGAAATTTTTTGAAAAAATATAAATAAAATTTTATGCAAGTAACAGTTTGCGTGTTTACATACTATTTTCTAATATACAATAAAAATAGAATATCAAATTCTAATTACTATTTTACGATAATAATTAGTTTTTAAAATGGTAGAAAACATTATCCGTAATATAATATTGTTCAAAATAAATATATCCAACTAAAAACTAATGTTAATTAAATACTTTACTAAATTCATAAATTTTCTAAATTTAATTTCTAGTCGTTCCAATAAATCTTATAATAATTGTAAAAAGAATAAAAGTGGTACCTGTAGTTTTACGATGGTACCTTCGCTTTTAGACTCAACATCTTGTTACAAATAGTATTGGAAATCCATGTTTTGATTGGCGTTAACATTGACACTGTGAAAAACAAAGACCAATTTAGAAGGTCAAAAACAGTTAACCAAAGGTTCGTCAAAAAGATTAAGAAACGAATAAAAAAAAACTCAGATGCAATGGCGTGTGATGTCGCTTTTGCCTTTTATCCTTCAATATAACCCCCCGCGTTCTCGAGCCTTCAACTCGAAATTAAATTAAATTTAAATTAAGTTCAATTAATTAAGAGACTCGTCCCTTAGAAACATAGCTTGTCTGGCTCACTGCCTTGTCTGCCTGCGTATTCCCGTCTCACTCACTCTCTCTCTCTCTCTCTCTCTATCTATATGTCTATCTATCTGTCTATCTCTTTCTCACTCACTCACTCACTCACTCACTCCGACAGTTAAAGAGTCACTGCAGGAAGGATACTTTTTTTCGCAGCTAATACAAACCTAATCTCTTTTAAATTAGTATCACGTTCTAAACGGCCGAAATGGCAGGGAGAATTATGAAATTCTAGTGACCGTCTTACCCTCTTCGGACTCACCCCCTGGCACCCCTTAATGTTCCCAGGGTCAGGCCCGGACGCGCGTAAACTCGCGCACTCGACGACTATTTACAGCGATCATAAACTGCCCGTATACTCCATTATCGCATTTCAACGAACGAGTTCCCCATTCGCATTCGCCAGGTTTTTGGTAAACGAGGAAACTTCATCTCCTCGAGGATGACGTCCCACTCCCTAAACAGTCTACACAATTTCGAGACGTATGCTCGACCTGGAATTTCGCGCGGAATTAACTCTTTAGGTCGCACGGTTAATTCTTATTTTTGGTGGTTGAAAAACGAGGACGAAGGAAAAATAACGAATCACACGGCTTAATTTCGACTGCAACAGATTTGTCTCCACTAACTTTTTATCGCCTGTTTTTTACGAGTTTTTCAGATGCGCGACAATATTGCTTTTTCCGATCTTGCTAAGCATTTAAAAACTTTCTTATCGCGATAATCGATTTTTGTATCATAAAAATAAAGCATAAAATTTAGTAACACGATACTTTATTGAACAGAGTGAAAAATAAACTACTGATCAAATTTAGATTTGAATATCTTATTATTTATGAAATCAGAATTTTTTTCAATTGACATTAAAAACATCTTTTAATTTTTAACGTCAAAATAATTTTTATAATAAATATTTATTTGAGGCTATTGAACGTTTGAAAAAAACTTTTTTATGTTTAAAATTAAAGAATACGAATGCTTAAAATAATGTTTTAATTGTAAATTCGTACAATTAATAAGTCCTTGTTTTGAAAGAAATATTCAGCATTGGAATCTAATTAGTAGATTTTCAATGCTTTAACTGATACTTATATAATTATTATTAAACTTAAATCAAATTATCCCACTAGTTTATTTTTTGTCTCTATAACTTATTATTATCACAGATAATAAGTGCATTTATTAAATAGTTCATATGATTTTTTAAATACATAAAAAGCCTTTGAACTAAATGTGATTAAAAAGTTAATAAAAATAAATAAATCTGTACGTACTGAAAATTTTTTATAATGAATAATATTTCGAGTATATATTTTATAATGCAACCTTTTAAAAAATAAAATCTTTTTGAAACTTTACTACTTTTATAAAAAGTAATACCGTTATCTTAGTGAATTTATTTTGTATAAAAAAAAATATGAATACTTAATGCATACCATAGGAAAATAATTTTAATACAAAAATACATTCTATAAATTTAAAGTAATATAATTGTATTTCTTTTTTTAACAAACTTAGAAAGATTCAAATCAAAGTAAAAATGCATAGTGTAAGCCAATGTAAATCTTAATCATAACACTCCTAATTGAACAATTTATTCCAAACGATGAAAAAATAAATGACATTCTTTTCTGTATGAATCATTACGTTAGAATGCATTTGTTATTTTTAACACATACTCGGAAGTAAACTTGCATGTTCTTACTTCACTGAATATCCTACACTCCTTTATCAACCTTTACCAAGTTTTATACTCCATGTTATTTTTTAATTTAAAGCGTATGGCAAATACTTACCTAAGTATACACTAAGAGCGGGCACATAAGTTTCTCGTATATTTCTTTCTCTTTTAGTATGTTTCCTCGTCTGTTCTTTATCTCCTCTGTGTCTTTCCTTTCTCTCATTCTCTCTTTACGTTTGCTAAAATGAAAAGAAAAATGTATATGTACTTGAAAAAACTAAGTAGGAACAGAGATAGAAAGAGAGAGAGAGAGAGAGAGAGAGAAATTAAAAGAGACAATTATAATTTCAAAAGTAAAGATTATAGTCAGCACCGCTAAAACAAGGAACTCTAATCCGATCATTAAAAATAAGTGTTGCTTTAAAATATATACCATATTTATCAAATAAATTTATCGACAATTATACCAGACATAAACTTCAAGCAAATAATTGTATTTTATTGAAAAATTAGACTTCAACCCATTCGTATCTGCGAATAGTGCACTGTCGGATAGTAAATACATTTCACATCGTCGAGTATAATTCTCAATGGAAATCAAAACAGTATCTTATGGTATATATTGTTTAGTTGGAATTGATCTTCGTTGTATTAAAAAATCTCAATTGCAGAAAATTGAAGAAGATCGTCAAGCAATTATTTAATTGTATACATTGTACATATGAAATGGTAAACTCGACACGTGAAATATACTGTATAAACGCTCCGCCAATTACTGTACTTGTAAATTTAAAAGTAATTGTCCGACAATAAATAGAGAGTAAAAAATAGTAGGAAAAGCGGAAAACAAGATGGGACATGTAAAATAAGGTCGAAGATACAGGATTATCGGGAAGGGAAATAGTGTTGGGTGGTGAAAAGGGGGAAAAGCTTACACACAAGAGAAAAAACAGCAAATTATCCTGGCGCCTCACATAGAACTGGACTAGATCCTCCATGGATTAAAATTTTTGATGGCATAGAAGAGAGTGAAAAAAAAATAAAATTCACGAAGCACCTGCCAACTAAAAATTTTACCACGCGAACAACATTCTTATACAATTTACGCATCCTGTTTTTTCCTCTTCATCTCTCTCTCTCCCTCTCTCTCTCCTTTATTCGATGTTTGCATTTTATTTACTTATCATTGAACTTTTAATCCTGCCAAGATTTTTTCTTTGCATTTTTACAAAAAATGTATATAAATTATAATTTTGAAAAGTTAATTTCATTTATTAATTTATAAAAGTTAATTAAATTAAGTTCATTCAAATATTAACTTCGTTTTTAACTTAAAGAATTTTATTATAAGTTTCTTGAAAATACTTTAAAATAATTTCTAATGTATTATTTCATTTGTTCCTAATGGTTTACGATATAAATATCGATATTTAAAAAGTACAATTAAATATCTAAGCTTTTAGACACATATTATTATATGTGAAATAATTTAAACATTTTTATTTAAAGTTTTTTCATGAAACATACTGTATTCGAAAGAATTATTTCTTTTTTGTAACCATGCATGATTTTTATAATTTTTATAATCTATAAATCTTTGAATTTTATTAAAACAAAAATATTTTAATGTTATGCTTTTTGAAAGAATCAGTTAAATTACAATAAATTTAAAATAAATTTATTATTTTAAATTCAAACAAAGTATTCATTTTATTGCAAGAATAATATTAATTTTAATATAATTAGAATTACATGAAAATTGACCAAACGTATTATTTCTTTACGATTCCATGTGATTAATACAAATATGCCTTAAAAAATAAAATTTATTTCAATGTTTATTCATTTTATCAAGTATTTAAATAAAATTGAAAGTAAAAGCATGATTGCATTTGTAAGCATGAAAATAAAAATTAAATAGTTTAATAAGTTGTTTTATGATTTTATGATATATACAACATTATTATTATTTTTATAATTTAGAAATAGCAATATACACAAATAATCACAGGAATTCTTGCAACAAAAATACAATAATATTTTTAGATGAGTCATGATTATTATAAACATTTTCAAAACATAAAAAATTTACTTATAAAGAAAATTATTATAATATACTGTTATTGTAAGTTATAACAAATGGTAACGATTTGAAAATTTTACATAACTTTACTTGGAAAATACAAACTTATTCACATAGTTTATATATGTTATATAATATATTGTTATGTGTTCTTTAAGCTAAACAGGTCGTAGAAGGTTTAAACGAAATCCTTAAACTAAATTTGTACTTTACACCAGAACGAAACGTTTTATTAATATTTTATTTCAACGATTGTTTATATTTTTGTATTTGTTAAAATATTAAATATTATTTCCTAGTAATATTTTACTTAAAATGGTTTAAATGCATAATTTTTAAAAAAAAGCATCAAGTTTTATCATATTTCATTCTTACGTAAAATTTAATAATGCTTGGAAAATTTAAATATTAAAATTCACAAATTTTTAAAATTATAATCGTTGAATTGGTTGGATGAGCGAACAAATTCACTTCTTTCTTAAAAAAAGAAAAAATGTAATACAAAGTACTGTATACATAATCGTTTCAGTTCAATCATTTTTAAATGTGCATTTAATTTACAAATCACTGTTTTATTATGAAATAAATTAATTTTTATTTTACTTAAATTTTAAATACCATTTATTTTTATGAAAATAATATTATACCACGCATTATTTTTAAAATAAAAGGAAATTTTTTTTTTAATTTTTATACATATTACGTTTGTTGAATATTATATTTACATTAATGTTTCTTAAAGAATTAAAAATCCAAATTAAACTATATTTAAAAAATAATAATTTATTTACATGTGAATAAAATGTTTAGAAATATTTTTTACAATCATCATTCAAAATTTTGATACTTTTTATGAGTCAAAAATATGATATTTTTACTTATAAAAATAGAGGGTACTATTACATTATTCATAAAATTAAATATTTAAAAAAAGAAGTACATGATTTACTAGAGATGCTATTTTGTTTCTACGCTTCATTTAGTATGCATTATGGATGGTAAACCACACTTTTAATGAAATTCTATATTTCTTTTAATATGCTTGAGATTTAAAATTATAAATAATTGTAAACAACATGTTATATATTTTGTTCAATTACATAAAAAAGATGCAACACAATTTTCATAGATTATATTTCTGGATATAATTTTATTATCTCAATTTGTATTGTATTACATGTACACAAAAATTTTAAAAATGTAAAAATTTTTTAGATATTCGTATAATACTGTAAAATTTTGCTAAATTTTTGTTTTATGATTAATTATTACTTCAGCCTAGAAATGTACATTTATATATTTTTATAAATAACAAGGAATTCTATGTCTTTAAATTTCTTTTAGAAGATATTATCTCTATTATTCAATTGTTTCAATAATCTTATTTTTTATTTGTATACATCATATATTTTTCTTTAAATCTCTTAATATAATAATAATCATATTTTAAGCTAATTTATTATTATCCATTGAAATTGTTATTTCATGAAATATATCTTTAAAATTTGCTCATAATGTGTATATATATATATTTATTACCTATATATATAAACTTTATAATTTAAGATCTTTATTTTTTCTATATTTTTTATAGAATAGAGAGTAATTAAATTATCAATAAATACTAAAACTATTTAAATATTCCAATTATTTAAGAAAAACAAATGAGAATGATTGATATTGTTACAAAAATAGTAGTTACAAAATTATTATTATTATTATTATTATTATTATGAATATTATTGTTGTTGTAGTTATTTGGAAATAAAGAGGTATGACTTGTTTTTAAATATTTTCTTTTATATAAACTCATTTAATCTTTATTATAACGTTAAATATATAATATATTATTTAATATCCAATTGATATTATTTGTACAATATACTTTTAATATGGCTTGATCATTACTTTTAACTCCTTACTGCAATCGTAAAAATATATCAGATATGTGTACTGTTTCGAATCTCTTAATGTTTAATGGAGTTACATTCTTCCTAATAAACTTGAATAATATAATATCATTTTAAAGAAAGTATTTTTAAAAAAGCTTGTCTCTGATTATATTAAGAAAAAAGCCATTAATCTTGTGTATAATTAATGAATAAAATTATAGTAAAGATTTTTAAGCATTTTCATAATTAAATATTAGGTAAACATCGTGGTAATTAGGAATACAAACTGCAAATAATTCTACATAAAATTCTCATAAATCATTTTCTTTTTGTTAGATATATATATATTATGCAAATTATCAAAATTTATGCAAATATTCGTACATTGCATTGTTTATTATTAAAAGCATCGACTTTATATTGGTATTTAAATTCGACTAATAATCAATTTTATAAATAATACACAATTTAATAATTTAAAAATGTCTTCAACTGAGCCATTTATATATAATCAACATGAAATGCTAAACTACTTGCAGTACAATTACTCAATAAAGCTTTTTGAGTTTAATCATTCATTTGCTTTTGAATCTTTGTCTTCAATTTCAACGGCGACATGAATAATAAAAGTGAAGTAACTCGAATCCCAAACAATCTAACAGAAAGAATAATGCGGGCGTTATATTAATTTTTTTTTTGTTTTAATTATAGAAGGAATAAAAAATTAGCAAGAGTCGTGAGTTTTTAATAGCTCAGAAAACCTTTAGCGTTCAAGAATGAAATAATTTTCGCAAAAATAGGCGCATAGGCACAAACCCCATAGCCGTGGATAAATATATATACAGTGTAAAAGCAACAACATTATCGTGGGGGTTATATTCTGGGGTAGCAAATAAATGTCGTTAGTGTTAATAAAGTCTTATCGGTGCGCAGCCATGCGTGTCGACTTAAACCCAACAACACACTAATCCCCATGCTAATTTTCTATAGCCAACATACCACCGGAAAATCGCTGCCGTACGACTTTCACATGGCTTCGTACTTGTACACACACAGACACCCGCACCCACACCCGCACTCGTAATCTTTTTCCCCGCATTTGGGAAAAATGGAGAATGACCGGCAATGAAGCAATGGAAATAAGGCAGAAGGAAAAGCTGCGGCGCTTTCGGGAAACGCTCTTGTACGCACAGATATTTATAGGGTAATTACCACCCCCGTAAAGAAATAACTGATATATTAACATCTCTCCTGCTCTCCTACACACCCGTACAAACTTTTCTTTTTTTTTTTTTTTATTTTATTTTATTTTATTTTATAGTCTTTTAACTTTTTTAATAAATACTTAATGTAATACAGCATAAACAAACATCTAGTATGAATTCCGTGCGTGATAAATGACTTGTGCATTCGTCATGACCAAGTAACAAAATTCTCGAAAAAGGAAATGATAGATATGTCTTATGAAAGTACAAAAATGCGGTAAAGCTGGATTCTGTGATTAATGATCGCATATGTAACTATGCATGACTTTTCGTATTCCGCGCTACACAATGCTTGAGATACATTTTTTTTTCTTTTTTTTTTCGTAGAACGATGTATTTGTGGCACGTTTATTTCTTCAATCTCACTGTTCTCCAAACTTGTGTCACAATTAAACAGTTTTTTTAGACAAATAAGCTTTTTTGTAGAAATCCCAGAACATGTAGAATATGACTATTACGTTGGACATATAGATGTATGCTAGAGGTTTCAATCTAGGCTCACAGGACGGCAATAAGGCTTGAGATGTGTGGATCACCATAATAACAAATTGAATCTGCAAAGTTTAAAACAAACTCTATCAATACATACATATATGTTCTTACATCGATAATATAAATATTTCATAAATATATTACAGATTATGCAAACTTAAATTACAGTTTGTATTAGCTAAGTTTCATTGTATTTATTAATTAATGTGTATTATTCTGATAAATTATTCCAGTGCAATTAATGTTTTATAATCTAAATTATTGTGCAACTTCATTAAACTTTCAAATTTTACGTAACGCTCGCAAAAAAAAATATTATTCATTGACTTTGAAATTTGCATTATAAAGTATTGATGGTAAAAAGTCATCCCTAAAAAATAAAAGTATTCAGAATTTTGATCATCCATCCAAATTATTTATCCTCAAGCCTATTAATTATACTTTAAATGATAAAGCTGGCAATGTTGTTTTTTTAAAAAAAAGTTAAACATTTTTATTTTGGTTGTTATTAAAAAGCATAAAGCTCACTAAGAGGTAACGTATAATCAATAAATTGAATTACAAAGGAAGAACCTCGAATTTCTTCATACATTTTTAATGTACGTGGCGATAAAAAGGTTGAATTGAATCAATCAATAAAACTGAGGTCACTGACGATCTGCTAAAAGGCTTTATTTAATTTTTACGATACATATTTTACCTTTTTATTATTTATGGGTATATTAAATGTAACATTTCACCGCTGATATTTTACTATATTTTAGGGAAAGCTTAAAACAGTGTTTAGCTATATATCGTCTATCATTCTGTCCTTTCTTCGCAAATTCGTGCACACCAAGTAGTTGCTATCAATACTGAACCGAATTTCTCTAGTTCCATTGTTTACAGGCACAAAATATTGCCATGAATATGTCTACAGCATCCGCCACAATAAAAAGTGAATCTAATAGGTACGTTACAAATTTTGCTGTTCAAAGCTTTTATTCCTGGCCATTTTACCGGTAATACCGTGATAAGGAGGATTAATAGAAAAATATACGAAATATATTTACGAAAAAGAACGAAAGGATGGAGAGCGTAAGCAGATGAAATTGATAAAGAGGAAAGAGTGTAAACTTAAGAATTTTCACTGCGAAAGGAGCAACTGGTTTATCGATCGGACAATACAATTTGCTCGACCGCTTTCAAAATGAGCATCCGTCTCTTGTTCCATCCTCTATCTTCTACTCCTCTCTATTTTCGCATTTATTCATTCACTTTCTATCTCTATCCATCAGTCTACTTCTCTCTCTACTTCATTTTTGCCGTTCCTCTCTGTAACTTTCGACTATCAAGACTTACTTCCCCTTCAGTGCTTCCTATAGTAACTAATAATATTACTACTATTATTATGATCCAAAATCTGCAAAATTAAATAAACGAGAATATATTACTAAATAAACTATCATTTATTATTCTATACAAAAGTGATAATTTAAAAGATTATCCATTAATAAACTATTGAAATGGATCACTATTAATATTTGTTCATTGAATATAAATTTTCATACCCAAGTTTACGTTGAAAATTAAAAAAAATATTACATATTTTTACAATAAATAGACTAGTAATAATATATGGAATCGTATATTTTTTTAATTCTATAAACTTAATTTTTCTTTAAAACAATATAATACAAGCTTTATTAATAAAGACTGTTATTTTAATAAACATAACTTCTCTATTTACTTATAAATAAATATAAAAATCCAATATTTATAATTTATATAAATTCGTAGTTTTCTTATTTTTTTTATTACAGCTTATCAGAGGAAATGGAGAGATAAAAAAAAATTATTAAATTGAAGTAATTTTTAATATTTTCATTGAATTCGCATAAGTAAAATATATTACTATTTTAAGATACAATTTATAGAGTAAACATCTGTTTGTGCATAAGCTCTACTACTGTTAACGTTTTTATTTTAAATTAGAATATAATTTATGGCTGGTAAAGAAATCAGGTTATCAACATTGAATTATCGCCTTCAGTAATCGCTACTTATTATTTTACTGAAATAGAATTTCCAAAATCTATTTAAAATCTCTCGTTATTATTTTATGATTGAAAATCGTGTAACATTTTCATCAGCTAACAGTATTATAATTTAAATTTTAGATACGAATTTGATTTAATTCTGATGACTGACTGTAGATTTGGTATTTTGATTTATTAAAAATAAAATAAAAAAATAAAACTATTATTCAATGCAAATTAATTTTCAATTATAAAGCTAGCCTTATATATTCATAAAAAAATATAATTTTATATATTCTAAAAGTACTCGAACGAAACAAATAATTTTGACTATATTGTTCTAATAAACTCTACTTTATAAATTACAAAAGTTCTAATTGAACTAGAAAAATTACATTACAAAATTCAATTATAAACACATGAATTTAATTTATGATAAAGTAATTAAAGATGTATTTGTAAGATCGATACTGTTAAATTTTTTGTCAATTTTTTGAAATTTTAGTATTATCATTATCATCACCACCTTTCAATTAAACAAAATAAATAGTAACAAAAATTTTAATTGAAATCTTTTAAATTTATAAATTATTAGTATTTTATTTAAAGTTCACAGCCTGGAGAAAGACAACAAACTGTTGTCGATACGTTTACGAAAAATTTTTTATCAAATATGTATAGTTTTTACTCATCACACTTGTGCAAGAATTCTTATAACAACATTTATTTAAATAGACAATGTTCAATCATTTTAAATATTTGATATATTGTTTAAAGGAAATTTACAGTGCATTAAATGTTTAATAAAATAGTATTATAAAATTCAACGAAATGATTAAATTTACTTTAAGAGATGCTTAATTTATTCAATAATTTATTATTACTTAAATGAAATCGCAAAGTATAATCTTAAAAAATATATGGTGATTCTGAATAAAAATAAAATAGCTTCAATTGTTAAAATTATATTAAAATATTATAAATTTAAATTATGCAAAATTATTTAACTGATTTAAAACTTAAGAATATGATTATTTTAAAAATGTCTTCGAAATTTATATTATGAATCTTATTGCAATTGTATTAAACTAACTTAATATTTTCTTTAAAATTTATATTATTACTAACTGCATTGTTGTCAATTTAAAATTTAAAATTTTAAATATGAATTTCAAAAGAAAATAATCATTATTTTTAATACTTTACACATGATTTATAAGTCAATATAAAAAATAAAAAAATAAAAATTATTATAGAAATTACAAAAATTAAATTTATAAATATTTGTCACTATTAAATTGTTTTTATAAAATATGTATTATTTATAGTGATGCGACTGCCAATTTATCATATGATTATTCCCATCACTTCATAAAATATTTGTAAATTCAAAATACAAATGATTTAACTGGTTTAATAAATTTAAGATCCACGAATTTTATTTTATCGATATGGAGTTACATTCTATTTATTATTATAGGCGCTATTAATGAAAGTTCATTTTATACTACTAAAATACATTTATATTTTTGAACTTTCATTACTAAACGAATTTAATAAAATATAATTTATAATATTTATACCAGCTTCAAACAGTAAATTTAAAGATAGAGCATGACTTCTATATTCAATTATTTAATTAAATAATGTCATGCGCCATTTAGACATAAAATGTACTACTATATAATCATAAAATTTATAAATAATAATTATAATAATAATAATTATATCTAGTAATAATCAATTCTTCTAGAATTCATTCTTGTTGAAAATATGTAATAACCAGAACAGAGCATATATATTATATATCACAGTTAAATATATTCTATAATAAATACTAAACTATATATCAAACATTTCTTTGACCTTTTTAAATAATTAATAAGTTTTAATAATTTTTATTTTATTATTGTGAACTTGTAATATTTTTAAATATAAGAAAGAATATTTATAGAAGAATTAATCAAATAAAATTTTACTAAATCGTATTCATGAAAACATTAAAAATGTTATCCTTGTTCATATAATAAAAACATGTGTAAAAATTGATTGATTAAACATAAATAAATTTTTTTACATTACTTACTTTTATATATAATTTTTATAAGAATTAATAAATTTTAATTTGATATTATATTCTATTTTTTGTTACAAATAAATTTCCATGATTTTATATATATTAATATAATATTCTTTTATAAAATAATGATTGTAACTAAAATTTTTTTTTCTTCATAATATAATAGTGTTTTGAAATATCTACATTTCTACATTCGAATAATTAAAAAAAAAAACAAAAAACATAAAATTCTTTCCAAAAATTAAAAAATATGAACAGTACCATTTGAAGCATTGTTAAGTACGGCTTCCAAGGAGCGAGCTTTTTTTGTATTTTCGAACCCATGCAAGCTAGAAGATAGTATGAGTACATAATAACATGTACCAAACAATTCGGCATCATAATGAAGGTCCACATTCCTCCTGAAACAGTGTATTTATTTTTAAAATATAAAAAAAATTTTATGCTACCTGTATTTTAATTAAACCAAATATATGTAAGTAGACTATTCTTTCTTTCGTGAATTTTTATTATATTTTAATATTAATTAGTAGATTTTACTCATTTGGGTTAATTTTAAAGAAAATAAATACACAATGTATTATTATTATTATTATTATTATTATTACGGAGTCCACATTATTATGGATCTTTAAATATTTATTAATATTTAAGCTCAATTTAAATCATTTAAACTGCTAAAAGTTAAATCATTAATTTTAAATGAATTGATAAAAGATGAACTTAAGTTTACGTATTACATGGATTATTGGTTAAAATTATTATGCATGTTTACAGAATATTTATCAGAGATAACACAATTTCAAATAATATTTAATCCAGCCTTATCAAAAATGTTAAGAATAACAAAATTAAAAGTATTAAGAGTGAATAAAATTGAATTCTTAAGCATTGTAAACTACTCCAATAAACTTTAATAACAGAGAATGACTATGCACCTGGAGCATATTTGCAAGCTATCCAGGCAAGGCTTACGGTAGTGACATGATGATAAATGTGTAGGAACGAACACTGATTGTACTTCTTCCTCAGAACAAAAATAACTGTATCTCCGAGCTCCGTGATTTTCAGAAGCATTATCCACCAAACCCAACTTGCCATCTACATAATATAAATAAAATTATATGAGTCATTTTTTAATTAAAGTTTAATATCCATTAAATACTATAAGTGGCTTGGTACATAACGAGTCTATCATAATTAACGATGAACCGGCTGAAATTAACAAAACAATAGCAACATACAAAAAAATAAAAAAGGAAGGTTGTAAAAGATTGGAATTTCGAAGTCACGTAATTTGTAATACTTTAGACTTGACGGACTTATTAAAACAGTTATCATAATATTCAGCATGCAATGCTAAATTCTTGTTACCATTTAATGAATAATAAGTCAAAATATTGTATTCAAGTAAAATAGTAACAAACTATAGAAGTTCATAAAAGATTTTTCAAATGCTTAGTTTAAAATGAATTTGCAGATTGGATAATGTTTACAAGTTTACAAATATATTTAATATTGCTCACATGTATTTTAATGCGACAGACAAAACTAAGTAATATAATACATTTGAAGTAACTAATATATTTTCATATTTGTTTCAAATTGACCTATTGATTCATTAAATATGATACTTATGAAATAATTATTAAAAGTAATTTATAACGACTTAGAAAAATACAATAAAATTTACCCTTAGAGATTCTGGATTTAAAGAATAATCAACAGGTTCACAGCCCCACGATAAACTTGTTGTAAATCCGGATGTAAGAAGCTAAAAATTAAAATTCTCTTACAATATAAGTAACCATTAATAAATTACTCAATCATTAAATAATAATTAGATATGCATTAGGGTAATTACTTACTAAAGCAAACAATATTTTTTATGCAACATCTTTTATTTTACAAAATTGTACAATAAATATTATTTACTTATTGCTCAAATAAATTTCTCCTATTAAATTATTAATACTTGGGCCATAACGTATAAATTAATGAGTTCTAAATTATCATTTAAATAGTATTTTCATTGTTAGTAACAATTTTTTATTATCAAATAGAATTATGACATTGTATTGTATTGTATGAAATGCCAATTAAAGGTAAGGATAAAATCATTGTTAAAGCATTAAAAAAAGTCTTAAAAATCATTGAGTATATATTAATCATAGAGCACCATACAAAACATTGTAATTTTTTTTATATCGAATGCAAGTTAATTTTATTATTAAATGATCAATAATTCGATTGCGAAATTAAAAACTTGTGAACTTGAATTTTGAAATAGTGTATAACTCACCCCATAAAAGACAGTGGCACTGCATATGGCAACGGCTATGTTGTAACCGATCATAAAATTAAAAAGTTCATATGCCGGTCGATCTCGCATGTATCTCGGGCCTAATTGCAGTACGAATAGTAGGTAAGCGAGGAGAATCAGTGATACCGGAAACGGACTGGCCATCATTGGCCAATCAGCCACCCTTGGATCTAAGAATAAGGGGAGAAAAGTTTTTACATCCATTTAATGCTTTTGGCACTCGAGGATTCATGCCGTTAATTCTTTTTGCGTTTGCTCCAATAATTCATCCAACCCCATAGATTGGCTATCATGCAGTATGCAATTAACCACTAATTTCATTGTAATAATTGCGATAATTCTAACGGTATTAATTCCATGCTATTAAACATGATCGAACAGTTAAATCTTTGCATTATTTAGAATTCGCTGTTATTAGAAAAACAATGAATAGATCGAAATAAAGATACTATTGTATTACCATTAAGAAATGGTAAAAAAAATTATTTTTCACTGTTTTTAAATTTATACATATATATCTGTCCGGAAGGCAAATCGGCTTTATTATTTTTGAAGTGGCTATTCGTCGTAGTGATTTGGAAAAGGTCTTAGAATGTATGGGGAAGTTTTTTTCATTTGTTCCTTTTTTTCTTTTATTTTTTTCCGATCATTAAGAGCGGTAGGGTTTTACTTCATGCGAAGCGTGTTTTTCGATCTTGTAACACGACGTGATGGAGCGACTGTGTTGAACAGATTTTCCCATCAAACATTTGTTTGCGGTTTGATAAAATGCCCTAAAGACTTTTAAATGTTCAAAAGTCTTTAAGAATAAAATTCCATCTAAATCGTAATTGAAAAAAATCGTATAGGGCTTTCCAAAAGGTTACCGATGAGCCCTATTTTCGAAAATATCCAGAATAGCCCGAATCGATTTTTAAGCCCAAAGTGTGCAGAAAATTTTGAGTTCAAACTATCATTTAAGGATCAGGCTAATCAATAATACCTTGAATTCATCAATATTTTCATATAGTTACCTTTAAAAACCTTTTTTTTAACATTTAACCTAACGAACAAAGTTTTATCGTATAAGGTCGTTCTACACGGTGGTCCATCGCGTGATTTTACAATATCGGAAATACGCTTCACGCGAAGTAAAATCCTACCTTTTCCTAATGATCAGAAAGAAAAAAAAGGAACAAATAGAAAAAACTCCCCCGCACATTTTAAAAACTCTCCCAAATCCCTATGACCAATAGCCACTTCAAAAATAATAAACTGGATTTACTTTCCGGACAGACCATGTATAATGCATCGCCGTTTTTATTAAATAATTTAAAAATATTTAAGTTACTTTAAAGCAAATGCCTGTTTTTATAAACTTTTTAATTTCCACCTTCATTCATACTATATAAATTATTGTATAATAAATTTCTATCAACCTGAACAACGATAAATAAGAATATTTCTCCTCGAGTATTGCTAAACTTACATAATAATGATCATTATTCATTTTTAAGGTTATTAATCCTCATAAAAAATAAATTTTACTGTAATCCAACACGTACACTCAATATTAAATGGCGACTAACTGATACATTTAAATTAAAGATGACAAAGTATTCAAAAAATGTATATGTAAATATATATATATATATGTATATATTTTATATTTTATTATTATATATTTAAAGTTTAATAATATTGGAAGATAATTTGATTATGATATAGCACTTATTTATGCTTTATTATATTGTTATTTATATTTAAAGAATACTATATAAATATATCAAATAATTTTATAAATAATATTAAAATAAATTATGAATATTGAAATTTTATTTTATGCGATAATTTCATTGGATTTTAAGTTTTAAATTATAAAATTTACAACAAGTAAATTGAATTTTATTTTTAGAAAGTAAAAATTATCGATTATATTTATAATATTGTGCATTCCTTTAATGCAAATTCTTTTATTTGTTTCAAAATTATATTAAAAATTACATTTACAACAAATACAATATAATGATGAGCTTGAAAATAATGATAAATATCAACTTCAGTACATATTGGATTTTAATTATTTGAAAAAATCCTACACGGAAATCATATTGAATTTGATTTTAATAGATTCAAATAGCATGTGTAATTTTTTAGTGGAAATACATTAAAATCGTAATGGTCCAATTCTTCTAAGAACTATTCATTAAACTTAATACCTAAATATAGAATAATGACTCAAGAATAGTATACTATCATCAATATAAATTTTATTAATAAATAAGTGCAAAATCATTAAAGTATGAAGCTTTTTTGACATTTGAACGACATCTTATTTAACATTATGGTTTTTTATTAATATGAATAGGATAGATAATAGGAGGTATAATTTTAAACCTCTGACTTGAACTTTACCTGATATTTCGTCCACGAGGTAGTGATATGCCTCCATGGGGCCCATATCCTGTCGATTAAAAAGGACAAAAATAAATATATGCACACAAACAAATAAAATCACAGATTGTACGATCCTCGCCACCGAGCACGAGGGCAAAGTATAATAAATAAACAAAATAAGAGCAAAATTTAAATTAACGCTGCATACGCGGAGTGGGATAGCGATTCACCCACTCACACTCCTACACACACCCATCCGCGCGTGGGAGAAAAAAGAGTATCGACCCGACCCCTTGCGATCGTCGTGGTCGAGGGCTGATCGGGCAATGACAAACTGACAAGTTAACGGAAGCGAAAGCAGGTTGCAACAAAATTCATGCGTCACATGAGACCAAATGGCGATGGGTTTGTGTGGGTGTGTGCGTGGGTGCGTAGACGAGCAGAGGAGAGCACCGATACCATTATCATCATCATCATCAACATCGGCGTGTGCACTTTGGATGTGGATGTAATGCGGCCGAGCCAAACTTTCCTCGATTCGTCAGAAAAAAGTGTTTTTTCCTTTAATTTTTTCCTCCTTTTTTTTTTTTTTTCACGGAGATACGTAAAAATTTTACGCATTTTTTTTTTTTTTTTTTGGAAAACGTGCATATTATTTTGACGGACACGAATATTTGTTACAATGTGTAGCTCCGTAGCATGCAGTTATGAATAATAATTTAAGGGATACGAATGATGAAAATTGGATAAAGTTGTGCGAGCGGTTTAAATAGACTTTTTAATTTGCTTTTGCGGGTTAAACTGAATTTTCTAAGTGCGATAATTGAACGAAAGTAATATCTTGTGATAGTCGTAGTATTTTGAAGTAAATTAACACTTTTTTAATTATAACAACGTAAAATAATTTTAGTTCATAATGGGTTCTACATTCACACCCGCAATTTTTTCCAAACTGAATACGGAATAATATTTTTGCAATTAAGCTAATTACATAAGTATGAGAGTGTTTGTCACTTAATTATACGTTTTAAAATCGTGAAATTATCTTTTATTATTGATTATTGGAACATTATAATTTTTATAGCTTATTATAGATTTAGTTCTGAAGCTTATTAAACCAAAATTCATGAGTAAATTACTTGATTAATGCAGATTATTTAAAAATTTGAACTAAATCAATATTTATTTTTACTCAATTCGTAAATTTAAAATCTTTTTTTTTTTAAAAAAATCATAATAGCTTTCAGTATTCAATTGTAGAAAAGCTTTGTATATATGTAATTATAATGGATCCATATCATCGAGTGCTCATATCGATTAGTTATTTAATACCTATTAATACGTAATATTTATTTATTATTAAAAGTTCATATTCTATGTGTATATTATTTACGCGTACAATTTTTAATAATAGAAAAATTAAATATTTTTTATGAATTTGATTAAAATCATTGAAAATTTACTGAAATATATTTATATTACGACTAATTGTCTTAATACTACTTTTTTATTATTATCAATATTTCTAATTAAATTATTTGCAATGTTTACGATATTAAAATAGCAGAAATAAAATTACATAATATAAAAAACTGATTCAAATTCGACTTCTTAATATCCAACTTGGATATGACTTGACTTATTTGAGTATTTATTATATTATAAAATTATAATAATTAAAACAATAAAAAAAACTTCTTTATATAGTAGAATTAGAATTTTTGTTTTGAAGGCACAGATTTCGGTAATTAAAGCTTGAAAATGTTATCTTAATGAGGCTCTACTTTTCAGTTTGGCCTATATTCGAACCTCGACCTATGCCAAAATAGACAATCTTTTCTATATTTAAGTTTCGACATAGTTTTCTTTATTTTCGGATTTAGCTTTCCTAAACTTGAATTATAATTTTGGTTTAAGTTTTTTTTATTGTCTTAAATTGAAGTTTTTCTCAAAGTTTATTAATTTGAGACTAACTTTATGGCTACTCTCGGTATCTAAATAAATGTCAAAATACACCATCACATAAAAATGAATGAACGATTCTTTTATTGAATCTTTTAAATATAATATTTTATTGCATTTTTGCAAGGGTGTTTATCATAAACAATCGGACCATATTTAACCACGTTTAATCTTGGTTGAATTCAAACGAAAATGAATACAATGGAAAGATTAAACAATCATAATTGGTGGAATTCCTCCGTACCGATTTTCATTTATTATTATAAAAGTTTGATAAGCAATTGGAATAATAAAAGCTTACGCGATTTTTAACCCCGTAACTTTATATGCAAGCGTAAAGCTCGAAAGTAAGCCGATTAAGATACAGGCAACTAGCCTCGAAAGTTCGTGCATGCAAGAGCCACGATATCGATTGTTTTCACAGATTAAATTTCTCTAAAACAAAAGCGAAAAGAATTACAGAGAGCGCTGATAAATATTATTTTGTCCCGTGCGCACACAAATTTCGATCGGTCGCGCCCCCGACCCATCCGAGCTTCCCCGATCCCAATCCCTGAAAAAGGTGCGAAAATTCCCTTACCTCTCGTGATGGCCATTGGAATTCCTTGATAAGTTCCAGGATTCAGCTGGTGCACGAACTCCCAGGGGGTGGTGGAAGCGGTCCGATTCTATTGCAGGAGGCGCAGTGGATCGTTAACTTGGATCAGGGCTCGCACACGCCGCAGTGCCACGGGGACGCAAGGAAAATCGATTTCCTGGACGCAGGACTCGCGGATTTACAGTTGCGCGCGATTCCTCGTACTCCCTCTGAATGAAAAAAGCCTCCGGTCTGTTCAGCTCCTTCGTCTTCGTATTCTAGGCGCTTGACTGCGAATGCACGCGAGCTTGCAGGTGCGTGAGCGAAGGAGAAACAGGGAGCGAGAGAGAGAGAGAGAGAGAGAGCGGGAGGGAGAGAGAGAAAGTTTGCGGTCTAGATATGTATACTTTGATGCGTGGACGAGTCCCCCTCGGTGGGTGCGTGTGTGTGTGTGTGTGTGTTGGTGGGTAACTGGCAATGTACAGTGCACACGATGCCGAGGTCGACTGTCTTCAAAGCGTCGAAGGTAGTTGTCTACTGTCCAAGTTACGTTCATCTACAGGGCAAGCACCCCCCGGGTTGAGGCTTACAACCAGGGCCGTAACTACATTAGGAAGTCTCGGGTAAACGTGTGATGGCCAACTATACGCGGTCGTTCCTTTTTTATTTTGCTTCGTGCGGTGTTGACGCCCTCCTCCACTGCTTTGTGTTACCTTTCGCTATCAAAATTCTCCACGTTATTGATCAATCACTTTTAAATTAATTAAATTCTTAACAAAGCATTTGTTAAGGTTTTTAATATTACTATAAATAATGCTTGTATTTTTTTATTGAAAGTACCTTCGTTTTTTAATAACATTAGCTTGTGTAATTTGAAAAATTAAAATAACTTACTATTCGTTCATTAATACATGTTTATCGTGTGCACAAGTAATATCATCGTTTAAAAAATTAAAACCATTAATATTCTAAGTAAAAATGATGTACTTCATTAATTTATACACTTGCATTGTAATCTAAGATTAGAACATAAATACACCCTTACATGTAATCAATAAATAAATACATACACTCTTTTAATAATAATAACAACTTTTTAAAAAAAGGTTTGATTAATTCCCTTTTCATTCACATGTCATTTTAAATTAATTGGACGTGTGTTCGATGAGTCTCGTGTAATAAGGGTTTGAGTATTGATTAAATTTAAAGTAAAAAAAAGTAAAAATGGTAAAAAGTAAAAAGGGATTCAATAATTTGATATAGATATAATGACGGCGTGCGAATAAGATTGGATAAAATATTTGGCAGGTTGATATGTTCACGCCACTTGGGTTTTAACAAAAGTTTACAATATTATACACGACGACAGCGAGTATTTGCGATTAAAAAGCCCAGAGTAAATTTAACGATACCGACACCACAATGAGGTTTATGTACACAAGAAAAAACAAACTCACTTGATCTGATTCGCCTTTCGCACTCGGGGTTGATGCTCGCGATCGACATCGGTAGGCACTGGGAAAATTCGATCGAGATAAATATAAAACAAGACGAATGCTGCAAAAGGTGAAGAAGAAAATGGAGGAGGTTCGCATGTGCCTCAGTTACGGTACCACATCAGAAAAAGAAGTTCAACTTACACGGGAAATGGTGGAAGAACTAGGAATCGACCTGGACTTGGTGGAATTCCAGGTGTAGGCCGTTGGGGCCATTAAGAAGGCGATGAAATCTGGTTCAACGACAAGTCCCGTTGGATATCGAGACCGACAAGCTCAACGATTTGCGCTCCAACATCCTTTAACGCTAAATCCAAAGCGCAACATTACGCGGTGGTTGAAGAATTCCTTAAAACTCCCGAGCACTAATTCCACAAACTATTTAAATATATAGATGAATTTATTCCTCTTTAAATCGATAAAACCATTTATCGATTTTGAAAAATTTATAATTATCGATTAAAAAATTAAAATATATTTCTATTTAAATTAATAATACATCATAACTATCAATATGGATTCGGGGATTATCCCTGAATTACTTTTTGCTCCGAGATGTATTTCAATTAAACTCAGCACTATACAATATTATGATATTATTGAATATTTTGATTGATTAAATATACTTTTTTGTAAATAAAGATAAATATTCGATAGAAAAAAACTCTCAACAATTAATTTTATTCATAGCATCCAACTTTATTAAAGAGGAAAATTTAAAACCTCAAATAAAATAAAATTATCTCAGAAATCTACCTATAAGGGATTACTTTGAATATATTTTGCAAATATACAAATAATCTGAAAGATAATTAATAAATTAATGTGGTTCATGAAAAAAGTTGGTGTGTATATTTTAAACATCTCGATAAATAAAGTATTAGTTTATATTGAGTTAAATTGAGAACGCATTAAATTATTTTACTGAAATAGAATGGAGACATGTTAAAATATTTAAAAGGCGATATTTACAAAATAATAAATTATCAAAGGAGCTTAATGTGAACATTTATACTAATTACGAATTCATAAACTTTAAAATTGAATTTTAAAAATTTGTATTATGCTTAATATTAAAATTATAACTTTACCCACGTTAAGGATACACCTGAATTATCTCCTTTTTGTAAATAAATAACAAAATTGTAATTTATTAATTCTATATACATAGACTTATGACGTGATATACAAAATGATTGAATCTTCGATTTTTTAGTTTTATCGAATTTTATAAAACAAAGACTATTTCTCATTCCCCACAAAAATGCTTGGTTTACTTTTTTTACCTTTACCTATAGGTATACTAACGTAATCCTATCAGATGATATTCGATTTATTGAATTAAAGTTTGATTAAATTATTAAATTTATAAACATGCGTTAGTAATATGTTAAATTTAGTTTATTTGAACATTATAATATTTAATATTAAAATTAGATATATTAATTTGGAAAGCTTCAATTTTTATACTAATGAAGAATACTGTCTTAAATATTTAATATCAAATATAAAAGAACAGCGAATATGTGTTGTAACAACTATTTCTACTTATTATAATAAAATGATAAAATTTTTTCTATTGAATTTATTGTTTTATACTTACATGGTACTCATCACCGTTAGTGCGTATGCATAATAAATCGAAAATAATGATTCGGAATTCTATGGGATCCGCCATTGTTTTGCATTTATTGTCCGGCTGCTCAAGAACGTCTTTATATGTCACGTGACCATAGAGGCAATGATAGTGGGGGAAGTTGCCGGGAATTTAATCGAGTGTACAAACACGTAATTTTCATTTCACACTTTTCGATAAGCGAGACGGATGGCTAGAGAAATTTAGTTGTACAAAAATATATTCCAACTATAATTTATAAAAATAATGCAATATTAATATTTCTGCTGGACCCAAAAATTATAGAAAATGATTCTACTTACGTTAATGATGTTCAAAGTCAGTATAATGTCCCTTATCCTATGCTCATATGAGTCGTCCTTTCTATTATTTATTATCTCCTTTTTTTTTGACCTTTTTTCTCTCGTTGTCTCTAATGGCTACACCTTCCATTGAATCTCACCTATTGCGACGCGAGGGTAAAACCAATATATTCTTTTTCAATAATCAAAATCAACGGCTTTTAGTTATTGTTTTTTGCTAGAGAAGGGTAGCAGGATTTTCAAAGTCACCAATAATAGTAACCAATTTCTTTCAACCGATAACAATTTGATTGGTTTCGGTGCTTCGAACCGTGCATTCTGCCATTTTCTTGAAAAATTGAAATTGAGTGAGCCGTAAGATTAACACATTATTTATTCTCATTGTTATATATACATACCATCTTCAAATATTTTAAAATAAGTTGATTAAAAATATTTAAAATAATTTCATTTATTAAATGAATTGTTTTGAAAAAACTAAAATGTTGCTAATTGTTTTACTATATTTCGCCAATCTCTAGAATTGAACCACAAATGTGAGAAAAAAAAGAGTTATTTAAACTTAAATAAAACTAAGCAGTATTAAATAATAAAATTTATAAATAATTTGAAATAATAGAATAAGTTCCATAAAACATTGTTCAAAACATAAATATAATTAATTTGGTTTATAATTATTTATATTACAATTAGTATTTATATTACAATTATAGTTTGTGTAATAAATTGTAGTAAATGACAAATTTTAAATGTAAAAAATATACAAAATTTTTTTTATAATATGACTTTACCAATTTAAAATTGGCTAGAAATTTATTTTATAATATTTTGAAAATCATATATTTAATTTTAGTTAAAATAAATTGTTAAATTTATTATTTTTGAAACTATAAATATCGAAAATATAGTCAATTCACCGGTAGAATGTTCTGTTTATAATATGTAAGTAGTGATAACTGTAAATCGGCAAGTTCATCAAGATAAGAATGAAATAAAGATAAATAAAATAGTAAGCAATATCTAGCGTATTTATTATTTTCAAACATACTGGAAAAAGATTCCTGTAAAACCGTAATGACAATTCAAAGAAAAAGAGTAGCATATAACAAATAAAGAAGATTAGAACTTTATTCTAATATTTTCTTAAAATTATATTTAAACATAATTATTTATAAAATCAACAAAATTTTTTGAATTCCCGAAATACCATCATGTATTTTTAAATATCCAAGGCATAACCACAAAAATCTTTTTTATGGTGTAAGTTTTTTGAAATATTTGAAATAAATGCAATAAAAATAATAGTGTTTAAAAATTTGTTTAAAACATTTAATACAATTATTATGCGTTTATATAGTATAATGAGAGTATTAAATATAAGTAGTAATACGGAATATTAAATAGTACAATATGTATTGTATAAAATTCTATAAAATACAATTTCTTATCATTCTTGAAAGTGCTTTCTTTTTACTTTACAAATAAATATTCTTTTTACATGCCCATATTTATAATAAAATTAAGTATAGTTCATTAAAATCTATTCTCTTTGTCATATTTCAATCCTCATCATACAAGAGAAAAATATTTTATCATTTATGAAAATGTATGCATTTTTTTATTTATGCAAAAGTGTATTATGAAAATATAAAATTGATTATATGGTGCAAAAACACTCATAAGTATTAAAAAAAAAAAAAATCTTTTAAAAAAATTCAATTATTTGAATTAATTTTTATAAATGAACCAAGTATAGTTTACTAAAAAGTATTAATAAAATTAAAATAACATTTTTATATTTTTATTTGTATCATTCAACATTGAACTATTTCCGCTATGAATCATTATCATTATAAATGAATTATTTATTCAGTATGTACATTTAACCACCACATATTAATAATAATTAACATAAATGTTTAAATTTAATATTACGATCTTCGAAGCAGTTAAAGATATTTATTTTTCGCAAAATTTCACAGAGCAATAATTTTTAATGCTAATGAATAATGGATTTGTGATTATCGATGGCTTTTTACACATTGAGATTGAGTGCGGCCCATCGTATGCCTACATTCGCCATGCACTGCGTACACACATATAAACAATAGCCACCAATACACAAGCGCAATCCGAATGAAACAACAGCCGTGTATCTTCTTACCTTATTTCCGATGAGATGTGACGAATGAAGGAGACAGAGAGGGAGCTTATAAATAGGGCAATGAAAGGAAAAGGATCGTTTTTGCCCTTTGGCTTCTGCCTTGTAACGTTAACAGTTAATCCATCAACGCATAAACCCGAAGACCCAGAGTTACTCCGTATCTCCTGAATAAATTTAACACAGAAAGCACTTAATTTAATTTATTGGCTTATTATTTCGATCCGCAATTATACTCCAAGTAATTGTTGTCAGGTTTTGTTCGTTTTCGTCGCTAACAAGTAATGAATTCCGTGCTAATTCATAAGAACAACTACGTGCGCGTTGTTTTTTCACAATTTATTTTTATCTCAACAGAAATATATCTGAAATGAATTATTTCATTTGAAAATTAAATATAATTATGCGGCGTAATTGCAAAATTGTTTGCGAATATAATTAATTGCATCATTAGCTAGTTAGCCTTAGGATAAAACAGTGCGATTATGTTGTTTATTATTGTTTTTATTACAACAGTACATGTTTTACGTTAATTTATTTTTATGATTTTAATTAGTTGTTCCGAATTGTTTAAGTAAAAACAAGCGCGAAACGAGTTTTATTAAAATTTTACCATTTATTGTCAATATTTATTAATTGTCTATATTTAAAAGTACTCGTGTAATCAATTTTGATAAAACAGCGACTAAAACTGAGTATTGAAATGAGTACATAGACAGTAACGGTAAATGAGATTGAAGTAAGATAATATAATTATGAGTACGGAGTGAACTAATTATCTTTCCAATAAAAATATGTAAATGATGGAAAATTTTATTTTATTCGATTACCCAATAATTCCTGAAATAATCTAAAGTGCATGCTACTTGGAAATATCAAGCAGATATTAATTCGATCGGAATAATTAAAATAAATGCTCGAACAATTAAAACATTTAAATGAATGTAAACTATATTTGTAAGAAGCAGGATAAAAATAGCCTTGGCACACGAGATAAGTAGATTTTAATTACCAAAAATTGCAAAGGCCGTGTTGTTCGAAAATTGAAAGGCGCGGATCGAAAGAGAAAGATAAAAAAGATAGGCCGGGGCTCTGGGCGAAACGAGGCCAGCCCTGGGATAACGTGGTGCTACAGCCCATCCACCGGGGTACACACTGACCAGCATAACAGGGTAGTGCAAGTCTATGGCTTCCCCCTGGGCTGTCATTTGAATCAGGATTAGTGGATGAGTATTTCGTAACGGCCAGAGATGTAAACGCCTGGAATATCCAGAGCATAAACCCGGTCGACATCGCGCAAAAGCTACGGCCCTGCACAACAGATGTCAAAAGGGTAGAGTGTGATTTCCATCCGAGTTCCGGGGGCCATAAATCAAGAATTTAGTGCCACGAGCGAAGTCTACTCTCGTACTTATCGATTTACATGTGATCTCGACAAACACGATGATGGTGCTTCTTCGCACCGATGACTCATGTTGCCCCTTACCGATTTCAATACACCTTCACCTTTTCCTTTTCAGTGCCCCCTGAAGTTTAGGGGAGGAAAATCGTTATCACACCCACTCACCCACCCACCCTAACCCCAAACCCAAACCCAAACCCCTCCAATGTGTGCTGCTGGCCTCAATCGGATTTGCGAGCCTTGAGACTCTGGCTTTCTTTGAGGCTGGAGCTTCAAGTCATTATTTCGAGTGTCGATCTCGGCTTTTTCACTAAACGTATTAAATAATGATGTTCTCTTGAACCCGAGGATATTTAAAAGACAGTGAACAAGAGCTTGAATCAATATAAATATTTATCTATTTTTTTTTTTATGTGAGAATATTAAAAAAATATTAAAGTATCTTGAGATAAAGATTTGACTAATAACTTTACACTAAAGAAAATCATTTCACTTTAATTGATTACAACTATAAATTCAATTATCAAAAAACAATTATAAGTATTTTTTTAAAATAAAACACAAATAATCGAATTTTCAAGGCACCTCATTATTGCCACATCTCAAATTTATTTAAATCATTTAAATCATAATACCGTTATAGATAGTACACAAATAATATAATGTCATCATTTCTAAAATGATACACGAACTATGATTTAGGAAATTATTTTTTTTTTTAATTCAAAAAATTTATTCCAAATGTAATATTATTCACGCGCCACCTACAGAAATTATTCGAAAGCTTCGTTTATTTAGCAAACATATGAAATAAATATACCTCACATAACACGTGCAAACTTACATTTATCTGTAGTTGATAAAATCAATTTCTGCACGAGTAAAACAGGGTGATTGCCATTTAATTTAAAGTGCATACGGTCAATGTTAGATGTCGCTAACATCATGTGCGCCTATTTTTAAATGAAAAGTCACCAATATGAATATTAAAAGTTTTACAATTTTTTAAATAAAAATTAAATTTTATATTATAAATGCAGTACTAAATTTCATTGTGTAACTGTTACCATGAAATAAATGTTGATAGTAAATGTAAATCTGGTTCTTTGATCAATATATTAAAAATTGCTTTTATACTATATTTTATATTACTATTGTTACCGATGCTTATGAACTTATATTACGAATAATTTATAATTTTTATCGATTACGAACAAAAATCTATGTAGTTTTTTAATTTTACATGATTGTAAAAATACTTTTATAAACGTAGATTTTTTAATTTCTTCAATATTTTTTAAAAATTAAAGTAAAAAATGTATTAATAATATTAATTAATGATATTTTTTTTTATGAAAATGCTTTTATGGTATTTAAAAATTAATTATTTATACGTTATTAAAATTGATAAATATACACATATTTTTTATTAAATAATTGCTTAATTTTTATTATAAACAAAGTTACAAATTATAAATGGAGGAAAACTTATAGTAATGTAAATGACAAGTTAAAAATATATATAATATTTATTTTTTATTTCAACGTCTTTGTGAAACAGGTTATTCAACTTAAGTAACTGCATATATCCTAATGTAAATCTCGTGTTATTAATTTTATCTCATGCACAGAAGCCATTAGATTTAAGCAACTTTTGCAAACTTGTTCTTATTTATACTTTTCTTCTACGATTAACAATATTAAATTTTCCATAATTCATATCTATACTGAAATTTGAATTATAGATCATCAATTTGTCATTCCTCGGACGTGAAGAACATATCATTTTTTTTAATTCTTATGTAAAAAAACTTTTTCAATAATAGTTATTTATATCTTTTTAATTATCGAATCCAATAATTCAAATTTTTTCCCGTGATCTTTATATTAATGACATATACTTATAAGAGAATATAAAATATTTAAGAAATATGAGATAAGTGAAAACCGATGAAACTATTTTTCCAATGGTAATATTTTGTATTGTTTTATTTCAAAATGTTCCTTTGATGTAATTTAAAAAATTGAACCATTACTGTCAAGATAGTAGCTGGTATTTATCACTCGGAAATCAAATAAATTTACTCAAATAAATTTATTTTTAAAATGATGAAAACTAATTTTAATCGTATGCCTACAATAAAAACGTAATATAATATTTTCTCCTACAAGGATATATAGCCGTATTTTAATAATCTCTTGTAGATATGAAAAAACTTTACATCCTTACGTAAATGCCAGATTCCGGAATAACAGGTTTTATGATACGGATTCACGCTTCGTAAAAAAGGCCATAATTAAAATTGATTTTAATTATTTGTAGGAGTATTTTTCTCTCACGAATGACAATACGAGGAGGAGGCAACAGTCACAGATCCAAGTAAGCACAGATCCGTGTGTGTAATCACAAATTGCTGTGCACGATTTTTTTTAACCACTGAGAAGCAGCGAGTTTTGGCGAACCCTTCGGAGAAATCCGTCAAGACTTTCAACATTTTGTAAAGTCTGCAAGTAAAAAGCAGTGTGGAACCGATAGGGGGAAAGGTCACAATTTATGCACAAGTACATCCAGTAAACACTCAGAATAAAGCATAGCCAAAGACCTTTAACTCCGTCCAAGTGCACCTCAACGCCAGCCATAAAGAGTCCTTATATTCGTTCTGCAAGATGCCACATCTAAAAGACAGACAAGGGCGTAAAAAATGCTTCGAAGGCTACTTTTCAGCATCTGCATTAAGTGATTGCATAATAAAAAATTTATTAAGAACCTATCTCCAGCCACCCCAACGGGCTCTTTGTCATTGACAACCTGAGCAAGTTTTTCTTCTTCGCCGTCTGCCGGGGCACCAACTCTAGAACCATCGCCACCACCTCCAGACTCAAGCTGCAACAACGTAACACTTCCAGTTACAAACTACACTGATGAATATTCAAACACTGATTGGGGTATGGAGTTTAATAACTTACGTGCCGATATTCAATTGCATCCAATTTAAGTTTGAAGAAACGGGGCGGCGAATTTCGAATCCACGTAGGCGAAAGGGAAGATGAGGCGGTGGCGGCGGTGGCGGCGGCGGCGGCGGCGGAGGCGGCGAGCAAATGAGCCTCGCATTCTTCAACTGTATTCATTCGGCTGAAATGCTAAAAGTCTCTCGTATACTCCAAAAATTTAACGACCAATAACTCATTCTCCAGTTTATATTTAAGGAATCCGATAACACTCTTATTTCTGTAAATTATATTTTCGATGCACATGCAAAATGAGGTGAAATTATTTATAAAAATTCGTTGAATGCTCTAGCGGACTTCGAATCGGTCTGCATTGCAAAAATATTTTAAAACTCATATTCATACTGAGCATGCAAATAGGGCAAATAAAATAATTGAGCATCATTAACGGGAGCAATAAATAAGTAAGAAAACACGATAAATAACTCTTACCTGATTTAACAATAATCATTATGCAGTGGGTACATGTAAAGCTTCAAATCGTTACCAACACCTCAACAGTTATGAGATTAATCAATGTAAAGAAGAAGAAAGAACTTTCTTTACATTCAATTAATTAATAATTTTATATACATCCTCAATTTTACATAGAGATCTATTGCCTAACTTCTAATATCTACATACTCGTTTTTTATACAAAAATTATATAAAACCATCTATTGTAATGATCGTGATATTATTAATATATAAAAATTGAAATATTATTCAGATCATATCAAAATTATAATAAAATTTACTGGAAAAATTGTAGATCAAATATTGGCCAATGAAAAATCCACGCAAATATTTAAAATAATTATCTTTTAGTCATTATTGTTGAAAAATCATTTATATTCAAGTAACATAAATTGGCTGCATAAAAATGATTATTGATTTTTTTTATGCTTGTAAACGATATTATTTTAAAAAATACAACAAATAATATAAGATAATTTCAAATTTTATTATTTATAAATCAATAAAATCATGTATTTTAATTACAATCATTTTGTAAATACTTGAAATTTTTTTTAAAGACTGATAAAATTTATTTACATTATTACTTAAGGAGAGTAATAATAATATTTTTATCGATATTTTAAAAGTAATTATAACATTTTTGAAATTTATATTTTATTATTAATATTATTAATTCCTTTATATATAAAATAATATTCATTGCATAAATCAGTAAGATTAATTTTTTAAATTGTCAATAATTACATTACATAATCTTAAAATTATGAACTGAAATTATATATAACGAAACAAAAAGATATAATATTAAATAATAATAATAATAATAATAATAATAATGATCTCATTATTTCTTTTTTATTTCAATTTATGTATTATTAATATCTACAAATTAAATAAATAACAGATTCTTTTAACTTTTGAAGTTTTAATTTCATTACTTAAATTTTTTAATTTTTTTAATTTAATTGATTGATTACTATAAATTTAAAAATATTGTATCATACATAGCATTAAAAAATGATTTTCTATTGAATAAAAAATATTAAAATAAAAAAAAAATAACTATTATGAAAAAAATATTTGTTACAGACTTTAACAATAATATTTTGCCGTTAATTGTAAAATCATAAGTGCACTAAATTTATTAATAAATTAAAAAAAATTAGTTATTGATTAATTATTATCAGTCAATACTTACCTTGGTTTTTTTCCAATCATTGCGATTGTTGATATTTATAAAATATATTTTTTAATACATTTTTAGCCATATTTATATAGTATCACTGTACAAATAAAAATAAATTTAATTTGAAATTTGTTTTAAATTTTATAATATTTATTAATAGAAATAAATTATTATTTCTTTTTTAAACAAATTTTTATTCTTTATACTAAATTATTAATATTGATGTGCACATGTTTAATTAAAAAAAAATTTTTTACTTATAAAAAATGAATGACATTAAAGCTTTACTATTTTCAATTTAATTATTTAAAACTATAATATAGTATTCGATTTATGTAATATATTAATAACAAATACTTATAAATTAAATTTAAAAAAATTAGTAAAATGAGTGTGTATCTAACATAAATTTCATAGACATATTATTTTTTGCAACATTTGTTGATAGACCTTACTTATTTCATTATGTTAAATTTCTATGCGTTGACATTAAATATAATTTTGTATATCTAAAATGGAATTATCTATAAAAAAACAGTTATTTTCCAAATGAATGAAAATATATATGAATATAATTACTTTTAATATTTTACAAAAACTAGTTTGTTTTATATACAATAATAATTATAGTCTTCATGATAAATCAAAAAATTTAAATAACAAAAACTACAAATCATTTATTGTATTTTTTATAGAATATTATCACATGAATACAATTTTTAAAGGATAATTAGAAATAACCTAATAGATTTAGTAAAATCTTTAAGAATGTAGGTTTAAAAATATTATAAATATAGTCTCCTATATATGTATATGTTTATATTGTATATAAATATTATTAAATTTTTAAATTATTTATTTAATAAATATAACACCACTAAAATTAATCAATAACATATTTATAAATATTATATCGAAGAGATATTAACAGTTAAAAGTATCTAAGTTTTAAAAATATGGAAAAAATCAGTTTGACTTAAGATTGACAGATTAAGGTTAAGATCCTTTCGTGCATAGAATTTGGGACTCTTACGTTTAACCATGAAAGCCAATAATTAATATGTCAAAAAAGATGAAATTTGATGAAGTATTCATTGGTTATTTGTCGGAGAGGACTGAACTGAATAAAGCGAAAAAAAAATTTAGTATCGAGTTTCAAAATAAGAAAAAAGAAAAAATGAGTTATCAGTTACATCAATATTAATTTAATAATTATCAACAAAATCTTAAAGAAAAATTTTAATTTTTATCAGAGTTTTCATGTTTTTATATTTAAAGGTAAAATAAATATTCTATATTCAATTTTTTTTTTGTATTTCGAAAATTAAATATACTTGAGTTAAATGTGGCTTGGTAAGCCTAAAAAGGGATGAGAATTTAATTATATGCGTGTGAAATGAAAAAATCTATTGAATAAAATTCTTAGAACTTTTTTCAGTAAAGATGGTTTTGCAACAAATAAAAAAAAAAAGAAAAAAAAAGAAATTGCGAATTTGAAGTAATAAAGAAGATCTTTTTAAATAATAATGAAAAATATTTATTGTTATAATAAATACTATGAGACATGCTGTACCTTGAGAATATGAGTCACGAATCACGACATTTTATTTTTAATATTTTCGCATTTTTTTTAAATTATCGATGAACTTATTCAACTAAAAATTGTACATTTGAAATAAGTAACTCGATTGAAATCATACCTATAGTATCACTAAAAATAAGAATCTATCGTACACTGCTATTAAAAAATAAAATTATAAAATTATATAAAATACGTAAATGAGAGAACGGATTTTGCATATTAAATTATTGTGATTAAAATGAGTAACTGTCCATGTTGATATTGGAAAAAGGAAGTAGTAAAACATGAATTATTATTTGTAAATGTTTAACATTAAATCTATTTGAATGTGTAATAATTTGTTTATCAAAATAAATATATTTGCGAATTTGCGTCCGCAGGAGACATAATAATAAAATAATCCTTTAGAGAAAATAAAAAATGAAGTTAACATTCGTTTTTCTTTAATAAATTTTTTTTATAAAAAATGAACAATTAAATGTAACATTTTTTAGATACAGCATAATTAATAATCCTTAAGGTATAACACTAAGCAAAGAATAAATTTCCAGTTTAAAAAAAAAAAAAAAAAAAGAAACGATAAAATAAAATACATTATAATTTGTCAAACGTATACACTTTTGTAGATAATGTATTATATCCCTTGTAGATAATGAAAACCAACGTATTCCTATTAGTAGTGCTGGAAACTCTCAGCATCGCAATAATTAACAATAGTTTTAATTTATAAATAGAGTTGGCGGTGTTGGTGTTACACATTATAAGAGTTTGATGCCTGCGGAACTTTACGATACACTGTACGCGCCAAAAAAAATGCGCCTCTCTTATGGCGAGGAGAATGTGTGTGTGTGTCTCTCGGATCTCGGATCTCGGATCTCGGATCTCGGATCTCGGATCTTGGATCTCGGATCTCGGGTCTCGGGCCTCGGGTCTCGAGTGGCGGGTCGATCGATATTGCAGAATTGTTCCTCGCCGACTGCTCGTCGTAAAATTCGCTTTTATCGACGATTCGCGAAGAAGGATCCACATGCACGAGGTGAACATGAACTGATTTCTGAAAACAATTACCATTAAAAAATTTAATAGTTTTACGTAGTGTTGGTTGTTAATAGCCGCCGCTATTAAGCTTTTCCAAGCATTTCATTATTTTAAAATGTTACCACACTCTACTAATACGCAATATTACATACTCATTTCATTCGATAACGCTCTTTTATCCATCGCTCGGCATTTTTCCTTTTTTGTTTTTTTTTTTTTTTTTTTTTTTTTTTTTTTTTTTGGAAAAATATACATCGGTTCATAAGTGAAAAAATATTTTATACCGCGGCAAACTGTTAGCCGGCCATCTTATTTATATTGGCATACTTTTACAACCTACCTACAGTTGTTTATTTATTGATTAAAAAAGTACAGAGTTTTTAATATAAAAGTTTCCTTTTATCTTTCTATAAATCATTTTACAGTACTAATGTCATGATTAATATTGTGTCCTTAGATAGAAATTGTTTTTGTTGTATAATTGGATATTCGTACTCTAATGAACAAATATTTCATTAGCGCCTATTTCAACTGTAAACAACTTAATTCAAATGTTTAATTTTTTCATTTTAATTTTTTGTATTTTAATTTTACTATTATCAACTGCGTGAGATTGAATATAATAGTTTTAGGAACAATAGTTCCCATATTTTCTTTTTAATTTATATATATATATATATATATATATGTATATTCTATTCGAATATTCTTATAATTTTTTTTACTGCAATAAAATAATTGAAACAAATTTGTCAAATTTAAAAAATGTATTCTACTTTAAACATCTCTTGATCTATAATCAATCGGTAAAACAGTGTTGCGACATAAATAGAGCTTTCAAAATGTACCCTTGAACTGATTGATACAAATTCATAAAGTTATTAATATTTTTATAAATCTACAAAAAAGTGAATTATAAACATCAATTTAAATGAAAAAAAAAAATATTAAAACAAAAATCACTTTCAATATACACCTTTGATTAATCAATACACATGGAAAATGCATCTTATAAATGCATACTAATAACAAAATTTATTGTGCAATCTACGTACAAATTATAAGTAATTAAATTATCTATTTTTCCTTTTTGATAATAATGATAAGCTTAAAAATTAGATAAATTTTCTATGAATAAATTTAATAATTATTATAGGTATCTAAAATTTAATTTTTTTATGTTAAAGTTCTTACCGATGCCAAACTTGTCCATTAATTCTATTGATTTGGAATTTTTTCAAAGTATTAAAACAAAGATTACATGCGATTCAACACTTGAATTTTGTTTATATTTCTTTAAAGGTAGAAATGTCTTAAAAAAAGAAATAAATTCTGAACATAAAATCGATTATAAGAATATAATATATAAAAGAATTAAAGTCTTTAACATCTTTTGATTTTACTTATGAAATAATCATTTTCGTAATAAAGCATAAAGTATAACGCCACGTTTACATGAATATTTTAAAATACATAATGTTTTATTCATTGTGATGACTTAGATCAGTTCTTATTTTATGAATGCAAGTGAGAATCAAATTTAAATTATAGTTTACATAAAAAGGTTCCAAAGAAAAAATATTGCTTATGATGTTTCAAGATTTACTCTATCTTATGAAAAATCCATTTAAATAAAACTACATTTAAAGAAAGAAACATAAGTTTTCAAATTGAATGAGTCAAGGTGGTCCTGTCCATCATACATGTCTTTTTAGTTTATTTGTTATGATGCTGCTTGAGACATAATCAACTGGATTCGATCAACCAGAAACATATTTCCGATGAATATGCTCAGTGAATTGTATTTCAGCTTCTTTATTTTCCACAGATTTTTTTTAATTTCATTTTCATCTTAAAGGATAAGTAACTCGTGTGAGTGTACCTTAGCAGATGTTTGCCTCTAATTTTAAAGTGATTTAGATATGCCTGATTTTAATAACAGAACTAGTCTGCATTCAAGTCTCAGCATGAGTAGTGCTACCTTAATATTTAAGCATATCAGTAAAGTATTTCATTTAATTCTGTGTTTAATGAGCCAATAACTAAGTACGTACCTGGTAACACCTAATTTAGAGATTTCATAGAAACCATTAAGTATTAATATTCGATTTGATATTCTACCATACACTTACAAGAATTTTTCATTTCACATATTTTTGATATATCTAAAGTGGGAATTTATAGACGTTATGTTTAAGCACATTTTAATTGATAAGATTTCCGATCAGTTACTAATGAAAAAGGAAACTTAATTGTTGTTAAACGAGATGTCTCTGTGTTGTATAATTTTTATATTAGATTTGATATTTACACCCTACCATACTCAAAATAATTAATGCAAATAGTAACATTAGCGCATCTCCCAGACTTTTACCTTTGCGCGAGATATTATAATGTATTTAATTATAAATAATTTTGAATAATTAATACAAATTTTCTTTTTTTATTGTCTTTATCAAAATTAAACTAAACGGTTTATTTAACCAACTGGATAGTACAGGCTCTAACACGTACGTTAAATAATTTGTCATTTTTAATCAGTGTTATATAAGAGATCAGTCTAATGTACATTACATAAGCAAAGCTTTTATAAAAACATTTTAGCTCTATTTATCAAATGTGAAACAAAGTAGTACTGGTCAAAGACTTACGCAACTTATGAAAGGATGTGATATTTTGTTACTCTCGTATTTTATTGATTTATGGGATTTTTGAATATACCTTGTAAAGAAAATTATTTATTTTAAGCATTTTATTATTATAATAATAACTTTGATTTTAGTGATAAATAGCATCGTATATAACCTTTTTTATTTACGTGTATTCTCAATTCTATTTAATCTCATTTATATTTTTATTCTCATTTACTCATTTCTAGCCCGAAGCTTCCGTTGTAATTGTCCCATTTTTTGCTATTCGTAAACAGAGTAGTAACGACTGAATTGCAAATTTTCTTTATCTCCAACTACATTAACTAACAGTTCTATTATCTTGTGCAAAGAATGAAAAACGAAGATTTTTCATATTTTATTTCATTTTCAATATCTAAAGTGGTACAACAAATTAAAAATTTTGTTGCCGAATAAATGTTTTACAATATTTGATAAAAATTTGAAATTTATTGATTAATATTTTGAATATTATATAATTTATGCTAAATTTTATTATAATAGTAAATATTGATAATTTTATTATAATGGCCACAATTTTGTTTTTGAAAATAAAATATTGATAAACGTTGAAATAAAAAAAAAAAAGATCTAAATAAATTTATCATATATCTATCTATATATATGTAAGCGCCTTTGATTACATAATTTTTCAAAGAATAAATAAATGACTGATTTTCCATCCCGAATTAATTAAAAAAAATATATAATTCGTAAAAATTAATATTTATTATTAAAAATTATTAATTAAATTAATTAACTATTATTAATTACCGAATAAAACCTATAAAAACCTCATAACAAAAAGCAATAGTATGTAATTTAAAGAATAATAAAAAATTAAATAATTTTCAAAAGAATATAAAATTTCAGTGCATCCACTACAAATAAGCTTTGACTATAAAATTTCAGTAATAAAAGTAAACCACAAGGATGCCAAAACTAACCAACACATTATTTTAATAGGTTGTTTTTTATAATCTGTATATATACTATGCCTACAAATAGATTGAATACTTCTGCACCCTATTTTACCGACTCTACTACTCTAGCATACTAAACCTGGAATCTTAATTAAATAAAATATTCTTTACTTAAACTAATTGTTGAAAGTACATAAATTTTTATAGTTACCAATATAATTTTATGAACTACGTAAGATTTTTATTTACAAAAAATGTCTAAATAGTCTATTTGATTAAACCGAAAATTGTTTAATTTTCATATTTTCAATAGAATAAAGAATGTACTTATTTTATTGCCATTTATTCATTCATATTTATTATTAGCACAACTATCGTGCAAGCTTAAATATTAATGCTTAAAAGATTTTTATATTGCAACGATAAAAATCAAGAATAGTCGGATCACTGTATGAATAATGATAATTTTATTGAAAGCTTTTTAACAAATAATAAATTCCATATTTGATATTTTTAATACTTGATATAATAAATGAGTTTTAATTCTTTTAAAAAATTATGCTTTGACCTTAATGACAAATGAAAATGACAAACAACAGTAACGATAATAGAAAATAAGCGTTATATTAAAAACCGCCAAGCAAATGTAAAGTAATTAATAAGACGCTATTTATTTAATAGAAATAAATAAAAATATATTATCATGAAGATTATGTTTATTAAATCAATATACATATATATATATATATATAAATGTATGTATATTTATCGTTACAATAAAATGTGTCAATATACATATAGGTTAGCTATAAATATCATTTTCTTCAATATGACATGGAATAGATTTTAGAATTTATATAATATAATTATTGTACTCTTTCCAATTATTAATCAACAAATAAATTATATTTATATTTTTTAAGTGATGCATAAAGTTAAAATACAATGAAAATGAATTTTTGATTAAAAAAAGCGTGTCTTTTATCGGTTTCTATTTTTAACTTATTTCATCTTAATGCTTCAGATGCAGTAATTTTAAAAGTTAAAAGCAGATAAACAAACAAATTAAGATTATGTATCATGAAATAATCATAGCATATGAATGTTGCAAAAAGATTCTCTTCGAAGTAGTAAATTAAAGTACAAATTTTGGCCGAGAGCCATACACATTTTCAAAGCACATAAACTATATCCGCGCTTCGACTAGTGCATCAAATAAGTTGGAGAAACGTCAAGAGTGATTAATATATTAATGTACCTCGATAAATTTTAACATTGTTTTTATACAAACACCTAATATTATAAACTTACACTGGAGTTTCTAGTTATAGTTTTGATTGGGCGGCAGTGTAATTTTAAACACGGATTTTACGTTTAATTTTGGTTCGGCGAAATTTAAATATACAAGCTACAGATCATTTTTTTGTTACAAAGTCGCACTTTACCTAAAAAAATAATAAAATAAGGCCGCGAGCGAATGAATCGACTCGAGCTCCCGCGCGAAAATAGACTCGCGAATAAATTCAATCCCATTTGCAGTCGTGCCATATCCTTGATAAGCAAAGGTAAATTGTATTTTTAAATTTAATCCTTTCATTGAATCGAAGAATTAGATTTTATTGCGGGTAGTTTGTTTTACACCCGAAGCCTCGGGCTTAAGCGCAAGCAATTTTTCAATGAAAATTAAATTCTATTCTCCAGGAAAGTCCATAATACACCCCCGCAAGGTATTTCGCTCGAGAGCCCACGTTAACTAAAGTGCAATGAAATGCAAAAGAAACACAACTTGGGTTTTCGCCTTTGAAGAGCATTCGCGTAATGTCTCCTCCATGGCTATTACCTACGAGACATCTCAACGAAAGAACGAACGAACGAACGAACGAACGAACGAACGAACGAACGGAAGTACATCTTAACGGGGAGGGAGAAAGTAAAATGGACGGAGAAAGAGAAAGAGACCATCCTTTCTCGGAGTCACTCGTAAATTCAATTCTTTATAGTTCTAGGATCATTAACGCCAGCCGTTGCTCGCGGACTTTGATGAAGTCAGTGTTTCGGAGCAGCGATAAAGAAAAACGAAGAACCGGCGAAATCGCGACTCGCCTACCACGACACGCGCGCCAAATCTCTCTCTCTCTCTCTCTCCCCCCCCTCTCGATCCTCTTTCCTTCATCTTCGTTTCAATATTTGGACAGTAGACACATTGTACATGGGAATTGGCCCCGACAATGTCGCCTCCCCCAGAGATGATGCGTTCCTGCGAAATTCTCCAGGCAAATACCCAATCGATGCGACACGTCTAGCAATTGTCGGATTAGCCCCAAACCAATCTTACACCAAACCATCAAACGCATTCTATTATTAGTCTCTCCTCGTATTTTCGTCTGATGGAGTTAACCACTGGCAAACACTGTCGGTAGTATAAATGCATAATTAAATTTCGCCCCCGGAAAACAATTTAATAATGTCTCTATTTTTAAAAATTGCAGTTCCTTTAAATACGTATCTTGGTTCATAAAATTCTTGATGCTTTGTATAAAAGAACAGTCGGTTCAGAGTTCTTAAAGATCACGGTTCACTCCCATTGAAAATAAAATAAAGTATGAAATAAAAGTCTTCATTGTAGTAAAGAAAACTTTACTTTGACTTAAGAAGCTTATATTTACTGCAGTGAAATGCTTTTTTAGATAAATGAGTGTTTACAATTTTACGACTACTTTATGTCATTGTATTAAATTTTGGAAGACTAGTGTTCTTTAGGCATATGATCTAAACTTTGTACAGTAGTAAATTAAACGTGCACACCTACAAGAAAGTCAAGGATATTTTCATTTTACAAAATTTATATTTTTATTATATTTTTTTTTTGTTCTCTTTAAGCGTTTATTGCGATATTGAGTTCAAGTACATAAAATTACATTTTTCAAAGACGTCAATCTGCTTTTGATCATCGTTATTCCAAATTGTATTATTATTTTTATTTTTTAAAATACTTTGAATTTAATCGAACGATAAAATTCAGTTTCAAGTGCCACATAAACAGGTACTAGAATTAAAATAGTCGTTTTTGTAAGGCGTGTCTCCTCAACATATAAGTATGTAATAACTTGTCCATATCTTTACAAAGCTATTACCTCATTGGCATGTTTATAATTAAGCATTAAGCGAAGGTGCCCCAGTGCTGAGTACAGTTATAATAGCACCAACTTTTAATTACAATTTCTCTTTGTTCATCTTTGTTATTTGAAAAATATATACAAATTAAGTGGGTGACAATAATTGCGTATTTACAGTAACTGACAAATATGAAAATGTAATGCTGCTTTTGATATGTAAAGAATATTAATGAGAAAACTTTACAATGCCAAAGTGTAACTCGACAACTCGTCATTAATAAATTTGTTTGTTATACGTTTTATAACTGTAAATAACAAAAGTGTTTATAATTGGATTACAATTACAATTATCAATATTATTAAAATTATTTGATTAAAAAAGATATGGCAAACTACAAATTATAATATATATATATACATATTTAAAGCAAGTACCAATATTTTTTACGTGTAAAAAACTATTTTCGATAATTACCAATTTTCATTTAGTCCGTAAAATTCTTGTCAATTCTCAATAGGTTTTATTAACAGAAGTGAATATAAAAATATAGTTTACAGTTCAAATAAATATTTTTAAATTTATAAACATACTTAAGATTTTCAAATAAAAGTTTTAAATATTTAAGAACCGAAATGCAAAAATGTAGTAACGCAAAGATGACTTTTTAAAATTCATATTCGTCAGAGCATAAAAATATATGATTTATAAACAATCTGTGTAAAATGTGTATATAGCATACGAATATTTAATTTTTTACATTAACTGGTTAAAACAAACTGGTTATTGGAATTTTTATTTTTGCAACCGTTTTTCTATCTAAAAGTAATTCTAAAAATAAGCACACATGCAAGATATTAACATTACTTCATTTTACCGATCCATTTTATATCTTTATTAAATTACTCCGACAAATTCTAAAAACAAGTCTCTTGTATTTTTCCTAGTATTATTTGTATGAAATGCACATCTATGTTGCGTTTTTCTTCAAGCCAATGAATACTATAATTAACATTAACCTTCTCACGCGACTGCATCAAACAAAGTGTTACAAGTAAAGTCAACGATTTGGCGATAAAAAAAGAACAAGAAATGAAATAACAAGAGTAAAAAAAAGCAAATAATCTCACTGTTACTGGTGTCGAATGCTAACAGCCAGCAACAGACCGCCAATTACAGGTTAATACTCTGTTACACAAAAGGCAAAATCTCAATTTTCCGCGTACTAATATATTTTTCGGAGCGCTGAAGCGAAACACAACGTGTACAAGTGTTGGAATCTATTTACTGAGTACAATTAAAACAACTCGCAAAAGTCTCGATTAATCGCGTATTAATCGTTATACCTAGGACTCTTACCAATATCACTAGTTTCTTCTTCGACAGGTTTAAAATGAAAGAAGAAAGAATCACCTGTTTAAAGACATTGTTATCAGTTGTTTTCTTTTTTTTTCACTCCTTTTATATTAAAGATGATTGTTTTATAAAAATATTGTTAAATATATACCGATAATAGAGGTTGGATAAATACAATTTTCCATTGATGCAAATGAAGATTAAAATACTCTAGAATTTATTTCTATCAGCTATAGATTAGTCAATTGAAATCAACGAGATTGAATGTGAATTGTAATTAAATCGAACTGGTTTTATTAATATAAAACAGACCCATAATGTTACCAAGAAATTTTTATTATTATAAATTTACATTTAAATTTGATAATATAAAATTAAAATTAAAATAATTTTTAACAAAAAGTGAAATCCTTTAATCTGTTTGCTTCTATGCAGTTATATATTTAATAAATAAATATATGTAAACATTATTTGAAAGTGATGTAAATGGTGTAAAAATACAATGCAATAAAATGTAACACAGATTTAAAAATATATTTTGTAAATATTTTATATTAAATATCAACTACAAAATGTTTGCAAATAACAATTGTGTATCTAGGATTATCAATGTTTGCTTTTTGTTTAAAATATATGTTCCTTTTCGTTAGAGATACCAGAACAGTCAATAATTTTTTACATATTTACTTTGCAGGTAATGCTTCAACTACAGAACTTCGAGTTACGAAGATTTACTTAATTTATTTCCAGATGATTATCATTAAAAATCGATAAACCATCAATTACGTATATATATTTACATAATAGAAAATTGCACATTTTAAACTAGTTAATTTTAAGCTTAAAGGCTCCTCGTCTGAATAATTACAGAAAAATCGCTGCCTACGGATAGACACATCGCTTAAACATTCATTTTTTTTTCTTTCTTTTTTTTTAATCAAGAGAATAAAAAGAGGAAATAACAAGCCGATACCTTAGAAATAATAATTTTAATTTGAGCATTGCAAAGAATACGTTGCGTTGTCAAATAAATTCCCGACCGATAATCTGCTATTTTTCATTAATAAAAAATGCAGTAAACTTTGTTAAAGCGAAAAGGAACACGCTCTTCGAATTTTGCATGACTGTAGAAATGAATACTTGCTTGAGGCGTGGTCACACGCATACCCCGGGATATAACACACGCGTATTAATAGCTTTTGCTTTCTTTTCTTTCGCGAAAAGTATCGTTTTATTCTCTCGCTCAACTCAAATGTAATCAAGTTTAATACATATTAAAAATTTACCTTTTGCTGCACGAGGATAATTATTAACAAACTAAAATGCGATTATTTACAAATTAACATTTATTCCCAGTCGTCGGCCGTCGCTTCTACCTCGCCTTATTGAAATGAGGACTTGCGTGCAAGAGGAGAAGAGTCTTTCTCTTTCTCTTTCTCTTTCTCTTTCTCTTTCCTCCACACACACACACACGCACACACAACTCGAAACATACAACATACACATTATTTTCCATTTGCTTTTGATCATTTCCGCTCGATGATTCTCATGAAGCGCTAACGAAGCTAACGCCGGCGATGTCGGAGCCTCGGCCATTGTGATTGAAAATGTAGAAGGAGTCGTCACTTGTTTGATAAATCTTGTGATTTTGAAGAAAAATTATGAAAAATTATGAAAGGAGAGCGAAGCATAGAGAAGACGGAGAGAAAAAGAAACTGAAGGAGAATAAGAAAAAGGTAGATAGAGAAATAAGCCGGAGGCTGTTCCTTTAATGCCCTCCTTCCCTCGGCAATTAATGGAAAAAGAAGAGACTTGATGCACGTAACTGAATGACGGACATTAAAATGCCAAAAATTGTTGAATGAATTAACTGCCATTTAAACCGACAAATTACAAATTAATCACAGTTGTTGGAAAATATGCAAGACGGCATGCATACTCCAGGTGCACAGGGAATATTCATGGGAGATTAACAGACAGTTTTAATATGAGTTCTAAACGCAACGCATTATTTAGCATGTGCTTTGACATTGGTATTTTGCAATATGGAAAAAGGAACGAAAAAAATATGAAAAAAAGAACGGCAATCAGTGGATGATTATTAATAATTTTGCTCACTTTTAAATTAATTAACGGCAGTTTGTTGGTTTTTTTTTTTATGATGATTACTTTAATTGGGATTTTGTATTCTCATACATTTCATTTAATAATTATTTCTATCCATATTTTAAAACAAATTCTGCTGTGAAATTCTAGGATAGTGATTGTTTCTTTGTAATTTGTTATGTTTGCAACGAATAAATCTTATTGAACAATTATAATTAATTAGACTAGACTAATTTTAAAAACTCAAATTATTTCTTTTTTCTTACCGTTTAAGGTATTAATTATTTAAGTTACACATGTTACCTATTAATTTAATTAAAAAATACGGTGATACATTTCAAGTATTACAGTATAAGAATACAACATCATTTTTAAAAAAACTTCGATACAATGGAACAATTGTTTGAATACAAAATTTTGAAGCATGTCATCGATTAGTTTAGATTGTTTTCAATAATCTTGCGTAATGCTTTTGAATAATTACAGAACTATATTTTTATTTTAAACATGTGGAAATTATTAAAACGTTTTTATATCTGAACGTTACAATGATATAGCTAATGCACTTGGCATATTTTAACTTTTATAATTTATAATAAATTAAATGATGGAACATGTCTTGTTTTGATTTGTTTAGAACAATTAATTAATCACTTCTTATAAGTTTGTTTTTTCAAATTAAAAAAATTTAGATAAAAAAAAGTTGTATGAAATGTTTCAAAAAATATTTTGCGTAACTCATTTCTATGTATTCATGCAGAATAAATTAGTTTATTATATTTTTTATTTATGTATGGTTGTTGTTTGAAATTTAATAGGACTTATTTTACTGTAATCATTAAAAGAATTAATGACGATATAAATTATTATGCATATTATTCTTATTTGGATTAATCAAGTCGTATAATCTATTTATATTATATAAATATATATATAATGTCGGTCTATTAAAAAGAAGATAAATAATTAATTTTTTAGAATGATTACTATACAATTACATCCACATATGGAGAAATAAGAAATTTTTTCGAATATTAATTTATTTACATCTAAGTAAATCGAGAAACGTTATGTAATGTATGCATTTCAATATATTTATTCTAATATTATTAGATATGTAAATATCTTTATCTTTACATAGCAATCACTACATCAATGACAAGAATACTTTAGCAAAACTTTATATTCGTCAGTTATCGTCGGCAGCACTCAATCATTGAGTTTATTTTAGTACTAACGATCGATCGTCTATTTATGAAACTATGTTGGTATACATTCACGCAATTTCAATAGCCGTTACAAGAAAATGTTTATTTTAGTACACATTTAAAGTATTAATTGAAAATTAATTAAAAATTGATGAATTCGTAACAAAAATCCACCTATTGAATCAGATATAATGTTTAAAATTATTTTTTTATACAATATCAATATTATAATTCTTAGTAGTTGATGCCAATAATTGTAATTGCAGCAAACCTTCTGGACTCACGAGTAGCGCAAAATAAAATACGAGAGGATAAGGATGAGTGGAGCCTCAGAAAAATAAGTAAATCTGAGGCCTGTGAGTGCAACAGAATTAGTGTATGTAAATGAATGGATAATTAAGTGAGTTAATGTTTAAATGACAAAATAATTTCAAAAGTGTACAACTGTATACAATATTGAAAAAGCACTAATTGCGTGTAGTTTTGACCGACCAAATTGATTAAAAAAAAAACTTGTTTCAATGGAGCAACTTGAACTCTGTATTTCATCTGTACAACCTTTCTTTAATGGATTGATGCACTTTTTCTAGTGTTGAACCGCCCACTAACTTAAATGTGCAGATTCTCCATACCTCAAATGTACTTCTTGACTAATAATTGTCTTTTACAAATTTTTATTATAGAATTTTTAAATCAGACTTATTTAAGTAACTATGTTTCTTTGTAAATGAAATAAAAGTATTAAATTAAAAAATAAAATTTATGCAGCAATAAGTTTTTTGTCATTCCAACAATAAGTTTATTTAATCCTTTATGAATTAATATTTTCTTGAAAAAATTGTGGTAGCTTTCATTTCCTTTTTTTAATTTGACAAATGCAAAAAAAAAAAAAAATTTATTAATAACGTTAAATTTAAATTCTGAAAATATTTATCATGTATTGTATTTAAGTAAACTATACATTTACTCTTTTTCTATTCATATTTATTATTTTTAGAATATTTTTTAAACACTTTGTGATAATGTATGAATGTACAAAAGGATAATTTTATCTTTTAATATAATTAGATTTATAGCTGACAATATTACCAAGCTTTAATTACGCAATGTCAAACTATTGAGCTTTCTTTATTGAAATATGCAGTGAATTACGAGTAAAAACTTATTTGGATTATAAATGATAAAATCGCTTTAACCGTTAACATTAGATTTGAATTGAATTAAAAAATAACAAGCTATTGATACAACTGCGATACCAAGGAAAAAATGTGTAATCCCATGTACATAATATTATAATTAAACAAAATGGTACACGTAAATTAGCGCGACATTCGTCAAGCACAATATTCAAATTATTAAATGCTTACGAACAGTTTCGCTTCGAGTGGTTTGGCGCTGAAACAGTTTACTTTCTTTGAGAAATCTTAATCGAAAGTAAAACCCGACTGTTTCGCCGAGTGACAGACGAAAAAATAGGGGAAAAAATCGCACGACTCGCGTGCGCATGTGTGGGGAAAAGAAAATGCACACACGATTTTACCACCTGAAAACTCTTTGGCGCAGAGACATTCTGCTGCGTTTGTGTGAGTGAGTATCGCCGCGCCCCCCTCTCGCTCCCTCTCTCTCTCTCTCTCTCTCTTACTCGCTCTCTCCTTCTCGCTCGGATTCGCGACGTAGACCTATAAAAGTCACCGTAACGTTTAAATATCCGCCGTCCCGACATAAACTAAAGACTATATCGCCGTGGCTGCGGCGGAAATATGCAACTCCGCCGCCTTCTTGGCTTTCGTTTCTTCGCTCGCTTTTCACGCGGCTCTGTGTGTGTATTTTTGTGAACGCGAAGTGAGGAGAGCCTTTTCGCCTTTTCGCCTTTTCGCCTTTTCGCCTTTTCGCCTTTTCTCGTTTTCGCGCTTCTACAACTCCGCTTCTAAATAAAAAGACAAATAAATTGATTGAATAAATAAATGGTTTAATCGGCGGGGCGATAAGTGCCTCCTCCTCCGTCTCTCCTCCCCCCCCTCCATCCCTCCTCCTCCTCCTCCTCCTCCTCGTATTTACTATTAGATAGCTTTAAAACTGGAGCATAAGGCTGGCGTCGCGCGGCTCGTATTTATATAATTTTTAGCACTATAAATTGATAGATACTAGACGTGTAAATGACATCCGCATAAAACTTGTACGAGATTTTTCAGGTCATCATAATACATGCGATCGGCGATGTCTTCATAACTAATATTTTCCTTCGCAGTGTTATTATCATTATTATCATTATCATTGCCGCGGATATTATTGCAAATTGTTTGCATATTAAGTATTTTAATGCGCCGGTGTGCGTAAATTGTATTTTAGTAACTCGGACACTTAAGCGAAATATAAATGCTCGGCATTAAAAATTCTCCGCCCGTGCAGAAATATTACATTTTAAAGCTAAATTAATCTCTAACCACGTGTAATAACAAATTTTATGTATAATGGCTTTATATGGTAGGAAAAGTTGTTTTTTATTCATCACGAACATTTTCTATATCGACGCACATTGACGATATTATAGTTCTATCGTACTCTTCAATTATTTCTTTTATACACCCCTCAAAGTAAGAGTACGCGCACGCAGCTGAATTGCTCAAAGTCTATACTCTATGTATGATTCCTACCCTGAACATATATACTAATAATTTATAGGCATTAAATATTTAAACAAAACCGTTTCACTTTTTTTTATAATCATAAAATAAGTTTAATGCATTTTTTCCTAAGCTGAAAAAATAAACAGCCATGAATTGTTTAATTGAAAAAAATTTAAAAAGACGGAAAATTCAATGGAATAAATATCATAATAGAGTAGAGTGATTGAATTATTCATTTGGACTTTATATGCAGTAAAATCCTATCTTATAGAATAAACCAAGTTATTTCGACTTTACAGGAAACTATAGAGGAATAATAAATAATTTTTTTTATATTCTTAATAATGAACTCCTACTATCGAACAATATGCATTTTGTGCAATTTTAAAAATAGCTTTTCTTAATATATGATTGAGGCATTACAAATTTTTTTTTACCTTATTATTAATATTTAATATATAATATGCAAGCCTTATTGATTTTGAAAATTATTACGTTGAACAGTTTAATATGATTGCAACAAGATTAGAAATATTTTATAACTCAGTCTACATTTGAATTATAAAAAATTACACTTTAACTTTTGCACATACTTATGAATGATCAAAGTAAGTCATGTGAAAAAATAATCGCCTTACAAATTTTAAATTTGCGTATTTACTTATGATTCAACATGCAAATTAGTTTAATCATTTATTGTTTTTCGCATCAGACAGTTTTAATATTAATTTATATAAAAAAAAAAAAAAAAAAAAAACACCAGTTTATTAACTTTGTTCCTCTTTATATATACTGTTTAAAAATTTTATATTTATTTTATGGAAGACGAGTCGTTTTATCGAATGATATACAAATTTTATACTAGATTAAATCAGAGTATATAGTGTTTCACATTTAAAAAGTTACCTTTTAAATTTTATTCAAATACATAATTGTACGAATTATGTACAATATATAATGTTAAAACTGACTTAATCTTAAAGTTTAAATTTTAAGCTAATTAAAACTTATTTATTATTTGAGTAGACTGACTGTATTAATAATTTTGTCTTAATGTACAATATTAATTATGTGTAAAGTGCTATATGTTCTCATAAAGCTGATTTTCAAGTAAAATATCGTATGACTGCTATACAGAATTAATTACAATACAGATACAGCAAATAAAAGTTTATCAAATTGACACATATAAGTAAAAAAAAAAAATATAATAAAAGACAAAATAAATTTTTAAACTTAAACTATTATTATTAAATATGATTGAAATATATATTATTTTATAGTGAGATAAATATTATTTTAATTTACATATTTAATTCATAGTATTTATAATTAGCGTCATATTATTGTTAATATACATGTATAACATATTTACACTAATTAAATGAGTAGAAATATTTGAAAAAAGTTAAGAATAATTCATTATTTTATAATTCATTATTAGTTTTTTTACTATTACTGTTTTTTTTTAATTTTATTACAATGCATAATATTTTACTTTTAGTTCTTGATTTATTATTATTTAAAAAAACTTATTAATGTTGATTATTAATAAATATTCATATAATTTGAATAGTTGTCATTATTATGTACTTAAATTGTAAATTAAGAATTCAAATAAAAAACCATTTTTTTAATTTGACGCAATGCTCAATAGTATCGTTTATTTACTGAATAGTTGATAAAAGAAGCAAGTAATATTATGGATGATATTTACTGCAAATAACCAAAAATCATATAATTAGAAGAAAATGAGGAAATTGAATATATTATGCGTACAAATAAATGAATAAAAGTGAATAAATTTATGAGAATAATACAAGTAAGAATAAATATATAAATGAAAATGAAATTAAGAGATCCCAGAGAAGTTGCTATCCAACATTGGAATATCTGTAATTACATTCGGCCTAAACCAATCAGAGATTACTATACTTTGATAAAAATGTATTAAATTGAAACTGCTTTTAAACTTTAACAGGTCTACATTTATCCCATAGATACATTTCTATAGAGGATTGGAGTCCGCTCCCTGATACTTGAATTATGCACCAAAACAACATCTATGTTTATTCTTTACAATACGAGTTATTTTATAAATCACTACAATAAGTATATTTATTGTTAATCTTTTAACACTATTTTTAATCTAAGTTTTTATTCTTACTTAAAGAGAATTAAGTAATACAGTGAGTCATGTTACTATCTCAATAAATAAAAGATATTCCATATTCTTTAAAATTCGTATAAACGCAATGTTACAATTTATGTTAATAAAATTTTTATCCGCATTGATAAATAAACTGAATTCTTGCGAAAAACGTACTTCTGAACGCAAATTAAATGGTTTGTATAGAATTTTCTTACTTTAGGAATTAAACGCTACTGCTGTTTGCAATGACAAATTTAGTATTACATCAAGTCTAATAACAGTTTTTAAGTACTTCTATGGCTTCCAATCCAACAAAACACCAAAATTTTCTCCTTCCAATAATAACCTAACTCACATTTACAATAACTATATTTCACAAGAAGATTAAATTCGAACTTCCCTTATGATTCCGTCCAAACTGTCAATGTCTATACCTACAGTTTTCAAAATCATTCCAAGGAAACGGAATAATGGCTCAGGTATTACATCTCCTATAAAAGTGAAAGGACAAAAATTATCTAATTATTAGCCAAAGGCGACAATTTAACAAACAACAGCAGTGCAAGTTCTATTCAGCTCGAAAACTCCTAGTCACACGTGATAATTTTTTCCATCCTTCAGGGTCCCCGTAGTACAGATGTCCCGACAAAACACACTTTCTGCGGTCTCCAAAAGTCTATACAAACACCAGGACACCACCGAGTCCACACACACGTCTCCTTTCGAATCCTTTAACCCCCTTTTCGGCTCTTCTTTTGGAGACTTTCTCCTCCAGGGTAAACTCCGCGGCTCGGCCATGCGATAATGTCTTTATACTCCCGAGTCCTGGACTGTTCGCGGTCTGCACGCTTCCTGCGTCCTGGTATTGGCCGGCTCCGTTGCTTTCTTTCAAGGACTATCATCATACCATTATATTCATCTCCTTTTAACCTGTCTATGTGCCTTTTTATGGTACAATTTATGTTTTTCTGTCAGTGGATGTGGATGTGTGTGTGTGTGTGTGTGTGCGCGCGCGCCATCGACGAATTTTTACTTATTCTCGACATTACCGCCGTTTCCTGTCCAACTGCTGAGCAACAATGCAGAGTCTTTCGTGTATTCGTTGCAACTTTTATTATCCCCTGCGCACGCTTAAACCTTCAAAAATAAAGCTGTTACTCGCAAAACGTGTAATTTCGAATTATGAAAAGGGCACGGCAGAATTTAAATATTTAATCTAAAAGTTACATTAAACATACGTACAATGTTTTATGGGTCTGAGGTGCGATGTACGTAACATAGAATTTTATAAGGCAATTGTTAAATAAAAAAAATTAAATCTTATTTAAATGGAATCTGGATCTGAAAGGCTGGCTGAGCTGAAATTAAATGGATTGATACGATCTGAGTTTTATTGCTCACGGACGCCAATGAGATTCACACAGGGTACAAAGCATTTCTATAAGAGATTATATATATATATAGTTCTGCACGAAATTCACACGCAAAAGACCTACAGAAGAATACCAAATAATAATAATTAAAATTGATAAATAAATTATTTTCTAACAATAAAATTATAAATTAGTATTATAAATAAATATTTAAATCAATATACAAATATAAGACGATTTCGTTTAACCTAAGAATATCTCATATACGGCTTTTTAAACGTAGAATTTTTTTAAAGAAATAATAAAGAAATATCTAATAAAAGATATATCTAATAATGGATACAAATAAGTAATAATGAATATTACACAACATTAAATTTTAATTAAATTGGGTAATGAAATTATATTTAAATTAAGGACACTATTTTAACTTAATTATGAATAATAATATATTGTAGAGTACAATGAATTATTAAGTATTATTATAATAAAAACCATTTTAAATAATCCTGACGTACATTTTCAATGGAAATATTATATCACATAATATTATTTAATTCATTGTGATATATAATTTTGAAATAATCTTCAAATTACAAAATGGTACCGCAATCTGAAAACTTTATACGGAAAAGGAAATGAAAAAAAGTTTGAAGGTGAATGCTAATATACATGGATAACCTGAAATTAAGTTTTCAAGATAAGGTGGAAAAGCAGCCCAAAACACAAGACCAGAACGAATGCAAATAACGAAATTTTGTTATTCAACAAAAAAGCTTCTACTAAAAGAAACATCAGCGAACACCTGAAAAAATAGGATGTTGAACCTGTGAATTTTGAAAATGTAAAAGTGGAGGGATACCAAGAAACATTGATATTGAAAACACAACAACTAACCATGAATAAAATAAATCATTGCGAAATTGAGATCGCAAACTCGCACTGGTACAAGGATTAAAGATGGAGAATGAATAAACCGAACAGACTAAAATTTAAAAGAATTTTCTTTTATTTTAATTCACTACAATAGTGAATAGTAATAAGAGGGGATCTATCTAGCTTGATACAGTTAATTTCTATATAAATAATAATATTAATTAAAAAGTAACTTGTAAAATTATTTGCACCGACATTTTCACAACTGCATTTGAATACCAATGTCTCAAAAATCTAATACAAAATAATATGAATATTGTGTTTCAATAGAAAAAAAGGTATACAAGCTTTAAGTCATTTCATGGTATAAACATTTATATTCCGTATTTTACTAATGAAATTATTAAAATAATTATTTATATTAAATTAGCTAATTTAGTAGTAATAATAATTATAAAAAATGATATGATACATGATTTTAAATTACTTCCCGTATATTACTATGTAATTAATAGTATGAAACTGTCAATTAAAATTCTATATAATATTAAAGTAATATAAATAATTCATATTGTAATTTATGACAATAATTTTTTAGATATTTGGTTATTCTATAAAAATACAAAAACAAAATCATTGTTATTTAATGATTAAAATTTATATTTATTGTACTTTTTATAATATAACTGAATTAAAAATTATATTTTTTTATGAAAACAATAATTATGAATCCAAATATGTCTCAATAAATAAAACTTAATACAATTATTTGAAATATTAGAAATTTCAAGTTTTTGATATTAAAAACAATTATAAAAACTTATAAATGTACAAGATTAATACTTTCTAATCATATTAATTAAAAAAAAGCCATGAATTTATATTCAAAATGAAACTGAAAGCCTAATTAATTTGCATTCTATGATTGAAAAAAGGACATATTTACCAGTTAAATTAAATAATATTTTATGTTTATTCATGTAAAAAAAATGTAAGAAAATAAAAAAATATTACAATGTAATTAAATAAAATATAGATGATGATTATTTAATATGTATCAATACTCTATTATAATCCTTGTGCTTCTAATTTTTAATAATGTTTTCTAGAAAGTATCAAAAGTAATAAACATTTGTATTGTGATAAATAAAATTATTTATTATTTTAAGAAATTTTGAAATAAAAATCTAAAAATAATTATAATATTGTTAGTGTGTTATAATGGAATTAAAAAATAAATACTTAATAGCATGTTAAAACTATCGATTGATGAATTATATTTATACAAATGTACATCGAAATTTGGAAAAGAAATGCTAGAGTAAAATTATTTCCTAAATAGTTATTTAAAATAATAATATAAAAAAAATATAAAATTTTAATTTTTACTATTTTTATTCAATTATAAAAAAATAAAAATTTTATATAGAATAATTTACTCATGTGATTACACACATATATATGGTATTCAAAATATCTAGAAAGCTGATTTTGGTGTGTATATTATTTTCATTATGTGAAACATTTATAAAAATGTAAAAATTTAATAATTACGTATAAACAAGAAATTCGTTAATGAAAATAATGTAAAATTGTAGGTTGCTTCAGTTTTCTTACATGAATTAAAAAATGTCAATTTATGAAAATCATGGAGAAACTTGCGATACGAAAAATTTATTTCTTTTTAATCAATATTAATAATAATAAATTATTGAAGCGTAGAATTAGAATTAACAAATTAAGATAAAAAAAACGTAGGAATAAAAATTTTACAGATACTGTTTATATTCTATAAAAGGCTCTTTTACCAAAGTAAATTTACTTACAAATCTTTATCCTTATAATTATATGAATAATTCAAATAAAAGTAAGTAAATAAATGAAAATAAAATTAAAATTAATTTATAGTTTAATAAGTTTTTATAAATTTTTTTTGAAAGAAATAATTATTCGTTTTTTGTAGTATGAAACTTATAAAATCAAATATAAATAAATATTATTATTAAATATAATAGGATTTGGTTTGATAAATAAAATTTTTTAAAAACATTATATAATTAAAATAGTGACATTTATAAATTAAAGATTAAAGGTTTAATAAATGAAATATATAAAATTTAATGAATGAACAATACTTTATTTTACGTCAATAGGAAATAAATATATTCAAAAATTGTTTCTAATTAAAACTTACACTAAATTATGATTTGATGCTCTTTAAGAGTAAATGAATAAAGTCGTCGTTATCTACTGAAACTAAATGCACACCTTAATTTTATAATAACCAAATCGATGTTTATTTTTCTAGCTTCTAGTATTTCCTCAATCGACAATTAACAATATAAATACATTTTCATATATTTTTCATCACGAGAATGAATAATACTACGTACAATATATAATAAATTATTATTATAAAAGTAGAAATATTAGAGCATTGAGTATGTTAATTCTTGAATATCAATTGATTTTTTTGTTACATTATCGATGTAGATATTATTTTAATCACTTATTAAATTTATTTACAATAATAATTTTAAATAATTAAGATCAAACTTAAAATGTTCGAGTAAACACAATTATAAACTATATCTAGATCACGTCTTGTCTATTACGTATTTAAAATTTTTTAAACAATTTTAAATAATTTTAATAAATAATTTGATTCTATAACATTGAATTTATCATCTTTTAATAAAGAATATTAAAAGTCGAAAAAATTGATTGATATTCAGGTAAATACTTGAAGCAATAAGCGGTACAAAAAGTTTTCATCGACACGATAACTTACAATGCAAAAAAGTAATAGGATAAACATTTAAAATAACTTATAATTTTGACAACACTTTCGTAGACTTTTAAACTAGTTAATATTGCTTAATATATGTTCTGTAGTATCACTTAAATTGATAAAGCAATGAATTGTTATCGAAATTATACTTCTCTTAAACAACTAAAATTCACACAAAATATACAAAATTAAAAACTAAAAAGAAAAGTTTTAAATCCAGGAAAAAATAAAATATAATATTTTACAATGTTTTAATAGCAATAATGTGAAGTGAATTTTTGTCTACTTAGCTAATTACAAGAAAAATTATATATCTTTATAAGTATAAGCTATTATAAAGATAAATAAATTTATTTACTTATCAGAAGTAAAATTATAAATATTTACATAAGTGAATTATTTAAATGTTTATTTATATCTTTTAAAGTAAACTTCAACATAAATTTATAATAATAGAATCTGACAAAATTTTTGTTGAATACAATTAATAGATAGTTTGATATTTAAAAAAAAAAACCATTTAATTAATATTTTATTGAAGATTATTTGTATTAGATTTGTATGTGAATCCTTACGAATGTCCGAATGAACATATACCTTAGTATGCACACACATACATACACACGCATAAACGCATATATATATATATATTAGATTCTATTTTTTATGAAAAAAAATGGTTTACATAAAATAACTAATACAAAAACACGACCGCTTAAGTGTACAGCAGCTCAAATAAACAACTCAAATAATTAAATGTTAATAATAGAGAAGTACGGATTTTATAAGGAACACTAATACGGCCAACGCATAAATTAATAAAGTAATTATCAATAACGTAGATACAAATTGAATGTAATTTATATCGAAATAGGATTATTACAAAAATGTGTAATTTTAATTTATTAAAAAGGTATATTCGAATTTATATATTTAATCTAAAGGTTAATTTTAAATATGTACAATGCTTTATTTCCTTATAGCTAAAGTGCGAGGTATTCCGAACTTTGAATTTGATAAATGAAATTTAAGACATTTATTAAATAAAAAATCAAAATCCTTATATGTTTAAACGAAATCCGAATAAAAAGAGGCGACATGCAATCCAGCTATTGCGGAATCAATACAATCGATACAGTCTAAATTTCGTATTTTGCAGAGAATTAAAAAAAACATTGGCATAAGACGAAAAATCTTTATAAAGGAGAAAATTTCTTTGCAGACGTACCCAAAGATGCGGCAGGTGGCCGATAAAATTATTAAATTTAAGAACAAAAGATATACATGATTTACATATGATTTATAACAAAAAATATGACATATTTTTGTGATTTAAAAATCAGCATTGAATACCTCGGACTACATCAAAAGCATAAAATAAAAATGTACGTTAAGTTAATTTAAGTAAAGGCCGTATTGAAAATAATTTATGTAAAATAGAATTTTGTTAAAATAAGATAAGGTAAAGAAGCAGTAAATAACAGTAAATATTATTAAAAGTAAACTGTAAGTTCTATTAAAGGTATATAATCTGGAAAGGATACGCAGTGATGAGATCTGAACAATAAAATTAGAATTAAGGAAGGATGGAGGTCAGATTTTATAAGACCCCGAGTAACGTGACTCAATTGCATGTGATAATAATATTGTACAGCACTGTATAATATCAAGGATCATTGTAATAAAGTCTAATTAAAATAATCATGATGTATATTTTGAAATGTAAACTTTCTTTATAACAAATAATATTGTTTAATTAATGGTGAAATATAATATCGAAGAGTTCCTAAAATAACAATAGCGGTGTATTTCTTTTCGGCGAGCATCGGTTCTTTTCCCCAACACTTTTCTCCGCCCCCTCCCCGTTTGTACAAACATTCCGCTTCTGGCACTTTCTTCAAAGAAGTGAGGAATGCAACTCTCTCGGCTTCTCCTCGACTGCCGCGTGAGTGTCCGAGACATCACATTCGAGGAACAAATTACAAGCACAAGCGCCCGAGTTCTGCTACCGGAAAGAGCTTTCATAACACTTTATTGCAGAGTGTTGGGTGTCGGTGGTCCTGTCTTCGTGTTGTCGCGATCTCCTAATTGTGTGCGTGTGCGTGTGCGTGTGCGTGCGCACTCCCGTGTCCTTGTGTGTAGGTGGGTGGTTGGCTGAATGTAGACCGCGTGTGTTTATCGCGCGTGTGGACACATACGCCTTTTTACACATGTACATACATGTATGTGTGTGTGTGTGTGCGTGCGTGTGCGTGTGCGTGTACGCATGTATGCAACAATGAAGAGTGGGAGGCTTCAGTTGGGGTTAACAAAAGAAGGAACAAACTCAAACACGAAGCATTGAACATCGAATGCAATTATTGTTTCTTCTTCTTCATTCTCTCGCGAGAATACAGAATGTAACTTTCTACTTTTTATATTCGCATGTTCGCCTTTTGTACGATGTCTTCTTTGCACACCGAAAAGAGTCGCAAAAATGTTGGCGCATGCACGAGTAAACATGTTGCGCGTTCTCAAACACGCACACGCGCTCCCACCTCTGCACATATATACATATGTACATATATATATATATATATATATTTAAATATTCATACATGTTCATATCCATGTATATGTATATGTATATGTATATGTATATATATGTATATATGTATCCATCTGTACGTATGCGTGTGTTTTTATGTGTGCGATTGCATATACGCGTGTGCGTGCCGTCATCGACGTAGCTAGTCCCAGTTATTTACTAAAATTCATTTAAATTTTTTTCGTTTTTCGTTTTTTATTTATTTGACCATTAAAGCGTAATTAAGAAAGAGAGGCTGTTTTTTTCTTTAACGAGCTCTCGTCGCGTTCGTGCAACCCCCATGCACATCTTTGGATTAGTCCGTGTCGTCGGTCTTCTCTATCTTGAAGCGGTGGCTCATGCTCGTTTCTGAAACCAAAAAGTGGAATGATCGTTCGATTTTGTGTATTGAAGAGGTCGATCGTCTTATAAATACGCGAAATAGATCCCGTGAAGATTGCTACCGTATTTTGTTTGTTAATTATTTGGTTGGAAAAATGTGGATACAATCTTTGGATTATATTAAACCCGGATATTCGATTGTGATTTAGTGATAAAGACTCTTGTTTATTTAATTATTATTCATGTTTCAATCCTATTCCGAATAATTATATTGCCAAATCCGTCAACATTACGTTTATTGATCATACTCAGAGGCTTTATGGAAAATTAAAACGAAAATGCACTTTATTCGATCGAGTAAACAAAATTTGGCATTCTAAGAAAGAACATAAACGAAATTAATATTTTTTAACTAAAAATGGTTTAATATTCCAAAAATACAAATTAAAAAAAGTATAAAATAAACACTCGCATTTAAGTTTCAAATGGTAACTGGCATTAGAGAGCGAGATAACTATTGACTCGAATCAAAATAATTATTGTGAACAAAATATGCTTACACCCATTGAGATTCTACCCTTAAGAATAAAAAAAATATTTAATTTGTTTTTATTAATGCCAAAGAAGAAAGTGTCAAGAATTTGTGTCCCGCATTTGATTAATATCTGACGGATATATTTTTTTACAAAATAATGAAACTCATGTGTCAGCATTTTCTTGAATGGAATATACTTCTTAAGATAGACTTCAAGATTAATTGTGTACTTATCAATCATTGATAATCATTTAATGTAAAAAATATGCTTTTATATAAATAATCAATACAGTTTGTCCTTAATATTGTATGCATTTGTTAAACATTGATAAGTTACACAATCGGTAATGGGTTCTATGAAAAAAATTATGCCATTCACGAATCTCATTGTTTTGCTAAAAATTTATATCTGAATGTTTCAAAAATGCATAAAATACATAATAATATTATTTTCAATGTAATATTCAGTTTCATGTACTGCTAATCTGCGGTGTATATGATGCATAAAAAAATAAAAATCTGGAAATATTTTTAGATTCTTTTTTAACTCAATGTATGTAAAAGTTTATTTTAAGTTAATCCTCAATTGTACAATTTTATTTTTAATTTTCGATTTCAATGAAGAAAAAAAAAGAAGTTGCAAATATTTATCATTGTAAATTATTTTATATTCTACTACAGTATATGATGTTTTAATATTGTCCGTCATTTAGTTGTATTTATTGTTCTATCTTAATGTATTAGAGAAAAATTACGTAAAATAAATGAAGTTAATTACAAAAAGTAAATTATGTATGTTATATTTTCTCCAATAAATCCAAACCAGAGTTCTAAAAAATAAATTATTTGTACATCATTCCACTTAAGTAGTTTATAATTTCAGATAGAATGAATCAGCAATTTATTTTCATTTATTTTAAAACAAAGCTAAATTTGAAAGTTAATTTATCTTAATATAATTCAAATAAAATTATGTTCCTATTAAAATATTTTTCGTTAAAAATATACTTTAAAGTAATAATATTGAATGACTTGAAATGTGCTAAATATTAAAAAAAATAAAAATGCATTAAGTGCACTGAGCATTAAAAAGAAAACCTTTTTATATGAATCTTTATGTGTTTTTTAAATAAAGGAATATAAATGAGTAATAGAATTTAGATCAACATGATTCTAGTGCTCTGTACATGCATTTAAGTTTCCAGCATTCAAATATTCAAATATTCAAAATTGCCAATTCATTATATTGTAATTAATTAATCAATACACAGCGTGTACAAGCTTTAAATTTTATTACTTTATTAAGCATTAATTGTTTGAGTTTCTATTTTATAATATTTATATTAAGCAGTGACTTTATTTATGGCAAATACAAATATCTAATTTGATGAGTTAAATTTTTACCCACCTACCTTGTTAAATAATTACCACTATTTGAATTATTTTTAATTTTTCAATCTCGAAAAATTAATACACATGTCTTAATAACTATTTTGTTCAAGCATAGTTGGCCGCGCCTCGTATAAAAAAAAAAGAAAAAAAAGAAAAAAAAGAAAAAAAAAATTAAAGGAAAAATGAAAATAAGACGCCATAAAACAACGAATAAGACAGAACAATAAAACGCAAGTTTATATAGTGAGGAACTGTACTTTTCTGAACGGATATTACTCGCGTTCGCGAGCAATTTCTCATGCGCAAAGTTTAGAAATACGCGGGAGCAAGAAACAGGGAAGAAGAAGAAAAAGAGTGCGAGAGGTAGGAAAGGAAGAGAGTGACAAGGGAAGAGGGAAGGGAGCGAAAGAGAGAAGAGAGAAGGAAACGTGCAACGTAAGACAGACGGGAAATGAGTGCAGTGAAAGCTCGAAAGAGATCGACGTTAGATGAGAAACGTGTGAGAGGAAAAAGAGAAAGGGAGGCGCGGGGGGGGAGGATAAAAAAGGGAGGAGATAAAGAAAAAGGAGGAACAGAGGGAGAAGGGAAGGAGAGCGAGAGAGAGAGAGAGAGAGAGAGCGAAACCCCTCCGCTGCATTGCACTCACTCGCTTTCGCCAAAGCTATGTTACCAACTCGCGAACTGGCGAACTAGCCAACAGTAAAATCCATTTTATGTCTCCCTCGTAAAGTCAGTCAAATGAAACCCGGACTTAGTTTTCATACGTGCACCTAACCAGAGTCGTTCGCCGGCTGAGGGAGGGAGCGAGAGAGAGCGAGAGCGGGGGGGGGGAGAGAGAAAGAGTGTATATAACACTGCATAGCACTGCATCGAAGCTCTTGGACTGATTTTCTTGGTTTCGCCGTCGAAACCCGTTCGAGATTTCGGTCCCTCACTCGCTCTCATTCTCTGCGAGAGTCAACCGCATCCGCCCCCGCATTTGTCGATAAACAAGTCGTAGGATTAAAGAGCTGCTACCCATGGGTATGACGCAATGTTTTTAGGATTACTAAAAATGTCGTATACATGTGTGTATGTATTTAGCCGTTTTATGGCGTTATGCGCCTTCGCGAAAGAAGAAAGCCATTGTCCATTGTTTTTTTCGGTATGACAGTTCCAAATTTGCATCTATTTTTATTTTTAAAATTTAAGCATTTGCGCCTGGAGGAGGAGGTGGAGGAAGCGGAGAAAAGGCAACATAACTCGGACACCGACGAAAACATATTTTTTAATTAAATGTTTAATACACATAATATGCGACGTTATTGCTCGAAAGTTATTGATCGAAATGACACTCAATGCAGTACTTGCAAAATGTAACGAGGATAACAATGAAAATACAGACGTTTCGTAATACATTTTTTCGTTTGTGGAAATATTATAGTAATAAAAATAAATTATGTTGCCTGCAAAATTATTCTTATATTTTAAAATTGATATATAGCATGTAAATAATTTTACTGCTAAGGAACGAGGTTAATTCTTATTTATTTTTAAAGCTGCAAACTTATTTTTATAAAAAACTGTTTTATCTGTCGTAATTTAATTTTAGTTTTAAGTGCACATTTTTATTGCAACTAAACGTAAATCACCCTTTAATAACCTTTTTTAGTTGATATTTATTTTTCGAACATACATCATAACATAAAATATTACGGTTATTTTGAGTTTTATACAACCGCCTTAACGCGAACAATTTTTTCGTTAAGATGAAATTGATATGAGTTTCACATCAAGTGCAACATAAACATTTCAAACTCTTTTAGTTATGAGAAATAAGCTATAGAATAATAATACTTGAATGAACTCTGAAGCACGCAAAGATTTACTAGTCTGATAAATCTCCAATTTCAACGAAACGACATAGGGATATATTTCTTACTTTCGACCTCATTCTGGTTAACAAAGACCGCGTTCTTACTAACTTCCAATATTCTTTGCAAACTAATAGATATAACATCGGAATTAGCAACATTGGGCTACTGGCTTTTTGCAGGAAGCATTCAGCAAAGATACATTCTGAAGTCGATCGATAGTCAAGTTCGGAAACAAAAATCAGATGCTAAATTGGTTTCGTATTCTGAAATGCTGCGCGAAAACACCCAGGAACATTATCGCATGTTCAAATCAGGTTAAAAGTTAAATTGATAATGAATTCTCAGTGTACTCGAGACTTATTGGATTAGTCAGATCAGTAGTAACGCAAGCTGAATTGCTGAAAGTTGCCGCAACAGCTGCGCGACTCTGAACTCGACACAGGAGCCTTAAAACGAATATCAAAGCGAGAAACCCATCAAAAGAGTTTCTGCAGCGATCAGCCGAGAGAAGAAATACAATGAAAAAAAAGGCGAGTAGCTCGGTCCAAATGGATAAGACGTCAGTCGGAAGAGTCGTTCCACCACCACCACCACCACCACCCTTATTCTCAAATAAGGGATTTCAAAAGGCAGCAGAGTGACGTTATCTCGACGAGATATTAAAGTCCACTTTACAGCGTATTCGTGCAGCAGGTAATGGCGGAGAAAGAGTTGCGGGGTCATTCGGTGCTGCGACCTCCTCTCAAATACTAATCTTTTAATGGGCCAAGCAACCGGCAAGCATAAAAGCTCTCTTCTTTAACTGTAGCGCATTATATGGGCGTCGTCACCCGCCCATAACCCTTACCTTCAACGACCACATCAAAGTGTTACATGTATTTAAGGTGACAAGGCTACAATGCTCCTTCTATTTTTTTAAGAACTCGAGAAAAGAGACGTAGGCTCTGCTGTGTCCATGTGAGGAAATGCTTCTGATAGGGTAACTCGTGCACCCAGTAATTGAAATTAAACTGACGCAGTACGATAATACACGGCTTTCTTTCTGTCTTTCTGCGTTTGATTAGTTGGAGATGTTCTCACGAGTAATGTTGAGGTTGTGGTTCCTTCCTTCATCATTATATCCGCTCAAAAGCGTTTCAAGCTCGAGGGTAGATAAAACTCAAAATTCAGAGTTTTTGTATCTCTGATGAGTTGGTGATGGCTGCTTCTCAATTCCCCATGAGTGACTTTATCGAGAAGTTGACCGGTAGTCCCAGTGATAAAGATCTCAGGCTCCAGTTTGAAAACGCTCAGCAGAGGCTGAGATACCTCGCCGATTATGTTTTCAATTTATTTAAAGAAGTGCTCTTTTATTTATGTTTTCATTTGAATCAAATTGAGTAACCTGAGTAGCATGAGCTTATAACTATGAACCACTTGTTTTAGTATTTTTCAACGAGAAGATGTTACGCTCTTTTCAAGGAATCATTCCAACTTGGCAAGTTCCTCGCTATATCCACTGCTACTTTCTTTGACGGTTCTTCGCAATATTGGATCTTGTTTAGACTTAATAAATTAACGTTATAAATAACTAGAGTTTTAAAATTAGCCTTAAACTCTGGTCATTTTAGATTATCACCTGAGATATTCAGAATTAAGTAACCTCTCAAAATGATCTTGCACTACGAACCTTATACTTGAGGAAAATGTTATTCCATTTTACATTTATATTAATTATTCTGGGAAGGAGAAAGGAATAGGTTATACTAAATCAATTGAGGTACAAATAAAACAAATAATTCGACGTATTTAAATTAATTATTTATTTATGGCACAATATAAAACAACTTCCTTCTAAATGAAGGAGGAAAAAGTCTTAGAATCTAAATATCATTCTCTGAATTGAATCAAATTTTATTCACTATTTCGAGATAATTTAATTACAGTAATTGATTTCAAAATGTGTGTCACCTGTAGTAGGCATCACGTTTATGGCACATGTGCCTAATAAACGAGAGCTTTCGCAGATGAGTAGATTGCTCGCTCCTCGTACTCCTCGGTGGTTAAAATCTGTAATGATTTCATACCTAGTCTCACCAATACACCCGCAAGAATTCCTTTTCCTTCGTGGAAGATGATTTTGCAAGCGGAGAAGTTCCATTGCCTTTACATAAATAAATTAGCTCGACATCAACGACCTTGACTAACCGCGAGGACGCACGAGGATATTCTACACCCACAATCTCACCAGGTAGTAATACTCGTGTGCCGACAGCAGGAAATTCCGACACTGAATAATGTCTCCTCAAAAAAACCTGATGTACCCAATCCTTTGAAAAATATATGTGTAAGTGCATATGAGAAAAAATTAGTAATACCCCAGTTAACTTTGTATATATTTTAGGATTGACTCGTTGTATCTCGGCGAAGCACTACGACCGCAAGCTAACTAACGACTAATATGTTTCTGCGTAGACAAAATGTCGAACATTTTATATTCATTTTATATTCTTAGACTAGGGTTGTTCGTCTATTTCGTACAATAGTTTATTGTTCGAGGATCATGTTCTTGTATTGTTTATGAACGAATATACATTTTGTACATTTTAAACACATCTCAGGTTAATGAGCCATGGAAATGTCCGAAACATTCGAGTATAAAGTTACACAAAATTTTTACTTAAATTGTTCGAGTGAAATTTACAATGTATTTATAAGATGTGTATAATATTATATAAAATTATTTATTTTAATTAATGAGACATGTAAAACGTATGCAAGTTATTGCTTATTGTTAATTTGGAGCTTTTAAATTTTTCTTACCTCAATAAATTATTATTAAAAATATATTTTTTTTAAAAAACTAAATTTAATTATTCAATGAAATTTTAACAAATATTTATTATTTCACTGAAAGTAATTCATAATAATTAGAAGCCATTATTGTAAAAATATAAAAAGTAAATTAATTTTTCCGAATTTTTAATTTTTATAGTTGTAATAAGCGCCAGTCAAAACAATCCTGTGGAATATTGGTGTAGTTTCTTCATAAATTATACGATATTGATGAAGTAAATTAAAATTTTTATTTTTACAGTTTATAATGTCAATTGAACGTTTACGACTTTAAATAGAAACAATATTTATATTGTTCATTGTTCGAAAGCCAAATACACTAGCTCTATACAAGAAAATAACATTAGATTTTTATAATGCAATTAGTTACTTGTATCATTAATATTTCAAGTAACTAATAAATTTATTATTTGATTTTAATCTTATTCTAACAACCTTTAGCCATTGACATATTAATATTACACGATAATGTTGCATTATTGAGTTATGTAGAACTAGTGTTTTGATGTTTTGTATAAATCAAATTATTTTTTTTTTATTAGAGCTATTTATTTAGTATGATTTATATCATATATCCTGACGAAGGTCATATTCCCTTAAATATAAGAGGTTAGATTTAATTTTATATATATTTGAACTAAAAATATTGTATGTAGTAAAAGTAATGCTTAAAAGGCATGAGCTTGTTCCTCGTAAACTTCTTTTTCATGACTTTTATGACAGTAGGAACATTGAAAAAAAAAGTATATAATAAAATTTCTAATTTTAATCTTATATCGGATACATCGCAATTTACTAAAATATATGAGCTAATATTTTTCCTAGTCTTAAATATAGCATTTTCTTCTTTGAAAGCAATGAAACACAAAAATATGAATGCATAATTTTCTGCACATTATTAAGGTTGTTTTTCCCTTTACCATCCCAGCGAACTCTTTCCATTTCTTAATAAATAATTGTAGTATTTTTTAAAGCTCAACAGACACAAGCTCATACATCTGTTTCGTGGGCAAGATTAATTCTTCATTTTCTTTACAAAACCACAAGATTAATACGAGAAGTAATTTGAGGACATTACGCTTAAGAGCGTACGAAATTCAATTTCTACAATAAAACCATTAATAATTGCTGGATGATGGGGTGGGGTGGGATGGAACAAGGGGGAGGGGGTAGAAAGGGCAAAAAACACGGGCATTAGCATGCTATCCATCATCATCATCATCAAAGCACAAATGAAAAAGTGAAATATATTCGATTCTCTCTCGTTCTCTGGTGCAAGTTCGTTTGTGCCTTTACAAAACGTGCATCAGTCAAACACTCGCTCTCATCATCATCTCCGCGATAACTCATTAATCCCCGGCCCGGATGGCAGCTCCTGCGATGGTAAATCAGCGCGGCCCATCCAATAAATTGACGAAAAGAACTTACGTAGCGATTGTGCTACAGTGAAGAGGGACAAATGCGGGGTGGAATGAAGAAGAAAAAAGAAGAAGAAGAAGAAGAAGAAGAAGAAGAAAAGAAAAGAAAAAAAAAGGTAAGAGAAGAGATGATGGTCGAAACGATCACGAGGATCCACGGCCAAGTGATTGCGAGGCAAGAGGCAGCGGCAGCGAAGTTGTAAATCATACTTTTACGAGGCATCCCATGGTCAATCGGTGGGCTGAGGCTCAGAAGGCCGACGGACGCGAGAGAATGGGACGACACACGCGCACTGCCACTCCAACCCACGAGAGAGAGAGAGAGAGAGCGAGAAAAGGAGAGTTGCGGTCCCTGTCTGCTACACATCAATTGGGCTTTTATGACTTTGTAATTATGGACGGCTTGGATAAAGGGAGGGAGGGAGGGAGAGAGAGAGAGACAGGGAAATTGGTTGTTGCTCAGGGTTGCATCGGCTCGGAGGAGTCTGGACTGGACTGGACTGGACTGGACCGCGGTGGTTTGGATGGAGAGAGTGCGAGCTTCTTCATTCGCGTTGTTTAAGCCCGAGTTATTGAAACGATAAAAACGCAAATGAGCGGAAACCCCGAGTGAGAGAGAGAGAGAGAGAGAGAGAGAGAGAGACAGACAGACAGACAGAGAGAGAGATGCACTCGCTCTTTTTTTGGCATTGATTTGCGTGTGCATTGATCTTAATGCACGTCATCTTTTTATCCTCGGTAATGTAGAAATGAACAATCCTGATTGAGTATCTGTGGCCTTTCAACTTGTCGCATGTCAATGATAAAAAAAGGCAGAGTATGTGTCTTTCGAGATAAGCAACATGTTGCTGACTCGGCAATTCGCTAAAAGTGGGGCAGTAATTTTTTTTTTTTCATTTACAAAGTCAAGTGAACGTACAAGATGCATCAGCTTTTCCATTTGTTCGAGCGAGTATTTGAGATGTTAAAATTTTTGATACTATCGCGTTTAACGAGAATCACAGATGATGACTTTTTTAAGAGCGAGATTATGGAAGGACGGATTACAAAATGAGCTCATAAAATACATTTGTTGATAATAATTTTCTATTTTCACACGGCTGAGTTTATGGTCTTGTTCGCGATGGAACGGCTCAGGAACCCCTAAAGCAAGAATTTTGTCCGAACATTTTTATCTGCGTGTAATTTAAAAAATCGACACGACAAAAGAAATACTTTTCTACAGCGATTATACATTTAAATGCTGAAAAAGAGACACATTATTTCATTTCCCGAATACATTAAGAAGTTTCGGCCATAATTTTTGCGTCTTAAAAATTAAATTCAATATTTCATCTTGTCAAGTCATCAAATATTCTATTTTATAGATTTTCAAGGAAGTTATAAAAAAATATACGAACCCATTACTTGAAAACGAATTCACGTATTAAAACGAAACTCCATCAAATTTTACTTTTTGTTATGATTCTAGAAGGAAGGAGGGTTCTCTCTCTCCCTTTCTCTCCCTCTCTCTCCCTCTCTCTCGGCCAGGACCGACCGAAATCCTAGCGTGCAATGGCTTTGGAGACACTTCTCCGTTTTAAAGTAATGTGCGCTTCTCTCTTCATCTCGGCCATAAGATTTCCGTATAAACGACTCATAAAGCCATTTTTTTCTTTGTAAAATCGATGCCGCGTGAGTGCGCACACACTGCACCCATAAACTCAAGTAGAAAGGTCGAAGGCGCAGTTTTAGTGCGAGTCTAAGAACGAGGACTAGATTCGGCAAAGCATCGAACGGGAAAAAGGAGAGGAATCAAAGGCGCAGAGGACATAAAGGCGACATTGTGAATGCTTTTTACGAGTCGTCCTCGCTCGTATACTTTTGTCAAGTTACAATTTGTCACGCTGTAACGCCGAGCTGTCCATGCGTCAATACCAACCTGAAATAAGTGTGGAAAAAGGACGCGCTACTTCCTCGTTGGATTATATCTTCAACGTGTGGGGCGATGACGACCAGCTCAAAATGTCTTAAAGATGAAGCCCCAAAGTGCCCATAAAATCGCGCGCGTCGATGCCGAGGAAGGCGAAGAGGAGGACGAGAAGGAGCACAAGGTGGAGGAGGAGGAGGACGACGACGACGACGTCGACGACGGCGATGATGACACGTCGGGCTCCGCACGGGAAAGGTGAGCAAGACGCGGATATGACCCGCCGAGTGCGAGTATAAACACGAGTGTATATAAAGTTATGTGCTCGGTGTTGAAACCAAAGGAAAACGAGCCTCGGGGATGGTTTGCTCACTTAGAGGGAAGTATTTATGTGTTTCTTCTTGGAAAACGCTTCTTCCGCGTACTCTGTTAAGAGACTCGTGGATGCACGTTTTTATGTCGCTAAACACTCATATTTTCATCAGTCATGACATTTTTCCTCGCACAAATCGGGATTACTCCTCTTGGTATCATTAGATCGTTATTAAGCACTTTTCTTTGATCGTTACCAAGATATTTAAGTAATTTTACAAATGCTTATAATTCAGGTATAAGTGGCCAAGTCGAGGAAGCCACTCAAATACCACACTTATTTTTTTTTTTTTTTTTTTTTTTTTATTATCGAGAATGACATTTTTTAAGCAATCTTCATCTTGGCAGAAACTGCAATTTTCCAAACAAACAAAAAAAGCAAAAAATCACCAAAAACACTGACCCGCCCCCCCCTTCACCCCACCCATACATCAACACTTTAAACAATTTGATCAAAGTAGAAATCCTACATGTCTATTTTTTACTTTTTAACGATCTTTACGTTTTCCATCTCCCAAAGCTTCCGCATTCTCTTTTTAAATTTAATGCTGAGCGTTATTATTCGAGTAGTTGCTCGTCGGCGATTATAAATGGAGGTGCGTTGACAGCCAACGACAAGAGCATCACCATGAAAGTAACTGTCGAACGTTTCCACCATATCGTTTTATGGGACATAAGTTTAAAGTTTAAACATCCAAAGAAAAGTTAATAATTTTCTGTGTTTACTCTCGAAATATTTGTACGATAGGCAATTGCAACACATTTCGATCAATTGCCATAAAATTAAATACACCGAAAACAATACTAAATAATTTATTGAAGTCGTACGTTTTCATTTTGGATACCACAAAGTTATATTATAAATATGATATTATAAAGTTACAATTACAAAATATATAATTCAAAAAGGAATTGTTTTACTGATTTTATTTTTCGCTTAATGCCTTTTAAATATAATAATAAAAAGTTTTTTTAATGAAACGATGCATTGATTAATTTGTTTATTTGTCTATAATTAATTTAAAGCTCTAAATGTAGGTTAATTCCTTAAGTACCTTCATATACAATGATAAATAGAATGAAATAAATAGTGTCTTTAAAAATACAATCGCATAATACTATGAAGTAATTTACTTTTACTTTGTAGTAATTTGCATAATCTCAGAATAGTACTTTGAATTAATTTCTGAGTTTTTCTCTATTTTCATCGAGTTTTTTATCATTGAGAGTTATGCGCGTCGTGGATGACAAATCAGAATTGTCAAGAACCATATCAATCGGATCAAAGGATCAACAATGTAAAATATCTAACAAAAAAGGTAACTGGTAACAGGTAACTTTAAGAATCTTGTAAAGGTTAATTCATTAAAAGCAAGAAAATCTCAATGAGAAATAAAAACTCTTGAATGTATTCTCGTATCTCTTTCCTCGTTAAATATTTTAAATGTAGATAAAATTGCAGCGTTGTGGCTCAACATTGAACTACGCTAATTACTGACAATTTTGAGACTATAATGAAAAGGCGAATAACCATTGAAACCCGGGATACTTGTATTTATAATCTAACTCTTAATTTTGATTGCAGATGAAAAAACTCATAATCATCTAATGACGGAAACTAATACTACTAAGCAATGAGTTGAATCTTTTAATTGAATTAATACACCAACTAAAAACAGTCATTTATTTTTAAAGAGTAATGATTTTAAAATTTTTTTAATTGTGATAAGGGCTGTGTAAAATATATAAATGAATGAATTAATTTAATTATCGAGGACTCAAAATTCCTATGTAATGAAAGTTTTCTTATTGAATCTAACTGACATGCAGTAAAATGTCTAATATATAATTACTAAAAATTTTGAAAACCTTCATACATTTTTAAATAGTTTGATCTAGTTATTATTTTCTAATATATAACAATCGAGTATTTCCCAAAATCACTTATCAATTTTCAGTGATAAATATTGATCGTTACAAACTCAGTATGTATTTTTATTAAAAAGTTATTTAAGAGCCATAATTTATTGCGCATTAATTAACTACCAAATGGTAAAAGAAGGAGAATGAAAAATAAAATCAGTTCAAAATCAATTTTCAGAAATAGTAGAGTACATTAAATTTACGGTCAAAAGCTTATTAGGTTTTGAAAATGTCTAGGAGTGGGATATCTCCTTCGATTCTCGAGCGCCTCTATTCATTATATCGTATAAAAACTGAAAAAGTAACGAAACTACCCGTTCATTCCTTTACTTTATCTTCATCATCCACTTCCCATTCTGGTGTGCGCTTCATTAAGAATGCAATACAGTAAATTTTTTTGCAATGTGTGCATATATAAATGACGACTGCGTAGGCGTTCCACAAGCGGAAAAAGTTATGACGCACTTTTATGGGGGTTTAATTGTAACCCAGGAACATGGTTAAAAAGTACTAAAGCCCAAGCCGCATAAACCAGATCCTCTCGATAATAGCGTCACTGCATTAAAAGGTTCAAATGAGAGAGAAAAAGAGAAATAGAAAGTATGTGTGTGCGTGTGTATTTGTGTAAGCTGGGAAGTGAGAGAGAGAGAGAGAGAGAGAGAGAGAGAGAGAGAGAGAGAGAAATGGGAGGGGTGGGAGAGTTTATTTAAAAACTTTGAGAAATATGCCCCATTAAGTCTCGAACAATAGGAAAAATACAAATGCACCCTTATTTTTTCAAGGTATACGCGTGTGTATTTATTTTCTTTACTACCTGTAGTGAGTAATATGTGTACTAAGATAAAAATTAATTAATGCGTGCACAAGTGTATTACTGTATTATCTATAGTTACCGCCAGTGTAAGAGTGTGATATTTTAAGTATCATATAATATAAATAAAGGATTTTCTACACGGAAGTGATTTTCTTAAATCTTGATAACAGAGCAGAAGAATTCTTTTATGATTAAAAAAAGTTTTAAATCGCTGAAGCTTAGTTTAATTAAGAAAAATATTGCGTGTATTAAAGTTTCATTAATTTAATAGCTACTTATGAAGAAATACTAATCAATATTAGATAACCACTATTAATTAACTATTAATCCGCTGGTATTACTATGGCGATTAAACCAATACCATGTACGAATACTATAAAAGTATACATTTTATCGGCAACTCATTGTTACAGGTGATATTTTCGTATACAATCCTGACTAAGATTAAGTACGTTACATTATGACATTAATACTCATTCTAGCGATTAGCAGTTTTTATTATAACCTTTCGATTATTTACATATCAATTAATTTAATCTACTGCTCCATCTTGACATTTTAATTTAAATGTACCTTTTACCATATTATCCATGCATTTTTAATAATATTTTAACGAAAATATTTTTATCGCGATAAAATTTTTCAAAAATTTAAGCTCAAATGGTACAACGTTTATAGTGCATATCCTAATGTACACATTCATAACGAAGATGTTCAATGCTTATACTCGTGTTCCAAGTGATGAGTGATGTGTCTGAAACTATTGTGCATGTGTAGGTAGAAGACATAAATATACGTGCAAAGCGAAGAGCGATAAATGGCATCAAGTTACCATTTTGCATTAACATGTTCAACGTAAAATTATCCATTAAAATTTTGCCTACATTATGGTGTAGGTATTTCATTACGCATCAGACAATAAAGTTTCGAACTTCAAATTTTTAAAACTGTCTTACTAGAATTCATTGTGACAACTTTTACAACAGTTAAATAAAACGTGGCACATGTTCGTTAAATTGAGATTATACTCAGACGCTTAATACTACAATGGTTGAAAATTAATTTTTAGTTATAACCATCACTTATTCAGAGAAGTAAAACAGGATTGATAGAAATGCTTGTAGCAGTAAAATAGATAGAAACGTTCATTAAAAATTAGAGCTAATCGAAAATGTCATAACACTCGCTCGTACTGTTGTTCTTGTTCAAACTATTTATCTTTGTTAATCCAGGTTATTTTAAGAATCAATTCATTATTAACATGGTGAAAAGACCAAGACCACTTCTGCAGTATAAAATGAAATTGTTAAATTATTAATAAGTAAGATTACTCCATAAATGATTATTAATTATTGTTCTAGAATTATTTTTATAACTAATAAGCGTTGAAGAAGTGTATATCTCCGAATAAATAAATTAATAACCATATTTCATTAAAGGCTGTACGCCCGAAATGTTTAAAAAATTTAAAAATTGTAATAAAGAAGGAAAAAAAATGTTTGTTTAGCAAACATTCAATTGTTAAATTAAGTTACAAATAAAAACTAAAAAAATTTCGCAAATAAATCAACGGTAAAAATAAAAAAGAGTTATTTGTAATTAAAACTTTGTCCATGATGAATTTATAATACAAGTACGAACTAAAAATTATCGGTAATAATAAACTTTAAGTAATAAAAAAAACTTATGATCTCATTCATTCACTGTCGAAAGCTTAAAACATATACTTTCCACTTGTTAATTACAGTAAAATCTTTGAAATTTATAATTGATTACAAAGAAATATGGAATCGATAATTTATAAAGTATTTGTTTTACCTGCATGATTGTTAACAAAGAAAAACTAATTATAACATAATTGATCAAATATTATGTTTTGTTAAATATGAAAAATACAATATCATTAAACACATTTAGAAATATTTTGGTTTTTTTAAAACATTTTATTGTTTATATTGTAATGATTTAATCTTGTATCATATTTAATGTGACTAAATTTCTAAACATTTAGATATATATTTTAAAAAGTAATAAAATTTGATTGTTTTAAAAGTATATTTAATTATTAAAAACAGACTTTTATGCACAGTAATAATTAACTTTGACGTTCGAATAATATATATATTTGAAATTTAAGAAATTTAATAACAAATGAAGTATGTTAATAAATCTTGAAAATAGTATAGATTCAGCATAAATTTATAGAAAAATATATTAGTTATTGCAAGACATATTAAAGTCAATACTACCTCGACAATTCCTTTTTGTTGATAAAAAGAGAGATTCACAAATGCTGCCATTGCACATCAAGTTGCCATAAAATTATTGCAGGAATGTTTAGATTCGAAATAAATTTTCGATAAATTATTTTTTAATAAATAATAATAAATAAACAAAGCCAAAATCTTTCTTGTAGAGAAAATTAATGTTGGATAAATAGACGTAAGGAGCAATCATTTCGAGTGTTCATCTCCAAATCCGAGCTTTAATTCTTATATTTCTGAATATGAAGGATCTACTTGGAAATTGATAATAAAAAATTGTCCACATCAACATCGGTCCTTTTTCAAAAAATAAAATTTTTTTCTTGAAGAATAATGAAAAAAAAATCGATCAAAAACGATTGCATAGCAAAGAAAAAAACCCACTCATTACCCATGACCATTAAGATTACAATTGAGTATAAATGGAAGTCTAATGTAGAAATGGGTGTCGTCGTAAAATCCATAACTTATGATCTCTTGAGGTGCTCGACGTTTTTGAAATATATGGAGTGCTCGTGTAGACTTAGCATTTGAAAATTGTATAGTTTCTCGTCTATTGAGTATTATTAAGCTTAAGTGTTAGACATTAAGCCGCACAATTCCCTCTAAGTAGGTAGGTCCTTGCCAGAGATGTAAAAATTCGAACGGGTCGGGCGGGGGGGGGGGGAAGATGAGAGGGAAGGAAGGAGGAAAGGAGGAAAGGGAGGATGATCATCAGCCTCCGAATCATTGCTCATTAGAGCTACCCGTCTCGCGTTAATTGCACGTGTGTGTGTGTGTGTGTGCGTGTGCGTGAGGCTGTGGACCGACCGGGGCTCCTCCGAGACAGCAAGCAAGCAAGCAAGCAAGCAAGCAAAATGACTGCAGCGGCAAAGGCGAACGCACGCGCGTTTGGCGCTTGATAAATCCCTATTTCTCGGAAGCCCCCGCCCATATGGCCCGGGGGGTGAAGGGAATTATCACGAATCTACTGTGGCTCTCCAAAATTGCCTCTCCACTTGTGCACTGCTCCTCCATAAATAATGCACACCAAAAAACGGACGATATTAGCCGTTTTACGAGCTACAGATTAAAAAGGAGCCGGGCGAGCGAATAAATAGAATAATTATCGCAAAAGTGGGTCTGCTAGACGCGGAAAAAGTAGCTTAGGGGCGAATCTTCGGGTGCATGCGATTGTTGCAGGGCTCGAGCCGCTCGGCGGGAAGAAGACTGACGTTTACAGCCCTTAAATAAAAAAAAGGGGGTAGGGAAAGAAGGGCCGTCCGCACTCTAGCGCCAGTAAAATCCTCCCAGGGAAAATACAACTGGAGGCCGCCGCTCAGGCCACATCGACACTTAAAGTCATACGCGCGAAAATATAACCGGCGGATCCTATGAAATACGACGGGGCACACAGACACGTACAAGCGTTTTGTTGTTTTCTGGTTTTTGTTGTTGTTGTATTTGTGCATTTGTAGCAATGCAGCCCGAGAAACTTTTAATAGTCCGAGTCCTTGGGAATGCGACTAGCTAATGAAAGGGTTTCTCGCGGTCTATCGAATATGCAGACGTTGTAATTATTAGCCGTGCAACGCTCGCGTGAACTCGTTCCAAAGATAAACGGCTACTTCTCTCGTACTCGGAGGCAATGAGAGATTTTTGCGGATCATTCCCAGCCTGATTATTGTTTGCTTAATGCGAAATTTATGCGCCGAATCGCCGGAAGATTTCAGGCGATTCGCCGCGAATAAATGAATCGAGAGTCCTCGGGTCCATCGCTCAAATTACAAACGTTTGTGGCGTCTTCTTTGGGTTCTTTGTTATTTTAACAAAAAAAAAACTCCTCCTCCGTAATTGATCCACTGTACATTAATCATATGGAAATTATATATTTTTTTTTTCAAAGACGAAAATCAAAATCGTTTGTTATATTGACATTTTTTTTTCTTTCGTCGGCGTGGCTTGATGATTCAGCGTTCGCAAAAGCGTTATCGCAATGAAGAATATATTGGATCGAAACTCTTGTGCTAGATGATTACAATCATCTTAGATATTTTTGCCAACGTACTTGTAAACAAATAAAAATTTATAATTCAACAGCTGCAATAAAAGCCTTAAAATAGCCTTAATTACGTATTTATATTTGTAAAGAACAATTAAGTAAATAAACATGAAATCAGAGTATCAAGTCCCACCTAATTAATTTTTATCTGATAATGCATTTACCTCATAAAGAGTTCTATCAAAAATTGTAATTTCTTTTTAAAACTTAAATACTTTAATAGCTCCTTAATCTGCTTCAACATCTGCGTAAAAATAAGTGTTCTTAAAAAAATATATAATTAAAACATTTTAATAAACCTCTAATTTTAAATATTTAATTAAGAAACAAGTATTAAATCCACATGTTATTGGTATTGCGCTACAAGTTTTATGTACGCAAATAGTTTTATTGAATAAAATAAAATATATGTTTAAAATGTAAAATTTTATGAAAAACCATAAAATTTTGTTTATCCTCTCCTGCTTGTTGATATTATTCAAATTTATTTTATTTTATTAATAAGCTCGAGTTTCCTTTTAACTTAGTATACAAGAAGTTGATCTTCCCATATTAAGCATTATGGATATTAGTAAAATTATTTAAGATCGTAAAATGATTTTTTATGTAGGTAAACAGTCAGTAACCAGTCTTTATAATTGTTAATTTGATGCTATTACGCACCAACCGTTAATGTAACATTCCTTTCACTTGTAACAACTCTCAGTGATGTTTCATTGCAATAAAGTCACAGTAATAAAGTTGCATTTTAAAAGTCTCACCTTACGTAGACATAGCACACAGTTCCTAGAATAAAATTTAATACGTGCAGTAATTAAACCTTTCAGCTGTGACTCCTTTTTTAATCATAAAGTCTTATTATGCCTGCATGACTCGATTAAAATTTTATTTATTCAATACAAACATGAATATTTTTATAAATATATCAGATTTTATGTTTCGGTCGTAATATAAATCATCTTAAGATTCGTTTTTAAGATGATAAACTCTGCAGCCCGACTTATTCAATCAAACATAAAAGATTTTCGGTCTTGTAATCATAAAAATTTTATATTATTCTAATGCGCGATATTAAAATGTAAATGAACTTGGGATTCAAGCATCCGAGGAAAAATTAATAATTTTCTACTTTTACAAATTGTTCAAATATTGGTACGATGTATAATCGGAGCAAATTTCAAACAATTGTCATAAACTTAAATACATCGAAAACAACAGTAAATCATCGGTTGGAGTTATGTGCTTTGGTTTAGGATATCATGAAACTGTTACAAAGTTACTATTTAAAAATATATAATTGAAAAAGGAGTTATGTTCCGCATGGAACTTGGCTCACTGATTTTTATTATTCGCTTAATTGCTTTCAAATATATAAAAAGAAAATAATTAAAATGACGATACGATGCATTAATTTCTAAACTACTAAATCAAGCGAGAGAGCTATGAACAAGTAAGTGTATGAATTTCATGCAAGAGTGGACTGGGAAAAGAAAAAGTTAGGGTGAAGAAAAACTGCGGATTCCCGGGGAATACGGAGGGAAAATCCTGGAGACCTCAGGTTGTAAAGAGCTTCTCACTGCGTTTACGACTGTCGTTAAATCCTCCGTCTCCCTCTCCCCCCTCTCGCACTCGCTCTCTCTCTCTCTCGTCTCGTCTCGTTTTGCCGGTATTTGCTCCAAGGGAGGAGCTCCGAGTCCAGTTGAGCTGCCGTTGCATCGCCTCATGTTTTTGATTACATTGATACCACTTGCCGCGCACTGAAGCCTCCTTTCCTCGCTCTCATTCAGTCGCATGTACATGAACCCGCGTGTGTGAATGCGCGCGCGTGTGTATTAATGTCTATTTGCGTTTTTGTCTATTTACGCTTGCATATAATTTAAGCTGCAACTGCATTTGTATTCTTCACATGGGTGTGAGTGTGTGCGCAAGGGCGAATCTCGGGAGAAGGATCGTATTATACGGAATGTTGGGTATTTAAAATGTGTGAACGACCGTTCGGGTGCGTAAGTGTGTAAATACATTGCAGGGGAATAAATATAATATGTATATGTAAATATGATGGAAAAAAGACGTCGATGTTTCTTGGAGGACAGCGAATGATATCTTCATTCGCATCACTGCAAGGAGCCAATATACAAGTCCCCAGTAAACCGATAAATTCTTTCAGAGTTTTTCCGCGCGCGCGCGCGTGTGTGTGTGTGTGTGGGCATGAAAATAAAAAAAATACACGTGTGCGTGTGTGTGCATATTATATAAATATTACGCATTTGATGTGCTCGTGTACTCACAATTATATCGTGTGCTTTTCTATAATGATGAAAATAATGCTCTCTATTGGATTAAAAAAATTTTAATATTTAACTCTTTGATCGGAAAAAGCTTTTTCTTCAACTTTTTTACAACTTTAGAGGTTTCTAAGGCAATGTATTATTTTATTATTTCAGAAAATATACATGCATAGTAGGTATGAGATATTCTCATTATCTTCGTGAATAATGTACACAGCCATATAATGTACTAGTTTAATGTGCATTTTTTACATTTCAATGTTATTCTACACAGATTAGTCATCGAATAAAATTTTTCACGACTCTGCACTATTGTCAAATTTTCGAAAATTAAAATGATTCATCTTTATACTTTGAACAAATAAATAAGACTAAATATATTCAATTTTACAATTTATTAAGAATCTTCAATTTTATATATTACAATTTTATAAATATTATAATTTTCTACTTTATCAAATTAAGTTTTATTACCATAATAAATTATATATTATTTTTAAGTAATAAGTTTGACAAAAAATCATTATTATTATCATCATCATTATTGAAAAAAAAAAAAAAATAATAATTCATCAAAGAAACTCTAAATAATAATTGTTATCCTATTTATAAAAATTGTAATGTTATTTAATTTTAATTAGAGTAAATTTTACTTCACAAATCAAAAGTAAATTTTATAAACAATAAAATTTTTAAGATGGTTCTTTCATAAAAATTTCAAAACTTTTAAATTTCAAGTACAATTTTTATTTACGTCAAAACAAAAATATACAGTAATAATAAAATATTAAGCTCATTATTTAATTATATTTAATTAGCATAAGCTTTTTTATTACTAAAGATGTAGTATTTTATTATTAAATATATAACATTATTATTCTTAATCTTATTTTAACATTTGTAAATACGAATTAATAAGGGTTAAAAAAAGTTTTTTTTTAAACTAATTGCTAAAAAAATGAAGTAAATACATCTTATATCGAGTTACAAATTATAAGTTTAACTTATAATTATATGCACCTGCCATTAATACCCACAAAATAATTAATTTATTTAATTTACAATTCCGTTATTGCTGTTACAAACGTATAAAATAATCATTTTCTTTTTATGGATTTCCAAGTTGTTGGAAGTCCATGAAATCTGAAAAAGTTTCCATCTTTAATGAGATCAATTAAAATTTTTTAACTTTAATTTAAAAAACTTAGCGTTTTATTTGAATTATTTAAAAGTTTAACTTGCAATTAAAATGTTACAAAAACTAGTTCAAAAAAATTATTTCCAGCAAAAAATATGAAATGTTTATAATGTATTTAGTATTGTTAATTAAGAATTTGATATCATTCTTTGCTATTATAATTTTTTAATTGCATTAACATATATAATTTAATATTTTTATATACAAAATTAAATATATAAAATGTATAATTTAAAAATATGATAAAACCAAAGGCAACGCCAATATTTAAAGAATAAATATATTTTAAATAAAACGATTAGCTTTTTGAAATTTTGTGATCAATAAAATTTTATAAGAACAATTTTACATAATATTCCTAGTACATTGATATGAAACTTAAAGTAATAATTAAAGTTAAAACTTAAAGAAGTAAATAAAGATTATATATATCATGATGATCTCGCCAATAATTACAAAAGTTTTTTTTCAAAGCTAAAATATACACTACAAATATTGGCTGACGGCCATCTGTGTCCTCTAAACTCAAAAATTGAATTTTTAATTGACATAATGTAAGAAATATCTAAGAGCATGAACTAAATTTACACATTAATACAATTTATTGAATGTCAATATTATATTAACAAAATAATTAAATATTTCAAATTATCAACCTTATTTGTATATATTTATAAAACATTTAATATTACTACTAATTTCAGTGAATATATAATTTCCTATTATTTTGAAATATTAATATTTAATAAATTAAATAAAAAAGTATGAAAAATAATAATTATGCGATACTGGTATAACTCAGTATAGATAATATTAAGCTTTTACAAATAATGCGAATTTTTTATATTCTAATTCAATCAATATTTTTGTATAAAATAACCAATAGTGTCGTATAATACATAAAAATGAAAAATTGAAATTGATGTATCGTTTCTGCCTCGTGAAGTTCGATGCACCCTATGAAGCTATTAACCTTGAATCACATAAATAATTAAAAAATTGTAAAATCAGTACAAAACATCAGTAAAAAAATTGTTTAAATAATTGGGTCAAAATTAAATTTATTATAAAATTATATTATAACCAAGAGCATCAAATTTGACGTTAATGAAATCATTAATGTTTTAACTGAAATGAAAGATGAGGGTAAAGTAATTAAGTAATAGTCAGGTTAGCAAAAACAGAATCAAGTCACCGAACAATACAAATCAAATAAAAAATTTGATTTTTATAATAATATTAAATTATTATTTTCTCTTTTTATATAGAGGCTAAAAAAAAAACTATAGGTAGTGTGCTTCAATATTTTCGAAAAAAAAACAAAGTAATAGTTCAGAATAGTTTGACCAATAAGATATTACTTTTTATTTATTATATGAATTACGAGTTTATATAAAGCTTCTAAATAAAAAATATAATAAAAAAAATATATAAATATATTTAAAACATTCTATTCTCAATATATGCATTCGCATATGAAAAAATATATTTATAAATAAAAACTTTATATTTCTACATATATTTAAGTTTTGAAACTTAATTTAAATTTTCTATATACACAATAGTAAATTATATTTGATAATATAAAGTATTGTAAAAAAAAAATTTGTATGGTTCTGTATGTAATTAGTATTATTATTATTATTATTATATTGTTGTTGTTGTGATTATTATTATTATTACAAGTTATTCAATATATGTAAATCTATTAATTCTGTATTATTACTTCATATATATATGAATGTATTCAAATTAAATTATAAATTCGTACTCCAATAATTATAAAAGTATTTACAACGAAACATTAAATATTAATTCAAATTCTATGAATTGAAAAAAGCATCAAAATGGATGTTTTTATTATATTACATTCTAAATCTTATTTTAAAAAAAGCTAACTTATAATTTGTTAGTTTTAATAATTCTTAAATGATATGTTACATAAATTTATATTAATTACACATTTGTCCTAAAAATCTTTTTTCTATATACCGCAAAGTTAATAATTAATTAAACTGCGAAAATAAGAAAAAAAAGAATGTATATAAACTGATTGAATGAAAGAAAAAAACTTGTAATTTAATAGAATCAAAGCAGAAAATATATTTTATAGATAAAAATCAATTGTAATATTTATTCAATATGTGATTTTTACCTTTAACCGCAAACCCACCAAACAAAAAGATACTCGTTTAATATTTCAAAATAAAAACTAATAACTTGGGTATAATTTATTTTTTAATATGTGCTTTGAAATGTTGGTACTATATTATCTTATGGGTAGATTTTAATTTTCTTTGTCTTCAGTAGAAGTATAGCAAAGATATGTCTGTAAATAATTATTAAGTATTGTTTTAACTTCTAGTAATATTTTTTAATAGATATTAAATATTTATATAATTGAAATTAAGAATTTTATCTATTCAACTGTTAAATCATCATTTTTTGTTTTACAGAAGTAAAATTAACATATTGATTAATAAAATTTTGTTATCTTAAGAAAAATAAAAGTTATTTATCTTGAAAATATTACTATTCATATGGTATTTGGATAAAACTAAGATGATTTTAAAATATGTATCTAAAATTATGGTAAAATATAAAAAAAATACATTAGAATATGTTACACTATAATGAAGACCAATCTAACTATTATGAAACAACGATGAAGAATATTGAAAAATGAACAAAGACGCTTATTAAATAATTGAAGATGATCTTATTTGTAAGAAAAGGTTTAAAAAAAATTTTTTTTTTATTACCTTTATTTCTTTCAAAAGAGATCTTTTTCAATTATTTATAACTACATGGAAGATACATTAAACAACGAATTCCAGAGACATATATAGCCATAGGGAAATGGGCGTGTATCGATTTCCTCGAAGACTGAAGAAAGCTGAGCTTTTGGTTCAGTTAAGGAACGATTCTCCTTGATGTTCATAGTTCCCAAAATGGACATAAAAGAAACATAAAATATGAAATAGTAGTAAGGTAACGGTGTAACAGAATCAAGGTAAGTCGGCCTTTTTGAAGAGGTTGGGCGGATGTAAGGAAACGTTGGCTCGAAGCTTCTGCCACATATTCATGACACGTGTCAATATAAATGTATAATGATCGTATCTCTGTAATATGTTAGATTAAATTAACATTTTAATGGAATCGGGAGTTTATAATTATTGATGTATACTACAGTAATGTAATTATATCAAGTGTCATTAATGCTGGAGGTGTTGAACAAATTAGTAAAATAAATACAAATACGTCCTAACGTCAGTCATGTAGTAAAAATCAAATAGCCCATAATTTATTAGAATCCTTCTAAGTTCGTCACAAATGAAGTCAAGTTAATGTAGTATCACTCATTTTATTAAATTTTATTTTTATATACATCTGTATATTCCCACTAAAGATATAATTTACGTATTTAAATAATATAGCTGAAGTATTATAAAAATATAATTATTGCTCTGAGCAAATTGCATAGATTTACCAAGAGATAAGAAAAAAAAATTATAATTAAAAATGCAAAAACATTATAACGAACAAAAAATTAACTAGATTGACAAGTCAAGAATAAATTAAATATGCCATGATTGATAGTTTAAAATTAAATTATTAAATATTGAATAAGATGGATTTAGACTGACAGATCAATTCGATCATCTTGAAATAAAAATAAATGATGGATTTAAAGTAAGTAAAAAGATATATAAGAACATTAAATGTCAAATTTTTATTCACGTAATTATTTATTAAGACTCTGTTTATTTTCGTATTATAAGAAAATACGTTTTGCAACGTAATGGCAATCTACCTATTTTCATAATTTTAAGCATATAAATGATTTTGAGTAATTATAAATAAAACGCATTTCAAAAATTTTATGTATAAAAATTAATTATTACAGAGAAAGTACAAAATGATGTAATCATCAGAAATTGTATACCTCAATGAGTACTGTAATGACAATGAAATCATACAGATTACAATGAACAGGATATGTTACTAGAATGAAAAATAAAAGGCTGCTGCACATTAAATTTAGTGACATTACTTAAGAATAAAAGACGTGTATTTGCAAACCAGCATGAAGAAAATTAAAAAAATAAGATGTAACACTACAAAGTCGAATGTGATAGAGTATATTAAATATATTTAAAATAATATACGAAAAGATTATTATCTTAGAACAACAAAAATAATGGTAATAATAATAATAATAATAATAATAATAATAATAATAATAATAATCATCATCATCATCATCGTCATCATCATAACTATAACAATAATAATAATTATTATATTTCTTATCATGTATGGTTATATTTTATAGTTATATTTTAGTACAGTACGTTTGCTTACAAACTATTTATTACTCACAAAATTTTTACATTTACATCGCAATTTTTAAGTTTGTTCGATTTTTTAATAAATATACATAATCACCAAAAAGAATATAAAATTTTTATCACTAAATATATTTTTGCAAAATTATTTATCATAATCAATTCTGCATACACGGAAAATATACGTATATAAATCCGTAAAAATAAAAACAATTTTGAAATATTAATCTTATTTTAATTAATATAAAAACTGTTAATTAAACACAATGCTATTTAAAAATGAAAATTTAACATCGGTATTAACTTTTAATAACAATCATATTAGTTAAAAATTTGCAGACTTATTAATGCCTTAAACAATAATTATTTATCATTCTTAATTGCCTATCTTCTTAAAATAAATGTAGATGTGTGTGTGTGTATGTGTGTTTGTGTGTGCGCGCGTGCGTGCGTGCGTGCGTATATATATATATATACATATACATATAGACATATATGAATTGTAAAAAATTCCATAATATTACTTGAAGAATTTTAATAATAATCCTTATTTTAGTACTAGAAATTTCGTGTAATCGCATTAAACCTGTTTGAAGAATATAATTTCGATAATATCAAAGAATTACACGCACGATTAAAGTATCTACAAATCGCTTTATTAATAAAATTCTGATATTGTTAATTTCAAGAATTTAGTACATTTAAAATAATTGTATCATTAGAATGAAAAAGTATGCAAGTAAAGTATCAATTATGTTAAATTACCAGGATCATTATACTACTTGACTCATTAACATTTAAATTGTTCTCTTCCTTTAACTTCTCATATAACTAAGCAACTGAGCTTGCAAGTATGCGATAAAAATTAAAGAGAAACAAAAGTTTAAAATTGAACAAGAGCTCGTAACGTGTCTAGCACTTTCATAATTCATGACACTTTCTTACGAAAGTAAACTGGTTCACATGGCCAAAGGCTTATGCGCAAGGGTTCGAAGGATTAGATTAGATAGTCGAGGTGATGAAAAATTTTCGCTTACCAGGATATGACGACGGCCGTTCGGGTGGACTGTCCGGACTCGAGGGCACTTTTGCGTTTACGACGTGGGTCCCAAGTGAATACGGGAAGAGGCCCAGACCCGCCGTTGTAGGCGGGGACGCCATTCCTACGTAGGGAACTTGACCAAAGTACGTAGGATTACCGAGGGTTCCTAAAGATCCGGAATATCCTGGGTAATAATACGGACCTCCGAACCTCGACGGCTTAAACTGCGCCGTCGCTTGAATTTCACTATTAGCTGGGAAACGAAAGAAAAACAGTTATAATTCAATTATTTTTTTTTTTTTTTTTATAAATTTGGGATCTGGGGAGAGATTAGTGCAACTTAAACTAAAGCCTTGCGATCTGTGAATGAAAAAAATATGACAAGAACAAAAATTGTTACGTTTTAAATATTAGTTGTGTTACATATTTACACTCAATATACAAGAGGTAAAAACAAAAAAAAAAACAAGCTTGTGAAAAAAATTTATTTCTTTGTTGTATTTATTTGTATACTTTCGTGTACTGTCCGTAAGATACTGTAGCTATTATCATATAAAAAAATAATCTGTATCATTTACTTTATAAATTTTTTTTATCTATTTGCTCGAGTTGACAAATAAAACAAAAGATACCTGTGATATATAAATAGTGACATTTTATTACGAGTAAAAACTTTGAATGAAGTAATAATGTAATAGTATTTTAGACTATAGTAATAAAATAAAATCTAAATATCAGATAAATTTTGAAAAGTACAGAGATATTCTGCATTATTCATTTTTTAATATTCAATTAATTCTAAAGTGTCCTGAAAAAATATTCAACTCGATATTTAATAGCTTTATGATTTATTTTTTCCGTTCGTATCAGTAACGTATAGTATAATTTAAAAGGAATATTTGAAAATAATTGTGATAATTGAAAAAAAATTCATATATTTTATCGCGAATATCTTTTTTATCTCAATTTATTATAGAATTATAATATTCGTAAAAATTTCTTGTAAAATATAAAATACAGTATAACATAATAATATAATTATAGGTAATCTAGATTATTTAACTTTTATTATCTATTTTACTAGTGTTTTATTATTAATTATAATTGTTAATTATAGCTAACTAAAATATTGTTAATTGCAGCTTTTGGGTAATATTAATTGCTTCAAATTTTTTTATAATTAGAATTAAAAATATAAAAATAAATTAATAAAATATGTAAAAATACTTTCCTGTGTAAAAAATGTTTTTGATTCATTCGCAGGTGTCCAACTGCATATTTATTGATATATTTTATTGAGATTATAAAATAAATACATACATTAATCTTTTAAATTATAAATGACAGTTTATCCTATATAATACAGCTATTATTAAGAATTATTGAAAAAAAAACTGTAGTAGGAATAAAATATCCAAAGATTATTATTTTTTTTTTTTAATAATATTTCATAATAGCTGAAACATATTTGACTATATTGATAGATATATAAAATAAAATTTATATATATATAAAATAAAAAATATTTATAAAATAAAAGTAAAAAATTACGACATACAGTTTGAAAGTAAGGATGAATAATTTAATATATAAATTAAAACTAAATGATTTATGGGAACTTTGAGACTTAATTCTACAATAATAGTTACGATTGAACGTTATAATTTTGAAATAAAATACCAAACACGACTGAGCAATACAATTTAAATTTAAAAAAATTATATTTAAATATTTTTTTTTAACGATTAATTATTGCACTGTTCCATATTTTTAGTTTTTACATAATAAATTTTAAATGATTTATGTATGAAACCCCTTAAAAAATAACATGTATACAAATTTACATAATGGCTAACCAATTTATTTTGACAGATGTATTATGCAATGTGTTCTAGCTCGACATGAGATTTAATTATTTACAACTATAAACATTTTTTCTGTAAATGCAGATATAATTTGATCAATCAGTTTCACATAATGTATTAAATTATAAATGACCTTATAAAAATATATATACTTGTAATTACAATAATAGTTACAATGGTTGACGTAATTCACAGATTGATTTGTATTTCAAGTGAGTGACAAATGAGGATTTAAGTTCTTTATAGAATACCGAGGATATTATCTTAACGTGCATCAGTTATCACTAATTATGTTTATACTCATAATTGCCCAAATGCGCATGCGCGGTATTAACTCACGCAACCTGTAACTAACATGGCGTCCTATACATGTATAAAGATGAGATTATAAAAAACATCAGATTTTCGCGATACCCTTTAATGTCCTGTATTTAGCTTTGGGAAATGAAACTTTAATATCAAGAGAACAATTTGTAAATTTGATATAGTATTATGATTCTCTTTCCGATGTCGTACTAATTAATTAATAATTTCCTTATGTAATTTGTTATATAATGTACTTAATTGACATGTTTAATAAATGTTTTAAAATGCTTTTTAAATTGCATGATTTGTAAGAAACATTAACTGTTGGCATAAACGGTACTCTGAAAGATTTTTCATACGAACAAGGACCGCAAATTATATACAAGCACAAGACAATAATATTTAATTAATCTGACTCAGCTGAGACTGAGTTTCTCGAGGTGATTATGCTTCGGTCACGTGTTATAAATAAATAATTTTTTATGTTAAAACCATTCGTTGTCCTATTTCGACGACGATCGTTTACGTTTTCTCTGTGTCTATTTCTTTGTTGCTTTCTTCCCCTTTTTTCTCTCTCTCTCTCTCTCTCTCTCTCTCGGTTGCAATACACATTTACCGTGATTAAACTCCTCACGCAACTCTGTCAAACTAAAAGACGGCTCGGATTGACGAAAGGAGAAAGAGAGAAAAAAAGAACAGAATAGCCGGGAGAAACAAGAGAAAAATGTACAAAAATGTAGGAGCAAACGGCTTTGTCCCAGGCGGTGGAAACGACGGTAGTCAATTGCGGGTTGACACTCTTTTGGTTTTACCTCTGCTCGTTTTTTCCGCCACGCAAGCCACGAGGATTGTAATTTTCCGTGTACCTATGCATGATAGTTTTACGAAGAACCGAGGTTGGAGGGGGTTGGGGGGGGGGGGCGGGAGGGGAGGAAGGCGAGGGAAAGGCACACGTAGTGCGGACTTATGGAGGTACGGAGGTACGGACGGGTTTTACCAGGAAAGATTGAAAGCAGGTCGTCGCAAAAGTGCGCGCACGGGGAAGCGCCAATTATGTATTAATTGCTCTCTGCCAGCGTGCCCGTGGGTCTTGTGAGTGGCGTCGATTTCTTCCCCGAATAATGAGAAATGAGAAAAACGAAGGGAGTTAACTGCGAGGAACACGAGGAACACGAGGAACACGAGGAACACGAGGAACATCAGCCTGTCTATCACTCCCTGCTTTCTCTGTATAAAATGTACAATTTCTTTTGAGCGTAACGGATACTTTTAAAAAGCCGAGGTAAGGGGCTCCTCCGCTCTCAAAGATAACGCGAGCACCGCATGACAGCATAATTTTTTCGGCCGATATTAAAAATCCGAAAATATTAAAATACTTCGTGAAACGCCCGGCGAATTAATTGCGTTTTAAGCGCATGGAATTAATTACCATGTAAATTTGTTATTATATAAATTCATCTTATACAATATACCTTGATGTATTGTTTTTTAATTTATAGGGTAATTTTTTAATTATTCCAAATTATAAATTCAATTATAAGTAACTGGTTATTATACGTAACGCGTTTGCGTGCCAATTGTAAATCAATATTAATATTAATTTAAAAGAGAGAAAAAGGGAAAGACCGATTCTACTCTAAATCAGATCTCATTAAGTACATCAGCTTGGCTCTGCGTAATTGTTCCGGCGATTAAGAAATACCCAACAAATTCGATTTAAAAAAATATGCGTCCACATAAATCACTCGTTGCACATTAATTATACAATTGATGTATGGTTTTTGTATTTGGACCACTAATGAAAAAACTGCCAACCTCTACAATATTCTTAAAATCAGGTCTGCAAAATAAAGTCATTTTTATTTCAAGACTCGAATTTTTCTTTGTGCCCTTTAAATTGTAATTTACAACTTTTCCTCGCAATACTTCAGCACACCGCTCTGATGTTTTGTTGACGATCCACGACGATTGATACATTTCAACCTTCCAACAAAAGAAAATGTTACCACATAATTTAGCCCGTCCCGATCCTCGAGCATAAAGCATTCCAAGAGTCACCCAAAAGAGAAAAAATGGAATATATTCCGGTTTCAGCGAATAGCCTTGCGCCTCATATTTCACATAATGGCGGGGGTGGGCATTCGCTCGGGGCGTAGTCGCAAGTTGTAACACAAGCGCATTGATATCGCGGGGTTGCGCGCAAGGGAGGAGAACAACCGCGCGCATCACTGGGCGGACCCCGTACGTACGTAACACACGCGCGCACACGCACACACAGGCGCAAAAGCAGGGGTTGCGCGCGCGTAGGGATGCTGCAGTGGTACCCGGGATGATTCATCCCCGCGGTGCCCTGCGCTCTCCGAGGGGGAGGATGAATCAAGTCGCCGGATGAATTATAAAAATTGAGAGGTGAGAGATGAAAAGTTGATTGCGAGATAAATGTTTACTTATTTGGTATTAAAAACGAAACTCGAGCTGCGGATGCGGTCATACCGGTGATGGCGACGTTGATCCGTTTGGAAATAAGAGGTTTCACGCTGTAATATCTTCTGTTTTTCTTTTTTTTTATCCTTTTTTTTCTGGTGAAATATTACGATCGCAATAAATAAATTTTATTATAATCGGCTTTTTTCGAGAAAGGATTATTTATCACTTTTGAGTAATAAATAAATAAAATAGACTCACCCACATGAAATACAATCAAGGGGCATTCATGCTCAAGGTATTCAGCACTCGCTCGCGAATAAATGTAAGGATACTATTTGCAGGAGCACATATATGGCACATATCAAACATCTATGTTAATACACAACCGCGCGTGTGTATATGTATATAAATAATACATGTGTATTTACATATATAAAAGCCAACGTTAAAACAGACACAAAAACACTGCGTCCGTGTAAGCGGCTGTAACAGGAGAGAGGGAGAGAGAGAAAGAGAGAGAGAGAGAGAGAGAGAGAGAGAGAGCGAAGGAAGATTGAAAGGAGGAATTAAGAAAATGAGTGTACAGCTATTGCTGGTTTTATAGGACTTGATAAGACAATAAAAACAAAAATGAAAAGTTCGACGAACTTAATTGAATGGCAGACATCAAAGTGCCTAAAATCAGCCATAGGAATTACCTGTCATTTATAACCTGACAAATTACAAACAAAGCAATAAGTCATCGAATGTATGCAGAATTGCACACTTAAAGTGCACAAGGAATTTATTTGAAAGATTGACAGACAGATTTAATATGAGTTCAAGACGTAAGGCATTATTTGGCACGTGATTTTACGTAGATATTTTATGTTTTAATGAACCAAAAGAATATTCATTAACCTCCAGCAACAAAGAATTCATTATTAATAATTCAAAACTTCGCTATTTAATTGAGCAATTACTATATATTGGAATATTCGTACATACGAAATGAAAATTGAAATTTCTTTCCACGTTCCGATGCTCGGAGCATAATTACTAGTTTTCAGCTACGTTTTTAAATAAGACACATTTCCTTTATTAAAGTTATTATTTGAGTACTTGAAAAGAAACTCATTTCTTCCGAACAGAAAACTTGAAAGTCAAAACTGACATTATCGCAAAAACTATCATACCACTGTCAGACAATATAATTATATATCTTTAAGTATGCATATGCAAACGTCACCTAAGAAAGTGCTCAAACATTCATTAAAGATGCAGCATGTATCCAATCAAATATAATTATTATAATAAATATATTTTTAACTTTAATGAAATATCTTATTTATTAAGTTGAAAAAAAAAAGAAAAAGAAAAAATTCTCTATAGTGAATGGAGATTAGGTTAATCACGTATCACACGATCATCGTAGTTTTAATTCAAGTTAACAAATTGTCGTTAATAATGTTATGTTCATTTAGTAATTATTTCAATCGATCTTTTGTTATTTCTAACCTTATTAACAAGCATAAATTCTCTATTATTCATTGTAGCTATTTGAATATAAAAAAAATTATTTGCAATAATAATATAAATACAAAACTTGTAGTAAAATTATAATTGATATTAGTTATTAACAAAGAATTATTACATTTACATAATCATAATTTATAAAAATGACGTTTTCAGATTATTATGTGCTTTGAAATTCATATAAATTAATGCTTTCACTAAATGTTTTAAAATGATTTCGTTTATATCTTGAACGTCAACTTACTTATGCACTATTATGATAATGAGTCTTATAAAATTAGAATCACAATAACTAAGCTCAGTTAATTTTTTAAATTTTCTTTAAAACTTTTATTACATGGGTTATAAGATTAGCGAATTATTCATTTATTTTATGTATTGATATTAAAATTTTAAATGCTATAAATATTTTAATTTTTACATAAAACGACCGTGTTAATGTATGCACATGTGCATATTTGTTTGTTAAAACTTTGATTACAGAAGTAAATATAGTCAAGTCTAAAGATATCTGGGCTTGATTTGTAATAACATTCGCCATTATATGAATGTAAATATTTGTATATTTGATGAAGGTACAGTGATTCTATAGCTTAGGAGTTAAAGAACCTTTAGTACCCTGTTTGTGTTATATAAGGTTGAATACTTAATCACTATTGCTTTGAGATATGTTATTATCATCCTTAGAATTAGTCTGTAGCAACTATGAGAATTTAAACTAGGATTGTTTAGAAATTGTTACTCATTTATTTATTTGTATAAATTGTTATGTGACTATTAGAATTAATTTGATTTGACACATATTGTAACTAAATATCATTAATAATGATATGAATATTAATAATAACTGAATATTTCGCATTAAATTTATGCATTAAATTTAAATCATTTCCAATTATAATAAATTTGATTTGGATAACTCTTTAAATGCGCTTTTTATGAAAAATATTGTACATTATAATGACTATAATTGTTTATTTTTTGTTTGTAAAGAAAATAATATCATTTGGAAGCGTTCGCATTGATTCGAATTTTTATCTCTTCCTACAATGTTTTCTTGCAATTTAAAGCTAACTTTACAATTTATTGTTTTAACAAATCATATGGTAGAATGTAAATAAAAAAATCAATTCACCAGGTAATTGAATGATAATTAAGGTCCAAATTATAATAGTAATTTTTGTTGTTGTACCTCATAAAAAATGATGAACGAAAAAATATGGCAAAAATAATTATACTTCCTTTTTAGACAACGGAGAAGTTTAAGAAATATAAAACTTTTTTTTAATGTTAAAATAGTGTTCTTTTGTATTCGCGGTCAGCATTATTACACTTGTTTATTCACTAATATTTTTTAGAAACTAAATACATTACAATACACAAGTCCCATGACATACATATAATAGCTATTAAAAATGAAGTAATTTCACAAAAGAGTTTGGAGCTGTGACGATAAATAAGCTTTTATGGTTTGATGTTGAACGAGAGTTTTCTCTTCTTCGTTATGAAAATTTATTTTCTGTCAACCGAGGAATTTATACGATAGGTAATATGCCGAGGCTGTACAACCAGTAAAAGTATTATTATTTAAAGTTTATTTCTCCTCCCGCCCCTCCCCCCCCTCGCCCGTACTCCCTCGCAGCATTTCTTTTTCTTCCTTTTCATTCCCCCGCGCCTCTCTTTCTTTCTGACTTCTTCTTCAAAGTTTTAAGAGCGTTCGAGGTTTTTATGAGGAGTACCGTCGCTTCGTGCACAATACCGTAGGACGGTTTTACATATCGTAAAAAGCGCATACGAGGTAAGAACCACACGTATAAATCCGTCTGCTCCAGTGTTATGTCTCCGAGCAGCAAGGGCCGTTCACAATTTTATGTCAGTTGGGAGTTTGAGATCTCCTAGAGAGAATGAGAGAGAGAGAGAGAGAGAGAGAGAGAGAGAGGGAGAGAGGGAGGGAGGGAGAGAGAGAAGTGTATTGAGTACGGGCTCTGCTGAGAAATCGCGATTTTTCACGCGTAAACTAATAAGTCAATGCAAAACCGGCACGTGCGGGGTGATCCGGCACGCATTTATGCAAAATCAAACTTACATTCGCTCGATAGTGTGCGTTAACACTCGGAAACTTTAATTCTTTTTTTGTGCCTCTCAAACTACAATTCGTTATTAAATGATAATCGATAAATTAATCGAAACATTTTTATAATGTACATAAATCTTTATCTCGTGCTTTTACATGTAAATTAATTTATTAATAGATTGAAATTTTATTTTATTCTTTTAACTTCTTGTGAATAATTAAGTAAATGACTTGTGAGATTCGATGTACATATTTCTACAGATAATATAATTGATATCTCATAATACATATATATATATATATATATATATATATTTATGTTATATATGTGGTTTCAAAGAAAAATTAAATCAGTTTCCTTATCTAATTTACTTAGTCTGTTCTCTGCTACTGCAAATGGAGTAAATAATAGATTAAGAGATTTTTATATTTGCGTTTCGTACCTTAATTAATTTGTGATCAATGTAGATTACTTTTTGATAAAATTAAAATTACCTATCTCAAATTTTTCGAATATAATAGATTTCACTGTAGAACAATATATCTTTTTTAGCTATTTTTATCTTTTTTTCAAATTAATTGAGCATTAAATAAGCATTTGTTTGTTCTTGGCATATGTACAGATACTTATTGTTTCGGAAAAAAAAACCAATTATAATTATAATTAGTGATTCAGGTTAAACTCATTTGCTTATTACAAAATTTACTAATTTGAAATTTATCGTTAACGCGTAAAAAAGAGGACTAATTAATTTAAAACGTGAACTTAGTTAAGGAAAAACCAAAGGATAGTATTGATTTCAATACTTCATAGTAACATTTGTTTTTTTTTTTTTTTTTTTATAATATCGAGGTGGAATAAAATTCTAGTACCCGAACGCGATCATCACGTTGATATTATAGATAAAATATAACACGTAGAAAACTTTACTTTATTATATTGGTCTTTTTATATAGAATATCGTCGTAACCCTTACAAATGGCTATATGCACATGCATTCAAACGCTAGTAGTGCTTCGATTATAGTAAATGCCACGTGTCTAACTCACGGCCGAGTGTATGGGTGTGTTTGTGTCTCTCAAACTACGCTTCTTCTTTTTTCCTTCTTTGTACATTAAAGCAGCTGTATATTTCACTACATTTATTACTATTAAATGCTTTAATCTTAGATATTAGAAATTTTTGCATCTATAGACAAAGTTATTATCAGGAAGTACAATGAATAAAACGAACAAAGAACGAGGGGAGAGTAAAGAAATATATTTCTTATAAAATTTAATGTTCTTCTAAAAATTATTATTCCTTTATATACGCAATTAATAATTAATAACATTGATTTCATCTGCTATGAATAATTGAATCGATGCAATCTTATTGTTCTCTAGGTGTTAAATTTAAAAAAAATTGTTGCTGCTCAGTAAAGATAAAAATAAGTATTTATTTATGAAAAATTTCTAAAATATTTCTGTTATAATTTGGAAATATTAAATTTTTCAAAAAGAAAATATTCTTAAAAGAATTATAAAATTAAAAAGGACCACTTGAATTTTTTGTTGAAACATTTTTATAGTGAAAAAATGAAGCTATATTTTTTTATTTATAGCCTACTTAAAAGAATATTGAGTTAAAACTATAAAAAAATTAATAAACCAATAATTTGATAAATATAAACAATAATTTTTGAAAAATAATTTTATTGATTTCATACCTTATTTAAAATATAGAATTTTCACGATATGAGAACAATAATTACTTATTTTCAACTTTTTAACTTGTTTGACCTTTACTAAGTCTTGAATAAATAAACTATATGTATATTTGTGATTCATAAATTTTGTATGTTTATAATTCTTGTATGTCATTTATAATCTAAGGTATTATATGTAACTGATTAATCAAATTTAGTTGAATGCAATTAAATTTGCATTTGCAAAAAAATATGCATAATTATTAATAACCATATCTGACTATGAGAAAAAATATATTGCGCAATACTTGTGTAAAAAGTACGTTTTTATCCTGTATATAATTACATAAATTTGTATATATTCTCTTCTTATATGTGTAAATATAAAACTTAAATAAAATTTACAATTGTTACAATGTTTTCGTAGAGATTCAGAACTGGATAAATTATACAATTAACGATTATTAATTTATAGAAATCCTATGTACACAATTGTGCATACTTACTTACAATTTTTGTTTACTGACCGAATAATTTATTTGGCATTGAGTTAATAACTCAATAATTTATGATGTCAATCGTAGAAATTAACGATTGGTATACAAAAAATGTAATTTATTATTTAAAAAATTCAGTTATTTAAATGAATGTTAATGAATAAAAAATATATTGGTTTATAAAACCAATCTATAAGAGTTGTATGGACTGAACAACTAGTTATCATCAAGTTTGACAAAAAAAAATCTTAATAATTAAGCAATAATTTTGTCTATTTATTTATTTAAATTTCCTGTATTACCGTTGTATAAAACTGTATTTAAAAAGGTTTAATAAATTTATAAAGTAACAATGCAAAATTGTTCATTTTCATTGCGAATAACGTTATTCATTCAGGTAACTAGCAATCTCCAACACTTCTCACCAACTGTAAGTTCTCATACCGATGTACCGCGCAATACTCGTTTTACTTAGAAGAGCAAGTCTATTCCTTTTCTTTTTTTTTTTTTTTTAAAAAAAAAAAAAATTTCTGTACTCTTTTCATCCTTCCTCGTAATTCTCGCTATCTATCACATCATGCATGTGAATGTAATTGCTCGACTCTACAACTTGAAGCTAAAGACAGGGAACACGTCAATTGCATTTCTGAGCTCAAATTGCAGTAATAATATTATGTTAACTTAACGGAATTTAAGAGTTGTTTATTTTTTATTTTATCAATCGTATAGATTTCCACTTATCTACAATTTATTTCTTTTAACTGCAAAGATTATATAATTATTTGCAAAATCTCTGTCTTTCTATTAAAAACAAGTTTGCGATATTGCTGCGTTTCGATTAAAATATTTTAATTTTTCATTTACAATTATACATTTACACTCGGTCGCGAATCATTAAATAATAAGCGGATGTACATTTATTCTAGGACAGTTAAGCATTTCAAATAAAAAAACAATTTAATTGCACAAAACATTTGAATAGTAGAAAATTTAGGATTATAATATTAAAAAAGTAAATAAATTTTGCATTTTAATGATTCAACTTGTTTACAACACATTTGTAAAGTAACTTGCAATAATGCACATGCAACAGTTATAACAGCCAATTATTACGTGAACGACTGTATTCAGAAAAATAATAAAGTAATGCCATAATTTTAAAAACTCTAGAATTGTTCACTATTAGTTAGAGATATTTTATCATCTTTTCGAAATTCTTGCTTCATCGTTGAGCGATAATTTAGTTTTGACCCATTGAATCGTTTCTTGGTCTTTTCTAAATGAAAAATTACAACAAAATAGCAAAAAATGCTCAATAGAATAAAGCGTTATAATTGATTAACGATTACGATGGCAGCATTAGAATCTTTATTTTTAAAAATCAAATATGAATAGTTATTTGTTTTTTAAATTTTGGCCCTAATCCTCAAATTTATTTGTTTTTTATTTGTTAAAAATATTATAAGAAGATATTTGTCCATGCAGTCTTTTACGTGATTCCTTAACTACGTTATTTATTACTTTTTTGTGTATTATCATTTTCTTTTATAAACTTTACCGATATTATTTATTATTTTTATTGCAATTTATATTTTTGTTGTAATCAATTTTATGACAGGTATAAAATGAATGACATACTTACGCAACGATTACTGTAATCATGAAGATATGCTAATTTATTATAAACGTTGCAGTGGTGTCTACTCTATTCGTTTATGACATTGCTAAATTATTTTTCTCCACGTACGTTAAAATTTTTACTGATAATTTTTACGAATAACTAGTAATCTCCTGGATAATAACACAGAATGCAACCCAATGAACTTTGTTTCGATAGTGTAACATCATCCATTAAATAGCATTACTGAATAAATTTTTGTCCACGAAGATATACTATGCGATAAAAGTGTACATTCAACTGCAAATTTAAGAAATACGAATCAATGCTTTTAGCGCCCATTTTCCCGTTAAAATAAATATTCTCAAGAATTTAGATTATTTAAATTATTCAAATTATATATTTTATTATAATTGTTAATTCTTCAAATTTTAAATATACGTCAAAAATTTTTGCAAGTAATTTTGTATAAATTATCCAGTCGCATTGGCAATTCAAATTAAAAATTCTGTACTAAAAAAATCCTAAAGCTATATATTAAAAATATAAAGTTAATATTAATTTATGCCGGTTGAATTATATTATTTTTATGACATTGCGTAGATATTTAAATTTATAAATATTGAATTGCAAGAGAATTTATAAAAGTTATATTATAACTCGTTCCTGAGCAATAACATATTAAATTTAAATAAAACTTTATAATAATTATAAAAATAAATGTTTATTTAATCATACAATAGAATAATTCTATAAATTAAATGAAACAATCTATTATTGAAAATTATTTCATACTGGTTAAGAAAGTGTAAAGAAAAAAGTTAATTCGCCAATTAAAAAAAAATTTGTCATTCTTCATTCATTTGTTATTAAAAATTATTTTAAATTGTAAAACTGTTCTTTGAATTTTTTGATAGTTAGATTTTAAATAATATAAAATAAGACGAAGATGAAATCTTGAATATTATTTAATTAGTAAACTATTTTAGTTTCACTAGAATGAAAATAGATATAAGTGATGAGTACATCTTGAATCAACATGGTCTATAAATTATATTAAAATTTATGTTCCATACAATCCTGTGACAAAATACATTTTGGCAATATCTATCATTAGAACAGATGACATAAATTTGGCAAAGTTATCTTTTATATAATTTTAACGTAGTATACCGACGATAAAATTTGAAATTACGATTATATCGAGCCTTTAAATTAATTCTGAAAAATATGGAATATTAATATTTTTAATAATGTTAACGATAATATTTTTTTTTTATTATTATTTTTAATTTAATAATTTAATTACAACTTTGGATATACATCAACATTTAAATAACAATATTTTCTGGTACATAATGCCAATTCAAAAAACATCAAATTTAGATATACATTTTTTCAATAGATTTAATACAAAAATTTAATTAATAATAAAAAATATGTATGCCAATTTAATGTCCAGCGATAATTATAAAATATGAAACCAACAAAATCTTGCATAAATTGTCAAAAGTTTTTTAATTTTGAGCCATTAGATATTTCATTTACTCATTTCGAATCATGTTATTTGTTACTAATACATTATGTAACTAAAATTTAATTGAATTGAAGATGTAAGAGGAGCGATCATCAAATTTATTATAACGTACAACTTTCTATGTGTTATGCAAGAAAATTATATAATAATTATTGATAAGAGGTATAAAATAATAATATAAATTGAAATAAGGCTGCTTATTTCAAATTAATGATATAATGTTATTTTTGATAAATCGAATGAAATAAAAGTAAATACAATGATATATTATAAATACATTAGTTTACGTTTTTTAACATTGTTCATACAGTTATTCTATAGAGGCTTATTATACCATGTTACAGCATTGTCAACATTTGTTTCAACTTTTATGTAACTATTAGGGAGTACATTATAGACTCAAGACATTCATGTCTGTGTGCTAATGCGAAATTTTTTTGTTAGCAACAACCATAAATCAAATTTCTTATTATGCATTCTTTTCACATGTGTTGGACTATTGTGCTATACCTTGAATTAAATTATCAATAAATTTTCAACCAAAGGAAAAACTAACCTACTTGAAACTCCACATACATATGCACATAAAAATACATATTTATTTATTCATTCATTCATTTATTGACGAAAGTTGTTCTTGTTCATGCATACACATGCACACGAATGCGTGCACTACGCACACTCAGAGCCAAGAGGTGTGCAGTTCTCAAATTTGCAACTGGATCATAATCTTTGCTAAGTATCATCTTTCGATGCACATATCCATTCCTCACCTCCGCCGATCTCACGTGAAATGTGTCAAAAGAGCGACAGACAGTAAAGTTAAGAGTTTAAAAAAAAAGGAGGAAAAAAAGAGGAGAAAAACCCTTGAAAGAGGATCACGGATGCGTGCAAGAGAGGAGCTTACCCACACAAACGCACGCACTGGCGTACATAAGACGCGAGTGACGATAATTGAAGCTAATCAAATGTAAGTACAATCTATGCGTTATACAATTTATCTCTCCCCCGTGCATTGGAAGGTGCATGTGGAAAAGCAAGAACCCAGTAATATACGCACGACTTATAATTGCTTTTTGTGCAAGTGTTTTTAATGCGAGAAATGAAAAACCGGTTTATGTCCGAGAGAGCAACAATTTCCAGCATAGGCATACACACGATGACGACGACGACGACGACGACGACGACGACGACGGCCACGTTCACGAAGACGACGACCACGACGACGACCACGACCACCACGACCACGACGACGACGGCGACGACGGCGACGACGACCGCTACAGCTGCGCCTGCCTGCCTGGTCGACCAACAACCAGAGAGAGACGGAGAGCGCACACGCACGCACACAGGCTCGCGCGTACGTGAAATTCGCGTGTGCAAAAAAGGCTGAACAACGCATGATATGCCGAAGAAGCCAAGTTCGAGCCGAAGCTGAGGCTCTTCTATGTTCACGGCGATCGGCTCACGATGTACACTCGCTGCTACCACAAAAAGGAATAAAAACAACACGGAGAGGGAAGAAAGAAGGAAAAAAAGTTCCCGTAATGCCTATAATATTCATGACAACTTACTTCCCTCCTCTATCCGCACGCACGTGAGGGGTCCTGAGGACGAGAGAGAGAGAGAGAGAGAGAGAGAGAGAATGTGTCGTCGAGGTATGATGCATGGAGAAGAAAAAAATGTCCAATCGTAGAAAGATTAAGTAAAAGTTAATGAGAAAAAGGCCCGTCGAGGAGAAAAAAAAGCGGCGAAGACGGTGCGTTAATAATTTCTTCATTTCTGCGAAAGTAATTTTAAATGAGTCCGATGTGCGCGCGCCCGTGTGCGTGCAGGCCAAAGCGACGGGCGTGTGTGTGTGTGTGTGCGTGCAGTACCGCATAATGTACTGAACTATCTTCCTTGTAACTGCAAACCAATTTCCTTTAAAATTATCTTTATGCTTTCAACTAAGCTAAGTGTTATAGCAGTAAATATCTTCTAGAAAATGTGTTTATGATGTTTATTGCAGATATTGTAATGGAAAATACTCAAGTGCAACATGATTGCTGATTAGTTTTTAAATTTTATCATTAGTCTGATTGCAAGTTTTTCTTGAACTTTTGTTTTCCTCTTTAACATATTTTTCCTATTTTAAGAGCTTTTGAAACCTATTTCCCACTGACATTGTAATCTTAGTATTTATTCGGATTTTATGTCATGCTTTAAATTTCCTTCTCTACAGAATAAAAAAATAAAATTCGCTCTCCACGTATGCTTAAGAAATAAATTTGCCTTGATGTCATAAACTTGTATCAAGTAAAAACGACAAAAATAAGGCCCGCAATATAGTTGATTTATTTTACACGATAATTAATCGGCCTGTTCAAAAATAAATGCAGGAATATTTATCACAGTCTATTTCAGGTAAAAATACTAATCGAAAATGGCTTTTCAACGATTCATAAATAATGAATATTTGTTGCGGTGCATAAGATACAAGTGCATATACATATCGCCATTCCGACATACCAACATAAATCACTTTCATACAGTTTCATTCCTACCAAAACAAGCTGAAGGAAAAAGCTTCATTGTGCCCCTCTCTTTTGCTTGGAAAAACGTGCGGAAAACATTTAATAAAACTTCAGCTTATAAGTCTTCGGCAATAAGGCGACACGTGGTCGTACAGCCGATGATGCAGAAGCTGCAAATGAATGTGCAAAATCGGAAGAAACGAGGCTGATGTTGGCGAAGGGTCACAACCTTTGCCCCGAATTTACGGTAAATGATGCGAGTGCCGGATTACAACAACGTCGTAACATTACCTGCAGTCGCCTAATCACCTTATCAATAATTTCGTATTTATTCGGGCGGAAGAAAAATTTTATGAACGCAAACAGCCAGTGCTTCAATTTGAGTGATAATTAATTTTGATTTAGCACAAAAATTAATCTCTCGATAATATATTTATGCAGTTATATTTTTTCTCTTATCGCTTTCCTTGGTCAAAGTACATCAGTGGGTCTGCGTTAAAAATTGATTTTATTTAAAATACAAAATCTTCTGTACCTCGATTTATAAAAAATGTTTCAAATACTTTGAAATGATAGTTTAAATGGCTGCAATCAGAATAAGAATTAATTTCGGTATTGCGTACGAATAAGCCCCTCTCTCTCACGGTATTCCGTGTACTGATAAAATTATATTCTTTCAAAAAGAAAAAGAGATTTTTCCTTAAACATGCAAGCGCAAAAACAAATAATGTATCATTGCTAATAATAATATAGTTGTAGTATAGAAGGAAAAAAAGGAAATGTTACGACGTTGCTCGTTTGGCATTTGATAAATTGCTACACAGTGTCTTCAACCAATATCGAGGCTGTTTTTACCAGTGATGACTTTTCCACTCCCGATGACCTCTAGGGTCTTGATTCGTGCAAAGACAATGTCCATAAAGCGAGAAGGGCGGGGGAAAAAAGATTTTCCTACTGCGCATTAGCAAAGACAGAGAGCACACATCCGCGAAGAGCAAATATATGCTTTGGTACTTGACAACTTTACTTAACTTGGCAAGCAAGTAAGCAAGCAAGCAGGCAAGTAAGCATCAATAATGAACATGTTTTCCCAAGGCAGATGGATGAAGTTCATGCTTACAATTTATGCACCTGCTGCTCTCGAGTAATGCTTCTCTTACACAAGCACATCCATTTAGCTGTTGGCAGACACCAACACACGTAGACCGACGCCGGCCGATAAAGCTCTGCTAAATAATAATCCACTACCTCGTGTCTGTTATTGTTCTCTGGTTGTTGTTACTATTGTTATTATCATTATTGTTGTTGTTGTTGTTGTTGTTGTTGTTGTTACCTTTTTTTCCTTTTTCCTCTTTCCTCGACGCCAGGGCCTCGATATCAGGGCGATCGAGGTTTTTTCCTCGGGTGCCCCTGAATCGCTCGCCGCCCATTTGTGCCCCGTGTGCATTTTAAGCAGCAGTGCACTGAAATCGTCGAAAGGAATGCAAGAAAATCGATAAGATGCACTGCGGCGCGATACGAAATTCGCGGCGTCTACATTGTATCAAGTGACTCATACACAAGCCAACAAGTTACATAATCGGCCTGTGGACTCGAGTCTGGCAACACAAGGAAGCACATGCACGTGGAGCCGCTATAAAATAGTTTAATGAAAAATGTACGATATGAAACTCGATTAGTAATGTTATGATCTTGCTCTTATCAAACCCACGAATAATGCATGTCATATTTATAAATTTGACGCGTTACATCACCAGCCGCTTATTATTTATATACATTTGTACACTTCGTACTTGTAGATACATTTTATAGGCGTTAAACAATATACGCATTTCATCTTTTCAATTTTTTAATAGATTCGAAATTACTGCCGGCTGTATTTCACAATCGGACAGAACCGAATTACGATTAATACGTTCAATTAAATACTGAATAGAATGTAATTTCAAAATACAATCGTCAATGGTTCGGCAATTATAAATGCCTATTCCGTGTGTGTGTGTGTTTTTTTTTTTTTTTTTTTTTTTTTTTTTTTTTTTTTCTCTCTCTTCTTCTTTTATTATTTTATTAACGTATTGCTAACGGCGCCTCTTAATTGAAAGCAACTTGATAGTGTCATTGTAGACAAGATTTTAGTAAATAACGATGTTATAATTATACATTTTATATCTTGATAAAATAAATGACTGAATCGAATATTAATAACATTGTGAATATATAAAATTTTTGATTTTACAATATTGGATTATTCAATTATATTTGTTTTTAGTTTTTACAGCTATACGTTTCAATATAATAAAATAATAAATTATAAAATGTTCATGTTTTCTAAAATTAGTTTTCCGATCGTTATTGTAACGTATTAAAATATTGTAATATACAAAATTGCTATGCAAGATTTTTTTATTGAATCGTAAAATTTTTGCAATCTCACATTGAATTTTAAAAATGATTAATCAAATTACCAGTGTCGAATTTTTCATTTTTCCCAGTTTAATTTTAAAATGAAAAAATAATCATATTTTTATGATTAATTTTAAAAACAAATATTTCAATAAAATTAATATTAAGTAATACAGTCTTATGCAAAATTATATACAAGGACAAGGTTATAAGTAAATAAAATTAATCAAAATAAAAAAAAAAAAAACTATGAATAATTTACAAAGGAAATATATATGTCAACATTTTTAACTAGAATCAATTTTGAATTACAAAATATTAATTAGCAAATTAATTAATGGTGACTTTTTAATTTAGAATATTACATATTTATAATCTTATGTATAAGAAAATTTATAATATATGAAATTTTAAAATCATTTTTTAAAGTTCATCTATTTTCAACACAAATAATATATTATTTAAAGAATAAACTTTTCTTGTAAAAATTATTTTCAATAAAGTCTAATTAAAAGAGACATGCAAACTTGTACTAGCAATCATAAAATTTATAACAAATTAACTCAGTCAGTTTTGTGTACTTTCAGAATACATTTTTATGAATCAATTGAAATACATGACGCAACACGATTATCGCGGTTTAAGCTTCTATATTTGTATTTCTATTCTGCAAATTTAAGACACAGTTATTGTTAAATCGTTATTGTTACTTTTTATATACTAGCGCTAAATGTTTTTTTCAATTATTCAAATTTAGCTTTAAAATTTTTAACTTTAATCAAAAGAGAATAGATAAAGAAGTAAATGTGATGAAAAAAAAAATTTATAATAAAGAATCAAGAAACGACTATAAAAAAAAAAAAAAAAAAAAAAAAAAAAAAAAAATCATTGTCAAGAAATTGGCTGTTTGACAAGTTGAATATTATCACATTTACATGTTTGTTTTGCATTCATCTGTCAAAAAATGGTTAAAAATCTGCTCTTGACACATTTCTATTGCTAGTCACTTCAATGCTAACGATTATTAGATTACAATTTATTTTTTATTCATAGTAAATATAAAAATACTTAATATTTTTATATTTTCTAAAAATATAAAATTTCATTTAAGAATATACAATAATATATATTACTGGCTTTGGATGAAATCAGTATTTTTATACTTTTTCATATTCAAAATTTATTTACGAATACCTCAAAATATTTTAATAAAAATCAAATTTTAACAAAAAATATAAAAAAATTCCCATAAATTGTTCAATATTGTCTAGTAAATTACTCTATATTAAAAATATAAAGATGTAGAATAATTGACAATATTTTCATTTAAAATAGATAAATAATTTAATTCTTATATACAAAAATAAATTTAACTTTATTGGCATAATAATTTGTAATAAACATAGCATAAAATAATTTTTTAATAGAATAAAAAAAATAATTTTTTAATAGAATAAAAAAATTGATTTTTATTGACTACTTTTTGTTTTAAAATTTTGATAAATTTTTATGTAAAATAATTTCAATTAAATATCTAGATAAATTATCTTTTGATATTTATTTTTTTAATAAATTTTTAGTTATAGGATAATATTACTATATACAGTATTCTATAAAAGCATGTAATTATATTAAAATTTTATAAATATTTTATTAAAAATACTTTATTAAAAAATTTCATACAAATAATGACGATAACCGATATTACACCTGTCAGTTTCATTCATTTTGAAGATACATTTTTATTTATAAATACAATATACACTCATAGATTTATATTAACGTAATAATTATTGTTATTCGGTTATAAATCTTAGCACTGAAAAACATTCTTAATTTTCTCTCTCCAAACCTTCTTATCCAATCAACTGGTACTTTTTTAATGTTGCAATCAATTTTTTTTTATAGGAACTTACTACCGTTTCATGAACACAGCTCATTTGCTGTGAATGATGATATTCATCTTTACAAAAGTAATTATGATTTATTAGAAAAATTATTTAATATAATTGATTTTATTTATTAGATTTTAATTTTATTTATGATTTATTAGAAAAATTATTTAATGTTAATTGATTTTCTTTGGTGATTCGATGTTAAAATAAATCTTCAACGATGTAGTCCTTACAGGTATCTACCTCAAATTATACTTCCAATCTTCAGTGGATGAATCAAAAACATTCTTCACAGGAGGAATGTAAAAGTTTGTCAAAGACTTATTAAATTTATTTAAATATATCACATAAAATCTCACATGCATATTTTAAAGATAAAATTAATCTTCAATCTTCATTTTTAAATCTTCAGTGTAGTTGAAGAATATTATTGGGTTAAAAAATTTATTATATATAAAATCAAGAGTGTTCAATATTTAAATTATTTTAAGAATAAAAAATATAGTAATAGAAAAAATTGTTCACTATAAATTTTGCATGCAGATTTTTTAAATCTTCGGTAAACGTTATAAATCTTCGGTATCGCAGAAAAACATTACCGCATTCATCAAGCTAAGTGTGTAGTTATTCAAGAATACTCAAAATTTTTCATTGATTTTAAAATATGAAAAATAATAATAATGAAATATCTTTTTAAATAACACTTCCATTTATTTAACTTAAATTAAAATTAGGTACAAAAATTCACAGCCATTATCTCTAATAAATAAATAATTTAACGATCAAAATTTAATAATTATTAATTTTAAATAAAATCTTGAAAGAAAATAGTTGATCGAGAACTTCAGTTGCCAAAGATTATTGGCTAAAGAAATAAAAAGTTTATTTTAGATAATTTTGAATTTCTTTGCTTTTGATAAATATCGTTTTAACTTTTGACTATTAGTTGAGAAATTAAGATACAAAATATCTCATATTTCACTACAATTTTATTTATTTGAATATTATAATTTCTAAGAAATATTCAATGTCAAAAGTTGAAGCGAGCGAAATGAAAATTAGAAAAGCATGATGATTTTGAATTTTAAACAATGAATATAAACATAAAATTATGTAAAATATATTACCTTTAGTTATGCGTCGCATTGCCACTTCAACATCTGCCCTAGAGTCCTTTAAAATTACGTACATTAAAGATAATGATTCCCACGGATATCCAAATCGTTGCAATAATCTTGCACTATATCCCAATAAAACCTCTACTTCTTCTGTATCTGTAAAAAGAAAAAAAAAATTCTTATCAGTTATTACACATCTAGTCTTAACTATGTCGTAAGTAAAAAAAATTTTTATCTAGATACATTATAAAAAAACTCTTATACAATCTTTTTCATTGTGCAAACTTGTGTGAAATATAACAGAATTAAAATCGTAAAATTTTTAAATATAAACTTGAAACCTCTTTTATTTGTTTTAGTTTATTATCAATACGAAGAAAGAAATTAATTGACTTATCTAAGATAAAAAGTTTCGAATAATTCATGTACGATTAAAATACTTCAATTTGGTGTCATAAACAGTCATAGGATCTATGAAAATGAAATGTAGCTAATAAAATTTTAAAAAACATTGTGCCTTCGATAAGATTCTTATAATTAATACATTTTATTTTTTAATAGAGAACCATTTATTTGAATATCATTAATCTTAACTATATATAAACGTTAATATCAGCAATCGTCAGATATTAGATAAATATTAATAACATTTTAAAAATTAGATTAAAAGTAAAAAGTAAAATGAGCGATATAATCGAATATTTATTAGAGCATGTTTCAAGTATTAATATATGATTTAAAACTTATAAGATGCAAAACATTGTATTTTGGAAATTATAAAACGAATACATTTATATTATTAGAATTTGCACATGAACGCATTTATTCTGCTACGAATGACATGCATTTCTTATATTTCCGAATACAATGACATTTTTAATGCTTATATCATAATAAGTGTCACAAATTACACATTATTGTCGCACAAGATTTTTAATAGGAAAATAATTATTTTTTGTGTACATTTAATAAATTAAATGTTATTATTATACAGATAATAGAACAGGTCTCAGAAGGATTATTATAAATGCTATTAAAATTAAATTATCATACGCAAGGCGTTAAAAAATGATAAAGACAAACACACACCCACGCAAGTCGTGTCGAGAATTTGGGACATAAAAAATATAGCCGTACTAAAGTGTTAACCCGGTGTTGTCCCACATAGCTACATACGATTATTAATAGAGCATCAAACGCATTAAATGCACTTTAAACCACGACAAAATTTCTAATTCTTCAAATAGCACCAACGCCACAATATTGATCGTGTCAATCTGGTGTCAGTGCATCATCTCACGTGTCGATTTTCCTATGGTCCGTCCGTCCATCCGACCATCCGACCATCCGACCGACCGTCCGTCCGTCCGTCCGTCCGTCCGGATGATAATAATATTTCGTCGGGAGCGCACCTCGCGATCACCTACACACACGCGCGCGCGCGCCACACACAGCTTTGTATGCATATTTTTACACGTGTTCGCATACATGGACACCCACACAGTGAGAGCACCGGACGTAACGCTAGCCAATGGCATAAACACATTCGGGCTAGCGACCGCCTACTTTCCGAACTCTCTGGAGAACGGTTTTTAAAACGGAAATGGCTACCACAAACAGACGACTCGGCGGAAAACAAGCGTGGAAAGGCACACACACGAGGAAAGTGGCGGGGGGGGGGGGGGGAGGGAGAGCCGGTGCGTGCCCGTGCGCCTGTGTTGGTGTTTGTTTGGTCGTACGAACGTGAGGAAGCATATGGAGGGCGCCCTATTGACTCTTTCCCGAGGCAGGTGACAAGTCTTAATGCGCGCGTGAATCAGCAGCCAAGTCCCAACGAGGACGAGACAGGAGCTCCCGCGAGGGAGGGGGCGATAATAGAGAAGGGTGGCAAGGGAGGGACCGGAGAGAGAGAGAGAGAGAGGGTGAATTGCAGCAGGAGAAAAGTAGAGGAGAAAGTGGAGGGGAAGATGTTTTGGTGGAGGGAGAGAGTTTTAGGGGTGGGGCGACGAGGACCTCCTTCTTTCTCTCTTTTTTCATTGTACTGTTGTGTGTACACTGTGTCTGGAGTCATTACAGTCTACCTTTTTCTTTCTATTACTACCATTTTGTAATGGGATATACAACGTCTTGTCAGTCACGTCTCCGCGTGCACTGTGTCAACTTTTAATTTTAAATATCGATTGTTTCGTCAAATGGGGAATGAAGGACGTGCGAGTGCTATTAAATAATTCCAGAAATAATTTTGACGCTGAAAATTTAATTTGAATAATTATTGGGAACACGTTGACGTTGCCCCGTAAATTGTCATCTTGAATAGCGGATCATAAAGTTTCATATACTGAACTATCGATCGATGCATATTTAATGATAATTTATTTTAAACAATGGCCGAATTCAAATTTTATCTTAATACGGGTCAGAAATAGATAACTGATACAGAAAGACCTTTTGAGATCTCCTTATGTTTATATTTACACGCTACAAATAGTAGAGTACTTACTCTGTATCAATGAAGCATTATTTTTGCTCATTTTTCTAAGATTAATATGTTACTTTTATTTTTTACTTTTTAACGGAATATAAAGATACGGGTTATAGATCTTCGTATTAAAAATCGTTATTGATTTAATAAATAATGAAAAAATGCACTTTCTAAGGTTCATTCATGAATATGAAACTGTGGATTTTTACTACATTCGCTGAATCACTAAATTTTATTCTAAAGAATATTTTGCTTTATAATTGAACACTGTGTATAATCATAGTTGTAATAATAAAAAAATCTATTTTGCGTAAAAATCTCAAACATACATACATGCGTCAAAGCCTATTTCGTATATTTCCAGAACAATAATTTATGAATGCATTCAATACGCATATAATTAATCATATAACGTGTAATTAATAAATACGAATTGTATAAATTCTTAATTGATATCAATTAAGTGTCATTTATAATAGAAAATAACGAAAAAATAATAATAATAATAATAATAATAATAATAATAATGATAAAAAGCATAATAGTATTATATGAATGCTTTTATTTAACTCATTTTTAAAAATAAAAATATGCGATTGTTCAAATGAACAGAATATTTCAAAATGAAAATTTAATTTTTTTACTTATTGTAAACTGTAATACTAAAATTCCTCATAAATTAAATTATAGTATGAATAATTCTTGAAGATATGTAATATTTCTTTATTATTTTACACGTCAGCTTATTAATTTGAATAAATTTTTATTTAAATTATCTATACTATTATTTATTTTTTTACATAAAAATCAAAATTTATTATTAATAATACGATTTAAATATCAAGTTTTATATTTTTTATTTTTATATTTAACATTTGTAAGAATGAATGTAATGTTTTATTCAAGATATTAAAGAAATGAACGTATCTATAACTAATAAATTCAAAGTGTATAAAAAGTTATCAAAAAATTATTAATATTAAATAATGATATATCTACGAATATAAACTTAAAATAAAATTCTTGTATAATTAAATGGAATTTCAAATGTAATTTATTAAACACTTTATTATATATATAATCAATATATTTATATTAATTTAATAAAGGTATTAAATTTAAAAAAAATTATGTTAATTACAATGAGGGGGAAAATGATGATCGATTATTTGCAATGGAATTTAAAACAAATTTTAATTATTATAGCAATTGCAAGTTTAAACGTTAATTACAAACATTTTTAATTATAACCTATAATCATAAGCAATTCGAAAAACTTTAGAATATATTTAGCATTCATTCACACAGGTGTGACAAAGATTTATGCTATCAATTATACTTAAATAAAGATTAAGAGTAAAGTTACAGTCGAGGCTACGTAAGTTTATTATTTCGTAAAGATAAAAAAAAAATTATTTTTTTTACTGAATATTAATAACCACAATACTAACTATAAAAAAATATTTAATTATGCTACATGTATTAAATAGTAAATACTGAGAAATATTCAGAAAACCCATGTATAATTATAAATTATAAATTAATTTTTAAATATAATTATAAAAAATATATTGTATAGACTCAATTACTATCTGTGATGAACAAAAACACGACGAAATCTTACATGTTCTAGAAAATATGTAAGGTGATTATGATAACACAAAATTAAGGCCAACAGTAATATCTTTTAAGAAATATTCAATAAATACACAACAAATAGTAAGCATTTTTAATATATAAAATTAACACGTTAATTTTAATTGAGTATATTTTAAATTAAAATTATTATGAATTATAATAATTACAATTAAAATAATATTTTGAATTAAAACAGTATAATTGGAAGAAAATATTACAAGTATTACTGATTGTTATTGTACATTTGCGTGAAAAGATTAAGACGAACTATGAAAACAATAAATTTTATAATTATAACATTAGAGATGAGTAATATTATAATATTTTCATTACTTATTTATTTATTTGTATTTTAATATTAGTATAGATTGTTAATTAATGAAAATATAAATTTTAAGTAATTAAACTAAAATATTAATTTATTGAATATCTATTAATAGTCAAATTTAAATACAAAATGCATTAACATATTAAAGTACGCAAATTATATAGCATAAATGAGATGGCATTATATTATGATAAATAATATAATAGCACTTTATCAACTGCAATGTTCAAAAAAAGGATGTCAAGGTTACTTTATTTTAAGATAACACAAGAATATCTTAACAAGTATAATATATAAATAAATAAAAAAAGGATTATTAAATAAACATTGTTTTTAAAATATTGTAATAGTATTTTTTAAGATACTAAATATAGAGTTGAAAATGATATGGAATAAATTTTCTAAACCCCTATAATAAAATGAAATTAAAATTTTAATATTAAGTAACAGTAAACGAAAGAAAACTCACTCGTAGAGATTATAGAAAATTACTTTAATTGCAGTAGAATAATTTGTAATGATATAATTCTTGCAACTAATAATAATTACCGTATTTTTATTCATTCATTCATTTTTTTTTTCAATTCTATTAGGTACATTTATAGGGAGATACTGCTCATATTGTTGAATATATTATTTCGAACTAAAAAGATTTCATTGTATTCAATATTAATTGCATTACTAAACAGTTACAAATCTGTGTCAAATTTTTGATCATACACGGAAGACCATTAATTGAGATTCACTGTATCAACTCTAATTAAATATGGAATTAATGATTGGAGATTTAAAAGAAAAATAATTATTGTGGCTTTTTACTCATAAAATATTTATTCTATATTTTTTAATATCTGAGCATTTGTAACTATAAAATAAATAATGTATTTTATAGTATAAATAAATAAATAATTTATGCGATGTAATGGAATAAACAAGCAATTATAAGTTGAAACATTTAACCATATATTTCGTACTAAATATTTGAAAAACAAAATTGGATTAATACATCGATAGACAGAATGAAAGTAAAGAAATAATTGCTACAGAAATATTATTTTATATTTTTTAATTGAAAGAAAGATTTTCATTGATATTATAAATATTGTAAATTTTTTCTTAAAATATTAATATAATCTAAATCTAAAATTAGAAATTTTAGAATTTTTTTTGTATAAAAAAATTTATTCATAATTTTCAAAGAATACAGAAATTCTATTTCATTCTCATTATCTTTTAGAGTTGAAATTTATGGTTGAAAACAGAGAAACGACACAAAACCCTAAACGACTTTTTATTACTATTAGTTAATAAAGTATTTGATATGCAAAAAATTCAATAATAAATACAGTTTGTTGGAACTTATTATGAGTGTGTGTGTGTGTGTGTGTGTGTGTGTGTGTGGGAAAGGCGTGAAAATAAAATTTTCCACCGAGAACAATGATGTTTTACAAAATTACAGTACAGGTACAATTGACAGTTGAGAAGCACAGATGCAACTATGTATGACTTTACTCTGTAGAGGTTGTATGTTTTGTTACGTATTGAGACATTTGACGCGACTCTGTGGCTACTTAATACAACTCAATGCGTCATACCGATGTATTCACCAGACGAATTGTATCTAATTGCAACGCAATACAATGAAATGTGCGATGTGCGATGTGTGATGTGTGATGTGTTATGTGTGATACAACAAACAACCGGGTGGGAGGCTACCGAGGGTCCTTGGATTAAAATATATTTTATGCTTTCATTACTTTCTTAATGGCGGCGATGAAAATGTTGGCGGCATTCTTTCAATTCCTGAGCTCAAAATATATTCGGGATGACTTTTTGCGAATATTGAATTTTATATACGTCGACGGCCTCGGGTGTTTGCTTTTATGGGTAGCAGCTACAGTTCCTACATAGTAAAAAATGGAGTAACTTGTATTTTCAACTCCTGTTGATTTGGTAATTATAAGCGCTGGCAATAATAAAGTGGCATTTCTCGGTGGAGAACGATATTATTATAATTATTTACAGGGCGTGGATTTGATCGAGAAAAGTCGAGACAAAATTTTGCAAAGCAGAAGAATTGTGTATTTTTTTTTTTTTTTTTTTTTTTTTAAATAGGCCAATTAAGAGAAATCTCCGGATAAAGTCAACGAGAAAGTAAGTAGCGATTGGGCAAGGCGAGTGTATTTTTCTTTTTCTCAATGAAATATATATCGCGTGGCGCAAAGAACAGGATTGGATGCCGACGTAAGTATTTTTCGTTCAATTAGAAATTCAAGTATCGTGCAAAATGCAAAACTTGTTCCTACTGTAAACGTGTACATCGACATAACAACCCTCCTCTCATTGGGTTTGCCAGCGAGAAATTCACTCTACGTACGCCACATGCGTATGCATATAAAACGCCCGGCGAATGTGTCGATTAAATTGATAGTTGTACTGGCCCAAGTGCAGGAAATTGAGAAGTGCACTCTCACGAATGAAACGATGTTTGCTTAATACGTGGAAAGCTCGTGACAACTACTGGCAAAAAAGTTTATGCGTCCTTTTTTACCCTCCGCCCCTCCCCCCGGCTGGTCCACAAATGCGCACGAATAAACGGACTATGAAACCGCTAAGGACAAAGAAAGATAAAAGGGATGAGAGGGAGGAAGAGAGAGAGAGAGAGATGGGGAGATACCGAGGAGTGGATACATCAACCGGAGAATTTCCGCAGCGCGCGGATACGAGGTCGTAAAACGTCTCCCTCTTCCTCGTATTCAGCAGCCCTGTGCACTTGAAATATCAAGTCCGCGAGCAGGAGACTTAACTCCGCCGTCGCCGTCGCTCCTGGATCCCGTCGATAAGACCCGACGACGACGACGACGACGACGACTACGACTACGACGCGGTTTTCGCGAAAGAGAGAGAGAGAGAGAGCTCGTGCGTCGTTTTAGTGCCCGGGCGCTCGTAAAAGAACTTTATACCGATAAACAGAGAGATGGAGAGAGTGGTAGATAGATAGAGATAGAGAGAAAGAAAGGCAGAGAAAGAGAGAGAGAGAGAGAGAGAGAGAGAGATGTTAGCTACTCGGACCTATCGACCGATCTATAAGGCCATTAATGCCACATCTTTTATATCGCCCGCACTGCACACCAAGACGATACTTGAATAATGTCGACCGTATTTAATTAACGATCGCGAGAATCCTTTTTGTAATGGTCCACGGGCTGATCGTTTGCTCACGATAACGATATTTTCTTTCGCGCGAGAAGAATTGAAGCGTTGCGCTAAATACTCGAACCAACTCTTGTTACTGTAATAAATAGACGGAGATAGTGATACACTTCTGTTTTACGATCTTGATTCTCGTATTTGAGTGTGGATTAAAAAAAACTTGCCGCTACCTGTCACGTTCTAACTGACTACTCTGTGCAAATTTTACCGTAGGTGAAGAAATAATTCGAATAATTCTAACCGCCGAGAATAATGCATCACGATTTGAACTTTGGCGCGCGTACTCGGTTTTTGGACTCATTAATTAAGTCTTAATTAAAGTTCAATGATTATTCATGTCTAAATTAGATAAATAAATTAATGGTAGCATAAAATCTTTGTAAATCTATAATATAGGGAATGGTATGTATATTCATTAGTAAAAATATCTTAAAATATTTAATGAATAAAATGGTTGGTGAAACAATTTTGTAAAATTGAATATTTTAAGAAAAACATCGAGCTAGGTATGTATCGACATGATTAGACTTAATGTAATATTGTAAAATGTTTTTGAAATATTGTTACTTAAAACTATAAATAAAATATATACACATTTACATATAATCGCCATTAAATTAAGAAATGCATGGATATTAAATAAGATATTACATACATATATTATTTTTGACCAAGTATTTAGTAATAATTACTACGCAAGTCAAACAATAAGTAATAATTACACCATTAATACATTACTATCGAATAAAAGAAAATCATAAGTGGTTCATAGGTTCATAGGAGGTGGTAAACCGGAAACAGCTAAACATATTTCTGTACGGTACATAAAGCGCTAGAACGATGGAGAATTAAATTTATCCTGGCACAGTATTGTTTTGACTAAATAAAAAGATGCTTTATTGTTTCCTCTTTATCCATTTCAGTAAGTAATGGTTATTAGTTTCTCTTACTCATAAAATTTAATAATAATTATATAATACATGCAATTTCTTAGATAGTACACTTATGGTATAAACGGTCTTTTTAAATTTGTCACACTTTTTATACATACTTTTCCAAGGTATACATATTATCACACTGTACATATTATTTACAAGCAGTATCTGGTACATGGAATTATAACTAGTACACGACAATAATGAACGTAATATGAATAACTGCAAAAAATTACTACAAACTAATTTATGAGCTACAATTGTTTATATAAAAATATAATGCACCCACCCAGTACTTCTGGTATTATTTAATTATTGACTTATTGTTCATGTGTTCTTAGTGTAGATCGTAGATCAAAATAATGAATAGGGTCGACCTATGGGCAAAGATGCTGAATCGCATACACAATAAGTGAAGGGAAACTTTTAAACTGTTCGTGTTCAGTATACGGCAAAGACATTCAAAGGGACATTCGCTTTCAAAAATAATAACTGTTACAAATAAGCAAAAAGTTACCAACTACAGAGGGGAAACATTAAATTTTGACGATTAGAATTTCGTAGAAAAATCAATGCGAGCCCACAAAAATACAGAAAAGGTACCTGGCGTTTCCATTACGAGGCCTGTCATCCTTTTGCAGACATCTAGGCTTCTCTCAAGGCACACGCTGAACTTTTATGTTTCTGAAGCAGCCGCAGTGATTTTACGAGCGTAGCGGCAAGGGGGGTGAAAAATAAGAAAGAGAGAGAGAGAGAGAGGGAGAAGTGGGAGGAAGTACGTAAGAAGCCGCAAAGCACTTTACCGAAAGACGATAAACCTCCGCCCACCTCGCTTGCGTTCGCTCGTTTTCATTTTAGCTACGTGCTAGGATATATGTCTCCTTTTCTCCCTCTCTCTCTCTCCATCTCTCTCTCTCTCTCTCTCTCTCTCTCGCACTCCTGCACGAACGAGATCGTTTACGACTTTGCGCGCTCTCAAATGCCTCTCCGCGACAGTGTGAGAGAGAGAGAGAGGGAGAGAGAGAGAGAGAGAGAGAGAGGGAGAGAGAGAGAAAGAGAGAGAAGAATACGCTTGAAAGTCGTTGTCGTCGACGTCGAGACGCGCGCGGTTTTGCGCCGGGAGAGGCGACGCCCAAACCGCACTCTGGCAACATCGGGAATTCAAGATTTTTTTTTAATATTATGGACTGGTCGAGCAGATTCAGCCGCGGGAAGAGGATACGGGAGCCAAGGGGATGAGTTACCCCTGGAGAAGATCTCTTCCAAGAATCCTTGGTGAGTCTGGGCTGCGGTCCAATTATAACCTAATTATTGTATGCGGATTGACAAGAACCATGTATACATCATCGCGAATGTATAAACTTACATGTCGTAACATTCACAAAAAAGAGATAAAAAAAAAAAAAGTCGCTAAGTTTATATAAATCTCCGTTGAGATGTTTGAAGAGGGTAAATATTTATCTTTCGCTCACACGCGACCCTCCCTCATGGCGCTTACCGATCACGTTTATCAGTTACGAGTGCATTTTTACGAGTTACTCTTAGAAATCTCAATTCATTTACGAAATTATCTCTTGGACAATGGTGCTCAACTTTCGGTTTGAAAAACTTTAGAAAATTTAAAAAACATTGAAAAAACACCGCCCTTCCCCAACCATTTCACTGATTTTGGTGTCTTTACTAACAACCATATGGTAATTTAATATACTTTTTAATATTTTTCTTAGAACTCCAATAAAATGAAGTTTCTATTTAAAAACAAGATCGGAATCGAGTCGAATTCAACCAAAAAACGTAGTTTCAAATTGAAACGAAAGCCGTCACATACGCACACACACACAAACACACATGTACAGCTGAGACTCCCGAGTTCCTACTGAGTAAAATCATAAACGTCAAAGACCCCGACGTATTGCATCGCAATTAGACACAACTGCATATAATATATAAAGCACACAGTCAGGTTATATAAAACAATATATTTGCACAACAGAACCGCAACTCTTGACTTGACGACCCTAAATGAGCGCCTCGTAACCATTGTTTCAAGTATCCCCGACAGTGTGGTGTGCGCGGGCCACGACAAACCGGGTCCAGATGCACATGATGGCAGAACCCCTGAATAAATCGATGGAGCGAATTCGCATTCACGGCGATCGGAGATGCGGACAAAAAAAACAAAAAAAACAAAAAAAAAAAGAAGCATCAAATGAAGAAGAAAAAAAAAAATAGCAGAGAGATTTTTTTGACGCTCGAGAGAGAAAGAAGGAGCTGAACTGCTCGACGACGACGACGACGACGACGACGACGACGACGACTACCACGACGACTACCACGACGACGACGACTACCACGACGACTACCACGACGACGACGACGACGACGACGACGAGGATCCACGGCCAAGTGATTGCGAGGCAAGAGGCAGCGGCAGCGAAGTTGTAAATCATACTTTTACGAGGCATCCCATGGCCAATCGGTACGCCGAGGCCCTGAAGGTCGACGCTCGTACAAAATGGGACGACATACGCTGGCACCAGCGACGAATATTCGAAAAAGAAAGGAGGAGAGCAGCAGCAGCCCTTTCTCGTACACACCGATTGGGCTTTTATGACTTTGTAATTATGGTCGGTTCGGGAGAGCACGAATATATGACTGAAGATCACGAGACCGATCTCCCGGATTTTTCGGCGTCCCCAGAGTGTCTGTGATCTTGTTCCTCGATACGCGTAAATTGGGAAAAAGCTGTAGAAATGATAAAGGTTTCAATGTGGCAAGATCGGGATTGATTGGTCTATCGGTCGATCGATCGATCTATCTCTATCTATCTATAGATCAATCGATCGATAGACCGGGAGTGGGCCGTTAAAACTTACATAATGTCGTAAACATTCGTTACTTGGTTGTAATAATCTACAATTTGCCTATATTTTAAGTGATTCATTCTTTAAGAAATACTCAACTGTGCATATTTAAAATTTGGTAATACTCTCCACCATTAAAACTTGTCCATTAATGTTGTTTAAAAAATGAGTATAAGACAAGATTAACAAGAAGAATTAACGAGATATTTAATATTACATAATACTATTGCTTACTTTTCATTATTACATATTCATTTTATTAATTTAGGAAGAAAAGATATAAAAAATTGCAGCACAAGATGCATCTATGGCTACAGTTTCTTTAAAAAACAAGGGCATTATTTAGGGTATAAGCCATATAGGATTCAACATATTTTGACGGATTTCAATTAAGTCAATACACTCGCGTACTTTCAACAGCGTTGCACACACACTTTTACCTATCCATTTAGTTGTTGCACTTTTACTTATCCCCCTTATGTACTCATTTTTTTATTGTGATTGTACGATTTTTCGTTAGTGTTTCATTGGTGCAATCACCTGCTTCCTCTACTCCCCTACCCCCTTTAATATTAAATAGGTGTACTTTCATGTGCGAATACTGAAAAATGCAGATTCTCCTTTGTTTTTGTATGTTTACATGTTTATTAATCATAATGATATATCAATTAATTTCTCATTATCTATGTAAAGTTTAATCAATTTTTTTTTTTCATATCAGAATAAGGTTATGGTAGCGTCGCTTATAATGTTAAAAAGTATTGAGCTAAAATCGTTTTATTCAATACTATCGAATTAAAATACATAATTGATGCATGATTAAAAATAATTAGTGAGTATGTTGGTTTAGTATATTAGCATGAGACTCCTTTTGTATATATGCAGAAAAATAAGTTAAAAGAAACATTCACTTGCTAATTGTTTTGATTACTCAAAAAATTAATTAGAATGTTTTGTCAAAAAAAATTAAAATATACCAAGTTCTGAGATAATACCATATAATCAATACAAAAATGAAAAATTTCATTCTAAAAACGTTTCTATTTGAGAAACTTCAATTTATAGTTTTGTTCGTTGAATATTTTTTATTTTGTGATAGATTTATTCACAGATTAATGTATTTTTAATGGATTCGGTTGTCTATATTTTTCTAGTTTGCATAAAAAACTAAATTCCTTACTTAAGTTTTCAATACGCATCAGTCACTCTGTGGTACATTTTCCAATTATTTTTACAGTCTTTATAAAGACTAGCAATTATCTCATCAAAACGTCGATGACATATTTTTAATTAAATGTTTTAAATACGTGCACATAAAAATAAAAATCATCACATACTTATAATTAGTTTTTTAATGTTTTCAAAAAAAACTAGGGCATGACTATTAAAAAGTTAATTTTCTAACTTTAATTGAAGATTTAAAGAGTAAAAATTTGTATAAATGTATTCATTAATGTTAAAAAAAAGTAAAATGTCCAACACCGAATTACATACATTAAATACCTCAACCATTGTCATCATAATAAATACGAAACATTGATCAACGCAAATGCCTGTATTTACGATCGTGATTGTCATTTACGACTATAGATTTAAAAACTTGCAGCCACCTGTGATATTTTCTAATGAAATAGTCCTACATAATTTTAACTGCGAATTAAAAAATTATGAGCCATGTAGTTGATAAGAGCAATATTTTTGAGTAATGAGCCGAGCCTTATTACAGATATTAACGTGCTCGATCCTAACTCTCTAATTCTTAAACTTGTATATATTTTAGGTATGTATATATTATAGGTTTCAGAGTTCTACAGTTTATATTATTGAAAGTAAATCATTAAAATATTATTAATTAGCTCGATTATTCTTCCAATAATTATACGACTCCAATTTAAATACTTTCTAAAATAATAAATTAACAATTTTTGAAAAACATGTAAATTGTATAAAATTATTGATTTTCATTGATAATAATTTCTAATGCTATTAATAAGTTTAAATATTTAATAAAAATATATTGATAATATACAAAAAGTAAGTAAACATAACAAGATATTTAAAGAATAGCCAAAAAATAAATAATTTCTAAAAGAATATAAAATTTCACTACATCCACTACAAATGAAAGTTTTCGACTATAAAATATCAGCAATAAAAGTAAACCACAAGAATACCAAAACTGACCAACACATTATTTTAATAGGATATTTTTTATGATCTGTATATACTATATGCCTACAAATAGACTGCATACCTACTTATGCACCCCATTTTACCGATTCTTCAAGTATATTAAACATGGAATCTTAATTAAATAAAATATTCTCTTCTTTTACCAATTATTGAAAGTACATAAATATTTTATATTTACCAACATAATTTTACGAACTACTTAAAATTTTTATTTACAAGAAATTTTCAAATGGTCGATTTAATCAAATTCAAATTGTCAGATATTTTTATATTTTTAATAGAATGAGGAAAATACTTATTTTATTTCATGTATTCATTCATATTTAATATTAGCATTTCTATATAAATCTTAAGTATTAGTACATAAAAGATTTTTATATTATAACGATGGAAACCAAGCACTCTACTCAAATCACTGTCTGAATAACAAATTTTATTCGAAATTCTTTACAATATTATAAATTCTATGTTTGATATTATAAATGAGATGCAATTATTTTTTTACAAAATTATGCTTTTACCTTAATGACAAATAAAAGTGTCACACAACTGTCTCGATGATAGATAATAAGCATTATTTCATGAAACGTCAAGCGAACGTAGTGTAATTAATAAGTCACTACTTATTTCATATAAATAAATAAAAAATGTTATTGTAAAGATTATACGTATTAAATTAATAGATGCATGTTTATTTTATCCTTAAAATTCCAGATGCGCATAAACACATACAGATTAACATACCTTTTCTTCAGTGGTGCATTGAAAATATTCGAGAATTTGTGCAGTAAGATTGCACTTTTCAACATCAACCCACATCTGTATTTTTTTTTCTTTCTTTTTTTTTTTCTTTTTTTATAACAGAGTTAAAATAAAATAGTTAACAATTAGCCTTTGGTAAAAAAAAAAAAATTTTTTCGGTGTATTAGACTTACCAGAGTACGATAGCGGCTGCTCAGGCGGACTATCCAAACTTGAGGGTACTCTCCCTGTTACAACATTAGATCCCAAGGAACAGGGAAAGAAATTCAAAGATCCTGTGTATCCAGGATAATAATACGAACATCCGAGTCTCGAAGCTTTAATTTGAGCCATTGCTTGAATTTCTTTATTTGCTACGAATTAAGAAAAACGGAGAGTAGTTTTTGTTTTTGAGCGTTTGAGAAAACGCTCTGAAAATATTTTGACGCGCAAAAAAATTAGTTAGCCTTTTGGTCAAACCTTATACCTGATAATAATTCTATGGCGTTTGATATATTTCGTATATCACAGATAATCAAACAGAATTTATAGGAAAAATTAAAATAATACAAATAAGAATATATATTGCATGTATAATCACAACAACTTGTTCGACAATTTCATTATTTCATTCTGTAGCCTATTAATTTTAAATTTATTTTAAGCATAATTTGTTTTATTTTCTATACACTACAACTGAACAAAATAGAAACTAACTCTTAATATTTATGCATTTGAAGCTTTGAAGAGAGTTTTTAACTTTCAAAAGTATATTTTTAATATGTTAAATATTGTATGAGTGTCTGGATACTCAAAACAACTCGTATGTTCAATTGAGTAAAAATTTAAAGTAAACAATTTAATTAAGTTGTTTCTTGATTCTGACAACTAAGTAGTTTTTATTATAGTATTGAATTTATCACGCCATACTATGTTTAGATGTTTTAAATTTAAAACAAATAGATGCTAATCACATAATTACGTAGCGGAAAATATTAATACTGTATTTACATACAATAGGGGCATGTATAATTTAAAAATGCAACCAATTGATAAAATTTAAAATTGTATATAAGTATTCAATAGAAAAATATAGATATTTTATTATTATATCTATTATTTGCCATAATTTTTAAGATGAAGATAATGTGTAAAAATTTAATTCAATAAGTAATTTATAAAATATCTATCAAGATATATTTTATGTAAATTTAATTTTAAATTAAATAATATATATTTAAATAATTTTTTATTATTGTATGAGATTAATACTGTTTAATATTTTTTTAGAAAGGAAATCTCAAATTTAATTACTATTTAATTTTATACAATGTTTAAAATTATAAATTTTTATTCACTCAGTATTTAAAAGATCAATGAAATATTAGATTTGTATTGTTAAAATATATATATTTTTTTATATTGAATTGTTTAGTAAATTATTATAAATATGAATGTTCAGATAAAATAAAAATTAAATGAACCACTCAAATTTTTAATAAATACGAAACATTTGTAAATAGAATTTATTTTTAGCTCAAACTATAAAATCATAATAAAAATAAATAAAAAAAATAATTTTTCATTGTAATTTTTAATTAATATACAATTTAAATTTTTGTAAAAATTTGTTAACTTATCGTATATTGAACAATTTTTTTTTTTATTTTTATCAATTTTTTTATTTATTAAAAAAACTATATTAATTCATAGTTTAAAATTAAATTGACTGTACGAAAAATTTACAGTTTAATATGAAATAAATTTATCGATTTGAATAAAAATTCGAACTTTTATTTATTCATTTAATTTATTTAACAGTTTAACTCGTTGAAAATAAATTTTTATCTTTCCCCTTAACTTTGAATTTGTGAAAATTAAAATTTCATTGTACAATATAAAATAATGATGATAAAGTGTACTTTAGTTACTAGAAAAATACAGTCGTATTTTGGTAAATAAATATATTTAATAATATTGTAAATTAATTTTTACAACATTTATTTATACGAAATATCGAGCTAGAGTACATATAAATAATTATATATATTTAAAGGCTATTCTTTCAACTATAATACAACACGTATTTAGAAATTCAGCATATTAATAATTTAATTGACAACAGATTTTATTAAAATTCCTTATTTTAATATCAAAATTAAACAAGGGAGAAGCAGAAAGAAAAAAGAAAGAATAAAAGAATAAGAAAGAAAAAGGTAAAAACAAGAAACATTGATAGTCAAGATGATGACTTCGCATGTTAGATAAAGCTAGAATACATTCCATTCTTTTTATTATGTAGATATTTATTATGGTAGTACATGATGTTATTACCTGACTTTTATTTTGAATTGGTAAAAGAGCAATAATTTTATCGTTTTTCTGATGTTCGACTAAATTTTAAAATGACTTTTCAAATAATTCACCTTGTTAAAAATACGCGTAATTTACTTTTGTATAAAAATGTCTGTATTAAAAAAATGCGGAAATCATGTACAGTGGTAAGGGATCATTATACGTGTGGTTAAATAAATTTCTAATAGATTGAAGTAAAATAATTTTTAAATAATTCCAATTACAGGTAATTTACTAAGTATGACAGGCAGACACTACCGATTTTAGCAACATTTATGTAATTTAAGAAAGTAATATTTTTCACCGCTAAAACCTTGCATATTATCGACCAATTTAAAATCGCTTCCATATTACGTAACAACATTTACGCAGGTTAAAAAAAGATTGGGCAGGGCAGCATTTAAAATACTAAACAGCCGTTTAGGATGCGCGAAAGCCAAAAGCAAGTTAATTAATAACAGCCTTTAATTAGGAATAATTCCAAATCTATTTATTTTACGAATAATCTGTTTTAAAATTGTCGAGCCTCGAGAAAATAAAGTATTAATATTTTCATGTGCATCTATAAATAGGCATCGCTTACACATTCAAGAAGTTTAGTTTCTCTCGGTGCGCGCTACAAGAGAAATTAAAATGTTGCTCTTGCGAAACGATATACTTTGGCTTAAGAAGGGAGCAACTCCATTTCTTTATTTATCAAGTACATTCCCATGCACTTGGCATAATCATTTCAACGCGCGGGGCTCTTTTCGTCTTTCCCCGAAATTCTCCGAATCCGTCTCATCACCTCCTCTACGTACGTACTACTGCATGTGTCTGCGTGACTTTACGATCTCTCGGAGCGAGAGGAGCGGAGAAAAAGTCTCGCGCAATTTCGTTACGAAATTTAATTGTTCGACATTTTCCCCTTTTCCCTGCAACCGTGGAAAACTGCCTTGGGGGGTAAGGCAAAGGCCCGGAGCAACGATTGAAAATCCGGTTAAAAATGCTGCCGCCGCTGCTGCTGCTTGCCGAATTTTCTTCATTAATTTTAGTCGCGCCGGGGTTTACAAAAATAATACACATGCAAATGCCAGCTCAATAATTTTTCATACAATTTATTTGGAAAGCAGCTCTAATAAATGGGCACGCAAAAACTCCGATTTATAAATATATTAAGACAGTGAAGAGAAGCAGAGAACAGCGGAGTTGGCCTGCAATTGTGTATGCAACAGTTACAACTGCCACTCATCAGCGGCCAGCCAGCGACTATAGATACAGCGTGTGCTTGGTAGTATTTTCGTACACGTACACGCACACGTACGAGGGCACGTGCACGCAGACGCAGGAGCGAACGCACACGCACGCGCACACCTAACCGAAGAATTTAAACGATCTAATTCGGTATATCTGACGCCACCCACTGTGATAGCTCATAATTTTCCGAGGAATCTGTACTATTACTTTTATTTACCTATCTATTCTTAGTTTTCCCTATTTTCTGCAAAATAAAGCGAGGCGCGGGAGCCTCGGGTGGATAACTGTTTTGCGAAAAATATCGGAGCGGCGGCGGCACTGGCCTACCTCAACTGCAACTCGCTCGGGACAAATGCATTTTCATTTAAAGTAATAATCTCCCCGTTGGTCCATCACCTGGAAAACCGAGCGATTTAACAATTACAATTTAACGGCCTCCCCCTATATCATTTATCATCTTCGCTCACTCGGAAAAAAAGAAAAGAGAAAAGGAAGAAACTTACTCTGTACGTGTGTGTTATTGTTATTGCACGGGGTTCCCATACTCCTGGTGAAACGGATTTCTATATTTTGCCACTTGGCGCGGCGTTCTATAAGTGCACTCTCTTCACAAGTGTACATATATTTTGGGCCGGCGAACATGTAAGATAGACAAACTCTGTGTCTCTCACACTATAGAAAATTAGTGCGCAATTAGAATGTGTATTGAGAGGTGCTTTTATTTTGGGATAATAAAATATTGCAGTGGCTACCTTTTTTTTAAACTGGGTTGATCTATAATTACGTGCCCCAAGACATTTGAGCGCACGAGATAATTCATACAGTGTCTAAGCATCTGTATGCACACCCACACGCGCGCGCGCACACACGCATAAATTTATATCTAAACAAAATTATGCGAAGAAGCTTTGTGCGACCTTGAGTATCACTCGCTAAACAAAGTACTACTTGTTATCCAAGGTCTACCAATACTCTCTTTAAATAAATATCCAACTTTTAAGAAATCGATAAATAAATAAACGCAAGATGTATGTTATTTAATAAGTTTTTTAAAACTCCGTAATGTCTCTAAACGAATCAAAACATTCTCTACAATATGTCAGGCATGTATCTTAAAAAGTAAGCTTATTGCTTTCTTAAAATTATTTGAAATTATTAATTTATAGAGTTATTTTTAAGAAACTATAAATACATTGTAGTAAACTACGTGGAAATGGTGGGATGAAATTCATGTGGTTACTGTCGTGAAACATTTGTACTAAAACTTTGATATTTCAAAGGTTTAATGTAATGTAAAAAAATGAAATATACATCTTTTTTCTTGATTATTCGCTTAATTATTATTTATTTATTTATTTGTTTATTTATTTATTTATTTTTTCATTTTTTCATTTTATTCATTAAATGAAATGGCACTTTTATTTTATTTCTTATTTCTTTCTCTTATTGACAATTACTCCGAGTTGTTTCTAAATTTTTTTTTATTCAGTTCAGTTATACTATATTAATCATGCATAACATGAAAAAAGATCTAATATCTCAAGAGTCAGTTATCCTCTTATTCAAGTTACCGACATCGAATCAGCATCAGAAGAACTTATTAAGTCCTTGGTTAAGGTTTAAACCATCGGTGTTAATATCGGATGAGATGGTGGTAAAAGCTACTTCTCAAGGTGACTAAGATAAGCTTTGAGCGTATGTTCAGTCAACTTGAGAAAAATATCTTTAAATTTTTTTAATGTGATGTATCTTTAAGTTTATTAGACATGTAATTCATTCATAAAAGGGCACTCATAGTTCTCAGCTCATTTTCTAACGTGCAAATCAAACCATAAATACTTCATGTAACGATCTCATCGCAAGGAATGAGATTTATTTTTCAAAATCAAGAAAACCTGAAATGATGTTTTTATTAGATGCCGTTATTACATAATTGGGAGATAATTTAGTGTGTTTCTCAATATTTTGTTTAAATTATTTACATTGGGGAGTATTTGAATTTTTTTTTTTTTTATAATATGATTAAAATAATTTTTACAATTTTTATCTAACATTATGCAACTATAAGGAATAATTTCAGGTTACTTCTATAAGGAATTTCCAATACTGTAAAATATAAGAAATTATTTATTCTAATATTTTTTCAAAATTATAATATATATTAAGTACTATAGTATGTTTAATTAAATTAATAAGTAAAACATTTAAAAAAAAAATTATTTTACTATATATTATTGATTATTAAAATGATATAGTTGTTATAATTGAAGGAAAAGATTATATTATATCGATTCAACCAATAAAAACGATTAATGCATGAATAACCTCAGTCATACTATTAGTTAATCTAAAAAAGATTAAGCTTCTTCTTTTCACAACGATGTACAACATTCAAAACATAAGAAAATTTTATTTTAATGAATATAAAATGAATACAACAATTGTACAATGTTATACAATAAAAGTACCTGGAAGTAACATTGGGTTACTAATTAAAATTAAACACTCATACAGTTTAAATGTACTAAAGTCATCAACACTTTCTAAATGTGTAAGAATGTCTTTAGAAACTTCTATATTCTAAATAAATCTAAATAAATCTGCAATGAGATTATCGAATACACATAGATTTGAGTTATACATAAAATCTAAAATTAAATACTAATATGCTATGTTCAGAGAAATTTTTAGGAAATGATAGAGGGTATGAGAACTAATCCACCAAGAAAAATCAAACTACCCTTAGATATAACCTCCCTCCTAAACTGCATACAACAATATTAACAACATATGCCTTTCAAACATATAAAGAAGTCATAAGGAACTGATCCAATTATTACAACCTCCCTACATACTTAAACTACTAATTATAAAAAATGTCAATCGCTAGCTTTATCAATTTCATGAAAAATACAAATTAATCGAGTGAATCAACAGATCATATAAAAATCTAAAGCGTTAAAGCAACTGTATCCAAAATCTACCATTATATCTGAGAATCGAATATTTCCAACAAGCATGTCTAGTTGTTAAATTATTTTGCTCTCTATTTCAAATCGAAATCAAGGCTATTGAAAACTAAATATGAGCAACAAAACAAAAAATAATAATTCCATTAGCATCTGTTCCAATAGTTCGAATTTTAATTTTAGTTTTAATTATAATTTTAATGGTTAGGTTTAGGTTTAATGGTAGGTTAAACAAACTCTTGTCCATTAAGCTACTGAGAGCAATATTATCTAATAATGAGTTGAACCTAAACTCTCTATTTTTTAAATAAATATAAATTTCTTAAATATTCGTTTTTACTAAAAAAATATTCTTTTTTTTTAATAAATTTACTATTATAAATTTATTTTTAAAATATTTTATTTATATTTTCCTTTTTACATCAATAAACTGATACAGAATTTTTTGTATATTTTTCAGATACTTTTATTTTCCATTATTTAAATCTTCAACGTATTGTATTTCCTATCTGTCGAAATTTAAGATCGTAATTTTTATCTTCTGTAGTTGAATCAAATATGATCTTCATATTGTCGAAAAAATGCTTTTTAAAAACTATTTAATTATCACAATTTGAGTTGATTATAAATGCAATATATATATTTATCTTCAGAATAAGAAAATTTAACTACATATCTTAAGATTGAGGAAAGTATTAATATTATAAATTCTTCGTAATTATATTTTAATGTATGAAAATATTTGACAAATCAGAGTAAAAAGTATAAATTGATTTTTTTTTAAATTTTGTAAAGTTATTAGATTTCACAGCCATTTGTTTTATAAAATTGAGTATTTAAAGCTTCATAATTTATATAAAAATAATTAAAACTATATTATTTTACGAAAATAAATGACTATATCACAGTTAATGTTAAATAAACTTCAAGTTGACGAATACTTTTGGCTAAAAAAAATTAAATTTATGTAATTTTTATTTTTAGAATAATTAAATATAAAATGACAAATAATTTGATATTTTAATTATTTTTTTTCGTATTTTGGCATTGATTTATTACAATATGACTATCAGTCTACACTCAAAATCTATTTGTGCAAACAATTTCAAATTATTTAATTATTTTTCTTTTCTTTTTTTTTAATAAATATTGTAACCTTAAATGATTGGTTTAAAAAAGTAAATACATGACGCTAGGCTTTGAAAAACTTAATACGAGCATAGGATTTTTTCAAATGTATTACCTTTAATTATTCGCCGCATGGCTACTTCAACGTCTACCCTAGAGTCCTTTAAAATTACGTACACCAAGGATAACGACTCCGAAGGATATCCAAACATTTGTAATAATTTTTTGCTATATCCCAATAAAACTTCTACTTGTTCTGTATCTGTAACAAAAAGAAAAATAATTAAATGATCAAACGAACCTACCTGTAAGTGAAGTTTGAATATAATTATACTATTAGTCTCGTCCAAAGAGATCAATGTGTAAAGAGGTCATTTGACCGATAAACTCACAGGATTTGGAAATCTCAGATACTATTTCAGCCAGTATTGTTAAATTGTTAGTCGGTCTTGATTACATATAAAGGTTTTATTGCACCCATGCATGAACTTAGACTGTTCATTAGGGGTAAGTTGAACAAATATCGGTCGAGGTTGAAACCTTGATCTCTTCGAGCGAGACTAGTGTAATCACGATTTAACTTCACTTATAGGTAAAATTGTTTAATCATTTTCTCGACCTCGAGATTAATCTGTAACTATTTAAAATGTGGGTGCAAATTTCGTACATTTCCTAACTTATCAGATTTTAAAATGAGTTTAACTGAGAGAATTTCTGTTCTGAATATTAAGCTGCATGAGTGCATAAATACTTTTGGTTACTCTTATTATTATTTTGTAATACCCGTTTCATCGACTAATTTATCATTTGTTATGTAGAGTGCCTTTTATCATTATAGTGCCATTTTTCAAATTTAACAATGAAATTATTAAATCTTTGTATGACTGATTATACCCGTTATTGTTATTAAATAATAGATGTTGACATTTTTTCATTTGCTTTAAAAATTTAAATTTTTAAATCGATTTCTTGATGCTTTTAATTATTACAAGCTAATAAGAACTTTAATTGCTCATTTTATATTTGTACAATACGTACTGATTTTTAATATTTATTACTTTTTTAAATATCAAATCATAGAAAAACAAACTTTGTAGAAATTTTTATTTATCCTTAGATAAAATTTCCATAAGTCACATAGTGTAATTTAATTAAATAATTAGGTGTTCTAAAGTATATTTAAACGGTCATTTTACTTTCATAATCTATTATTCTGATAAAACCGCTTTTCTATAATACAGTTTAGTTTTATAAAAATTATTTACCTTTTTAATTTATTGAGAAACATAATGGCTTTTTTTAGGCGGACACGGAGAAAATGGCATTGTCTAAACGAAAATATTATGTAGGTAAATTTGCTTATTCTGTTTTAAAATCGATTGAAACTTGCGGTCTAAAATTATGTAGCAGAAGTTTAACGTGGATCAAGATAAATTTAAATTTGTGATAATTTCAACCTCTAATATCAGCTTTGCTCATTATATCTGCATTATCTAATTAAGATGATCTAATGTATGTAAAAATATATTTTATACTAGTTATTCTACATCATTAAGCTTAATTGATATCGAATAAATAATACTTTAAAAATTTAGTTAACTGTAAATGTAGTCATTTAAAATATATTATCAATTAGAATAATATTTTTAAAGTATGTATGAATTACTATGATAATTGGAAAAATAATAAAAAGAATAACTGTAAGTCAATTATATAATCGATTCCAATAAATTTATTTACAAGTCCATGTATACGAAAACTGTTTATGAATTTCCTATATACCTATACGAAAATTTACTTCACAAAAATAAAAAATAATGGTATTTTCTGGAATAAATTATTAATATTTATCCATTCAAACCAATAAATTAATGCAAAAATCAAGAAATGATTCATTAATGCTTACATTGTCCAATGATATATAATCAAGATGTAAAAACATAAAAATGTCTTTTATCATCTATAATTATCAGATTTACATTATTTTTAAAAATTAGTTTTATCGGATATGAAATTTTATATTTTGTGATAAATATTTTAGCTTAGTAAATACGCATATGTAATTTCAGTAACTTGTGTACTCAGATAATCAGATTTACAGCTAATCGCTTTATAAGTAAGTTGATATTCTTCAAAAAAAAAAAAAATCTTTCGATAACGATTAAATATCATACTAATTTATCAATTAAGAAATATGTGTTAAATAAATTTTATATTTATTTTCTAATTAATATACAATTTGAAGCGAGCTAAATGGAAGTATGTTTAACATAAAAAAATCAATTGTATTTTCATCGAAAATTTTAAATTAAAATAAATATTTATTCACAGTTTGAATACTTGTGCATTCTTAAATTATACAGTTGATATACTTATTATATTCAATTAAAAATGAATGACTATACGTTTACAATTTTTATTTTTTATAGCTTATTTTAAATTGTAGATTACATAAAATATTTTTCGAGGTTAAGTAAATAGTTTGATGAGAAACTTTTCAGAGCATTTAACGTGTATTTAATGTAGATTTGAATCATGCAACTAATTCTGTACATGCTGAAATCATTAGGGGTTAAAGAAATATTGGAAGAGCTTCTCATTAAATATTTCAATAATTGAATCTGTTACATTTTAAGGGCCTCGTATATTATCACTGCTTTTTAAGTTGATATAACAATTTATTGAGTGAATTTATATCCATTAATATTGATTGGTTTGATTATTTATCCAGGTAATTTTATATTTCAAAGCACATGGAATGTGACAAAGCAGCGAGAGAGAGAGAGAGAGAGAGAAAGAAAGCATACTTCATTAAGCGAATCTCCAAATCTGTAAATTTTGATATTCAAGCGAAGCATGCCAGATTTATTAGAGATACGAGTAAATCTTCTTTATTGGTAATGCATATCGTCGTTGTTGCATCGAATATCAGCACATCTCTTACCCGTTACCTTATGATCACGTGATTCTTCATCTCGAGTAGTTCAGAGACTGGTAAGACAAGAATCTTAAGAATAATAAGAATAAATGGATCGCTTCGTATATTCACTACTTGATCGAGGAGACTTCAAGATAATCTCGAATAAGAGTGGCTAAAAGATCCAGATTGAGGTGACGTGTACGAACTCGATCGAGATCACATTACTCCTTTTCCGTAATGCTTCTCCCTCCTGTCATGTCGACTTACTCGCCGGTAAGAATGGTAATGGCGATTGCTGGACCATGAAAATAATTATGTTTCCACTAAATACTTTTTTCATATAAAATCAAAAAAAAAGGCGAATTTTAGAATTTGAAGCTATGTGATTTACGTCAAAGAGTAAAGCATAATCAAGAGCGAGTAACGGTTGCTTAGCAATCCTAGACAGAAAAGAATTTTCTGAGCTTTGTAAATGCTGTTAACGGGTTAGCCAACTGGTATTACTGCACTCACCCACACACGCAAACACTGATCATCTCAAGTGCGAGACACTGTAGGGCAATCGTTTTTATGAAGTACTTTAAGCAATATTTTTTACTGCTAATTAATAGAAAGTGGAGAAGCTGCATAAATTCAATTAAACGGTTAAAAATAGAATAAATCATAATTATATATAAATGTGTATTTAGGAGTGTAATGTAAAATTTTCAATTGCATTTAACGAAATTCATTATAATTTATAAATAATAAATAATAAATTCCTATGAATTATATATATCAATTATATATTGTAACTGTTTCATCTGTACACAACTATATGTTTATACATTTGCTTGTTAATGAAAAATATGTTTAAAACATCAAAGTTTAATGAATTATGAGAGCTTTAATTAACATTTAATAAAAATAATAAATTTCATGACGTGTAATATTAAATATAAATAGTATTTATTTCAATATTTTTTGAAGCCAATATTTTTTAATAATCAAAATGATAATGAAATATAAATGTAACTTGAATCCATGCATATATTTAAACAAGTATAAATAAAAACAAAAAAAACAAACAACTGATTAAATTCCAAAGCAGAACAAAAAACTTTACATTATATTTTCTACGTATTTTAAACATTTACAATAAATAATGTAGTCCTTATTATGTAGAAGATTTAAACAATAATCGATCGATTAGAGAACAACCTTTTAAATACTTGAGAATGAAGTGAATAACTTGGAATAAGTAAGCGCTGATAATTTCTCGATAAAATAATAGAATTGATTCATTAAAGTTTGACTAACAGACATAGATATGTGTCGAATGTTCAGATGAAATATCGCACAAGATCCAAATTCATTGTGTCCTTGTAGAGATGTTAATTTTGATATTAATTTCGATAACATTCTGGTTGTAGAACATTGCTTATGCATTGTTACGTTACAGGGATAATATTTCAAAAATGCGTTCAATGTTTTTGATATAAGTTATGTGTTGTACAAGATACTAAAAGTCATTTTATATACACAAGTAAGTATCTGAGCACATGCACAAGAGGACTTCGGAGAACCAATAGCATAAAACCATTCACGCCAGCGACCGCCTACTTTCGAGACTCTCTGGAGAACGCTTTTTGAAAACGGAAATGGCTACCATAGACACGACGACGACGACGACGACGACGACGACGACGACTCCGAGGAAAATGAATGTGGAATGGTGCCGCGGAAAAGTGGGGAGCGAGGAGGGGGAAGAGCAGCGAGCGCCGGTTTGCACGAATATAGAGGGAAATGCCTCGCGATCGTCCCCCGCTCCCCGCACCGCCGACCGACTCTCCGCGTCTGGATCCGCATGCTGATTTTTAATGTAAATCACTGGCAACGTGAAATCAGGAGGATGAAGAGGCAAATAATGAAGACAAAGAATGACAGAAGAATAGAAAGCATAAAGGAGCTACATCGGAGAAGGGTAAAAATAAAAACAAATATAATGTTTCAAGGGATATAGAAGCCTCAAGAGAGAAACAAAAAGAGTAGAAGGGAGAGACGAGGAATAAAGAGGCCGAAAAGAGGTGAAGAAGAGAGAAAAGAGGAAAAGATAAAGGAAGAGAGAGAGAGAGAGAGAGAGAGAGAGAGAGAGAGAGAGAGAGGTGGTGAGAAAGACTGAGAGAGAAAAGTAGAGGGGAATAGTTGGAGGAGGGAGGTTGTTTTAAGGGTGGGGTGGAAAGGACCTCCTTTCTTCTTTTCTTATTCTTATCTACTACATCTCGAAACATGTCATTCTCAATTTTTCTCATCATTAATATTTATATTGTCGGATAATATACAAGTAGTATTCAAAATTTAGTTTTATACTACAATATACCACTCGATCAAAAGTGAATTACATTTTAAGTACTTGTATCTGAATTTAAAAAATATATATTCTTGATAAAAGTTTATAAGAACATAATCTCTTAAACTGAAGATCATCAAAAATATTCGAGTACAATATTATAATATATACATATGTATATATATTTCTCTGCAATTGATAAAAAGTTATCAACATTTTTCAATGAAGCATTGCAACCCTATTAAAAAAAAAGAAATATTTTTCTGTCAAAGACAGATTATCTAAAATAAGTTATGTAAATATATTAATAATTTTATTTAACTAATCAATTTATATTTTATTCATTGCAATATATATATATATATATATATATCATGAATATACACACAAGGTAATAAATATTTATCTCATATTATAAAGAAATTTATATGTCGGTATGTATTTAATTATACATACAAATGTGTTAATAAAAAAAATGTTTCCATCCATTTTTTTGTTTTATATAGTTTAAGCTAAATAAATTTTATTTATCATTAAAACTATAATTATTTATTACATTTTTTCAATGTACTTAAATATGTAAGAATAACTTATTTAAACGTGCTCGCACGTGTAATTATAATTTTGTGAATAAATATTATTTTTAATTAAAAACAGTTTGGAATTCGGTAGAAGTATTATTTCTTAAATTTTTTCTGAACAACACCTACATTCTTAAATTGGTAGGTTATACCTAAATTATTGAGTTTTGAACAAAAGAATACATTTCTCAAGGACTTTCTTTAACGTTAACACTGCCTCGCGTGTTCTGGAGAAAAAGTATATCCATATGTTCGTGTTTTAAAGATGATTACACCTGATGCTGCAAACAACTTCTTTTGCATTAGGTATATAATTAACCTTTCAAAAGTTCTGTGAAATCTTTAGGCTAGACCTTCACAATGTAGTGTATGATCTCAATACACATTTGGTAAATTAACCCAAAATAAATTATACATGAACTAATTACAAAGATAACTCTGAATTAAATAAAATTTAATTATTTCTATAAAGATTCTTTGCAGCGATTAATAATGGATACGCCGGTATTTTTCTTTTTAAATAAAGTTTTATTTTTCTTAGAAAAAATTAACCAAAATACATGTATAATACATATCGATAAAAAAGTTACCACCTATAATTTTCATATAAGTTAGAAACTGTTTAATAATAATTATAAATTCAAAGATATAAGAATTTTTTATCATAGTTATAAATTTATACACATATTTTTCTACAATTATCTAAAATATCTTTCACAATTTCCATGCATGCATATATTATTTTTGTGTAATATAATATCTTTGACCATTGCATCAATGTCAATAAAGACTATAACTACTTACAAAACCTTTAATAATTTTTCATAGCTTGTAAAATATTAAACATCGCGAAAGTAATTAAATATACTCGTAAATTAAAGTTTTTTATTTAAAAGATCCATATGTATTTTATGCAGTATATGTGACTCGTTGCATAACACAAATTATCAACATACGCTCCCTTTCAATACTTCTAAAAAAAAATTTTTTTTCATATCAGCAAGATAAGCTTAAACATATTCATTTTATTATAATAAATAATATAAAAACATTTTTAAGTAAATTTATCAAATTAAAATAAAAAAAAAAAAAAAAAGATTAATGATTGAAAATATTTATCAGTAGTTCTTTATTGAATATCATTAAGTAATGAACACAAAGAACTTCTTTCTTAATTTAGAAACGGAAGTTGTCACATTGCAAAAATTAAACATCGAGCTTTCATTCGTATATCAACATCACGATAAAATGTTGATTTCACTGTATCGTCGAATGATATTTGGTTTCGTTTTATGATAAAACTTTCTTATCTTACAATAAACCGAAATTGGATCACCCGCTCAAGACTTTGCATATGTCTGTGCTCATTCACGTACAAGTATTACATAAAGATGTATAACTAACGTATGCTGTAGTAGACTATTGTGGATGGGCCATAGTTATTATCACTCTCGAGCTATTCGTGAGAAGCTCATGTAATCGGACGGAAGAACCAGAGAATATTATATTTATGTAAATTGATCTTATATAAAATATATCTGTACAGCTTAAAAGAGAGAAAATTATATTTGTTTAGCCCGAACAATCATATTAAATAATCAACTGATATACTGCGAAAATTTTTATTACTAGATATAATTATGGCTGTTCTTTCGTTTATCGATACATTAATTCGAAATTATTATGTTCGTTTTTAGTTTTAATGAAGTAAAAACATTATTACAAGGATATAAGAATGATATTTAATTAGATTTGAATTAATAACTCAGCTATCTGTGACGTTATCATTATAATTTAATAGAAAATGAGAGTAAGAAAATAATTTATTTTCAATACTAATATTAGACGAGTCAAATTAGCATTGTATCATATATTTTTTAAATGAAATTTGTTGATTTTAAATGATTAAGATTATTTTAAGCTATAGAAGATTCCAAATCTGTGCAATAACGAATATACATACATATAATAAGTAAACAGGGCAATTTCAAATTCGACTGTAATAATGTATGCTTTGATTTCATAAAAATAGGAAATCGAGTACAATTGCTCTGTAGGAAAAGTCGTATTGAGCAGTATTGTACTCATTACTTTAATATAGCACTTTTAAACTTAAATCAATAATAGATTTATTTAATTATAAATTATCGTCACAATTTACTATCGTAGCATTTATATTAACTTTTCAAAAAATGTATTTTATAATTTCACAGGTGATTGCAAGGCATAATAATTATCGAAAGGACTTCGAGAGAAAGTCGGTGAATCAGGAAAGTTCACCAGGTGTCTTAAATGACGTAATAATAAGGTGGCTACAAATGCACTGAAAGGACGAAAAGTAGAGTCCAGCAAACTTCCGAATTAGCGCGACTACCATCCTCGAGAAGGACAACAAGGAAGTAGTGGTTGAGAATAAACGAAACGAAGGGCGTTTATGTGCCTAAGGGAAGGTCAAACTACATATACAATTAGAACTGATTTATTTATAGAAATTTTTATTTTTCTTATAGTGATTTAAGAAATGTAAATTAATTCTTAATTATCGGTTATAACTGAAATAACCTTTTGATGCAAATTATTCTTATGGACAATGCATTGCCATAATATATGACATAAAATATAGATTTATTCAACGAGCTTTATCTCACCTTAACATATTTTAAAAGGAATACATAACTTTTAAGGCTACTACGAGAGAGAGAATTTAAATTGGTTTATTGAAAAGACAATACGTAAGAAACATTTTAACCAAAGAAAATTAGAATAAGTTATAAAGAATTTTTTTTAATGCATAAATTATTATACACACTATTGACATAAATCCAATTTTATTCAATTGTAAAAACAAAAAAATGATTAAATTATAAAAATATATTTGAACTATTTACTAAAGTTAATTATTCGCCTTAATAACTTAATAAATTATTTTAATATATTCATGATATGTAACATTAAAAATGATTTAAATTTCACTATACATATTTACGTATCCAAGCATTTTTAGTATTTTTAATAATTAATTATTAAAAGATTATATCTTTGAAAAGATAATGTCTGTCTACAAAAAGAACACCTCAATTTCATTGATAAATTCTAATTAAGAACAGTACAAATTATTATTTTTAATAGTCCGAACAATTTAAAATATTTATTGTACCGTTATAATTCTCTTGTAAAATGAACGATTATCGGTCTTAGCATTACAGTTTATCTATCCAGGGGGTCATGCTATCTTGCAATTACTATTTATTTAATTGTAATCTTTGCATTATAATGCATTTTCTTGTATATATTGACTATTATTGATTACTCTGAACTCTTTAAAATAAAAATTTAAAATATTTAAAATAATAAATATTTAAAATAAAAATAAGTAAATACTAATATTTAATTATTTTTAGACTAAAAATATATTCAGTACAATATACGGATTATCTCTAAATTTTACTTCTTGTTATTTTATAAATTTGTTGTTAGTAAAAAAATTTCAACATTAGTCATAAGTATACCTACGATATTGTGATCTTATTTCAATAGATATATTCATTATCTGATACCTTAGTTTAAATTTGCAAAGATATTATTATTTTTATTATTTATTTAAAAAACAATAATTAACTATTATAATATAAAAGAGTAAGTTGAGACAAACTCTTTTAGTGATAGTTTAGCAGTGTGATTAATTAATTTCAAACAGATGAAAATAATCTAACTTAAAAAACAATGTATTTTATATCCACGTAGTTAAATCAATATTGCCTTAGAAAACTAGTGTGTACAAATTACTAAAATATTTAATCAATATTTGCTCATTTTATATATGACAAGTTAAAGTCAATTTATTTTACATCAATTATAAAATAAAATTTAAATGTGTACTCAATATAAATTAAATTTTGTTTTTAAGCCTACGTTTTATGCTATCTTAAAAAAAAAATGTTTCAAGCAAAAAATGAAAAAACTGAAAGAGTTTAAGCAAATATTTTACATTTATATTTGTTAACGCTGAGTTTTATTACTTTCATGTAAAAGTACTATTTATAATTTACTGAGTTTATTTCAAATTCAATTTAAGTAGCAGTATTTTTAGAATATAAATATAATTTTTTTAGAAAAAACTAATATTTTATAGTATTGATTAGAGGAGAAAAAAACGAATTATATTTATAGTAAAGTTAAAAATTGATGATATAACAAACATAAGATTCTTGTGCTCATTTAACCTCATTGGCTTATACATACTAAGCTTTTGAAAAATTAAAACGGTTAATTTTTAAACTTAATTTATAATTTTTAGATTTAATTAGAGTAATACTAATATAAATTCATATGAAGTATTTTGATAGTGCATATTTCGAATATTACAACTATACAGTAAGCTTGTTAAGATTTAAATTTAGCTTATAGCTATATGAGAATGTATGGATATTTGTGTACTTTGTATGCAGAGTACGTAAATTGCTACTAATTACTACTTTTATACATTGTATGAAATTTAATGATTGATTTAATTTTTCTGCATATTAACAAAGGTATGTTAAATCGAAAAATAATTATATACAAAATGAATACAATGAATGTATAAAATGATACATACATTATCAAGATATTTTTAATTAATTCCTATTCATGATTATTGATAAACATGTAATTTTTAATTCCTGAAATAGTTGCTATTCAAAAAATTAAAATGATCATTTAATAATCATGCTTGTGAAATTGATTTACAATGTAAACAATAATAAAAAAATATTATAATTATTTTTGAAGCTGTATTAATTAATTCTACTCTGTAGATAGTTATTTAATTTTTTAAGCGTCTATTAAATTTTTGATAGACGTAGAAATTATTGAATTTATTTATTCTTAAACAAATGTAGCCATCAATTTTTATTGATGAAGATGTATGCTTACTCTTACTCTGACGTCTTCTTTTATGTTCATTAATAAACGTAGTCTGAAAGTATTTCAAGATCCTTCCATAAATATATGCGCAGAGAGGTGACACTTGGTTTCTACAAAAGCTTAGCATAATTTCGGGGAGATTTAGTAAGGAGGGGGACAGCTCTCGTTATACTCTACAAGAGTTATTACAAATTAAGTAATAGTTATTCAAAATTGTTCATAAGAATGCATAAATGTGCATTTACAACCCACCCACCCATGCTATCCACCACAGTTTCTCCAAAGTATTACTGTTCGCCCTCTGTTGTACAGCTTGAAAGCTATCATATTATATGTATATATAGAAATACACGTGCGTAGAGATCATAAATTTTATGAAATAAATCACATTTGTTTAAAGTGAGTTGTATAAAAAGAAAAAGAAAAAGAAAAAAAAATGAATAAAGAGCATGATATTTTTCAGAATGAAGAATCTTGGCAAGATGATTATATAATTAGGTAAATGTTCAAAGCGTTCCATTTGAATAAACTCGGTGCAATTACGATGTTTCTAAAAATACGATGAAGATATTTCTCCCCGCCGCATATCTTGATATCAAAATATCGATTCTCGCGATCGGAGATCATCGCGATTATTATCACGAAATCTTATCAGCCAGAGAGATCTGATAATCCGAGGGGGCTCAACACATCGATACGAAATTTTTTTTTTTTTTCGACAAACTGTACAAAAGTAATCACGGACTTTTATACACATTTCAGTTTAATGAGTATTAAGGCCAATAGAGTCATGTGCTTGCCTTTGAAAACATTCTTGTCAACGCTCCGTCAATATTCTCTCAGTCGCACTTGGGCATAAACCGACACAATGTCTCTCTCGCTCTCTGCAAAAGGGGCAGCAGCGCATACTCACTCTCTCTCTCTCTCTCTCTCTCTCTCTCTCTCTCTCCTCCCTATAGCATCAACACAACGACGTCGAGGCAACACTCGCATAAACGGCGCTCACAATGATCCCTGTGCAACGAAATTCAAGCCACTCTTTCACTTGACAACCCGACCGAATGTTAACCCTGGTTTTACGAGCCTCGCCATTGGCCGAGCGGCTATTCGGAGCCAGCTAATATAATACGAACTTATAACCAAAGCCGAAACCTAGGAACTCCGCTCTCTTACTCTCTCTCTCTCTCTCTCTCTTTCTCGGATTTACGAGCGGACTCGTTTGAAAAAGTCGACTGTTACTTTGCTCACTTTTCCCAAACCAGCCTTTGATATGTGTGCACGCGGCGCGGCCACGTGTGCGTGCGCGCGTGTGCCCCCCGCCTATCGTGTGTGTGTGTGTGTGTGTGTGTGCGCGCATGCATCGGTGATGTCGACCGGAATATATATATAAAGTAAATTCTGTGTCTCGTGACGCGCGGCTTAATTTACACGATTCTTTATTAATCTCATTCGATCGGTTTTGACGGCACGAAAAGACCAACGAAGAAAACTTAATTAAGTCAATCGCATCGTAATTTAATGCACGACGACCATTACTCCGCAAAAAAGGCGAAAGCGTGGAAAGACGCGATCGAGGTGTATCGTTTTGTCAAGAGCGCGGCAATTTGTTTCCTCGGCTGCTAATCTGCCTCGCTCGCTGTATCTTAATAAATAAATCGAGTCGGCTCGACTCGAATCTAATACTAATTGTCCTATTGGCGTATAATTGTCTACGAGGAAATACATTGCACAAATGAATAAAACAAAAGTCTTTGTTCGGTGTATCGCGAGAAGAAGCATCTGCTGTTGTTGTGACTTTTTTTGCGTGGGATCGATCACATGTGTCTCGCCGATACGCCTGCAAATACCCTCACACTCTGATAATGATGTATTGCAAAAATTAGCTGCGCATAAATACATTTACAAATCTACAAATGCATTTCTTGTACTATTATTCCGTTGTTGCAACAAAGTCTCGGCCTTAAATATAAATCAATGCATTCGCACTCAATCCATCTCTCTCCGCAGCAAATTAATTTGTGGTTTTATCGACGGCGGAAGGGTGTCTGTCTGGCTCTGTATGAGTAATTAATACTATTTAGGCTTAATTTGATACGCCTGTCGCCGATCGTATTAAATAATAACACCCACGCATTAGCCGAGTCAAAAAACATTGTAAACACCCACACTAATTGCACTCGCAACTGGATGTAGTGAATTAAATTAATTTTACAGTGCGCGGCGGGGGGGGGGCTGGCGTTGCGTGGGGGATGTTGGGTGAGCGTGGGAGGTTGGGGGTCGAATCAGTAAGATCAGGGGGGTGGGTCAGCGGAAAACCCCAACACGCATCGTGCGCAAGATAATCCTGTGTGCTCCTTACTACTACCCCCCACCCCCAACTCGTAACCACGCCACCTACGCCCAGAGGCCCAAGGTCCTCCCCTCTCCTCAATACCTATAATTTGCATTTGAGTCGTTGCAAACTGTCGCCTAGCTCTGAATCTTTGGAGCGGGGGGTGGGGTGGCGGTGGGGGTGGGGTTGGGGTGAGGAGGAGAGGCTGGCGGCCTATGCTCGCATTCGGCCTCACCGCCAGGTCGTTAGCGGTCGCTCGGGCTGAAAAAACTTTGACAAAACAAAGGAAGAAAAGAAGAACAGCAGAAGAAAATAAGAAAAAAGGCGAAAAGGGCACTCACTTGATTCAGGCTCGAAGAGAACCTGCGTGCTCGGGGAGGTCGTATGGGGTAGCAGGGGTGTCCGGTTCTGCATTATGGGGACGTTCACCACGGGCTCGCTGATGCCCCTACACGTCTCGCTGTTGCTGTTGTGGTTGCTGAGGCTGGGCATGTCGCTGCTGTTGCTGTCGTTGCTGCCGCTGATGCTGGGCGCCGGTGGCGTCTCCGACTCGTTCGATTTCACCTTCTTCTTCTTCATCTCCAGTAGCTGCGAATTTGTTTTTTTGCGTTTAGCGCCAATGGGTTTGCCGGGCTGGGTGGACGGGGGGAAGGGGGAAGGGAAGAGGGCACGAATTTATTGGGTTGGAGGCAGCAACCCTTTTTTTCCCCTTTTTTCTCTCTTTTTTTCTTTTTCTTTTTTTCTTGTGCTCCGACTGCGCGCCCGCATGCAAATTGTATGTTATTACGAGTTTGGAGTACTGTTAAACTTTTGCACTACAAAGTTTCGGCCGAGTGCATCGATTATCTGTTTTCATTTGCTGTACGCGTTTAATAAGTAACTGCTTATCGGCAATTTTTTAATAATCGTGCATTATAGACCTTTTTTTTAATGAGTAAGTTCGACTACTACTACTACTACTACTACTACTACAGTGGAGTAAATGTTATACAGACCATGGCAGTTATTTTTTATGCAGTCGTAAAAGTGATTCATTTTATAAATAATTCAATATTAATAGATTAACGATCCATAAAATAAATATACATTTTAAATAAAACAGTAGGCGTTAATTTAATTGCAAAATGTGAAAGTACAATAATTCGTCTCTTTCAATATTATCTAATTTTACTTTATGCAATCGACCCTGGTTTTATAATGTTAAAATTAATCATCAAATAAATAGAAACTTCATTTGTGACGATTCAAATATGTAATATTGAATAATAAGTAATTTAATTTCAATGCTCAGTTAATAAAATAAATTAAAGCTATTAATAGACCGAAAACTCTGTTTGAATTATAATTTTAATTATTCATCTGATTGTCTTAAATTAATACAAATTTGCCAAATAATAATGTATTTTGTGCCTATGAATAGAACTAAAATAAAATAAAATTATATCATTTCAGCCAGTTAAAATTTATAAAGTTTAATTTTAAATGTGAATAAACTTTCGGTGTATCCACAACAGGAAGTTTATAAAATATGGACAAATGTCTAGTCTGGTATTAATTTTAGTTCACGCAGCAATGTATTTTCTCAAAGATTGGAAAAAAATATACAGAGGGTGCTTTGCTTGCCCACTTATCGATTGTTCGACATTAATACACAACTTTTACTATAATTTGAAAGTTCAACATGAATTGTTTCTATGTATTCTTAAATAACAAGAAAATTATTATTAAAATAATGGGTAAATAATATTTAAAATAAGAAGACAATTTTTTGTACTACAAGTATCTGAAAGCCAATTATTTCTTTGTAGCTACCTATCACCGTTACAAAATTATAGGCCCTCGGTTACTTGGAATATAATCTGAACATATTATCAAAATTTCTTATTAAATTATTAAAAAACATTATAAAATATAATGTTTGCATAAATTTTAATTTTTATTATAATATTTCCAATTTAGCCCGGCACGATCTTATTTATCATTCATCAATATAATTGTGAAAATTACTTTTATTTTATGAAGTTTATAAAGGTAGCCCTTTAGTTATTAAATTTTAGTATTAAAAATCCAGCTACAAATAACGATCAAATCGTGATAAGCAGATTAAAATTTTGTTTAAACATTATCAAACTTTTAAAGTACAATATTGTTAAAATTTATGCGAAATTCTTGAAAGTAAGTGCTGTGTTATAGCTTGTTAAAACGAGATGTACTCTTGTTGGATGGATAATCAAAATGCTTCATCACAAGAACAAAAACCAAACTGATCAGGGCTTAAAGCTAAATTCCATAACCTTTAGCTGAATCAAGATTGAACAAGCCACGACCGTTTTTCGGTCACTCGCTCTCTATCGAGCATTTCACGACTTGTAATTTCTACAGGTGCTTGTATTGTTTAAGCAGTAATAATTCTTAAATAATTCAGTAAAATTTTACTGATTTTATGTTTATTAAAATATTGAAAATAAATCCAATAATATTTATTTGAAATATGAAAAACCATGATTCAGTTGCCTCTATTGCACTTGCACTAGGTTTATGCATTAAATTTTAGTATTTATATTATCGCTTGATCTACAAGATTAAAGATGTAAGTTTTTATAAAGTATCAGATCATATAAAAAGAATCTTAACTTTTAATTCAAAAAATTAAAACCTTCAAATTATAATTGCATATTGCTTTGAAAATATCGATAAGTGGGAAACATCCTCGATATATTTTTTCAATCTTTAAAATACAGTGTTAAGTCGGATTAAAATTAAATTTAAATGATAAATAAATCGTATAAAAATATTTATAAAAAATATTTGATAAATTTGCGTGTTTTAATTAAAACTAAATGAAAGAATATTATTACAAAGGAAATTAAGATAAGAAATAGCACAAGAAAAATTCATCAATCAAAATTAGTCCATATTATTTATAATTGCATTATAATGCATATATTCTCAAGAATAAAATGTTAAATCGTATAATACAGGCATGTTTGTGTCATGTAAATATATTGGAAAGTATGCATGCATAAAAAAAAAAATTGCCTTCAACTTCACAGAGGAGTTCTGTAAACACAAAACTAGTTATACATGAATAATCTATTATAGAAGCATTAATAATCACAATAAATGCTATTGATATTCATAAGATTATAATGAAACAATTTTAGATGGAATCAATAGAATATTTGAAGTACTTTTACCGCGATAATCTTACATGAAATTGTAATCAATAACATCACCAGTGAATATTTAAATGCCATACGAAATTATCAAAGCATAAAAAGTAATTTAAATAATATTGTTAAATTATTAAAAGAAAGCTCTCGCTTATTTAGTTATATAATCGAATAATTATCAATGTCAATTTGAAGCACGTTAAAAATTGTTGCACCGAACTTTCCAACTACTATTTTACATAAAAAAAAAAAAAATGACAATAAATTAAATCGCGTTCTTTACTCTTTCGATTGGGGGATCAAAAGTCGCAAACGAGGGAAATCGAATACTTTGACCTAAATACATCGACACCCATGCGAAAGAGAGAACTGAGAGAAAACTGCCCATCGGGCATTTGGAGATCGGTGTCGGAGGTTATCCGGGTGGGGGGGTCACTGGGCCACCCAGTGGGTAGGGTAGGTGGGTAAGAAGTTAAGGGATGCGAACCAAAAATGAAAAAGAGTAATTACCATTTCGTACTGCTGTCTCGCCCTCCTCTGGGCCGTCTGCACCTTCATGATCTGCTGCTTCTTCATTGTGAGGATGCACATCTCGCATAGACAGTATCTGTACTGGCACTCCCTTTTGTGGAACTTAACCTCGACCTTCTTCCCGTGATTCTGGCATCGCGTGCACTTTGGTATACGCTGACTCGTTTTGGCCTTTTTCGACGTCTGGCCCAGCGTCGACTCCAACTCGCTCGACACCATGTCGTCGGACTGATCCATGTCGCTCGCATTTACAACTCCAAGCACTGGCGACGCACTGCAACCATCCTTGTTTCCTTCGCAAAGTGCACGTTCTTTGTCATCGCGAATCCATCGGTCGTTTGTTTCCTCACTAATCTAAACGTAACCAAAGAATACTCGTTTTAATCCTCGCCGATAAGCGGACTCGATCCAATCTCAAAACACCCATCATCCAATCCCCACGCATCCAAGGTTTTAAAGGTGTTAAAGCTATTGAAGAGTCCCTCCTTCCCAACCCCCCTTTAAACTATCATCGATTCGCGCCAATTGTTCTTTATTGCAAGGGACCATTCTTATTTTTCGCAGCTACAGTCAACTGATTGTTACATTCCTCTCAGTCACGACACATTCAAAATATCCCTTTCGATAAATTTTTTATTCATCGTTTATACATTCTTGGCAAAAATTACTAATAGTATCCTTGTATTTCTATGGATAATTTACGATGTATATTATTGGTAAGAAGGATACATTAACAAGCAATTGTTGACACAAAAAAAGATCCTTTACTCCAATCATACTTTAAAACAAAATTTAAATATAAACTATCCATCTAAGCATACAAATTACATTGGTAATTATTTAAAAAAATATTTTTAATGGTAGACAAAAAAAAATTTTGTTCAATGCACCGGAATTTAAATTACTAGAAATCTATCAATCATTGGTGTAATTTTTTCGTTAAAAATTATTTACAAGTTCTTTCTGCATTTAATTCTTTACTTTGCTATCGTTCTGATAAAAGGTTTTAGAAAAAATATATTGAGTATTAAATATAAGCTTCAGCACTTGATAATTCGTTGATCAAGCACATTTGTATTTACAATCATCAATAAATGTGAACAAAGCTCAATTATTATTTTGAAAAATATTGTTGCACTTTGAAATTTAAATGGGTATTGTTTCCTTTGTAGAGCGTTCTCTTCAGTTTAATGTTACCAATGAAATTTGGAATGAATTCGAATCGAAGCAAGCAAATTTAATTCCTCGAATAAAAAGAAGAAGCTTAGAACATGTATTCTTCCGAGTTTTGATAAAATCGTCCGTTATTCATTTCTTCGTTCAATAGTTCATCCTTCTTAAACGATAAGATTGGCTTGGTTGTTTACATGTACTTGAGATATGGCTATCGAAAGATGATGTATCGATGATTGGAAACAAAGTATGTGGCACTGTATATTAGTGAAATAAAATTAGTTTATTGCAATCCAAGGAATACACCTTGGTGAAATGATTTGCGAATTAATTCTACCAAATGCCCAAACTGTCCTGATACAAATAACGTGTCGACGGTCAACTTTTTTCGACAGCTTCAACAAAATTGACGCTTCGATTGAGTGGAATTCCCAACGAAACTCCGAATGCCCTGAGGCCTTCGACGACAACCGATACATGAGATCGTAACAGCTCTTTTTGAAAATTCTGCCTTGCACCGCTCAAATAACAGTATTTGGCGATTTGTTGATGATAAGATTAAATGAAAAGTTAAATTTTGATATTTTTCATTTAATAAAAATTGAGTTTAATACTCAAAAAATATATAGTAAAATTTTTACTGTATAATCAATTTTTATCTCCGTATCTCTCTCTCTCTCTCTCTCTCTCTCTCTCTCTCTCTCTCTCTCTCTCTCTCACGTAATTATTTTGTGCGTGAAATTGGTGTATGCTAATTTTAATGCTTTTTAAACCCACAATATGTAATAGCAATGGAATTTTGGCATGATATTTTTTCTCAACTCTAAAGTAATAAATATTACTTGAAATATTACATTTATAATGCTGTGGATTATTGAAAAACGTTTAAAAATGTCACGGATTGTTTTAATAATAACATTTAGTACTGCAAGAATTTAAAATTTTGCATTTAAAAATTCTAGAAATTATGTTGGAGATAATAGTAGAATGAAAAATTACACTACTTGTGTATAAAATTTATGAGGATTCAATCATTGATTTGGAGCAAATTAAGAGTTCTTGCTTTTTCATGGTAGAACAAGCCCCAATTTATAAAGACAATGTGAATGGTAAAGTTATGGATGTACACATACACTGACCCAACTGTATCGTTATGCATCTTTGTATGTAACTTTAGAATTATACGGTTGTTCTCTTAAAGAGTTGCCATCTTAGCCGCATTTTATTAAAAAGTAAATATAATATAATTGAATTATGTGGGGGGGGGGGGGGTGGGGGGAAGATACTTGTTTTATAATTACGTCTCACACATAGGGTTTCCTCTCGTTCACCGAATGGGTATTCTCGTAATTTTATGGTATCGTAAAAAGCACAGAAACATTATTTTCTCAGCGGTCAAAAATTGCACGCATTACACCCGCTCATTTTCCAAAGTAAGCATGGAAAAAGGGGGAAAAAGGGGGTAAAGGGGGGGGGGAAAGGATACATCTGGAACATTCGCGGTATACAAAGTGTGTAATTTACGATCATTGTCTTCTAACGCAATCAATTACGTTTGCGATCGAATGTCATCTACGCGGCAAGTCTCGCGTGTCCAAACCACCGAGAGGCGAGTTCATTCGTTATCGGAGCGAAGTTCAGCCGGCCCAAACTGCATCGACCACCGATCATCGCGTGTTCAATTATTTGTTAATAACAATGACAGTCGGGAAATTATTGTTGCACGTTATCGTTCGGGGGTTTGGGGCCATCGGGCTTTGGTTTGTAGTTCGCCGCGAAGTGAACTAATCAGTTAACCTTTACCAATGAAATAATCTCGCGCTTAGAGAGGGAGGGAGCGGGATTTTTAGTAGTTGGCAACAAAGGCGGCTTCTTATCGAGTCGAAAAAATTATAATCATATGATAATCCGTAGGAGAAAAGTGCGAGCGTCGGCTGCATTTCGTACACATAGAGACATGATTTTCACGCCGAAGAAAGTAGTGTAGTAGCCACACATTACGCAACGATTGTACGATTCAAGTCACGGGGTCAGACCTGCGAACGAATCGGGAACGTACTTTGCTACATATATACATACAAATATATATATATATATATATATATATGTATATATAGTTTGAGTCGTTGTAGAGCGATGATAATTATTGCAATAGCGAGTCTATGATCCGACTCTCGAGAACCTCCGCTGTGTATAGAATGGTTGTAGATCTTGGAATCAAACTGTAAAATTCCGTTCAATTGTTACACGAGCAACAAATATTACAATTCCTTGATTAGTCATTGTTGGCACTCAGGCGCTTTCAATAAATATTCCTAAACAGATTAGCCGAAGAATTTTCTTTTCAATTCGCGAACCTTTGCTGCATGTGCTTACTTGACTTAGTCCAAGACAAATAACAACAATTTTTGCGTTATCCATCGAGCGCGGAGCCAACCTAGTTGTTGCTTCGCTTCCTCCTCCTCCTCCTCCACCACCACTCCCCCGCTCATTCCGCGGGAACACTTTAAAACGTGTTTGCTTTTTGTTGTAGCCTTTGCACAAGTCCTCATTCGGACTTAAACTTTGATGTACGTAGTTTATAAGAGAGAGAGAGAGAGAGAGAGCGCGCGATATTTTTACGCAAACGTCCTCGCTGTCTCCACGTTCGGCTGTTGTCTCGTCGACAATTGCGGGTTAAAGTTTATCGTGATATTACAATAAATTATTAATGTAAATGGCGCGCGCGTGCGCGAATCGAAATATTGTGTTTCATTTATTTTAAACGACTCGGCAGAATAATTTGCATGGCTAATAATATTCATTTAATAAATTATAAAGAAGCACTCGTTACATTCTAATAAATAGCCGTGTGCGGGGGGAGGGGATGGCGGGGGCGACGAATGGTAGGGGTAGGGTACGTACGTACGTACGTACTTACGTACTTATGCATGCGTTCGAAGGAAGACTTTTCCTACACACTCTTGAGTGTAATATACTGTATTGGATCATATACATAGCGTGCAGTACTAAAACAGTTTAACGTCCAAGTAGCAAGACTGTCGCCGGTCGCATAATATTCTTTGGATGATAAAACCGGTCAATATCAAACTCGTATGTTGCTGCGTTCATATAAACGCGAGAGACGTGTAATGGCTTTACTTGTTTATTTTATCCGAGGCTGCTATGTACGAAAAATAAAAGTGCGAGTAGTCGGCTTTGCCTGCTTTTTCGTGATTATGGCGATTAAACACGCTGCAATGAGGACTGATTGACAGCGAAAAAAGTACATATATATGTGTGTGTAGGTGTGTGTGTGTGTGTATACGTATATACATACATACATACATACATACATATATATATATATATTTGTATGTATACGTGTGCGCGTGTGTGTCTTATTCATCGATCCATAAGTTAAAGCTTTCTGTTACACACGCATATATGCAAATGTACGTGCATACATATCTACATACGTACATAATGTATAGCTGTGTGTTTGGGTGTGTGTGAGAACAGTATTGCTAATGAATATACACGTATTTGCAACGAGTACCGAGTGCCCACGAAAATATCAAAATTTCACGTTGATTTATCTTGAAAGGCTAATTAACCGAGATATAGGAAGTGATTTTTGTCCATCAGAGCGTCAATTACCAGCTAAGTGCAATAGAATCTATGCAGGATTTGCATTAACGATGTGAATTAAACGACCGACAGAAGGTATTTTTCGTTTTCTTGGGAGTGGGATGACCCGAGTGTTATTTGATAGGAAACGGAGGTGGTATTATTGAAAAATATTTATATCCCGAATTAATTCGACTTCGACATTTATTTGGCTTTAATTGAAATTGAAAGAAAGCGGCGGCGCCCCGTTCTGAATTTTGGGTAAATGAGATGAATTGATAAAATCGTTAATTAATGGCGATAATTTGAGGCATGATAGCGCGCGCATAAAATAATAAATAGGAAGACGTCGAAGAGGGTCTCCCGATCTCCCGGAGTACGTACTTGTTTGCTCTCTTAATAAAAAGCGTGTAGTATTCCTCTTAAAATGTACGAGTGGAGAGTAGAATAACGTGCACTTTAATAGGTAATACTTTCGCGGGAAATTTCGAGGCAGAAAAATACCAGAGAATTAGAATTTCAGGGTTGCACGCTCGATGAGTATAATTAAAGTGTAATTAAAGGGGTAAAAACAAGGGGAAAAAAGGAGGGAATTGGGGTGGGGGGGGAGAGGGAGAGCAAGGGAAGAGTTTGGTTTGGCTTGCGAAGGCAGGAGAGCGATCGAGCGAGTGAGCGAGCGAGCGTCTAGAGCGAATTTTCGAAGCTTCGATTCGCATTGGAGCACTTGACCGGGCCGGGGTGTCGGAGTTGCGTTTGGGTGTGCTGTCGGTGTGCTGTGTACCTGAGCCCGCCCCCCGTCCCCGGTGCACCACGAAAAAACGCACACTCCATCCATCAAAAACATGCACTGTCAAGTCGGAGCTGCGATCCACTCGGACTGATAATTTCAAGGCAAGCTGGCTCAGACATGTATCAGCTGCATCGCATCGCGAGCGAATAGCCCGAGAACTGAAATGTTCAGTAGTAACAGTCAGTGCCCATCAAGTGCCCGGCCTATAATAAGTACCAGTCGAGTTCGGTGCACGCATACGCCCTCCGATGCCGCTAATTTGCAACGTCAACCCACCCAACCAACATCAACATCAACATCAACATCAACATCTATCCACCCTCGTCGGCTCTGTTCTTACCTCCTCCTCGGAGCGATCCTTGTCTCGGCGAGAGAGAGCGGCGGCGGCAAATGCTGCGGCGGAGGCGGCACGGGTTAAGTTGAGTTGTTGCAAGGCCAGCGCAGCGCGGCTATTTTACTCTCCTCCTTCTCTATTTTTTCCTCCTGGCACTCGCTCGCACTCACTCGCTCCTCGATCGCGCGCGCTCGATCCTTATCGCGGACCTCTCTTCCTTTTCAATGACTCCGCACACTCGCGGCGGCCGTTCATTCACGCGAACGCGATCGGGCCGAGCGCACAACAACAATCGCCGCCGACGGTCACGAGGAGGTCGTCCCGCACCACGCGAGGACACGTGCACGCGCGCCGGTCGAGCCGCCGCTGCACCACCTCCTCGGCGAGGAGGCCTCCGCACTGCTACCAGCGAGCGACGTGGCAGTCGCCGCCGGCGCACCCGACAACGGTCGAGGAACGGGGGGAGAGAGAGAGAGAAAAAGAGAAAGAGCGTGAGAGAGAGGGAGGGTGGGTGCGAGAAAAATAGAGAGAGAAAGAGAGAGTCGGAGTGAGAGAGAAACGAGGGGCCAGCCACGAAGGGACCGGGGCGCGAGAGGAGCTGCGGTGCTGCTCGTCGTCGACGTCGTCGGCGCGGCGGCCACGAATACTTTGCCCGGCGAGGCGCACCAGCGGATAGTCGGTAACTCACTAAGTCGCTGGTAGCCGCGGCACGCCGACGAGACTCGGGGGCACGTTCTCCGCGCGGAGGAGTGGGGGCCGGGGAGCGCGCCGAGGGGAGAGGGAACCCGACAGACTCGTCGCCGTCCTCTTGGTCGTCGTCGTCTTGGCCGTCGAGCCCGGCGCACTCGTTGTGGTCGTCGTGGTAGTCGTCCACGTCGCGCCCGTGCCCTCGCGGACTCCTCACGTACGTGGAGGGCCGACGACGCCATGGTGCGCGCCTTTCGCCCGCGGGCAGACCCCCTCCACCCCCCACCGGAAGAGGCGTCCGTGAGTGGACACGGCACGTGATTCGAGCGGCTGCACTCGGTGAGCTCCGCGTCGATGCAAGTGGATCGCCGATTTCGCAGTTGGTTTTACTCGAGGCGCGTCTTTCTCTCTCTCTCTCTCGCTCCGATGACCTGCGTCGATGCCCTCCCTCCCTCATTGCCCTCTGCCCTCTCCATTAAAATTTTTTTTTTTTTTTTTTTTTTTATTATTAATTTTAGCAACTTTTGTTAATTCTTGAATCTTGATGACTCTATTACATACCTATTTTCTTACATACGTATTCCTTCCATCTTGAAGGGTGAGACTTGAGAATCTGTCAAGAGAAAGGTTTCTTGCACTTTCGCAGTCAGGGTTGTTTGAATATGCTCAATGAGCTTTGCGAAATGCTATTTATCCCCGCGAAAATTTATCAACTCGCTCGACTCGACGCGAATGCGAAAGGTTCGCGTTTAATTCCGTTTGAAAATATCGTGGATTTTACGAGGGAAACTTTCGCATTTATAATGGAAGAAAAACGATATAATTCGTGCTCGCGAGCTTTTTGACGGCCCAAGATTTCGAAAATCAGTGGCCTAGGCGTCACTCGTCTTCTTGCACTTAACTCGGTTACGTATCCTAGGAACAAACTGGAAAACCGGCGTTGAGTTAAAAAAACCACAAGAGCGATTCAAGTAGTAAACTAAGTTTTATCGTAAAGTCTCACGGTTATTGCTTCACCGCTCGCGCTAACTCCGATTCTCCTCCTTTTTCTTATAATCCTACGTACACATTTTTTTTTTTTTTCTTTTTTTTTTTCTTTCTTCATCCCTACTGCACGTATATATCTATCTATCTATCTATCTATCTATCTATATATATATATATATATATATATTTAAGCTCGCAAAGTGCGAATATATTTTATGGTTCCGGATGTTTGGAACAGTGGCAAGCTTTTATATCTTAATATTATATTGTAGTATTGATATCGCAGGGAAATAATTTGATTAAAGACCGCTCGATTGATATAACAGATAAAAGTTCACCGAAACTTGCCATAAAGTACTCCGCGTATATAGAATGGAATAAATAATTATTTATTGAAAGTAGCAACTCTTGTTCAATATTTTTACTCGAGGGATTTTAATAAGATTTTAGACTTCGATTTAATGTATACATACAACACGGTACGATCTACCATGTTTCATTCAATCAAATATACAATCGTTGTTACTGGCACCCTGTAGTGCTCCATCATGAGAAGAAAAATAAAGGGAAGGAACACAAGGACCAGTACACATGCAAGAATAGCACGAACTAAAAAGAACATCGAAACAATAAATGGAACCCAAAAAAATGTAAAAGAGAGTAAAAAAGAAGACAAGAAGCAAAAGACAGCGCGCGTTAAAATATATTGAAGAAAAGGACACGCGCGCGCGCGTGTATGTGTGTGTGTGTGTGTGTGTGTGTGTTGTAGTATGCAACAATTATAAAAAAAAGAAGCAAATAGAGTAAAAAGGAAAGTAAAAACACTTGGTGCATTATACTTATTTTCTAAGGATAGTCCGAGTATTAAATACCCGCTCTATTCTTTCGATCTCTCTTTCTCTCCCTCTCATTCTCTCACATACCCTCTTCAATCGCTCTAAAATACTGTTTGAGTTTCGACGCTTTACATGTCTTACTTTTTTTTATCAGGTGGTTCACATTTAATTGTAAATGATTTCCTATAGAAACAAAGATTTGAAATAAGGCTGGCTTCCTCTGCTTATCTGTTAACTGAATGTATTCGAATTCTATGGAAATATATATCACTTTTCGTGAATGCTTATTTTATCATTAAATAATTGAAATAAATATTTTCATTTCTTAAAATACGATTATTTTCAGTAAAATGATACAAAAATTCTACTCGATTCAAATTATTATTATACCCTTGCTTACATAATTATACTTTAAAACTTTTACAATACATATATAATAAAAATATATCATACATAATTTATTCAAGAAAATGAAGTAATTTCAATTTTTAGACTTAATTATTGAATATATACATATATTTAAAATCAAAAATTATTAATTGAGTTATATTTGATACTTGTTTCACTAATTATAATAAATTTTGTATTTTATTGAGCTAAATTTAATTATATTTTAAATAATTTATCTCTTTAATTTAGAACAAGAATTTTAGCTTGGTAGCATGACTGAATAGAATTTTCAAATTAAAATTTAATTACAAAAAATTATTCAAATAACTAATACTATAATGTATCATAAATCTAAAGATAAAATCTGTATATTTTTTGTAAGCTAAAATCTTTTGAACTTATGATTTAATTTAATTTAATTGGAAAAATTTTTTTTTTATTTATTAATAAACATTAAAGTACAAATCAATTCAATCAAGTAAATAAATTAAAAAAATTTTTATAAAATGAAAGTACTGCTAATTTTCATGAATTTACTGAAAAAGAATATTTTTTGACTGGCGATAAAAACATTTTTAGAAATTTTGTCAAATTAAATAAATAAATACATTTTCTAATTATACTTGAATTACAATATTTACAGGTATTAATTATATTTATAACTTCGAATTTGCATGGTAACAACATCAGTCAACCAATGTAATAGTAATTCTAATGTAATTATGTGATTCTATAACACGATGAAAATTTTATTGATTCGCATTGCAATTTTATGATTCAAACAAAAGATTGCCTATCGTAAAAGCATAAGATTCTTAATAGCAAGCTATAGGTTAATTAATTTTTATTAATAATAATGCATATAGAACGTAAAAAGATGTAAAAGCGATTACGAAGATGCTCGCAATCGGTTTTACTTCTTTAACTTTAAATTAAATAGAAATATTAAATTTTATATACAGTTAAATTTAAATAAAAATATTGAAAAAGAGTTGTTAGTTTTCATACATAATTATTTATTTCATTTATTATATAAAATACTTTATAGTAAGATTTTGAGAATTTTTATTTATTTAATAAAACGGTCTTTAATGAAATTATTTTCCTCTTATATTTGTTACGATATTTTATATGTATTGCTGAAATTTATAACCTTTATTTTTGAAAATAAATGAAAATAAATACAGGTTGGAACAATTACAAAGTGTTAATTATGCTGGTGTTATTTTAATTGATATATTCATAAAAATAGTTATGAGGTACTTTTCAAGAGACATTACAAAAGATCTAAACACTTTTGTTCTACACTTCAAATATGATATTCTTATACAAGGTAAAACAGGCATTTCAAGTAATATAAAGAATTATTTTCTTCATTAAACAATTTCTTTGGTTATTATAAAGAAGTCAAGCATAAAATGAGATAACGAACACAAGATCAGAACGATGAAATCTATTGCTATAATCGGTAATAATTCTTGTCATTCCAATATCAATGAGTTGATCATTATCTGTAATTTATTTTAAGATTCGTACAAAAGATTATTTAAATTTATGATTTCGACAGGTATTTGTATAAGTTAAGGAAATTACACATTAAGCCTATGCTACCGTATTGGACACAGTTTACATAAAACTTAATAAAATATTTAAAATACATGTTCCAAGTTTCTAATTACAATTTTTCGGTTACAAATTATATACAAAACTTGGTAACATATTCTAAATTTAATAGTTTTTTGTAATATGAATTCACTTTCAAAATCCATTAATGATGAAAGTACTTGTAATTTATATCTAATATTTTTTTTCTTCATTAATGGATTTTGAAAGTGAATTCATATTACAAAAAACTATTAAATTTAGAATATGTTACCAAATTTATTGGGTTTTGTATATAATTTCTACCCGAAAAATTGAGATTAGACACTTTGAACATGTATTTTAAATATTACATTTTATCATTATGTAGCAACAATAGAATATTACTTTCTTTAAAAACAAATTACAAATATTGTAGAAAAGTTGAAAGAAAAATTTTTCATCATTAATTAAAAAATCCGTAATACACAAAATATTATTATTATGAAGGTTATAAAGAATGTGGTTTCCGGAGGCTGGAGAATCCGGGTAAAGTTATATCTCCCAATGGAATCCATAACACCGTTTTATTTAACCTTTGAAGCTCAATAGTGAAATTGATGGTCAGGCCAAGTATGACCACCATCGACTAAAGACAGTCAAAGTCCCCCTTTTTCCTCCCCCTTTCTATCGCAAGCAATCAACATAAAACAAGTCTTCACTTTAAGCTTTGTAACATGTGTTGTTAGTGAAAATTGTTTTGCTGTGCATTTTTAACTGTAGCACATAGCCCGAGATCTTCAACTATAGTGGGAAAAGCTGTTTTCCAAACATGTGTTTTTTTTAAAAAACTGCGCTATTAAATCCTTTTTCACGGAAGCTAGTTTATTTTTTTTTTTTTACCAATTTAATGTGCATTTTTATATATAGAAACATGGATTTTCCACGAATAATTATTACCAAAAATTATAAATTTATAAATTACTACGAAATTACTTTATGTCTTTAACCATAAAATTTATAATTAATGAAAGCACGATATTTGAAAATACTGACTGTAAATACATAAAATAAATACAGTAGTGACATTTCGTATAAATTACGAATGTTTTTCAACATGAAACATAGGAAAGTTTGAAAACTTAAAATTATCATGAATCTTTGAAAGTAAAAAACTTTACAATTGCTTAAATGCAATTATTTTCCATTGTATCAACTCTGATCCTCATATTACAAAGACTCGTTCTTCACAAATAACTTTAATTTTCAAATCAAATCTCATTCAACAATCATATTAAAACTGACATTTTAACGCGATCAGGACGATGACAGCTGTAAAATAAATTACAAATAGAGTGGGTGGTGCTAAGAATAATAAGGGATAGGCAATTCAATGAAATGCCGAAACAATTGTTAACGAAAGGGACTCAAACTCAAAATTACTCAAAGTTGCTAAAATTAATAATAAAAAAAAAAAAAAAAAAAAAAATTTAAAGGAGAGAGCAATGAAGGAGGGAGGGAGGGCATCGACGCAGGTCATCGGAGCGAGAGAGAGAGAGAGAGAGAGAGAAAAAGACGCGCCTCGAGTAAAACCAACTGCGAAATCGGCGATCCACTTGCATCGACACGGAGCTCACCGAGTGCAGCCGCTCGAAGTTTTTAGTAGAGAAAGAATAAAAAAAGAAGTATTTGGTGCTATAGGAATAATTTATGCAATAATTTCTATTGGATTATTAGGATTTATTGTTTGAGGACATCATATATTTACAGTAGGAATAGATGTTGATACTCGAGCTTATTTTACTTCAGCAACAATAATTATTGCTGTTCCTACAGGAATTAAAATTTTTAGGTGGCTAGCTTCAATAAATGGAATAAAAATTAAATTAAGAGTATCGAATTTATGAATTTTAGGATTTATTTTTTTATTTACTTTAGGTGGATTAACTGGAATTATTTTATCTAAATCATCAATTGATATTATTTTGCATGATACTTATTATGTTGTTGCTCATTTTCATTATGTATTATATAGATAGATGTGTGTATCGATAAATAAATGGAGAACAATGGCAGCTATTATTTATGCATTGAATTTTATACATCAATGTTCTAAAGCTGTTGCCAATTGAATAACTTGTCTCTAAGTGATCACACACGGATAATATATCCATATACACACACACACACACACACACAAAATATATATATACATATATATCTTTGAATTAAGTATGCTTATCAAGTGATCGGCAGATTTGATCCACTTTCACCGCTTGATTTGAAAGTACAAAAAGTCCTTAATAACAAAAACAGGTGCGAAACCATAAACGATATGGCGTCACAACAAAACTTGTGTATTTCTGATACGTTATAATTAATTAAATTTCTTATGTGACACTTGGTTTTGAATCATTGACATAAATTTTTAATATATTTCAATGTTTTAGTGAATTTGTTCAATTCAAAATTTATAAATAAGGATTTGTAGATAGTAATGATGCTAAGATATTCTCAACTTTTCGCTACAGCCCAAAATTAATTTAACAAAACATTTTTTAAATGTCAAAAGCAACAATTAAAAACTGTTATTAGCAAATTAATTTCTAGGTATGTTCATCAAAAACAATATTTTCTTATTTTAATAAAGCAATACAATTTTTACACTAAAACTTGGTATTAAATGGACCAAAACTTGAAATATTTTTCAATCAGTCTTTATATAAAATAAGTTTCAAATTACTTTATGCAAAATAAATTATTAAGAAATTTTTGTTCATCACCAATTTATATATTTAAACAATTAATATTTACAACCATTGCAGAATGTTTAAAATAATAAAAGTAATAAATACAAAAGTAATAAAAGTAATTAAAATATCCATGCTGTATTTATGAATATTTATTATTCGTAATTACATTTAATTACATATAATTATCAAGATAATAATTATTGGGAAAAATAATTTTGTTATTATTTCACTAGTTAGAATCTTTATTTTTTTATTTTTAATTTTGAAATTAATTATTCGTATCTACTACTTTTACATCTTAAAACTTAAATTATTTTCAATTTAAGTGTCTAAAAAAAAAAAAAATATTGATTCGTTATTTCTTACGTATTTATTAGTTATTTATTAACGATTGCGAGATGTTATTATAATAATAAATAAAAAAACTTGTATTAAACTTTACACTCAATAATAATTATACAATAAATTATAGTAGTCCGTTCGCTATCGCTTGTTTATAATTATCAATCTCGCCTGTTAATGTTGTCTCGCGTATAAATAGTAAAAGTCACGATTTGCGCATTATTCAATGATATCGAATTGCACGCGGACAAGCCAAATTAATTCTCAAACAAATCCCCAAAATACTGTAAAAAACAAATCGTAAAATAAAATCGATAAAAAGCACCGCTAAAAATACAGAGGAACAAAAAAGTGCACGTTGTCAAAGCGCGATGTAGTTATTTGGGTGGGGGCGGGGGGGCGGGGAGGGCTCATCATGAGTACCCGCGGATATCACGTGTACAAGAATCGCACCACCTAGACAAAGATAACAAGATTTCGAGAGGAACGGCGGGGGGTGGGTGTACCGGGGGTGTTGGGCGCCGAGGGGGTTGGAAGGGAGGGTGGCCACTGCACGAACCAAGAGCTGGGCCAAAACGACTGAACAACCCTCAACTAACGTGAATACAAAAGGATTGTGTGGATGAGCTTTGTAGATATGATACTGCTGTCGGGCGAAATCGAAACTCCTGCCTGGCATGCGAAGTTGTTTCGATGACAAAGGTTAATGCTATCAGAGTGTCGGCCACCCGGAATTATGTGGCAAAATGCTGTATAGCAAATAGTTGGACACACGATCGTACGAAAAATTTTGATTTTAAAATTAAAAATTTGTGTGGGCGTGCTGCTTTGATTATGGTTATCTCGTATTTTTAATGCGCGCGCTCCTTGGGTTAATCTTTCGTTTGCTCGATATGAAAATGAAATAAAATATTAATTTTCGCAATACGCGACTGTGCTTGATCAATCCAAGTGTCACGTTTACGAATCGGCTCCAAAAGTTTCGTCTAAACTTTTGCACCTTTAATAATCTACTTATAAAATAATACAAAAGTAACAATTGAGATTAGGTCGATTGATAAAATACAAACTAGTATAAAAATTAAATTGACCCGGCATATATTTTATAAATAATATGCATGAGAAATAAAAATATAAATACTTGTACATTTGTTTGGATTTTTATACAAATATATTCTTCAGTCTGCATAGTAATTAATTACTATTGTCCAATTATAATTATTCATCTAATTCTGTCATTTTATTTATCTATTTATATTGTAATAAATTGTAATTTCAGTTTAAAATTAAGTAAAACTATAAATATAAAGTGTAGACTGAAATCATTTAATCAATAGTTCTAATGCAGTTTTTAGAAATCAGTTTTATTTTTATACACCGCATAAATATTGTAATGTCTATAGTTTTCGTGCAAATGCTAAAGGTTTAAAAATCTCCATATATATAAAACAGAGTTGCTACTGGACATAAAATGGTGCTAATTATCTCGATCAGTATTGTTTGATCCACGATACAAGAACGACGAGACTTGGAAAGCTTAATTTATAATCCAAGTAAATTCCGTCTATACTCTTAAGACTGTAGACGGAATCTATCGTAAGTACATACAAACTCGTACTGCCCGAAGAAACCAGTAGTGCAAGTTGGTAACTAGACTATAGACGAAAAGTAGCATAGGGTGTTTTGATCGTAAGATCGTAAACCGCGAGTAATATTGGCTGGTTCTTTTTATGGGCTTGAGAAATGGTTTTACGTTTTCCTTGGTACTCGCCCTCTAGCGATCGAAGCAAGAACTACTTGAGTTCATCTATAAAATCATTATTTATACACTACACATAAAGAAGGACAAAACATTTTTCTTACCAAGTACAAGAAAATTTCAAATTAAACTATAAGTTAATTCAACATAAGATTAATACAAAATATACATTTTGTCGGAATGTTTCTTTACACTTGTGACATTATTTCTTTTTTATTTATAGTACACGTAGAGCACCAATAAATAATCGTATATTCGATAAAAAAAAATTTATGTCTATAAATAAATGAACATTTGTGAAAGTTTTGAATATTCGTAGATAATAAAAGTAGATTAATATTTATATTATTTAACTTACTGGATTTCCCTAATGCAAAACTTTTAATATTCTTTTATGCCGAGAAAAAGTAAATAAAGAATAAAAGTCGATTGATGTATATATATATATATATATATAGGTACTGCAGTTACAATTCACAATATAGGTTTCTTTACTGTAAACTTTGTTGCACCTGCAAATTTGATATCAGAAGAAAATAAACCACATATCATCAGTAGAGGTTTAACGTAATTGAGAGTTATTACGGATTCTCTGAACGGTTATCCTCTTTTTTTCATTCTAATTTACTTTGCGGTTAGTTTAACTTGGTAGATTTGAATCTATCTTTTTACTTTTAGAATCTATGTTATAAGTTTAATATAGTTATTTCAATTTATCATGACAGATGGATTATTTGTAAATTTTAATTACTCGCAGATTCAAGAACATTTAATGTTTCTTCCATTTTTGTAATAATTATAATTCTTTTTTATCAAATAAGAATTTAATCGAAATTCGAATATTAAAAATAAAATAAATTAAAAGTTGGTCTCATTTGAATATTTCACATTTTATTTTTCATAAATATAAAAATTTATTTATATTTTACATAAGCGCTTTAACCACATTCATAAATATTAATATATTTTTAATGCATTAATATATACAAAATGTATATCCCTTCAATATAATAAAAAAAAATAAAACAAATAATTTTATTTTCTTTTTTTTTAAAAATTTTTGCTCAGTACAATTTTTCCTTCGTTTAAATACATATTTAAGTGACATTATTTTTCGATCGAACCTACTGTCATTAATTTGTATGTTATGTCACAGAATATGGGCTTCGTATAAAAATCTGTTTTTTTTTTCTTTCATTTTTAATCAATTTTCATAGAATAGATATTACTCCTGAAGATTTTCCACTTTTTTTAGAACATTGACATTGAAAAATTTGATCTTAATATTAGTTTTTCACTTTTCAATTATGTCTTATGAGTTCAAACTATCTTTCTCCCCCTTACATTCGGTAGTTTCGACATAATCCCATTCTTGTTACCCCTTTGACGAACCCTCCCTGTCGTAAAACACACGGTCTTTATTAAAAATGTATTCCATTAGATATTTTACTTATTTATATTTCATTTTATTTCAATATAAGCTTATTCAGCCGCAAACTTTTAAATTTATACCGTTTAAAACAAGCATACAAGTGTTGAGAGACCGCAACATTAAGGGTTCGCTTATAACTTGTGCAAAAAAAAGTAAGAAAGAAAACGTCAGCCAAATCATTTCAACTCGAGCGTAACACTTTCCGAACATTAAGGGGTTAACGTTAAGTAGTAAAAAAAAAAAAAAACGGAAATATCCTTTATACCTCGGCGTCTTTACTTGTAGAGACGAAAACCACTGCTCGATGAGTTCTGAAGAACCGTTCGAAATCAGTAAACCCAGACTATTGAGAAAAGCAGAAGAGGCCTTGACTAAAATAATATTTAGAGATAATATAATACATTGTACATGTAGTATGCGTATAATATCTTGTCGATTTGCGGTGAGTTTATCCGGAACATTGACTCTTTCTATCATGTTTCACGTGCTAAAACTCATATCGGTTTAATTGAGATATGTATTTCTCGCTGTAACTACATAAACATATTCCTCCTATAATTTAATAAATAATTTTTATCTCAGTATTCGAAAATAAATGCTATATAATTTAAAGTGTCAAAATATTTCGTAATTTTTTGAAAATGAATAACGGTTAAAAAGAATTCGCATTTATTGAACAATCGTGATGCGAAAATAGATGTTCATTATCATTATCTTTCTATTTCGAGTTTCGATACTGATATTTTTAAAAGCACATACCAAAAATGATTAAATATAATATCCATTTGAAAATTGCGACTCTCCTACCGAAATATTAGTTTCGATTTTAGTGCTTTCTTTTTAGATTCACATATTTTTATTATATAATAGATAATCAACGGCAGATTTACCGAAAAGAATATAGCAGTCAACAAAAAGATTATACACACAACTTATGATAAATTATATGTAATAACCAGAGTAAGTATTTGAAAAGGAAAAGAAAAAAATCCGAGCAGACGAAATTTTGATAGCCACCGAGCTATTATTCCGACACACACACACGCGCGCGCGCGCGCACACAAATATCCACAGGGACATACACATAAACTTGACTCGAAGGCAGCTGACGTGCGTGCTACAGTACTTTTCCGGTTCGGTCGTAAAATCTCGAGCTACTGTGCGCGAAAATACTTCCGCGTTTTCCGGCGACTACTTACTCCAGCAGATTTTTCCTCTCCCACCTCGATCGACGCTGAGTGGATTTTCCTTCTCCTGCGGAAGTGGTCCGTACGCTCGTTCCTCGACTTTCCAAACCGCAAATTGAGAATTCGCTTGATATAGCTGTTGTTTGAGAAATAAGGGTTAATTCAACTCCAATGAGAAATCTATTCAGTCGCGCAATTCAAATCCGCAATTCGGGTTTGAACCGCAATAGGTGGCCATCTACTGAAATTTTGACTTTCCTCGTGCAAAAAAGTTACGCGAGGTGATGTATAAAAGTGTCTCACGACTCTTAGATCTCTTGTTAAGCTATACTCAATACGTACAAACATTGTAGAGATACTTAGTTTTCACGTTGCTTGTATAATTGAGTTTCCCTAGCTAAATTTAACAAGAAAGCAATTTGCGTAGTTCACGTGTTGAAGTACATCGCCGACTTATTAATTTTAGCAAGTGTGAGTAATTTTGAGGTTGAGCCCCTCTCTCAGCAATTGTTTCGGCATTTCAATGAATTGCCTATCCCTTATTATATTTTGGGCACTACCCACTCTATTTGTAATTTATTTTACATTTCTTTGGCGTTGATGCAAGTGGATCGCCGATTTCGCAGTTGGTTTTACTCGAGGCGCGCCTCTCTCTCTCTCTCTCTCTCTCGCTCCGATGACCTGCGTCGATGCCCTCCCCCGCCTCCCGCCCCGGGAAGGGCTCCCTGCCTTATCGACGAGGTCCTCTTCCTCTGAAATTTATTCAAATTGATGGCATTTTTCCGAGAAGACGACTTGTCAGCCCGAGTATGTCAATAATTTCCATAGGCACGTAAGGGGATACTGCCACAAAATACAACACCGTTGCCGCCACCGCCGTCGGTGTTGGTGTTTTGTGGCAGCATCTTCTCGCAAATCCCTCGAAACCTCTGAAAATTTTGCCTGGGAGCAAAGGGTCCAGAGAGCAGCAGATCTTTTTCTCAAACAAGAATGCGGGGCTCATTTAAATAAGTTTGGAAGAATGTTGCGTCGGTAAAGTAGGCTACATTCGGCTTATTTAGCACCAGTTAACCTTGTACATCTATTCCACTTGTTCTTTAAGCTTTCTTTGCTGAATAATTCCCCATTTTTTTGTTTCCACTTTTATCAGATAATGTGATTTGTGATTTTTCGGACGGTACTCGACTGTTCCCCGTTGTATCCCACTCGGGCCCGCTTCTTTTTCCCCCATTTTTAATTGGCCGCTCTTACCTTGATCAATTTTGAATCCTTGTCCCGTTTAAATTCGTTCGTATAACATATTTGCCACGAAAAATTGCATTCTTAACAAATTAAACGAAAAAGTTGAACTTACTCATATGTTTCCAATAAACCATCCATTAAAATTAATGATATAATTGAAAGCTGTGTTTCATTCGTTTTTTTGCAAATTACGGAATATAACGGATCACTGTATTTTACGTACACCATTACAGGCCGACACAGTACCATTACGTATACCGAATACAGACGAGTGTAATGTGTACGCTAAAATCATAATTGACCATTTTTTCTTTGAGAGCAAAATGTTCAAATGATTAAAGTAATATAGCATTACTGTATTTATTCGTAAAAGGATTTGAAATTTTATTTAAATCGAGTTACCATTGAATTTCAAGTAAAGTGCATTAAATTAGGATGTGAATGTATCCGGCTTGAAATACAATATTATGACTAAATATTATTTATGTCGATTGATTTAATAATACAATGACGACATGTATTAATAGAAAAAAGTTATATATAAATGTTTGTCACCAAATAATTTATGTTACTGCAATATTTTATCTGGTTTAATAATAGAAACTTAATTTCGTTACATTTATGATGTGCGACATTCTTATTGGAAGTTATATAAATAGTATTTTGCCTTTATTGAATACAGTACTCTATTCGTATAAAAAGTCTAAGAAGTTCATTCAGATTAAAAATTTCAAGTAGATAATGAAGATCGTATGGTTATTTTAGTAGCACATATTCAATAAAATTTAATATTATTTATTGTTATAATTTATTCATAATTCAATATTTATTTCAATTATTTCTTTCTCAATATCAGTGGTTGATAAAAGAGTTCTTTACAATTATGCGCATAAGATTGAAGCATAAAAAATGACTAACAACATAAAAGTTAATTTATTTTTATCTAATATTTAAAAAGAAATAAATACTTTAAATTGTCTCTTTTCAGATCTTTTTATTGTAATATCTACCATGATATTATAAAGTTAAACAAGAACATAATTTAAAACTTCATTTTGATAATATAAGAAAACCATTGTTTTTAATAAAACTAATACTAAAATTATATTAAATATTATTTCATAATTTAACACAATCTATTTAATAAAAAATAGTCGACATTGTTTAAAAAATTAAATAGTTTCTTTTTCAAAAAATAATTGTTTTTTTTTTATATAAAATTCAAATGAAAAGAAAATTATTATATAAAAATACCAATGATCTCAAGTACACAAAATTTCTAGCATATAGATTTAAAATTAAATTATGGCATAAAGTTATAAATATTATAACTTTAAAGTTTAAAATTTTATTCTATGGCCATATATATTCTGTATTATGTTTGGAATTAATATGGAAGTTAAATACCATAATTGTTTAACAACCTTCAGCAATATCAACAATTTTCTATATTGGTTAATTTACTTTCTACATATAACAGGTAATTACCATTCAATCAAAATAAAAATAAAATTATTTTTATAAAATCCAAATCATTAAATACTAATAAAAATTTAAAAAAAAAATTGATTAGAAAGTGCTTGGTATCTTCGAAATTATTATATGATAATGACAATTGGTTTATTTAAAAGCTTTTTAATTAACCCTCTTATTAATGGCACACGTCGATCTTCATAAACAGTTTCTTCTCGATAAAAACTCCCAACAATGCGAAAATAACTCAATTATACGATCGAGTATTATAGAAGTTACATTATCGTTTGTGCTCTTCCTATATTAAATATTAAAGTTGAGTTAAAAATAAAAAAAGCTATTTTATAGCATAGTTTTAAAGTTTTTAATTTCAACTTTTTGGATATTGTACTCAAAAAAATGCAATGTGAATATTATATTATATCGTAAAGTTAATTAATGATTAGTTAGTACTCGTAATTTTTATATAATCATTTATAACACTTTATCATTATCTAACAACAAAAAAACATTTCGTTCTTTAAAAATAAATTATGAATGTTCGAAATAATTTTTTCATCTTTAATTAAAACATTCGTAATACGCAAAATATTATTATTATGAAGGTCTTAAAGAATGTGATTGCCAGAAGGTGAAAAATCCGAGAAAAGTTATATTTCCCAACGGAATCTATAACACCGTTTTATTTAACCTTTGAAGCTCTCTATAGTGAAATGGACGGTCAGGCCATCGACTAAAGACAGTCAAAGTCCCCCTTTTTCCTCCTCCTTTCCTCCGCAAGTAATCAACATAAAACAAGTCTTCACTTTAAGCTTTGTAACATGTGTTGTTAGTGAAAATTGTTTTACTGTACATTTTTAACTGTAGCACATAGCCCGAGATCTTCAACTATAGTGGGAAAAGCTGTTTTCCAAACATGTGTTTTTTTTTTAAAAAACTGCGCTGTTAAATCCTTTTTCACGGAAGCTAGTTTATTTTTTTTTTTTTTTTTATTTTTTTACCAATTTAATGTGCATTTTTATATATAGAAATGTGGATTTTCCACGATTAATTATTGCCAAAAATTATAAATTTATAAATTACTACGAAATTATTTTGTGCTTCTAACCAATTGAATAAATTTATAATGAATAAAAGGTCTATGTTTTAAAAAAAACTGTCCAATCTAAATTTAGAATAATAAATAATATAATGAAATATCTCGTAAATCATAAATTCCATTGCAAAAAAGTAAAAAAAACAAAAGAATGCGAATCTTAAAATCTTAAGATAAAGGAACTATGTAACCTATTTAAGCATAATAATTTTTAGCCGTGTGAACCATCATCCTCATGTTACACCCAGCATTTACAGTCAACTTTAATTTCATTTTATCCCATGTCTAAAACTAAATCATTTTTTCTGAAAAATAATATTCCCAAATAGATCGTAAATCTAGAGACGATCATTCGCTTCTTTGGGAAAAATAGTGTGCCGGTGAATTTTATTCAAGTTTGTCACAAATACGAACAAAATTTCTGACCCTTCATTTTACGAGAATTCGAGATTTTTGTCCTCGTATTATTCATGGTACGCTGGACTTAATACGTAGATCGGCTGACTCAAGTTTCGTGGTAACACTGCGTTAGTTAGGAGTTAGGATAGCTTTTTTACGATCTTCTCTGGATGGCTGAAACACACTTGCTGTTATTCTCGAAGGGTAGGTCAGGTTAAAAGGCAAAAGTGATGTTCAAGTGTTTGTAAGTTATTTGCAGTATTGTAGGCTAAAATGTTTTCTTAATTATTGCTTAAATTATCGTTGTTAATGTCCATGTACCGATGTAACTGGACTAAATGATAAACCTAAAATGATATAAAATAATAAAGAAGCTCAAGACCTGAAACCTCTCCTGAGATCTGAGACCTGAAAAAAGTTTATTGCTATATTCATTAGTCGAATAAAAAGTAATAATAACATCTGCACGAGTCCCCATCTGTCAGACAAGTAATTTAAAAAAAAAAAGCAAAATAAAATAAAACGAAAATTCTTCGGCCCGTGTGTAAGTGACCCCTTATATTATATAGGTGCTTATACAAAATAATGCTGTATAGGAACAAGTACACGCGCACACGCACAAGCTCACGCACAGGCACCCATGCATATAGGCGCGCACAAATGTGCGTGCAACTCGCAGGACGAATCGCGCACACGGCGCCGCAGAATTTTATGACCCGGCCAAACCCCAACTCGCGTGAGCGCACCCGGGCGAATTTTATGCGTGAGCCGCCCGAGCGCAAGACATGGAGCGAGAGGGAGCGAGAGAGAAAGAGAGAGAGTGAGTGAGAGAGAGGAGGGAGATACAGTAGACGCTTATACACACGATTCTAGGTATACATATGTATACGCAAGTCGGATGGCATGATAATCGGCGCGCGGCGCGTCGTCGTCGTCGTCGTCTTCGTCTTCTTCGTAGTCGTCGTCGTCGTAGTCGTCGTCGTCGTAGTCGTCGTCGTCGTAGTCGTCGTCGTCGTCGTCGTCGTCGTAGTCGTCGTCTCCCAGAATGCAGTCACCGCTGCTGGTTATACGAGCGAGATTTCAAGATCCGGTGACGTGGAAACTAAGATGGGAGAGAGAGCGATAAAGAGGAACGCATAAACGCAAAGGAAGTGCTTTTCGTCTGCACGGCGAATATAATTATTCCGTTCGAACTTTGAATTCAAGGAATGACGTGTTGCTCGTTTTATGGCCGTGCCTTGGGAATAAAAAAATTTTGTTCATGATTTGATCAGACATAGTGAGCCTGAAGTATTTAAATCGATAAAAATGTTTAAATAAGGAATGTTTACACGAGAGCGCTTTATGCTGCCTTGGTTTAATTCCCTTTCGAATAATAATCGTTTACAAATATACGAAATTTTTACTTTTTTCCCGAGCTTCTTTATTCCTTTTGACTTTGAATTCCGTCTCTCCTCGGTGTTTCTTCGTATACTTGACATTGATTAAATACTTGTGGTTGCAGAATCAATGACATGCTGTTCCTTTTTATCCAAGTAAAATTGGTTTATTATAAATACATTTCTGTTTGAGCTGGGTTAAATTCCTGTGGATATATTTTTTGCTACCAAACTAATTGAATAATGTTGAACAATCCAATTTTACATTTTCTCCCTTCCCCGGTTAATTATAATCACCTTTATGGAAATATGAGGTTAATAATTAGGAGCAGTAAAAAATGCACATGCATTAAAATTAATGTGGCTTCACAATATTTTTACCTGAGCGAAGTAAGAATTTTAATGCACAATGCTAAGTAACAACTATTAACCATAAAGCCTGAAGTAGAAAGTAACTTATACAACTTCTATGCTTTTTGTTATTAAGTATTAAAGCACAGTATTAGTCTTTGATAATCATTTTCTCTGGAATTATTAGTGCATCTTTGTGCAAGATTGTTGGCAGTACTTTGAGTTACTCGTGTCAGGTAATACTTTTGACTACTACGACTTTGATGTTATACATTACTTTGGTTATTTAACAATACTGCATTGTATATGCGACAAAAACTTTTAAATTTCGATACAAAAGATGGTTATATTTATCTTTAACTTATATTTATTATTTAATATTGAAAGAGCAAATAAAAATAATATTTGAATGTAAAATTAAATTATTTTCACATAGACACCAATTTTTTAAAATTTACAATAAACTTTGCGACATATAATTTATAGTTTATATTTTTTAATTTTGAAATACTGAAAAACGAAGAAATATTCCCAAAGAAATCTTTAAATGAAAATTTATATTTACGATTATATTTTTGTGTGCAATAATAAATACTAAACACATTTTGTCTTTACATTGTCTTTATTTCTTAAACACGTACTCAAAGCTGTACACTTGCATAAATAATTTTATTAAAATAAACATTCTAATTTAATTAACAATGTCCATTATGATTACAAAAATACAAAAAAAAAAACAAAAAAAAATGGTTTTTAAGATGAACAGACAGATTTTTTTCATTTTGAGATTTTGGTCTCAACTTCATCTGCCGTTCCCTTTCCTTTGATCAGGTCCTTCCTCCCTCCCCTTTTGAAATTACTTCCTTTTGTTTCTGTGGTAAAAGGTCACTCTAATTTGGAACCAATTATTGAAATTTCTTTGCGTTTTTTACTTATGCACATTTTAAACTCTATGGTACTGGAAGTTTTAGCAGTCGTCATACAACGTCGAGACGATAATAAAATTAATACAAATTCGAAACTTGATTACTCTTGGAAGTTTGAAGGATATTTCTGAATCTACTTTACATATAATAAAACACTTAAATTATGATAGACATTTGCGCTTAAATGCTACATAAATTTATGATAATTTTTGAAGCAAAATCTAATGTACAATATTTAATTGTTTATTTATATATATATATATATATATGTTTTATTTACTAGTGTGACAAATAATTCCCACTTCTTTGTATACACGAGCATTATAAACGACCTTCATGTACATACGTCACGATTTGTTTTCATTTGATTCATTTCGGCTAAAGATTTCTTTTTCTATAGGCAGGATATGTATTTTTTTACAGGTTGCTGTATTATGCTACCTGCAATTCGTCTGGATACAATTCTGGTTACATTGTCCTTTCCAGGATGTACTTGAACCACATCACCCAATAGCCTTTGCTTAGAAGGGTTTGTCTTTTGTCTTCCTTTGCTAGCGTCCATGCACTAGTTTTAATTCCTTTCAACTATTCCTTGGAAAAAAATTTTTTTTGGATGATTCTGCAACTGGAGTCGGTGTTCACATTGCCACCGATGTCAAAAATCTTGCATCGACAATTTTTTATGTTAAAATTTACGGTGCATTTATATAATGGAATGAATAATTTTGTGGTTCATACTCGAAGTAAGTATAAAACGAAACTGTCTCTGGAGTTGATAGTAAGCTCAAAAGGATCACGAGGTACACAAGACAAGCATATAATTTTTCGTGTGTCAATTCAGTCTTTCCCACGACATTTCACAGATGATATTTTACAAATTTTACTGCCGGCTTGCAAAATGTGCTAAACTCAAGAGCGAACAAAGAAACCAGTTGTCAATTGGTATATATTCGTTGGACAACTACTTTATAATCCTGTTTAAAATCCATTGTTTTCCACAAAACTAGTAACTTCAAGTGTATTAAATCTTATTGGTAAGTTTAGCCAATCTCTCAACACCTAAACTTTTTTTTTTAAACTATACTTTCAATATTCTAGACAACTCTTCCATTGCAGTACTGTATTATGTTAGAGTAAGTTCAAATCACACGGTAGAGGGCGTATAATATCCTCAATCGAAACTGCACTAAAATCATATAAATATAAAAAAAAAAACCATAAATATATGATAGAGATAAGGAGCATACACTTCTTTTTTTATTATATGTAGCAGGTAGAATTATATCTTTTTAGCCTGAGAGTGTACCGGTATTTTCTGGAAGAAGTTCCTTGCCAAGTGAACTATGGACGTTCAGATTGAAGGAGTGACCATCTTGTGTTACTCGCGTGTCGGGTAACACCGGTGGCCAACAATTTCATTGTGTTCATTAGTTCGGCAAATTCGGTTTAATCTAGTATGTAATTTATAACAGTCTATTTAAGGTAAGGCCATCATAAATTATTGTTCTTATTTTTTAAACAAGTACATTCTAATTGTTTATGAGATGTACATTTTATTTTTCATTCATAAAAATATTTATTGCTATTTTCAGCATTTATGTTAAAGTGATTATAAAATACACAAGAAATTTCGCACAACCTATATACCTCTTCGTTTTATAATTAATTCTCGTTTGATGTTATAATTGCTATTGTTGTTATTCTATATGAAACGTAAAAGTTGGTTAAGAAATCATAATATTTATGATTTCTTAACCATTAACTATATATTTTATATCTTATATTTAACAACGTATATTTAACAGTAAAATTACATGTTGAATTTTATTTTTAAATTCTTAAACTTATTTTACTTTTTGCAATATTTGCTATTATTTTTTTAAACATTAAATTAGTAAATAACATTAGTAGTAAAAAAAATCTTAGTAAGAGATAAACAATATTTATTAATATATTTAATAATTAAGCGTAAAGGGATTTAATAAAATTACAAATAATATGTACAATTACATTTTTACAGTGAGACCAAATAAGATAAATTGTAAATACCGGAGTATTCAAGTCTTCGTATATTATATTAATGAAAACCAAAATCTCATAGAAAACCGCTCGCATACATGCCATATATTCAAATACTTTGCCGTAAAGTAACGCTGCTCTTCCTTTTAAAGTGAGCTGGACAATAACCACAGACTAAAAGTAAGATCCTTAAAACCTGGGTATGAGAAGAAAACAATGATACATAAAGGATTGTGGTAACCAATACAAAACCTAGACGATACTTGTCTCCCTCGCTCTAACACGCATTACTATATAGACATATTTTCTTTTCGCTAGCTTTTGCACGCATGGAAAAAATTCTCATCGATTTCGATATTCGTATTCATAATTTCTTAGGTGCCAATTTCAACCAGGAATAACCAATAAAATTTATAACTAATTTAATTTAACTGATAAAATAAATGTCTCTGTTTATAAAGACTAACGTACACATTGTATAAATAGATACATGCAATTTTAATGGCTTAAAACTATTTAATAACAATATTTTTGGGTGAAATCAAATATGTCTAAATATTTGCGTGGATGTTACAACTACCTTAAAAAATACTGTTCCATTTATAATTACCTTTCAAAGGTCTTTTTAGTTATTTTTGCTTAATATTTGTAAGATGATAAATAATATTGTTTATATTTCGAATATTTTTAAACATTAGGTGAAGGTTTTAAAGGTAATTGTATAGAATTTTATTTAAGTTTTGTTTCTGTAATAATTTACATATTGCATTCTATTGCCAAGTTTTCGATTAAATAAAAAAAAAAATATTAAAAGTGTATTTTCGAGTTAACAAACTACAGATACATTATTCTTGCTTCTTTAGTTTTTTTTTATAAATATAACCTTTCATATTCTAAAGTGTAATTTTGAAAATATTTTAAGATTATATGGATTACAGAAAAAGAATTTAGCTTTACCGCATACGAGGCTACGCTTCCCTTCCATTGTCTTCTGATGAACTGTGTTACATATTATTATCAAAGTAATAACTTAATAGTAACCCAAGATATTGCATAATGAAAATACGAACATCATTCAATTGGTTCTCGTTTATAAATTTTTATGTCCAGTCAGGTGAAATTCGCCCATTTGACGCGTCAATGTACTTACAGCGGCTATTGGGTTCTTTCAACTACTTGCGCAAGATAATTTGAAGACATCCGCAACGAAGTGAGAAGGAAGCGAACTTATGGTTTCTCTTATTATGTTTCACGTTGCCTACTGTTTTAACTGAGGGGCATTTATGGAGAAGCAGATTATTTGAATGGTCTGCAGCGCACTATGATTACCACGTCGTCGGTTCGAAAAAAGCATTCTTTCTCTCTTTTTTGTCTATCCCTTTCTCTCCCTCCCTCCCGCCGTTCTCTCTCTCTCTCTCTCTCTCTTACTTTTTTATTCATCCACTCCATTATTTCCAAAGCAACTACTTTTCTTTTCCTTCTGCACGCGAATATAGACAATTTTATTTTGTACTATCTTATGATTTGCATGCTATTGTAAAAGACTAAAAATCGCTGAGAAACATCCCAACAACAGTTAAATTGTCTGCAATATTTCGCGCAGATCGCTAAGAGCTATGCGGCAAATTATTGTATTATTGAAAACCTCTCATGAATTTTTGAACAAAATACGGTAAAAGAGTAAATGGAGTTAAAGTGAATTTGAATAAGAAAAAATCATTATATACTTAAAAGTAATTTCTTCTTACTGTAATATTTCTATATGTTATTATATTTTTACTTTTATTCTGCAGTTATTCATTATTTAATTCGAATTCATAACAACGTAAATAATTTATTTAAATAAAAAAAAGGAAAAAATGTTTATTTAACACAATTATGCGTATTATGTGAAAATATTAGGTTATTTAAAATTCATTAATTTATTTTATTATTAAATTATTATGTTTAATTTAACCTCGAAATTTCATGTTCTAAATTTAGTTCATAAAATAGTTTAAAAAGAAAACATTGTACAATTGACGGATGATTATGTTATGAATACATCCAAGTAACAATAATGTAAGTGATGTTATGAAATTGACATATAAGTACAGTAACCACATTTGCTTAGAATATTGTTCACTTCAAATATTTCTCAAATAAAGTCTGTATCTTTTCTTCCTCTTTCCAGAGTTCACTAATTGGGTACTACTTTAAATGACAAAGATTCCGAAAATGAACAGTAGCAATTTGGGTAAAATAAAAACGAAGCTTGGAAACCAAATTTTACAATTTTTAAAAGATTTAAAGGCAGTCACATTTTAAAAACAGTGGTTATTTTTGAGCAGATGCTTCAAAAAGTATCAAAAATCTTTCTTTGGTATTATAATTTAAAATAAAATTCGTGTCATTTAAAAATACCAAATAAAACAATTAAACGAGAATGTTTTATTCTATTTCGATTTATTGTCTTTTCTCTGAATGTAATAAAGTCCAAACACAACATCCCTTAGTTTTCTATAAATATCATACATGTCGGTTGTGCAAGAAAATAGATCATTCTAGAATGATTTATCGAATACATGCGAAACATTTTATTTTTAAATATTTACTAAACTTGAATTAAATATTATAAATTAGTGCAAATTTATATAAACTATAGAAAATTTGTACCTGAAAAATAAAAAGAGAAAAAATGTAAAAATATGTTAAAACCACGTATTTAATAATAAAAATTAATGTTATTATACACAAAATTAAGTTATATAAATTTTCGATCAAATAATAACGTTTTTTTTAATAAGTATTTGATGATTCTTAGCATAAATATTCATGTTATGAATGTATAGTTGACGTAATGATACATTATTAAACATTTATATTGATTCCATCATATATTATACAACTATTTATGCAATTTATTTGATGAAGAATTAATAAATAATTTTCTAAAAATAAATAAGAAGTTTTACACATTTTGTGTTAGCGTAGATATCGAATTTTTGCAACTGGGCAGACTGATGCTAATTTTTAAAAATGGAACTAAGGCTACTGTAAGGATAATTAGAATTAGTTTGATAAAAAGGTATGAAATAAAAACATCCGAAGAAATGTATTTTCTAACAAACACGAAGATATCAATTCTGGGTGGTCGTGTAGAAGGTCATATAAGAATCATAGCGAAGACTATAAATAAATTTGATATATGTATGCGTAAACCCTGTACACCGCGATCTAGGCACTCAAGAATGTTGTCACGGTATAAAGAGGCATAACCAATATATGGTAAAACCAGAGTAAAGCAGAAAAATACAGGAACAGGAAAATAGAAGGAAGAGAAAGGAAGTTACGCTGAAAAAGATAGAGTGAATGAGAGAGAGAGAGAGAGAGAGAGAGAGAGAGAGAGAGAGAGAGAGAGTGAGAGAGCGAGATGGTTTTATTTGTTTATTTCGTATTTTTTTGTTTGTTAATTTTTTTAAATTAAAGCAACTATACGAATTACACCTAGATAATGAATAATGTATGGACAAAAGATATGAAAAATATGATTAAATTCTATTTAATAGCAATACACGTCTTGAACGAAGATTTAAATTCGATAAGTGTGTAAATGCAAGTCAATACAGATTTGTCAAGAATTAAAATTTATTCAAATATAAATATAAAATATAACATTTTTATTTATGAACCGTTTTATGAATATCATCACTTTTATTGTTTTATAATTTTGCTTAAACATTTTCAAATACATTAATTGCATAATAATATAAATATTAAAATATTAATGAAATATCAATTATTGTTATTATTATAAAATATATTGAACGTAAGACCCATTTTCTAAATTACATGTTTTTCTTACTTAGCAGACGCAAAAATTTGAATATTTAAATGTGTTTATAGTGCTTATGCAATTATAAAAAAATATAGCTAATTAATGATTAATTATTTTATAATGAATACCAATTGATGTTAGTTATAATATATAGCATTATAAAATATTGATGTACATTTTAGTATAACGGACATGTAGTTTCTATGTTTCTATTAAAAATCATTCGAGATTTTTTTATGGTTGTACCATTAAATATATCAGCTTGAATATTCGAAAAGATTTTTATTGCTTGTAAGTATACATATTTTTAAAGATGTATTTTTAATAGTTCACCGTCATTTTTTTAATCATTTTTTATAGTATAAAACAGTTTGTAAATTTTTATACCAATTAAAAAAATTCATGAAATATTATTAAAAAAAAAGTTGATTAAAAATGTTATTATTATTATTATTATTATTATTATTATTATTATTATTATATTTATATAATTTTAACATGTTTTTTGCTTAGACTTTATTTTTAATAAAAAATCTTTTTAAAAAAATTAAAATATTTATATTATTAGTAACTTTATAGAGCTAATGAAACATACATTCGTATTTTATTTAAACTATAGTTACAGATTCTATAGAAAATGAAGAAGTTATCTAAAAGCAACTTTAATTACAAGATATCATGCTCAATCTGCATTAATTAATGTCTAATTCAATAAATTATGCAATGCATATGAGTGTAAAGATGTAATTATTCTGTACTCGGTTATAATTTATAATTCCATAAGATTTCGAGTTCATGTATTATGCTCTGAAGTGTGGCAATAGTAGTATTAATTTTTCATTGTTGTATTTTTGTTCGTAAAAAAGAACGCCGCATGAATTTTTAAAGACGAAAATTCACCCTTTTCAGTAAAATTGCAAAAATTGTAATTGAGGCTCAATTCTCATAAATTTAAAACAAATTTCTTTCTTTCTTGTTTTTTTTACGATTTAAATTTGCTTGTTACACTATTCAAGAATTTTATCATAAATTTCCTGCTACAGAGAGCAACTTTTAGTAAATTTTTTTCGCTCACCTTTTAATTATAGCCTAGCTCTTTATCTCTTGCCTTATCTTTGTTAAGAATTCTATCATTTCCTATTCGATGTGTTGCACTTTGATAAACTTGTTGCACATAGGGGAAACACGTTCACACACAGAGTCCGACATGCAGAGTATTTATAGTTGTTGTATATTTTTAACCTTCGCCAGAAAGTTGATTCAATTCTCACTAAAAAATGTTCACTCGCGTTCTTAAATAAAAATAAAAAAGGAAGATGAAGAAGAAGAAGAAGAAGAAGAGGAAGAAGAAAATCTCGATCAAGTCACGCCAACAACATCCTGAGGAGGTTCCGATGCAAAAGGAGGCCCTCCCGGTCGATTTCAACCCGAATGACCCTAAAGTTACACGCCGACTGCTGAACTTGTCATTCCCCGCGTCTTCCGTCTCTTGGCGCTCGGCCCTTTTCCATTATTTTTTTGCCTTTGGGCGGCTCGGGTTCATCGACGCAGGTCTCGCCCAAGATTTACGATCTCTTAGTATTGCGTGTAGCGTAATTCATGGGAAATACAGGGTGTTAATATTATGTTTGATGTCCGATTTTTCGACTGGATCTCTAAGCCAACCACGCGATCGGGCCTCACGCTTCTCGGATTCGACGTTTTCCTTTTATTTTATTGTTGCCGGGGCCGACATGTGCTTCCCAGATTTCCACGCCATTGCACCAGCTCCTTTAATGTTTCGACCCGAGAGTACGTGTTTTTTCATTTTTTTCCCTTCATTTTTTCATTACACTCCTTGGTCTAAGCAGCTATGAATATATTGTGATTTCGGCTGGGAATTCGGGCTCGATACTTATTTCCCGAAACATTGTAAAATTTAAGTACCCATCTGCTTACCTCTTTCTTTCTCCGTTACATTTTACTCTCTAATATAATCTTTGTGCTTTTCTAAGTCATTTTAATCTCTGGAATTTATTACTTTTATCCGTTTCTTTCTTATTAAACAGTTTGCATGGGTCTAGTTGGGCTATTTCCCGGTTTAACACCGCTTATATTTATTTACCATTTTTTTTTTTTTTTTTTACCTAGTTTCATAAATTTTTCCATCATCTCTTAATAATAGCATGTCTTTTCCAAAGACGTTATAAAATAAACTGTCTATGAGTAGACTCTTTCAATTATTACAGATGAAAACAATTATTACACAATCTTTAACCTAAATTTCACCGCTGCATTGTATTAAATATTACAAATAAACATTTTAAACTACTAGATTTGTTTGTTAACTATAAATTTAATGTGCTTTGTCAATATTTTGATCTTTATCAATGTAAAATACTTACTCGGTAGCATATCCGCCATATATTTTATTGAAACAAGATAAACTACTTCATTTCCCGTTAAATTTAAGATACTATAATTAAATCGCTCATTTGCTTAGGAAGTTCTATTCTTAATATATAACTCTGATATAATCTTTACTGTAATTCAATTTCTTCATTTTTCTTTATATATATATAATTCGGTACAAATGTTAATTTGCATTTCATTTTCGTTGACCCGACGTAGTTCCTTACGAATATATTTATAACACACAATAATACAGCATATTATTTCCCAAAAATCTTTTTAATACCTTTTATCCTCATGTATGATTTTAATATTGAAACGATGTACTTTACTTTGCGATTATTTCAAGTTTGTGTATAATTTTTATATAAATGTTCTCAGTAGTTGCTTCTTGAATGTTTTGTTTGAATTTATAAGATTCAATGAATTCAGTATCATAATTACTACTGATTTAATAGCATTTCTCTATCTTAACTTCAGGATCAATCTTAATTAAGTTCTTCTTATTTCACACTCATCTTCATATAATGTAATGTTATATAATCAATATAATGGCTTTTTAATGTGTAAATTTACTATCTTCAATAGTATCTGATCTTTTCATTCTATTTCTTCGTTTTATGTTTCTTAATGTTTCCATATAAGCTTATGTGTGTAACTTTGTACATGGGTAGAAACATTTTTATAAAATAATTTTCAAATACTATTTAAATGGCTGTATTCATTTTATTTTGATAAATAAATATTAGAATTATCTTTGATTCATAAATGAATATTTTATGTAACTTTTAGAAATTTATCAAAGTATTATTTTTTTTTAAAACTTTATATAATGATTTTAGTATTTAATATTCGCATAATTTTGATTATAAAGATTAATAATATTTTTATTTTATTGCGTTGATTTACGGAAATTTAAAACCATTTGTAATGTCAATATTTTACCACTGAAACCCATATTTATATCAATATATTAAAAATTAGATTTCACGAAAAATTTTAAAATTTATTACGATATAAATATATTCCAGGATGTATTAAATTGAGTTTTGAAATCTTTATTATATCATATAATTCATTTATAGAACATTAAATTGTATTGTTTTGAGATTTATATTTTTATAAAAAAAAAAAAAAAAATATAATAACTAGTCTTTTTCTACAATCTTACATTTACAATGCAATTTATGCTACGCAAAACTCGTTAATTTCTCGTTTAAATGTACATTATTTTTTTCACTTTGTGTAAGTGTATACATTTTGTTGAACTTTTTCTTCGTTTTTCCTTACTTCTCAAAGTTATTTCATGACAACGTGCATGTTAAATCTTTTACATGAAGACCACAAATTGCTTTGTGTCTGGGAATGAAATACTATATCCTGACTTAGTTTATTTGCAGGTTCTCACCATCAGAGTTGTATATTGCAATGGTACTTTATAAAATAACTGATGAAAAATCTTATTATATCATGCCCTTTATTATTTTATTATAACTTTTCATCTTTTTATAGTGGTCAAAATATTTTAACATCAAAGTATTTTCCAAATATTGTAACGCATTGTTTTTATGTTTTAATAAACAATTTCATCAACTCATTCAAATAATGTTCCAAGTATGTCTTAATGTTTACACCAAATTAACTATCGCTTACTTTATTTCATTATTAATATTTATAATGCTTTATCGACATTTCCACAAATATTTTTATCTGCACGAATAAAAATAGTGTTTTATAAAAGTAATTTAAAACATTAACACAAGTAAAAAAAATTTAAAAATGCAAAAAATGAGAAATTCTTTTTCCTTACGACTGAAGTATAATTCGTGTTGAAAAATGGTGAATCTTTGAATTTAATTTTCCACATTATTATAACTTTCGCACGAAACAATTATTATTCTAAAATGATCAATCAGAATTGCAAAAGCCATTATTTTAATCACCTATTGTTAGGATACTAATAGTGCCATGATTGACCAAAACTGTATCCCTGTAATATTCATCTTTTAATAATTCGAAGCCACCGGAGTCTTCATTTGTTCCAAGTCTGTTTTGAAAAGAGTAATTGGAACTATGAAAGCTGCCGACTTGATTGTCTATTCTTAACATATAATTCGTGGTACGACGTGGCTAAGCTAAACTATTTCAATGTACTATTCACTTTTTAAAATTTTGAGACTACTGTTTGCGTATTAAGCTGTACAAAATAACAATGGCCTATTTAACCTTTTTCTTTATTCATGATTTATTGTCTTAGTGTTGCCAAATCTTATATGCTCTCAAGAGATAATGTGTTTAAATCAAGAGATGCATGTTACCTTTTATCATTATAACTTGATACTTAATCCTCATTTTTTTAATGTATTCAATTTAAATTTTACTTTCTTTGTCTTAGTGTAAAATGTCAAATGTGCGTACGCCTGAATGTAATGTTCAATGTACGGTGAAATAAACTATATCATTTCTTGCACCCCATTCGTAGTTGTATAAAATTTGCGGTCGCTTGATAAAAATGATAGTTTTCATGCAAGTGAGTAAGTTGCATTTTTTAGATAATTAATCAAGCACATTGAACGAGGTAATAAACCTTGTTTATTTTTATAACAATCTTGTTATAAAAAGCAAAAATAGCGACATTGTTATAAATATTGCTCAAGAGAATAATTAAATTTACTCGATGTCTCATCGTAAACATGGACAAAACTACATTATAATCTTATTAAGTATCATCTGTTCTTCAATAATACATTTTATCCTATATTTTACAAAAAAAGTCTTGGTCACAGATTGCGACTGCATTAATATATTGGTATTAATGTAATGTCCGTGCACTTTGGAAAGTTAACGAATACTATACGTTTTCGAATTGCATTTCTTTGAAGCCGCGGAATCATGAGAATTATACAAGAGCTCGAAATTATTGTATTTAAAGGGAAGAAAAAACGAGGAAAAAAATTACAAAAATAATAAAAATATACTCAAATGCACAAAAGCAGTTTAATGCAAACGCGCATGCGTGGGTCTTAGCACTGTACAGAGAGCCAGGCATTACTCCAACTATCTCTCTCTCTCTCTCTCTCTCTCTCTCTTTCCCTGGTGCGTTCTCTTTTTCTCTCGCGCTATCTATCTATCATTCTCACCTTCTTACTCTTAAGTAAAGCATGCACGCATACACGTGTACACACATCGCATAATCGTGCGTGTTAGTTGCTCTCTTGCGAGGAATTTCAAAGTACACGCGCACACATGGGAACAATGTATTCCACGTTCCACTATAATCTCCTAACCGGTTGCTCATTCCCCTCACACCACCCATCACTTCGTATGTTGGCTCTCTCTCTCTCTCTCCCTCCCTCCCTTCCTTCCCCTCCCCCTCGCTCCGTCTCTGTCGCTCGACTCCTTTCTTGCAGCTAACCTTATTAAAGGATTTCAAAAATACTTCATGCGAATTTTTACCCTTTGGGTGTACTTATGCTTTCGTCTTACTTATTAATTTGCCTCCTCTCCTTTTCGCACATTACACTCGGCTCGTCTACTCCTCTCTCCTCCTTCTCCAATCCACCTCCCTCTCGAATCTTTTGTCTGGGAGTGCACCTTCATTTCTTTTGTTTTAGGATCGGAGCGAGGCTCAAATCACGGCTCTCGAGCCTCTTCTTCTTTATATCTCTTATATCCCCGATATACAAAGTAGTCGTATTGTAACATTTGGTCCCATGGCCTCATCATCCATCTTTCTTGCGGTGTTGCAGCCGACGATAACCATACCGACTGTGGTCCCGCAAATTCGAGTGTTCGTTCGTTCGTTCGTTCGTGTGTTCGTTCGTTCGTTCGTTCGTTCGTTCGTTCGTTCGTTCGTTCGTTCGTTCGTTCGTTCGTGTGTTCGTTTGTGTGGGTGATCCACTCCAAGGTACGGCGTATCCTTGGGTGCATTATCACTCCTCGAGGATGTGGTGGTGTGTGCGAAATGCCCGGACTAGTTGTGTGTGTATAGAATAAGTGCGACGCCGTCCAGACATCGGATAGTTCCAACTGGTGCACAACTTCCCACATGCACATGGAAATTCGCGATTAGGGCTATCGACTTTGCGCGAACCTGCACAAAGTGAAACTCGACTCGAGCGAATTCTTGAGGATCTTAGTTAGCGGGTTCGAGATTTTTGCATTCGCCCGAGTTGGGTACAACATGTACTTGGGGGCTCACGTCGAAGCCTCGGGAATAAGATAGATGGCCGTTACAATGCTAGGATATCGATTTATAATCTTTGTGTGTACTTGATTTCTTTTCTCCTTCTAATGCAATGGCGTACTTTTGTGCTGGCGCGTAGCGAATTATTAGCGAATTTTTTAAAAGCCACGGGCATTTTTAATGGAGCCCGAAAGAGCGTGACAAGATGAAAACAGCGATTTGCATCCTCGGAACGTAAAAACGAAACGGTCTGCATTTCAGTTGTAAATATGAAAATGACAAAATGTATATTCATTTACATTTGTAATGGCACGCGATGCATATAGGTAGTAAAACGACTGCGCTGCAGAAATGAAAATGATTTTTTACGACTCTTCGTGCAAATCTTGCTAGAGGCTTATGTCATCGTGACTTTGACTAAGTTTCTAGGCATGTATAACATTTGCTAGAATTAGCAGAAAATTTTTTTTTATTAATCTTCATTCTCGCGCTAATTATTCTTATTTCACGCAATAACTGACATTTTTAACTATATTTCTTATTTTATTGCTGCGCTCATGAGTCCTATAATCCTGGTATATCGTTTCATTTCTTAAAATTTATTATTATAATAAAGTTATATGGATCTTTATGAATCCATCTAGCACTCAAACCCATTTATAATTATTCTGTGCTTAATATTTTTTGTCGAGTGTGATGAAATTAACCTCGCAAACATTGAAAACATATCAAAAATAACTCTGTACCAAAGAGATACACAATATACAAAGTGTTAATTAATATCTGAGAAAGAGCAGCGGAAAAATTAATTAAATTACAATTATTAAACTATGTTAAATTGAAGAATCTAAATACATAAAGAAAAAAGTTTTACGTGCTACACTCCTAGTATTAATGTAATTAGAAAAAGAAAAACTATAAAGCCCATAAAAATGCATAAATTATTTATAACAACGAGATTTTATCGTGTACGAATAAAAATTAGCCAGTAAATTGATTGGTGCAGAGTTTTTCAGCAGGAAAAACAAACAAAATTATTAGTACTAAAGTAACTACTTTAGCAGTTGTGTATTGAATAATATTAATGCATATCCCAGATTGTCATTATTTCATTTTTTTAATAGTCCTTCATATATTAACTCCACAATAGTAGTTTTTCGAATGAATAATTAAAATCAGGAAAATAAATCTAACCGCGACATCTTGATGTGTTAACTATAAAATTTTTTTTTTTTTTTTTTTTTTTTTTTTTTTTCTTATTCCTACCAGTCAAAAGATAATATTCCAAAATAAAATTTGCTTTATTAATTTAACCGTTCTGTCTTCAGATCAAATCCGAACATGGATGAAATAAGATACAACGTATATTATTTGTCTTGTAGCCTCTCTACACTCTATCCCACTATCTCTTGGATTTTTTTAAACCGACTGCTAATGATAGAGGTCATTTTATTTAGCTCCGTGTTATTTATAAATGTTCTGATATTGTTCAATGAACGCAACAATAGTTTAAATGTGTAACGTGAGAATATCTTTTACTGACATCATCACGAGTCTTAATATTATACTTAAATCTAATTCACTTAGGGTTCGCAAATAGATACGATAATCAAGAAATTCAGAAGAATTCAATATAAGCTGTCCTTCTTCTGTCAGTATACCACCGAGTTTCTGCGAAAGAGATTCAAGAAATCAGTCGCTTTCTCTCATCTGGACCATTGTTCCGTGATTTACCTTGACGCGTTCAATGGTTCAGATCAGACAACAAGCACTGCAAAATTTTTGCGTAAAATAAATATATGTTGTTAGGTTGTATGAAAACATTATTTCATATCGAGAACAACTATGCTTATTTAGCTCAGAAAATCTGCAGTGCTATTTTATAGTTGTGCTTTCATGGAAGATTATTCTGCATCAATCAACCTGCTTATCTACTAAAATTTTTTCAAGTTTTCATTTCAATAGAATCATAAAAGATGATATAAAGTAACTCTTGTTTCCACTATATGCATTTAAAATGATTGACGATCTTTTCAAACACGAGGTAGGCATTTCTGGAACACCTTCCTTACTTTTCTCTTTATCAGATAGTTTTATTTTGATTTAAATCTGCTGCATAAGAACATACTACATCACGATTTTTTTAATTTTACATTTTTATTCAATTTTTTATATTTATATATTCTCAATTTTTATATTTTTAATTCTTTTGCTATTAATATTTAAAACTTGTATGCTTGGTATAATATTAATAATATTAATGTTAATGCAAGTAATATCTGCCAAGATATTATGGCGATAATACTTGTACTTCAATTTAATTAATAGTATTTAATATATATATTAATTTTAATGTATAAATGAAATCCTGTAAAATTATCTATTCATTGTTTTCTTTGATCTTTAATTTGAAAAAATTATTTTTAAGTAAACTTGATTTTCATATCTTAATATTAGAAGATAAATACAGCTAAAATTAATTAGTAGTTAAGAAGACGGTTAAATAATAATAAAAATAAAAGTCAAGCATATCATATTGACTCAAATCCAAATTAGTTTGCCATATAATGAAAAATTGTTGAAAAATTTTTACACTTTACTAATTTTCTCTTTTGAAGTAAATTAGTCTTATAATTTTTTTTATTAAATGCAATCTATTTGCACTTGCTTAAGCTCATTTATATAAAACATTTGTATAAAAATTCTGCAACTCTTGGCGTAGATTTATCTTGCAACTTCCCCATCAAATAAGTTGGTAATCTATTAGTAAATTGTGCGCCATATGCATTGCAATAATATGTGTTCCATTTATATAATCGCATTCAATATTCATGTACATATTTCTATGAAAATTATATGAAGATCAAACGGACCAGAAATTTATATGCCATAAGTTTGTTTTGCTATTGAGTTTTAACTTTTTCTTTGCTCTATAATTCTACAATGATATTTATAATTAATTAATAGCATTCCCTCTCCATGTCTTTTCCCTCTCCGTGCCAGTTTGCATTGATATTAAATTATATTTAAATTAATTATACTTATCAATTTACTCGATAATAATCATTCATTATCCTACGACATAAATGTTTTTTTTTCGTACAATGTAAAGCAAAGAAAATAATATTTTTATAGTTACCCAACTGCATTTCAAGTGGAGTATTTAATAGGTGATCAAATGCAGCAAAGATATGCATTGAGGAATTTACGACTAGCTCGACGTCTCGCGAATTTTCCTCTTGGGTACGCCGAAAGAAACGAAGATAGAGAAAGGAAGATTTTCCCGTCATGAAAAGGGTCGTACAAGAAGAGGCAAAGCAATCGAGTTGCATTCATTCAAGAGGCAAAAGTAATATTCGATATGAAAATAAATGATTGGAATATTTATAATATTTATTCATCTTCGATTTATTTCATTAAATTTTCTTTCTTTTAATAAGTCGAACAATATCCCCTTCCCCCTCCCGTGTCTCTACATTATTCTTATCGAATTGCCTGCACAAAGTTACTTAAAATTACTGTAAAATTCATTGCCTCGTAAAATATTATAGAAATTTTGTGTTATTTTAAAAAATGACTGTTATTTACAAATGAAAAACTTTTATATATTTAATTCATTAAGCATAAGAAGATATTCAAGAACTTTATGCTGCGACTAACTTTTCTAGGACACCAGTTTCTAATAGCTACAAATCTATATTAGTAGATATAAAGAATTTTTATTATTATTCAAAACTTTTACTATAACCACATTTATACTTAATATAGAAGCAAATAATAAAGATTTATCCAGAGATAAGTAGGAGATGTTCAATTTTGCTGGATATGTATATGACATCAAATATAACTTTTTTTATTGTCTTTTCGTAAGTACTTATTTACTTTTTTATAATCATTTATAAATTATACAAACTCTTCATCCTATTTATGTTCCATATATTTTTCGCAAATTTTAGATTACCCAATTAAGTTGTGTGAGAATACTTATGCTTTTTACTATACCAATTATTTATAAATATTATATTTATATGCTCTTATGATAAAACAAAAGAATATTTATTAAAAATAAAAATAAAAAAGTTTAAGCCTTTTTATACCAATTTTTTTTTTAAGCATGACTTCATATAATGGATATTATATTATAAATATCCTGCTATGCTCATTTATGTATAAATTAAAATTTTTTAATATCAATGTTTTTAAAAGTATGATTTGTCATTGATAATTTCAGCATAAATTAAAAACATCTTTCTTGAATTTATAACATAGAAGTTAAGTAATTTTTTAATTTAAATTTAACATATAAATCTTTACCAAGTATTGCAGACTGTAGTCTTTATTATCTTTGTAATAAAATTTTTGCTATCTTTTATGCTCTAAAAAATACATTTAAAGTTATTAAATATTTTATTTGGAAGGATTCTGTAAGATATTGTAAGTAAATATAATATTTTATCGAAATATACTATCATTCATTGTCCAGTTTGCGAATTCTATCAAAAGTAGATCAAGCATCTATACTTATTGTAGACAGAGGTTAACTGTCAGTATTACAATAATAACTGTGCATGAGATAAATGACCTTTTTCTTGTCGAATTGGAATCATGAAAAAATTTATAATTTTTTCAAAGTTACGACTGTTTTTAAGTTATGACAGAATTATGGATTTTGTCATTATATAAAAGAACGTATTGGTTATGTTATATTAAGTTTGATTGTGCAAATCAATAAATTTTAATGCATCCTATATCTTATTATGAATATGCATTAGTTGATATTATAAGGATGAAATAAAAATGTTAAGTGAACACATTACAAAAAAGTATGTAAAATAAAATCTAAGCTAATGAGAAATGAAAATTTAATATTTTTATACGTAATGTTTTTTTTTTTTATTTGAACTAAAAAAACGATAACAATCAAGTATCTGTGGACTTCAAATTCCATAAATGAGACCACTATTAATTAGTATAGTTAACTGTAGCTAACAAGAAGTAATCAAAACTCCATACAACCAAATCAACAACTAAGGCGATGGCTTTTCATATCATAAGTCTCGCATGCATTGATTATTATATGATTTACAATTTTCTTTCATTTATTATTTTTTCCCCTTTACATTTCAGTTTTAAGCATTAAATATGTCAATTCATGATAATGACGACACTGATTTCAGTACGCGCGATCAAAAAATGCGTAAGTATAAATTAACGCCAAACGATGGCTTACGGCATCAGCTCACGCGTTACAAGATACATGTCCACGTCATTCAATAAGAACAGGATATTATTTAATTAAATACTAAAACAGCATTCATTGGGAATATTTTTTCAAATATCTGGTTAACTCGAAAACTTCAATTTTAACGTAATTTTAAACTAAATATCTCGAGGTAAATTAAGGAAAAAGTCTTGATTCATTGAGTGCGCAGTTGAAAAGATCTATTTTCGAAGTCGATTATAGGGGTTTTGGTAGATAAAAATTGTTAATAACAAAATTTTATATTTCAACGGCATTTTTACCATGTATATCTTTATTCAATAAAAACAACCTACAAGAATTAATAAAAACGAATGCAAGATATACAGAGAAATGAATGATAGAAATATTTACAGAATTATAATTGTGAATTAAATTCACGTGCGAAAGATATAATTCGACGCGATTGTGGGAGTAAACATAACGAACTAACTGATGTTTAAATCGCTCGCATTTATAGTCCTATTTCAATGTTTAAATGTGTTTAATAGTTCTCTGTATTAGTAATTGAAGAACTGTGTATGCTTTTGTCTATTGATCGTATGATTATACAGTTTAAATATCAGAGAATATTTTTTTTATGTAGATTTTTTATTAAAAATTTAAAAATGTTTTCAATCCATGCATGTAAAATATTCAATCTAGTTAAGTGACATTAAAAATAGAATTAATATTTTATTTTTTGTGCTCATGTATTTTAATTCTCAAAAGTTGCATCAATTCAATGATGTATGCGACCTGTAACAGTCGTAATTTATAAATTCAATGTAATTTATAATTCTTCTAATTTCTTATCAAGCTACTTAAATTTTTATTAATAAACGAAGCTATTCGAATATTGCATTTTTTTAACGAGGATTTCGGAAAATAATAGTAGAAGATTGTAGGTTAACAGGTATATCAAAATGGTTATTATACTTTATTTTTTCTACTTTTCATATATTTGTAAATAAAGTTGAGGGAGAAGTTGCTCATTAATTCAATATTTAGTTATATGAATTTTTATAATTTTTTAAAAGAAAAAAAATTTTTTTTTAATTTTCATAAAAGTCATCTCACGTAAATGGTGTCAAGTACAGTTGACCGTTGTGGTATTTAATAAAATTTTATTTTTTTCATTTTAAATAACATTTACTAACAACAAATTATGTGTATGAAATAAATATACTTCCCTCCAAAAAATTATCTTATCTATAACACATTAGATATTTAAAAAAAGGCTCCCCTTCTAAGTAATTTTCAATCATTAATTTTAATTTTATTTTAAGAAGAACTACGAGTACTAAAATTTTTAGAATAGAAATCAATTAAAGTTAATAAATAATATATTAAGAATGATTTAATGATACTAAATCCACTAAATTATGATTTGTTTAAGTAAATTAAATTTTTTTAAGTTAAATTAAATAAAAATATAGATATACAATATCATTACGTTTATGTTGTATAAAATTCCAATAAGAAAATTCAATAAACTTATCTTATAGAACTATTTTTATTCACATAATAAAGTTAATATTCAATCAAATTTGTTAAAGAAAAGAAATTCGATTACCAAATTTTTAAAATTTTAATTTAAATTTGTATGGAAACCAAATATAATATTTACTATAGTTGTAATTTTTGTTTTTCAATATTTTTCAATATTTTTATAACATCAACATTATAAAAAATATGCATGATACAATCAATTTTCGATCAAATTTATAAAATACACTAAAAAATGTAAGTTAACTGTATACACAAGGTTTAATTATGATTTAAAAATCATTATTTAACAATTCATTTCATCATTTAACATAAAAATATTCTTTATAAACTATAAATAAATGGATAATAAATGGAATTTTTTAATAAATAATGATAATTATTAAATGTCCTGTGAAAAATATAATTCAAGAGAACTCTGTCACATAATTGAAATGATATTACAAAGAGTAATAAATATTAATCTTCTATAAAGTAAATTATATAAAAATCATGTACATCATATAAATAATAAAGCCGACAGTTTAATTTTTACATAATTATTTAATGAGTGTATTTGATTTTGTTATATTATGTATTTATTAATTAAGTTTTAAAAAAATTATCGTGAGTTCTGCAAATATTTTAGAAGGCAATTATCATTGACTTCCTGCTTGATGGAATGATTACCATCTAGTTTTAATCAAATTTCCATCTGTCATTCACATTCTTCATTATTTATTTTTTAGATGAATAATAATACGATAAACTTGTATCAACTTTTATTGAAATTGTAATAAAACGAAATAAAATTCCTTTTAATTTAATTAGAATAATTTATAATTATATGAATATATATTTTTACATTTAAAAAATGTATTTGAAAAACTTATATTTTATTATTTATTATTTTAATAATTAAATGATAAAATTGATTCATTCAAATATTTATTTATTTTATGTTAATTATTATATATTTTTATAGTTTTGATTGTAACAAGTAATCCTTGAATAATTCATAAAATTATTTTTCATTCATTAAGGTTTATCGACTAAAGTGATTGCTGACAACGAAATAATAAACGTATGACTGAAATTGATGTACATTGTTACAACAGATTTCATGAGTTTAAAAATAATCTTTGTATTATACAACAAGCGCCATCTTTTTTCTTTGTATGGACTAATAAAAAATTCTTTGATTTGTTAAGCTGATCCATAACATTATTATTAATATATTTAAAAAGTCCCGATTATAATTAAATCAATAAATTTTGTATTCATTGAAACAACATACTCATAAAGTGTAATTAAATTATTTTAAAAATATGAATATTTAAAATTAATTAATACTATTCATTAAAGAATAATATTATGTTTTAAAAGAACAATCGGTCATGCATTACAAAAGAGCAGTCATAACTTACCTACTTAATAATTAAAAATAGTATAATCTTTACATAAATATTTAAAAAAAATTTAATCTCAAATCGACAGAACTTGTAAATAGTTTTTTAATATTACTCTAACGTTAATTCAATTTTCAGGATTAATTTTCTACTTATAAATACAATGAATCATATTATACGGTATAAATTGTTTTAACAATACTTAATGTAACATTATTTTGATCGAGGTTCAAATATATGTTGCCTTAAAGATATCATCTTTATGAAAATTTACGTAATTGGGTTTATACAATGCTACTAAAGCTTATTTTAATTGTAATAGTATATAAAAATTGTATACGGCTACTTCATTAATATTATACGAAATATTAAAAAATTTGTTTTATTTAGATTAATTAATTATTTTTATGCATCGAAGTTATTTCACGTGTTACGTTAAAAAAGTTTATTTTCAATTCAAATACGCTTATAATAAAAGCATTTATATTCATTACATGTTCATGAATATCTGTGCTATGATCAACTATGATAAACTCACGTAAATCCATTACATGTTTATTAAAATCGTGTTTCGATCTACACTACTGACGCATAATCATTTTTAAAAATTTTTATTACGTAATTTAATCAAATTGGAAATTGTCTTCTAACTATATCGAATGAAATTTCTCCTCAACAGACTTAAATATATGCACAGCAACAGTATAATTTTACCAACTTGCTTTTCAGTATTTTTCTTTCTTAAAACCTCAATTAACATATAAATTTTCAAATCATATTATTTAATTACAAATAATTGCTTAAAAGGCTAACATCCTCGATAATGCTATCATAAATTTTGCCTTTATAACTAATTTATAGAAGTCAAATTCCAATTATTGTATTACGAGGTAATGAATAATTAGAAAGACAACATAATATTTAATTTGATTTAAAATATTAAAATTTACAAGATTTTAAGAGGATGATAGCCTGTGAAAAAAAATTTACAATAACTTATAACATTTAATTTAAAATAATTATAAATGAATAAAATATAAAAATTTTAAATAAAAGAATAAAATTCCATTACCTATTATGTAGTTGATTAATAGATTTAAACTCATTTTATTCACTTTCAATTCTTATCAGAGATGTTTCTATAAATTTGGTGGTTAAAAAAATAAGTTATTAAAATATTTATTAAGAATTCATTTTCGATTTTTTTTTTTTTAATATTTTTTAATATGAATATCTTTCATATAAATTATTGTATTAATACTATGAATACAAAAAGGAAATATTTATACGTACTTAGTTTTATTTGTAGATAATATTTTAATCAAAAAGATATAAATTGTAGTTAGATTTATTTGATGACATTTAGGATAAATCTATGATTGAAATTAAATCTGAAATTTTCAGTAGGATTCCAATTAATTTAAGTATGATATTTTAATAATGATATCAATGTTTGTACTGATAAACTTGAAAAAAAAATTATATTAGTTATTATATAAATACATTTACTTTTAAATTTTATCCGATCAGATAAAATTTTTAAAAAAATTTAATTTAAATGTTTATAATATCAAATTTTTAAAATATTATTTGAAAAAAATTTTTTTTTCTTAAAGTTAAATATACTATATAAAAATTTATTATTTTAAATTATTTTGATGAAATCAATGCATGTAAAACTTATATTTTCATTTAACCAATAATTTAAAAAGTATATTCTATGGATTACATTTTAAAAAAATTTTATTGTACTTCATTAATTTCAGCTTTCCTATTATTAAATAGATCCATTATTAAATAATAATACCTTCTATAAAAGCACCTGTATTATTAACATGCACATGTTCATTATACGTATCAAAATTAATAAATCAATAACTGTATTACTATGTTAGGTTAGCATTTATTCCACTTTTAATTTTCTTTTTTGATGAGTTTTTATAATTATATTTATTAAATTACATAAATTGATATCAAGTGTTAAAATATAATAAAATATCTAAATTTATTATAAATATTCTTCTTTAATAAACATTACGAAATTCTCAATCTCTTATAATCTACTCTTATCGTGCATTTTTTTATATTTTTTTATTTTATTCTTATACAGTAATCAGACTTATAAAAAAGTAATAGTCTCATTTATGCCATAAATATATATTATATAAAAAGGTAAAATTATTGTTTATCATAATATAGGTAGTTATTTCAAAAAAATGTACAGGCAACAAGGACAATTGAAATTTTTAATACATAAGAGATATAGTGGATCTGATTAGATTATATTGAATGTAATTATACTAAGCAGTAAATGTAAAATAAATAAGAACATATAATGTTGCTAACATTATAAATATGAAAGAGAAATTTATAGATAAATATAATTTTATCATACGATTTCTATTTTATAATACCTATCAGTCAAGTAACATTAATTATAAATTAATAATAGTTTACCATTCCTTCTGTATTATATGACATTAAAAATTATAATAATTAAAAGTTATTTTAATTACTTATATAATTATATAAAGTTAAATTTATAATTTTAAGTGATACATGGTAAGGGGAACATAGAAAATAATAGACGTAATCATTAATTAAAAAATTTTTCATAAACAAATCACAATGTAATAATAGAAAAAGTTAAGTATACGATAAGATGAGGCCTTATTAAATACTGCATAAATTCTATAATTTTAAGTAACATACAATAAAAAATTATTATTTGCAAACATCATTACGTTTTAATCAATAAAAAAATAATTGATTATCTAGTTTTTAAATTTCAATTTTCTAATTCTAAGTAATGTATAAAATAATTTGTTTCAAATGCTTTTGTATTATGATTTTATATAATAATATAATTTGGTCGTTTCACATGATTATCATTTTGTATAATAATTTAAAATAATTTTTACATCATTTTTCACATTCATGTTTTATCCGCAATATTTATTACATCCGGGTTCGAATAACCGGAAAATGTGATAGGAGACATTCTTCATTCAGTTTTCCGTTGGTGTAAGATACGTATCGTATATTTCCATATTTTTGTAAAATTTAAGAATTGCAATTATATTGATGATGTTTTAAAACAAATGTAACTGAAGAAATATATTACACATATTATTCTATTTACTTAAGCATAAATCCATGTCAATTTTAAATAGAAAGGTATCTCATATATTCTTCTACAAATACATTAGAAACATTTAATAAGGAATCACAGTAATGATGTAATAAAGATATTCATTTAAACAAAAAAATATTGAAAATCAGATAAATTATTTCATAATTGAGAATTTTTTTAATTATGTGTTTGAAAAAAATGTTTGATACTGATAAACGAGAAGAAATTTAGTATTCATTACCGCATTACTCTAAGATTAACATTTGTATATAAAACTTTTACTTGGATAAGCGTAAACTTTCACGAGTGAATAAAATATTCAATGAGTCTCAAACATATCACGTACTAATTTTACATGATATAAGATAATATGAATTATCAGGAAATATTATTATCTCCTACCTACTAAAATATCCTGTATAGATTTTTTTTCTTCTAAACAATTTCATGGATATTTAACAAAAAAACTTTTTTAGTTTTCAAAATTTAATCCGCATTTATAAATAAACGAAAGTTTCATTAAAGTAATTGAAATATATTGAAAAATTTATACTAAAATTTCATACCAAATATAGTTTATCTTCACTATTCTCTTATGGTTTAAATAATTACATATAATAATTAAAAAATTATACATCATATAATTCTAAAATATCAGTTATACTTCAGTTTCATAATCAATAGTCAATTAATTATTTTTAATTCCATCTATTATTTATTAATCTAATTATATTAAACGATTAACCTATATATTAATTTATATCTAATAATCAATATATAATAAAAAATTCTATGCAACTATAAATCATATTAATCACAGAAAAATTATTCAAAATTTTAGTATATTAATAGTAATTTTTTCTATTTTCGTAAAAAAGAATCGTGTTCTTAATAAAATAATACAACTATGTAAGACACTAATGACATCAAAGAATTGTATATTGAATAATGAAATATTATGTTTATATTTTAATTTATATTTTTATATTATATGTTAAGGATAAGAATAATTTGATCAAATTAAGTGTGCGTGGGTGTGCACATATATGTTTATTTATGTTTACAAATTTTTCTATGTATGTTCTACATTTTATTAAATAATAATTATTAATTGCTAATTAAATAAAAGAGATCAAATTGATACAATATTATATTACAATACAATATAAATAAATAGATTTAATGTCAAAATTATAGTACCGAATTATACTATTAAATAGTGCTAAAATATAATACAATATAAATAATACAACATAATTAATTACGTCAGGTTAAATATAACTGATACTATAACAAATATTGTTTGCAATCATAAGTTTTCTCAATAAAAATAATTCATGGTTTGTTAATATATTCTTTTATTTCGATTCTTTAAAATGAGAATAAGAACAGTAACATTTTTAAAGCAAATGTATTCATTGCCGTGAATAAGAGAATTCAAATTTTTGTACAATAATTGTTAATAATATCTCATGTTTATGACGAAGTGGCTCAAAATATTTAATAAATATCATGTTAGCTGGTGCTTTTAAAACTGTACCTAATTTTTTGTATTTTTGCTCCCATTGCAATTAAAAGTAAGTTATTTATGTTATTTTCATTACCAAAGTAAATGTAAAATTTTTAAGAATACTGCAAGTTATTCTATAAATATGTATGGATTTAAGGAAAATCTGTATGCAAATGTACTAAGCGGATTTTTTGTGAGAAAATGATAATATTTAATTTTATTTAAAATGCATTAAAGATACGTGTTCCTGAAATCGTTTTACTTCTTTGATTCTCAGTAGCGAAATCGATTCCGGAATTATTTCATGTATCAGATAATGTCTCGTTCACATGTTTATGTGGAATAATTACTCTTTATTTATTCTAAAATATCTTGTAATAATTTTACTTTTTTTAGATTCATATATACGTAATTTATATATGTATATAAATATTTATAAATCATATATAATTTCTTGGTTTCTTAATATTTTATGATTTAGTACAAATAGTACTATAAATTAATATTAGTACAAAGCCTAAGATTGATTATAATATGCATTGTAAACATAAAAATAATAATTAAATTTTTATTTGTTTTTCATTTTCATTTTATTGAGATTAAATGAGTAAATATTTTTAAATTGTAAAAAGAATTCAAAAAAAATTTGGATTTTTATCTTTAATTTAATACGGTGCAGCATATAACAATTGCATTAACAGCGGATTACAGTGTTGGTATATTATCCTAGAGAAAAATTGTAATAACTAATTTTTTACAAAAGCAATAAATATTTTTAATCTAATTATCAAATCAATAACATTGTTACTTAGATTTAAATTTATCTTTTGTTTTTCTTCAATTTTATAAATGAAATATATTCTCTATCCTAATTCACTACAAAATTAGTATCAGTGTCACAATTCATTGTTTTTAAAAATTACTGATTACTAGTTATAGATTAAAGAAAAATGAAATTCTATATAAAAAAAACTTTTTAATATAATAAATAAAATTTTTTGACCTTTATAATGATAAAATCAAAATGATAATAGTCTTATTCGTATAATAATTTTACATAATTAGTGGAATTAGAGTTTTTTTTAAAACACTAACCTGTCGAATTTAATGAATTTTAATTCTATATTTATCCACACAATATTTCTAATTTGTGAGGCAGATTTATCATTTCATGGATTTCGATTATTATCATTTGGGATGAATAAACTCTATAAAAAATCAAAAATAATATAAAATACGTGGTAATTTATTTAATTTATATAATACATTATAAAAAATTTGTAATGTATGATTTATATCCCTTTACCCAATGAAAGTAGATATCCTGGTTATCTATTTTATGTCTTAAACTGTGAATGATGCTTTCCTTTGTTGTGATCCAAAGCTTTCACAACAAATTATATTTATTATAGGTGAGAATGAAAGTGAATTTAATAAAATACAATATTCATGTTTGTTTTTAAATCTGTCATTTACGTAAGTGATTTCAGTCTCTAATAAACTAGACAGTGATTTATATTCGATGTATGTATAAATAAACACACAATAATTTAATAAGACTATTTGAACAATATATGCAAAAATGGAAAATGTACTATAGTTCTGCATTACATAACAAAAAAGGTGTTGATTTATTTAACCGATCCGAAATAAATAATTTTGAATTTACTTGCTGCATATTTCACATTTACAAGCATCCACTCTTCATTCAGATCATAACTTTTAATCAATCCCTTCACTTCGGAAATTTTTTTTACAATAAATAAATTAACATTTTTGTGTTTTTGTGTGAAATGCATTTCTTGTTATAGTAATGAAATTAATTACTATTAATCAATTGATTACATTAACTGCAATTTATTATATAACTTTTCATTATTTTAAAAAAATTCGTGATTCTTTAAAGATGGCTTATCAATAGAAAAGTTTTATTAAAAGATTAATTTCGCACTAATCTAAGTGCAATCACATGAGTGAATAAATAATTGGATAGAAATAAAAAAAATATGAAACTTACCACTTATCCAATTATAGATGCGAAGTCATGGTACCCAGTACTATGACAAAGTTCTACTGTGTCAACCCAGTTTCTTGCTGATGAAAATATCTTATGCTTCCAATAATTAAAATTACCGAGTATGCCAGTGGTTTTACAAATATGTCGACAGCTGTGGTAATTCAATTTACGCACCTAATAATAACAAAAATAAATTAGCACACAAAACTTGAATTAACATTGAATATTATAATTCAATTGTATTGCATAAATAAATAAATAAATAAATAAATAAATAAATAAATAAATAGATAAATAAATAAATAAATAAATGAGTAAGTAAATAAATTATTACGTAATATTATAATGTTATATAAATAATTGTGCAATAATAATGTTTCTTGTCGCTTTCGCTAAATTGACACATCGAACTTTTATTTTTAATGGACATCGGTCTCTATTAATTATCGAAGCAATAATTAAAACCTCGGTGCTTCTTCAAAATAACGTCTAAAAACTTTTCTTTTTTTTTTCTTAATAAAGATAATGAAATAAACTCGAGCAAACGGCAAATTAACAATAGAACAGTGAGAGTGAACTCGAAAAGTGGGCTCGCAAGTTCATCCACCGGCATCTCGCCGACCCCTTGGGCCAACAGAAATTTATAAATTTTATATCTATTCCGGTCCCAAAGCTCTATTGACTATAAATCAAGCCAAGATCTTCCCCTCAGTGAACCTGTGTATACTTTGGTATACATCTTATAATTAGCAAGGGTTAGTTGCCTCGCCAGATTTTCCCACACGGGCGTCTTATAATCGACAAATCTATACAAGTTCGGCTTAATTACCTTAAGTGCATGTGAATTGGCGAAGAGCTTACATTCCATTTCGAGCCGTAAGCAACTGTGTTCGAGGATCCGTTTCAGCAATAAAACATTCGCGCTATCTTTGCGCAGATGTCTTCCTGTCCCATTTTAGAAAACGGCCGTTTCAGCTGGCCAAATCAATTCATTGCAAATCAGCGGATAAATCGCCACTCGCACTCTCCTCAACAACAATACCAAGCTCCAATTATTCTATTATTATTATTATTTTAGCTGATTAGAAAGAAAAAAAACACCTTCACTTCTTTTCTTTAATTATAAATTTCTTTCATTTACCTTTTTGCCTTTTACATCTATCTTGAAGGAGTGTCCAAACTAATATACGCTCCTAAAATAGTTTTTTATTCAAAGGTTTGCATTTTTATTAATAATAGGAATAAGAAGCTGTGCAATTTAAATACGTGTAAAATTCTCTTATATATTTAGATATAGATTTATATAATGATTCTGTCACTAACAATTGGGAAATGCATTTTTGAATTTTTAAAATAAATAAAATATTTAACTAAAAAGAGTAATTTTTTTAATAATGATTTAAGCAAATGATTTATTCATATAAATCTGATATATTGTAAAATATAAAAAATGTTTTAAGTAGAATCAACTAATTTACATTTTTTATTTTCTTCAAGAAGCTTAAAATATTTAATATTATGCGATGTAAAAACTTTTGATTAATTTACTTATTTATTAATTATTGATTAAAAAATTTTAATTAATAAATATTAAATATCAACTGTTAAAATGTTTTTCAAAAAAAAAAAAAATTTATATATAATCATATTATTTTATTTACAATAATAAAAAATTCAATAATAATCTATTTCATAAATACATGTGCAATAATTTAAACAACTAAGGTATAAAATAAATTTATATTTATAGAATAAATAAAACAATCACATGTAAACTAATAGAATTTGAAAAACATTGTATACAATTAAATCAAATGTTAGTCTTTAAATTCCCTACATGATCTTATTAAACATTATATATATATATATATATATATATATATACATATACATATAGATAAAAAAAATAAAATATATCTAAAATAATAAATAATTTCACAAAGTCTACTATTAAAAATTTTAATTTCCATATTAGAATAATTAATTAAATATAATAAGTATTAATTTTTACAATAATACGAAAAACTAGAATCTAATTATTAGTGAATGGAAAATGTCAAATCAAGATAAAAATAAAACTGAAAGTCACTGTCCCATGTACAGAATATGATATTAGTACCATTAGAAATATTATAATTTTTTGGTTTTGCATCAATTAAAACTCATTTACATCATTAATTTTAATAAATGCTAATAAGTGTTTATGTATAATTTACTTTAGAATAGCATTACAAAATACATGAGGTAAATGAAGTATACATATAGTTTAAAAGAATTATATCGCTTTTAAAATTATAACTAATATTACAATTCTAATTATTAAATAGGTTGATTTACTATTTTTTTACATGATATATTTCTATTTGAAGGAGTATATTTATATCTGCAAATATCAAGAACTGCATTAAGACTTGCAAAAAGAGAGGTCAATGCAAAAAGAGAAACTAAAGATTTTTAGAAGACATATTTGCTATCTCATTCGCGCGAGGCTAATTTTATTCCCTGTATCTTGTATATTATTGACATAACTTGATAAATATCGTAAGTATCAGTCACTTTACATTTATCAGATACAGTTTTCTTGTTTCCAATAACGAGCAAAAAATACCAATCATATTGAAAAAGAAGTCTCCATGAAGTACTCGTAATCATAAAGCTTATTAAAAAAATAATTTTATAAGCAGTAATATTTTTATAAAAAAACTACATATTGTGTATAATATAAATGACTTTTTCATAATAAGAACAAGAACATACATTTATAGTATTTGTAAAATATCAATAAAGAATAAAACTTATGTAAAAGTTAGATAGATAATCACTTTCATTTTTTTCATTTATTTCATTTATTCGATTCACTTTTAAAACGTTGTATAATGTAGAAACAGTATGTCCATTTTAAAAAATATAAACTCATGCTTTACAAATTATTACAAATATAAATGATATTCAATCATTTATTTAATCCTTTTTAAAGATATTACTAAACCAAAAATGAATTTTATAATTAAATTTTACTCGGTAGCCTGAAATACATGTATAATATTTTATATAGATATAAATATTCCATATAAGTGTTTGCTACTAGAAAAATATTATAGCTTTAGTTAAAATAATTTAAATTGATATTGAATATCTAAATAACATTGTAAAAAAAAGATAAAAATATTGTAAATAAAATATATTCTTTCAAGAAAAAAATCAACTTGTACATCTTCAAGAATTATTTTATTCAATTTTATGAAAATACTACATAGGAATTTTAAAGAACTTGAACATTCAATATATGTGAACAATGAACATATACATGTAAATGCTATAATCATAAAAAATAAATTATAATTTAATTATGCGTCACTAACTTTTGTTTTATCCAAAATACAATCAATTGATCAATATTATTATTTATTAAGTTTCCAAGATTTTATAGAAAATATTATATTTATTATATAATATTATAATAATATATTTAAATTTCAAATTTGATTTAACAACTAATTTAAAATATAGATTTATAAGAGCAGATATAAGAAATTAAAAAACTTGATTGTTTTAAAGAATAATTTAAAAATTTAAAAAGTGATATGACAATTTAAATAGTTTATTATTATTCATGAATATCAAGAAAAAGTGAAAGAAATTTATAGTAAAGCTAATATTAATTCAAGATTTTATTAAAACTATTATTATTATATATAATTTTTATAAAGCATATTGAAATTGCGGAAAACAACTAACATATATTTGTATTTTATTTTTTTTATAAATCCAATACAAAGAAGCAGTAAAAAACTGGAAAAGGTGAAATTGCAGGTCCATGAAAGATTTTAACACTCTTTACAAAGTATGGAATTGTTCAAATAATGAAAATAATGGTAAAATACGTCTGCATTCCATTGATAATACATGCATTTCCAATTCGAATTATACTTTCAAATTACTTTCACAAAAATATATATTGTGGATAATAAATTTTGTTATTAAAATTAAGAGATAATAAATATTCTGATAAAATCTTGAGCCGAATTAATAATATTTTTTTTTTTTTTTTTTTTTAATAAAGATCGAGATTTTATAAAAAAAAACATTGTTGTGATAATGGAGTTCTTTTATTTTATAATATATTTGAGAAATTTTAGAAAATACTTACGAAAACTTTTATCATCAGATTAAGATAATTATGAAGAAGCAAAAATTTAATTTCTTCATCGATACCGTAACAAATGTCAATAAATTTTATATTCATGAAAAACATTCGTTAATCAAAATGTACATAGAAATCCTGTTTCACGATGACATTTCAATGCAACGAAAATTAAAAGATCAAGAAAAGTTATATACAAAAAAGTAAATTTACAAAGAATTGCGAGGTTCTAATAAAATGAAAAAATATGCCCGCAAACCAAACAATTATTCAGCAGGGGTCAAAATAAAGCTTACGAAAGTTTACAAAAATTAGTAAATTTACGTATTTATAAATTTTTATTTTTAATTTTTACATTGAAAAAAGACACCTGTTGAATAATACTATAATAGTACATAAATGGCAATTCTTATTTTAAAAGTTGTAAATAATGAAAACGTCTTTGAATTTAAAAGTCCACCGTCCATGGCAGAGTACAAAATGCATTTATGTAACGTTATATTTTATTATAAGTAATAATTTATTGGGAATAAAAAATTAACCCAAAGAAAATATTGAAATATTAATCCATTCAATTTAAAACAAATCGTGTGTCCCTTTTACGAATTCACATGGAATATTTATGCCAAGTGTAATTCGTGTATTAATATAAAGCATTTTTCACGTAAATGCACAAAATAATGCGCACAGGAACGGAAAAAAAAAAGAAAAAATTGTTATTTCATTAAAGGAGAAGCCATTAATCACTCTAATTTCACACTTAGAAGCTTTATCAAACGGCTGTTAAAAAAAAAGTCAGCAAAAGGGACGAGAGAAATAAAAAGTTTTGTAGTCTTTTAACGACACGAATTTCCATCTAATCTCCGAGAGACAATCTCCCAGGCATGACGTGCGCGTCATATTCAACCCTGACATCATATTCAACCCTGACATACGTTTATTCCTCTCTCTCTCTCTCTCTCTCTCTCTCTCTCTCTCTCGTGTTGTATATCTGCAGCTTCTCCGCGGGGTCCGGAATGGGGAAAAGGGCTCTTCTTCTGGTGCGCGGCACATGCACGTCCGCGGATACAGAGAAACGAGAGAAAGGGAGTGGAGAGAGTGGGGAGGAGAATGCGATTGGTGTTCCCGGACTCACCTCGAGAATAAAGAGGGTCACATGAGGCCCACGAGAAGCAGAAGCCCTCCGGCGTCCCACAGAATCCCGACACACAACCCTTCGAGTACCAAAGAGAGAGATAGAGCGAGAGGGGGGGCGGGGAGAGAGAAAACTCGAAGAGAGAGTGTAAGAGAGAGAGAAAAGGCAGCAGTAGAGCCATCAGCAAAAGCGCCTGAATTGTGCCAGGATTACCGGTACCACAGTCCTTGGCTGAAAGCTGCTGCCGACAACTGACCCCAGCATTTTCTCTCTCTCCTCTCTCTCCCTCCCCCCCTCCCTCCCTCTCCTCCCGTCTCCCTCACCTCCTCTCTCTCTCTCTCTCTTTCCTTGCTCCTGTCTTTCCACGACCTTAAGATCGGGGAGAGGGGGCGGGGGGTCATCTCGGTTCGATACACCATTGCATCGTCACCAAATATAAGCACCGAGAACTGTTACCTTCTTCTCCTCGCTCTCCATACAACTAACTACCCTTTTCGAAAGGTGAAAATGAGGAACGAAAGATTATTGGTTTACTGGTAACTTATTCCGCCGCACTCGTAGGCGGCTTGGGAGGCAATTGTTCACCCTGACATAAACTTAACTCTGTAACCGGAATACGAGCCATAAAGTAAAACAAAAAACATTATATTTCAACAATATTATGGATGTGCAAATAGATGGTAATAATACCCACTGTAATATTTGTAATATGAATAGATCGTCTTAATTAATAATATTGAATGTTTGAAACTTGATAGTTGACTATAAAAACATTGAGTTACTAGAAATAAACAATTACAAAAAATCATGATTTATAGATTATTTAAATTTTTTAATGTGTCGAGTATAGTTAATTCTTTTAAAATGATTTTACTCTTCTTTTAAGTAAATGCATAAAAAGATTCCAACTCTATACTTAATTATTTTTTCAAAATAAAATTTAATTTTTCAATCAAAACTGTATAAAAATATTTTTAAATCGAACGACTTTATTCGTTTTTACGGCACAGTTTTGCACTTAAAAATGACTTTTATGCTCCTTTATGAAAATATATTTTTTTTAAATTAAGTATTTATGAATATTCTACTTTCATGCAGTCAAATCCAAATATTAGTGATTTTAGATAGCAATTGAATGCTTTCGTATAATGATCAATATATTTAAAATGTACTATAAAATTGTATAATACTAAAAATAAAATTAAAGTAGATACAACTATATAAGGATATCAAAAAATATCTTGCCATTATCAGTTTCACAATTTTTATAATGCACATAAACTCGTAAAATGTCCTCTTTCAAATATAAAATAAATTTGAAAATTAAGATGCAATTATTTTTTCTTAAAAAAAATTGTTGTAAATTAAACCATCGAATAATTTTTATAAATCATTTTGTAAATCATGTACATTTCAAATCAATACGAGATGTATAATGAATTCAGTTAATATACATAATTTCAATTTTGATTACAGTAAATTTTAAGAATTTCTGAAACAAAACGCAAACTGTCACCATATTGATTAATTTAAAAAATTTTTATTTATACACATTGATTTTACCGTATAAATAAGCACAGTTGAATAATTACAGGGTCAGTTCCTGTAATATCTATCAGTATCAAATTACTAGAATATAGTCAACTGAATATTTACAAAAATTAAAAGAATTATATAAAGTCAATATTTTAACTTGGATAGAGGCTGAAATTCAATCCAATAATTGTCTTGGTGAACTTTTAATACTTTTTGTATGTTTTATTGCACAAATTGATTATTTATATTTTACTAAAATTTTTAAATATACCAGTGTTAAATAAATGAATCAATATTTCGATTTTGCACGTACAAATAATGTACAGTTTCAAAATAAGAAAAATAATTTTACAAGAGAAATAAGAATACTATAATCAAAATCGATATAGATCGGATCGGTTAGGTAACGTTGTATAATTACTGTCACGTGTAAAGACCATAAATCTTTCAAATATAAAAATAAAATTCGAGTGCAATAAAATTTATATTTAAAATTTAATATTACATAAAAAGAAAGATTAATAACAAAATTTAATTTTTCATTTAAAGAATTAGATTTATTGATCAAAGTACTCGTTCCCGTTGCTCGAAAAACCATTAAAAAATGATTGTGTATATTAATCGGTAAAATTATTTTGTATTATAAACAGCAAGGTTATTTTGTATTAGAAGTCTCGTGGTACAAATTTGTAAAATAATATTGTTGCACCTCTGCGTCCGCAATTAATTGTCTAATGACTGTTCACGAGCTTAAACTATTGTAAAGGCGAGGACTATACGCGAGATATGGTTTTTTGCTGTATAAATCTTATCTTTGAGTAGGTATGGGTTGCCTTGACTCTCGAGATGAAGATGAAGGAGGAGGAGGAGGAGGAGGAGGAGGAGGAGGAGAAGAAGAAGAAGATGACGAGGGAGGAGAAGAAGAAGAAGAAGAAGAAGAAGAAGAAGATGCGGACTTACGGACGACGACTTCAATCCATTTCTACAAGACCCTTGGTCGAGTACTGGACAAAAGGACGCAATTCCGCTAGTATTGGAGTGACGACGCATAATCAGATATAGTATATACTCTACAAAGGAGACCACCCGTAAATCATTGCAGTTTGCTGCATCATCTCGGTAATTGAACCAACGAGGACTTGCAGATCCGTTACTCTGTCTTGCGATAAATTTTTTTCTTGATAGTTGCATATTCGGAGGGAAGGAGAAGGATGCCACTCGTGTAGCAATTGAGTATTTAAATGAACTACATGGATGTCCTTGGGACTGTTTGGACGCCCGGAGCTTCGAGAGCTTATCTTTCGAGGGACTCGAATTCCTCAAACGGAGATATCGAAGAGTAATTTTGAGGAAAGGCCGAAATGCGGAAAAATGACAAACTCGAAGATAGAGATATAACCCAATGGTGATACTGGCCCTCCAAAATTCCAAAGTTTTTTGCTAATAAAATCGCCGAGGAATATTTTTATTACTTAATTTATCGGATTTACTGACCTGTTAAATTTCAATTTTCGCTTGCTGATTTTTTTTGTTTGACAAGTATCGACATTATTATGCTGCCCAATACAAATACTAGTAATTCTTCACTACTTTAAAAGCAAATTTAACTTTAAAATTACAAGTTAAAATTGTCGGAATAATTCTTAAATAACCAACTTATAGACAGTGGCATGCAAAAAGCTCTGAATGATGAATCAAAATTTGCATGTTTTAACTTCGTCATATTGTAAATAAAATTTTTCATAATCGAAAATGGGAAAAAATTTTTATATTGGTATTTCATTATTTATACAATTATTTTCCTTGGTCGGACAATAAAACGAACAGGAATAAAACACTCAAGCAAAAACACTTAAAAAAAATCATACATAAAATTCATTCACCTGAAAATTGAACATCAAACGAATGTAAAAACTGAAAAAAAGATTTTTATTATTACGAAGTAGTTACGAAAAGATACTTATTTAACAAAATTATTTGGTTTTCTTATTTGTTCCTGTATAAGCAATTTTGCGATGGGCTGTAAAACTTTGAGAAAAATTTAACCTCCAACTTTCGGAATTTCATAAAATTTTTAATTCTTACACTCGATTAAATCTTGTTACAGAACAGCTATCTTGTCATTATATGTTAATACAAGCCTGCACGCATATTAGCCATAGAAAAGTATCAAGCCACGTTTACTGCAACCATCATTATAAATATTCAATAAAATTTTGTGATAACTGAATATATAGATCTTAAAAATACATAAATAAATAAATGCATCATAAATCTATAATATTCTTAGAGATAATTATTAATTTATTTAATATACTGAAATAAATATTTACTTATACTTATTTTAATATTTTAAAATAAATTACCACTACCATGGCTGAATATATTAGATTTTTATTTCTAACTTTTTATAAAACTGGATGAAACGTATTTATATATCAAATAATTAAATCTGTATTTATACAAAACTCTTATTTCTTGAAATAAAATTTGGTTTACAATCATAATAATCTTGAGAAATCAAATAAGATAATATTTCAATTAAATCGCACATGAATTTACATTTTATTAACTATTCCTGCACACGGATTAAATATTTTATTACCAAAAAACACATATATTTAATTTTACAAATATCTTTATATATTCTAGCTAAAATAATCTAGCGTAAATAAAATATTTAAATAAATGAAATATCTGCTTCATTAAAACAGAATCTAGGATACCTTAAGATAATTAGTAAGTATATCGGTCAATTCATAATTTATAATATTTTATTTATTTATTTATTTATTTATTTAAGAAAAGTAAATTCATTAGAGTTTTTATATTGATTACCACTACTTGATGTATGCTGAGATGTAATTGATTTTTTCAGCATTTTTCAAATTTGTATTAAATTTCACATTCACCTCAAAAAACCAAGAATCAAGTGATGTATAAATCTTAGAGTCGACACGTTTTAAATTCAACATAATTTTTGCCATTTAAACTTTTGCTTCATACTGCCGATATCTCTGTTTGAAAATAATTCATAGAATTTTAATAATTAATATAAAAATAATATAAAAATAAAAAAATTGTCCAAGTTGAATTAAAATTTAGTATTTTTCTCTATTAATAGAAATTTTTTTTTTATAATATAATATATTTATAACTTGGAATTGTAAGGTAATTAAGTATTCAATTTTGCAATCAAGCATGAATATTTTTTACTGAAATCATATAAACTATTTATAATCTATTATAATTGTTAATTAACTATTAATGTATATTTGTAATTTAGTATCATAATATTTAAAATGAATATGGATTGGTTAATTTTTCATATTATTGAAATAATAAAATAATATTTATAATATCTAATGTTTGCTGCTGTAAAAAGTTAATATATCAACACAAAAATAATAAACCTTATTTTTTTTTTTTAAATTCATTAATGTACATGTGATAAATTTATTCAGTAGTCAAACTTTTACTTATGAAATTATTAATAATACTGGAAAATCTTCATATTAGTTATGTTCGGTACAACATCATAATTCTAATGTTCAATTTATTACATATTTAGCTTGCAATGAATAATAAAATAATTTTTTTGTTTAAACAATATTTGTATAAATAGAAAACATAGCTATATTTTATAAATTAAAATCTTATTGTATATAATTAATCAACGTGTGTAAATGATAAATTCCTACCATACCTATTTATTTGCAAATATTTAATGTGAAAATTTTCACTTAAATACGTGTGCTAATCTCTGTTGAAATAATTGTAGTAATTTTTCAAGTAACTTAATAGAAAAGAAACATCTATTTCAACTAAACGATCTTTGAAAGTAAAATAATTGTAAATGCCTATAATTTTATACCTTTTTTTTCTTTGCAAATAATAGCCTGATTATCAACTCCAGAAATATTTATATAAAGTATGATCTATTACAGTGTAATAATATTTCAAAATCATACTTCTAATTTAATATTATTTTACATTTAGCATTCCAATCTCATCGTACCATTACATTTTCCTTTATTTCTTCGTATATGAGCTATGATAAGAAAGGATCAATAAATGTAATAAGTAATATGATGTAGCAATTTTTACCTTTATTTTGTTTTAAAATAATAGCAGTTATTCTATTTCATTTAATAATGCAACCAATATAATTTAACAGAATAGCGTGTAATATTATAAAGTCTTTAAGTAAAAAATTACACAGAAATTTCTTGAGGTTATATTCTGTAGTATTCAAGCATGCTCTTGATGCTTAAGAATATTTTTTTAAGTTTTATTACCATATCACTTGAAAACCGGTATAACTCGTAAAGACTACTTGTAGTGTATTTATACTCATGTGCACCATATTGTTGGCACTGACTTTTCAGACTGCGTAAAATATACATTTGAAAACTATTATAATTCAATATCTAAATAAATCCAAATTAGATTGGTCAAAAAAATTTTGCTCGAATTGCAATATTACAAGATTTTAAATTTTTGTTTAAATTTTTATCCAATGTTTATAAACACTTTTTATCGAGAAACTTTATTCTCTTATCAAATTATTTTTTCCTTTAAATTTTCTACGACATCAAAAAAAAAAAATTCTAAATCAAAAAAAAAGAAAAAAAAAAAAAAAATAAATACAAGCTCCACATGTATTGTTTTATGTTTATCATTAAAATATGATATTTAAAAATTTTTATATCCAGGATGCACAAAATAATTAAAAATATGTGCTTTAAGTATTAAAAATTAATTAATTAGCATTATATACATTGATAAAATTTATCATATTGTAAATAAAATTTAATAACAGCATTATATTTATTTATAAATGTAATAAATAGTATTCAAACGTATGATAAATTTTTATCATGCAGTAAATATAAATTTTACTTTCAAGATCCTATATGATCGGGTCAAGAAACTTTCAGGATGTTCAGTGCAGGAAACTTCTCCATTCCATACGTGGAAAGTATTAAGAGTTTCTATTGGTAAGCCTTATGTTCCACAAAACTCGATTTATTTTATGCAATTAAAAAGTATTTTTTAAAAGTTATTGAGATATTTAATTTTTTTTTCAGCACCACTATTTTTCTCTATCCTCCGAGCTTTTTAATGTCTAAATTAAGCTACATTTTTTAAGAAAAACAAAATCTATTGAAAATCAATAGCATTCTCCTTCCTGTATGGATTAATAATATAATGTACAACAATTGTAGCATTAACAATGGTAAGGATAACTTTAAAGTTTTTTCAAACAAAATGTACATAAAATATATATATACTAATATCCATTTATATTAATAATTTAATTATTATGTCAGTATCTATAAAAAAATAAAATTGAAATTTTTAGATTAAAGAAGAATAACATTTATAAAGGTTAAATAAATCATTATTTGTATAAAACTGTAGATTTATACGTAATTTATATAGTTGGTGTAAGATTGAACATTAATTATGATAAGCCTAATGTACTATTGTACAACTATCAATATATTAATTCGTAACTTAATCATAAAACACTGGTTAATGAAAAATGCCTTAAGCAATAGCCAATATTATGTGTACGCATGTTTATATACATGTATGTAATTTTAAATAATGATAACAAACTATTATAATAAATTTAGTACACGATTCCAAATATTGAAAATGTATTTTTATGGACTAATACTTGGTACAACATAAAAAATTGATAGAATAAGTTTTTAATTGAAAAGCTTTTACGGTAATATAGTGCATAAAGTATGTAGAGGTTATGCACAATTTCATATTTATCATCTAAAACCTACGAAAAATATTTTAGTAAAACAAGATCAGAAGGGAATTCTGTTTAATAGTGAATAAATTTTATCGTGCCACTTTGTCACCAGTAATATCTCCTGTAATGAAACAACGTCCCACGTTTACTACTCACACGATAATTTTATCGTAAATTTTACAGTGTGATTTATAAGAAAATTTTTCACATGCGCAAAGCTAATTCTTTTATATCCATCTTTTGCAATACTTTTAAATAAGATACAGGAAAAAATATCGATATAATCAGCGTACTCGTTCAAATTTCCAGCTCAAATTACAAAACATTCTTTATCGAATAAAATTGAATGATTATATTCTGAAAAAAGGACACAAAGAACTTGATTTAGATGAGCATACATTTTTCCCTCTTAAACTTTTAATTGATAAAAGGCCATACAATCATTATGCAACATTTAATATTTATATTAATAAATCAAGCATTATTAATTACATATTTATAATAATTATTATTAATTTTAATAAAGTTTTCATTAAAAATTACGTACTCGAGAAATATTTGAAGGTTATTTTATTGTTTCTCATACGTGATTTAAAATGTATTTTTAGCTAATAAAGTTATCTTCTAAAGTACCCAGTTTGCACATAAATCCATCATATGATTAAACAGAAATCTACAAAAAACATTGTTTGTATTCTCAACTGCATTATGTTAAAATCTATGTAATAAATTTTTTATGATAATAACTTTATGTATTGTATTTTCATTTGTGAATAATCATATCACGTTATTCATGACGTAATGCAATGTCACCAAATGTAACCCATATTCAATTTGTAAATTTTAAAAAAGAAGAAGATACAAACAAATTATTTTAAACAAATATCCAATATTTCAGTTATTACTATATAAACTGCTCTTTAATTGTTTTACATTTATTATTATTCATTTGTACAAATTTTGTCTAATCATTTAAATCATAAATAACAATTTTTAAATAATATTTTCAATTTTAATTAATGAATAAAAAACATTTTCTTAATTTCTAATTAGTGATATTAGAATATTAAGTATTTTAAAATTTATTTTCAATATAAATATAAAAAAAAAAACAGATAAAGTTAAGAGAATGTATGTCGACAACAAATTATTTTATATACTGTATTTTTTATTACATTAGTCTGCTTTTCAATCAAACATGTATTTTTTATTAACGTAATTATATTAAAATTATTCAATCTTATCTGTCATATTGGGCATGAATATACATTACATTTACATTTTATAGTATAATCTAAGTTAAATCTTACAAGGTTTTATACTTTTAAAAGCAGCGGAAATTGAGCTTAAAAAATTAAAATACTGAAAAACTCATTTAGTGTATAATATTATATTTAATTATTTTATTTTGTATAATATTTTAGTAATTATGAATACCTTTCTGTGAAGCAACATCAATTGAAATAATAAGAAGATAAATCTAAACAATTTTTTAGAAAATATAGTGAATCGAGTACTCATTTTTGTCTTCTTAACTTTTCTTCTATTACATATAAATACATATCACAACAAATTAAAATAAAACAAGGCTACTAATTAGCAATACATTCTCGTTTCGTGATGGTTTTATCCAAGTACGGTATCTTACTATAATTAAACATTACAAATAAGGGAACTGCAACGAGGCATTATTAAGAATATAATATGGCCCTACATTATGGTATTTTTTAATTTATTTCTCGGATAATATATAGGTGTTATATCCTGGAAATTCATACTGATCAAGTATATTTTATATGAATATCCACATATTGAATATGAAAAACTAAATATCTTACACTGGCATCCAGTATTTTTAAATTTATTTTAATTTACTGCTACATGTTGAATTGATTTATTATTAAATTTGATAAACTTAATTTATGTGCCATTCTTGTATATTATACAAAAATTTAATAGAAATTATTTTCGTAAAAAATTAATATATTTTATCGTGTTATTTCATATTAAACTTTTTATTTAATGTTCATGTTTAATGAATAGATAAGATTGTATTAGTCATACTCCAATATATTTAATAAAATGATTTCTTTTATTAATAATATTGCTTTATAAATTGCACATTATTTAAAAATACCTTTGATTAATTACCAAATAACTAATTATTCATATATTGTAGTAAGTTTTAAAATTAAAATTTAATTTTTCAATTAAGTCTATTATAATATATAAAATCAATTTGTTGAGTGCTTTTAAATAATCATGTGTGTGATTGTATAATATTTTATTAATATAAAATATGTAATTAAAACAAAATTGGAAGTTTATATATATATTATCTATATATATATATATATTGAAAGTTCAATTACTGTACTTTTTTTTTGTTATTTGCTACTCAAAGATATTCATTTTATAATACTTCATTAATATTTTATATTCTATATTCATATTATTTATCAAAGTCTGATTCCATAAGATTCATTGTGTGGTAAATTAAAATTAATTTTAATTTATATCTAAGGCCTTGACAAGGACGAGAAATTATCTCGTCGAAACGCTAGCACGTAATTATCAAACAATTGTGTTTATCAATTACATCTAGAAAGGATCCTTTATCCGTATAATTTAATACATTTTATTAAATTTATGAGTAATAATCATAAGTTTTTTGCAATGTAATGCTCAATATTATACGAAAATAATTGTTAATAAATTATGAATTTAATCTAATAATCATGTGAATTTAAAAAATGTGAAGAAATTCTTATCTATTTTAAAATATAATTTGTTAGCTAATTTCACCTATGGCTTATAAATAGAAATTATAAGATTCAGAAATAGATAAATCAATGTCATATTAAAGTAGATATATGTAGCAATTTTGATCAAATAATTAACGATTAAGTTTGATTATAATTAAAGTTAAGTTGAAGTTCAAAAAAGCATTTATAGAATATTAACTGTACACATGAATGATTTTATAAACTTACAAAGAATATACGTTATCTTCTTTTAAATATCTAAAATATACTAAAAAATTAAAAGCAACAAGTTTAATTTAGAATCTAGTTTTAATTAAAAATTAATTCAATTATAAATTTTTAGACTACACAAGAAGATGTTATCATTTATCTAAATCAATCATGCATTTATTTGTTTACATTGAATATGTATACAGTGCGAATATCACATGACTAAAACTCATAATTAATCAACCTAGTTCAATAAAAGTAATTTATAAAACAAATGAATAAAAATTAACTTATCGTGATCAGAATTAGTGTCAATGTCGAATTTTATTTTTTCAAATTTTTAAGTATTTTTCACTTATTCAAACCTTGGAAATAGAGGTTCAGATTTTACATCTAAACTCCAATTCACGATAATAATTTTAGACGTTGCTTTACATCACGGCAATTTCAAGGGTTGTATTAATGTGCGGAAATGTGTTAGAAATAAGTTGAATCTTCAGAATTGCAAATATAAACGAGCGTCTAATTTCAGTTCATTGTCTTTAAAGTGAAAATTGCAAACAATCATGCATTGGAGGGGAGGGGGGGAGGGAGGGACGACGGTACTTCATCTTGTCTTCCTGCATGGAAGTTAATCGTGACCACGGGCAAATATTGTCTAGAATAAAAAGTAATTTTTCGAGTAATTTGAACACTGTTGTGATCGGTTCGTAATCGACGATTAATAAAGAAAATATAATCATAATTTCGTTTGGCTTGATCATAAAATTGTTAATTCAAAGATTATTTGGAATGGAATTGGCAGCGCGTGAAAGCCTTGCTTAAAAAAGATAATTTTTAAAAAGATCTAAATTCAAGAAAGATGATTTGTATTAGAAGCAACAAAATTTAGAATTTATGATTTTGTAGTAATCAAGATATTTTTGAATAAATTGGCTTTACGCATGAAAGAAATTACTGTTTCTAATAAATTAGAAATCATGCTCACTTATATTTAATGTAGAGTATAAAAATGTATGAATACCAATGAATGCGTAATAAAAAAAAAGAGAAAAAAAGAAAAAAAAAGAAAAAAAGAAAAAAAGAAAGAGAAAAAAAATGAAAAGAAAAAAGAACATTTGAATTAATAGTTTTTTTTGCATGCATCAAGCATTAAATTATCTTGAACCTAATTAAAAGTTTTTATAATTAAATATGAATTACTAATTTATTCAATTTATATATAGAGAGACAGCGGGACAATTATAATTTTTTTTACGAGCCAAGTCTCCTTTATGCAACGTAGTTAAAAAATACCTCGATAAATTCCGTGTACACAACGTTGCACAATGAAAAACCAAAATTGAATTGCCGAAGCCATTATAAAATATTTACAGTGTGGGTATTGGAGGAAAATTGACGAATCCAATGAAGTTATTATGTTAATGCGCGCCTTTGCCCGAGAATCGAATATAATACAGTTTGTCGGATATGATGGAGATAGTGGGCTCGTTGGGCTCGTTGTACCCGGGGAATCGGGGAATCGGGGAATCGACCGACTCGGTTGCATTGCTTATTTCCCGCGCGTCCCTTCCTCGAAAAGCACTTGCGCAAAAAGTGCCTTAAGTGCCGTTCGTGGAAGCCCGGCGCACCAATTGGCACCGGTGAACGGCGGAGAGAGGCGAGGGGCGAGGGGCGAGGGGGGGAAGGCGCTTTTCGCTGATAATGAAAAGCCGAATGCAAATTCGCGAATTTCGCTCGCGAATCCCCGGTGCCGGGGAACCTGTTCTCCTCGGCTCGGAGCTCCGTTCCCCGTTGCCCGAGCGATCGAGCGATCGAGCGATCGAGCGAGCCGACGAAATCTAAGCTGCGGAGGAGAGGCGCGAGTCCCCTCGCCGACGAGTTTTATGCGAATCTCCGAGGTGTAAACCTCCGTAGAAGGAATGCCGTACCGAGGGCTCGAATTTGCATACCTCCTCGTATTATTGTTGACGATGCACCGAGTCTCGATAAGTGATAGATTTAGTGTTTCGGCGCGCACGCAACTTTATCCGGTTTTGTTGTATAACACTCGGTGGATTCTGCCTCGCTAATATTAAAAAGCCCAGCGCGTTAAATGCCCCCTCGTGCACATGCAAAAGTTACGTGAGTGTACGTGAGCATGGGACCTTTCATCGTTACGTGTATGTGAAAGTGATAGTTATATATCTCGAGTGTGAATGAATTATCATATGTACACGATTTATCGCCGGTGTGAACGCTTATGCAATTTTAAAATACATCGTAAATTCTAAAAGGTTTTTTTTCAGCTCGCGAGTTATTTCTTAAAATGAATAAGAAGTACTTTTTCACTATAAAAAGCAATTCAATTTTTTTCTTTCTTAGTATTTGATTAACTATATAAATATTAAGCGTTGCGCTCAGAATGTTTGCTTAATGCACGCCTACGAATATTGAATTTTAAGATATAAATTCGCCGCATAAAGCGAGAGCCCGGTTTAGCGGGGACATAAAATTGTTTAGTGCACTCGCTTTTTTCATACATAATAATTTACAAAGATGCGCTTGCGCCTGGCCCGCGCGCGTGCGCACTCGCGAGTGTGTGGTGCAAGCCTCCGCAAAAGTGCCCGAGCATTATTACAAGCGCACCAAGGATACAAAGCACACGAACAGATATCGCAACATACGTAGTTTATAAATGAAACACAATTTCGAATGATGCACATTTCACGAGTGAAAGATTTATCAAATGGACGAGAAAAAAATCCCCGCGCCGTTAATCTTATCTGAGATGACATTTCCAATGGTGCACGTACCAGTGAATGCGGCCTTATCGCGCATCTTGTCTTTTTGCCCAGATAAAAATCGTTTGCGAATTATACGGGCTTTAAGACGCTTTCGCACGCTCATTAGACACGCGAAGATCGTGCTATATGTATATTGCAAAAAACGCAAGGTAGGTCGGTTACCGGTTGACGATGAGTAAGCACCAACTTGATTGGAGTGTCTTTGTGCTCAGTCTGCGGTTGCAACGTTGTTGCTACAATAATTGAGTTACCGAAACTTTAACAAAAATCCATGCTTTGTTAATGCATCATTTGTTAATTAAGCTATTCTGCGCTATTCCGCCAAAACGGATAGACAAAACTGGTGGTAGGCGCTCCAACTCTTGGGGACCATTTCATTTCGTTTCGTTTCGTTTCGTTTCGTTTCGTTTCATTATATTCTATTTGTTCATTCGCAACCTACCTACTATCGCAATATCGCGGTACCTTTATACATGGCCAATTAATCAAATTAATGCGTAAAAATACTGAAATTTTATATTCAATGGGCCTTTGGTTCGACTGCTTCCTATGCCTGCGAGAAGAACATCGCCTAACAAACTAATACAAATAATTATTCTTAACTTTATATCGTCGGAAAACAGCGTAAAACTGATAATTATTTTTTATAATTATCTTATATCTTTGATTGCAACAAGTTTTCAAAACATGTTGATATAAGATTATCTTAAAATCAATTTTTTATCATTTCATGTTACTTCTATTTGCCAGGAATACATTTACCATTCCAATGGTATTATTAATTTTAGCAATAGATATGCATAATTAAATGAAATCAATGTGAAATCAAATTTTATTATTCATAATATGTACATAGATACGTTTTTTTTACGTTATTTATAAGAAAATGAATAAATTATTTGCCATCAAATCGATTGTACTTTTCCAAAGTTTTCATAATTTCAAGATTGCAAAGAAACATTATTTAATAGTGTATTTAAATATTTTTTTTTTATTTCTTTTTTTTTTTAACCATTAATTATTATTAAATATATCGAATTATACTAAAACAAATGTGAGAGTACTGCATAATTAAAATAAAATGTATTAATTACGGAATGATTAATCTCATTATTTCGCCCTTAAAAACTTAAGTGCTTTTGTATTTTTTATTAATAAATTTTATGGCTGTATTCATGAATTAATCCCGAGTACTAATATTTTAACGTAATATCTGAAAACACACACGTTGCATTTTGCTTTTTTAAATGTTGTTATAAAAGCAGAATAAATTGTAAAACACATTGAATAAATTATAATGCGTACATCAATAATTTACTTTCTCGTATAAATCTATTTATCGCCGACTCCGTTTGAGATATTGTGTTAAATACAATTAGACAATGGTTCGTTTCTTCAAAGTATTTCGTAAACTGGAGAAATTGTTTTATTTCGTTTAGCCATTAAATATATTATTTGAAATTGAATAAAAATTTGAATAAATACAAATAGATGTGATTAAAATCACACACATATCACTTCATTACTAACTATTAAATATGATCGTTATGCGGTAAATTTGTTTCAGTAAGTGTAACAAAAAATACCTTTCCAAATCAATATAATGAGAGGGTATAAAAAACAACGATGGAAAGAAAGAAAGAAAGAAAGAAAGAAGGAAGGAAAGAAAAAAAGAAAAAAAGAAAGAAAGAAAAAAAAGGAAGAAAGAAAGAAGAAAAGAAAGAAAGAAAGAAAGAAAGAAAGGATGAAAGAAGGAAGGGTGAGCGAAGAAGAAGAAGAGGAGGAGGAGGAGGAGGAGGAGGAGGAGGAGGAGGAGGAAAAAGGAGAAAGGGGGTAAAAAAAAGGTAGAAAGAAAGAGTTAAAGAAAGGATGAGAAAGAATGAAGGAGAGAAAAAGGGACAACAAAATTAGATTGTTTTATTACAATGGAATTTAATGCATTTCGAAGGTTAGATAAGATCGCAAAAAATTCACAGAATATACAAAAACCATAAAATACGTCAAGACAAGCGCGAGTATTTATAAATTTAGCAGGATTCGATACGAACTACGGTACATCCTTTGAGAGTCGCTCAATACGTATTGACCTCGATTTCGTTCAGCAGAGGTGTCTTAAATCGAAGCAATTTGCGTGCAGCCACTCCAAGGCGGACTGGAATCAGGTTAACTCCCTTACGAGAAACTTGTTCAGATAACCAATCACACTTGGCTAAAAAATTAATCTCGGCACGTGTGGAGGGTGACGAAGTCTCCGGTCTTACGAATATATCCTGGACCTGGAGAGAAATAAGACTCTTTAAACCCCGGCGAATCGTTATCGGGTCGAATAGCATTGACAGGATGCTTTGTTGATTACATTGAGAAGTCAGGAGGAGAAAAGAACGAGATCTCCAAAGAGAAAACCAGTAGACAAGACATGCAATGCACACGTCAAGAGGTTAAAAGACGGCGAAACCCGTACACGAGCCCCACTACATCAACACCGACAAGTACACGCACATGTACATACGTGTACATCGACTATTGTGGCTGACCTTGTGCAAAAGCCTCTCCGGCAATGCATCATTACTTTTTTTTTCTCCTGTGTGCAAATAAAATCATTCCGAATAAGTTTGTGAAATAAGTTAAGTGGAAGCAAATTAAAGAAATAAGTTCATTTAAACGTATAAATTAAACTTTGATATACATACCCGGTGTCTTGCCTTGATTTATGTCCTTTGAAAAATATTTTCGTGAGTACCGCCATAAAAACTTATTTTAAAGTGCTATTTTAGATAAAGTGCTCACCCCATTCAGAATTATTAGTTACTTCAATTTTACCTGCAATTTAAAAATAAATCTCTCGAATACATTATTTTTTCAATTAAATCCCACGATCATTGATAGTAAATAAGTGTAAAAATTACAAAAGAATGCAAAATCAATTACTACACGTACGTACAACTCTAATTATATTCCTTCCTTATCAATTCTTCTTCATTTATTCCCTCGAAAATAATTTTTAGAAAATGCGCAAATTATAATTTAAGCCTCATCAATATAATTATTTATAAATAAATATTTTTATTCAAAAATTGCGAAAAAATTATACACCAGCAATTTAAATGAGAATTCTTTTCAATTTAATATTTATAACGATAAAAGTATAAATTAAGATATATAAAATTTGTGCATGTATGTCTGTATGTGTGTGTATCAATAAAAAGACTGATTTGCAAGTTTTTAATTCTTGTTTAAAAGTATGCATAGATTGTTTAAAAATAATTAATCAAAATAACTCTGATAAACTCAAAAGTTGTACAAATAATCACAAATCGTTTTCAAAAAAAAGTATCGAGCGATATTTGATCGACCCACAATTTAATTCAGTCGTTGAAATTAATGATAATTATTTGATATATAATACAGTGAAACTCAGAGATAAACTTTCGAAAGAAAAAAGAGGCATTAAAAAATTATAACTACATTTTGAATACTGTTTATTATAAAACATTGTCCAGCTCATCCTCTAACTTTGTAAATTCATATTCTAAGATTAAAAATAAAAGAGGAAGACAGAAGCCCACGAGAGATACCGAATTAAAAATAAGTTTCAATTTCATTAATCGCCAAAATAAAACACAAGCCCATCAGCTGACAAATCAAAATTACTAATTTAATTTTGTTCGGGCCATTAACTTGGTCCTTAATTGTTCCAAGTTACATTCCTACACATGCTTATATCAACACAATTTCATACTTATACTCGTTCATTCAACTGTCGCGAGGTTCAGGTGTTGTGAGCAGCCCCAAAGCCCCCAAGGGCAACTCTATCATCTCTAACGAAGGTTGTTCGCAACACCTTCATTATTGTTCGGGGTGCCTTATCCCCCCAAAAAATCAGTAGCCTATTCGTTACTCTGTTATAATTGGCGTAGACTTACAACATTGTACGTGTAGTAGGTTTTGAGGTGTGTAGGATGGGCTTTGACCCGATAAATAGGTACAACAGTCGCAACGAACGAACGCAATTTTAATATCAATCATACTCTTCCTATTGAACTTTATTTAAGGGACGTGTGGGAGAGAGAGAGAGAGAGAGAGAGAAAGAAACGCCGAATAAAATCGCCCGGCACAGTCTATAAATAAACATTTTCAGCGCAATTGAGAAATAATGGTGAGCTAATGCCGAATTAAAAGCTTATTGTGGATCTTTAATTTGATTAAGAGTCATTTAATACTATTGATTTCGCACAGCCTTGTGACTTTACCCCTTGGAAATCAAAGTCTACATTAAGCTTGCGACACAGTAAATTATTATAACATTTATCGACATCACCTATTAATCTTTTATAATATTATTGCTGTATTTTTTGAGACAGAGCTATCTGTCATTTGATAGGCCATACCAAATTTTATTAATCGTGGTCAAAAAGAAGAAGAAGAAGATGAAGAAGAGGAAGAACAAGAAGAAGAAGAAGAAGAAGAAGAAGAAGAAAAAGAAGAAAAAAATTCAACAACAAAAAAAAAAAATGTTACAAGGCAGTGCTTATTCGAGATAAAACTACAATTTAATACAACTTAGGGTCTTTTTATCTAAAAGAAAATGTTATCACCAACAGCAGTATGAGTCTCATGTTGTTGCCAAGCACTCGATTCCTGGCCGTTGCTCGATAACTTGACAGTACATGCGTTTATAATTCTTTCTAATTTAAAAGCCGAAGGTAATAACTAAATTACTTTTCAATTGAATAACACTTATGTAACAAGAATTTCAATTAAGTACAAAGTGTTTTTATGGCCGGGGATTTGTTGAGAATTCGATGCTTTCCCAGAGCGATTGAATAACAAAATTTATTAAGCAAATACGCACATTTATTATTTTACAGTGTGTGCATTTTTTCCTCCTTTTAATCGATAAGCAATATAACAGTGAAACAGCGATATTTTAATGTTTTTTCATCATTTCTTTTTTACAAATCCCAAGATAATGAATGCGATTAAAAAATTGCTAGCAATCAGGAATACCGGTTTTGGCCGAGTGGTAAAATGGCGATACAAGATGTATCGATCGGTAATTGCATATTTAACAATGTCGCGAATATAATAAAGCTCTAATGCGATAGCACGTTTGCACCGACAGATTAGAAAAATGTTCGGGATCGCTCATTGAGGCAATCACGAGCCGAAGCCCCGAGTCTCGCCCTCGGATATAATGAGAGTAAGTTGACCTCATCCCGATAACGACGAAGGCGAGATGCTGTAGTCGTAATGTCGAGATAGAGCGGGAGGGCCTTTTTATCAATTCCCCAGAGCGTATCGCTGTCTCTTTTTCTCTTTGCACAAAATCACGCACAGTAATGGCAGATTCATAACCGCGATTATCTCGTGGGCGAATGGTAACGAGTCGATTAATTACTAATTGCAGCTGAATCAATGTAAAAACACTCGCGGATAAACCATCGGGGAATTAACGATCCTTACCTAATTAACGTATCTCAACTACACTATGCCTCGATTAACCCTTTTTACGGACTCTTCCTTTTTGCCGGATCGGCATGTAAATCGATGTTCCGGTATTTGTAGATTATTTTCTCTTCCTTTTGTCACTTCTTCGGTCATCTTAAAAGGTCTCGCGTTTGTGCTCACCGCGTTTCGAAGAAATCGCGATCGAAGATCTACTGGCCAACATTTTCCCTTATATCCACGCAAACGGCAAACGGCAAACGGCAAACGGCGATCGAAGATCTACCGATCGACCTTGCCCTTATAAACATCGGCCGCCAGAAGAGGAACTGTTTTAACTATTCCTGGAACTGCTATATATCAAGCTTTCTAAGCATTTTATTCGACGTTTCTTATGGATAGCTTCATTATCATTGCTGTCGATGTTAAATGTAAATTGCGTTTTAAAATTTTTGATACCTACATTTAATGAAAAACCATTAGTATAATCAATTTAAATAAAGCCTACTCACGGTTTTCTCGATCTCGGATCTGCAGCCTGCAAATCTGTGCCCCCTTTCACATAGAGAAGTTTGTTATACAATAAAATTGTATCGACTCTAAAATAATCGATCAGGTTTTTCATCTTAGTTGTCATGCATTCATGAGATAAAATGAGTTCTAATTAGATCGAATCGTCGATATAATCTTAATACTAACATTAGCAATATTTATGATATCCGTACTTGTACTTATTATCGATTGAAAACACAGGGTACTTGAAATACAAATGTGTATTTACAAGAATCCATCCATCATTTACGATGCCCTATTCCATCGAAGCAACTTTTAATTTTCGCTGATGGATTCATAAATAAAAATATTTAAGCTCCATTAAAATGATCAGTGATTAATATCACGAAATAATACATTGCATTGAAATTATCAAAATGATGCGTTGTAGGACGAAAATTATAAGACTGGAGAAAAAACGTTAATTTTCTCTTGCTACACACTATAATTTCAATATTTTGTTCCCAGGTCAGAAGTTGTTTCAATTCTAAAGCAAAAATAAATTTAGCTATAAAAAATGTACATATTTATGGTCGTTATAGAGAGAGAGAGAGAGAGAGGGGGGGGGAAGAGTTGTGGTAAATTAGTACATGTATACATTGAATTATTGTTCTGTCACTGTGCTTAGATGGTTATTTATGTTATTTTTCACGAAATTCTTGCGAGTCCGCTCGCGTGAATAGCCATTTATCGAAAATATATTTCCATCCACAAGTGTACTCGCTGTGAATTACAAGAGATGTAATTGTCATTTAGTCGTGAAATGTTAAATTTGCGCAACGGAGGGCATCGATGCAAGAGATAAAAATTACAAGATCGATTGTGCGGGTAATAATGACAAAAAAATCGGTTAACCTGGTCCAAAAATCATTTGGGAGCTCGTAAAAATCATTATTCACCACATACACAGCCATGCATAGCATCATTATTGGGTTCGGTGTTTTCGCTTGAAATCTCCTCTTTCCTTTCATGCTTTATGGCTCCCCTGCTCCAAAAGGAAAAACGAGATTTCAGGTTTTAAAATTCATGGGGAATGTGCGGGTTGCAAAACATGTAAATATTTATTCGTTGTTATTCTCGAGGGAAGCATGTTCGCTCTTCGTTAGCCGAGACGCTAAATTAGAGGAGCATGCACGATCGAGAAAAGCAGCGGCCCCAGGTTGCCGTCGAATAATTCCACCGAAGCTTCCAGAGCCGAGCGCAACGCACGCCGTCGTACTATTTAGATAATTACCCACGGGGGCATGCGTGCGTAGGGGGTTGTTTTGCCCCCGGGGGTGGGTCCGCGATCGCAAATAATTGCACCACGCGAGCTCTAAGCAATGTGTTTACCTGCTGACGCCCTCCCTCCCTTCCTCCCTGCCCCACGCGAATCGCTCCCCAACAGCTGTCGCCCTCGCCCTGGTGGAGCGACTCCTGGACGCGGAAGACGCTCCGGATCGCCAGCGAGGGACCACTGACTCGTTCGACCCTCGCTTCCCCGGTGGACTGTACACGTCCCTGCAACATTGTAGCCGCAATTTGCCCGTTTACCGTACAGTCTTCCCAGCAAGTTCAAAGACTCGCAGGCTGCTGCCGCGACGGAGCCGCTAAGGCCACGGCTACACGAACGAGAAGACCCGAGAGAGAGAGAGAGGGGGGGGAGAGGACAAGAGGGAGAGAAAAAAGAGAGAAAGAGAAAGAGGGCTCCTCTCTCTCTCTCTCTCTCTCTCGCTCTCTCTCGTTCCCTCGTTCTCTCCTCGCGCTACTGCGCCGACGGAGACGCCCGGATACAGCCGATAACCGTACACTGCACGCGAATTCCAACACGACGCGCTCTCTCTCTCTCTCTCTCCCTCTCTCTGTCCTTCTCTCTCCCTCTAGGCCCCTTTTCTCTCTTTATGATGCCGAAAAACCGGCTAATGACTTCGTGACTCGTTTTCAAAGCGGGAGCGGAGAGTATATGGGCGCGTGTATATTTTGCGCCGCTCGGGAGGATTCTTTAATTCATTCAAAATGTATAGATCGCGAGATCGTGGGCTCGCAGCTTCTTTGGCTTGATTAAATTAATTTCCATTCGAGCCCGCGGTCTGTTTCTTTCTTTGTGCTTTTCGGGCTCGTGTGATAAAACTCCTTTTCTCCCCCTCACACCCCCACCCCTCCCCCCAACGCAACCCAACCCCCGAGCGAATAATTTGCATCGCGAATTATATCGCAATAAAATTATTGGCTTTGGGAGGATTTGCTCTCTTGCTTGCGCTCAAAATCGATGAGTGATCTCGGATCTATGCGCGCGAGAGGATCTACCCCAATTACGCGGGGGGCTCTTGATCATTCTCGTGACGTACAAAGTGCTGCATAAATCCTCCCGGTCCAAGTATACCAAAAAATGTCGAGAGTTAAAGATCTCTTTCTGATAATCCGGCCGCAGCATAGGAAAATCAGGTGCCCAACAATAATCCCCCCGATTACTCATCCACCTATTCGCTCGAAATATATCGCACGTGTAATCAAATTAATATGATTCAATCAAAAAATCAATAAATAAAATGTTGGAATTGCAGGGCAGAAATAATGGCAACGATTCTTCTTTTAATACATGTAATAACATTGGCATGCATTATAAATACAAAGAAATTGTTTAATAAAAAAAAATCGACTGTTCCAATCCGTCACTTCGTTGCACTTGCTTGCCATTAATTATATAAAAATTTCATCAGTTTACATTTTATACTCGGAATATTATCTTAATGTTGAGATCATTTAAAAAAAATATTTTAATGATTTTTCTTAAAATATAATTTTATAGTATCGTGATTTATGTAGATCACATTAAAAGCAAACGACTGCATTTGTGTTTTGCATAAATAATACAAGTTTCTTAATCAGCGTTTCTTTTCATTAATGTACCGTCAGTATGACAGTTTTTTCATGTAATGAGAATTGGTATTGCACCACAATAAATGTAATTAAAAAAAAAATCGTAATAAAAAATACTTTTTGTAAATTAAAAATTAACTTTAAATATGCATTGTCGATTAAACTTCATGTCATAAAACAACATAACGTTCATTTTTAGTTTTAATCTTGCAATAAATTTTTAAGATCTATATGTACATGTCAACTCTATTATGCTTAAAAGTAATTATATTTTGGATCGATGAAATTAAAAATCCATTAACTTATGTATTTGTTTAAACCCTGTACACTGAAACTTTCCAATTGCAGTAACCTCATTTCTTATGTTGATTAATTATTAAATTTTTCTCCTTCTTTTTATTATTCTAATTAAGTTTTTCATAATTCATAATTTAATGTCGATTTTATTTGAAGTAAATTATGGCAAATTATAAATAAATAAATAAATTGGTTATTAATTTGTATTTTACTATTATTATTATTATTATTATTATTATTATTATTATTTGTATATCTGTATATTATTATTAAATACTCTTAAAAAAAATATTTACTAAAAATTCATACATTATTACTAATTATCACTCTTAAAAAAAATATTTACTAAAAATTATACATTATTACTAATTATCATAAATATATTAAGTATTAAAGAATGAAGACATTTTTTATAGTTTTATTTTATTACCAATGTACATTTATTTTACATGCAAGTAAATTTTTAAATAAAATAACCGTAAAAACTGCATTGAAATATACCGCATTTTCATTTATATAAAATTACATTTATGGAAAAAACAATTACAGTTGGGAATCGAATATTTGATATTTAAAGGCGGGTTTAACTTCACTTTTATGCGTTAACTACACAATAGCAAATCCTGTGAATTCAGACCCATTACTATGCCAGTAAGAAAAGTGTCAAGTATACGTGTCCTGGATTTAGTTAAAACTCATGGAAGAGAGTTTGCATACAAAATAATGAACCCTAGAACTTGTTGATTCCCGGTTTACTGAAAAGATTAAAATAAATGTTTTTATTGCATGGAAAACATAAATATGAGTATTTTAAATTATTTTTAAATATTTACTGCTGCAATTGCTAAGTAACTACTGGTTAAGTCGTTTTTATCTGCTAATAACAAGCAATAAAGCTGAGATAATTTTTAAAAAATAATAAAATAATAATTTATTTATTTATGTTGTGACAGTATTTTTCGCATCTATAGATAATAATTTTCGTATTGCATATTTCGGAATATTTTTTAATTACAATAAATTTTCGGTATTTATCGATGTATACACGTATATTCATTGGAAAGCATTTAAATTTCTCGTTCCATTCAATCAATTGAATTTTAAAATATTATTACTTTACTTTGTGTGCAAACTTTATTTAAGTTACAAGCCCTATTTTCGTACAACAATCTTATGTATTTTTAAATATCCATTTCGTGAGAAAAAGAGAAAACGAAGATGCGAAAAATGATTTTTAAATTTAAATTTAAAAGCATTATTGTGTACGTGAATGATATCAGCATGTTTTAATTAATTTAACGTTTATAGGCATTTTTTTTTTAAATATAATTTTTAAGATGCATCGACAATAAAACGAGTATGTAATCGTCAATAAAAATAAAACATGTCTTTGAACATTACAAGTTACACGTAGGCCGCATTATACTTTATGAGAACGGCGAACTAAAATAAGAATAATTTTTATCGTGAATTAAGAAGAAGGTGAAATTGAATTATAAAGGGAATAATTGAGGGAAAAGATTACCGTATGGGTTTCTCTTGAAATGGGGGTCCTGGTGCACTTGAATTATTTATCTATACCTTCCTACAACATTAGCATATTTAATACATCCTAATAGTCTATAAAGAGGACGTTATTTTTACGCGAGCAAATGCCAGGGTCAGCCTCCCCCTTTTTTTCTCTTCTTTTTCATTTCTCCCCGATCCTCGGAAGGAGCCAATGACAATTTACCTAATCGAACTGCAAATACTCGTGTATGTCGTTCCTAAGTATATCGGCATTAAATTCTCTCTTACAAGCATAAAGAGGCTGCACAAAAATAAATATAATAATAAGAATGATAACAGCAATGATAATGATAATGATGATAATGCCGGGTGAACTTTCTTTTTGCGCGAGCCTCCTCTCCAACACCTCCTCACACGTCCTCTTTTCACTTGGAACGGGAGTGAGTGAGTGAGTGAGTGAGTGCAGCACGAATGATCGGATGCTGGAGAGTCGTAGGTGCATTTGAGAAAGAGTTGGCGCCTGCAGGGTGGCCCGCACGCAAACCGGTTCTCCTTTAATGACAGACGATTTTGCATCTACTCCGCGTGGTGCGTATTGCGCTTTGTGAATACATGCCTCGATATGCTGCCGCCGACTTTTTCAGATTCGATAATAGCGGCCCTTTCACCTTCGTGTGCGTCGGGGCCCGCTCGTGTGCGTGTGCCCTCGGTGTGCCCTCGGTGTGCCCAAGTGGGCCCGCGTCTGCGTGCGCCCGAGAGGGCATGTGCCCTCGCCCGGGACCGATATTGTTCTCCGCTTCCGTCGCGCTTCCTTTGATGCAATCTTGTATCTCGTGATGTTGATTGTTTCGATGACATTCTTATAACAATTCAAATCCTGATTGTTGCTCCGTGTTTCAACTTGTACTTATAACCTTTTCTTTGAGTTCAGATATTGCCCAAGTGCTGCTCTTCGTGGCTCCTCGATAATTGAGCGTCACGCATTGATGATGACGTAATCCTGCAAGACGAGGAACAAGGAATACAACCGACTCTCGCGAATAATGGACTGATATCTGCTATTAACATAAATTTCATTCCACCTTTTTTTCTCTTTTTTTCTTTTTTTTTTTTCACCGAGTTCCTCGTTTATTCCTCGTCCCGCGTGACAATTCGTTTTTGTTCTATGTCATTCACACTTTATGCCCGCGATTCGCGTATAAAATTCCCCGGCAGCCATTTTCGAAATACCAAGGTAAAAATCTTTCGGTAAATATGGTGGCTGCTGCCGTTGATGTATTTGTTATTTGAGACGGGTGTCTCCCCCCCCCCGCCCACTCCGCCACATCATTACAAGACATTAGCCCGCGAGTGCATTGTAGATTAAATGAATAAGGTCATTAGAAATAATGCTCGCGCCTCGGGACGATAAAAAAAAAACAAAAAAATCAAAGAAAAAGAAAAGAAAAACACACACACAGATCTATTTGCACTCCCACGCGAGGGAGAAAAAAAATCTCCCTCTCTCATGCAGGAGAAAAGAACCAATGCAAATAATGAGCGAATTTGCGGATGATGCCTTGCGAGGAGGATCCGATCCTTTTGTGTGGTGCGAAATGTACTTTTAATTTGCCATAACCCGGGGCCCTCGCCGATCCTTCGCGGTAATCCGGAGCAAGTTGCCCCCAGGAAGGCAACCTTGTAGTCGCTGTGGGGCAGCTTTAATGAGTCAAAGCCGCTCGATCCGTGAACTCGAACTCAGGTAACCACAGCTGGCCAAAGTCAAACACCGACAGCTCCGATCGCGTGATCGTATGCGGATCCGAGAGAAAACGACACGGCGCGATCCTCGGAAATGAGAAAATTGAGCGGAAAAGCGCTATTGGCGGACGCCACACTCGATCCGTCTTCTTCTTGGCTCGCTCGGCCCTTTTCCCTCTTTCGTTTCGCAGACAGGATAAATGATTTTCTTTCTCTGGTGCGCCTTGTCAATCGGTTACTTGCCGAGTGAACTCGAGAGGATATCGTCTTACCAAACAATAATCTCACTCGATTTCTCTCTATTTAACCTCACAAAGGTTCGGTCTTCTCCTTTCTTTCTTTCTTTCTTTCTTTCTTTATTTATTTCTTTCCTTCCTTACCTTATCGTCGCTTACTATTTTTTCACACGAATCATCTTTACAAAGTTAGATGCTGGTACCTATTTTCTTTTCCAACTCATTGATGTGCCATTCGATTTTTATTTTACAAATCTTTACATACTCACCGAGTTAACTTTTTTTATAATTTAAGTCTGTTTTCATAGTTACTATTTGCAATATTATATTAATTTAATAAGATAAAGTATCGATAAGGCAAACATAAAATATACGTAAATTTATAGAATTTATTTTACAAATAAATAAGAAATTAATGCTAAAATATTTAATGTATAAAAATCAATATCAATATACTTATGAAACTAATTAATTTTACTTAAGGCGAAAGTTTTCATTTTTAAAGCATAAAGATCGTTCCGATATAAAAGTTAAGAGTAATGCAATAAAATTGATAAACAATCTGTTTTTTCCTTTTGTTGCTTTTTATTTGTATAAATAGTAAACACTTTATTGATTAGCCAGTAATGTACTTAAAATAATTTTCTAGATAAAAGTTAAAATTGAAAAAATAATTCAATATCAATATGCAATGACTATCTTATCTAAAATCTATTGGAACTATTGATGAACAAGCACGATAAATTATTAGTTTAATACGCGACTATACAATATTTACCTTAAAAATATAATTTTACAATATATTAATACTATGAAAAATGATATGGACTTAAAAAATACTGTTTGTATATGTTGTACTGTGTCTTATGACACGGGATGCTGAAACACAAGCCATTATAAATATATAATAAATCATTTAAAACATATACGTTTATTTAAATAATAATTAATAATTGAATGTTAAACTAGGATGATTATTTTGCACAATTATATTATCGAAAGATATGCTTTTCCATTGAACGACAAACTTATTCGTTGTGTAAAAGTGTATTTTTAAATTTTATTTTAATGCACGTGAATAACAATTAAAATTAATCGCTTATGCCGGTTTGATTAATTGATGGAATAAGTTTTAATAGTTGTATACATTATTAATTCGATTATTTCTGCAGAACATTTTTAGATCTAGATATAGTAGCATCTACTTATATAATAATAAAGCATTAAAAATTATTCGACCCCATCCAATGTTATTGCAAGGGTATTATTATAGCGATTCTTATTTATTTACACTGCAGTAAATACCTAATAATGTATTAAAACCATAAATTTTTCAAATATTTATTTAAAAGCGGATGAATCATTGGATTTAATATGATTTAGCAATTCCTTTAAACCTCCATCGACATTTACAGGATCGTGCGGCTATTTTTATCGAACCGAGCGAATAAATTACTTCAAACAAGTTTATATATTTACAATAATTAAATACTAACTTTCTAAGCCTCCTATCTAAATACGTATTCGTACGTGAATTTCGATAAATATGTGCATACGTGATAACGATCAAATGTCTTTGGCGTAATGACATTTACAAGGCACATGCTTTCACTTGTCGGCCGTTCATTCGTTCCACTGACGCCGATCGCAGATTTGCGGTTTAAATTTCGATTTAAATTTCGATGCGCATGCGAACTCGAGTTTGCCTTTTGACAATTTCCAGAGCCTTTATTGATATTCAGATAGATAGATAGCCCCTGCTCCCAGCAACCAACTCCCAAAAAAAACTCGCCCTCGAATTATTGTTATTAGCAACTTATTCGCACCTTCCAATGGAAAATCGCTCTCGAGACCTTTTCCCAGCTGAGAGAGAGAAAGGGAGAGAGAGAGAGAGAGAGGAACCTTGTTGCGGTAAATTAACTACGAGTTCTTAAGCCATTGATACAAATTGTCAAATGTATTAAAGTTGGTACTATTGGGTGTAGCGGGTATTCTTGGATTCTAATGTTCTCCAATGTTCCACAACTTTTATTCGCTTCTTTTTTTTTTTTATTATTTTTATTTTTTGCTTTATGCATTATGCAAAGGTGATTGCTGACGTAACCTATTAAATATGAGTTTGTAATAAACTATTCCATATTTTCTACTTTTTTCGGGGGTTTTTTTTCTTTATTTGATTTCAATAAATAATACGAAAACTTGTTTCCACTTCCTGCCACCACTTAATGTAAGGGTGATATTCGGAGGGAACCGATACGACAAGAGAAATTCGCCTCTCGACTATAGCCTCAATTACTAACTTTTTTGACTAATTTCTTGTTTTGTTCGATCTATGCTTATTCCCATACAAATAATGGAAATAAAGTTTTCTCAGTGCTGAAAAACATTTTATTTGTCTTTGAATAACTTATGGTTGTACATATTAATGCGGATAAAAATGTATAAAATTCGAGAGATGATATATTGTTTTGCATACTTTTCCTTAAGATTCGTCATATTATTCACTTTATACAATATAAATACCTCTTTATTTGTACAATGAACGATTATATCGCAATTTTCTTTGGTTCTTAGAAATAATAAGTTACCTGTACGCCTGCCACCAATCGTTAACTAAACAATATTTCAAACAACAGTTTGATGTTCGTATAACTTTTTATTTTTTTTTTAATTTGACTGATTTTATCTTTAGTCAGTAATATTATATTATTATGTTTTTTAAAACGTAATTTTTTTTTTTTTTTTTTTGATTTATGTACTTCCAAGTCTGTAATTTATAAAAATTTATTTCTCTTTGTTATTTCTTTTCTCTTCTTTTTATTTTCTTTATATTCGCATTACATCTTCGCCTAAATATTATTTTAATTTGGTTTGACATCGCTATTGGAGTTTTATGTTTATATTTTTAATTTTTGTTCATATCACGCGATTAATTTGTGAGATTATTAGAAACATTAATAATTGAATTAATTGGACAGGAAACCAATCTTGATTATAATTGTGTTAATTGTCTCTAGGAATTCCTAGGAAACCTTCTGCATTAAAATTGTTCACAAACAGGTGATGGCTATGTGTTTTCAAAATAACAAGGTATAATAAATATAAAAATGAATAAAACTATTATATATATATATTATTAATAATTATCTCTGTTTTTAGCTCTTTTAACATTTGGATAATCCTTCAATTTATTCTTAAATAATGTATCAAAATCCACAGATATTATAAAGCTTTTAATTAAATGAGATAATGTACGAATTTTGTAATAAATATTTTTGAATTCAATAGTCAAAACTTCCTGTTGGTAATTGCATTCGAAACATGAATCTGGATCAACATAATAAATATTAAAAACTAAGTGTAAACTCAAGTTTGCAATTTCCATGTAACAGCGATTGAATCATCGATAAAGCTGAAAATTTTGCGTAATCGCCCACGCAGAATTTAAGCATTAAAAGAATTGGACATAAAGTTCGACCGGCTACTTGTTCTCCGCAACAACGTGAAAAATTTCAGTTATTCCATTAAACGCCAAAATTGAATTAAAAAAAAGAAGGTTAATGATAAAATTCTCACGGGCTCTCGCTCTTCGCAAATTCGTCCATATTTACACATGAGCAACGAAGCTAGAAGCGTGATTTATTCATTAGGGAGTGAAAGAAAGAAAGAAAGAAAGAAAGAAAGAAAGAGAGAAAGAGAGAAAGAGAGAAAGAGAGAGGGAGAGAGAAAATTCGTGCGTGCGTGCGTGCGTGATGCGTGCGTGCGTGCACGCGTTCCGGGGAAGAGTGCGCTTGATATTTCTGGCAAATATTCATGCGGCGTGCTCAAGATCATAATTTGTTTGTAAAAAGTCCACAAGCGTGAGTTAATGAGTCTCGCATAAATATTTATGCAAGCCGTGCAAGTAGTCTTTTATTAAAGAATCGGACCGGTACACATTTTCTTCCCCTCGGACGCATCGTCAAGTTGATTCGAACATCGCGATTATAAATTTCTATTGGGATTCGCGGTGTCTCCTTCGTTGCGAAACCTTGTTTACTTCGATTTGTTGTACCGAGGGATGGGTTCGATCGCTAGGTTGTCTTTTCGCATGTGCGAATCTTGAGAAGAAGGCTCGTTGCGATTAAAAAACACGCTTGATCCCTCGTTGATGGATCTTCGCCTTTGCCTATTGAATATTAAAGAGTTGCGCTTTTTATAATTGTGCGATTGTTCTATTAATGGTGAGCGTGGCTTTTCGCCAGGTACACAATTGAACATTGTTCGATGCATCAATTGAAATACATCGCTGAGATTACGGAGGAAGAAGCATTGACCCAGCGAGAAGCAACGACAGCGCCATCTACTGTTGATTCAAACATTCGGTTGAGTTTAGGTTGCAACCTACTCAACTCAAGTGTTTACCTTTGGCCGAGTTGACCATAGGCCAGTCCTAGAAATACCGACAGTTGCGTAGGAATCTTCTGTATCGATCGTCACTTAAGTAAACACTATTTTAAATAATATTTCCTACTTTTAAACAATTTTAAATGTTACTACTTTTATATATACAAATTATAATTGTTTGTAATGCATTAAATTATGTAAAGTAAATAGAAGGTTGGTATATTATCATAAAATATAATAGATTAATGTTTATTTGTTTAAATGAATTTGTTTAGATATCATAGTAAATAGGTTTAAATCAAAATTTTTAAATTTGTTTTTTTATTGTAAATATTATTTCACGTTGCGAATTGTAAAGTATTAAAAAGATTCTCGCTTATGACAAAATACATTTTTAATACAATAAGTTTACCGACAGAACTGTCAATATATTTGCTTGACCAAATGCTCATTTCAAGTAGTTTCAAAGATTTCACGTTAGGATCGCAGGCGTTGTATCAATTATTCAGATTATGCACAACTTAAAATTTTTTATTCTTTTTAGTTAAATTAAATAATCATTTATTGGGAAGCGATTTCTTAACAAATATTTTATATTTAATTTTAAATAGATAAATACAAATTTGATTAAATTTTATAATAAATTATTATGTGTAGCATTACTACAATATTTCAGTCATTTATATTTATAATAATACATATTTTTTAATTTTTTGTATGATGTTTAATTTTTAATTTTTATATTTATTATCACTATTATTAATACATAAAATTATTATAATAAGATTTGTTTATATATTTTTTTTTTAATATTTATTTTTTATAATACAAAAAATATAAATTTTTAATTTTATTTATAAAATTACTATAACGTAGTAATATTGCTTTTTTTTCATAAGATCTTTTATTTTTTATATTATATTATACCGTTAAATTTATAATAATTATTAATATACATTTAAATTTTCAGCTAATAATTGATAAGGCATTTTTGACCATTCTAATTATCAATTAAAGTAAAAAAGAATAAAAAAAATTTTACAATAATATTATTTTTATTTTTTGATTTTTTTTTTCAATTTAATTCTTATAAATTTATAAAACTAGTATACAAATAATATAATAATTAATCTAATACAATTATTTATTATGAAATTAAAAATAAAGTAATCCTGAAATTATTTCTTTGTAATAAAGTAATTTTATCAAGTGCGTAATAATCATTGAAACTTATTTTTACTTTTATTACAGAAATGAGATTAAAAAATATTTCAAAACTTTTTTAAATTAATTAATCTTTTGATTAGTTTTTAAATAACTTAAATATTTTTTGTTTTATTAAAACATTTTTTTGTAAACATATTCTATTGTATTTTATACATTATTTATCAATAAATAATTGATTTTTCTCTTTTTAAATTTTGCTACGATACATAAAAAATAATAAATAAAAAGATGTAATGAAGTGCAATGGTTTTCCTGATATTTTTTTGTATTTTATATACCTCGTTCACACATAATACGTGTAGCTATTTATAACTATAATATATATAATTATGTATAACTAGTTATAAGATACAATAATTATTTATTTATACTCATTTTATTAAATAAACCAAACCATTTCTCTTTAAATAAAGTTTTTAATAATTTATAATTATACATGTAATTTTAAATTTACTTATGTACTCTAGTATATTACAAGAATACATATTTATGAGGTATTAAAGAAACTACGTTTTACGTTTTTTAATTTAATACATTTAAAATCTATTTTTAGAGTTATTCAGTGAGTATTAATATGTATAAATAAGATAATTAATAATAAATAAAGTAATTAGAGTCACCAATACAATTGAAACATTTGCTAATTACTGATGTTATTGACACGCTAGTAACACAATGATAGGTGATAAAAATATGCTAAAATCATTGGATAGAACTCTAAATACTAAATAATCATTTAACAATAATTATCATCAAATATTCGTATAATTAGAACTTAAGTTATAAATATTCTGATTGGAATGACACTCGCCCTCTGTCAAAGGCTTCCAAAGTTTCTTTGGATCCAAGCTTCTCTACTAAAATACACATTCACAAATAGTTGATTGTTCCGAATATCATTATAGTTTATTATAAACTTAATAAAATAAAAAAAATACTTAAAGTACATTAAAAGAAAATATTGATATTTTTAGTTAATTAAAAATCATGAATATAAATATATGTTAGAAAAACAGAATAATTAAAAAGGAGAAGAAAGTTAATCCAACAAGATGAAAAAGAAAAAGTTATTTTCTCTGGTAACAAATTTAGAAGCTTTCGGATTTTAGTTTTTCAGAATACAAGAATGGTGCTGTAGATCATGACAGACAAAAACAAGACGACTATTTGTTGAAAGTTTCGAACAATAGTAATTTCAGGATGAATGAAACGTGATTTGGTATAGTGTATTCAAAATTTATTTACAGACGTACCCCGCTACATATGAAAAATTTTTCCATTATTTTTCTCTTTTTTCCCCTCGTAAAATTTTAATTGATTTTTAGTACATTTCATTGCATAAAAATATATTAAATTAATACCAACATTAAGGCTAAAATTTATAATTTATCATATTACAATTTCAATAAGAACATCTGTATATTGATAGAATTCACTGACAGAGTATTTAAGATGTATTCATTATGTTTAATGAAAAATATTTTTATTTATTACTTTTTATTTATTAATTTTTATTTTTAAACTAAAAATTTAAATTTTTTTACAACATCGTATTTTTGCATCTAAAAAATTGATAAAGCATTAAAATATTATGGATTTCAAATAAAATTCTAAAAAAACAATGCTGTAAGCATGTTATAATTTTTTGATTTAATAATATTTTTTAGGATTCGATAATACCAATTACAATTTTTGGAGAATGCAGGATATGGAGATATTTGGAAAACTAAATAAGGTTCAGCAGTATAAATATGTTAGAAAAAGATTAATAAATGGAAAAATTAACTATATAAAATTAAAAATTGTTGGTACTATATGTAATATATTGTTTGTTGAAAAATTTTTTTTATTTATAAGTACACAATATATGAACCAGTTTTGATGTATTCTATAGGTATCAAATACGTAACATTTTGAATTAATTTAAATGTAATCACGTCAAAAATTATTTTAATTCAGACTATTTTTTGCCTTGTAATATTTATCATATTAATGGTAAATATATTATTCGATTTTATTAATAATAAAATTTATCACTTGTTAAAATTTTATCCAATGTAAATGACATTTGATTAACAATTAATTTATTTTATTTTTTTTTTTATAATTATCAAATTATTACTATTAAAAAATATTTAACTTTAAACTGAATTTGAAAATAAAAAAAAAGAAGTTAAGTTAAATTCCGTGAAAATGTTGTTTAGAAATTAAAAAATTTAAATTTATAATAAATTAAATTATAATTATAAGGTTTTTGAATAAGGTTTATGCAATTGAATTTATATTAACGTATATTATCCACGAATAAAGAATATTTTTTTAGTTCCAAATAGAATAGTCGTAAAGGTTAATTTTACACATATAATAACAAGAATTATAATTATTGAACTTATTAAAATGAAATCATTTCTATCCATGTTTCAGTAAATGTCAGTAAATTAAAATCTTAAATTAACCATAAAAAATAATTTTGATTGATTTCAAAGTAAATATAAAATAATAAGTAAAATAAAAGTTTAAAATGAAACAATATGATTAGCACTGAATTAAAACACGTATTTTTTATTTTAATCAAATTTATTTTAATCTTTATTATTTTTTTACTTGAGTTGAGACTAATTTGGCTTTCTTTTATTGCTTATCTTTTATGTTCTAGAGGCCGTGAAGTATTAGTTGGAGCGATAATAGAATTGAACCAGTGCTGATCCCGGTTTTCAAGACCTAGACGAGCTCTCGGTTGCGTGAAAAAAAAAAACGAGTTCATTGGTTAGAGTTAAAGTATTGCGGATTTTTCTCCTTCTCCTCTGTCATCTCGCCCATTACAAGCCTAATGAAGTGAACGCCTTAAGGTCTTTTGCACATCGTGTACATGTGCAATTTGTGCTGCAGGTGTTAGTTGATGTGCTTGGCAAGGAAGAGCCTCCGGGGGAGATGCCAATGACGTTTTTTCAGCTTCGTCCTCCATTTTTTACTCCAGTTTTTACTTACTTACTTACTTACTTACTTACTTTTCAAAATTGTTCGGACGAGGGCTGGCAAGGAGTGCAAAAGGGTAATAAAAGTAATAAAAGAAGGCCATGAGATATTTTTTTATTAAGTTTATTTTATATATCGACAACAACACGTCATACATTAGAAAACAGAAGGTTTCTTGAAGCAAACTCGAATGAAAAGTTTTGTGGAACAATCCGAGAGACACTATGTGAGTGTGCCGCGCCTTCATCTATGGAGTCGTATATATATAATATCGTGTGTCTCGCATATGTGTGTGTCCCGTGTGTATTAATGCCTTGTTCGATTGTGTAATTGTGTATTCAGGATTCTGTGGCTGTATATTTTTATTGCGTGTTCTGATTTTTATTTTCATTATTTCACATTATTTATTTCACATGGTATTCCCGTGTCTCCTTTCTATTTGTTCGTTTTGCTTATTTTTTGTTTCTCATTTTTGTTCTCGTTCTTTCTCTCTCACTTTTTTACGATTTTCGCGCGCGATCTCTCTTCCTTTCTCTCCCTTATCATTCGTTCACACTCTCACGCATTCTTTCTTCACTTTTTTTTTTTTTTTATCCACTTGCACTCTCGTCTTGGTGTAGCACTTCGTGTGTATCATATTTTTTCTTTTTTATAGAGTGGCCTTTCATGCGTGAGTATGTACAAGGCCCGGGTGGAGGCCGGTTGTTACACACTGGCACACAAACATGTACAAACGTGAATACAATAATCAACGTTAAAGTATAAAATTGTTGGATTCTAAATGGTAAGCCGTAAACTGAGGATGGGATGGAGCGCCCACGCGGTCCATCCAACGGAAGATGCTGCGCACCGTCCGCCAAAGCAAAGACTCGCGGGAAACACAAACAACGGAGGGGAGTCGCGCGAACCACCCCCGAGGTGCCCGGGTTTTATCACAGACTTTACCCGGGGCTTGGGGGGGGGGATGGTTCGTGCGCCCGCCCGGACGGTACGCTCACAAAGAATCGAGAAATTTTGCGTATTGTGACGTAGCTCGGACACGGATCGACGGCTTTTCGGCGACTCCTCTTAAAAGATTTTGCGGACAGGCTGTCTTGCCCCCTGACCCCCGCCACGTTAGGTGCCCTTGAGGGCGTCCTCGCGGGGGGAGGAAATGTGGGTTGCCCGAAGCTCACCATCACCCCAGGACCGAGACTCGGGGCCCCTACCCCCCTGCCTCCTCTCGCAATTTATGTACAATTTTACAACCTACAACGCGCCGTCGACATATAATTTTTTATTTACTTTAGCTTTTTTATTTACTTTTTCTTTTATTTATCCACCTTTAAGTACACGAATAGGACCTAGACATCGTTAATTTTTTACACTATACTAACGAAATCTAAACGTTCAATTTTCGTTTTCTCCACACTAGGAATAGTAAAATTTTGCTGTGTCGTTAGTATACCTTTTCCTTTATAGAAATATGCTTACAAAAATAGAATTTTGCGAGGCTAAGAGGGAGGCACCCCCTGAACTTCTTGCTTGGGGCGGGTGAGTTTCGTGGCGCACAGAATTATTTATTACACCCCCCCGTTTTTTTACCTATGCTTAAGCTATTTCGTCTTTTCGTCATTTAGTTATTCATTTATTCATTTATCTAACAGCGTCAGGGATAAATTTAAATTTGTCATTATTTGCCCGAAACGAGAGCCAAACGAGATCTCAAAACACCCAAACGTGTCCGTCTTTATTTTTTAATATATACTTTGTTTCTTTTTCTTTATATTTTATATAATAATGATACAATATAATTTGTTATAGTGCCGTCGGCCGCCGAGCGCTCCTCGTACAGTAAATTTCGTGTGTGAACTCTCTCATTTTAGTAGTCCTCTCGTCCTTTATTTTGTTCATTTTTTAACTTTTTTAACTTTTTTAACTTTTTTAACTTTTTTAAATCATCTTTTACGGTCGACTTTTCTATGAATTTACTTTCCCTTCTTGAATGAATAATTGCCGGTATTTTTCCCAAACATATACAATTGTGTTTTTTCTTTATTTTCCAAAGTGTGTACAACTCATATTCGCTTTTTGTCCATATCTCCCTTGACGTCATATACAATATTCTTTTCTATAAATATAATATTCGACGTAGCAATCATGACAATGAGAATCATAGTAACCGCAATGATAATCATGCAATGATTCATGGGGCAATTATACAATAATAATGACAGTGAGGCATCGTGACCATAAACGCAGTGACATTTAAAATCGTACCTATCCATAAAAACACAAATAAATGCATAAACTCTCAATCGTATGCACAATAACCTCTTTTGTCCTCTTTTTTATCATCTTTGTTTTTTTTTTTATTTCACTCACGTGCACTCTCACGCTTGCGCTTCTAAACTTCAAATTAACTTCTTCATTTAGATTCGTCATTACAATATTACATTATTAGATTACAGTATATCGTAGTACGCTAGCGTTTATTCAATAAATTTTACATACTTTGATACGCAGTATGATGGTTCCAAAAACGGTCACCGGCCAACCAAATTTTGTTCACACATCAATACACCTACGCTCAGTAATCGAAGTAATTTGTACTTGTAGCCATATACTATAAATATTTTTTTAGTAGATCGGCCCCACCTATTTTGGTTTCCGCATTTTTTCATTTTTTTCCCTTCCTCTCTATCAAATATTTCTTTTCTGATAATTAATTCATTCGCGCCTCACTCCCACTTTCACGCACTCTCTTACATCATCATCATCATCATCATCATCACCACGACCAAATTTTTTTCTTTCTTTATCGCCGCCGCTAGCCGGTATTACTCCGAGGCCCTCACGCATTTCTTGTTTTGATACGAATATTTATATATTAAACTTTACTGTCGTTTTATACTCCCCCCCCCTCGCCCACATCTTACGCGTAACATATTCGTTTTTTTACTTTATTTTTATTTTTTATCTTTTTTTCATCACCTCCGTTTTCGAGACCCGTCGAAATCTTTACAAACGCGACGCCACCTCTGCGCCGTCTTCCTATCATCTTTAGATTAGACATTTTTTTATTTTACTCTTTTGTTGCGCTTAAATCTTACCATAGGTATCGAGATATCGTTGCCAAAAATATATAAAAACCCAGATGGGATCTCCCTTCGAAATAAGCAGGGGCGCCGGACATTGTGTTTATCTAAAAATCGCGTCTAGCCCACGTCGCTGCCTATGAAGCGCTTGTAGCCTTGTTAACGCGATTTACCGAACTTTTACACATTTTTTTAATCAGCTATACGGCATTAGGAAAAGAAGAAAAGAGACGGAAATCTTTGTGATTTATTGCGAATCGTCACCCTCGGTGTCTGGCCAATACTTTTGTTTCCTTATTATTATTATTATTATTATTATTATTATTTTATTCGTTTTCATGCTGCCATAATTCGGCTTGAGGGTGCAGCCCTTGGACAGTCTCACCACGTCCAAAAATTTACAATAGATTTTTCTTAATTATTTTTCTCTTCATCCACTCCCAGATTCACTCCAATTTTCTTTCCCTCTTCCTCCTCCTCCTCCTCCTCCTTGTCCTCCTTGTCCTCCTCCTTCTACCTTTGTCTTCCCTCCCAACCCCGACTCTTTTTTACTCATTCATTTATGAATTCAACTTTATACTTTATTCGCTCTAAACTTGCACACACACACACGTCTACTCGCGCTTTAATTTCCAGTTGAAATTTTCTCTGTCTACAATAGAACTTTTTTACAATAATTTTCTTTAAAACATCCTAAACGACGGGAAATAGCTCTTTTTTATACACCTAAAATTACCTTGCACCCCTTTTGATAGAACGCCAACGACTGCACCCATCAAATTCCAATGAAAATCATGGCAACATTTTATCGCTCGTTAATTTCATTTTCCTATAATTTGGTGTCTCTTTTGTCCTTTTCTTTATTTTCTCACATACAAGCATATACTTGCTCGCCCTCTTTCGTTATCCTCTACCTTTTTCTCTTTCGCGCGCACATTCTCTCTCTCTCTCTGTCTCACTCTCTCTCTCTCTCTCTCTCTCTCTCTCTCTCTCTCTCTCTGTTTGTGTCTGCAGAAAAACTCTCCTCACGCTTTTTGCTGTTTTTTCCTTTTTTTGCTCTCTAATGATCGAAAAGCAACCATAATCCTTCATCGAATGTACACATACTACGCATGTTCTATGTTTTATTATTATAATTTTTTTTTTTAAGTAAGATACAACAACATACTATACGTATATGGCTCTACAGATGTTCGCTTGCACTGTAAATTAAAATTCGTGTCATTAGCATTTTCTCGAAGGGAAATTAGGGAGCCTCGACGCCTACTGGACAAAACTTGTGAGATTTCGTTTTTTTTTTTTTTTTTTTTTTTTTTTAATAAGATATTTGCTTTCTTTTACTTAGGCCTTTACTTAGATGCTTCCGGGTAAATTTTGTTTTTGCTTAAAAATCTCCCGAATGATCAACGTTCCAGATTTTGACTCATCCAATAGACGTTTGAGCGCTCCTTCAAATCCCCCCGACAAATAGTTTTTTTGTTATTACTTTTCAGTATTTTTTGTTATGTTTGTTCATTATCACTTTCGGATTTGGAAAATTAGGATTGATTCCTCGGGCCCGAGACCCGAGTGAGTGGCGATTGGCTCACTCGAGCGACTCGAGCGCTACAGAGACTCCTACCCGCGTTATGCTTCTATTAATTTGGGGCTGCAGTTGCGAATCGAGACGCTCAATTTTGAATTTCTGCGTCTCAATTTCGTTTTCGCGGTCACCAATTGGGTTCATAAATAACGGTCCAATCAGAAAATTAGGATGTTAATTTTATTCGGTCAAAAAACGAGTGGTGGCTTATTGTAAAGCGAATTTAGCTTGTTGCCAGATTTATTACACGTATTATCCTAATGGCCGATCGACCCGCCGAGGAAGAAGCGAATGATCACTCTCTCATTATTTATCTTGCCTTCTTATCTTCCCTGGCCGCGTCCTTCCTAATCGCGCTAATTTTGATTTTCTCCCTTGGCATTCGCATCATTCGCGTGGCTTCGCTCGCCGGAATCGTGACCCGGCGTCCTCGAAACGCAAGCCAGCCCCGTAATGCAATTTATCACTGTATTGTTTCGTTTTATTTTAAATTCCTGTTGACCAATGGATCTGTCGTCCGATGGTACCCCTTCACTGTATACAAATATCATTAAGTTTTACATTACAATATGTTTAATAAATTACGGCATTGTATATACGCATTGTCATGGGAAATGAGAACCAGTCTTATGGCGCCTGACGCCAGGTTAGCACAGGCATATTTCTGTAACGTAAAAATATATACATCATCTGTGTTGTATGTATAGTGCTGCTCTGTAACTCAAGATTTTACATATGTTTATTTCATCCTGTACAAAAATGTTCAGCTACGAGGCAACATTCGTCTCTGTTGGCGAACCGAATCAAACTCGTGATTGGCACTCGAAGGCGAGCTCATTTCTAATTGGTCTTTCGAATTTTCCGCAGAAGAGCAGCCACGCGATTCGAACATTCCCATTCATAATAGTAGAGGAAATAGTTATCCGCGAGGATAATTTGAGCACCATCGTTCACTGTTCGAACGGAGAATTCGAATGAAAGGAAAGTTCGTAGCTTAGCTTTCTCTTTTGCCTCCTCCTCCTCCTGATCTCCACCCCAACCCCAACCCCAACCCCTTCGTATGTTTGTTATCTTTTGTCATTTGTCGTGCCAGCGAGAAAATTCAATCACTCGTTAAAAATGAGCTCGGAGATCTTTGAATGTCTTCACTCGAGATGTGCTTCGGTCCCCCGGTCGAGGCGAAAAAACGAAGCGGACCCGCGGGTAGGTCGGTGGTTGATTTTTCTTTAATCTTAATCTGTCTTGCATTCTGTATTTGATCTGTTCTGTTATTGTTATTATTATTATTATTATTATTAATCTGTGTTAATGTGTATGTATGTCTTTAACTGCACGGCAACTAGTTTCGGTTTTTCTTTATTTCACGTTTATATTACTGAAACCCGGACTACACGTGTTTTGTTTTGTTGACCAAGAGGCTGGGGCGCGACGAACCCCGGGTTTTTTGGAGTTCCGGGGATCGTCGCGCGAAGCCCCTTGTGATTTTGCGTGTACATGTATACTTCTTACCTCCCAGCGCATTTCTTTTTTCATTATCATCATTTTACTTCTTTTATAGCGTGTGACCAAACATCTTCCCGTACCTTATCGTCGTCATATTATCATTAAATATTATTAGTTACTCTACAATTATTATATCGAAAATAACGGATAATACAACATGTAGGAATAATGAAGGAGTCGGGGCTGCTGGGCAATGGTAATTGGCTAGAGGCTAGTTTCGAGAACTTTCAATTCGGAATTTGGAATTTGGAATTTGGAATTTGGAATCTGGAATCGGGGAGGAAGGGGGAAAGAGTTGAAGAGAAGTTGAAGGAGGAGGATTGGTTTGAGCTATTGGTTAGGTCTCGAGGTTTTCCTATTCGACGAAATTACTTTTTCTTTTTTTTTTTTTTGCTTTTCTCGAGACGCGTAGGCTGTGCCTTACCTTAATTTTACTTTTCGTTTAAATTTGCACCAGCCCAAGCGTATGTGTGTATATTTTATTTTTGTATTACACGCGCGAATCGCCGTGCATCGAGTTTCCAATAGAACGTTCCTGTCGCACTGCTAATTATAATTAGTAATGTAAACAGCGTTTTCCGGTACAAACATCGGCGAATCGGTTCACGAGGCGATCGCGAAGTGAGGCGGTGGAGCTAAAGTTACATGGTCTCCCCACACATGTGCGTACAACGTGAACAAAATTTTACAATCTGTCTACGATCACTAGTAATTATGTTTATGAATAGTAATTAGTTATGAAGTTTTGTTGGTGCTGATGGGTGGTTATTGGTGTTTGGTAGTTTGCTGCTGTTGCTATTGTTTAATCTGCTTTATATTTTTTTGAGTAATTTATGCTATTTCTTTTCTCGTTAACTGCTTGTTTACGGTATTTACTTTTTTTTTTACTTATTATCATCGGTTATATTTTTGGCGGGCTTATGATTTTGCAGTGGGGTATTTCTATGTGGATACTTTCAAAAGAGGTCGGGAGGAGATTCTTTTAAGGAGGCTTTAAGAAACTTTTTTGAAGGAGTTTTATGGCGTGGAATAAGGGATGGGGGTTATTTTTTTTCATCTTCCGTTTATTATTACTTTTTTCCGTGAGAGTAATCTTTAATCGCTTGCTTATTAGAACGGATGATTGATACACCTGATAGAATACAAGTTTTTTTTCCTTTTACATACGGCTATTATTTCAATATACGGTAGGTAGTAGTATGTAGTTGTCGACACACAATTCAATGATTACTGTTTTTTTCTTTACTGTTTATACTGCTTTACTGCTTGTTAATGGTTAATAATTAATAAGTTTACTTGTAGTTTAGTTAGTTTAGCTCTTACGTAACTCCGTCAATTGTCGTCATTAATTATCATCTTCATTATGTAATTGCGGTTAAAATCTACGTTTGTATTTGGAAGGGGAGTTTCTCACGGGCCGTCGACGATGCTCGAGGGCCGGATGTCGACGAGCCCATCGGCGATGCTCCTCGTCGAGTTCGCCGATGAGCCGTCGACGTCCACCGGGAGTCACCGTCGACCGGAACGGGATCTGGTTTTAACGGGGAGTGGGAGAGACCATAGTACACATATTAATATTATGTAAGTATAATTGTAGCATAATAATGGGATGTTATTCGAGATACTTGCTATGTATCGTTTGTTTAATCAAGTAGCGTTCCGAACTCCTTGCCTAAACAGAAAATTTTCTCAATGCCTTTACTTTACATGGCGTATATGGGGGAAATGGGTGTGTGGCGTGTGCGAATGTTTCATGTGTCTGCATAAGAATTCGTCGTTACGATTTCTCTATAACCTTAATTCCGAATTGTATTCACTTAGCTTTTAAAGAGTCAATCGCTGAGCTCTTGAAAGACGTCTGTGGGGTTTTTTATTTTGCGGTGGTGGCTCATTTTGTTTGGTGAGTGTGTTGTTTGCTCTATCGTATGACTGGATTTTCGGTGGTAAGATAACGTGGGCGATGGCAAGCACTAGTCAGGCTTTGGGTGGGCGTTCGGTCTATGTCGGGCCCCTTTGTATAATTTTAGTATTTTTTTTTTTTTTTTCGTATAAAATCAACACTGAAGGCACATTCTATCGGACGAGTCGGCCCAGTGTGTGCTGTGAGTGAGATAGGGCGCGGGGCCCGCTAAAATGGGCATTACGCCACCGCGGCTGGCCAATTTTTTATTTCTTTAACTTACGTCACATTACTATATTTTACTCGTTCTTTATTCCAGGGAGGCCTTATGCACCTTCTGGTATTCGCGAAGCACGTACCTTACTTTCCGCTAATGAGTTGGGGGTTGCTGACTCGCGCGATATAGGCAGCATGAGGTCGAGGGTAGTAGCGGGGGAGGAGTAGTAGGGGAGGAGGAGGGGCGGAGGAGGGTGGGATGGGGGTTCTCAGAGGGTCCTCACAGAGTAGAATATTTAATTATTATAATTATCGTTATTATTATTACTTTATATTATAGTTTTATTAGTATTATCATTTTGTGGCAGCCGCGGCCGGGTCCCGCGCGAGAAACTGTTACTTTATGTGGCGGTATTTTTTATCCGGTTGCCTTCTTCTATTGCGTCGGGTTTTGGGGGTCAGTTCACTTTTTTCGCTTCTCGTCGAAATGGCTATTTCAAAATTGAGAGCCGGACCAGCGCTCGCCTGCATCTACCCGGGTCGAACGAAACGATTTCGGGGTTGCGGTGTCCTTCTACTTTGCCACGCCCAATGATACTTTTGATGGACATTCGGAATTATTGAGACTTCTCTGACTTTCCTCCTCTACATACTTGTGACGTAGCAGCTGTCTGTCTCTCTGGATTTGGAACCGAACTCGTTGCGTAGCCGAAGATTTTGCATTTAAAGTTATCATCATATTATCATTTGATGTGGGCGCGATTCGTTCAATGACAAGCTTGCATAAATATATATTTATGTACATATATAAGAGAGCTTCCGAGTGAAGTAAGCATGCTCAAGATAAAAATTACGAAACATTTGTAGGTTTAATATATTATATTATATTTATACAATATTTTAGGTTTACAAAGTTTGCCCATTCGTATTTTGCAGCAGCTCCCTCGATCAAGAATTTCTCATACATAGGAAACTATGGAGTTGTTTGTTTGTGTTTGATTTGTGTGGACTGACCGGTACGCAAGTCAGTCTAAGGCAGCGGACGAGTGGTACGGTACGCAGTAACCACTCGTAAATATATTGTATATAATTATTATTATTATTATTTACTCTTCATTATGTGTAATAACGAATATTATGCATTACAATGATACATCATTATATTGTGACTTGTCATTGACTATTGCGATTATAAAATAAAGGCCGGTATAAAACGTCGAAAGTCACAAAGCTAAATGGCATTCGTGAATGTCCATCAAGAGTATGATTGAAAGTGAAAATAGAAAACCGACGGGAATTAAATGTTAAGAGCCTGCGTGTCGTGTGTAGTGTTTTTATGTGTACGCTATTACTATTATTATTCAATTGGATATATTCATATCGATATCGGTGAGTCGTTTCTCCACTATATATATATTTTCATTTTTTGTTTATCACATGTCCTACGTGTCGAGGGAGAACATTTTGGGGAAACTCTTTCGAAGGAGAGAAACATCACTTTTTTGCACGAACGGTAGGTTTTCCCTACAACTTGTATCAATAAATTAATACTGGTTAGTTCTCTATTGACCTCATACCCTCTGATAACAGGAAAATATCAACAGTTGTGTGACTTCAATAACTGCACGATTCATATTTAAAAATACAAAGCAGTGAATAATTATGGATCGTTTTTGACGTTGCCTTTCATTCCTCTCAATTACTGTCATTAAATATTATACTATGAGTTATTTAATATTAATTTTTTACATTAGACATCTAGTTTTATTTCTCTAAAGTTTTTGTAAAGTACATTTACGAATGATGAGCAACGCCAAGAACGCACACCTATTTTATTTGGTGCAACATACTTCTAATAAACTAATGCCTTCGTTCTTTTTTATCTCTATTAACAAAATATCTATAAATGTACCAATGTCAATAATAATCATAGTAGTGATAACTGCATAGTAATAACTCAATTATAGCAGTAACTGCAGTAGTATCAATAGTATTAATAATAATAGTAAATGATAATAAATAATAGGAAGGTTGGTGCCCTGGGCAATAGCAATGGGATCCACAAAGGAAAGATTTACTAGCTAACGAATAACGAAAATTCAACAATTTATAGAGATGAGCGTGGCTCGACTTGGTAAAGACGTCGCACTTCTCGCTGCAAACGAACAGAGGCAGAGGGTTTGGACTTTGTGCTTTTTACGTTCCAATAATTACACCAATTACATTCAAAGGAAAGTTAATTTAATTTTATCTCCGATCGTACTTTCATATTATATTAAAAATTTACTTTATTCTACATTATTCACAAAGATTTTGACTATTCACGAGAACGAGCTTTCTCGAATTCTGCTTTCTCAGTTTGAATGGTTTTGATCTGCTTGATATGTAGTAGTTACGCACTTGGGCGTACCTTTAAATTGCCTAACTAGGTTCACCAAAAATTCTCGCGACAAACGAGAATTTTTGAACATGTACATGTGGGTGTGGGACTTTCGAGTTACAAGAAAATCCCCTTGAGGCTATAGCACTTTCAACAATTCAAATGAACAAAAAAAACGGGTGGCTTTTTGAAACTGAAAACAGGTCTCTTCCAAAGTTTGTATTGTTTGATCGACTTTTTTTCGTTATTGGTTGGCTGATCGGCCGACTGTTATTGTTTATGTTTGTTCCTGTCGACGCGTCTCGACAAACTCGTTCGCGAATGTTACTTTTTTCGTTATTTGTTTAAAATCCATCACTATATATAATGTCCTCGACTCTTAAATGCTAAAATTTAGATTTCCACGTAATTTCTATGAATGTCAATGATTATTAAGAATTGAATTCTTATGACCTTTGGTATTTTGTTTCGTTTTTGTAAGTGTCGATCACGATAATGTTTAGGTGGGGAGGGTTTATCTTTAATTGATAGCATAGAGTTCCAAACGCTCCGTAGTCTACAGACATTCAATATTAAACAGATCAATTAACTATCATCGTTTATAATACCGCTAGAATAGTTCATAATCGTAAGTTATATCAATAATATAATCATATTTATATATTTATATATATACTTTTATAGTTAGATATAATTAATGCTGAGTTTTTCCATTTCCATTTCCATTTCCATTTTCATTTCATCATCTCATTATTATTACATTTAAAAGTCTCGTTAAAAGCTAGCGTATAAATGATGGGTAAGAAACGACCACTTTCCCAAAAAACGTTGCATCCCCACCGGTGCTACATACAGGGCGCATCGCGTGCGCTCAACCGACGGATCCTCGTGCTGTTCCCATAATTAATCGATTAATTTTTGGCCGATGATCATTCCTCTTTTCCTCTTTTTTTTTGTTGTTTTTTTTTGTTGTTTTTTTTTGTTGTTTTTTTGTTATTTTTGTCGTTTTGTCGTTTTGGGTGGTCCAAAGTCTTTGTGATATTACCACGAGAGTCCGTCGTTCCCTTCAGAAGAAAAGGATGCGTACGACGATAAAGCGAGGAGAAACGCAACTTGACATCGTATCAGTGTCATCGCGCGATCCACGAAAGAAAAGTATCGTAATATTTTTTTTCGACAAATCAGAGGTAGACCTATTTGGATAGGGTCACCCGTTAGAACCGGTGCACAGAACCGTTTCGCGTAGTGGATGGTTTGTTTTTAATAGCCATGTACCGGATTTTTCTTTGTCTTCGCACTTTAAATCGCAATCTAGATCACTTAGCGCATTTTATCATACATATTCAATCATTCAATAATAATCGTAATAATCATAATAATCATAGTTAATTAGTAATAATTATGTTGTCCGTTTTTTCCATTCAAGTAATCGGTTCTTTTAATCAACTTTTTATCTGTTAATACTATTTTTAGATAGACTATAGTTTAGAGGGTAGTATCGAGAGAACTTGGAAGCAAATCTTACATTTCTCCAGTCGGTAAAGCGAGAGCGTTGGGACATTTTGAGATTTTTTGTCGTTTGTTTATGTAGAAGAGGATCAATGATTATTCAAAAATGATACTTGTGTGTTGACAAGGACCAATTTACCTTTCAATACTCAGCAGGACATATACTCAGTTAGTCCCGAACAATAACCTACAAAAATTAGCAAATTTAACATCGGCGGTTCGCTAGTCATACTCTGCTCGATGGCGATATGTGCTATGCAACTTTTGAGCTTTGGTTTTTCGATGCTGATGCAATCACCTTTTTAATTTTCATCATCTAACTTTTCTATATTTTCTTTTTATTTTTTTTCGTACATACCCCAACCATGCATACGGATATACATACGTGTACTACATACGTATACGTATGTGGATGTTTTTTTGCATATACCTTGTACTTCTGCTATCTGCACAGGCGATTACGATTATGAGCTTTCAGACTTTGATTATACTCTAATATCTTGGATACTTTTTTATCAGCTCTATTCACGTGGGCCAGCGACCGTCTTCCATAAATGTCGTGGCTCTCGTGTCCGTTTTGTTCTTCTCGCTTTGTTCTTCGCAATTAGCATATTCTCTGTAAAAAAATCGACCTTCGGCCTGTAGGCTGCTTCTAGATTTTCTCGATTCATCAAAAAACGGTGCACGGTCTTGCTTGCTGCTTGAAAAATGGTTGACCTTGATGGGTTGATTGCTGATCGTTGTGTTTTCAAAGTACATGGTAACTTAAAACCTGTGTCCGTGTCCATACGGTACTATTGACATAATTTTTTGGTAAAATGGTGAGCTGCTTAACTGAAAACTAGTTTGGTTGGTTGCATTTGCCGTGTCAGTTATCTGATGGAAAATCATACAGTCGATTGTCGTACTATGTCACGAGTAATAACGAGTCACAGAACGATCTTGTGATGATGCGGTAATTCGTAGTTTACGGTTTTATTCTTTCTCGTTCGTACATCTTTTTCTATTGCTTTTTTTTTTGCTTTACATTGCGCACTTGTTAATTCAATATTTTATGCTAAATGTTACAATTATATCCATTCTTATTACACTGTATTTTGAAAATATTGTTGAATTAAATCGGGTATGGGGGATGTTGTGCTACTGAATTATGAGCTATTTGTTAGGGTGTGTAAAGGGTTTGTTTAACAGTTTAAGCTTGTATTTACGGAGTTGATACAAAAACTTCGTACGCAGAAGGTCGCATTTAAAAAAGTCATTGCTTTTTGAAATAGGAGCAGCAACGAAGTCTGTTTGATGTTTAATAATGAATGTGGCTCTCGTATCATATCATAAATGTAGACGTAACGAGATACGAAGATCGCTGTCACCTTCTTATTTACATCGTTTCAAAACGGTCAGTATTGACTGTGAGCTGGACGAGCTGGCCCAAACGCACACCCGAATTACATGTTGTGCAGGCTAATACCGAATAAATTTGCTCTTTCATATCAGAAAAATGGCGCCAGAGATAATCAAACCGTACCGAGATTATTAATCAAATAACTTTTTATCATAATTTACATTTTCTTTCCATCGAGTTTAAAATTAATTAATTTAACCACAAGAAGAGTCCGGTCATAGAATTTAGTCCTTTTCATAAGTCTTTCTTAGAATTTCGAATGGTAAAGCCACGTCGCGCACAAAGGAAAATCTTTATAACGATTTCCCCGGCATAGAAATTTGCAACGTGAGCCATTACAAACCTCTCGCTGATTGGCGCATGCGATTCTGAGTAGCTGGTTTTCCGGTTTTCCGTCATTAGGTTTGTTTTTGTTATTTATAACGAGTGTCCCTATTTCTTCATGGGTTACCCGTCCACTCGCGTCGACGTGCAGGAAATGTTTTTCTCAATTTCTTTTTCCCTTGGTGGAAAAAGATACTTGCAATACTGAAGAGGTCGTTTCGGAGTGGTTCCTTAATTTTCGGATCATCGGGACGCGCGACTTTAAACCGCGCGGGCGGGTTCGCACTTTTCCCCTTTCTCTTCTTTCTTTCTTTCTTTCTTACTGTTTCAAATTGTCTCATCAACAAGAGCAAGATCGAACAATCTCGAGAACAATGCGAGGTCGTAAAGAAAAAAGGTTCTCTTCGATGATTCTGAAAGCATGTTGTGCGAGGTCAGTACGTCAGTACGTCCCTTGCTACACCTCGTCGTTCTCGTGATCGTTTTCTTTTCTTTTTTCTTAATTTTTGTCAAATTTGAAAATGAGCAAGCGAAACCTGCCCGGCGGCGATGCGCCGTCCGCTGGAAAAGTGTATACTAAGGCCGATTTTGGTAAGAATACGTTTTTGATCAACTTTTCATTTTAATGTAAGGCGCAAACGTGAAAACTTGTACTTTTTCCTTGATGTGTCCTTTGGATTCGGGCCGAAACTGCGTATTTTCGTGTATTTCCCGCGTGTGCTCGTGTGTGTATATGAGATATTTCATGCGTATTTAAATACGTATTTTTTGTTCGTGATTAGTTGTGTTCGTGTGCGTTTGTCGTGCGTGACTGGTGCAGGTGTTTGCGTATGCGTAAGTGTACGTGTGCGTCCATCTCGGGTGTTGCTGAATCAATGTGGATTGCATGTGTAAATAATGTTTCGAGATTTCCCTGTAAAGTAGTTTATCACTTTTGGTGTATGCCGAAAAATGAAATTTCTGTTGCCTTTTAATATTATTAATTTCATTTAACCCCAACTTCACTCGTCTGAAAGTCGTTTTTCATTTCCATATTTTCGTCTCTGCGCAACCAAGAAAAACATAATCGTGTTCCATAAGCGAACCAAGAAAAAACGCCAGAAAACTTCAACTCAAGTAGTATTACGTCGAAATCGGTATGTTATATACACATAGTTCCTTTAATTATCGTAATGTGTTCCTTAAAGTAGACAGGTTTTACTCAACGATCCATCGACCTCGCCACAGTAATAATCACTCTGAATCTTGCACTGCAAGTTGTGTATCACTTGTAGAGCGTGAAAAGGCCCGACAAAGTTATCTATTGCAACATATAAATATGTGTCTAAAAAATATTTTGTATTAAATATTATTTTCAGTGAGTGTCTATATATTTATTGCGTGTCAGGAAGACTCTTGGTCAACCGGTACTATTGCAATTATAAGGTACTATTTCGGTATTTTCAACGGAAAGCTTACATTAGCGATTGTGCGTTAAGAGAAACAAAGCATTCGTTCAATTAACGATTCAAGTCGGAAAATTATAATACTGTTGCATTCAATTTATATATATTTCGAGACTGCTGAATATGTTATCATTGAATGGCAATGAGAGTTGTTGGGCAATAATTGTAAAAAATAATCTTCAAACCCATATCAAGAAACAATAGATTTCAGTTGAAAATACAGTACATTTACGGAAAAAATAGTAACAAGATCAACAGATTTATTATATTTCCAAGACGAGATACGATGGAATTAGAGTTTAAAAAGTACGATGCTATAACAATGTTGTCCCTACGTGGACTCAAGTCGTACCAAAGTCCCGCGGAACGCAGAAAAACAATTCCCACAATTCTTTCGAGCGTCCCTGCCAATCACTTTGCTGCCAAGAATTTTTCCAGACTTTGAAGCAATTGACAGCACAGGTGAATGGCAGCTACGCAATATTGACGTTGTGTTATAATGTTCCAGTTGTTCTGTGAACTTGGTTGTTTTAATGCTTTATTCGTTGAAAAACGATCCTCCATTTACGTATCGTTAGTGATCCTTATCGAGTGGTCCGTACAAAGAGGAAGTCGGTTTTTTGTTCTTTTAAAGTTATACAATGAAGGTGCATGGAAAATAAATATGGTTAGTTGTCTGATCCTCTTTTATATTTAATATTACAATTGCCGGAGGGTCTGCGTTGTCTTCGAGAACTTAAACTCGAAATGAGGTGATTTATCTTGCATCCTCACACATCAACGTGGTCGCTGCTCCGCTCGTTTTTTATTTTTTAATTCCCTCTTTTTTTACTTTTCATTTCACTAATTATTAAACTTACTCCTAAGAGTTTCTATTGTTAAAAGTACATATATGCTACTCCCACTGTTTGTTGAAACGCGCTCTATCTATCCGCTAGTCATATTCGTGTGAACCTTACGTCTCTTTGAATGATGATTTCAGTTTTTCTCATCTTGTTCGATTTCTTCTGTATGGATATCTCGTTGTTTGCATTACGTAGTTTTACTTTAATTGCTTGATGTATTTTTTTTTTTTATGCCATTAATGTAAACACTTAATTGCAAACTCATTAAGTTACGGATTTAATCAGAATATTTATGCTTGTGGATACTATTATCGAAAATACAAACGAAAGAATGGTTGTTGAATTCATATGTAGTGGAGTGGCTGTTTAATGTCCATTGAAATGAGAATATTTATAAATACTTGATGTCACCTGAAAATCCCATATTTGTTCTTGAGAGAAACGATTTTTAATCTTAAATTCATCTTGGTTAATAACGATCCCAAAATTGTCATTTGAATTACCTCTTTGAGTCTTCTTCTTGATTGCATTTTGTCGCGCTTATCTCTTACTCTCATTTATCTAGATATCTCTCTTTACTTTCATTCTCTTTCACCCCTCTCTCTCGCGCTCTCTCTCTCTCTCTCTCTCTCTCTCTTTCTTTTCTCTTTCTCTCACTCGCTCACCCGCTCACTCGCTCTCTCTCTCTCTCGCCCCTCATTTTCTCGGTACAGAATCAGATAATGGGACCGTGATATACTTTAACATTTCCTTTCACTTTCACGCAATTTTCTAACATACAACACTCTTCATCATTCACGTCAAAATGGGAAACTCTCACTCTTGTCTTCGCCAAAGTTGTGATGTCGGAATGTGTATGTGTGTCTCTATTTCTCGTTCTACATTGCCAAAAGAGCTGCCAAAAGAATAATCGTGCACGAAGAAAGATAATAACTTTAACGTCTTAATTTCTTTACTTTTTCTTCACCTTACTTTACACTTAACGGACACTATAATTTTTTTCATCACGTTAATCACCTCTTTTTGTTCCTCTTTAATTTATTCACATACTAAAGTTGTCTTTACAATATATTAGCGAACCTCCCGGTAGGCAAGGAGGTTGGCATCTCTGTATAATTTTTTATTAATCTCTTTCTCCCTCTCTTTCATACCCGCATAATGTTTTTATTTTTTAAATGCCATTCGCTCAACCTCATTTTCTCACTCAATCATTAACTATCACTATCTCATCTCTCGTTTTCTCTCTCTTTTTATAACCTTTCACCTTGTCTCGTATTCTCTCGCTTTTTTCTAGGATCGGTTTGCGCCGAACGTCTCCAGTGTGGCTCCGAACTCAGTCCGAAATCGCTGATTCCTGCTGCTGTTTTCCCAAAATTTTCCTCGATGTTATCAAGACCCTTTTATCAATTCAGCGATAACCTTTAACGGGAACAGTGTATCGGTTTTCCGCGTCGCGGCGAGATCAAGAGATTTCCGGATTCAACGACGGTCGCATCAAGGACACTTGGCTCCCTACGCTTTTCTGCACCATCCACTTTAGTCCAATGATAATCGCACCCCACCTTTCATCTACTTCAAGGTGATACCTTTAAATTTTCCATAATAATTCCACTCAATTTCTCTCCATGGAAATCAAGAGGCTGTATGTGACACTCACTTTAATCTCCTATATCGTAACTTTTGATCTTATTAACGTTTTCGCGTAAAATATATTTTAAACTAAATGATCTCTAATAACGACATTATAAATTTTTGAAAAATTACAATCTTATTAAATTCATTACAAATATTCAAGAGTACTTTATTGTAAAAATTTCGAACATCGAAAGAGTTTGACTGTTCAACAATTATGATTGAGGTGCCGAATAATGTAATAGATACACGTTCGAAAGCTGGAGTATCGACAGACTTTCGATAGTATTTTCATTATTGCTGCTGTAAATTAAATATTAAATATACATTTAATTTCCCTGCAAACAGGAGTCTCGACTGCTCGCAATACACGGCTAAAATAAACTTTAAATTTATTTACAGTTGTCAATAATCTCGAAAAGTTAAACTCTTTGGAGGAATTCGCGAAGGAACCGGGTAAAAGCAATTAGATATAATTAGCCCAAGACTGTGTTCGCGTGATAAAATCGGAGTAATCGACGATTTATCAAACATTTTACCGAGATGCCCGAGCTTTCCCATAAAAGGTACAATGAAGAATTACCTCTAAACGAAAGATGAAGTGATAATGCAGCCTCTGAAATCTACACTCGAGAGTTTCATTTCAAATTAAACACCTGCCCGGCTTAAATAATTTGCGTCATTAACCACTTCAAATATTATTCTTTTCTTTTCTTTTCTTTTTTTTTTTTAAATATAGGCTTAAACACGCTATGCGTAATGAGATTATCACACAGGAAAAATTGTTCACGCGATGTCAACAATCAGTTGGCGTAACGTGCACGCGCGATTCGTGCTGCCATCCTTATTATTTCGTTAAAAACGTAATGTAGTCTCTCTCTCTTCGTCAAAATTCACAACACATCCATCCACGCGCTCCTTTATCGGCATTTATACAATTTACGCAAGTCATTACCATTGGCGCACAAATACTCATTCAATCTTAGCTCAGTCACCTTTACCACATTGGTTTCCATCATTAGCATTAATTTTTTTTTTCGTTAATTAATTTTTAATCTGTTTTACCTTTTTGTTAAAAGCCATCACACAATATTTTTCTTACTCAAATGAATTAGAGTGACGCGGGGATGGCGTACCTCTTTTCCTTTGCCCTAAGTACTACAAAAAACAAAAACAAATTTAAATATTAGCGCCCCTTTCCCCGCGGCCGATCACGTCTATTACCCTCAATTATTTATCTTTATATACGATCCTAATAGCTGAGAAATTTTACTCTCTTACTCTCCTATATTTCACTTTATCTCCTCTTCGGCATTCTTCACTTTTTTACTTTACTTATTTCTCGCGTGTCCTTTTCATCATTATCACGTCTTGAAAACTCATAGTTATAATAAGAATCGTAATAATCATCATAATCAATCATTAGCTTATTAAATTTTAAGGTAGTTATGACTTTTAATCTCGCTTTTTTATCTTTATCTTTAGTTTATCGTAATCTAATAATTAATAGCTTGCAAGTGTTAACGTTAGATACTATTACTTAATATTTCGCTTACGCGTTCCTTATTTACTCATTTAGGTTAGTACGTATGCTTACTATTCTCTGTCTGCAGCAGCTCTATATTATCTCTTATTTTATTTTATTCTTTTTCTCCTACATCCGTATTAAAAATTTTCCCTTCGGTCATTCCTCTTGCGGTTTCCCCCTTTTTAAATGGAATCTCCTAAGTAGGGATTCGGTCCCCTAGTGAAAGACAATTTAGTACAAATCGGATCGCGCGATCTTCGTAATGTATTATTGGCTTATGGTATCCTTAATCATTAGCCTCACTATTACGCCGGAGAAGAGCGTCAATGCCATTTAACCTTTGACACTGGACGACACTCTGTATTATGCACACGAGCCTAAAATCGGTTTTGCCTCGGTTCGAGTACCCTTTTTAAAAGGCCGATTTCTATTTTCTCGCTCCTCGATCTTAATCAGGTCATCTGTACCAAATAATTGCTTATTTCCGAACCGTTCACTACTATTTCTTCATCAAAACATTTAGCTTGTCAAACCTAAGTCATTTCGTTGGAATTTGCGACACGAGATATTTCATATCCTCAATCTTCGATTTCACGTGGAAAGCTTTGATTGGCTGCAGTTTTCGACAGAAAAATTTACTCCATATAAGATTACGATTGAATTTTCTACGTTCCTAATGAAATTAAATTCATAAAACAGCAGATTCATACTATCAGGCGGCGTCCACACATTTGAACCAACAACATTTTGCCCAATAAGATAGAATCGCGATTTAATGGTACATACTACAATGTAAGGGTGTGTAGAGGTGTCTTAGCCGGAGTCAAGACCTCCAATAAATAGTCCTCGGTTTTCAATTTTCACGCAATGTACTCCGTCGCGGTGCCGAATACAAAATTTTTACGTCCATCACAATCTTCGTATTTTCACAATAAATAAGTTTTAATTTTTAGGAACATTTAGCCGAACTGCCGTTCCGTCCCGTCCCGCGTCCAAGAGACCCCGGCGATGCGATAGACAACTTTTACATCAACTTTTTTTTTTTTTTTTGTCATTTATTGCGTAATCGCGCACCTGGCCGCCGCGATCCCGATCCACGTCCTCTCGCGCTCCCACCCACGCAAATAATTCAGGCACGAAAAGTATCAGTTTAGACCAAACGACGTAAACGCCAGCGCAGGCATTCTTTCTTTTACATATATATCTCTATATATATATATATATATAGGCCAGCAGTGCCGAAAGTGTGAAATATCTCTCTTTTTCCCGCGTTAGGCCAAAATCGAGCGAGGAATTCATTTATTTTTTGTTTTATTTTACTAGCAGAAATTTCATTCTTTTTTAGCAATTTTTTGTAAAATAGTTATTTTTTTTATCTTTGCGCAGTGGAGCGAATCGAGGGCTTGGCGTCTCGCACAGCAGCCTTTTCTTAGTCTTTCGGACGTGGGACGCGTGCGATTCCAAAAACGTAGGCCGAGACGTTCTTCAGCACCGAACGGAACACCATTGCTGAACATTTTGAAAAGGAACTCGAAGATTTTCTTTTCCCTCTCCTGTCTGTCTCTTCCATTAATTCTTTCACTTTTGCTTTTTCGTGTGTACTGTTGTTCTTTTTGTTACTTGTTGTCATTGTTTTATGTATCAAATGAATGTTAGCTAAATAACCAAAAGCTGAATAGCAGTTGCATGTGGAGAAAAATAATAGGGATAAAGCGGATAATAGGATCAGAGTAAAAATCATAATTAAGCCATTGTGTCTTCATGTTTTTGTTTTTTATTAAGGTGAATAAGAATAATACCAATAATAATAATAATAATAATAATAATAATAATAATGTAATAATAATTGTAATAATAATAAATTAAATAATAATCAATAGAATCGAATCATAGATAATTAAAAATATAGTGACTTGTGACTAGGTTAAAACTCACCGCTTGCAAAAAAAGTGTGTAACGCGTGGTGGTAAGCATATAAATTGTAATTAATCACTATTATAATAATATAAATAGTATATAATAATATTAATCATAATTTTAACTAAACATTCAGCGTTGCGCTGGGGGTGGGACAAACAAGACATAAGAGAAAAATAAACGCTAAAGATGAAGCAAAAAAAAAAAAAATAAAAAATTAATCGTGTGAAACAAGCCGATTGCAATAAAAATTATTAAACTAAACTGCGCAATAACTAAATTAACATACATGGTATTTCATGACGCTAAATATTACTTTTGTAATATATGTATCATGGTAAATGTGTAAGATGTTTACACTATTGACGATAGAATTCATCATTATATCGATTGCTTATCCTTTATACTGATGATATTATGTATATTACATCTATTGTCAATAGATCAAATAAAAATAATATATATTGGGAGACTCAAAAACATATATATTTATATATATATATATATAAAGCATATCTTTTGGAAAAATTCTATCTACAACGTACATTTTCTTGATTAGTGAAAAGGATCAATGTGTACAGTATATATGTATCTAAATATTTATCGCGTTGGTGTCTGACTCCGATTGTGATTAACTTGTATCGTACATGTAAGTGTAGTTATGTATTAACGTGTGGCGTATCTCTATGCATTTTATACACTAAAATTTTAATTAAAGTTACTAAATATGTCGATGCCCAACAAAACACCTCCCAAAATGACATTGTGTCTCCATTGAATGGTTTGCTTTTATTTCATCGTTTCGAATTTCTAATATATACCATTTTTAAATACACACACATATATATATATATATATGCATATATACACATATATTTATACATCTATATATACATATATATATATATATATTTGTTTATTTATATATAATCTACTCTATATAAATATGTACCCGCGTCTAGTTAGTATACATTTTTCTCCATTTTTTTTTTGTTTAACTACTGTCATCCACACCCATAGGACGCCGCCGGTCTTTTTTCTTAATTTAACTCTTTTACGATAACTAATTAAAATTTCTTCTTTGACTTTATTTCAATCTTTTTATCTCTGCGCACTTAAAATAAGCATTTTTTTTAATTGCGACACCCTTAAAATCTTAATAATCGACTTGACGTATTATTTATTAAATAAATCATGAAATAAGAATATCCAAGAATTTCTATACTGATTTCAATCGTTGTCTATGTATACGATTCAAAAGTACAACCCCCTTTGACTTTCTTTAAACGTTTCGATGATGTGTACGTGTAGTTGTAAAAGTATAGTGTCAAATGTGTGCACTTCATTATCATGTCGAAAATTGCGACAAACCTATCTACATTATTATACCAAGAGTCTCTTGTCGAAAAAAGTAAACAAATATTATTATCATGAATTATTTTCTTTTCTATCTTTCAGCAAGAGACACCAGAGCATTTATTTTGAAATACCACATTTTTTGTCGCATTTATTATCCAACACATCAATCACCTATACAGAACATAACTATATGTACATCTTAGGAACCTACGGTTCTCCATTATTTTTTCTCATTCTTTTTTTTTTGTATTTTTTTGTCAATTTTTCTTCTATACCTATTCAATGCTTATTTTCTCGAATTAGGTGTACGTTCACGAAAGCATGATATAAAATAGAATAGGGAAAAAACGTTTTCTTGGCGAATATAATCTAAAAAACACGAACAGCGAATTTACTATACTTTTTTCTCTACGTTTTTTCTTATTAAAATAGATGATACTCCGTAGACGCAAGTGTATATTCGTCATTCGTAAAGTTTTCATATGATGCAATATTGAAGCGTTTTTTTCCTATCATTTTTCTTTGGCTTAAACGTTTGAAAACGCATTTTTGTTTTATCATTGCCGTCATGTGTCGCGTGTAGCTCTTTATAATAACTTTGTTCGAGAATCATGGTAATGATAATAGTTAGTTTAGCAGAGTCGATACCAAGATCAACTAATCTACCCCTACTCAATACCCGAATACGCGTTTAGTACGGAAATTTTTTTTATTGCGAAAGCTTATATAGATATTGCTATTATTATTATTATTTCTCTTTAATATGAAAAATTTGTCAGTTTGACTGAACATCGTGAGTAACGGTGTCAAACAAAGGGCTTAGCCATTTGTTAAGCATCGTTACTGGTATTTTAATTTCATTTTTTACACGTAAAAATTTAATCTCTCTTATTATAAGTTTTTCTTTTCGCATTAGAGAAATCGAAGAATCCGTCTCCGAAATTCATTCAATGATAAGTAAGCACAAATTCCTCGGTTAAACTCTGAAAATTTCGTTCTTTAAGGGATCCACGAGAAAAGTTGATCTTGGCACCCTAAGAGATAAAGAGTGGACACAATTAATTATCTCACCCTCTGACTCTGCTACACATTATCATTTATTAATAAATTGCATTGTTTTTATTTTTTTTTTTTTTGATGTGCTTGTGTTTGTAGAAAAAAAACTTGACTTTTCCTTATAACGGCATAAGATCATTGAGACAATCGGTAATATTATACGAACGGTTCAATGTTTAAGATATCGCTTGAAATTGTATCACGTACTTTGCGACTGATTTATTATAACAAACATCTCGGTTTTACTGCTTTTTCACTTTGTCGTCCGGTTCTGTCGTCGATGCGACGTTCCATTTGGCATCTTCTCCGGCCATTTCTTCATTTCTCTTCTTCTTCTTCTTCTTCTTCTTCTTTCTCCTTTATTGCCAGTTTCGGCAGTGGAGACAAACATCAGCTAGTGAACGATTAGTGATCTGAGGATTAAATACAAGTTCCTTGGGTCTCTGACCATTGGCGTCTTGATTAGCGAACGGTTGCCATTTTGTTTTCAATTACATCAATTGACAATTGAGTCGCTACCCTTTGATCTTCCATTGAGGTATCTTCTGTTCTTGTGACAAATTTTCCCTTATTCTTCTGCCCTTTTACCCGTTTCTCCTGAATCGGCATTATTTGGCTTCGGTTGAATAATCAAAAACTTTATAGTTTTTCTTGTTTCATCATGGGAAAAGATTTCAGAACGAAGATATGATAAATACGTCACATTTCGCATTACCATTTGTCTTTAGTATCATTCGCTCGCTTGTCTGTTTGTTTTCTTTATTTCATTATTTTTGGTTTCATTCGCTTCGATATGTAACTACTAGGGATACCTGCGGGGGTAATATACACTTCAAAACAGGAGTTCGACGAAGGTCTCTTTTTCTGTTTGTCTGTTCACTTATTTTACTAATAGACAAGGTCCTTTCTTGTCATAGGTAATGGTAACAACCGAGAATACCGCGAAGAACGACATGGCTTCCTTCACTCGAGTTGCTCCAGGAAGTTAGGACTCTTGAAGTACTCCGGGACTGGATCATCCAGCCTTGAAATCACCTTATAGATGGATTTTTTCCAAGATTGTTCCGAATCTTTACCGGCTTGAATAGCCTTAAAGAACTCCTTGAGTGTCTGTTCGACAACATACCTGAAGTTCGACGGTACCTGAAAATAGTAACGCTTTTTATTAGCAACATTTAAACATTTTCTAAAATGATTATTATTGCGACATTCATAGCGTACAAAAATTTAAAGCGATATAGCGTATTAATTTTTAAAAAAAAACTCAAATAAATAATTACTTTTTAAATAGTAAATTAAAAAATCCAACTATCTCATAAAATTATAATCAATTTTAACATATTTCAGCAGCAAATAAAGATTGATAAAATAGCATGTGCGTGTTTTGTGTAATTGCGCACCTGGGGATTCCATACCTCAATGTGGTTGTTACGATTGTAGTGGAGATTGAGGACTCGGTAGATTTCAGAATCACCACCGACTTGGAGATCTTCGACGTTTTTAACTCCTTCCGAGACGGCTTGTCTCGCGTATTTTTCCATTTGAATGTAGTAAAACTCCCTGAAACATTAAAATTGAATGTCAATAAATTATTATGAAGTTTTAAATGTTGTTTATAATTTTATAATTCGTAGCTGAAATTCACAGTTTGATCAGTAGCATTATTTGCAAAATAAGGATGCAATACGACGTTCATTGAAAGAATATTTTTGTAAATTTTCTCATTACCTTGAATTCATTTAAGGGATAATATATGAAATAAGAATTAAATAAACAGAATTATTTGAATAATGTCTACATTTATAATTATTCAGATTTAATCGAATTATTTTTTCACCAAGAAATTATAAAATATGCTACGATATTCCCAAGATATTAAGGTTGTTGTAATATAAAAGCGAAAAGAATGCAATTATTTTGGAATTTTTCAACAAGAGCTCATATATTTTTGTAGTTCAATTCAAATTGTAAAAAATAAAAAGTAGACGCGCTTCTTTTCTTTGTGAAAATCCGCTCGAGTGTGATGTTTCGATTTCCGCTATATGATCCTTGTCTGATCGCTGGAGGCTTTTTTTTCTGCTTTTTGCAAAAGGAAATCAATTCACGCTCAATATTCCATCGATAAAAAAAGACCATATTATTTTCTTCATGAGCTATTCATTTAAAATTTAGAACTCAATTGAGAAAGAGACTATGGAAGCGTAAGGTTGAAAGAATTTTGAGAAAATAACAGATTAAGATTTTCCATACAATACACTTTATTTTACATGTTTAAAATCTTTCAAATATAAGTTTTTATTAAGATGAAATCGAGGTTACTTATATATTAAATTATATGTACTTTTTTATTTTATTGCATAAACAAATAATATTTAAATAAAATGAAATCATAATTATGAACAATCATGTAAATTTAAATCAACATAATAATTAATGATATTCGATCACCCTTAAATTAAGCTCTTGAGATAATATTAAATATTAATAAAATATTCAACTGATTTATTATGATTTATTGCAAGACATATATTGCTGTAAATTTATTATTGACTTTTTTTTGTACTTATATGTATATATACATTCTAATAGTTTAAATTCGTGAATTTGCAACGCTTATCTTTTATCTTAAGCTTTTAATATAAAAATATTTCTTTACTATATTAGGCTTTATTATGAAGCTTGCGTTGATTTTTGTTCTTCAATGTATCCATTTTATAGTACAGTACCTTAGAATTTGTAAAATTATTCTTCAACAATGGAAAGAAAACATTGCAGTCTTGTTGCAAGAATAATAATATAGTATTCATAAAAGTTTGTAGCAATTTTTTAAGATTTTTTCCAAGCGAGCAAATTCTTCTTCATGTCTAGAAGTATGCATTGACGAGTTGGGTTTCGCTTCATAATTTCCACGATATTCCAGCGATGATTTCTTGGCAAAACAGACAAAAAATTTGCTTTCTCAAAAAAAGAGACAAACGCCGTAAAAAGAACGAGAGGTTGCATCTAGATAAGTGCCCTACAACGGAAAAAAATACGAACGGATTCGCGTGCAAAATTCTTTCTTCCCCAACACATGTAGCACTAGCTAATTAGAACAATCCAACTGAGTTGTTCGGCCTCCGCATTGAGTACTACGAGTGCGAGTGTGAGAGAGAGAGAGAGAGAGAGAGAGAGAAAAGAAAAATATACGAACGAATTCGAATAATGAATTATATGTCTCGGTTCGAAGAGCGTTCTTGTCTTTTCTGGGAATAATCCAGCCGTGGCAATCGTCGCGCTTTTCGAGGGAAAGTCGCGATGCTCTCGACTTGGAATTCTTTTCGCGATGCTTATAATCCTTACCGAGCCAACTAGTTGGCACGCGTTTGGATGACCGAATATAGGCGGAAGAGAAAAAGCACCGCATTCGTATCGGCAAGTGCCTAATTAAAGCAGACAGGCAGACACCTGCGGAGATACAGAAAAGAAACAGGGATGAGAAAAACTTGGCACTCGTGCGATTTATGTAAAGGAGGCAGAAGGGAAACAGAACGAGATTTGGTACTCGTGTGTTTTGCATCGAGAGATGAGAAGGAAGAGGAAACAACATAATCTGATACATTTCGATGGAAAAGAGAAAAAATGTCCAAGTGCCGGAGTTGCCACTCTTCGGGAACTCTTCAAGTATCGTCGACGCGCAAGAGTGAGTGTGAAAAAGGGCGATAGTATGCAGTATGTGAGGAAGGCTTGAATGCCAAAAGAAGATGGAAAAAAGAATAGGGAGATAGGAAATTCAATCATTGCAAAAAGGGTGAGTTGCTGTGTGGCACACAGAGTCCTGTTCATTATAGTTTACCATAATTAGGATAATAATAAGCTGCTGAACCAGGGGTTGATCTTCTTCAGAGCTGCTGAGGCAGATGAGAAATGACGCGCCTCTCAGATTAGCAGAGATAAAGAGGAAGGGAAGAAGAAGTGGGCGTAACTCGAATGGTAGACCCGATTATTACCATCTAATTACGAGAGAAGCTTTATTTTGATCAAGATCCGGAAAATGCATCCGAGAAGAACCTCCTTTCTTTTCCCTCATTTTCTGCTTACATAGCAAAATATTCCTCTTCGAGAGAAAAAAAAAAAAAAAAAAAAAAATGACCCCTTTTCTCTTTCTTTATTTGTCATTTTAACACTGAGAACTATTCTTCCGTCCTGACGTAGCCTTCAAGGCATCGCTTTCTTCTTTATACTGTATATTTCTTTTATTATTCATTGTTTTTGCTCTATAGGTTTACAAATACATGTATATCAAGAAGGTATTTGCCAAGGAAGAGGATGCACAGAGTATAAAGGATGAGTAATTAGCGAGGAAATTAATAATTGGGCATAAAGATGAGCTTTAGAAGCTGAGATTTATTGATAGAGTAGAGCAAGTAACGTATATTTTATAAATAGCCACTTGAAAATGGAAATTTCCCTTCTACTAAAACTAACTAAGGATCATTATATTAGTCTAATATACATTTATAACCGCTCAATTCTCTTCTAAAATAAAAGTAACGTAATTCATGACCAACTTGTGTATTTATTTATTGAAAGTGGCTGCGAAGGGGCGAGTTTATCTGGATAACCACTCCCGAGTCGAAAAAAGGAGGCGGTTACAGTCTCCTTTCTAGTCAGGTATACACGCACACACGCACGTATGTGGAGACATTAAAGGGGCTGTGCGGCGAAAAGTCGTTTGGGCTGTTTACGCGCACGACAATCAGCCAAGAATCACCGAGGACTTTCAATCTCTCCCTTGAGACATTGCGACCGAGACCGTCTTAAGTTTCTCCTCGTGGTCTCTCGCCCCATCCATTAAGTCCTTCATTCAGGAGTCGCCGTTCCTCTATTTCCTTGAGAGGGAAGCGGTCCGGCTTTCTTTCTCGCCCCTCTTTTGATCCCCCTTCCCCTGGTTCAACGGTTATTCCGACAATGAAAGCGCACCCCGCGAGACTTCTACCGAGGCCGAGTGCCGTTCTGATTCCGAAGTCGTCTCGGTTTCTTTTGCCGAGACCCTTCTTCTGGAGTCGGTTGCCACGATTTCTTGCCGCAACTTTCCCACGAGATAAACAGGAGGCGGGATCCCGCCACTGTAAATACGCGGTGCAAAAAGTGGGATGACTGATGCCGGGAGGACGAAGTCGCCGGTAAGGATGAGGAAAACCGTTCAAACCAATTAGCCCTATATGCCACGGTATACTCGCCCTACCGAGGGTTAAACGGTTCTACTTGATTTCTACCTTTCCATTAGTTTTATTTTTTCACTTTGTTTTTTTCTATGGGTTTTGTAAATTCCAACTTATGACTTTGACGGCCCTTCTGGACCTTTAATATTATACTTTGCCTCATAAGTGACTGGGGAAAAAAAATAACTTCTGTCAAAACGGATCTTGGAGTGTTACGAACGTACTCATTTATGTCCTCATTTAAACCTGCAATTCTATCTTTGTTTTCTATTTAATAATAAAATTACAGTTTAAAGTTAATTCAAGCCGAATCGATTATCATCCCTTTTTTATTTGATCTCTTTAAAATATTAATAGTTCTCTTAATAACTTACAGTTTTTTAAATATAAAAATAAAATATTAAAAATTAATATTGTAGATAGAATGCTCGTATTAGATGTAGAAATTTCGAAAAAAATCATTTATATAGTATTCAAGAGTAAAACTTTAGTGTTTATCTTTGATCATGGAGTCAATTAAAGAAGTTATATACGTCTAGACAGAAATAAGCTTAAATGTTCAAGCGTAGTTATTGGAGTGAATCTTTTAAGAAAATAAAGATGTCAATCCTTAGATAAAATCATTAGAAAAGGGTCACGATCGAGCAGCCAAAGGGCGTGAGGAATTTAAAGAAAGTATATCCACTTTGGATCAGGAGCAAAGCTCTGCTGTTCACCCCGTGGAATGAGTTTTCACACGCAAGTGCAGAGAGAAATCTTAATGCGTGAAAATAAGAGAAATAATCCCGCGGATTGCGTGTATGTGTTTGCTAGAGTGTAAACGCGGCTCCATAGACGAGGGAAAAAAGAAGAGGAAAATATAATAAAAAGGTGTCGGGCGGGGCACGTGCGAGCGAACTCCCTTCTTAATTAGTAATTAACCCTTAAATTTTCATCCCCGCTCACGTCAAGATTTTTCTCACCGCATCTTTGCTTTCGACCCTCTGGGTGTGCGTGCGCGCTCGCAATTTGTTTCTTTTTCGCACGCTCGTGTGCGCGTGTGTGTGTGTGTGTGTGTGGTGCGCTTATTAACTGATTAGCGCGAGCTCGAGTAAATCCACATATGTGTGGCTTAAATCACAGCAATTAAAATATTAAATTAATATGCGATTATACGCATTGACGTGTGCGTAGGTTGTGGCCGCGCTTGTGAGGCAATTATAAGGTCGGTTTCGCGCGCCACGACTACAACCTCCGCCATTTCCATTATGTGCTTTAACGAGCTAACTCCATTTAGGTCGAAAGAGCAAGAGAGAGAGAGAGAGAGACAGACAGAGAGAGAGAGAGAGAGAGCTGTAAGTGTTGCTTGAAATTGTAATGAAGTTAATGCCAATTTGGAATAATTATATCAAGATTTATTCGCGAGCTTCAAATTGTAGAAACATTTTTAATCATTTATCTGAATTATCATACAGGAGTTTGTAATTGTGTCTTTATACGATACATTTTAATTTCAATCAAATCATGAATTTTCGAATTTTCACGAATATTGCACGTTTTGTAATTTTATTTTCTTTAGTATAGTTTTCAAATCCTATTTTCTTAATTACACAACAGACTTGACATTGTAATTATTCATTTTATAAGTCAATTGCAATTATTTCAAAAACCAGTACAATACTAATTTATTTTCTCTTGCATATTTTTATTATTTTCAAGTACATATTCAATATATAATATCGATTATACTCACTTTTCTTGTGTCTTTTTATTTTGGCAATGAAAAGTCATTTTCATTATCACATAAGTGCAAGTAAGTATACTGATATACACGTATATCCAAAGCACATATAAAGCATTATTGTTTAAAAGCAATTGGCGTAAGTCTGATTATTGCGCCTCTCTCTCTCTCTCTCTCTCTCTCTCTCACCCCGTTCTTTTTCTGTTCATCTTTGTTTCTGTTTCACTCTTGTAAGTCTGGGACAATCGAATACGATCGTACGGCAGATGTGCTTTCGACAATACACTACTTTCCCTCTCTTTTTCTCTTTCTTTCTCTTTCGGAGGAATCGCAAATTTCTAGGGTTGAATAAGAATGAAAGAGAATGAGAAGAGAAAAAGAACGAGAAAGAAGTGGGGTAGCAGAAAATTAGGTAGCAAAAACGGACTTACTTTAGCTTGTACATCTCTGTAGAGGGAACGTCTGATATGAAATATATAAGAGAAAGAGAGAGAAAGAGAGAAATGGAGGGAGAAAGAGAATGCTTATAAAATATATGGAAGCAATGTATATATATATATATATATATGTATGTATGTATGTACGCGGTAGAGAAAGGAGGGTTTGAGTGTCGCACGCGCCGATCTTACAATGAATACTTTTCGCGTGTGCCCTCAATACATACGAGTAGTGTATGCTTGTGCACATATGTACACAATCCGTGCGTGCGTATGTGAATTTGATACATGTATTGTATGTACATCCTCACTTCTCCCCTTGCATCTGGTTGCCTTAAAGCTGTTTTCTCTCTTTCTCTCTCATCTTTATATTTATCCTGTCCCCTAAAAGCAATAGACTAGTTTCCTTATCCGACCTTTCGGCCATCCATCCCTTAGCTTATGCCCTTAGTTTGCAACACCTCTCTCTTTCATTTTTCCATTCTTTCTTTATGCCTTCATCTGATCCCCGATTTATCTATCTCTTGTGCACCCAAACTTTGCTCGGGTCAAAGCTCTGCCCTGCCACTATTTTCATTGCGATTTCTATCATTATTATCCCTTTTACGGCGAACCAATTCCGCTTTGGCGAAAGGTGCACGTGCGTTTAAAAAAAATGAATTCCTGTCTCCTTGCCTAATCAACAACTAAGTATCGCAATATTTTTAACGAGCACAAACCAAGTGACAAATCAATTTATGGATTATTTGTCTCTTTTTTCACCCACATTCTATAATCTTTAATCTAATATGATGTTAAAATAAGAGCAGAAATTGATCTTTTATTAAAATACTTTTTTTATACAAGTATTTAACGGTATATTTGCTCATTTTTTCACTGCAAGATATTTTAATGATATAGTATATTAATATCGTGTTCTTTTTTAATCGAAATAATTAAAATTTTTTCGATACTTTTGGACTAAAAAATAAAAAATATGTATACATAATGTGATATTAAATAATATGATATAAAAATATTACTGTACATTAAATAAAAAATAATAATTAAATAAAAAAATTTAGAAAATATATTTTAACTTTCTGTTTCTCAAAGCAGTTGTTAATGAAACTATTATGATAAAATAAAGAAACGAACTTGAAGCAATTCCATTTTAAGCGATTACATAATTCGAAATTTATTTCAATAAATCTGAGGACATATCTTTGAAAAGCACTGAGCCCCAATTTAAATCAATCAATGAAAAGGTGCACAAGTATTATTTGCAAAAATAAACGGGTTGGCGAAGGGAGCGTTCTTCTTATGTAACGCAACGTCCACATCGTGCAGAAAACTGCGACGATGTAGTTGATGCAGTTGTTGTTTTTGTTGTTGCTGTTGTAGCTGATTTCAAAGCTTTCGCAAACTACATAAGAGAATGAACTCCTGGGCGGTGTCCAGAGCCCAGGAGAGATAGAAAGCACACACACCTTTTCTCTCTCGTTTCGGAGAGGGAAGCGCAGCTGCTTTGAGCAGTTTTACTCTTCAATAGTCGCGGACTCTGACCTCCGTCCCTTTCGCCGCCCCCACGACTGTTTCCCTCCCTCCCGCCCTCCGGGAGCCGCCGCTGCACTTCGGGCGTCCTCTATTTTTTCGCTCTCCTCCTTTTTTGCCGCTTTCTCCCGTTTTCTTTTTTTTTTTTATCGCCGGGGATCGATCGCCGGCTTTGAGACGAGATGCACCTCTAACGCGCTGCATTATAACGAGCGGACGGGGCATTCTTGTAGACGTGAAATTCAGTGGCCATGCATTTTCCACCCCCGCCGCTGCGACAGTTTAACGGTCGCGCACCTCCCTGCCACCCCCTCCGCCCCTGGAATTTGCTTTGGCCATCGGCTCTCCCGGCACTTTCGCGAGCGCTGAAAGATTGCAACGGTTGAAGAAGCACCGAAGGCTTTGGCTTTTATGCACTCGGGAAAGTATATAATCCTTTGAAGGTGGAAGGATTGACGGCCAGCCCGTTTTTTATAGCGATGGAATAAAAATGTCTTTCTGCTGTTCATTTTGCGCAAGTCGGAAGTTTTTGAGCTTGAAAAGCGTTGCTCGACAAAGGAGTTTCAGGAACGGATGGAAAATGTCCTCGTCGATGATGTACTTGACGATGACACCCCACTCCAGTTCATTCATGTCCAACTCTGCTCGATTAGATTACGCAACGTATCAATGCGCTTTGAGCGCGGTGTCACTTTAAGCATCACCTAAATCAACGATCTAAAAAACCTAGAAGTGATAAGCTCTCCGGGCATACGGGAGCGCATCTTTCAATTGCTCTCTGCAATCTGGTTTAATCGAGATGAGAGGAGGGAGGATGCGACATCCACACAATTGTACACACAGACAAGCACGCATGAAAGAGTGCGCGAAAACGAAAACGATTAGCTCTCTTGGAATAAACGATCTTTCTCTCGACCTTAGGGGTGGCTGGGCTACGGCAGCCTTGAATTTCGCACATCTGCCACGGATCAGCTACTGGTAACCCCGACAATGAGACGCCGACCAAGACGAGTATCCTCGGCCCTTTGGATGAGCTCACACGTGAGCACACGCGTGTACGTTCGCTCGGGTAATAATAATGCGCGCTCAAGAGATAAACATGCACGTAAGGGAAGGAGAGAGAGAGTGTCAGGATGCGAAAAGCGCCCTTTTTCGCAGGGGATGGATGCAAGAGAGTTACTCACAAAAGAGAGAGAGAGGGGGGAGGGAGAGAGGGTGATATGCAGTCAGGGGAGGAAGGGGTTGCCTAGGTTAGGAACTTGGAAAATAGTCTTTGTCGAATGTACATATATACCCTTAGCCGGCACCACTCAGCCGTCCATCGAGGGCATCAGACACAAGCAGCATGTTCGATTCTCGAGAAACGGGAAAAAAAAAATCAATAATTCTTTGTTGCCAATTCTCGATCCTACTATTGTTGTACTCGTTGAACCACATTTTGTGCATCAGTGTCACGCGTATCCTTATGGTGGATGTTTGAAGTGCGTGCCGCAAATGGTACTTTAATTAAATAACGGATGTCTGGATCATTTCGTGCTTTTAGAGCCTTGGATATGTGTTGATAGTTAAAGTTGAAGTAGATCAAAAGAGTTCTTTTGTGCACGATTGAATTTCAATTGTTTAATTTTTAGTATCGCTCAATGATTGTTCAGCTACTTCCATATTTCTTCAAAATTTAAGATTCGATTCATAATATAATTTATTTGGTTGTCATTATATCACACAAACTTCTAATTAAGCTTCTAATTAAGCTTGCAAATGGTATATTTTCCAATTTTTATTAAACGCAAACAAGCTCAAAAAAAGTTTTAGCAAATATAATAAACTGCGAACGCCAGAATCTTATATAAAAAATAATTTTTGCATAAACAGTGTATAGTAGTCTAACCAAACAAATACATATATTATTTATAAAGTAGTATATATACTGTAAATGAATGGTTAATGTGGAGGCTTTGATAGAGTATTTTTTTCAATGAATTGAATACGTGTGCGATTGCTGAATTTTCTTAGGATAAAGTAACATTTTGTTTGGCAAGCTGTTTATATTGGATTTTATCCGATAAAAGCTTCTTCAAAATTGATCGAAGCTTCACACAATTGTACCCCGAAAAAAAAAGTAAAGAAAGCAAATTAGTGGAATATCTAGATAAATGAAATATATTGAGAATCGTGGATACCACGTGATGCGGAATTCATTAAATGCATATTTATTCTAAAGTAACAGCGTTATTAGTTTATGTGTTAGCATTATAATACAACACGTGCATCCGCGTTCTAGTATTATTGGCGTTGGGATAAAAAAAAAGTTTAGCCTAAGTCGCATTTAATTCTCGAAAATAAAATGATTCCAAGGACATGGACCAAGCGCGGGAGCAATGGGATGGTGGTAGATTTCTTGGTTAAATCTCGCCCCGCTTTCATCGTCATTCATCCTCCCTCTCCTTCGCTCAATATTTTCATTCGATCATCTCCCCCGCGTGCTCGTTTTTCCTTTTTTTCGTGCGAGCACAAAAGATTTGCCGTCGAGGAACTGCCGGGGAATACCGAGACCGTTACGGGGCGCGTGAAAAAGACGAGACGAGCGTTACAAAGTGGCTTTGCAGGGGTGGCGTTTTCGGGGAGGCGAGTACGTACTAGGGCACTAGGTTAGGACTAAGGGTGGCTGAGACGCACGTGTGTGGATGCGAATGCGCGGCTCTATGTGTGTGTGTGTGTGTGTGTGTTATAAATAGGATTTGCTAGGCAACTGTCGTGGAAGAGAAACAAAACTGCGAGCCCGGAGACTCTGAGTATATACACTGGAGGATTACCTTTGTGTGCGAGGAGCACATGGGAGTGCTTATTTTTTTCGCCTTAAGTGGCAGCGATTTGAGCTAAGTGCGATTTAAAGAGGCGTCCCGTATTTTAAAGATTTAAGTTTTCAATTATACCGATGTGTGCGTGGGAGGGAGAAGGAGGCGAGTGAGGAAGAACCACTGAGACAGGGTGGGAGGGTGCGGATCAGTTGAATGGCATTGACTTTATATGTACGTGTAGGGTCGTAAATAAGGCTCAACAAGGAAAATCGATTCGAGTGCATTATTGTTTACAAGTGTGCGCAAACATGACTTTGTATATCGAAGAGAAAAATAATAGAGAAAGTTAAAATGGCTAAAAGTTATTTTAAAGCTCGATCAAATGAATAGCTGAGTGCGCAAATTATTTACCATTAGCGATAATGAACGTAGCTGCTTTGCGTATATGAAATTAAAAAAAATTGATTACTTTTATAATAACACATTTTACAACTTTTCATAAGCTATCGATTAAATAAAACGTCGTAATAAAAATATAATTTCAGTGTAATTGTAATAAATGCACTTTTTATGCTCCTTCCAAGAGCCTTGGCACTTGTGCTTTGTAAGAAATAATTCTAGAACAAGACCAACTCTTTGAAAGAGACCTCGAAAATTTTTATACCATTTACATTCGATTTGGTATGCTCCAAGGACGCAAATTAATCTCCCGAGTGAGTTGGTTTTCCGAGTGAGTGTTCACCGGCCTACTTGTCACCCGTATGATGAAACAAAACTAGACGTCCCGTAAGATATGCCCATAACGTACATCGTCTACGAGGTTTGGCCGCCCGCATGACCTATACCACTTTGCCGAGGACTTCGCATATGGGCGATTTGTAAATATATAAAGCAACCACGCCGATGGTGATGATGTTTGTGATCATTGTGATGCTCTTTGGTAACTGTACTTGACTCAAAGCCCTATCGTCGCGAGCCAGCATGTTTTCTTATTTCCCTCTATTTTTTTTTCTTTATATTTATTTTATACCGTTAAGTGTCCCATTGAATAAGTAAGCCATAGTCGAAGTGTGGAATTGAAATTTAAATAAGCATTTCCTCATTTGCATTTTTATTTCTCGATTGTGGCATAAAGACGATGATCCTTCGAGTAAAATGAATGTAACTTAATCACACGATGATATCAAAATTGTAATTAGTTTATCAAAAGTTCAATTTTTTTGGTATAATTCTTTCTAGGCTTGAATAATTGTATGAAATATTTTTAAGATATTTTGAATTTGTTTGGTTCAAGCGATTAGCGTTGATCTAACGGATGCCGTAATTCAGATTTGCATTTCGTAATTAAATATTTTTAAAACATTCTACACCTGTTCGAAAAAAGATGCAGAAAAGGATAATAAAACGAGTCAAATCTTGCTGTTATTGGATGGAGGGATTGAAGAGAAAGATGATTGGACATTGGCAACTGGCCAAATTGAAAGTAGTAAAACCGAGTAGCCAGTTGCATTGTACCCAGAGCGACATCGATAGGACCTTTTATCTCCGAGGGGATCTCCTCGAGAGTGATAAAGAAAAAGATAGTGCTAAATGCAAGAAAAAATCAGAAAGAGTATGAAGATACATGCGAGAGAGGGTGAGACGGGAGAGACGAAGGGGTAGATCGAAAGTCGTGGGGTGGTTTAACGAACGGAAAAAGAGGGGCAAGAAAACGCTTTAATCTCTAACGTTGGGCAATTTCATTTGATCTGACTAGCGCGTTATTTGGCTTAAAAGACAGATGCAATTAGCTTGATATCGTTTGCTGACAAAAATATTGGATACTCATAGCGTCGCTTCTGCTTTCCGATACTTTTTTTTTTATTGACAAATCGTTCTTTTAAAATTAGGTAGCTCAAAGCTATTCTAATATGTGGTCTTTTAGGATTTTAATTGAACTGAAAGTATAATTATCTGCTTTTGTGTAAAGATTCTTTTATTTATTTAAATATTGAAAAGTAGTAATAGGACTTATGAATCCAATATCAAGTAAATTTAATAAAAGAAATATTATTGAATGGCATGAAAATTCATATTATATAATACATATAGAGAAGGAGTTGTGATATGTAAAACTTTAAATTTGAGTTGTAACTACGCCAATGGACAAATTTCTTATTTTTAATCATTTTCAAATGTAATTAAATGTAGCAATAGCTTTATTAAGAAAAATGAAAACACAATTAAATTGTATGAGAAATTTAATGTATGAAATTTAAAGATAAAATTAATATGTATTTGACATCAATATTCATGAAATATAAAAGATTATTCTTTATGGACGTAGAAATCAAAATGACTTAATTTTGGTATTCATCACAAATTTTATACAAATTTAAAGATAATTCATATTTTTGTTAGCTTTTGTTTTAATAGTTAAACATGATTATTTAAGAGAACAGGAAGAAACAATTTTAAGCAAGAAATCAAATAAATATTGAAAAATGTTATAACGTCTCCGTCATGCAAAAGTTGTATTTTTTGTTCCTACAATATATGTTCTAAAATTCGATTATAGCAATGTCGCAGCATAAATTTTTCAACGAAATTCAAAGTGAAAAGGAAGAGAGAAACACAAATCGTGCGAATTTAGGAAGTGGAGGACAACTGGAGAAGTGGAAATTAACGGATAAAATGAAAAATGCAGAAAAGGGATGCAGAAAGGGTGAATTGAAAAATCGAAAGTGCAACGGCAGACAAGAGTTGGGGAAAGAGGAAGTAAAATGTGATGAACAAAAATTTAATATGAAATTAATTCAAAGGATATGTTCATTTAATTGTTACTCCTTATGTTAATAATGTTAAGAATGTGTAACTTATGCCAGAGCTTAAAGAGAAACACATAGAGAAAAAAATACGTTGATAATGAATTATGCAAGAATTGCGTGTTCATTATTTCTGAATTTTAATTTAGTCGTTTATTCGGAAAAGTCAAGAATACAACAGGTAAAACTCGAGGCAAATCATTAAACACATCGCATTTACATTTATCACATCTCCACGAATAAAAACCTTGATTTCCAAATATTCAAATTTTAATACATCAAAATGAGGAGGACCGAAATTTGAGAATTCAAGTATTCATAAAAAGCTTAGACCGAATTGCGCAAAAACTCTGCAATGCGTTTAGCAAACGCATAATAAGTTAATCCATTGTAATTATCATCTTATGAAGATGAAATAAAAGTCTTGTATCTCGAACAAACGCATGAGAATGTTCGCAGCCAATTAAAAAGCGTTGAACGTGAGTCTGGAGATTGAGTCTGGTAACTCATTTTGATAAACTGTTTTCCGAGCTCTTTGCCGGTGATTGCAAATTAAATCCGTTAGCGAGGCCTCGACTGAAGACTAAGCCGAGTAGTTCTCGGGGGTGGAGAATTGCTTTACCCCTTTTGGCCGGTCCGGGGTAGCAAAGGCTACGCGCTGCACTGTTCTAACGGGTATAGAAAGCCGATTAGGGGTGGAACATATTATCATTTGATGTTTTTTTCCGATCGTGGCGCTAAAGAGAAGAGGAATATCCTCCTCCGCCCCTTTGCTGCTGCACTCTTAAATTGATAAGCAGACAGTAAATAAATTTGCTTATGGACGCATTTTACCATAAAAATTTTTAATAGTTTTTGTATGCTCTTGTGAAAACTTCGTTTATTCCTTCGAATTTCGTTAAAATTTTTCGATGCGTGTAGATTTTTCTTTAAACATCGCCCGTAGATGTACGTGAAATTAAATAATTTAGTATCACTACACTAAAGTACAAAGTGCATCTATATTTAAAATTTCGCTTTATCTTCATTATAAAGTACGTAAGTCCCGCGCCCCGTCAAATAAATTATAAAGCTTTAAATTTAATCAATATAAAAATACTAGGATTAGATGAAGAATGTGATATATTACAATTAATAAAATTCGGTATTTGATAATTAAATAAGTGCACGGCTAATAAAATGTAAGAACCCAAAGCAAAGGTTCAAGTGATTATCGTAAATATTCCCGGTACGAATATAATTCTTTAATAATCTCTCAACTCATTCCACCGCATGTATATCCGCGACTCATAGCTTCGGATTAGCCTTGCAACACGAGAACGTTGATACTTACATCCCTATAAAGACTTCCAACCCTCTCATTCGTCGTACCCTCCCTCTTTTTTCGCTTCGTCCTTCTCGTTCTCCCCAGAACCGAGATACCCCCGCCTCTCTCTTTCTCTCTCTCTCTCTCTTTAAAGTCTCAATCCTCTTTTCATTCGCCATTCTCTTTTCTATCGTGCACATCTCTGCCCCGATATCCCCACGGCTAAGGTATTGTCTGAATCCCGGCCAATATCTCCACGTCATTGCCACCACCACCATTCCCAGGTCGTAACGTTACTCATTATCGCAGAGAAGAGGTTGGACAAGAGACGAGAAAACGAAAAAAAAAGCGAAGGAAGGAGTTGCCGTCGAAAAGTTGAAGCTACCGTTTGAAGGAAAAGGGGCAGCGCCAAATATCTTTTCGCCTCCTTCCGTTTTCTTGATCTAAAAGAGGAAAAGGAGTGTCAAAGTGGCGCATCCAGAAAGAGAATTCGTCTTTTGCCCATCCCTTAAAGAAATCATAACCTCCTCTTTGCATTTAAGAACTAAGGTATTACTGGTTTTTAATGAAATTTATTGTTGTTGCTTATCTGATAATTGATGTTGATAATTTCTCCTACTTTTATGATAATTTAAGCAAATTAACTTTTCTAAGAAATATTGATATCCAGAGCCCGTAAATAAAATACAAAGTATAATGCAAGATGTTCTACACCATTAAACACGAGTAATTATCATTCTATGTGCTATCGTCAACACATAAATTAGAATAAGTATTGTATAATAGAGTAATTATAATTGAATAAAATTCAGATGGCATCTATAGCTGAAACTACGTTGAAAAGCAAAAAATACTTGGAAGGTGCAGTCGATTAATTAATTCAAATTACATGCCAATCAACACACTGTAAACTTAAAATGGAAGAAAGAGGCAAGACCCACAAAGTATCGTTACCCTTAGCATCATTCCATGTAAATTCAATGGAAACATTAAAAACTACGCAAACTTGAGGTCTACTGGTAGTGTAAAAGATATTTTCTAGAAATTCATTCGTGTGGAATTTCTTTTTCAACATTACTCTCCGTTTCTTTTTATATCACGAAGACGAGGTCTACATATATATACATATATATATATATATATATATATATATGTATGTATGATGAGAGCGTATTGTAGGAAATTGGCAAAGGGGTGACGATACGCTATGTATACTTGAGTATATATACATATATATATACTCAAACAAAGTTGGGAAAACTGCGATCGCAAAAATGGAGGAAGGATGGATGGAAAAAGAAAGCGAGGACTTGATAGGAAAGGAAAGCGAGGCGAAGAGAAATCAGCGCCACTAATTAGTGCCAAGAACGTAATTAAGTAATTTTTAATTAAGTGACTGGCGTTTACGCACACAACGAAAGTTAAAGTAAGGCAGGGTTCGCCCTATCCACAAAGTTGGCACATAGGGACGCTGCATAAACTGCGATTGTCCGTGAGGAGATTGCTTTTGGTGGTAAAGGGGTGATGATTCCTGTGGGTGTGACTCACATTCGTGAATGTGTTGATTTGGATGTACAACTTTTCTTTATTTTTCAAGTATAGCTATTGATTTGTAATTTTTAAATAAAATGTGTCTGCTGTATTTTTAGTTGCATTTGATTTTTGTTTCAAAGACGATGCATTAATTTTTTTTTTTTTTTTTTTAAGGCAAATATGCTTCAGCAGATAAATAATGAATGTATTTCGTAGTCTTAATATGTTCATTTTACGCACATTTGACGAATATCTGTTATACAGGTAGATCCTAATATGCGGGTAAAATAAAGAAACATCAAAGTAAAATTAGCTTTATTACTTATTTTAGTACCTGAAAATGCTATCTTTATTTCAGCGATTAGTTAGAATTCTTACTAAATATATCTTTGATAAATGTATCTTATGAATTTATTAATTACTATTTTTATAATTTTTATTTTTGTATTGGCTTACCGAGTCACGTACACAATTTATGAATTTTACGCTTAAGCAAGCCTAAATGCATAATATAAGATGTATGAAAGACTTCGCACATGTAATGTATTACTATGTATTTAAATTAAAAAATTTAATATCTGTTCTTTACCTCATTTTTTTATTTGTAAATTATTTCTAGTCCGATTATATCATCCCTGATACAGATGTATAAGCAGGTTAATGTTACTTTATATTTTCTTTTCATTGTTAACGTGCGATAATAACATAAATAAAGAGTAGAGAAAAAGATAAGTTAAATGTCTAAAAGATCATATTTTTTAAATATTTTAATTATTACAAGTCAGCTAGAAAATTATATTTTCTTAATTACATTCCAACAAATAATGCTATAGTTAATTATAGATATACAATAAATAAATATGTTCGCTTTACACAAAAATTCAAATATTCAAAGAACAATACACGTTTCATCAATTCTTTTTCTTTTACTATCTATAATGAAGTAGTCTTAAGCCATATGGTTTGTCACCGATAAGTAAATGAAAAAGAAAAATAAGAATGAAAAAGAAAACAAATTAAATGAAAGTATACGCCCACGGAGATAGAAATTTAAAGAGAAAAATATCGAGAGATGTAGAAAGAAAAGTTACTTCTTAACTTTGAACATCAACTCGTTAACGAATCTCTCAAAAACCTCGAGACAAACACAGATATTCACCGCCCACAACTAGCCATGCATATATATATATATATATACATATATATACATGCATTGAAATCGTGGACAAGTAGAAAGAAAGGAAGAGAAAGGAAAAAAAAATAAAGACGAAAAGTTCGAGTCCATGGATAGACTCTTGTACTTGCAGACCATGAGCGGTTTGCTGACGTTATGACGATAAAGAGAAAAGTCTCATCATCGCAGAGAAGAAAAGCCGCAAGAGCGAGGAGGAAAGTAATAGAGACGAACGAAATCCAGAGTCAAAGAGTTACCACTCCATTGTGCCATACACTGAGTTTTTAATTAAGGAGCCACTACGAGTTCCTCGAGAGAATCTCAGAGGTCGTACCTGCAATTTACTTATACATTTATACGGAAGCTAGTTGGAATTTTAGAGATAAGAGGTTTCTGGTCTTGTTTGTAAACATATACACATCCGTAGAAGTAGAAGGAGGCGGTTTTCTTATGCAGGAGGATGCATATGATAAATACGCAGTAGCTACAAGACTTTTCTCTTTGTGGTAAAAAGAGATCGAGGGCTCTCATCATCTTTTACGAGAAACCCTTCCTTTCTTCCTTCCTTCCTTCCTTCCTTCCTTCACCCTTCGTCTTCGTCTTATTCGCGCAAGTGCAGTATTTAAATGAGAAAACAAAACGGAACTTTGTGTACGTACATAAATATAGAGGAGGATCCAAAATTAGAGTTATAGGAGGGGCAGAGGACACGCGGGTAAAAAGAAATCATAAAAACTCCTGTTTGGAAAGAGGACGAGTCATCTTCTTTATATGAGCAGAATCCGAGAAAGGAAAAAGCGAGCCAGGGAGAAAAGAGGCTTTATTCGAGAAATGCCAAGTCCGCCAGTGGTGTACCCCTTTCTCTCCTTTCTCTCCTTTCTTCACCCCTTTACTTGGAAGACGACGAGGAAGGCGACCCCGCGGACTATTACCTACACTTCCAGGATGAGTATGACCCATCCGAGTGTCGAGAAGACCGCATAAGTTTGGCCCTCAAAGCTTTTGTCTCAAAGGATTCATACTCGCTCATTTTACCGCCGGAGAATCTCTCATTTCTTTCCGGAGTATGTATCTCGAGTACCGAGGCCAAGTGCACCCTCGTTCCAGGAGAGGAACGGAGAAAGGAGAGAGTACAAGGAAGATGTCGCCAAGCAGATTCACCTCCCTCCCTCGTCTCTCTCTCTCTCTCTGTGTACACTCGCGGTGCTTCTTTGCCACTGTACATTCATACAGATACACGCGTCTCAAGTAAAAGAGAGTAAAATGTATGCGCCCTTCTCGATTCGGAAGACTACCTCGAGGATCAGTTTCGGGAGTTTGGGAGCGTCCTTGTGTGTGTAACTCTTTGCACGACACAGCGCCTCCCATCAACCCCCTCACGCGTGCCGTGATGGATAAAAGACCAAAGCAAAATAAAAAGACTTTTTTCCTTTTCTTTCCTTTTTACGTGGACGCGTTATTCCGTAATAATTGCTTGGTCTTCTTAAGGGATGCTGCAAATTCACGATAAGAAGAGTTAAAAGTGAATAGAGCGACATTTTTGACAAATGGGAAATAAAAATAAGGCAAGCGTAGTTGTTCTCGTCTACAAAAGAATGGAAATTAATAACCAGCGAAAAAGAACGAATCATGCATATGAATGCACTAATTGTCCGGTGATGCTTGCACTTATATCCTCGAGGAAACATCTCTCTCTCTCTCTCTCTCTTTTTCCACAGTTATAGCAACTTGCATGCTACTGCTGAACAGAGTACGCACAAAAAATTGGTCTCTAGAATGAACGTGTATTATGCACAAAAGATACTATCCCACATACGTCTACACATAAGCATATAAACGTATATTTATGTATTTGTTCAGAATACGCACGCCTCCGGCTGGATTCATCTACATGTAGAGAAGAAACGAAAGTACATCTCCAAGAGAACCTCGAATTCCAACAACGAGCGAGTGAGAGGGCGAAATAGAGAATTGCTTATATTCTTTAGCAATAAAGTAAAAAATCACGTGTGTGCTTGAGCAAACACACGTACGTTAAATGGCTTTTCCATCTTTCTTTCCCCTTTTCCTCTTTTCTCCTGTGCACGCAATCTCGAGAGATTAAAAAATACAGCCGCGGGAAGAAGAGGCTGGCGGAAGAAGAAAACAAGAGACGCGAAACGGGGGATACAAAGGGAGCGAGAGAGAGAGAGAGAGAGAGAGAGAGAAATGCAGAGAAAGTGCATACACGCGACCTCCGTGTGTGGAGATTGCCTCTCAAGTCGTTTGCACTCAAGATTTCGGTAATCCGTCGGTTCGCTGTTAATTAGACGCCTTTCTCTCTTTTCTCCCGCGAGTTTCCCTTACATGTTCGAGCATCGTTCATGTGTACACGAAAAGAGAGAAGGTAAAGAGCGCGGGCTTGAGAATTTGCCGGAGGTTTGAGTTGGGGGAGCCTAGGAAGCATTTACCTTCGCGAGTTAAAACGAGAAAAGCCACTGAATGGATTTCAATTACCTTAATAAGTTCGAAGAAACGTCTACACCCCCGCACTTCTATTTTCCACCCAAGAGCCAGGGGCTGCTTATTTTACGCATTAACACATCAAAAAATGGAGACAAGGGAAAGTAGCGCCGAGTCATCAAACTGGTGGGCGCCACATATTCCCACCGCACATTCCGCGCGCAAGTCATGTTTCTTAAAGTCCAGGGGGTACGGACGCGCGTGGGGTTGGCAGAGGAGAAAGGCGCACCTAAGGATGCGCGCGTGCGATGATAAAAGGTCACGAAAGCGACCCGAGGAAAGGCGGAGCGCCTGGGCGCTAACGACCCCCGAGCTCCGGCCGATGGTCACGTGTTCCCAAGATAAAGGTCTCGCAAAGGAAATTTGCGTTTAGAGAATTACCTCGTCATTACGCCTTGACACCCCCTTCGATTATCGACTACGTGTTGTGTGTGTGTGTGTGTGTGTGCGCGCGCGCGCGTGGTTGGGTGTGGGTGGGAGGAGTGACAGGTCGAGAGATGAACGGGGCGATAAGGGAAGCCGCGAAGAAACTCGGACGAGGCGTCGCGCATTATTGGCGTTCCTCGTATGTCCTCTGTGAGTTCTCGTGTGTGTACTTACGAGATTGTTGGGAAGATAAGGAAGGAAACGACGTCACGTCTATCAGTTCCTCCTCACCCCCCACCCCCCTCATTTCCGTTGTCCATGTATGCACTTAACTTATTTCTACGATTTTTCCACCTTTCCTTTTCCGTTGTTTTCTTCTGTTCTTATAAATATTTTGCCTTTGTGTTCTCCTAACAACGACTCGCCTCTATTACATTTGCTATTTTTCTCTTAATTTGTCATTTTTATACTAGCTCTTATATAGTTTCTAAGAAAATAATTAAGAATAAATTACTACATGCATTGATCTTTAAAAAACACACGATATTTATACTTTTTCTTGGAAATGTCATTTTTTATCAATTAATTTTAAGCGACCTTTTATGTATAGGTACTAACCCACATTCATGTATTTCCAATGATATTTGATAATTAAATTTTCTTCAATTTACTCAGAATATAAAGACTGTTCTATTGTTTGTAAAAAGAACCCATTAATTTTATATCGAATTAAAACTCAAAGGATTTAAATTTATCCTTTCATTAAAAACAAGTTGAATATAAATTATAAATGTTTTAAAAAGAATTCTTGAATTATTTTTTATTATCATGAATTATTATTCGTTATTGATATTTTCAATATTAACGTCAGAACATTATTAATATCAAAGTAGCTTCTCAGAAAATTAAAAAAAATGAATTTTCATTAATAATATACATTGAGCAAATTTGTAAAAATAAAAAAAGTTCTTACGATTTTAGTTATTCATAGATAGATTTTTCACTTTGTAAGCAAAGCCTGGCATTGGATTTACTAATTTATTTCTTGAACAATACTTTTACGATTTTTGCGTCGTAAAAGTTCATTTGGAGCACCGATTGTAGCTAGATATCTACTGTTTAAAAATTTATGTCCAGTCCCATCGATGCTTTAAATCTCTACCTCAGCTTGTCTTTAAGCAATCGGACATCATGAAATCGGCGTTTTTATATTTAAAGATAAGGTGTCGGAGGGGATGTCGGGGGTGGGTGTTGGGGGTTAGTTTGGTTTTCGTGTTGATAAACTGGGAAGAAGCCTCGCAGCTGTCGTATAACTCGGTCTTTCCTTGTACACATACTACTCATTGTCCATTATACGACATAAAATTTCTTCTATACCGCAAGATAAGATCTGGCTGTGACGTTGCGTGCCCGGTTCTAAAATCAGATAACGGGACCACCACCACCCCTACCTCCACCCTCAGGATGATCACTTTCTCCATTTTCTACGACCTCAATTGCCCTCTTTTCCGACCCTCCAAGGTGGTTCGATTTATCCAATGATGCTCGCCGATAAGCTGATGCGACTGGAAGGAAGATTGAGTTGTGCGACATATGTCATGGAATGAATAACGGTACGAAGTGATAAATAATGAGATAAGAGACAGATAATTAGCCGTAATCTTTACAAGCTACATTAAATTGTTGATTTTTTGATTACAATTATGTGTCAATAGTTTTATGTTGGGTAGCGATTAACTTTTATCGATTGTTACATGGCTGTGATTAAAAATTTTTATTCAAATAGTGGGTGATGTTGATTCTGACCACCGCGCCATTTGATAGAGATAACTTAATTAATTGACATAAATTATGCAAAATAAAGTTGAGTCTTAAAACAAATTCAAGAGAGTTTTATAAAGAAACAAATGATTAAACTAGAACAATTTATCCTTTATTATTCTCAGGTTATAAATTTACACAAAAACCATCAAATGCCGATGATTTATTCTAGATTAATAATTCACATTTACACTCGTTTAGTTGTATCGTCCCGGCACCTTAATATTAATAAAACTCCTAGATTGATATCCGAGAAAGAAATTGTTTGAAACAAAAGCCGCGAACACGCGAGTCATAGAACAGTAATTATTCAGGCTGATTTTTTCTCTCTTTTTTTTCTTCTTTTTTTTTATTTTTTTTTATTATACATTCCTGCTCCGTCCGAAGTCTCGGAAAATAAAAGAACAACGTCGTCACGAGATTTGTCCTTCTAATAACGGTCAGAGGACAATCGCGTCTCGTGACACAAAGGAAAAGTGGCGTGAGGCGTCATTTCCGCATAGGAAGCCGTGCATTACTCTATCAGATCGAGCACGCGCCTTTTTCTCGGGCGGGAAAAGCTCACTCAGAAACACCCTTACACGCGTGATTAGGCGGGGGTGGATGATGGGGTGGAGAAGATGCGCGACAACGGAAAGCGCGGCAAGGCACAGCCCAGACGAGTGTCGACGAGATCGCGATTGCCGATAGGGGTAGGGGGCGTGTTCGCTCGGTAGTGAAAAATCGACTTCTACCCCTGTGCTTGGCCTTCGGGTTGCATCGTATATTAGACGTAAAAGATTAGTGAAAATAAGCACGTGTCCTCGTATCCTTGAAGATAATCCGTTTTATTTTTTGTCCTTAATCATTAGTTTCCCTTTCGTCCTATGTTTTTTTCTATTAGTCGCGGGGGCTTAATTGAAAATGAAGAAATCAAATACAAAAGCAAAGGGAAAAAGTAGAGCACATTTTTTATGTAAATATTTATGATCTTGATCGATAATACCCAACTACAGTTAATAATAAAGTCATGAGTTTTTCATTAGTCTCTTAAATAATTGAACAAATCTCTTCAACTTGAAACACTCTTAGCTTAATTAAAATTACCAAGTGTTCATTAATATTTTTCAGTATCTAAGTAAATAGAAGTTTTCCTTTCCTCAAAGATAACGTATGGAAGCACATCGCAATTTATTCACTAATACTTTTCTTTTTAAGCTTATTCTATTTACGACGAAATAAAATAAAAACATAATATTAGGATTAAGCGATGCGTGTACTTTGTGCACCTAAAAAAGATATCTTGCCAATTCTCAAGCCAATCAGTAGTACAACATTCCAGTAGTTCCCGCCGACAACCTTAAGCTTCCGAATACTCGAGCGGAAAAACGCGAAATTACTTTTTAACTCGGGGGCAATGCACCGAGTGCATTTCTTGTTTACCTGCTGCTCAGTCTATCAGAAAAATCGAGGAGAAAATGTACGGGAAAAAGGGCTGCGCTTGTTTGGCGTAGAGAACGAGGATGAGTCTTTCGTAGGGAACAACCAAAGGGAAGTACATTCGAACAGACTCACACACGCACAAAGATCAGCCCCAGCAGCCTTCGTCATTGTGAGCGCGAAGGGGAGGCAGTTCGCGTGGGGGATGATCTTGCGAATCCAGATGCACGCGTGGGAGGGAGAGATGCTGTAGTTTTTACGGTTTCCCAAGAAATATTTAACTTTGCAATTGCAAACTCATGAATTATGTCTCCAAGAATTGTGCTTAAAATCCGTAATGAGCATTTGATAGCTATCGCGCGGCTACTTTGCTCTTTGTCCGGAGAATTTACGTAACACTCATTTGGTCTGGCAAACTTTCTTACATAATGTCCAATTAAAATTATTTAAATTAATTACAACTACATTAACGAAGCCAAGTCCTAATTTGTTTTAATACCAATTACCGTATTTATGACCGCAATATTTACGTAGGCAAATCGTTCAAAGGGTAAGCGAGACACCGTGTACAAACGCACGCGCACACACGCACACACACGAGTTGTTTAGAGGGCTCAAGACGATAAGACAGCGGAGAGTCATAACGCACGAATTAGAAGTGCCCGAGTGCAACTGGGTGTCTGTGTATGTGTGCGCCAGCGCCTTATATCTCGCATCTGAATGTACTCAGCCTAATTATAATCAGGCTAATGCCTTGCGATTGCGACGCTCGGCCGCCAGAGTAGCACTGGTCAGCATTTCAGCGCCTTTCTATCTAGATGCTCGCCAGATACTTCACGGGTGGGTGGGGGTGGTAGTGGCGAGCGAGCGTGTGTGTGTGTGTGCCGTGTCGCACCGGTAGATTACTCGTCGGGTTACTTCTACACTCTCTGTGCCTTCGCGGGGGCGGGTAATTAAGATTCGGACACACCCAACCTGTGCCCTCGTCGTCTCCTGGACTCTCTGTGTCTTTCTGCTGGGGGAGTGGTATTTGTGATCCGGAGAAAACCTCGTACTCGTTTGCATAAAGTTTTGAGACATGCTTCGAGGGTTCTGTCTTTTTGCTGGATTGATTCTTCGATTGGGGAAAAGGGACTTACGATCTCGTGATATTCGTGTAAAGGCGTTCTTGTAAAGGCATTCAATGTGAACAAGTAGAACTTGAGAATATGAGCATTGGTACGTAGATAAATTATCAATTGTTTTTTAAGAAAAAAAATGTTGGTATTATTACTTTGAACTATTTCATCAAAGCTAATTTTGAATAACGATTTTTTTGGTGTGTTTTTTTTTGTTTTTTTTGTTTTGTTTTTTTTTTTTACATAAAAATAGATTTATCGAAACGCGAGAATAGTTCAAAGTAGTTAAAAATAATCAGTGTAAAATTAAAGTTAAATTTAAGTTAATGTACTCACCGGAAGTTGGAGAACCATTTGACGAGTTGCGCCGTGTTGTTCTTGTTGAATTTGATGTCCGGGAAGTACATTTTGAGGACGGCGGAAGACGGATACCTCACCCAGAAGAACATCAGCTTCGCCTTCCTAAGGTGCATCGGCGTCAACGTCGACGAGTTCACTGTGGTTAAGGAAATACTCTACTATATTACAAGAATCCCAAAACTTATTCACAGTCATAGTTACAGCATAATTATTCCTTTCTTGTCGCCGACTATATCACCGGGTACAACAAAGAAAATAAATGATGTAACTGCAACCGTAACGACCGATCTTAAGTTTCAGAATTCAGCCATACAGTTTTTACAAAAGATATGCGTCTAGTATTCATGATTTAAAACTCATTGACTGTTGTTTGGACGAGGCTAGGGTTGCCTTGCGATCGAGCGAAACTTGCGGGCGTCCGTTGCGAAATCGTTGTATCGCTGCTTTCTTTAGCCTCCCGAGGACATCTCAAACTTAATCGCGTTTTCCTTCGGTATATCGAATCGGATTAGAAATCGTACAAGCTGGGGGAGTTGTTGAGAGGGTAGAAGTACCGCAGAAAATATATCGACGATTGGTCATATCCTCAGCGGAAGCCTTACTTACTCCTTATCTGTAATAGGATCTCCCCGTGTGGTTTCATTGCATTCTTCTTCGCTTAATCCGCGCGTCGATTTTTATCTCATTCTTTCCTTACAAATTCAGCCCCGCGGCCAACCCTTTGGCTAATCACCGCACACATACATTTATTTCAAATGCTTCTATTTCATCTATTTCACGACAAGCTACTCATTTATTTCTTATACTCTATATCTTATACTCATCCATTCATTCGTTTATTTATTTATTTATTTCTTTTGCGAATCGGAAATTAAATTGTTCAAAATTAAAGATGCCAGCTAGATAAACCGCATTATCTCCGTAGCTTTTATATCTATCTTTATTATGTTTGTAATACATCTGTTTCATTTATATTTTAAATGTTTATTTTTGATTATATAATTCCGTTAACGTGTCGTTTTTATCATTTACCATTAAGATAATTCATTATATTTACATTGAATAAAATTATTAAATGTTTCATCAATAACATTTTAAACTTTTAAAAATAGCAATTTTTTTTTTCTAATCTAGAAAGATTATCTGGGAAATATTTTATTTTCCCACTTGAAAATTACGATGCTATCGTAAAATCGAATTAATACTTTATATAAGAGACATTAGCAAGAAGAGAGAGAGAGAGAGAGAGAGGGGGGAGGGAGGGTGGGAGAGATAAAATACAGTCGAATGATAAAGAAGAGTTACAAATTGTGTTCATTCATTAAAAACAATTCCTATCTTTTAATAATGCATTTAACCGTATATTTTCAGGTAATGAAGTAATGGCTGTAATAAAATTTCCTAGAGACGAGCAAGACTTTTAGCGATGTTCAAGGACCCGCTGCATCGATGTGCAAAATTGTGTGCTCGACCTATCCTACGGTCATGTACGCCATTGATTATGCATAAAAGGCCATTTAAAAGGGTGCCAAAGACTAACCACATGCACGGACTGATTGAGCCCTCTTGGACCATGAATGCAGTTTCGGTGCACTTCGAACAGCTTATTTGAGCAACGTAAATGTGCGTCTCGAGTAAAAATATTTTTGCGGTTAAGTTCACGTTAACAAAGTTTCGAGCAACGTAACGCATGGACGACCGTACTTTTAAAATGTTAAGTCCACGAAGAGGTTAAAGGTTGGCGAACCAACTTTCTTCCGCCTCGTTGCCCAGCCAAACTGGACTCCTCGAGTCTTTTTTCTAAAGTTAGATCTAAGCGGCTCTGATTGGCCAACTAATCTAATATTCATACGAGCACACCCTCCCTCGAACTTTACCTTCCCCAATGAATGTGCCAAGGATAGATTCTACTCGGATTTTCCCTCTACTCGGCGATTTCCTCTACGATTTTCCACGAGCTCTCGAATCAATCGCGAGTTTCACGCCCGACAGTCGAGTTCAATTATGAAAAAGGCCCGATAATTGCACTTTAATTGTATGCAATTGTATGTTGCATTGAAAAGGATATTGTAGGCTGAATTCCGTCGTAGCTGATCTCGCCGGAGTTGCAATCGCTACCCCGGTCGTTGCTGTCCATCCTGAGGTGTCCGTAGTCCGGATTGCCGTGCTGGGCGGCCGCGAGGAGGGCCGGATGCAGGATCGCGGGCGGGTGGGGCAGTGGCGGGGAGTCCCTGAGATCGACTCCAGCATCTCCAGGTGGGCTCGCAGGCACGTGGCGGGAGCCGGCGCGCGGTGGAACCTGGCCCGCGTGGCTGGCGTGCGGGTTGAAGAAGGGCGAGTACGGTGAGAAGACCTGGCTCTCGTGGAGGCTGGGGTTGGGTATGGCCACGCTCGTGGGTAGCGAGACCGGCAGCATCGGAGGCGCGTGGTAAGGTCGGGGTGGTGGAGGCGGTGGGGGTGGCGGACTTTCGGCACCGCCTTGAGAGCCGCTCCCGTCCTGCGCCAGGATTCGGGAGACCGTCCGCGGGGTTATCCGCGTGTCCGTCACCTGTGAGAATAACTAAACGTTACTATTGAATGTTTTCTCCTTTGAAAATTGGTTCACTTACATTCTAACTTACATCTAGAATTTTTATTTGAATTTAATTTATACAATAAAATTTTATTCACGTGTGATTCCAGTTTTTAAACAAATTTTAATTAGAATTTCATTTTTTTTATACTAAAACCGATTGCATTAGCATTTGGAATAACAAGGTGATGTAAATGTAAATTTCTATCGATTTATGTAAAATTATTGGAATTTATAATAAAGCAATATTGAACTAATATTTAATAATTAAAAAACAATTTGAAACTAATGGCTGTTAACATTCATTAAATATATACTTAATTCGATGCATAAATAATAATACATAAAAAATATTATAAATATTTTTATTTAAAACTTTAATGATATTGTTTTTATTCTTTAAAAACTGTTAATATTTTTTTTTTTTGAGGGAGTTTTTTGCTTGTGCCAATGAAAGTATTTATTAACGACCATTTAATTAAAGGTAATTTTTTGTTTTGTTTTGTTTTTTTTTTTTTTTTTTTTTTTTTTTCAACATTACATATCAGACAATTTTAATTACGTTGAGTGAAAAAAAAAATTGAAACTCACCTTATGGCGCTTTTTCTTTGGTGTCATGACGAGCGACAAGGCCTCATTTTGTTCCGAGTCCCTGCTCTCCCTGTCCTCCGAACCTCTGAGACTGCAATACTGATCGCGTTCGCGCTGCTCGCGTTGCTGATGCTCGCGTTGTTGCTGTTGTTGTTGATGTTGCTGTTGTTGCTGTTGCTGTTGCTGCTGCATCGAGGCCATAGCGTATATCGTAGGTGGTTTGGGCGTCTGGAACATGCTCGCACTCGGCCTGACATGCGGGGGCAGCTGATTGATTTGGTTCAGGTTATTTTCCGTAAGGCCCGAATGGGGGCCACCGTGGGGGACACCACCGAGGGGTCCAATTGGCGAAAAACCCGTAGTTTGCGAGGGCGGGGGCCCACCATTCAGGGGCCCCCTTGGGCCATTTGGGCCGCCCGGTGTTTGGCCTGATACTCGATCCACGACTTTCGTCCTTGGCGATTTTCTCTCCAGATATTGACTCGCTAGCATCAAATCCTTATTGAGGTTGTTGAGCTGCTCGACGGCCGCTTGACCCGCGTCCGATTGTTTGCCAAGAAACTTTTTCTGTTCGACAAACCTCGAGATTATGTTGTCGATCAGGTTGTTCAAGGAGGAGCTGATTCCGCTCTTGAGGCTGTCGGCGAGACCCTCGAGGTCCGTGCCACTGATGTTGGGCAGCGACGAGCTCGCCATCTCAACGGCTCCCCTGAGTGCGCTCAAGCTCTCCTGGAAATCCTTGTGCTGTTGCAGGGGTGTCCCCGACTTTTGCATCCGCGAGGGTTGCGGCGTGGGTGGACCCGCACTCTCTTGTCTAGCCGGTGGTTGTGGCGAACTCTGGTGCTGATGATGGTGGTGAGAGTGGTGTTGCTGTTGCTGCTGCTGCTGCTGCTGCTGTTGCTGTTGCTGTTGTTGCTGCTGCTGATGCTGCTGCTGTTGTCTCGAGACCGCCTCCTGGTGCTGCTTCATCCGTTCGACCGAGGCGTACCTCTCCTGCTCCAGGTAGAACTTCTGGTTCACCATTTGATACATGGCTGCGGCGGCTGCGTGCTCGTGGGGGACCGCCGCCAGGGCGCCGTTGTACGGTGGCGGATGAGGTCTGTGTGGGCGGGCGGGAATCTGGGGCTGGTGCTGAGGACTCACGGGCGCCTCGGTGCTCTCGCTCGTCTCCGGGCCCATTCGACTCGAGAGCTCCGCGTACTTCTGCTGCATGACGGCCACCTGCTCGTAGAGCTTGTTCAACTGACTCTTGAGGTTGTCCTTCTCCTCGCGCTTCTGCCGTATAGTCGCGTAGTCCTCCTCGTCCTCGCTCTCCTCCTCCTCGTCGAGGAGGGCGACGTCATTGACGACGCTGTGCTGGAGCGCGTGCTGGACTGTCTGCTGCTGAGGGAGGTATAACTTCCGTTTCTTGCAACCGTTGACCGTTGCTGGCTGGAGGGCCGGACTGCTGCGCATCGTGCTCACGATGTTCTCGACGCGGGCGCGCTTTATCTCCGTGGTCGGGGAGCTGCTCTCCGTCTTGGGTAAAACGGGACAGGGCGAGCTGCTGGGCGAGCGCTTGAGAGAGTCCTGGATCTCTTCCTTGACGGACACGGAGTCGGGGCCGGAGCGCGGACCCGCGGGGCTCGAGGGCAGGCTTTGGTCGCAGTCGGAGCCGTCGAGGTTCGCCCCGGGCTCCATTCCCGCCTCGGCGAAGGCCTCCTCCATGGCCCGAGCCGCGGAGGCCGCGTCCTCGGCGCTATCCTCCGCGTCGGCAGACATAACCGCGTCCCGGTCTACGTGGTTGGGCCCGTTGCCGTTGTGACCATCGGCACTGTCCTCCCCGCCACTATGCACTGCACTGCGCGCACTGTCACTATTGCTATTCATGTGCTGATGGGGACTCTCGCGTTGTTGCTGCTGTTGTTGCTGCTGCTGCTGCTGCTGCTGCTGAGACTTGAGCAGCTCAGCGGTAGTATTGTTATTATTGTTGTTGTTGTTGTTATGTATGCTGTTATTGTTGTGGATGCTGTTCGAGTGGATGCTGTTGTTGTTGGTCGGCTGGTCTTGCACAGAGAGGGCGCTAAGCTTGCGGCCCTGGAGGATCTCGCGCAGCATGTGCTGCGTGAGCTCAGGCGCGGTCGCGGGGTCGTCGCAGTTGACAAGGCCGCCCGGCTGCAGGGGGTTGGTGGTCGCGGCGTCCATCCCGGCGCCGGCCAGCCCGTGGCTGCCCTCGGGGGGCGAGGCGCCGGCGTCCGTGGCCTGCTTCACTTGCCGGCCGAAGAGCTCGTTGAGCATTTTGTTGGTTGGGCCGAAGCCCGGGGCCCCGAAAAAACCGAAGGCCGCGTGGGCGGAATGCTGCTGGGTGGCCGTGGAACCCGTCGTTGCGGTGCCTAGGTGACCTTGGCTGCCGGCCGCTCCAGGCTGGAGCTGCTGTTGCTGGGGCTGCTGCACAGCCGCGGGCGACTGAGGCTGGGGTCGCTGGGCTTGCTGGGACTGCTGATGAGTCGGCGACTGGGAGTGGTGGTGCACCGCACCGCCCGAGTTGAAGATCGAGCCGTAGAGGCCACCGCCGAGGAAAGACGGCCGCGAGCTGAAGTTGGGTATGCTCGAGTAACTGTTGCGCGGCTCGCCGGCGTCCACGCGCTGTCTGGTGCGCTTCTGCTTCTTCAGGAGTTGCTGTTGCTTGCTATCCGTGGTTGCTCCGTAGAGGGCGAAACAGTCGGTCTCCTCCTCCGATGACATCATCGGCCGTCTGGTTGGTCGGCCCCCCAAAGGCCTCCGTTTCCCCTTCCCGCCAGGGCTTCTTTTTCACCCCTCCCCCGTTTTCGTCTGACTCGAAAAGCCCCCTCGTGGCTGCAGCGCGCCGTCGCCTCTCTCCCTCGCTCCCTCTTGCTCGGGCTCCTTCTATCCCTCCTCCGCAGCAGCCGGCCGCCTCGGGGCTCCTGCTCTCGCCGCACAGCTGCTTATTCTCCGGAGAGCCGCCGATCCTTCCCCACTCTCGCTCCCGCCCTTCGTCGCTGCCTCGTCTTCTTCACTCCTCCTTCCTTCTCTCGCGCCGGCGATTATTCCCCGTCTTATTCGCGTGCGCCTGCGAGATCGGAGCGTCTTTTCGCGCTTTCCCTCTCTCGCTCTCTCGCTCTCTCGCTCTCTTTTCACGCCGGTAGGCCGGTCCTCGCGATGCCTTTTTTTCCTTCTTCTTCTTTTTTTTACTATTCGGTGGGCCAATCCTTCCGCCGTGGAATCGGGGCCAACGACCGCAACTTCGGTCCGTTTCGCTTAGGGCGATAATCGAGGCCTCGGCGATTCCCCGACAGAGAAATCAGCTTCCCAGTGTCGTCCTGGTCTCGGGGGCGGCCACTGCCGCGCACTCGTCTGTACCCGCTATTCTTTGCGCTGCACTTGTCTATGATGTCGTTTCCATTGATGATCCCCAGGTAGATGCCAGGTACTCGCGGTGGTGGAATCCTCGTGCTCCCGCCTGGGAGCTGCATCCTTCGAACGAGCCAAAGGGCGAAAGGCCCCTCACTCCCTCGGCTCGATTTCGAAATTACTGATGTACGTCTGAAAGCAGAAGCAGGAAGAGGAGCTAAAGCGGTGTCGATAAACCCGTACTTTTTTTTTTCTATTTTTCTTTTTTATTATGATTTTTACTACTGAATCAGGTGTTGGATTATGTAATAAAAATAATGTAATAATAGGTATTGCTATTTACGAGGCATTCACTATTTCTCTTTTGCCGTATACGATACACTATGTAAATTACAAAGAGAAAACAGTTATCGATGTAGTTTTTTTTTTTTTTTTTTTTTTTTTTTTTTTTTTTTTTTTTTTTTTTTTTTTTTTTTTATTATAAATTGCAAATCATCAAAATTTATACTTTCCAATATAAAACTACTAAAAGTTTCCGTTTTACTCATTTTTTTTTAATACAAACTCGAATATTCAAATTGATCAGCGCATTATGATTTCTATGTTTAATTGATTTTAATAGTAAAAATTAATAAATAAGTTTATCAATATTATTTTAAACATTTTAATTGTTTCATTTATTATTAAATTAAATCATGAATAAATAGTAAAATTCATAGTAAACTATGAGTATTAAATTTATGTATTATATGAACAAAAATTATTATTAAATTGTTATTATTAAATTTGTATAAATTTATTACTCTTTCATAAATAATTCGTTTAAATAGGCAAGTTAAATTGTTTTATCCTGGTTATTTCTCGAAAGTGTTTTGTTTCTAACGAGCCATTTACTAAAAAGTTGTTCTTTACAAACGTACTTTTAACAAAGTAGATATAAAATAATTTTGAGATTAAGTTTTCTAGTCTACAAATTTCTTAGTTTTTGCAAATTATAATGAGGGACAAGTTTTCCTCTCTACTAGGGGAAGGATTTAATCTCTTATTGATAACGATCATAATTTGAAATAATCGAGAAAATTGAAAATGTTTCTTACCCCACAAAGTAAAAAAAAGAAAAAATAAAACCCTTTTATGCGTTTATGAAAAAAATAAACGCTTTTGAAGCACATCATTTTTAATGTATTACGAGCTTTGATATTGTATTCGAGGGTAGTTTGATACTTAAATAACACTTTCTTTCTCTTGCTTTACATATATCGGACGCTACCACCACCAGATACTTGAGTCACAATAAAATAATCTCAAAAGGTAGTTTGAAAATTATTGGTAAATTTTTCTTACCCATTAAAAATGTTTATAAGAAAATTATAGAAAAATATTCGTATTGAATTTGGTTTCAATTTTATAAAGAAGTTGGAACAATATTAAAACTTTTACGTTTTTCGTAGCAATATTTTTTGTTATAATAAGTGGTCGGTATAAAACTCATTTCTAAAAGTTACGAATCGATTTCAGTGAGTTATTTGATAAATTTTATAGACGAGCCCTACTAATTATTTTTTTTGAAATAATCTATTATTCATGTAAAGGATTTAATAATTGTGGTTAGTAAATTATGTAGTTTTATAAACAAGTACATTTTTGTTTGGCTAAAGTAAGACGATTATGTATACATACAAAAATCAGGACTAAATTATATGTAAAGTAAAAGAAAGTAACTTTTAAATTAAGTTCTTATTGCCATTACTTTTATATTACTGCTTCTAAATTACTTTGAAACTGTTTATGACAGTTGTAAGGGTTTATAATAGTTATGAAATTAATGAATTAAAAAAAATTAAGGTAAAACAAAATGTAATGACTATTTAAATTAGTAGAACATTCAGTATATATAAATTAAAATAAAATTTTGTAATTACTATCAAATTATTTTTAACAACATTTTATAATTTATATCAAGTATGTCGATTAATAATGATAAAAAGAAAATCCAGTAAATTTTAATGTATTTTTTGTGTTAATTACAAAAGTAATTGGTAATGAATATAGATTTGTTTACTTACAGAGTATTTTTTAATATTTTTTAATAGTTAAATGAATCAATTAAATATGAGAGTCTAAATGTATAAAAATATTAATCTACAAAATGTCGCTTCATAGGTAGAGGAAAAGAAGGCTTAATAAATATTTACAGTTGATAACACTGTGACCAGCTATATGACGTAGTATATTCTATTTTTGTAACATTTTAGGCGACAACCGTTTTAATCTATTAGCCCATTAAGGATCAAAAAAAGAAAAAAGAAAAAAGAAAAAAAATTGGAAGATGAAACCTAGGCGTACGAGCCCTTAAATGCACCCTCATCCAGGACTTGGCAAGGGTCGTTTGCGTCCAAACCAACTCATCGTCATCGTCATCGTCATCGTATTCGTCGTGCGTCTGTCGTCCTTCGCGCCCTCAACTTTATTCCCATGCGCTCCCATTACGAGGAATCGCCAAGTAGCCAAGAGCAACTTGGCACATCCAAACACCACCCGGGTCCTCGTCCTGCCCGACACGTGACGTTCCACCCGGGAACCAAGATCTATTCGTTCGGCAAACATTCCCCACATGTGCATGAAAGGTTCGAACAAAAGAAGCTGCTTAGGATATCTTGAATCGCCAGGATTCCACATGAGAATTAGTTGCGCAGAGCTCGTGTTCCCACTCTTTCAAATATTCCGTCTTTGGCTTCCTTGCAAAAATGCACTACGAACCAATGGGGAATTGTTTAGAAGGGGTTGTTTACCAGAGTGGACTAGAGTCTTCTTTGATCGGTAATTGAAAGATGTATTTCAATTAATTAGCTTGCGAAAAACAATTTTTTGATCAGTGAACCAAGTGAACATTTTTTTCCCAGCATACAGATTGTGTAATTTTAATTGATTATGCAAACAAAATGTAATTTATGCGATTATTTGTCATGAGAATAAAGCGTTTGTTGACGGACCAACATTCAAAAACATTTAACACGTCGCACGGTTTCTTTATCACACCCCATCGATTCGATATCCAAATTATTTACTAGCGCACCGTATCGTAATTTAGACACCCGTAGAAAAATCATAAAAAGGGGTGCGAGCCAGTTTCAAGGACCTCCCGCCTTTATACTCAAAATGAATTGGTTGCTGGTGGTGATAAAAGGTGCTTTTCTCACAATTTTTGATGAAAGGGAAATCGATAACCGCTTATCGAGGAGCCACCCTCTCGCACCTCCATCGAGTACAAAGAAAAGCCCCGATCTTTTTTTGCGCGTGTATACCTGTTTGCACAGCGCTTGGACGGCGGCTCAACTTATTTTTGCGACCGCAAATCGCCGAATAACCAACGCCGAATTTCACCTCGAGCAGACACTGGCATCGCGTTTCCGAGCACGTATGTGTGTACGTATCTGTGTGCCGCGACGGGACCTCGAAGCAACAGCTGAGCGGCTTAAAGCACCTGCCCTCAATAGCCAACCTTCGTGCGTGCGCGTGTTGGTGATGTACGTGTGCCGGACTCGCCCACATGCCACGAAGATCGCGCGCAGATGCTACAGTTATTACTTCGACCTTTCGACTTGGATGGAGAAGGCGATCGCCGCTCGGAAAGAGGAAAAGTGAAAGAGCCGGAAAATTTTTCTTGCACGCGCCCCCAGAAAATTAACTTTTTGACAGAAGGGTAGGAGCGATATTGATGCGAGGTAACTCATTCAATTATGATTTTGAAATATGAGAAGGGTCCGCTATACGCGTGACGATTTCGAAACAAAATTTTTAACTGTAACGTTAGATTTTGCATTGAGTATTGGAAACTGTTGTACATTTCACGACCGTTGTAATTAAATTTTTTAAATTTTTAACCGAAAGTTATATTTTTGTAGTAAACTTTCCACCAACATCCCATCCAATTTCATTTTATTTGAATCGAAGAGAATAATAATTTCGAAGCGAATTATAAGTAAAACAATACCCAACGCCTACAAGGGAACTCAAAGTATTGCAAATTAAATATACTCGAATAAAGTGTGTAAATCCTAGAAATACCATTATTTTTTGAGCCCGAGTGAATAAAACTGCAAGAGTAGAGCTGGCAATTTACCCTCGCATCCCCTCAATATAAAAAAAAAAAGAAAAAAAAAAGTGAAGCCGCACCTCTATTATTAAAAAAAAAAAAAAACTTGACTCGCGTCGACGGACGAACAAAAGCGCAAAGACGATGGTGATGTACAAACTTGCATCGTCACAACGTTGACACGCACGTATCCACGCATACATTATTTCCGATAGCTTATCTAAAGCGCTTTTATCGCTTCTCCAATACATAGACACGCAAATACGCACCCTTGAGCAAAGCCATTTGCAACGCGTCCACCATATGGCGCCTCGATGGACGGCCGTAAGACGAATCGAAAGAGCGATAAGGTCGAAAGCATTTAAGTCCAAGGGCCGTAGGGAGGAAGCGGCACTACTTCGAGGGGGGGCCCCACATGTTTCGGGCCCACGCACCTTCCTCCCGGCGCACCTTCATGCGTGGGATTGCGCGGAGGAAGGAAAGGAGAGGGCGACCCCGGTGTTTGCCGTCGGAAGTGCCTCCAGGAACTCTCCCCCCTCCACCCACCTCGAGTCGGAAGTGCGCCCGGGAAGTTAATTACGTGCGAGAAGAGCGAGAACTTCACGATGCGATGAGCACCTTTAACCCGCGACCTATTGTCCTTCCGCGCACCGGACGGCACTCGCATGGAGGCCAGGACGCTGGAGGAAGCTGCGCTTTGTCTTCCGGTTACGGATGACCCGCCCGGGCGCAATGTCCAGCTACAATCTCTTCAGTCGAGCGCGCGGGTGCGTCGCCTCGGCGAATCGATGGAATTCCACGCGATGTCGACGAGACGTCATAGTGCTGTCGCTTATTGTTTTACTTTTTGTTGCCTTTTTTCCTATTCTTTCTTCTCGTTACCCCTTTTTGCCGCGCCGACCGGACAATGGGGGACTTCGCAAGGCGAGCGGGAGTTTTCGGATGCGCCTTTTTTCATCCTGTCGGTGCTGCTGATCAATTTATTGTCAGTCACGCTCGAAAACTGGAGTTCAGAATGGGACGCCAAGATAAATAGGAATTTCTGCTCGGTATATCTTGCGTAATTGTAAAGCACCATTCTCTATTAAGACATTGTTATGGGGCTCGCATTTTTTGGACTCGCGCTATTTTACGAGCTGGACAATACCTAGCGATTTACGCAATTTCAAATTCTTCAAACTGCTCTATCAATTGAACGTTCCAAGTTTCGCGAGCTGGATTTCACGGGGATATTGGGTGATAATGAAGCCCCATAATCCTGGGGAAACATGTTTGCGAAGGTGAAGTGCGATGGTCACCGGGATACGACAAATGACACGTCTTCGCTACTAACAACAGTAGTTTAGTGCCACTAGTCTTGTCATTGTTTCCAACTAGTCTATTTAGAAGTCGTTCGATCGTCTCGCTCCTTCCTCCCTTTTGGACACAATTCCAAGTTCCGTAATCCCGGCCCGTACTTGGTGAGCGGAAGGTGCAGTACATATTAATAATTGGTTTATTGCTGCCTTACGCGCCGAAATTGACCGGCTAATCTACTCCATCCTCGTCAATTCAATAAAGGTAGATTATTATTCCGATCGATGGGGGCCAAATCGAGCAGAAAGCCCGAAAATTGCCTTCTCCAGAACAGAGCAACGGACTTGCTCGGAAAAGTCGTTATTCCAAAAGAACCCCCCGGCCCGAGCGATAGCAGGATCTCGTAAAAAAATGCATAAAAGGTAGTTCAACGATCTCGCGCTCACGGGCCCACATGACGCGGCTCGTTCATCGGAATTCTCGACCTCCCCTACGTGGGTGTCATGTGGTCGGGGTGCACTGGAAAGTGTCGGTCGTCTGCGAGGGCGAAAGAGGTTCGCAGGGGGCCAGACCCCTGTGCATGGGAACCCAATAATAATCACCGGTCCATGTCCATCGGACGCATGCACGAAGTAATGGAGGGCGTTTACACGTAATGTCGCACTTCCTCCTGCAAGTGAATTTTTCGAGACGCCTGTCCTCTCTTCTTTTTTCACGAGTCTGCTCTTATTTACCTCGTACGTGTCGAGCGGACCCCATTTCGTCGATCCTGGTGTTGTGCCCCAGAGGAATACTGCCCCTTTGACCCCTTTGACTTTCAAATTTTAAATGCAAAGAACTCGTGCGTGCGGACGCTTCGTGAGCTGAAAGTAACGAGTACACCGGGTATCGAGGTAATGCAATTGGGCTTGAGTTTCTGAATTTCAAATTGTTTTCTTTCTTTCTTTCTCATTTCCAAGTTGGAGTTCTCGGAACGAGGTGAAATAGCAAGGAATACAACGGGGCGGGGATTATTTTTAAAGCATTTTTAATTCGATAATTTGGTTAAAAGTAGTATTTGAATGGGAGCGGGGAATATAATTTCACAGGTTGGAGTAGTTTTCACCGAAGGGCTACTTATGTTCAATATTCGAGACATGAAACGGAATGGATGATTCAAGATTCACCGAAATGCGTCCAAGTTTATTCAAGTGAGTAAATTGTCCGAACCACATAACGCACTCATGTCCGTTACAGCAACAACCCCCGGGCTGCCAAACTTCTTCCACAGATAGAGAGAGAGAGAGAGAGAGAGAGAGAGTGTGTGTGCCTACACCGATACAAAGCACTCCCTCTTATTTTCCGGGATCAAAGCTCTTTTGCACACGAACCGAATCGAGGATCGAAAAAATCGGACCAACTGCAAAAACAATATAGAAAGGGAGAGACCCTTAGCCGTCGAGCTAAACTCGGACAAAGCGACAGAGCGCATCGTGAATACACACAAGCCCACATGATTACGCTTGCATTTGCACATAAGCGTGTATCGCACACGCATGGAGGGGTGTGTGGAGCGATAGAGGGTGCAAACAACACACGTCGATTTATGCACACAAATGGCAGGGCGAGCGCCGCTCGCGCTCGGCATATTATCGAGGCTGTGCCAGTGCCACCCCCGCGATGCAACAAGTTGACCGGTGTCAATTGATGTGTTATTAATTGGGGGTTAATTGCGTTAATGCGGCGCGTCGAGTGCCCCCCTCCCCACACACTGTATCTCTCCCCTGCACACTTTCGTCTCGTCATTCGCGGTTTTATTATTATTTTCCTGGTGCGCGCGTGCCACCGCATATATCAAAGAATCGCCGATTGGCAGCCTCCCAAAATGTATTAGTGGGAGGGAGAGAGAGAGAAAAGTAGCGAAACGGTGGGAGGAGAATTGTTTAAGCGCGACCTTTCCATTTACACACACTCCGCGGGCTTCAAGTGCGTGCACACGCAAACACACACTTGTATCGCTAAAATGATGATTTTCATAATTCACAGCTCGTTAAATTCCGTTTTGGGTTTTGCAACGCATCGCTTATGCACATCCATTAATCCGAGTTCGCGACCTTTTGATCAGTTTCATTGCCAATGAGTCAGCGAATTTTGTATAAACAATAGAATGGAGTTGGCGCTGCAATTTGCCGATCGCATTATTGTTATCACTCGCGACACTCTCGCTTTTATCGGGCCGCTCATTTTCGTTTTCGTTCGCGGCGTGACAACACCCGAATGTGTTGTTCGGTTGTTTAACTATTTTACATTTACACGCGATCAAGGGGTCACCTATATATTAACCTGTTCGTTGCGTTATGGCATTTTAAAGAGATAAAGAGGTGAAGAGCAGCACATTCGGACTGATTATCTTGTTCATGGATTCGTGGTGTACGTGCGTGTTTGCATGTGTCCGCGTTTTGAGATCTCGCTTGTTACGAGCTTTATAACGCAAAAAACGAACTTTAGACTTGTATTGATAATTCAAAATTAGCCTAATTATTTTATGAAAAACAATGAATAACTAATACATAAAGAAGGAATATAAATAATACCCCAATTTTATATATTGTTTATTTCTTGCAGAATTTTTAAAATCAATTTCAACTTTGCAATAACATTTGGCAATTTGCAAACACCTTCTCAAGTGCGATAACCCTGTATTTCTTTAAAAAAAAAGGTTGATATATTTCAATGAAAAAATCAAGTTGAAAATATAAATTTACATTCACTCCGCAATATTTCATGTTACATTTTTCAAAATTACATTCAATCGCAGCAACCGTTGCTTCTCAAACTTTTTACATGAAATTCAATTTCCACGATTTCCTCTATAAATCTTGGGTAGCAGCAGCAAGTCAGGTATAAAGTATCGGAAAATGGTCGTTCATTTCAGTTGACGTCTTTTATCTCGCACGTATCTTAAATATTAACGGATTTTTCGGAAAAATCAAGCACCTCGCATTCATTGTATTCTTAATGGGGCATCGTCGCCAAGTTTCATAACGACTCGAAAGTCTGAAGGGGGGACGTCGAGGAGGCAGAGAAGTAAGGAAGGAAGGAAGGAAGGTAGGAAGGTAGAAAGGAAGGAAAGAGACAGAGGGCTTAAAAGATGACCCCGCTCAAAGTTTGTGTAACCGTCGTGGGCTCGATTTAAGAATCTCTCTTTCTTTCCCAAGGTGTGCGAGATAGCTCTCGGGATCTGATCCTGAGATTTTTCAGGATGCATTTTCTTACTTATAGGGGTGTCCCGAGTACGGGGTTCTCATGACTTCTCATTCGCTGCCTCTCTCTCTCTCCCTCTTGCGCTCCTTCTCTGTGGGAAACACTAACGTCTGATATTGAAAGCTGCAAAAAATCCTATACGGGGCCCTTCCTTCCGATCTTACGGGAAGGAAACACAGGAACAACGGCCGACGCTTTCACAGGCATCGAATTTTCTCTTGCGTGAGATGTCATATCACCTTGTGTGGAAAATGATGAAATGCTTGTACGAACGGTTTTCATCTATTCTTAACTCAAAGACTCGTTTCCAATAAATAATTGTGTGTGTTGGAACTTTTAAAATCGACGGCTTAATTTAATTATATGCCTCAAACGGTCGATTCGATTTAAACCATTTTCAATAATTTTCATTTCATTTCAATGCCAAATATATGCATTATTAATTTGTGATTATGTATAGATAATTGAATTGATTCATTAAAAATAATTTATATATTAATTGAAGCCTTGCTACAAAATTTTTATCCATAATTAAAATTGATGCATTTTATAAAATATAATACATTATTCAATTATAACTACTTTTATCGGTATATTATTATTTTTATTTGTTTACAAACACAATATTATTAACTGATTTAATATCCTTTTGAATAAATAATAATGTATCATTATTTTAGAAATTTTTTATTGGTAAATATAATTATTGCATTATAAAAAGTATTATGAATTATTTAGTGTTGATCATTTCAATTGGACATTATATATGGATAAATAAACTTAATGAAATATGATGAAATATTGTGTAAATATTTATTCAAATACATCAAATTTAAAAGTAAATGAAACCTTTTTCACGAGTATATTTCCCAAAATACTTACTGATTTTTGAAAAAAAAAAATAATCACAGAAAAATTGCAAGGGAAATGAAAACAGTCGCTTCTGAAAAGAAAATTTAAATGCCACCGGTTTTCTTTTACACAGTTGCCACATATGCCTAATGCATACGTCATACGACAACGTACTTAACAGTTCAAGCGTGCAACGTCTTTGGGTACGAGTCCCCGAAGTTTAAAAGGACCCTCGGCATCGTCGTCACCCCTGAGTCGGGCGCAAGACCTAGAAAGAGAGAGAGAGAGAGAGAGGGATAGAAGCGATGGAGATAAACGAGCGGGGCCCCCTCGAGGAGGCATTCAGGTGTCTATCCCGACGGATACGCCGGTGACCCACGTGATTTAAATGCCCAGGTACGTCCCCTTCGCCCCGTCGCCGGCGTCTTGGCTCGGTTTTAAGGAGTTCGGGGGCACGCGAGGCCGATAGACCGTGTGCCACGTAGGGGACGGCAAACGAGGTAAAACAAGGAGCAAGATGAAGAAGAACGAAAGTCGCGCGCGTGCCAGCTGTACCCGTCGAGGCGTAACCGACGTTTCGGCTTCTTCTCCTTGGCCATTGTCCCGTCCCCCAGGGCGACACCAAGACTGCCGTCTTTAAGAAATCGACCCCTTTTGCTTGGGGAGCGTCTTGGCACGACTCGGGGAGGAGTTGCCCCAACGAACTTGTTATTTTGGCGCGCGCGCGCGCCCGGCACGAGACCGTTCCTTCCCCCGTTCCTCGTCTTCGAGGAGCGAGCCATTGCGTCGACAAGGTCGAGGAAAAAAGCGTTGGACTAACGGACTCGGGGAGGAAGCGATGCACCGAGATTAGCACGACGTCTTGTGGCTTTCTTTGTTCGGGGCCCCACGTGTGCCTCTTTTGATTTATGTAATTAACCATTTGAGGCCCTTTCCTGACAATCGGTTTGCGGTCTTGGGACTCCGGAGGCATAAATCGATGGCATTTTACGCTATTGGGAAAATAAAATCTGGAGTTTGAGTTTGGATATTGACAGACGAATCTGAAAGGGGAAAAGTTTTTTTTTATAGTCTTTTTAATAAGAGTTTTTCTTGCTGACACATAAAATTATATTCTAAAGTGTGCTCGCGAGTTATCAAAAATTATTCTGACAATGTTATTAAAACTCCAGGCGACTGCATTTTTCAAATATATCTTGAATAACCGTCACGCTCGCGCACAATAAACTTCTCCTTCGAGTCGCATTTCAAAGGAACGACGTCAATAATTGTTGACGATAATGGAGAAACATTTCAAACTTTCCCAGCTTGTCTCGCGAGACAAAAACACGAACAACGGCACAAGTGCACCTCCTCCTCTACATAACGTCATTCCATTGGCGAGCAAACTTTCCTACAATCACGTGTGCACGTACAAGTGGCGCAAGAGGGAAAGCGCGGAAAAAAGAAAGAGCAAGAAATTTCTCCGGAGAAGGGGCCAAGATTTACATAACGAGGAGGAGAGCGTCTTTTATTGGTCGCGAGTTTAGCTTCTTTATCGCGGACGTTATCCTGGATACGGCCATTCGCGGCCATATTGGCAAGCGAAGCTGCGAGTGGATTACGCGTCATTATGTGGCTTGTGGCAAAGTGCCAGCCTCCGCTTTTGCAAGAGCCTTCCTCGGCTACTTAATTATAGTCAATTGACAAAGTTGGGAATAGGAATAGGTAATCGTCTCGGGGATGACGGGTCAGGTTGCCAAACCACACTCACTCCACCATCTTACAGCCGGATCCGCTCGTTTTCCTTTTTCCGTTTATTTTATTTTTTTGAACTCCGCCGCCGTCAAAGGCTCCGCAATCGTTGCACGAGGAAGTGGAAGAAATGTTACGATATCGATCATCGGATGCGACTGCAATAACGACGCGATATTGCGATATCGGGGGGAGAGTCCGTAATGGCGAGGGGAACGGAGTTTTAGGTCTGCTCGTACAAAGTTAATGCTGGCTAAATCTAAGAACATCAGTTTTATTTCAATTACGTAACTTTATTGGAAAAATCAGAAAATAATAGCTCCGATTCTTTATGCATCGAGAAAAACAACGTCGTACTTTGCTAATGCTCATCTTTATTATTTTAACCCTTTTTATTAAGAAAATAGTTTTTCATTGGCGATTAAAAGAATAATGAGTTTTGCCAATGAACGCATAATTATCTATAATAAAAAAGAAAAAAAAAAAAAAAAGAAAAACGATTTTGCTTTACGCTCGTGCAATGGGATGCGAACAACTGCCATCAACTATTTACACACGTAAAGAGGAGTTTAACCGCGAAAATTTCCTTTTGTCGAGAAAATGATCGTGCAAGCGTGAATCGCGGCCCCAAACTTCTCTCTCTCTCTCTCTCTCTCTCTCTGTTTTTCTGAGTGGCACGATCGTTTGAGCCAATCATGCCCTGATTGAGTGTAATGGACTTGCATCTTGTCCCCTCGTCGTCGCCAGCATCTCTCACGTCTGCATTGCGATGACGAAAAGTTGTCTTTTAAACACCCGGATCTACCAAACGATCCCGAAATTTTCCCTCTTTGGATGTCTTCAAAGACATCGCCGAATTTGGGGAAAGTGTCGGTTGCTCGAGAATGTGCATGTTTTCTCAACGGTCAGGCACACTTATGTCCCTTCCTCGAGGTTCCAACGCGAAAGCTGATGGCCGTTTGCTCTTTGATATTGACATTAGAGAGTGCTTAGGTAAAAATACATGAAAGTTTATTTCCTCGACAAAGGTAAGACGATATTTAAAAATGATGCATCAAGTCGTTTGTGCTCCGCATGTTTGAGGACGGCAGAGTGTGTTGGTCAGTCCGGGCAAGTCTGAAAACGAGGGAACACGAGCCGATGTAAAACGAGCGCAACTCAAGTACACGATTGCACGATAATAAGAGAAGTGTCGATCGAGGGGCAAAAGAGGCTGCGGAGTAGGACACGACGCATCACCAGCATCACCAGCATCATCAGCATCATCAGCATCATCAGCAGAAGCATCGAGGATGAAGGCTAGCCCGGCCGCCTCGATCCGACCTCACCAGTGTATGATAATGAGGAAGGTGACTTCCGACGATCTGCGCACACGTACGTCGAGGGAGAGAAAACGACTGATAAAGAAGGAGAGCCTATCCATTTGAGCCAAGGAGCGGACATACAAATCGCACCCTCTCTCTCTTTCTTCCTTCCGCGCGGACGCCTGCCGGATAATTGAGAGAGATGAGCGAGTGAGAGGAGGAACGAGATGCTGCACGACGTGAGCCGAGATTTATACGGACGACCGAGAGTTCATCCTGCACAAACACAAGCAAAAGCGCTTACTCGCTATGTACCGGTTACCGAAAGAGGAGAACGGCGTATGTGCGAGATAATCAATCGACGGCTTGGTCTTTCAGTTGCAACGGACGCTCTCCTCTCCTCTCTCCCTCTCTCCCTCCTCTCCCTCCCTCTCTCTCTCTCTCTCTCTCTCTCTCTCTCTTTCTTTCTTTCCACACATACATGCGCGCATCCATCTGCCACTGTTCCGATTGATTCGTCTCTGGTTCAATTATTATTTTTACGAGCCTTGCGCTTCTGGTACTGTCGCACTTTTGTGGAAAAAATGAGAGGCTGACAAGATTTTCGATGATTACCATTCACGATTCTCAATTAAATCTATCAATTTCTCTTTAATGAAGTTTTAATGAAATGAATTTTTGTTAAGGATCGTGTAGGAGAGCCTTGTCGTTTCCCCACAGGATAGGCGTTAATTAAATTATCAACGTCTAGAGTTTCATTGAGTTCAGTCTACAGCAGATGCACTTATTGATACAAATTGGGAAAAGCTTGAGAAAGCGCGGGAAAAGACATTCACACAGCTCCTTTGAAGGCGATTGCTTCAATTCCGCGAGAAAGTCGTGTTTACCCGCGCAATTTGCAATTTCGCTAATAAACCCGAGGCGAACAAAAATAAAAAGGGCACATGTGCAACTATTGTGAATGAACCGAGTCTCTTTACATCTACACTTTCGCGACTTGCATTTCATCCGTACGCGACAAGCCGGAATAATGATAATTTGCATGAGAAGCAAAAGCTCGGGTCTATATCTGGCCTCTCTTCTTCCCTCTCGCTCTTTCTGCCCGATATACAGGCAAACGACAAAAAGGATAAAGAAGAAAAAATGCCAAAGAGGGGAAAGAGTGAGAGGAGATAGGGAGAGAGAGAGAGAGAGAGAAAAGGCGCGAGTGTGACGCGCATTGGGTTTGTTCCCAAGTGTCGGATGCGCCACGACACTGTTAATTCAATTGAGTCAATTTGGGTTAACTTCAAGTCGTCTAAACAGCTTGTTTAGCCGATCTATGATGCATGTGCGACGTACTGCTTCCGGTCGTCCTAACTTCCTCCATTTATTTATGTAAGAATTTTATAAATCTCTCGGTTGCACGCTTTTAATTTTGTCTTTTAAAAATATATCATCAATAATTGCCATCCTTCGCCAAAGCAAGCCACTCGACTCGTAAATTTAAAAGACTTATTTTTGGCTATCGCTATAATTAAGTTATCGCGGATGAAATAAAAGCTTTAAACTCCAAATCATTTGTCACGCTTGTACAATAATAAGCTTCTTAAAAATGTATTTTAACCGACAACAATATTATTAATGTCGAAAATACTTGAAACAACTCTTTGATCAAATCGGCAAATATTAATTTTCAATATAAATGCACGATTAGTAAAAAATAGTAAATTTGGGCATCTGTTGGGCACGTGCAAGTGCAATCTCGGACCTAGTAATAATAACGACAGCGATCAAAAAATGATTAAGATTCAATTGGAATTTGTATTTGCATTCGGTAAAAATAAGTTGCCGTGCACGTAAACCGAGTGCGCCGGGGCTTTTTATGCTTGAATGAAAAAGTTACCCTTTGAAAACGGACTAGAGAGAATCGAGTCGATGACTGTCTAGAGCCGCAGTGCAACTGCAGATGTTAAGAAGAATTGTAGAGAAGTATAGAGTCACAGGGCGGCCAGGCCGGGCTAGACCAGAGCTAACCACATTGTGGATGATGCAGCCATCGGACCTAAACCCGCGTATTTGCTAAGAACACACACTCATCTCATCTCCCCAGCTGACGTTGATTGAAGGAATAAGGGAAATGGTAAGCTCTCTCAAGTACACCTCGTTCTCAATCGCTCCACCTCGCTCGCTTTCTCCCTGCACGAGCGAGAGAGAGAGAGAGAGAGAGAGAGCTGAGTTTGCGTATGCCTGCAACTCGGAAGGAAGCCTCATCATCGTCTGGCCGTTATATACCGAAAAACAATTGAGAATAGGTTTCCTTTAGGAAACTTGAGGATACTGTATGTGTAATTTGCTATTTGGTATTTATTTCGCTTACAAATTTTGTGTGTACATTTCCATTACCCCAATTGGTATCAATAGTAATACCTCATTGAACAATCATCAAAGCCATCTTTTAAAACATAAAATTTGCTTATCTGCATAGATTAACCGTTTTACTATTACTAATTTTAAAGAAAGTCTTTTAAAAATTTAATTGATGCACCAGATAATAACTGTACTTGATGTCAATAGCGACACATTATTGAACAATCATTAAATAAAACTTAGAACTAAAATGTATTTATTTGAATGCAGTACAGCTTTATAAACTTTTATATAATAATTTTTAATAATTTTTTTCAAGCAATGTTTGTGAGTAGTTAATTGATGCACTGTTTGAACAAATATCATGTATAAAATTTTAATACAATTAATTCATGAATACGTCATTTTAACTTAAAGTCAATTTTTTATCGATAATATTAATTTTAGTAAAATTATTGAAAAACTTCTCTTTAAAGAATTATTTAATTTAAAAGTTAAATAATTGATAATATTAATATACGCACAAATATGAATGAATTCGATAAATTATCAGTAATTTAATCACTGTTCTAGGTACATCTTTACAAATGCGATTTAAAATTTTTTTTTAATATGTGTTTCAATTGTATAAGGTAAATCATACTGTTAATTAAAAGAATAAATAATTGATAATTGTACGAATGTTATTTTATTCACATAAGCATAATAAATAAATAAATTATTTGTAATACTTACTACAGGTATGTGAAGTCAGCAATCACTTGATGTTCTTGCCACGGTAACCGACATCCAATTGCATAATCCTGAAATTTACAAATAATTAATCTTATTAGTTTATAAAATATTTGTAAATATTTGTATAATATTTGAAAATGATCAATCAAGTGTCAAGTATAATTAAATAAAAAAATAAATAAAATATAAATTCAGCATAAATTAATCATATCTTTATTTAGCCTTTATAATATAAATTGATTAAATTAATTATGCTTGTTATTTAAAATATAAATTTACTTTCTATCATTTGAACGTTATTAAGTAAGTGAAGAATAAACTTAATCAATCATAAATATTATAAAATTTAAATTTAATTAAGTATTATTTAATTTTTTAAATGAAATATTGAAGAATAATTTTTATAGATGAAAGATTATTATTATGCTCTGGAAATGTTTTTACAATTTTTTGAAAGAATAATAAATTGTTACAGTACTAATCATTCACTGATGTGTCAATATTTTATATTTCTTTGATTTATATACTGATAGTTACATTTTAATATCGAAAGTAAAAGAAGTTAATAAGATAAAGTAATAAGATTGAGATATGTTTTACTTACATTTGATTGAACGCATTTTCTTATATAGAAATATAATAAATTGATAAGTATTATTATTAAATGAAAATATTTATGTAATTATATTATGCCTATTATTATTGTACATTTTTTAAATATTGTAGTAACTATATTCAATCGAGTATTTATATTTTAACGTAATTGTTAATATAAATTTGATAAATTTTTTAATTATTTTTAAGGTTATAAGAGTCTAGACCATATTTTGTATTGGATATTAATAGATTTGATATTAGATCACATCAGTTTTCAATTTTATCACAATCATTTTTTAATTTTCTTATATTGAATCTTTTCTCATTATCTCTGTCATTCTGTTTCCTTTCCTATTTCTATTTCTACTTTTTTTCTTTCGGTTTTAACGAACCATAATCCTTTGTTATAGTTGCTTTGGTTAAATCGTAAAATCGTCTTTGTTATTCACGTGAAAAAATTGTTAATTAAAGAGGATTTACGTACTGCGTGCCGCGACTCAAACTGTATTCAATCGAAAGCTTTTAATAATCTAGAATATCCCTGAAAGAAATTGAAGGTTTGAGTGTATCAGTAAATAAATAAAAAAAAAAAAAAATCAAAAGGTTGTATGCAAAAAAAATGTGGAGAGAAAAATAAAGGGAGAAAGAATTCAAAGATTCTAATGCGTCTGATTGTACTTTAATTCGCACGTGCGTAAAAAGTATCGATTGATGACATCGATTTCCTTTGTTAGATGTACAATATAGTTGTTCAGTTTATTTGATCAGTTGGAAAATCATTTAAATTATTTTTTATTGTACCAGCAATCATCAATTAGAGGTTTTTTATTTTAAGATTTTAAACTATATATAACTAATTTAGAAATGGAATAAATAACGCCTCCGCATTAATAATTTACCACTTTATAAAGCATTGAAAAATAAATTATCATTCGTGTTTTATACATCTTTATTATTTCAGTGGTAGTGTATTTGAGTATTAATGTCGCCCAATAAAAAATTATCCTTAACCAAGTACTGGAGTAAATACTAGGACATAAAAAGATGAGTATCAGGAAAGTTCCGCATCCTGTCCCCGGATTGATTACGGAACAGGCCTAACCCATTCCTCGCACTCTCTCTTCCTCGTCATAAGTGCGGGGCGTGTAATTAGCGGCATCAAAGCGAAAGAGCAATAATTCATCGGCAAGTGAAATAAAAAGAGAGTGAGAGGTGTGGGGGAGGGGGGGAGAGAGAGTGACAAAAAGAGATACGGGGCGCGAGACGCGGTCTCGATAGTTAAGTGTCTCTCGGATCCGGAACTCGATGACAATGGTACGGAAGGCGATGCACTTGGGCGAGCGACGGCGCGCGCCTCTCCGATGGAGTTCCTCCTCGTGGTAGGCGTTGTTCGGGTTGGCACCACTGGTCAGTCGAGCTCGTCTCCTCCTTGTCGGCCCGCTTTCGCCGAGCTTCCGAGGGCCAAGAGCAGATCGGAACTGCGCGTCACGCAACCGTGTACGTGTCTTCGGGGCGGACCGGAAGTTCGCGGAAAGATACCTGTCGCGAAACCAAGTGTGCGGTGAAATTAGTTCCGATCTTGATTTTCGATGCTCACGGAACTACGGAGGAAGCAGAGAGAGACAGAGAGACAGGGAAAGAGTGAGAAAGGGGGACAATGGGAATTGGGTGTTTCTTGTTCATTGACAGAGGAAGTGCCTGCTTTTTATGAACTATCGACAGGGACTTTTTTGAGCGATTGTTTACCGAGAAATTGTTTCGCAATTTTGATTTCTTGTGGGGCTCCTAATTTACAGGGTAATTGAATTGCGCTTTTTTGAGGAGGAACTAAAGATTTTTTTCATTCATATGATTATTTCTGGGTTAATTAATAAGATGCTGATCTTTACGAATAACAGTTTTAAAAATGCAATAAAATAGTATATATAAAGAATTTGTCAAAAAATATCATTTACTCCATTAAAAATTATTCTAACCTTACATAGCATAATTAATATTTCCAGTAATGGTATCATTGCAATCGTCTCCTTCCTTTATAAATGTATAATTTATGTATAAAGGTTGGTTCTGGGGAATAGTAGGCATTATCAATCAAAATTTTAGGTTCCATACACACGGTAAAACAGATGCCCAAGCTTCCCTTGATTGTTCGATTAAAAGCTAAAAGAGAATAATAATCGACGCTCCTTGAACGAAATATGCCAGGGCTAGGACGTGAACCAAGGTATCATAGATAATAGTCGCGCGTCGAACCTATAAATCTGCACTGACAATAAAGATGCTCTCCCCCCCCCATCTCTTCATCATCATCATGCATCCAATAACTTGTTTGGCTCGCTTGACAAGCAAAGTGGTCCAGAAGACAAATGACACCCTCGAGTCGGAGGCTGGAGCGACTCCTCCGATGCTTGTCATCTGTAAACGCAGTCATCCTCAGTCTACTTCCCTCTTCGCGCTGCTCAAGAGTTATATATTGCAGTAGAGCTTTCGACCTCATTAATCGACCGGCTCGCAATAACTCGGCCCAAGTCTCATTAAACCTCGTCGTCGTCGGCTTGAGCCACCACCCGAACATTATATAAGATGTTCTTGCGTTAATGACACATTTCCCGCTCATCGACGTCGTCGCCATTTACAAAATCAAAGATGCGCTGAGATTTTTTTTTTTTATGAACTCAAGACGTCCCTTCTAACGTTTGATTGGGAGGGGGGCGGGGAAGTGCAGCTAACTCTATCCACAATTTTATTCTTCAGTATTTATTTGATTGCAGAATGTGGTCTTTTAAAAATAAATTTAAATTAGAGTCTATTTGCTCAGCATTGAACAAAAATAGCTTTTAAAAAATATTGGCGTTGGACTTGATCGAGGCTCTTACAAGAAATTGCATTTGCAGATTGTACTTGGCTAAAAAAGTGAAATGTAAGCGAATGAGGACAGGTTGTGCGCGAGATCGAAAATGGTCGAGATCCGCCAATGTCTTATTAATTCGCGCACAGATTGAAAGGTCGCGCAGCATCAGTTGGGTGCGGAGTCGAGTCGGGAGGCCCGGAGAGGAAAGATAATTGTGATCACGATGTTGTGACACGTCGTAGGACGAGGAGGAAGGAGGGATGCGCGTGCAGTGTACACACAGAGAGAGAGAGAGAGAGAGAGAGAGAGAGAGAGGCGGCACTTTGGCTCAATTCTCAGGGCTATCATTGACGCTCGGCCGGAAGACTCACTTAGACTCGTCTTGAATTACCCCTTCGCATTCTCCCTCTCCGTTTTTCGCTTTTACATACACTCGATTCAATGTTCGCGGCATCAAGAGGGTTCTTACTCTCGTGGAGAAAGGAAAAAGTGAGAATTTCACTCGTCGCCACAGACGTTTCCTTGTTCTTATTTCCGCTGGAGACGTGGTGTTGAAGACGCGATACTCCCTCGGAGGCATCCCATTCATGAATTGAAAGAAACTCCAAGAGGTATAGCTTACCAGGTACTTTTTTATTCAGAAACTCGGGGATTCCGACAATGAAAGGGCAAAAGAGAATGGCTCGCACTATATATAAAATGAAATTTGTCACTTTTTCTTTAATCGCATTTTGCTTACGCGTTTTCTCTGACACGTCGCACTCTTTGAACAAGTATCTATTGCAACATTTTCACGGTGTTTCTTGGGTAAGAATTTTTAAATTTATTACATTGACTTAAACAAACAAATTTTTGTAATTTCCGCAACGTTGCCGACAACAATTCCACTCTTCTCTTTTATCATCTATATTTCATTAATGCCTAATGAACTTTATAATCATTGTAATGACTTTTCATTAAAACAACTTATTTTTTTTTAATCAAGTCAATTATCTTACATAAACGACGATAGAAATAATGTAGCAAACATTATGGTAAACCATAGGAATATTGAATATTATCATATGAAGGAGTGAGCCTGTAATGCAACTCAAGCTGTAGTGAATTCAAAATGAAGACAGCGCGTATTTAATAATTAAGTATCAATTACAGTCTCACCCAGACAATGAAAGCGAGAGCAACACCTCAGAAGGAATAATTGCTTTCGACTCGATTTCCTGCCTACATTTCTACATCAACACTCATCCTCTCCCACGTGTTTACTTGTTGCCACTCCTTGCATACATACGCGTGCGAGGATGATGTTACATCGCGCGCAAGTCACACATACGAGGCTCAAACGGTTTCGCACACAGACACACATAGGCGTCCTTCCGTCTCGCGGTCTCTTCTCTCGGGTGGATTTGCGATTGTTCCTCAACTGCTTTCTCGACGACTCAAGCTTGGACACATCGCCAAGTCTTTAGTTTCATTCTCGATTACGTCATAAAGTCTCGACGTCTTTTTCACGATATTGAATACCGGAGGTGGAGGTTTTGCGTGTAATGGAGCGCGCAAATCGCTGTCATTGTAGCAGAAAATTTTGTATTTAACTGATTGTAATTTGTGAATTAGTCATGGATATGAGTTTCCATTTCGACAAACTACCATCAAATTTATTTAATTTTAAATGCGTTATGGCCTTCTCAAAACAAGTGTTATCGATTGTTCAGTAACATTTATTTACATAACTATTCCATTATCTGATGAGAATGATATAAAGTTTTCTATTTACAAAACATTTTATATTCAATAATTTGAATTTAAAATATTTATAGGAAATGTTTGAAGCTGCTCTACACATTATTTCTATGATATTAAGTTGCTTACCGTTATGGAAAAAAGTTTCATCTGCATTATTCGAGGAGTAAAACTTTCGTAAGTTAAAGAACAACTATTTAAATTTAAATAAATATGGGAAACGAGGAGTTTCAGGCGTTGAAATAATAAATTTCCGGAGGAAAAAGAAGTGCAGCAAAGGTAAAATTCTTCGAGTTGCCATAACGCAAAGTCTCTTACGAGGGCATTTCTACGATTTGTGTACTTAAAGTGCGGAAGCTGGAAACAACACCGTAAAGCCTCATTAAAAAGGAAATTCGCCCTGGCGTACGTAGGCAATAAAAATTCTCGGCGCAAAGTTAACCGAGAAATAAGTACGACGACGACGACGACGACGACGACGACGACGACAACAACAACAACAACAACAACGTGCAATTGTTGTTGTTGTTGTTTTTTTTTTATTTGTTCTCCCATTTTTACGAAGACACTCCGGTTACGTGGAGCGAAGAAAGGCACGCACATAAAGTGGATAACGAGACGAGCAAACAAAAGATCCGCACGCGAGGACTTTTCCCTGAACGATAAAATGTTTTTATAACACTTTGACCTGTGGGTTTTCCCGTTGTTACGACCTCGGCGACACTCTTTACTGCCAACCAAGTTTTTTCGCGGCTACTTTACAATGCGCGCGCGATGATTATGGTGAGGACGGTTTCTGGTGTAAGTGACACGCGCGGGAAAATCCACGTTATTGCGTCGTAATCCGTATCAAGCGGATGATTATTTTCCTCTTTTTCCGAATTCTAGCGAGAAATCAATTTTATTGCCAGCGATCTTCGGGATCTTTTTTTATTTTACTCGCATTATGGGGTGCATTATGTACGAACTAATGAAATAGCATAGACCCTTGCTTTGTTTTTTTTTTTTTTTTTTTTTTTTTTTTTTTTTTAAATATTCTAGATCCACACAAGGAGTTGAGCTTTTTAATTAATGACATCAATTTTTCATCTGAAGACCTAATTGTAATGTCTTTCGTATTAAAATTTCATCCTTGGATGAGCTATAGGATAATAGCATAAATTTAAAGATGCGTAAAAACTATAAACATTAGTATTATTCTTACATAGCATTTTAGAATAGAAGGAAACGCTAGAATAATAATATTGACGATTTTTTTAATATTTAAAGTGTCTTCATTTATTATTTTCGAGCACGTAAATACTATTCTTTTCGAGTTTTGTAAAAACTACGTCACTCAGGCTTGCATCTAAATTATTATTTAATTAATGTAAAGTCTACACAACCCTTGTCAATTCTCGCTGCTTGAGTCGTCTGATATATCTTATCGTATCAATGTCCGAGGGTCGTGTAAGATCGACAAAAAGGGATTCGAAGAAAAATGATAGAATTGATAAAGAAATTGGGAGGCGATGAGGTGACGAAGCTCCTCATCAGGTTAGTCCATTGATTTTAAAATTAGTCGATAAAAAGAAAATTGCACAGAGGGACGGAAGACGTTTACAACTTAACTCGTCGATATTAATTTATAATGATAACTGCCATGTACTCAAGTCTTGTTTATTTCTTGTTTCTTATTAACTCTTAAATACTCGTCTCCTTTTATCTTCCAATCAATTAGAGACTTATGATTCACTGAACACAATACTTGGAATGTTTAATTATTAAATAAATTCTTTTTAAACAAGTGGAATGGGTCATTGTTTATTATAATGTTATATGTCGTGGTATGATACTTGGTTAAGAATATGAGAAAATATAAAAGCTATTAATTATTGTGAAAAGTTTTTTATAGAATAAGCGAAATAACAATATCGAATAGTTGAAGAAATCGATTCTTTGGATGTCGAGGGAATTACAATTTCCCAACTGGAATACAGTGTTTTCAGTGTTAATTCCATCATTTATCTCATTGCGTGCATTAGTAAATATAATTCAAAATAAAAATAGAACGATGAGAATAAAACTCGAAAGTACGCTCGAAGGACCAATGGACGAAGATGTTGAATAATTCAACTTTAAATTAACACACATAATTTATTTAACGTTCGGTTTACTGAGCCCTAATTAGATAACGAGAGAACATCTCGCAAAGAAATACTCTTTCGCTTGATGCGGACGTATAAGTTGTAGGAGCGAGGAGACATCGAAGAGTTACGATACACAATGATGTGAGAAAGATGAAGGGGTCGTCGAGAAATTCATCAGCCAAGGAGAAGACATGGCGATTATGTAGTTTACACATGCGGGAGTAGGTCTCGTTAAAGATGATGGCCGGCCGAGATTCGCAAGACGAGGATCGCCCTAATGACATGTGCCTACACATTAAAAATACGTGGCTCTAAATTTATTTAGAGGTCGTAATAGTTGTGTCATTGAAATAAATGTTAGTCGAGGCGCGCTGCTGCCCAACTTTAATCTCTTGTTAAAATTAAGTGAGGCAAGATCGCCCTCTTGGAAAGTTATTCAATGCAATAGATTTAAAAAAGAAGAAAGTCCGGTGATGATCGGCCGGTAACGAGTTTAGCAGGAATTCCAAACGCGCTTTGCAGGCTATATTTTTTTATAAGGTAATTAACCCGTGGAAGGAGAAAAAAGATGTTCACGTATAAAAAATTCCACCTTCACTCCAACTCTTTGGCTGCGAATCGATGAGAGGGTCATTTACTCCGCGTATAGCCGCCTCCCTGGAGAATAAAAATTCTCCCTTGGTGTTTTTCTTTCTTTTTTTTTTTTTTTCACGCGTGCACACGTTTAGTTTGTCATTACCGTGAAATTCTTTTCTTCCTCGGCGTCATGCAAACTTAATTTATAGCGCGATGCAAGTGGCACCAATCGAGGATACTGTTTTTGCTCTTCCTATTTCCGTTCAATCAATGAGGATCGAAGGGATGTCATTATCAAGCGAGTCACACTTTTAAACGCGTGCAATATTGAAAAATGCAAATGAACGGTCTTGGCCGTGGTAATGAGCAGGTGAATCTACGCAAATGTGAAAAAAAAAAAAAAAAAAAAAAAGAAAAAAGAAAGAGAGGATCGATCGATTGTAAAACCGTAAGGAAGGGATTTTAGCGGAACAACGAACCGTGTGTCTGTGTCCACTCAACCCCGACTACATGTTCGCGCGGGGATGGCGGCACCTATGTTTTTCACATCCTGGATCGGTTCTTCATCGACGCTGATACCCTGCGGATACGTGATTGTAACAAAACAACGGACGTCCGGACGAAAGGACAGAAAGAGTCGCACAGGTATCGTCCACTTTATGCTCGCGTCCCCCTTTACCTTAGCCTTCCACGGTCCTCCTTCCTTCCTTCGTTGGTTCGTTCGTTCGTTCGTTCGTTCGTTCGTTCGTTCGTTCCTTCCTTCCTTCCTTCCTTACTTCCCTCTCACTTCTTCCTTCCCGTACTTCCTTCTCCCTCTTCTTCCTCATTGTTATCGCGGTTATTGCATTAAATTGCCGCCTGCTATTTCCACATCTATTGTACACAATCATTCGAAAATAGGCCAATGAGAAATTCTACACCTGCCTCTCTCTCTCTCTCTCTCTCTCTCTCTCTCCTCTTTTCTCTATTTTCAGTTTATTCGATCATGCTTTTGTTTTCTTTTTTCGTGTCATAGTATTCAAAGACTGTCCGGCCGTTCGCACATTCTAATTACTTTATATTAGTGTCCAGTTTATTTGCTCAAGTCGTAGTCACATTATTTCTACCAAGCAATTACTTTTTTGATAGAGTTACAACGATTATTAGTAAGAATGATTATTTGTTTTCATTTTGGCCAGCATAATTACTCCGTCAAATAAGAATTGCGGAAAAAATTATGAATCGTTGAATAATTTTATCATGGGAATAGATGACAATTTTTTCGTTTTATCAACAAACTCGTAATTTTTCATACGTCCCCCCTCAATGATTTTACTTTATATCAACATTAGTGTTTTGATTATCATGCAAGTAATCTCTAATTACCTTATCCGCTTGCATTCCTTTCCGCATCCTTTTTGCTTATTGCGCCACGAGCTATGCAAAACGAAAGGTTTTTTTTTTTCGGAAAAAGGGAAACTTGGTCCAGTGATTGACTTCCGGTCTTGATTAAAAGTGATACTTGGTCGTGCTTTTGTAATTATCCTTCCAAAGTACACTACCTCTACTTCGAAGTATACTTACATTCTAGTTTATTACTATAAAACAGGAAACCGGAAATTTTCAATTTCATGTCTGTGCCCAAGTCCCAAATTTAGTTCCATTCGAGCTTTATTCCTTTCTCATTTGCTCTATAAAATAAAATTTCCTCACGAAATTTCCTTGCGATTTTAAATTAAGTTTGAAGGTAAGCATCAAGTTGAAAAAAAGAAGTTCCGGGTAAGAAGAATAGGTGAAATATAAGAAGAAGTTGCTCGCACTATAGAACACAAAAGCGAGTACGTGCACTGACCGAAGAATGACTGAGCCAAAAGATCGAGGGTCGGGGTGAGTTTTTCTCGCCATTGTCCATCGGGCATTAACTAAGAACGAGGCAAAGAACCAACACATTTTCGCAGACAGCCAAAATGAAAAGCAGCTAAGTGAAAAAGAAGGCGAAGAACACACAGTCGCATCCATTTCTCCTTCGGCAGCCTCCGCTTCAGCCTTTCATCTTCATCTCTTTTCTCTCGTTTTACACGTGTAATGCGCGCGAATGGCACTAGGGTCTGATCTCTGTAAGTAGCACTCCGAGGCGATTGTCGCTCTACCGGAGGATGAGTCGAGTTTTCTTTGCGACGAGGACCAAGAAGATGAGAGACGTTTGTTTTCTTTTTATATTTTAGCACTCTGCGCGCTCATATTATCTGTATGTAAGTATGACTCTTCATTATCATTGCTCTCCCCTGTTTTTATAAAAATACTTTCTTGTCCGGGCATAAAGGCTTGGATGTGTTGCCAAGATTCTAGAAGGGGACGCAAGTTTCTTTCATTGTTTTTTGTTTTTATCTTACTCGTATATAAGAAACAGACACTTTAAATCTTAAACTTTCGCAACTTCTCAAATTAAAGTTTTTCCTTAATTTACTAATTTTTTTAGTGAAATTTTTGGAGTCTTTTCTTTGGATAGATAATTTAAATACATATTTTAACACCTTAATTAAATAATGACATGAATGTCGTATTTGTATTATCGAAGAAACATAAGTTAATTTTTTCTTATCTTTAATATTTAACAAATAATGTAGTGGATATTCTAAAAAGTTGTTAAATTATACAAATATTCTTTTATACTAAGTAGGTCAAAAATGATGGCGAAATGCGAATTTACAGTAGATGGGAGCATTTACATTTAGTCGTAATCGTCTGTATCATCATCTCAAACGCAACGAGACGAGACAACATGAAGAAGGAAAAGATTGAGATGGCGAAGGGAAGCTGAGCAACCTCTTCAAAATCCGTCTGCCGAAGATTCACCGAGGCGACGCCGGCAAGATGAGATTATTGCGACTTTAGTTGACGAGGATTAAATCGCTAGAGCGCGAAGAATCAAGAGATGAATTCGTGAAGGAGCTAGAGATTACGTCGTCTTGGTTTTTATAGATGGAATTTGACTTGAAGGAAGTGGTTAGCGATGCAAGATGAAGAAAAAATGCTGATTGAGGATCGCGTGAACGTTCTAATTGGATTGACTTTCATTTTCTGTGGATTTATGAATAAAGATGATCTTTTAAGAGGAGTCTTAGCTGCTTCAAGTATTTATTTGAAAATTATTAAAGGATTTATTGAATTGATTTAACAAATTAGGTAAAAATTTTATTATCCGATTATATTTATAAATACATATGAAAGAAAAAGTTAACTATAGTCAAAGTCAATGTGAAAGGTAGCAGAAGCGTTTAAGATGAACGGAAGAAATGAAAATAAAAAATTAGTTCTGCCAAGTGGTTGGCTGACAACTATACCGCCAAAATAATCCGGAAAGTGCTCGTCAAACGTTACAAAACGTGCCAGAAAGTTGCGCATGTCAAGTTTCGCCATCCTTCAACTTTATTTTCTTCCTTGGGAGCAGTTGTTAGTGAGAGCAGTACATGAAGATCATCGTTGAGAAGGGAAGACGGAAGATGAAGTAAAGATAGGGGAGAAGCGGTTCCCCTTTTTGCATTTCCTCACGGGAAAGTAGCGCAAGAATAAGATTTGCTCGTCGTTCACCTCGACGATGTGTTTCCTCGCTACTTGATAATTCGTTGAGTCGGTCCGTCTCTCTCTTTCCAGGTCGTAAAACGCCTTGGTGGCATTGGCCCGCCTCCCTCTGAATGCGATGACTCCACTCGAGTTCGTCTTCCCCGAGTGCGGATGGAATATTCAAGTGTCGACGCTGTGTATCCATCGCACAAGGGTTACCTTCTTCCACGAAAGTGTGTTTGCGTGTGCGTGGGTGTGTGCGGATCAAATAGGAATGCGTTCGAGACGTCTTGATTCTCGGTCGTTATTTCTAGCTGCATGTCGTTGCATTTGCTTCAAATCAACGCCCTCATCTCAAAAGATTATTTGATCTATGCCTGATTTATTTAAGCAACTTTACTCTTATTCATAATTATGTAAATTTTGACCAAAAGATTATGTTTTATAATTCATTAATTATTGCTGTAAATTTTTATTATTTCAGAATTAAATTTTATTGATTATAATATATAAGAATATTATTTGGAAATTGGAATTTATTGGTAAATCTCTAATTTTTTATCACATATTAGCAATACGAAATTTTATTAAATAATGCACGTAATTTTAAAAAAAAAATGATACCATTTGCTGTAAGAAATAGATAATGATTTACAGAATATTATTATATTTACATATTAACCATCCAAAATTTTAAATGTCAAAAGATGATTAGATTTATGAATAAAAAAGTGCGAGACTAAATTTTAGCTAAGCAATTATGAAGAAAGCTGTGGTAAAAGTAAGGAATAACAAGTGGAAGTGCAGCGAGGAAGAATGGTTTAAGAACTTGAGTATCAAGCAAACGTCAGACTTGCAGAAGGGAAGCAAGTGTCCTGATAGATCCTGAGCCTCCAGCGACTTACTTAAAATACACTTTCTCGTACCCCAAAGTGATGTCGTTGCGGATGTGAGACAAAGTCATGCATCTCCTTCTCTTTCTGTCTGTGATAAAAAGGAGGTACAAGAAAGAAGGCGGAGATGCAAGGAGGGGAGCAAAATCATACAACCACACACGTGTCCTTTTAAGAATTTTTGCTCTCCTCGTGTGCATACACCCGTACCAATATGACTATAAGAAAGTCGGGGGTGCCAAGTTATCATGGACATGCACTTGAACGTGAGCGATAGATGGAGCGTTACGTGAGGGGAGCGCCTGCGACGGCGACGACGACGGCGACGACGACGACGACGGCGACGACGACATCGTCTGCGACTTGAAACAAAGAATGCAAGTTGTAAGGTGGACTCGGGGATGTAAGGGGTTGGAAGGCGTTTTTAGGGTGGTTAGTGCATATAAGATGGGCGATGTATACAATACAGGCACCCTAACGTATATACGCTTGACGGGCACTCGAGTTTCTCTCTCTTTATCTTTTTCTGTTTTAAAGAGAAGGCGCAGCAGCCGAAGAGCAGGACGTGCATCGAGGGGGAAGATGTCGAAAACTCGGCCGCTCAATATCCCACATTGAGATTATAGTTCCTTTTCTCGTTCTTGCTTCACCCTCTCCGATGCACAATATATCTTTCAACATTTTTCTGCCCTTTCCTAGTTCGTAAAATCCCTTATCGTTCACTTATTTTTTTTATTATTCCTCCTTTCTCTGTTCTTCTGATTCTGTCCTTCTATTCTTTATTAGGGCTTTCGTATTTTATGCCATACAACTTTGTAATTTCCGTCTTTCTTTCTTTCTTTTCCTTCATTTCCTTCTTTTCCTTCTTTTCCTTCTGTCCTTTATATATTTCTTCTCTTCATTTTTTCTCTCATTTCAACTCTTCATATTTCTTTTCATTTCATAAAATCAATTAGCGATGAATCAATACTCTAAGACTTATGTATAATGAATTCAATATAATTGAAACTGTCGAAGGAGTAAACTGGGATTAAAAGTGTACAATAAAAAGAAATATAGAAAGAATAAATGTAAAAGTTTTTAAATTTATAAGGATTAATTAAGAGAAAATCACGATGTCTGCTTACGAAAATCTTTTACATGTGAAAAGACTATTTATATATAGTTTTAAAATAATAATCCAATAAATTCATAGTAATTGACATATTGTAAAAATTACATTTTAATGAAAAATAAAGTCTTGCATTACCCATTTGTATATCGAAGTTGGTGGACATTTAAATATAATTTGGATTAAAAATCTGTGTAATATTAACTATTTCAAAATCATGTATTTAAAATAAATATAACTGTAAAACATAAAGTGCAATAGTACAGTATCGACGTCGTTGATTACGAGGATAATCTCTTACATCCTTGTAAAAATTAAAAATTTTTCGGAATATTGTAATCTCGAGTAAAATCGCAACGACGGCTACGTAGGAGAGTAAGCCTTTTCAGCCAAAGAGTCATATCCGATAATAATAGATATTCGTAGTCTGGAAAAGAATAAGAAGGCGCACTAACGGGTAGCAAATTTAAAAAAAAGGGTTGGAACATTGGAAGAGTGATTAGGTGGGGTGGGTTATGTGTGGGTGGAGAATGAGAAGAAAATGTGAGTAATCGGAATGGATAGACTTTTCCTAGAGACAAGCCAAGGAGAATGGGCCATTCATGCGACGTCAGAGGACGAGACTCTTGGAGACTTTAGTTGCGAATATAATCGGGATTTCAATACGTCATCTCTCTCTCTCTCTCTCTCTCTCTCTCTCTCTATTGCCGTCCCGCTCGCTCCGTCTCTTCGATGTCGTGGAGATTATGTGGTGGCATATCCCGCGGGACTGCAATATCTTGCACTCGTCCCTCTCAACCCCGGGGAGTTGGTTCATCCCACGCTTGCGATTCGGAATTTTTTTTCTGTATCTTTTAGTCTGTGAAATCCCCTTACGTTCTCAATGTCTTCGCTGGGAAGGAAAAAGTGAAAGGGAGACGGGAAAAAAATGAGGAATATCATCTGCATCGAAGCCATCGGTTATTACTTTGTTGTTTTTTTTTGGATTGCTCTTTAGACCTTTAAACTCATACATCAAATTGCAAAACTACCGTAAAATTTAATTTCACATGAATTATGCGAAATTCATTGCTAATAAAAAATATAATTTTGAGTATTTATTATTATTATTAAAAGTGAATTCAAACAATTTAGCAGTGACAATTAAATTTTATGCTTTATTCTATAAATGTCGACAATAAGTAATTGAATGAAGTAAAAGATTTCATTGTAAGCCGAAACTTTTCGAGTATTACTGGAGAGAAATCGTAATTAATCATTTGAATTAATTCCATATATTGGGAATTTAAGAAAAATTTATATTCAGAATTTTTCCCGTTATTGAGAGAGAACAATCGGAGTTGTCAATAAGATCAAATGAGAAAGCTAGAGTGATCGAAATAAAGAAAGAGAGAAGGACGGAATGAAAAGGGAGAAAAACTGCATCCTGAGAGGCTGAGCTTTACATACAACATGGCAAACCCCTTCGGGTCTTAAGAAATCAATTAAACGAAGAGTGAGCGAAAGAGAAAAAAAAGAGAGAGAATAGTCGAAGGCTTTGGTTGGAACTGGATGGTTAGAAAAACGAGAGGAGGACGATGAAGGGGTTTTGGTCGATGTTGGCAGCGGTGGTTAAGAGGGTTGAGGGGGTTGGGGGGGGGGAGAGAAAGACAACGGCAAAGACGAAATCCGCAGTAATCAGCGGATCTTCTGATGCCTCGCCACTATCCTACTTCACCGAGCGACGAGCGTTTTCTTTTCTCCTTTTACATTTTTCTCCTTCCGCACTTCACTCTATATATACCTACATGCATTTTTATTTTCCTTTACACTTTCTTCTTTCCTTTTCTATTGGGAAGTTTCTGAAAGCAGATGAAAAAACACAGTTTCTGTTCGAACGGAAACTCACTCGACGACATCGGCGACTTGGGCTACGTATCTCGCGATTAATACTATCGCTTTTCCAGACCGGCACCATTGTTTCTTCAAAAACGAAGGAATTAATGACATGAGAATAAAAATACCTGTAATTTAATGAAATTGTTTTTAAGAATCGATGCGACAGTCCTGATTTCTGGTATAATGAACTACAAGTAAAAATCGAGAGCTATTGTTTGCATTCATTTATGTTTCTATCATTTATCAATATTTATTTTGAATGCACTGTATTTGTCATTAATTTGTAAATAAATTAAAAAAAATATACAATTTAATAAAATAATATTTATATTGATAAATGTGAAATTTGTTTAAATTAAAACCAAATACTTTTATCCATAAGTACAACATCTTATGTAATTATAAATTGTTGTTGTTACTCTAACTCTAAAAATTGATAATTAACTTATTATTTATTTTGGAGTAATAATATACTAAAAGTTCAATATTTAATACAAATTTATCAAAACATATTAAGAGGATATTAGATCATAGTATTATTAATAATGAAACTTAAAATAATATATTACATGTACTTGGAAATTAAATTTAGATTTTAATAAAAAGTATGTTTTAAATAAAATACAGTAGAAATTATAAAAATTATGAAATTAATAAATGTTTTTATGTAAGTCAAACAACTTTTAACACTTTATAGGAATAAGTACATCAATATTGAAAAAATCAACAAGAAAAATGCAAGAGAAATATCAGAAAAGAATGTCGACAGGATGGTGGAGATGAAGGCGAAGACTTCGCAATAAGCACGATATACATGTAACTGTAGTGAAGAAAAGGGATAAAAAGTAAGGGGTTGCCCACCCCAATGGATAAAAAGAAGAGAGGGGGAGGAAAAGTCGATGTCGTTGACTAGTAAGAAGCATTGGAATCGATATCATTGCAATGTAGACTCCTCCAACCTCTGTGTGGAATACCTCCCCACTTTCTAATTTTTAACTCTTTCTTTCTTCCTCTTGGTCTGTCCTTATCCATCGCGATGTAATCGCTTGCCAACTTTTCCAAGTGATGTCGGTATATTTTTTTTTGTTCACTCTATCTTTTCCTTACCATTTGCTTTCTCACTTACTTTTTCTCTTTCCATAGCTGCGCGTATCTTTCGGCAGATGAATCTTCTGTATTATTCGCGCGACTTAAGCTCGAGTACTCATCCCTTTTAGAGAGCAATTTCGAAGATACAAATGTTGTATGATGGTGATTAAATGTGTATAAAATTTTTATGGCCTTCTCGAGTGACTTCGACTAAGATGTTGAGAAAAATGTCTTTTACATAAGTGCAAACATTAAAAAGATGTTAAAAGGTTACAAATTTTTTTAGAAGTGTATAGCTTTTATTTAATGTTTCGTTTTAAATAATTATACTGTTGGTTACAGTATATTATTTATATAGGTAAAGAATGAAGTGATTGAATAGAGAATTCCTTCAAGTATAATTGTATGTTTATTTTATTAAGAAAAATTTCAGAATTATATACCTAAGACACGAGTACATATTTATATGTGAATTTAAAGAATTTATCAAATAATTTTTTAATTTATAAATGAGTTGAGAAGTAAATTAGTCAAGTTCATAAAGACTTTTTCTGAACCATGTTTTCCATGCTGCAATAAGACGAGAAATAGAGAAAAATTACGGAAATAAGGTAGTGGATGAAGTCGTCGAATTTTTTTTTTTACAACTTGTTCTTTCTACAAGGTAATTTAGCAGAGTTATGCAAACTGCGGTTATGGAGAGCTTTCAAAACTTATTTACAGGGAGATTTTCCTCATCGTCGAGTCAAATATAAAATGTAATAAAGTCGTGTTAAAAAGCTTATATCGCGATTTAATGCTGTTATGTCCTAAAAAGATGGCGAATCTAGCGACTCTGAACGTTAGTTTCTCGAAGAAGAAAAATGCAAGCATACAAAGGATAATTAGGACAAGTCTATGAGATTTTCAAATATTTAAAAAGTATAAAAAAAATGATCTTTCATTTACTTTATTAATAAATCAGCATTTTATTAATGTACTTTAATATAATCAATTATATCATATGAATGATAATATAGGAGTTAAAGAAGTTTTATTAGCAATAATATAGATTTTTCTTGAACAATGCAAATGAAATACGTTAGTGTTATTTTTGAAATACTAACTAAGAATGTATCGAGGAAAACATTTTTAAGAGTTTTATTTGAATTATTATTTAAAAAAAAAAAAAATTTGACGACTCAACAGGAATAATGTTCTGATGTGATTTCATAAAATAATCTTTGGCCATCATGAGAAAATAATGCGATTCTCAGCATGCATTTTTCATTTTGAACAGTTCTTACATTTTCGTTCCCTCGATTCCACGACAATATTCTCCCACCACCCGAGTTACATCCTGTAACGAAGGAACAAGGAAAAAGAAAAAAAAGAAAAAAACACAAAGAAACCACGAAACACGCTAAAAGCCGTCCCTTGAGCGCATCTCGGGCAAGAACAGGATAATAAAATTCAAATGGCGAAATAAATAAGGGAATAAGCCTGCAAGGCCTCCGACGACTCCTTACACTCGGCCCGCGTCGTTTCTTCCTCCTTTAGTAGCAGACACCTACATGTGCATTGCGTGGGAGAGAGAAGGCAAGGGCACAGGGATGATCGAGTGAGATAAAACGAGGGGCAGAGGAAGAAAGAGCGAGCGGTCGACTGGGGTGATTTTGGCCCTTAGTTCGTGCTCCTTACTCGCCTTGGCTTGCCACACTGCAACCCTTATTTCGAATAGCTCGTTGGCGAGGGAGGCACGAGTTTTCGCTTGAGACGGTTGTAATAAGTATAGACCCTGTAGAAAGTTCGGCGTGGCCGGGTCAACCTCGATTTTGCGTAACGACGTCTGTCTCTTGGTATCGCCAACGAGCACTGCGAGATACTTCGTGGGGGTATGAGTTAATGAAAGGAAAAATCCAGAGGGGATGATTGCTGTACCATTTTTGAAAGTGGAGGTACTCGTTGGTGGGCGCGTTTATACGTCTACATTTAAAATTCATGATGCGCTGTGAAACTAGGATCCGGATTAGTATTAAACTAAAGAAGCCTCTAATAACTTGATGTAAAAAATTTAGCAACGATTGCTTTGTAGATTGAATAGCCGGGGATCAGTTACAGTTGAACGGTTTTAGAAGATCTATTAATGACGAGAAAAAATATTTAAAAAGCAGTTAATTTTAATAGGTTTTTTAAATCGAGAGTTGCTGCTGATATGAATAATTCATGCATAGAATTAAGTTGATGTGTAAATAGTAATGTAGGAAATTTATAATCTTTTTATTACCTTAATTAAATAGCTATCAATTGCAAGTTCTTAGGTAAGATTATCGGATTGTATGGATTTTATTATTGTTTACATTATATTGTTTTAAGGATCTTTAATAAAAAAAAATTAACGTTTAAAAATATTTTATAAAATAAACGATAACCTTAAAACAGTTATTGAAATTTTTAGCTGCGAAAAAAAATTAATTCTTTGAAAAAACTATGAATGTTAATAAAGGAAAATAATAACAATGAATTCAAAATCATTCTTTTTTTTATCAATATCTGGTCGTATTAATGTATTTATATCTATTTCATTGATCAAATATTGAGAGGTAAAAAAGTATTGTTTAATATTTTAATAAATAATATTTACTGAACCACTATAAATAATATTGCAAGTATGGAAATCTTTTTCATAAATAAATAAAATTTCACAGAATATTTAATTTAAAAATTTGTTGTTTTCAATAAATAGTAAAAGTTAACTATAGATTCTTAGTTCTTTTTAATACGTAAATAATGTAAAGATAATTCTTCAATTTCATAAATTTTCGTTTCCTTAATTTTATTTAAAAATTTAAACTCATAATGATCACGATTACAAGTATATCAATAAAAAAATATTTATAAAATTTTTCAAATATGTTGATAAAGGTGTATCGTCTATAATAGTGAATGAAATCATTTATAAATATACTTGGACCTAAAAATAAAATAAAAATAAACGCATCAGGGATTCGGAAGTAGTATTAACCAATCATAAAGCAAACTACAGAGAGCTTGAATTCAATAAATAATTTCCAAGATTAATCCTCGGGCACGTAATAAAATCTGAGATCCGATCCTCAGTCTTTTTTAATGATCATCCTGATTCGGTCCCTATTCACGAGATTCAAGTGCGTATCATCATACGTCGTACAACCTGCAGAGAGCATTTTTTTCCGTTCTACCTCCGGTGCAGCTAATAAAGGCAGTCACTCTCCTCTTCCTCGTAGACTATAACATCGGAGCGTTGCTTAATGAAAAGGAAGAGGAATATCTCGCTGCCCCGTTACATAATATGATCGAACTCATCTGTGTGAGTGCGCCGGATGTGCATTGAGCTGGCCAAGGTTTCCAGCCGGGCTCTGCATGTATTTCAATATTCCGTCTCTCTCCCCCCCTCTCTCTCTGCCTCTGTCTCTCTTGGAAGCACGTCAATGCGCTTGCATATATTTCGTTTCGATATTCGCATGCATATGCGATCCTTCTCTCTCACTTATGACCCACGTGAGCTTTCCTATATCTTCTGTGCATTCTCCCGTTCCCTCTTATCTTGATTTTGCTTTTCACCACTTTTCTCTTTATCTTTCTCTTTCTATATGTGAACATCACCTACCGTGCTTATTCTACTTAAATTTGTTCCTGGTTTGCGGTTCAATTTAAACTTTTCACCCCGCACAGTCGAGCTTAAAAAAAAAATTAAGATTTCTTCAAGTTACGCGTGAAAGATAAACTTGTTCGTTGAATGTGCCTTTGTTTTAATTACTTTGTTACGGCTCTGCCGATTTTTCTTCTAAATTTTATTCGCAAAAATGAGAATGTAGGTTATGATACTTTGAGGCTTAGTACATATGAATATAATGATATCAAGGATTTAATAAACCATTGTGAGTTGATCGTCTATCCATTATTCAAAATCAGCAAATGAAATTTATTTACAAATTATCCGAGTGATTTTGGTGTAGACTCGCATGAACTTTCGAATGAACAAGTCAATTACAATTGTAAGATGAAGGAAAGTCTCTCATATTCCAATTCTAATGATTTCAAAAAGCAGCCCCAGCACTCAAAACTTTAATCGAATGCAAAGTAATGCATGCAGGGCAACTCCTCGCCCTTTGCTCCGGTAAAAACTCGTTAAGCCCGCAATCCTCGGATCGGCCGAACGAGCTAACGATCGCCTTCGGCCGTTTGGGGGCGAGTTAAGGGTTAAGTAACCTACCCCAAGCTTCGGAACCACCACGTGGCGAGCCCAAGTTCCAACTCTAATTTGCCATTTCGTGACTGTAGCGAATCTTGCATTTTTCTTTCCTCAACAAACGCCTATCACATGATCACGAAGCGCGAGAACTTTTGTTCTCGAGATACGCGGGGCGCATCGCGCTCACCCACCCCTAAAAAACCACCCCCTCCCGCCCCTTTCCTCGAGACGACGCTGCGGGGGTGAAAGGCGCGCATGCACGCGTTTGTGCGAACTGCTAGGCGTCGTTCGACTTATTTTAATCAATGATTCGTGTGAGTCTATCTCTGCGCCTGCGGCGGGCTTGGGGTGACTTGCTCGATTTTCTTATTCTTCCTTCATTTCAATGTCAGTGCGAATCCCGTGTGGAAATGTTTCCCTTTTTTTAAATTGTACTTACGGCTAAGTGATTACCAAGTTGTTGCCAACCTTCGAGCGACTATCATCGCTTGAGAATTATTCGCTCGTGATTGCTTCATTTTTTTACCGTCTACACTTGTGTCGAAGTATAATTAATGCAAGGAAAATGTTTCAAATTTCTTAGCTTGTTCGACCAACTGGAAGCCGCAGACAGATGGCTTTTAAAATTAATATAAAATATTGGACTGAGATAGTTTTTATTTACATCTTAACTTTATATTTGATCATTCGCACGTGCATTTTCACAATTCCTAGATTTTTTTTCCTCTTCAATCAATTACTTTTATTATTACTTATATTTATATAGTTGTATTATCATTGTAAATCATCGAGAACAGAATATGCAGTACAATGATTATTGGTCATTTATTCAAATCTCCATTTACTTCTCTATTCCGTGTATTTTTCTCAATGACTTTTCCTCAAAGCCCGCATTGCTACTTTTTTCAATCCAACCATACAAAGGTCATCCATGGATACCTCGATGATTCTAAATTGAACGAAAGTCAATCCATAAAACCATTGAACAGTCTACAAGTTTTCCAGAAAAGGATGGAATAAAAATGAGAAAGAAAGCGTTATCGAGACGACCACACGCAATGAGATCAAATTTGCAAAAATTATAAAAGGGTCAAAGGAAAGAGTTATCTAGGAGAGACAGCACACTTGTGAAGGTAGGATGAGATGACCAGTGTTGCATCACGAACACACAAAAAGGGCAGCATCGAAAACGAAGAGGGACCAAAGGAGAATCAACACACGTACTTGGTGGATGCTCGAGGGACGGACGAAAAAAAGGACTCGGCTGTGAAAAGCGGAGAAGCCGCGAATGCGCGCACACACGCACACGTTCACGCACACGCGTGCAGATGCACATGCAGGCGTGGTAAAGGACCTATTTGGTCGTTAGCCAGTTGGCTAATTTCCAGTAGAAATCATGAGAGCGAGACTTGTGGGGTAGAAAGCCCTGGTCATTCAATGATCAATCTCCTCTGTCTCACTTGCTCCTGTTTCTGCTCCTGGTTCTGTATCCATCAGTGCAGGTCAAGTCATTGGCTTTCAATGATTTTTGCTTCTTTGTTGCGCTTTCTGCTGCTGCTGCTGCTGCTCATTCAATGACTCCGTGGCTCTGTACCCCCAAAGCTTTTCGATGACTCGTTTCCCCGTTCCCTTTTCGTCTATATGCATTTCGACTCTTTTGGATCTGGCTAACGTATTATCGTGATCGCGCCTCATGCAACGAACTCTGAAAATCGGCAAGCGGGGGAGGAGTCGAAATTACCCTCATTGGGAGATGATGTACCTTTCGATTCCTCCATTCGTCTTCTGGATTGCAAGGGTTGGTTACTCCAAAGTAGTACGACGCTTGATGCATTTTGAGTAATGAATTGCTTTGAGAATCATTCATCGTCATTTTTTTACATTCATTTTTGGATGTTTTCAATTTTCTTTAATGTATACGTGCACGCATCAAAAATTCCTTTACCGAAGCATCGACGATATTCATTACAAAGTCCTTTCAGTCAAAGCCATATCTACTTGATACAATAATCCTTCAAGTATTGCGTAAGTTAATACATCGCAGACAAATTTGCAATAAAACGTAATGTAGTTTGCTTAAAATTTAACGAGTGTTAAGGAACAATGACACACTTTGACTGCTGACACATATTCACTTGGACCATAATCGCACGCGATAAATTACTAATGCAATTGGAGATGTTAGTGCACGTGCCTGCTCCTGTAAATTCGCAGTTACTCTCGATAAACTCTCGCGAAAGGGTCCACGGGTCACAGCATCCCGAACTTGTCGAGAGTCTTGTCATTTAATAAAGTCCAAGCCAATGCCTCGGAATCTCGGCATTATCTCCCTGGCATTAATTCGTAGGATTGAGAGAGTACTTGGTTTGCGCGTTGGGGATCCTCTCAATTGCGCTCGACGTGCGTCACGAGCCGCTAATGAAGAGAACCCCGAACTGCGAAGGAGCGAAGGTTGTAAGGTCAGACTTGGGAGTCTGTGGAATTATGGACCAGAGCGCGTGTGTCCCTCCCGCGCTTCCAGTTATCAAAACATCTCACGTGGTTTCGGTCCACTGCTCAATAGTTCGCTATCAAAGGGAATTACGACGGATCTTATATAGGCAGCAACTTCATCGCCACTCCTATTTAGTCGTTATCTTGTATTCTAGCCTCAATCATTTCGGCTATTAAAGTTTTGAAGCTAAATATAAGTCTAGTGCTATTATTGATGTAGCCGAACTATTTTAAATTAATAAATGGCTGTAGAACTGTGCAATTACGTAGACGTTGAAGATGTAAATATCAATAAACACAAGAATTCTTCAACCATAAATTATATATTTCTTTCTTGTAAAATTTAACCTTCTTTAATTGATGAATTTTATTCATTTTTTTGTTTTGTTTTTAAATTGATTAAAATTTTCTTTCCACGTAGAAACAAGAAATCCAATTAAAGTTGATTATTATTATTATTATTATTATTAAATTCAACGATATTTCTTCGTTAAAAAAAAAAAAAAAAAAAAAACAATAATTCCAATAAATACTTAAAAAATGATTAGTTAACAAAATCTCATAATTGAGGATAAAAATGTTGAAAGATCTTGATAATTCCGACATTCTTAAATCTTCATAAAAATACAAATTTGATCAAAACAAGGAATTTCTTGAAGGACAATCCATTGTACAAGAGAACTTGCATGCGTATTTGTGTCACGATGGGAAAAGGAGTTTAACCATGAAAGAAACGAGAAGATCTTCCTGTTATTTCATTTTTAAATTTCTGCCAGCAATCACAATAGCCCTTCACCCTTCAAACGCGCACAACAATCTGCAACAATCCAAGTGCGCGTAAAACCGATTTAACTTGCCGGTTATTTTTTTCTTCCTCCTTGTATATTCGTCGGCGCAAAGCGGCCCTATACGACTGCAAAATAAGAATGCACATAAGGCTTCGCCTGGGGAGAAAAGTGCAGTTTCCGTTGAGCGGCCGTTAATGATCAGACGCATGTTTGCGAGTCGTAGTTTTGGTCCCTGAGATTCGCCATCCAGCATCCAGCCGCCAAAGAAAGAGAAGTTCCGAGGAGAGGACGGAGCAACTCACACGAATCCCCTAGGCGGATGCGCGCCTGATACAATTTCTTCCGTCATTAAGACACGTCCCGGTCGTTTACAATGTAGCCAACCTGCCGACATTTTCCCGAACGTGTCTCTGCAGCCTTTTCGCGCCGCGGGGGACAAAAGTTTAGCTGAAAGAAGGTGACGCGATGTGAACTTGTGCTCGTGTCTATTCAAGGAGCGTCGCATTTGCCGCGGAGCTGGAAAATTTCCTCTCGCAGTTTACATTGGAAGGAGCAAGGGTCCAAAGGCACAAACCGGGAACATCGTCTCCTTGTCCCTCGGCGCATTTGAGTTCTTTTCCCTTTATTCCCTTTCCACCTTCAACCACCTCCGGTATTCTTTTGTTTCATATATTGCGCAAACTTGGATTTCTTACTGTGGCCCTGCATTCCCACTTGTCCTCAGACTGACATACAACTCTTTCTCTCTCTCTCTCTCTCTCTCTGCCCATCCCCTTTTCGCTGACCTAGAATAGATGCAATTTTATCGAGAAACTTTCTGGTAAAATATGTTGGAACATTCTTATTTAGTTCAGAGTTAAGTAGAAAAAATTATTCTCTTTTACAAAAATTACTTTTTGAGATTCATAGAAAATTTGGAATATTTAGACTTTCTAGAAATTTGAATTTTTACTTATCCTGATCAAAGGCAACAAATGATGCGAAAAATGTGAATTACGTGACGAAAAAACTATATCGACTAATTAGTGTTGCTTATTTAAGAAATGCACTTACACACAGTACAAATTTGTACGAAAGAATACATCCAAACTATTATTTTAAATTTTGCAAATAATATTCCTTTCATGAATTTTAAAATAATAAAATTGGTTGATTTTTTAAATTGCAAATTTTATCCTTTTAAAAATACGAATAAAAAATTGAATTCTTAGGCACAACAAAAAATTTCAATTAATGTATCTTTAAAAAGTGCATTTTAACGTGGTCCCTATAATTGATTAAAGTGAAATAAAATAAACTTTTAATTTCAGATAACATTTTTAAAAAAAGCAGATGCATTTAAAAATTTTGCATTCCGCAGGGTATGTTTTGGTACAAGTTCCGTAATAGAGATACTTCCTGTGTAAGCATATGTAACAAGTGATTCTAATAGAGCTTGCACTCGTGTAATACGGTCCAAATCGAAAATGTAAACTATACTAATATCTATTATACGGAACTAATATCAACTAATGGGCTTGGTAATATAATCTACAAGCAAAGCGAATAATGTCCCATAATAATAGAATACGTCATTATGGATACTAATAAGCGAATAAGTCCACCCGGCGCGTTAGATCTCCTGAGATAATTTTTCCAAATACGTCGGTGGATTTTGTCGTTTTTATGGCTGAGGACTCCGGAAATTCGAATTATCAATGCGCAGGTACAATAATTTATGGGACGGGCTGCATAAATTTTCGTTCGCAGCCGAAAATAGTGCTTGAATATTTTAATAAGAAAAACGCTAGCCATGTGTTTTTGGATGCACACGCCGCTGCAAGGCTTCCGCTCACTGATAAAATAGAAAATGATTACACGCACAGGTGTGTGCGTGGGTGGATAAAGCAGGAAAGATAGAGGTGGGAATGGAACAGAAAATTCGCGTCCCACGGCAAATTTCGTCCTCCCAACTCCCAGAACGTAGGTCGGAAAATATATCGCGAGCATTAACCCCTCGCTGCACAGGGACGCGCTTTCGCAAAATCATCCGACGTCATCGATTCGATAGGAACTTTAGCCCAACCGACAAGCGTCCTCCACCCTTTTTGCAACACCATCCCCTTGACCACCCCACGAGAGAGCCGCGCACATACGATAGGTACCTCGGCTCTCCTGCGCCTCATCTCTCTCTCTCTCTCTCCCTCTCTCTTTCTCTTTCCCTCCTGAGGGAGGGAAAACGTACGAGCGAGATATAGCGCCACCCCCTCGAGGTCATCAAACAGCGACGTCAGCCTGTGTGCACTGCTGCTGTTAAAGCTAGGGTGGGAGCGAGACAGAGCAATGGCATTACTAGTACTGGTGGTGCTGCTGCTGCTGGTGAACCGGCCATTTTTTGTCTGCCAGTCAGTGAGTTTCCAGGGATCAGCGAGAAACGAGGTGGAGAGAGAGAAAGAGAGAGAGAGAGAGAGAGAGAGAGAGAGAGGGAGGGAGAAAGAGTTTGAAAGCAGCGGGAGGATGCAGCGACGCCGAGGGGGTGGCGGTCGGCTAGCTGGACTAACGGACGGACGGACGGATGGACAGACGAACGAGTGAGCGGTACCACGGGTAGGTCGCGAGGGGAGGAGGGGAGACCGGGAGGGTGGTACTGGCAGCCGAGTGCAGCAACCATCGATCAGCCCCGAGGCTGGACCGCGCAATGATTTTTACCCCTTTGTCCGTCCCTGCAGTCTCACCCCCTTTCTCTCTTTCGCTAGATACTCTACAGCCTACGATAACTCCATAGACCTGCATTCTACCTACATCTGCACATACGTGAATTTATATCTACTTATTTATAATTGCATATATTAACTTGCGTATAATGTCTTTGGCCACCTAAGTGCGTGCAATTCTCTATATTATATCATATATTGATACAACTCATCTAAGCTATACCTAAAATTGCATACCCCCGTACCTATATATATATATATATACACATATACTTATGTGTCGATACAACGTCTTTTCCTACATTTTTCTTTCTTTCTATCTAAAATGCAAGTGCATTGTGAATACTTAGATGTGAACTGCACATGCACCGGCGTGCACAGAGAGAAGCCGTCCTTTCTCGTCGGTCTCTTTCACTTTCTCTCTTCCCTTCTTCCCTGCTCGCTCGTTTTTCGCAGATTTTTTTTCTCTCTCCCTCGTTCGTTCCCTCTTTCTCATTCTTTCGGTAACTGCAGGCCGGAGAACGCGGCTACGTCGGCAGGCTCGGCCTGGCCACGCCTCCTCCCATCCACCTCCCGCCACCCACAGTGGTAGCCCACCCCAGCCTCATCTCCTCCTGGACGACGTAGGCGAGAGAGAAAGAGAGAGGAAGAGATCGAGTGGACCGCCGGCGGCCAGTATTCGGCTCCGCTCGCTTTTTGCATTATCTCGTTTTCGCAAAAATATGCGGACGCTAATCCGCGTGCTCGCGCTCTCCCCGACTAATTCCTCCGGCTTTTCTCTCTCTTCTCTCTTTGGTGGGAGAGCCAAAGAGAGAAGGACAGACCGGCCTTTCCTTTTTTATGTCCCTTTTCCCGCAGCTTCCTCCTCTCTTCCTCTTTTTTGGTGAGACTGCATCTCTCGCACCTCGCAAGAGAGAATTGTGTGTACGTGTGTGCACTTTTTTGGCCTCTCTATCTCTCCTATCTTCTCCTTCTCTTTATTTGTCTCTCTATCTGTCTCTTTCATATCGTCTCTCTATACTCACACGGGGAGGAATATACGAAGGGTAAAGAGAACCCAGGGATTGGGTGATTCTTATCGATCGTTTTCATGTTAAAAAGCTATTGTTTTTTCGGATGAATCGGGACTTTTTACGCTACCGCGATTTCACCTGTGTTTTCGGTGGTGCGAGTGCAATATTTTTTTAGGTGAAACAAGGGGCGAGGAATGTCGCCGAGGCTAGTTATATAGATATGTATACGCATGTATAAAGATAGCGATGGAGGAGGAACGAGAGAGAAAAAGAGAATGATGATCGGGACCGTCAGTTTAGAATTCATCATGAGTGTGATTTTGTACAGAGAAATTTGAATAGTACCACGAATATGAAAATATTTTTTTTAATTTTCCGTTGTTTTACTTCTATAATGATGAAGATGATTTTCCATGTCTTTATTTTATTGTCTTTCTACTATTATTCAAGCCATTATATTATTTAGTTTTGATTTTCATCAACCGAGGAATAATTAATAATTTGATATATATTGTTCGCCAAATAATTATAATTTAATATTCACGTCAATAATCGAAAAGAATCACATTATAAATGACCAGTTCATGACAAGATTCAAATTAATTCTTTGATACGCGTATATATATATATATATATATATATTAATGTACTAAATAACAGTTTATCAACAATAGTAAAATTAATTTAGTTTTAACATGGTTTTGTTTCGTAATTTTTATAACTTTCTAAGTTGATTATTACGCCATAATAAATGTCATATATATTATGTACACATTTTATTTCTTAATTTTTTAAAGGGTATTTATATAAATAAAATATAATTATCACGATCGATGAGCATTTTAATTTTAATATGAAACTGAAATTTAGTATTACTCATGCGAAAAATTAATATTAGTCACTTTAATGTCAAAAACTCATAAATATTTATATAAGAAAATGATTCAATATAATAAAAAAGATAGTTTCACTTGATAATGTATAATTGCATAAAAATTATGCCGAAAATACTAAACTAAATTAGCTAAGCGCTTGTTAAGACAACTTAATATTATATTTAACGAACTTTTTAGGGTTAGAATATGAGTAGGGCAAGTTTCAGCCGAGACAATTAAATTAACAAAAGTTGGTTTGGTGAAAGGAATAATAAAATTTATTCACTTTGAGTGAACCGTATCATTAAGTAATATATTTATTATGAATTAACGATGCTTTCGATAGTATTTTGGTTCGTCTCTCCCCCCTCTCTCTCTCGCTCTCTCTCTCTCTCTTTCTCTCTCTCTCTCTCTCTCTATCTCACTCGGTTCCTTGCATCCTTTTCACGAATTACACATAGGCATGCGGGTAGGTTTGATCATTATTTGTAGGTATTTTTGAATTCCCTTATGTTACATATCAGACTAATCTTCACTTGTCACATTTTCCATATCCACCGAGCGTGATACCCATCATATTTTTTTTTAAGCTTTCTCGAATAATATTCCCACTGCCAACCATCTTTAGCCTCCAATTTGCAGAAGAGTTTTTTAAATCTTCTCCTCCATCCCTCGTATGCACTCAAGATAAATTTGATATCCGGCAAAAAAAAAAAGATGACAAAGCGCTCTGCCACGTTATCTTTCACGCAATGGAAAATCTACAAAAGGTAATCATGGCATCGTCCTCCCTCGTTCGTTCGGTGCATCGAAACCTAGCTTGTCACCGGCAGGACCACCCGCACCCCCTCAAGCACACACATAAACCGCGCGCACGCGTACTCGACCCTCTCGTTTGAGTGTGTTAGTGATGGCCTCGTAGGTATGCACGTCTCGTGCGCATTGGGAAGCTCGTTAAAGCGCTTTACCGGCGAATCGGGCTTTTATACGTGTTTGTGTGCGCTTGCGTGTGTGACTGGGTGAAAGTCTGTGTTGGTGCATATGAGGGCAGAGGCTAATGTTTTTGCTGGAGGAGAGAGCGCCAAGACCGATAAGCTGCTTGACGTGCTATGGAAAAAAGTTTTTCCTCTCTCTCTCATTTTATATAAAATATACGCGTTAAAAAATCTCTCTTATTATTTCCTGTTTTTTATCTTTTGGACACATTAACCAATAGTTTTAACCAAACTGTATTAGAAATCTACATTATCTTCGTTTGAATAATAAAAAATCTCCGAAAGACAGATGAGAGGAAAGCGAAAAAGAGTTTAATACGTTCAGAAAAAACGAAATCAACCATTCTCATGTTTTTTTAATTGCCTTATTGTCAATAGTATATAGTTAAAAATAATTAGGATAAAATTTGGAATTTTATAATATTATACATTTATTGTATTTAATGCCATGGTAATAAGAACATTTTAAATTTGAAGCTCTATTTTAAAAACTTCTAATATATCTATAAATATATAATATAAATAAAAGTATACTCAATACATTTTTTCTTTTAGTTATAATTTAATGTAATTTGCAAAACGATAAAAAAAAAACTTTTGTAAATTAATTGCAAACAAATTAGTATAAAATTTCCATCGTTATCTCTTGCACGCATCACTTTTACAAAAAGTCCGTTTAAAATCTATGCACACGAGGAATGTGAGAGCCTTTATAATATCAATAGTATTGTTCGGTCCGTTTTCCTCTCCGGAATAAGCCCTTTACACTCTCAAACTGGAATAAAAAAAAAAAAAAAAAAAAAAAAAAAAAAAATAAAAAATAAAAAATAAAGTTCTCTCGCACGTACGCACGCGTCGATGTCACTTTATACCGTGCACTGTGCAATGATGACCACACCTTCAAAAAAGTAATCCGGACTTTGTTACATCGAAGGTGCGTCATTTGTCGTTACCGGTTCCCAATTAAAATCGCTTCAAAGGACCTAGGACAGCATTTGCGTGGAAATTCATGTGAAAAACACCGGTAAACCGTGTATTCCTAGGGTGAAAATTATAGAAGTAAGGAGTACAGAACAGAGACAGATGCCATCCAGTAATAATTGACACACTGTGACTGGCATAATTGCTCAGATCGCTAATAGATCTGCCGAGAGAGTTGCACCCTGAGGATCGGACAATAAATTCTCCCAAGAGACAATTTATAAATTGTTATTTGGCTTTTGGCTTTGTAGAAAAAAGTGGCTATTGTGTAGGTGGTGTTGAAGTTCCACCAACCGTATACGTATTAACGGGAAGTGTGTGTTTGAAATGATTATCAGATTTAAGCGTATTGTTGATATTGTTGTTTAGTTTTCACAGCGATGATACTTCGATTTATAAAAATGTGGGTAAACAAAAATACGTTAGAAATATTTGCTCTTTTTTGAACAAGTTTATGTTTACTCGGATTAGCTCTGTTAAATAGTAATTTTGATGAATCTTGTTAAGAGTTGAAAAGAAACTAATTTATCTAATAAGTAATATTGAGTGTTGTATATTTTCATGAATAGTTCAAAAAAGTCAATTTCTTTAATACACTGTTTTTTAAGGTACGAGTAATGAAAATTTAAGGAAAATATTAATATATAACGTCAAAAACTAAATTCAAATTTTTGACATAAAAATGTTTACATTATATTAATTATAAACTATATAGCTTAGAAAAAAATGACATATATTTTAATTTTATTCAAACAGTTATAAATAAAAATTAATTTTTAATTTTGTAAATAAAACATTAAATTATTATGAATATATTTAAAGGTTAGTGTTTAAAAATGTATCATTATTGAATTTAAAAGAAAGATAATAAAATAAATATTCAGTATTTGCAGTTGAGAAAAGTTTTTCCAGTACTAAAATTTATAAATTATATTCTATTGTACATTAATAAACTGACCAGTCTCGTAGACTCTTATATTTAGATTTGTTAACTACTGAATAATTACTTTGTTCCTCTTTCACCAGTATTTTCCCAATTATTTCTTCTACACGCATTATACCGTCGACTTTCTGCATAAAAACAATAAAGCAACTATAATTCCTGAACTAGAACAAAATTTCTTTCGAAAATTACGAAAATTCAAAAAGGTATATTAGCACTTGGTGAAAAATTAATTCCAACAGTTTCGTTGCGATTACTGCCAATTAAATTTGCAATTTCTGAACGCTCGTAAAGATCTTTTCATTTCGCGAGAGAAAGATATAGCACCTGATACTTTCGTAATTCTATAAAATCTCTATCCTCCTTCCGCGTCTCTCTCTCTCTCTCTTTCAAATTTCCTCTTTTTATTCTCTTTTCAATTTCTGCACTCTCTTTTTTTCACGCATTCGTGTCCATACATACTAATGTATATTAGCGTATTCTTCTTGCAATTACGCAAAATTGCTTTTTCGTTGAATTATAGGGGGATAGAGACAGAGAAACATTTACAAATTGGAGAAATCAAAGAGAAAATCGGGAGAAACGGATGCGCGAGATGGAGAGCGCGGGGCGGGAGGGAGAAGATGACACGGAAAGATGTAAAAAGAGCCGAAATTTAAACTAAAAAGTCGCCCGGGAGACAAAGGATGTTAAAAAATAATAGGGGAGAGATAAAAAGAGGAGGGATGTTGACGAGAGGGGAGAAAAGGGATAGAATTTGGAGCTAATCGAGTTATACGATGGAAACCAGCGGCGGTCAGTTAACTCACCGCGGCCTGGGCTTGCATTTTGCATTTCCAACACTGACCCGCGGCCGCGTGTGTGCCTGCATTTGTGCACACCTACGTGCAAAGTGGCGTGACGGTGTGGGTGCGTGGGCAACTAAAGGGTCGAAATAAATAGCAACGCCACTGCATGTGGATTTCGGAACAGCGGCACCAGCACCAGAACCATCGGCCGCTGCGTATGGAGAAAATCATTTCTACTTTCGATATGTGCGGTGAATGACCGGGCTCTCTGTTTTTTCCTCCCCCCCCCTCTCTCTCACTCTCTCGCTCTCTCTATCTCCTTTTCTTCCTTTTTGGATATTTCGATACACACACACGCGCGCACACACGAACATATATATATATATATATACATGTACACGCATTTATGTATGGCTTCTCAAAGAGAAAACGTCGCTTCAATGGAAATAAAAAATATTTTTAACTTTTTTCTTTCTGCCTTATTCCGTTTTATAAACGTGGAAATGCTTTTTTAGTTTACGGATACAAATCAAAATGAATCGTAAAGGTATTTGCAAAACGGGGCGACGCGAAAAGGTATTTTGCGTTGTTTATTGATACGGAATGAGTACTGCCGAAATGAAAAGAATGAAAAACAGCCGAAAAATAGAAATGCGTGTTTTATACAAAAGAAACGTAACTGTTGCAATTATGCACTCGTGATACCGATATCGATTATTGTTTATCTTGAGGTATGCTGCACACACACCCAGAAAATTCTGCGAATTTTCTTTTATACAGAAAGGAATTCTTTCCCGTAATTAAAAAGTTCTTCAAATCTTTTAATTCTTAGGATATAATCGAGGGAATTTGTATACAAAAAGGAATATAATAATCAGCGTCAAGACTTCTTTAAAACCATAATGGGATTTAAGGACGAAATCGGTGAAAAAGAAGAGAAAAAATCGAATGCTTGACTGGTCGTCCTTGAAATTCTCAAGGAACAAGAGCTAAATCTTCACTATTATTTAAAATTTAGGAATTCTTTAGAAAATAAAATTTTCACAAAGACGTTCAATTAATTTTGTGTTCTTCGTAAAAGAATATAATAAAAATAAACCGACAAAGGGAAATCCCTTCTTCACCAAAGTACAATCGGACAAATTTTGTACAAAATTCACGCTTCACAAGGCAAAAAGTACGAGTTTTGGGGTGTCAGTCAAGGTAAAAGAGTAAGCGAGCAAGATACCTATCCATGTATATTTTTTGTGCGTGTACACGCGGGTGTGTGTGTATGTGTGTGTACGTGGGTATCACGGCTAACCGGAAGTTAGCCTCGCAGTTATCAAAGCTCCGGTATAAAAGTTTATGAGTTAGTCTCGCGTAGTAGCGGCACCAGGAGCATCAGTACGACAACGCCGGCGTGCGGCTTCGAGCCTCAACTTTTCCATGTAGATCCACTAAAAAAGTCCATCGCCTATAAGCTATTGCACGCATGTGTGAGAGTGCGGGAGCTGAGTGGTGAAATGCCCGTGTGAGAAAGAGAAAATCGAGCGGGGTGGAAAGATGAGTAGAGCGAGAGGGAAAATGATAGAGAGAACAAGCTTTGATGTATGAACTTGCACTGTGGACATCCATGCATACACGTATACGTATAATGTGTATATATCTGTAAAAAGAGAGAGATGAACAGCTACTCGGAGGAATTCCTGTGCAGAGAGAGAAAGTGAAATGCACTTTTTAATAAAAAAGGGATAAAATACCGTTTTACGGTTGGTGGTGCTATTATTACTCCTTTTACAGTCCTGGAGATCCTGAAGATTTTAGGGAATCTGTGTAGCTTGAATGCAATTCCGGTTCCGTGACAGTCTCGCTGGTCTGCATACACGTGTGACTCTAACTGTGTGAGGGGGTGGAAGGAGCAGGTCCACCACCCACCCCTACGTAATGAATAAACTTGTCTTTCTGCTTACGCCACTGTGAGAACAGACACGAACGAGCGAGAGATGCATCCGTAAAATCAATAGATAGATAATGAGAGGCTGTCGAAGGGAGCGACTAGAGAGAATAAAAATAAAATAATGTGCAATGAGAAAGTGTGCAAAAATTGTTTATTTCTCATTTGATTATGCCGACAATCATAAAATACAAAATCACGAGTCCCTATGTATGTGTAATTTACTAGGGGTGCCATTATTATAAGCATACTTACAATAGATAGCAATGACACGTTTTTATTTTCGTCGGGATATTAGTATTCACTTCAAATAAAAATTGAATTCTTAAAATGATTGAATTGTTACGATACCAAAAGTTTGCTTAGGGCTAGTTATTCTGTGAAGATTATTTACATGTACATATGTAATAGTTCTATTTGGTATTAGATTTGAATAAATTAAATGCAACAAAACATTGGTTGAAAGTTTTTACCGTAACAAAATAAAAACCCTTGTAATTTAGAGTTTTTATTTTTATTGCACGTGTGTTATTTCTTATAACATAAAGGAAAATTTATGAGTAATCTAGTATAATTTCAATTAGCGTGTATAAGAGAAAATTTAATTTTTTTTTATTTTTTTTCGAAAAAAGCTATAAACAGTTTTATTAAGTAATTTAAAACCTCTTGTATTTAAACATTAATATAATCATTTACTTGAAATATTTTTATAAATTAATTATCCTGAATTGTGTTTGAATTATAAAAGAATTTCATTTTATAATTATTCATCTGTTTTAAAATTGGATAAATAGTTATAAAATTCTGTCCATTAATTATAATATTAATAAAATTAATTACTCTTAAATGAATTTTTAATTGGTTTTATTTTCGTTGATGTATAATGAAACTAAAGTATGATGTATTAGAATTTTACTAGCTCTTAATATAGTAGTTAAAACTTAGCTCACCCTTTTTTATATAAAGTACGAATAAATATTTAGGTAGATCGTTAACCATTTTTATTGTTCCTATAGAAAATAAAACTGCCTTTGAGTTTCAAGTACTTAATTCAATATAAAGACTGAAAAAGGTACGCAGGTATAGAAAAAAAAAATCAAGGTAAGACCAAAAAAGAGGAATATGCATAAAAAGAAGCTCAAGTATTCGCTCGGACAATCTGGAGATCCTTAAAATAAATAGAGGAAGAGTGAGAATAAAATGCATCGCGCATGCGCTTTTTGTCATCATCGCTTTTTTCATCCTTTTCACTCGATCCACCACTCGGCACGCTTTATCTCTCTCTGGCATTCTATTTATTTAACTCCTTCTTCACTCTCCTTTGCCGAGCGACGTGCACTCCACATGCACGTATCTCGTCCTCTCCTCCTTTATATAATATACGCAAATGACGGCAAAATTTATCAGCCGATGCACAGAAAAAGTAGGCGCGTGGATGTGTGGGTGCGTTGGTGGTATTTATGCAGGATGGTCGAGGGCTCGCGACTCTCTCACATACAAAAATGCACCCTCGAGGACATTGCACATGCATCTCCCTCTCGGATACTTCCGAATATAGGGACGAAAGCTGCGTGTCCAGCAGAGCAGCAGTGGCGGTAACCCTGGCGTCAGCGATGGAAGTGAGGGAGTCCAAGCGAAACGGGCAAAGGAATAACGGGCACGCGAGGGCGAAAGACAGAGACGCAGAGGTTGAAAAGAGAGGGAGGTCTTCAATCCGTTCCTCTCGACTGCAGAGAGCTAGAAAGCGAGAGAGAGAGAGAGAGAGAGAGAGAGAAGCGTGACGAATGAGTCCGAGTGAAGATAGGAGGGAAAAGGAAAGGAAGATAGAGTTGGAAAGTGTATTTAAAGAGGGGGCACCAAACGATAGAGAGGCAGAGATGAAATTGGCTGTGGGTCGGGTGAGGACGCCGCGGGCTGCTGACCAAAAAAAGGAGGCAGAGAGAGAGAGAGAGAGAGAGGAGCGGACGCTTCAATTCATTGATCGGCCGCACGGTCCAAGCGGTGACGCGTAGAAAATGAAAAAAGGTACACGGGGCGTTGCTAAAAATCTCGGGAAGCCAAGCGCCGGCCTGGATGCTGGGGCAGGTAGATGACCGCCGGCTCTCGAAGGAGAGCATCGCATAAATAAGCTTGGCTATGATACGGACTTGACTTCCGGCACTCGCCGTCCCCATTGTCTGTCCTCTTCTTCACCCTTTCTCCTAATGCACTTGTGTTTTCGTGGGTGTGCGCGTGTGTACGCGTAGGTGTGTGAAGTGAAACTAAGCGAGCCGAGGATTTTCGGTTGACGGTTTTTTTGACTCTCAACTTGATCGTCGTTGAAAGGGGGAAGGAAGGGTGGCCAACGGAATGGCCATTTTTAATCTTATCTAAATCGGATAATGACATCAGTAAATATCTTTGGTTATTTTCTGAACAAAATAATATTTTTTAAAATTTCATTATATTTAATGTTTACCTACTATAATCTTATTCATTTTCAAATTAATAGCCAAGAATAAGAAACAATTGGGGTATTTTTATTTCATTAGAATGGCTTAAGATAGATTTATATGATAAGCAACGAATAAGATTCTATTGATGAATAATATTCTAAAATTTTTATTGAATAAGAATTTTCATACTATTGTTTGAATCAAATAATAAAATTAAAGATGAAAAAAATGATAATTATTAGTTAATCGATAGAATATGTTTTAAATTATTCAGATTTTTGTTCAGATGAATATTAAAATTACTAATATTGAAACAGATTTTATTTGACACCGTTAACTAATTCATAACTTTGAACAAGTAATTCTATGGAATAAAATTAAAAATTGATATTTGGTTTAATAGAATTTAATAAATTATAATTTTCAAATATTAAATTTATATTGATTTAATTATCTTCTTAATCTGTAATTTAAATAAATAACATAATAAATTTAATTAAAACGAACATCCTTTATTAAAAGAGTACTGTTTATAAATAGATATAAAGTTCCAAAATTACTACCTTGTCATTGTGTTTTTTTGAAGATCCAAATTTTTTTTCCGAAAAAGAAATGTGAAAGCAGTTTCTTTGTAAGCATTCGATATGATTGAAGATATCAATTTCACAATTGAAGAAATGTGAAATAATTAAATTTAAAGATGATCGATTGCGGTTCTTGGTAGACATATTCTTTGGAAATTCGTGAGAAACCAAGTCGCCGCAAAAACCCATGACACTGTCAAATATTACTTCTACACTTGGCTCAAGAAGTTCCGAAAGACGTCTCAGACTCAACGCAGGACAACCCGTTGCGAAGGGTTCTCCTTCAGAAGAAAAAAAAAAGAAAAAAAGAATGAGGTAAACCGAAGAAAGAAAAAATCCTGTTTTTCGCAAAAGAAATCCGAAGCCGCAAGCGTGAGCGAAAGAAACAAAAAAGGAGAGTGAGATCGCAGAAGGGTAAGAAAGCAGGTGATCGATCTTGGAAGAAGCACCTGGTCCAGGTCAGAAAACTCATAGGGCGAATGAAGGGCCGGAAAAGTCGCGAGTGCTCATCCTTTCCATTTTCCTGGGGCACTTGGAGAATAACTGGGACGTGTGTGCTCACATATCGCGTGGATATGAATGCTCGGAGATGAATCGGGAAATTTCCGCAGGCAGGACATCTGTATTTTCGGAGAAAGTGCGTGGGTTTTCCGAAACGAAAGGGGTTGCGCGCCCGCAAGATGCAAACTACTGCACCCTTTTCCCGCTTTCCTTTGTAATCGGAGCGGGGGGGGCGGGGGTGAGCGTGGGCGGCTCTCCTCGAGTCCGTTTATAATGCGCTTTTGAATATGCATCTGTCCCTGGATGGTGAGAGGAATCGCGAGCACATCCACAATGTCGCGATCGACATTCTTTGGCTTTCTTCCTCATCAAAGAACCCCTCGACTGGCTTCGAATCCTTTCGATGCCGATGGAGGAGACGTTTTCTTTGTGGGCTGCGCCGCTACATCGCTCAGCCCGGAAAATATCGTGAAAAACGATCCTTTCCACCAAAGAGTTGACAAAGAGAAATGCATAAGAATCGATTCGAATAAATATTCAAGCCTCTTCTCTTAGCTCTGCTTACTTTCCTTCTCTCGATTTCTCCCTACGATTCCTTTTATAGATCACGCGAAATGCATTAGGCTTACAGCATCGATATTATGAATTTTCCCTCTTCTAGTCTTACGAATGCATGCATCTTTTCATATTTTTCTATTTCGATCATTAATCCATTCTTTTCTTCATTTAAGAAAAGTATTATAATACTGGAAAAACCAACATTTGGAAATCTACTATTAATACTTAATTATCTTTATTGCTCAAATCTCCTACGCTTATATCAAAATTATAATTTCAATATATAATACATTAATTAACTAATAATAAAACATTATTTTAAAATAATAAATAAAATGATGGTATCATTAGAATATTAAAGCAGAAGTATCCTGAAATTGAAATTAAAACGTTAATAATACATTTTGAATACTAATATTCTTTACGATTATATGTATTTATATAAATATAATAAAATACATAGTTGCTGAATAGGTCAATAACCTTTCAATCAATAATACATTATTATTACATTAATTTATCCATTTTATATTATTTGTTGTTTTTGTGTATTACAAATTGTATTATGAATTGATGCAATACATTACATTTAATAATGAGCAATTGTCAACATTATCTTTGATATTGAAATAAACATAAAAATTTTAACTGCTATTTATTATTAAATAACCTCCAGTATGTATTTATATATACTAGTGTTTATATTTAAATGTATATAATTTATTTTCATTAATAAGACGTTTTTCTTTCAATATTTAATTCATGTAAAAAACATTTTTTAAATGTGAGTTATTATTGAACTATTTATTAGAAAAAAAAATAATATTCATAAATTAAAACAAACTAATGTTTATAAATTAGACTTGAATTATTTCAAATATTAAAGCAGTTTTAGTTTAACGAACTTGCACAAAATTACGACAGATTTTCATAACGTAAAAAAAAGCGAACGCAAGTGCAACGTAAGATTTAAAAAAGAAATTGTTGCTGGTGATAGAATTCTAGTCATGAATTTAGCAATATTTCCAGAAGATTACATTACCGATATATACAATACTACAATAAAAGTTGGTGAAGCTGACGAAGAACGAGTGTAAAGAGTGGCTACGCACAAATCCTGTCGGCTTTGACAAATCGCGGCTTAAACCCAAGAGAGAGAGAGAGAGAGAGAGAGAGAGAGAGAGAGAGAAAACGAGAAGGGGAATGGGGAGAAGATCGGAACAGCCGTGCTGTTTTCTTCAGAGTGTGATGCTCGAAAACGGGGTCTTGTCGCGTGCCTCGGCAGATGCGAGCGAGACCGGCGACGAAAGACAGAGAGGCAGAGAGGGTTCGTCCGACCGGCTAAGGGGGGTGCGAGTAACAACGAAGGGAATAAGGGCGGCAGGCGGGGGGTGCGACGTCACGAGCGAAGGGCCATCGGGTAATAATAAGGAGTCGTCACCCCCTGCAAAAAACCAAGTCCTTTTTTTTTTTCGTGTTTCGCGCACGAAACCCTCGTGATTGCAAGTTAGTCGAGTGACGCGCTGCGCTCAAATTTTATCCTACACACGTCACTTCTTTCGGAATCTATGGATGGATGAAAAAATTCGAAAGGTTTTTATCTGTAGCATAGGAACACACTTGACAGGCTCCGTTTATTATTGTCCGACTAATCGCTCGCTCGATATACTCTCTCATGCTTTTATTTTTTTTCTCTTTCTTGCTTACGATCTATTATCGCATTATTTTGCTTGTTGGATGATTTTTTCACTCGTTGCGAATGTAACTGCGGTCGATGCCGAATTTTGATTTGAGAAAAAATTGCTCCATGTGTCATTGAATGTAATACTTTGAATCTAATGTCGCAAATTGAGCAGTGAAATGGAAATATTTTTAATTCATCAATTTTTCCGGTCGTAATTATTAGTATTGAAGAAAATTGTGCTGCTGTTTAAGAATTTTAAAAATTTTTATCAATACCAGAAGTACTGATTAAAATAAATAATTATGGTAAAAATTAGTCAGTTGCAAGAAGATCACTTACCGATCCAAATATTATATTGATTAACATCCACCGCCGATATAATAATTTTTCCGATAATGACAAAATGGTGCAAAATGAAAGAAAAGTTGAAAGCCTAGATCATAAATTATTATGCTCATTGCACTCAAGAAAAATTAAAGCCTATATCAAGAGATTTATATACAAAGAAAGAGTTGAGATAAAAAGAGCGAACGACGGAGTAAAAAAAGCAAAGCAAAGGAAAGTGAGCAAGAGGGAGGTTAAAGACAAGAGAAACGAACTCGGCGCGCTTTCATTAGCATTTCTACTCGGAAGATTAGCGCTTCGACTCACAGCATCCAGACTCTCCTCTCCTGTCTCATCTGAGCTCACTCCGTGTATATGGACCGAGAGGGAAGGGGAGAGAGGGACAAGCCGAGACGAGGCCGATGGGCGTCGGTCTGGTCAGCTTTGAAGAAATGGACTGCGGGTTTCTACTTCATTTAAGGGAAATATATCCTTGCACATAGAATCAATGGGCTAAACGAGAGACGCTAAAGAAAAAGCACAAACACACACAAACACACACACAAACACACACACACACACACACCCAGACAACATCTTTGATGAAATGAGGTTTTTGGACTCGACATGATCGCTGATGGAAGTAGGTGTATTGTTTTAACCATATGTCATTCCGAAGATGCGAGAAGTATTGTTACTGAAAAGCTTAGGGGTCAGATGATTTATTGTAAGAATTCACATTTTGAGAAGAATGAGGGTTAATTTTTCAAATGATGGGACATCTACATTTAATTGCTCATCATCCTTTATTTAAAATTATAAAAAATTTGAAGTTTTAGCAAACATCAATTTTGCAAGATCAAAACACTTTTAGTTTCGGCAAACGTTATTTTAAATCGTTTTCAAATCCGAGTAAAATCTTTTATCAAAATAGCGACTAAATAGCTTACTAAACAAATTTTCAATTTTTTTTATTGTGATTAAAAAAGAGTCATAATTTGTATTCGACATATTTGGGTAATGCTTCGTGTTTGTGTAACGCAAATTCTTACAGTTCCGTCAAAATAAAAAAAAAAAAAAAAATCTACAAAATCTGTATTCAAATTTTTTTTTATTATTGAGTATAATCGTATTAATGTTATAAAAAGTAAGGTAAAAGAGGCTCTTTAGAACAAGTGATAAAGAAAATTTAATAATCGCGTGCATATGACCGCCAATGCAGTTTTCCTCAATTTTCGGGCGTAGGAGTGAAGCAATTTTTATGGAAAATCGTGCCACTTGACGAAGCTATTGTCGTCGATAATCAAAGGCGTCGAACTAAAAGCGTAGATGCGTCGTGTATGTGTTTGTTTTTACATTCTCATCATATGTTCCCTTCATCTTTTTTTTGTTTAAGAGATATAGGAGCCGAAAGCCGAAATGGGAATTAACATGTGCAATAAAAAATTGAGTTAAAGTTCTCGAGTAAATAAAAAATTGATTACAATTTTTGTTTGGGAATGGAGCCTTGCCGTTGTTAGATTTACTTCCTGAACCGGTAAAATGAATTTTCCTTGACAATATGTTGATCATTAGCAGATGAATTTAATTTAGAAGAGGGAGTGAATCTAAATTGATTGGTGAACTAATGGGAGAAGTAAGGTCATGGAAGTTCATCCGTCTTTGGGGTTCGATGCGTCCCGCATGATATTCGAACGAAAACAAGTAGAGAAAAATAGCTCGGAGATGAAAATGGAATAATGGCTTGGAGAAAGGAGTTCGGCGTCTCGATACTAAACGAGCCAACGAATTTCGCCTCACAGCCAGACGAGCCTGACAATAGGAGCCGGGAAATTAGTAGCGCACCTCCTCGGGAAACTCGCTTTCCCCATAGAATGGCACCCTTTTGAGGTCGACTCGTAGGTGCGCGCACGCGTCCGGGTGGAGGACGTGACCGATGCAGAGGCACGCGCACGCGATCACGGACGATAAATCTGCGATTTTCAATGTCGCGGCATCGACTTGGGGTGGATCGGGGGTTGGTTGGGGAGGGTGAAAGAGAGACTTACGGGGGGTCGAGCACCTATGCAGTCCACGGGAGACGGGGGAGATCGACTACGTCAGAGCCAACGTCGCGACTCGCAGCTGCCTCGCGTCATGCACTTTTTCTTTGTCTCAAAAGGACCCTTCGACTCGCGTTCGCTCTCTCTGTTTCTCGTTCTCGATCGGGGAGAGACTCGAGCCCGCGTCTGGCAGATGTTTCCCCGTGACGTTTCGAGCACATGCGCACCTTCTCCTCCTCGCACTCGCCGAAGGTCTTACGCGCGCGCTCTCTCTCTCTCTCTCTCTGCCTGTGGCGCGTCGGGGGCAGCAAGATTATCCGGGCCCCTGGACATTTGCCTTTTAATGCAGAATCGGTGAACCCGCCGAGGGACGACAATTTCACTTGGAAATACAAGCGGATGTGTCGACCCCGCGAGTTATGCCCCTCCCCAAGTCAACCATTCAAGGATCCTCTCTGTTTACATTTACATTCTGTCGATTTGCATAGGAGTCGACCGGAATCGCATTTGCCTCCTTCCGATGATTATTTCGGTTGCTAATCTAATGCACCTTTGCACAGTAATATTGTATCCGTGATGATCAAATGTATGCACTCGATTTATGTATCCCCAATTCAAGAGGGAGGCTGGCTTTGATTACCGAAGTCAAGGATATATCGCAACGCCGTAAATCAATCTCTCTCTCTCTCTCTCTCTCTCTCTCTGTCTATCTATCTATCTATCTATCTATATCTCTGCTCTACTATAGAGGAGAAAGCAAAAGATAAAAAAAATGTTTTTCGCGTATAAAATCTGGTACAGACGGCCTGGAAGTAAAGCTGCGAATAGGAAGATGTAAATGGAGTGTCTCTGGGTGTGCTGGAGTTGCTCGTCGTCGTATATCTTCAGATGCCGCCCCGTTAGATACCGTAAAGAGCGATAATGAGCAATTAAACAGTCTTGCTGTGTGATAGGAAAAACGCCTACCGGAATAGGAGCAATCTGGGCTTTTACAATAAAATTTTTTCATGCTTCGCGAGCATTTTGACATCTCATTTAATATTCATTTGCAAAATTTATATAAATGCTTAAAAAAGAAAATGGTATATCAGTAAGATCATATTTTTTTCATGATAAAGTTTTGTAAATTTATCGCTTAACTCGTTCAATTATTATTTTGGACTGTTAAAATGTTTGACCAAATGAGATATATATAATGGTTTTAAAAGAATTATTTATTTAGTGTTTTTTAGTAAAATTATTTGTTGTTGGTTGCATTTTTAAACAAATGAATGCGACTTGATGATTCAAATAAACATTGGGTGTTAATAAAAATAAACAATTTTCTTCTATGAAAAAGTGAGTAAGGCATTAATTAATTATTTATTGTCAGTTTAATGCAATCGATTATACGTAGTTTTTTTATTTTTATTATATTTGGTAGCTTAATATTTGATATTTTATTAATCATTTGATTGAGCATATATATAGCCGCAAAATAAGTTGTCAAAAATATAAAAGCATAAATGATTAGATAGAGTGCAGAAAATTCGTATTTGAATATATTCGAAACATTGTATTTTACTTCTATCTATTATTCAACTGTCTGCCTAAAAGGCTAAATTTAGAAAATATGGTACTTATTATAGCCTGCAATTAAAAGTGCATACTAAATAAGCCGCTCATGGTCATTGATAATTCATAAAAGTAAAAATGTTAAGGCAAGTCGCAAGAGCATATGTGGCGTTAGGCGTTTGCATTTTTTATTCAAGTGAAAAATCTGACGAAAATGTTGCACGATAGCGACAAGTGCGGCGAACCTAAAGTGAGAAAGTGAGAAAGTGAGAAAGGGAGTAAGTGGTAAACTCGAGCGAGAGAGATATCGGATTCGATTGTAGAGTCAATAACGGTCGTTTTCGTATAAGAGCTACTCGCGTCGCTCACGTATTTTCTACTATTTATCTGTAGGCTTTCCTAGAAAACGCAAGGGTACACGAAAGGGCCACCTCCGCCCTTGTAGTCCGACCCTTACGTAACGCCAACCGGCAGCTCAGGAACTCGCTCGGCAATTATCCCTACTGCCGCACACACTCGCGCACGAGCATGTAGGTGCGTGCGTGAGGGTAAATGGATTTACGTGCGAATGAGCGTGAGGCGTCGCTCGACCGACTTTTCCACGAGGACAACAACGGAATGTCGAGTGCGGCTGTCCACTGTTGCCATTCCTTGGCTCCTCATTTGCGGAAAATGGAAAATATTCGCGGGGACACGGGTGGTGGGGGCGGGGGCGGGGGAGCGAGGTCCCCCTTACCACTTTTTCAAAATCAAATCTTGCAGCTCTTTTTCTTCTTCTCTCGCTGCTGGTGGAAAAAGTGTTTAATTGGAATGTCCGTCTCTTGAGGTGGTGAAACAGTGTATACTTTTTTTTTCTTAGTCTGGGAAATTCGCAAAGTGAGTATTATAAGGCAACGTGGAACGACGCGCGCTTTAGTCCTAGTTTACTTGATAATTAACAACTTGAATTGTTTCCACGAACTTCCGGGCGTAAATTTTAGCGTTTCATGTTCTTAAGTTATTGTTTCTATTATAATAGAGTCACCCTACGCTTTTTTAACGAAAAGAGTCGTATTTTTTTTTATTGTTTTTACTTTAATACATAATATTTTGAAATAGCACTTGTAATTATGATATTATTTTATTATACAGTTGTTTATGTAGGTTAGAAAATTCTGTGAATATAAATAAGGCTTTAATGATAAAAGACACCAGCTTTTTACGAGAGTAGCTAGCGTTGAAATATAAATATAAAAAAGAATAAAAATTTAATTTCAAGGAAGCTATAACTTATTACAAAGCCTTATAAAGTAAGCTACATATTTTAAAATTATAATAGTAGTATTTTCTTGTTAGAATTTATTGTTAATTTAATTTAACGCTTTCCACTGTTGCAAAGAAATATAAATTATTTAATTTATGATTTATTGGAAGATACTGAATATTACCGAAGCAAAGTTTTGAAAATAACGGTCAAAAATTTGATTTTTCAGTGCATTTATTCCCGACTAAGTGTTTGGAATCTTCTTTAATCTTGGAAAAACAAAATTGTTGTATTTATTTCATGAATTATGCATATTAATTAATAGTTCTTAAATTACAGAATAAGTTATTGCCCTACAATAAAATATGAGTATAAGGTTGGAGTACAATCCTTCTGTCTCGAATGCGTATTTCAAGAAAGGCGGTTGTAAAGGTAAATCTCGAACAGGTCGTTGGCAGTATAATGAAAGAAGTGACACAAGTGACTTGGTTGTATCTTGGTTTGGCAACGAGCAGGAAGTAAAAAGGTAGCAAGACAACGTCGCAATCCGCAGGAGGGAGTCCACACACATAAGGACCCGCATTAAGACAGACCCTCTCTCTCTCTCTCTCTCTCCCTCTCGGTGTTAACACTCGACAGAGTCGGGCGCGCATTACCGGCAGCTCTTCGTCACACCTGACGTCACATACTCGTTACGCGGGGGGCAGATGGCCCCACCTCTGAAGCGTGACGCCGCTCGCGATCGCCCCACCGAGTGCCGAGGAATTAGGAGCGGGCCCGCTCCGGCTCTACCTGGCGACTCTCCTCCAAAGGGCCCTTCCCCTTCTTCCTTGTTCTCGCACCCCAGCCAAGGAGACGGCCGAATAAGCGAGAGCGAGAAAGAGAAAGAGGGTGAGGACGAGGGGGGAGAGAGCGAGGGGGCGCACATGCGTCGGTCTTTTACTTGGCAGCTGCTCAGGTAGCGCACGAGCTACTTTGCCATTACAGAATAAACTATCGAGGGATCCTGCTGTTGCGGTGCTCCTTTTTCACTCTCTCTCTCTCTCTCTCTCCCCCCCTTCTCTCTTTCACTCTTTGCTCTCCTTTTCGCTCTCGCCGCTCGTTTATAACTCTGTAATCTTTCATTTCTTTTGATACTCGCCCCCTCGGTCCCGTATTTTCATACTCTTCTTTCTGATCTCCTCTCAATAAATAGTAGTCCTGCTGCTGTTTTTCTGAATGATTATTTATTCGTTTTGCCAGTTTTTCATGCAAATCTATAGCGGTGGAATCGTTTTATATTAATCTTCAATTCGTATACAATGCAACACGTGCTTATTTTTTCATTTTTTTTTTAATTTACTCGTGAATTAGTTTTTTTTTTTCAAGAGTACTTAATATTTAATTTAGTATACTTTTCTGTCAATAGCTGTTTTCATTACGTTGTAATTTTTTTTTAAAGCAATTGGTAAATTTGACAAATATTTATGTTTTGTTTGCAATTACAATACATGGAAATATTGTTTTACGTTTTTTAAGGTACTCATTATATAAAGTTTTTCAACTTGGAATAAATGGTAAATATATTTTTTGAATAATATTAGATACATTTCAAACATTTCGAATTTTCATACTTTCGATATATTTTATTTAAAAAAAATACACATAATTTAAAACTATAAGCCAGAATTGATATTTATAATTATTGTGTATTAATTAATGTATTATTTAAGCGATTTATTTTTATTCTGTATTTATTCTAAATATGAGTGATAATCATTTTTAGAAAATTTTATTCATTGAATATTTATGCAACACTTGTGTTTTGAATGTTCATAATTACACGTATCCATATAATGCTTTAAAGTAGGTTTTGAAGTAAATTTTATGCTCTCCTCCTTCTAACTGCAAACCCATTTTTCAATTCCTCTCTCTCTCTCTCTCTCTCTCTCTCGATATAATTCTTATGTTTTTATTCATTCACTCCTTTTTATTTGTCTGTAGTATTTCATTCTGCAATCTTTTCATACTCTCGCCGTATGTACTTAACGCACAGAAGAGGCGCCCTGGCACGTGGACGAGAATAATACCAAACAAGAAAACGCACAGATATATATATATATATAGAGAGAGAGAGAGAGAGGTAGTAGTTACTACTTGGTAATTACAAGAATAATGCAGGCAACATCGACGCGCCCCTTCTATTTCTGGCTACGATTACTATTTGAGTGTGATGACAAGGAACGCGAGCCTCGATTGTTGCAACAATGATCGAGTATTCTTGCTGGAATTCCAACTTGTGCAAGCATTTGCGCACTTATTTATATGTTCCCGAATAAACTTTTATATGCCTTTGGCTAATTGTTAAGAAATATAATTAATATTTCATAAAAGACCTTCATTTTTTCGACTGCAACTATTCACCTGGATTATACAAGCTGTTTATTCTAAAATTATGTGTAAAAGTATAATTGTATATAGTTCTGATAAAAGTTAGTTTGTAATGATGTTTTTAGTGTGATTCGATTTTTTCTGAAAGATTGTAACGGCCAATTTTTTATCAAAACTTTGCGTTTCCCTTATTTATGCGAAAGCCTGAATATTAAAATGCGCAAAAAATATATTATAATAGGTAGACAACATTCGAAATAATATTTAAACACGATTGATTAATGATATACATTATGAATTTATTGGTTGTTTGGCGATAATGCAAAATGTAAACAAGCTTTATAATTTGTGTAAGTATTAAGCAGCCGTGCACTCGGCATAAAGAGTTTCACAAAAGCCGGCTTATCATAAAGATAAATTAACTATTAGTATGTCATTTTGACACAAGTGCAATCGATATTAATTTAAAATAATCTGCGTTTCAATGAAACGAGCGAGCGACGACGCGGATTACACTTGTGCCACCCGGCCGAACAATGCAGAAATCGTAATCCCGATCTCGGTTTTTAATTTTACAAGCACGGCATTAACATAAGCGCACGCACTGTTTTCCCGCGCAGCATTACCAATATTAACTCGGCCCTACGCCTCGACCTCCTCCCGACTCCGCACTAAGCCCTGTGCCCTTTGACCTATTGTGCGGCCGCGGGCCCCAGCGGGAGCGCCGGGCCAACTTCCGTGCCAGCAGCACGATTTCAGGAATAGCGCATTCGTGTTCCGGAAGTGAGGTAAATTCGCAGCATCTCATTGTCGGCCCTGTAAGAAGGTGTCGAGCACTTAAAGAAGATTGCTCAATTGAGCAATTTGTCGGCGGGTTGGCTCGTTAAAGGTTGCCGTCCCCCAGCGGGACACTTCCGCCTCTGGAGAAGAAAAAAGTAAGGCGTGTGCGGGGGCGGTTTGTATTGTCGTGGCTCAGCTTTCAAGTGACAAGTCTCTGCCCTCGATAGATAAATTGACTTTTAACTGAGGATCTTTTTTCACGTTCGTTTTTCTTTTGCGGGAGCCTGGATAAACCTTCCGACAATAAGACGATCATTGTCGCTCATTTTATAATGGCCGAATGAGAAATAATGGGAGGCTGTTTGTAAAGTTTTACGATAGGCTGGGCTTCAATGTTCTCTTTTGACGCACCAGAGCGTTTTCGCCGAGCTACTTCAATGATTTTGTTGAATAAGAAGTCACGAATAATTGGTAGTTTTGAGAAATTTGTTGCTTACAGTTTAATTTATGTTGCGGGTACAAAGGGGATGCAATTTTGCTGAAAGTAGTGCAGTTTTCAATGTCCCAAACTGAGAAATACGAATCTATTTTTATTCTTTACAATGTTACTGTTATTATTTAAATGAACAAATATTCTAACTTTAATACCACTTATTCTGTAATAAATATTAATCCTATATCATATTTTATCGGGTACAATCATTTCAAGGGCTCTTCTAGCCTTTAAGCATTAATTTAATTTTATATTAAAATATAATTACTGTATTGTGTGAAAAATCCGGAACATAATTTATAAACTACATTATTGAGTTTGTATATAGTAAAAATACATTATCTATTGCATACATTTAACTGTATTGTGTTGGATTATTTGTAAATGTTTTGGTAAAGGTAAATGTACTGACGAATTAATAAGCTCGAGGAAAGTCAAGGTGAATTTTATTCAATAGGTTTACGGTGAATGTACCGTATTATCTAATGAATTGCATTTTAAAGCATAAGAGTATATACTCGAGAAAATTACAATAACACGCTTGGCTTTCCTTCACTGGGCCCGAATTTTCATTCATCCTTGATTCACCGTAAGCCATGCCAATCAAGTTGAGAAAAGCCCTCGCTAAGATGAAATAAAACGGTACTACCATATGTCGAAAAGGATGAAAAAAGGCACGTGAGTTTCGGTGTCGATGAACGCGAATCGGCCGCACGCGTGCCCATCGACCCCACAAAGCACCAGTAACAAAAAAAAAAAAAAAAAAAAAAAAAGAAAAAAACAAAATAGGGAAAATAAGGAGCCGTTGGTTTGAGGGTTGAAACCGAACTGTTTTCCTTGTGTGTGTGTCTCTCTCTCTCTCTCTCTCTCTCTCGTCTTAACACCGTTGTTCAATTTATTAGATATGCCACACTTATGCGGATAGCGGCACGCATCCGGTCCATAAGAGGGCCTGAAGGAAAAGCCTCGCAGATTAGAGGCAGCAAATGGGTTTTCCGTTGGAGAAGCACCTCTCGGGGGTGGTGCACCCCCTCACCTACATAATGCCGCCCCTCTAAGCATATGCTGGACGCGGCCTGCCCCTGCATCTCAGCTCGTCATTATCGTGCCCAGCCTCCCCCCTCATCTCTCGCCTCGGAGAAGAACTTCTAGCGCAGACGCGTGCCGGTGCGTGGGCGAGGAACCGGGCCATCTGCCACTCCTGCGGTTTTCCTTTATCCCCGGAGCGGCGCGGAAAATTAGGGCCTTTTAAACCAACACGCGCCCCGAGACCTGTCCGTTCGAACCGCAGCACCCTTGAGGCCCTTTAAAGGTCGACCCACGCGCCAGTTAGTCGTTCCTCCTTCCTTCTCCGTTTTCATCCCCTTTCTCCTTCGGCTTTCTCTAGTCTGCCTTGCGGATCCATTGTTTGAGAAATGTACCCCTGCACTTTGAATGAGCATGCACGTGAGTGTGCGTGTGTGTCAGGTCGCGCCCCGTCGCTTTTCTTTAGGGAACGCGCGAGGGATATCCGATACACCGGGGATGAATGGAAGATGTATGCGCGTACAAGACGGGAGATGAATCCTGGACGTGTCGTGGGCGACTTGATACCGTGTTATTAAGAGGAAAATATTATTGGCCTAGTTTTTATTACTCTGGCTTTTATAGTCGTGTTTCTTTTCACTCTCCTTGGGTATTTTTACTTCTTTTCTCCCTATCAATTTCCTAGATCGGCTTATTATGATCGATGCTGACCTAATATGAAATTATAAAAGGCTTTTTCAGTCGTGGAGATTTTTTATTTCCTTCTACTTTCTTCTTTTTTCCTCGCACGTTCACGCATCATTTCAAATTACTCAAATCTTGAATAAATTTTATAATTTCTTTTTTTCTCAATGGCTCTTGCTTTATCATTTATTCAATAGATGAATCTGTTCAATTTATAAATTCTTACAAATGAAATTATTCTACTATTAATATGAATACAATCAATAATATTTTTTTATATCTTCACTTCATTTAGATTGATCGATTGTGTTTATTATTATTATACTGTTATAATTAGTTAATTATAATTGGCGTTGCACAAAGCGCTTTAATTGTTATTTATTTCAAAAATTCTTCTAATGAAAACTATTTTATCATTTAGCTGTTTACTTAATGATTTTTACAAATTTTGGAAAGACTCGAACTCTAACTTTAATCTCTATTAAGCATTTGTTCAATATGTATTATATTGAATTTCATATCTATTAATAGAAAATACAGTGCTTTTCAGAATTATCCTCCAAAATAGTAATTCTGAATGCAAGGAGTTAATTGAAAAGTATTAAGAAACGGGACATTTTTGAATCTAAAGAAAGAAAGAAAGTAGTTCATCTAGAGAGTTTAGCAAGCGCATTGAAGCAATACAAAAGAATGGAAAAAGAATGTCCGTGTCTTCGTCATTAAATCGGTCTCTCTCCGTTCATCGAGGACTCGATTTCTTTGCATAAAGACAGAGGATGAGAGAGAGAGAGAGCTGCGAGGCTCAACAGACACCGAGTCATCGAACAACAGCCCGAAAAATGTGGGATGCTGGATGGAGCGGGGAAGGGACCAAGAGCCCCGACGTCCTTCGCCATCGACGCGGGCCAGGAAATTAAAAAAAAGTGCAATTCTAGATGGTGCATCGTCAAGCATTTCTGACCCGTATCCCTTGTAATTCTCGGATTCCCTTTGTCTTATCCGCGCATGCACACAGAGGGGGAGGATGACTTTCGGAGGGTGCATAGGACAGTTTCCCTGCAGGCATGTGCATTCTCGCGAGGGAGGGTACGATGTCTGCGAAGACGGGGGTGGGAAAGTCTTTTGTGGAGGATCACGGGGGTGACAACGAGGCTTTTATTAGGAAAGGAATCAGCGGGCATAATTATGTACTGCACGACCGATGACGGCTGGTGCATTGTCGACGTCGACGATTTTCCACCCCCAGCCACCGCCCCCCTCCCCAGGCCCCACGCAGACAACGACAGCGAGGTCGCTTATCACGAAGAGAACTGCAGGTCGATACGAGCTTGATTTTTCCGATTCGTCCACCGAAACCTCGTGTGTGAAATCGCGTAAGTAACAGTCCTCTTTTTCATTTTCTTTTTATTTTTTGTCATTATTTTTACAAAGTCAGGTTTGCCTTGCTCTATTTTTGCAGTTTAAAATTTGAATTTTCTTTTTCATCTTAACTAGGGAGAAATGCAGCTTAATGTTCTTTCGCGATTGCATTTTTCTAATCTCGGCAAAGTATTTTATTCATTCCTTTGTAAAACCTAGATTTCTACTTAAAAATTCAAACTTTTTATTTGTTTCTGTTTTGGCGAATGTAAAATTGAAGGCTTTTATATTATACTTACAGTAAACGCAGTCGCAGGAATGTGTAAGATGCAGGTCCCTGTAACAAAAAAGTAAAAATCTTTGTTAAGTCAAGTAGTTATTTTATTTTATTTTTGTTATTTTATGGAGCAGGATTTACGAGGAAGAAATTATTCATAAAGTAGATACTAAAAAAATAGGGTTGGAAGATTATTACTTTTCCCCCGTTGTTTAATTTTACTCCAGTTAATATGTATATTCCGGTTAATAATGCATCCTTAAAGACGTGCAGATGATTAAGTTTCAGAAAAAAAAGCTTCTAAAACTCCCAATTTTCTATGCAAAAATATAGCCGTGAATGCGTAAAGGTAGTTTCATTTTAGCAATCGATCGTCGGAAACTTTTGTAAATATTCCCAACTTAGTATTCGCAACTAGTTATTAAGTGAATAATGGATTGTCCCTTCTTCGGCCGAAAGAGTTTAGTCCGAGGCACCAAGTATGTTATACTACGAGAACGGAGAACGTGAGTAATAAATAATAGCCAAGCTCGAGGAGAGAATGAACGAAATAATAAAAAGGAAATCAATTTTCACCCGAGAATTACCAACGCGTAAAATCTCATAAAAAGCATTGAACCTAGCCGAATGCCTCGCCGCATAAACTGAAACATAAAAATACTCGAAAAAAAAAAGAAGAAAAAAGTGTCTAGGCATTGAAAAGGCGTCTAGGCGATAAAAGGAGGAATGGATTGGATATACGAGGAAGTCGATGGATTTTCAGGGCAAAATTCGCATTCCAACTGCATCCGCCCAAGGCGTTATTGTCATCAGAATGAAACCACCACCTTTCCACCCCCGCAACTGTCTTTCACGCAGCGTTCCCTTTCCTTTTGCACGCGTATCCTTTCTCGAGTTACGGATGTGACACGCGATTGTCACTCCTCGACTTCCTCGCGAGCTCGCCAATAGTCGAAACTCTGATCACTCGGAAATTCCCGCGTGTAATAATTATGATTATGAACTCGCGCGTCTGTCATTGAAAATGTGATAAATTTTTGTCCCTTTGGATGGAGTTCGATCCGAGGAATATTACAGGCTGCTGAATGGATGTATCGAGTTGAGGTCCGTCACTATTGTTCGAAGCTCGGCGGTCATCGGGTGACGGATAAGACGGTGAATTAGCAGTGAATCGGCGATAGAGTTAAAAAACGTGGGTGCAGCATCTCCTGGGAAGAACTTCTCCTGGGAGGACTTGCCTTGGAGTCTTGTCGAGGGTCGCGGGGGCGGCATTGTTCCGATTGCGCAAAGAGGAGTTCGACGACGCCAGGAGCTGTATCTGAGACAGTTTCGCTCGGCAAGACTTAACAAATAGGCAAAGTTTCGGCTGGAGCGGATCCCCGGCTATCCTCTCCCCTTTGTTCCCAAGTTTGTGATGTATTAGCTATGCTACGCCGCCACCGCCACCGCCACCGCCACCGCCCCCGCGACTTCCTCGGTTACACGGCCGATCTCGCTTTTACCCGGGACGAGGCACGCAGCCTCCGCATCTCTGCGGTATCTCTTGGTCCAGCATCCCTCCGACTGCAATCTCCAGTGCAAGTTACCGCCATTGTCGAGTCGCTCTCCTCCCTTCGCTGCACTTTGATAACTTGAAAAAGTTTGCAACTGGCTCGTGCTCGAGAAGTGCATCGAGAAGTGGTGGTTCCTGGGTATTAGACGGCGGAAAAGTGGAGGGATTTGTGTGGGTGTTGTGTGTGTATGCTAATCTAACGTTCTTCAACCGCTTATTTAAGGGATTCCGTTGTTATTTCTGTCATAACTGTTTCTACTTGTTTAATGCGTATGTTTATTCATTCGAGCATCTAAATTGTTGAAAATTACTCGTGCATACCTTTGTAAAGTCCAAGTAATTTAATGTTTACAAGTAAATATTATAGTTTTTTACCAAATAAATCATCTGTTTAAGCTATTGCTTAAAAATTCAGTTAATTCGATATTTAAACTTAAAAATTCTTTCATCAAAAATGTTATTTTTTATATTATATATAAAACGTAATTTTATATGGATCTATTATTATGTTATATATAGTTATTAATTTACATCACGAATTAATATTAAACCAAATATAACTATATATAAGAAAGTTTAAAAAATGTGACTATGAATATAGTAACAATGATTAAAGATAGTTTATTATATTTATTATGATATGAAAATATTTTATGTAAAAAACACTAATTGTAAGCTTTATATTATAAATTTCTTAAATTATTTAAATTAATTGAACTATTATTGTAAATTTTATAAAAATATGTTTAATATAATAAAAATAAAATCATAAATGCATACAATTAAAATTATAACTACAACATTCAAGTAAATAGTTTACATTTTTTAAATTTTGCTTGATATTTTAAATTTTATTCAATTTATATAAATTACGATTATTATTAATTTAATGCGAGAAAATTTTACATTATAGTTTTGAATAGTTTTGAAAAAATCCATGAAAGCAATTGTATTATCGTAAGAGCGAAATCATATTATGAATTAATGAATGGTATTTTCACAATTTCCATTGAATTTTCACACTTTTAAATCATAATTAATTAAAATAATATATCCAATATGAATACAAAAATGTTCTCAAGGATACTCCAAACATGTTTCCGTAAATGTTAATACAAATTTTAAATGGAAAGTGTATCAACGTACAAATTAGTACCATGTTAATGCGATATTATCCGGCAGACAAAAAAGGAGAACGAATACAAAAATTTCAGAGTCGATTACCGTTTTTCGTTTCCATCATAATTACGAGTAATTATACTGGCAAATGAAAAAGCAAAACTTGATTATTGCAGGCGAAACTGAGCAAATTACCAATTGTGTGTAATAATGGCGAAGGCTATGTCACATGGTTTGCATTAAAATTATGGGGAAAGATGCTCGTAATCCCATTTCATCAGTCAAGCGAGATGATCTCATTTGTGCACAACTGCCACCGACACCGGAAAATACGCACTTTATTACCCAATCTGATAATCAATGTTAAATAATGATGATTCGTAATCTCTTAATAGGCCCTACTAGATTTTCATTAAAGTTTAAATGAATTGAATTGTGAGGCTTTGCGATGTGTAAATTATTTCTTTTGTTTGAAATTTTTCCTTCGTTATCATCGGCGTTTAGAACATTCAATAATCTTTTAGTGCATTGTCTCCCAAAAATATAGCTCTTTCACGACTCTTCACAAATTAGCAGTTGAAATATTTTAAATATTTAAAATAATTCTTTATAAAATAAAGTATTATGCAAAATCTTTTTGATAACTTAATTTAATATTTAAATAGCTTTTAATATCTACTGCATTTAAGAAATATTTTAACGAATGATGTCTTTACTATCTATATCAATAAAAACAATTTAATATAACATCTGTACATATTTTAGTATCGAATTATATTTTAAGAAATAGTGACAGATCTTATGTACTTATTTTAAATTGGATCAATAAACGAAAAATGCATGCATTACTCGATAAAACGTTAATTCATTTCGAAAATATTTCTAAAAATTATCCAAAATAGTTTAATTTTTGATTTTTTTTTTTTTTTAATTTTATTTTTAATAAAATCAAAAAGAAGCACATCGTACTTTAATATTATTTGTCACAAGAAAATTTGATTTTGCTTTGAATCAGTCATCAATGTATGCGCAAAGCTCGCGCACTATCGTTTCTCGACCCGAACAAATGACAGTAGGCAAAACCCGTCAAAGGCTTAAAAAAAGTAAGCATTTATCATTTGTGTGACTTCTAATCACAGGCTATTCGCTGCATTGACCAACGGAAATATGTTGGAGAGCGCTCGAGGCGGCGATAGCCGTCCACCCCCGACCCGCCCCTGCCTCTCGATACATCACACACCACAGCCGCGATCAGGAACAATCACAATGATTGGGCTCTGGTCGCGGTAATTCTGCGTAAATATGTGGAGGTAGGTGTGTATCGGCGACGGCACCTAAACATTGCACACATCTACGTGTGATTGCGCTTATATTCGGGCTCACAGCATCCGGACCACTCGAGCTCGCAGGTATTCGAAATATGCGACCGCAACAATTTGTATACATCCATATTCGTTGTTATTTCCCAAGAATAGAGTACGCAATACTAGAAAATATTTGTAATATTACAAGAAGAATTGGAGGGCTCTACTATTTTTTAATATACTGTGTTCGAATTTTCAGCTTTTAATAATCAATTTGTACGGAATTTATAAAATAAACGTCTTAGAATTCTATAAAAAATACCGCCTAAATAAATTTATAGGATAACTTGTTAAATGCTCTATAACTCAAAGCAATATTCACCAGTTCTCTTAATTTTCAGAGAAAGAGAGAGAGAGAGAGAGAGAGGCAGAGAAAGAAAATCGATAACCAATATTCATAGGCGTTTGTCTATACGCTACTTGTCACCGGTTATCTCCGTTTTATCTCCGTCATCGTGATCCTATCGGTGATTTCTTCGTGCCACGCTTATCCAGGGTCAGCCCTTCATAGAAAAGGGAGACGTTTCCCACAAAATACTCTTCCCACGAAGACGCAAAAGTACAATGGGCGGACCTTTTGCGAGGAGATTATGACGCGATTACGAGTTGAAGGCGTTCGCTTTTGTCCATGCTTATATCGCTGGCAAGTTTGTCTGGGGGATGTGGGAGGGTGTAATGGCCTATTTGCGTTTAGTGTTTTAGTGCGCTTTATCTATTGCTTTAAAGGATCGCTGATTAAGCCGATAACGATAGAGTCATTAGCTTATGGAATGGTTAAGTTTTGCTCAGTTGAATCAACCTTGGGCAAGGTATATGGATATTTTTTTTTCTTTTTTTTTTTTTTTTTTTTTTTTTTTTTTTTTCGAAAGTGGAACACGTGCAATGAGGGTAAAGTTTTATTGCTCCTAATAATCAGTCATAAAAATTTTATTAATCGGAAGTACTTGTGGTATGAAATACATGTTTCTTATTTTTAATCACGCATTCATAATTACAATATATATCGCTAAACATACACTGTCACATCCGACTTCAAAGTGCCAATATTTGCACGTCGGTACTGATCAAACAATAAAGCGCAATGTATACTTTTCCGAGAAGATGAAACAACAGGAGGAGATATATATATATATATTGATAGTGTCTGAAGAATTTAATATATAAAAATGATTATTCTTCGGACGACGGCTTTAATCTTGAGCAGGACCATCCCCAAGACTATCAATATTTTGCAAACTTGGTGCAATATTATTAAGTGGGGCCTCGATCTTTGACTTCTTGGGAGCGCCGAACACAAGTGCTCCCACGAACAATGAAGAAAAAGTAATAAAGAGAAAAGTCCTGTGAGTAAGAGTAAGCTAGAGTGGGGGTGGGGGGAGTCGGGGGAGATAGAAGCTGAGATCGAATGAGACGGAGAGATAAAGGAAAAGTTGGCATCTATGTGTGCAAGAGAGGGTGACAGATGGCTCGCTAAACAAAGAGAAGCTAGCGACTGCTGTTCAAAAGACTCGTGTAACCCAATAAAAGCCGAGCCCGCAAGCAGCTCCGAGTCCTCGGGGTCGTTCCTGGACTGCACCTCCACGTCGCTCAAAGAGACGATGGGGTTGAAAATCAAATCTCGGGAAGACCACCAGCGAGGCAGATACCACGAGGCCCAATCGTACAATTGTTTTCTTGGCTTTGACTTACTGCATCTGGTTCCACTCCTCTCTTTCTCTTTTTATTTCTATCTTGTTCGTTAGATCTGGTGATATACCCACCGACACCAGATGCACTTTCTGCCTTCCTTGGGGAAAATACATTTAGCGTTTTGAATTTTAAATCCAGTCCTGCCCATTTTAATATTGTGACAGGGTTGCAAGGACGTTTAATCAAGTTTTTCGTGTATTTTATTACTGATATTCAAAGTGTGCCTGACTCTTTATCAAAAGATAGTCATTATTTCCCACTCAAAATGCACTCTTTATTATGACTAATGCTAGAGAAGATGATAATTCGATTTTCCATTAAATTGCATTGTCAATTGCTTTGGCAACAAAGCTTTGTGTTTTAACTTTGAATTTTTTATTTGGCAGATAATCTTTGAAATTCATTCCACTTCCCTATTTCGTCGGCGCTATTCATTTTCTCCGGTTAACTCCACGATTTCCTTTCCCTAATTGCGAAAATCTCCTTTATAAAATGGACGTTGGGCTTTGTCAATCTGCGCATGCAAATTCGATTTCGGGAGATCGTCAGCCGCGAAGACGTGCCCGAGGGCAAATTCAATTGAAGACTCGTTCCGCGTCGTTTAGAGTCGATTAACCGCCTTGGCGACGCGAAATTCGATTCGACTCTTAGCTCGTCCAACTTCTCAAAAATAACCGGGAGAGAAAGTAAGAGAAATTGAAAGCGAAAGGGCGAGCAATCGTGCACAGAGTCTGCAAGGTCTAGGAGGGGGTTGTATATTGAATTTCGGATTTCGAGCTTGAATTTCGGAGTCTTGCTGTCCACGGACGATTAAACCTCGGGTGTACGTCACGCGCCCACGACCGCGTCTCCCTGTAGGTGTGTTTGTGCATGTGCCCCGGGCGTGGATGTATGAATAGAGCGCGCAAGTGTCGTGACTACGGTAGCCGGGCAAGGGATGTCACCCGACAATGGGGCCACGTGCCAGAATCTAATCATCGGCGCTCGATGTGTCTTGTCTCCTCCCTCGTCCGCTCCTTTCTTCACTTTATTATTTCTTTTTCTGCCAAGAGAAGAAGAAAGGAAGCTCATGCACTTTTGTCCATTATCTATGCACGCATGGACGTGGGCGCGTGCCGGTGTCACAAAAAACATTGTCGTCGATTGTTGCGACCGAGGCCTAAGCTTCTTTATTTTTAAAACGACGTGTGACCTGAAGTTTGCGAATATTTATTTTTTGACAGGCCCCTCCTCTCCTCTCTTTTTGTGGAATGATAAGCATCCATTGCTTACACGTGCTCCTTTTAAAATGATCCCGCACATTTCATTTCCCGTGTATTCCTTATTTTTACAAATGCACTCCACCGACAATTAAGACCCTCGCTCAAATGGCAAAGCAAAAAATCTGCCAGATGCTGCATTCAATCGTTCTTCGCTCTGATAAGGGAGGATATAAAAGAGTCGCGTTGACCCGTGCTCCATTATTACGCGAGCACGGTCCATCTATACCCACGAATCTATACCCTCCCTTCAGACTTTATATTCAGAGACGCAGTATCTTTTGATTTCTTTTTTCTTTTTTTTCTTTTTTCCATTTTTTCCTTTTTTCCTTTTTTTCCTTTTTTCCTTTTTTTCCTTTTTTTCCTTTTTTCCCTTTTTTTTCTTCTCGATAGCTTTTTTGCGTCATATCACAATCGCCGTGCTAAGCGACTGGAAATCTATTGAATACATCCTCAGCCAGAGATATCGAGTCTAGAACATTGGAGCAGCATCAGCATCAGCATCAGCAACAGTGTCAAGTGAATCGATGGACGTTCTTTGTGCCTATCATTTTCTGTGTCTCTCCTTCGCACATCTCGCAAAGATAACTTGTCCTCGGCGACATCAATCGACCCGCATTCTCCTCGTACTTTTTATTTAGTCGCAGAAATATCGTTCGACGCCGATTCTTTTTCGCATCACTCGAATGACTTTCTTTTGTTCCACGCTTGCGTAAGCGCTCGATTACAATGGCCACGATTTTCAACGACTGGAAATCCCGTTTGCGATATTTTTTAAATACCGCAAACGTCAATGCTGCCTCGTATTCCTCGAGTATTGTAATAATGATCGTTAAAATCCAATGCACGATGACTTTTAAAGAATATTAATTAAGATTTCACCAAATCACTCTCAATAAATGCCTTCTAAAACTTCAACCTACAATTTTATCATATTGATTCAATCAAATTCAATCATTGTTCCATCCAATCAATAATATTCTTGATTGCAATAAGAATGCTTTATTGTGCATTTTTGTGGCTACGACTATAAATTACATTAATTATAATAATTATATTCCTCTTATATGCCTCTTTTCCTTAAATTAAACTAACTTAATTTCGGATTGAAGGTGACTAAAGCTTACTGCAACAAAATAATAAAGTTATTCATAAGCGAAAATAAACGGCACCGGTTAGCCTGTAATTTTCCCTTTAAACATTCATAATGCACAATTATAAAAAGCACAATGCGTACAGTTTGTGAAATGGTGGATTTGAGCAAGTGGAGAATTGGAAAGGAACTGACAAACGAATCGATTAAAGTCCGTATCGGATGTGGGCGTCGAGACGAGAGTCGTAATTGTAAGCCGAACACGTGGCCCCTCATTCTCAGGAGACGCCCCCTTGGTCTAATCTTGCCTTGCGAACTCGCCTACTCGCATAAACGTCACCCTCGTGGTCGTCCTCGCGCACTCAAGACTTAAATGAAAAAATTCATTATTTATTTCTGATAAAGCGGCGACCGAGGAACCTAACCCGACATGGGATCAACATGCCAATTGTAAATGTGAGAAATTTTTTTTTTCTTTCACTTATCAATCTCCAAGTTGTCGTCCTAGATTTTAATAACGCCAATTAGGAATTATCTTAATTAAAAACATATCACTCATTATCTTGGAGTATATCTTAATTGCCAACACACGTGTCCATTTATCTTTTTCTCTTTCTTTTCTTTCTTTTTTTTTAATCGTTAAGCTTGAAATTGTAATACTGACAATTCTTGCATTGAAAACTTTCTTGTAAATACTTTGAAGGCTACAATCTTGTATGGTTTATCAATTTATATTTTATAATTGGCTATAAAATAAAATTTTAATTTATTTATCTACGTTATTTTAATTTCTATAAAGATATCATATCAACAAATTTATTTAAGAATTAAATAACAAATTATTTCGGTATTTAATTGTATTGCACCAATGACGCAATATTAGGAATATTTTATTACAAAAAAGTTTTTTAATATGCGAAGGTAGAAAGAATTTGGTTTTGTAATTGGAAAATGAAATGCTACGCTCGAAAGATTTACTCATCCTCAGAAATTATTTCTAGGTATAAGCCAAACGGAAATTGCGCGTGACTTGGGGCGGTTTTGTGGAGGCGCCTGTCTTAAGTATTCCGAGATGGGACAATTTTCCATCTCACTTTCTCTTACGCTTAAAATTTCCTTAAGCTCGGAAGAAGGAGAGCGCAACAAGTGGTTTCTTAGTTCCGACAATCTTAGACGTTTATGGTGGCGCAACAAGTGGTTTTCCGGTTGCTACTCCCTCGCATTAATATGTATATATATATGTATATATATATATATATATATATATTACCGTTGTTATTAATGACTAATCTGATATGATTTAATTAGCACCGATTACTCGCTAATTGAGGGTCGTAAAATTATAATTAATATTCGGTATAATTGTAAGGAAATAAATATTCCAAAAAAGTGACATAGAGCTTATTCATACACAAGCGCATTTGACTTTTTGTTTATTAAAACTTTATTAATCTAACAATCAATGACATTGTTTGGCATTGTATTGGTATAAGTTACAATCGAAGCGTACACTTTATAATACGATCAACACTGCGCTGATAGTATGAACACGTAACAGACAAAGCGACAATTACGCATCATTGAATAATATAATAATGGACATTATTGGTGATTATTGTCCGCGCAGATTAATACTTTTATATCTAAATAAAATTTATCATTTCTATACGTAAGCAATAACAGCTTTTTGATGAGACCACTCCAATATTTTTAAAAGTTTTATTACTAGAAATTTTCATTTTTTTAAATTTATTGAAACAAAGTAATTTATATTGAATGAAAAATGCTTATCTGTTTGGTTACACAATTTTCATCTTTGTATAAAGTTACAAATAAATGTACTTCAAATTTTATTGTTGGTAATTTTTTCGATAAATTGTATTAATTTTTCCTTTTATAAATATTAACTTTCCTATAATACGTCAAAGCCTACTACATCAAAGTTGTAGTATAATAAAAATATTTTACTAAATTCATTTTATGGAAAATATCAATTAATGATAATTGACAAATAAAATTTCAAATAAAAGATATTCAATGATATTTTAAAAATATTAAATTACTTTTAACATTTATCAACAAACTATCAACATTTTCTATGAATTTTTTTTATAAAGCTTGAAATAAAATTGATTAAAAAATTGTAAATTGCGAATTATACAAGTTAAAGAAAAAATAAGAATTTTAATAAAATTTTAAGATTATTTATATATTATAAGAATACAATAACAATGTGTCAATTAATGAGAAAGTTTATATTAGCTTAGAATTAATTTAGCAAACAAATGTAATATAAAAAAATTTTTTTTTATATGAAGTTACTTCAATTTTTAGTCTTCAAGTTCTATTTAGTTGAAAATTTTTTCTGTAATATTATTTTTTATGTACACTTTCAATAAATATTTATGCACTTTTTATTTTTAATAATAAAAATGTCATTTTATATGACGCATAAATGAATTGTATACATTTAAAGACTCTAAAAAAATATTTTTTGATCAATTTGTAAATAAAAGGAATGTGAATAAATTGTACAAAAATCCATTTTTTTCAATACAGTAATGAATTCCCATGTGAAAGCAACGCACTTGCCTACACACCAATCGATAATAATCAACAAGTATCTATTGCACATATAATAGTTTTCAGCCAAATAATTATTCTTTACTCTCAATTAATTTAATTTCATCACTGTACACAACCACAATGACCACCATACGAAGTTAATTAACAAAAAGCAGGCTTTTGTTTCGATAACGTTACATATTTCATTGCATGAATAAGGGTGCAGGAAGAGAAAAACAGAGGTAGAGAGAGAGAAAGAGAAGGCATAGCGTGTCACAGCTCATTTCTGAATAATAAAACAAAAATACTCCTCCTTAATGTCGCATAAAAGTAACTCCTAGAGTTTCTGTCTTATTTGTGCAACAAGTTGATACCTTGTTGTTTCCTTAGCTATCGGAATTGCAGGTATATATAGTGTACATGAATAGATAAAACCGCTACTCACTCCCTTGATAAAGTATTAAGTGAAAGTGAAGACAGAGGGTAAAGAATAAAAAGAAGAGGAAGAAAAAGAAGAAGAAGAAGAAGAAGAAGAAAAAGACCCTGGAAAGTCGTCGACAAGAAAACAAGTATTCCTCCTCCCACTAAAGCTGTAAATCTCTTTGAGTTGTTTGAGGAAGCACTGCAAGAAGATATACAGTTATGCAGAGCTAAGAAAGCAGCATCAACAGGTTTCTCTTTTTTTCTCAAAGAGCTCGGAAAATCTTGGGGTCGCCGAGGGAAAATATCTTGTAAGACGGCACAAACAAAGGGTCGTCAAGGATGGTGTACACAAGGGTTGAGTAGCCGAGGGTAAGTCGAAGGAAAGCGAGCGGAAGAGGCGAAGATCCCCGCCAAATTTTCTAGAGGGTTGAACACACTTCTCGCGTCGTCTTCTTCTTTCCTGTCTTTCATCTCCTCTTTAGCTAGAGTTAACCTGTTGAAAGCCGCCTCCGATCGCTTCCCTCCTCTGCGCCATTGAGGTGGTAAAGTGCTTTCTTGGTGACACAGGGTACTCTTTTTCTTCCTCGTCCTTACTCTTTTTATTATACTTTGGCTTGGCGCTCAAGGGAGCAGCGAGAGACCTCAGGAACCTTTCACGAGCTCCTAACAAGATGCTGCGGGAGCTGGGGGAGGGGGAGGGCGGCTCCTTTGAACACCGTGCGATACTCTTGGGCTTTGTTTTCCCAGAGGGTGAGGCTCATCTCCGTGAGCTCGAGGAAGAAGTGCACCAAAGCCAACCAAGCAACCATCCAGGAAAATTGCCGTCAAACGACAAGGAAATTACGCGGAAGCATTCGACCCCCTCTTCGGTCTTGATTGTGTGGGTGAGTACCACAGGTCGCATATATGTAATGGTATGGGTATTTGACGACGTCTAAATGGGGGTCGTAGATACAATTGATTGTTTAGGCAAATTGACTGTTATCACAGACCCGATAAACCGAGATCACGCTGCTAAAGTGCTTAACGTTTGCTGCCCAGCAAACAATTATTCGCATAATTGATTCGTTTGACAAATAAATTATTATTCATTAGAATTTTGAAAATTAATAATTCATTTTCAATGCACTACTTTGGCAGCTATAGAATTACTCATTATTACCATTTAAAACTCATAACGTTTTTTTAAAATTATTTAGTATTGATCATTTTGATTTAAAAATATGATTTAAATAGAATAACGAATTTTGTTACAAAAGCATAAACATAAGTAAAATACTGATGGATAAAGAAGCTGTAAAATTTCTGATGTTTAATTATTTAATGTAATTAATTAATTTATTAAATATAATTAATTCTAATGTTAATATAATTAGGTAACTCTAGAATACATAAAGAAACTTTATGGCAATGTAACTATACATGCGTTGAGTGTATGCAAGGATATGTTGATTAAGCGACTTGCCTCACCTACTAAATTGCTCTACTCATGATCACACACTACGTAATAGTCATGTTGTTCTTATTGTATGTGTTGTGTAAGTGTGTCGTCCGTTGATTCGTTTAATGGTGAGGTCATCGACATATCGTTGACGTGCGATCAAAGCATTACTGGCACTTATAACAGTAACAAAGAAGTGACAGGGAGTAAGATAATGAAAAAATAAATAGACGAAGTAAAGCGGTAGACTAAAAGATTTGAAAGTTGTAGATTATATTCTTGAGTAGAAGATTGAATCATCATTTAATATAAATAGAATTTAATTTGCTTTCGTTGAAATATTTAAAAATTAATAATATTTTTGTAAATATTCACACAATATTTTATTGTTATCTTAATTAATTAATTAATTAATTAATTAATTATTCTTATAGTCATATAAACACAGGTTCTTCATATAACAAAACTAAAATTCAATATTAGGCAAAGATGCTCTACAATAAATCAAATGTCTTTCTAAATATTGTGAAAAATACTTTCTTTTTATTTTTATTTTTTGCCCTTATTTCCACTTGTATCGTTTCTCTTCATAAACTGACTACCAAAAAATCTTATCTACTGTTTGTCTTCAATAGATCAATGTCATTTTCTCGAAAATGACTTGTGTGAATATAAAATGAAAGAAGATGAGAGGAAAAACATAGTACAAAAAACGTGTCAAGATTCCGTGGCGAATTCATCAAAGGCTAGTAGATAAAGACAGGATGATGGAGCTCTCGCAAATATAACCAGCCCTAAAGAAGGAAAAGAAACCCCCAGAGTGATTCGGGGTGTGCTTTCGCCTCGAGGGTGACGCGTCTTTTCCTGCCCCGTGGGCCATTGTCGCGTTTGTGTCGCGCAAAAGTCATCATCTAGATAAATATTTAAGAGATATTTCCGTTTGTTGTACTTATGCAAAATGAGGAACAAAAAAAAAAAATAAAAAAAAAAAAGGATCCCGCATGTCCTTCCGACACTCGAGCCCGCCGCCAACGATGGTACTCAATCATATCGTTTGGAGCTTAGCTTGGTTCTTTTCGCAGAATAAGAGCAACGCAATATTCGATCCTCGAGACCCAATGACACTTTTACCTTCAGAAAATAGACTGGAGTTATGCAGAATATATGCGCAATCTATTGTCCCTCGGTCGAATTCCTGCTGACCTTCTATAACCAACACAACACTAAATGCATCGCGAAAACGGATCGCTTAGCGGTATACTTTTGGTCGACAATAGCGTGTTGGATGCTGCTAAAGACGTGAAAGGTCTGACGGATGACGAGCGACGCGTGTTCCTGTTTACTAAAATACGCCAGATACATTCTATTCTTCCCCGATATCGATGTAGTTAGGACACGATAAATGCAAAAGGTCGACTTAAGCGGATTAGTTTTGGTTGATATTATCTGTTCTTGAATCGTGGAGAAGAGATGAGAAAGAGATGGCGACTTCAGCGGGGGAGTAACATGAGAATCAAATGAACTGCTGCATTTATTTCCTCCAATCACAGCTGTCTCATCCTGTGTATTTTTGGTCGTATGTACCCAGACTCTCGAAAGGCTGTTTGGCCGCGATTCCTCTATTTTCTAAGAGAGTAAAGAAGCAGATGGATCAGGGAGGAATCGAAACATTTGAAACAAAAGCTACAAGATGACTGAGGAGGAAATACGAGATATGCAGGTCGGAAAGACATCCTATTCTCTAAATAATTTGAAAAACTTGGAGTGATTGATATAATTTGCAGAAATCAATCTCCAACTATGATTCTATGATTGTGAGGCTGCAGTTCTCGGATTTCGTCTAAATCCCAAGGATGGTACGACCGATTGTGATTATGCTCATCTCAGTTCTAAAACATCTATTTACTTGGAGGCTGACAACTTTATACTTATGAAATTTTGCTATAGTTTGATATCCTTTTTACTTTGTTTCTCTAGCGGTTTCTTTGTCTTTATTATTTTTTTTCTTTCGAATGAAAAAACGAAACTTCTTTTCTCTTCAATTTGAGTTTCGTTGTGTGCCAGTGTTCCCTTATCAGAATTACGCGGAATGCATATATATAAGGAATGGGAATTCCGACAGTGCATCTGGCAAAATGTTCTGACAGATTCAGAGAGAGAGAGAGAGAGAGAGAGAGGAAGACTAAAAAAAAGCACAAAGAGAAAATACATTGCAGATGCAGTACACACATATGATGATGCACCGCGATATATCTCTACCGCCTATCTGTATCTCTGTCTTCCTTCCTTTTGTTTCGTTGAGCTTCGAAATTAAGAGACTACGCGTCACGTCCACCCTTTCGAAGAATGCGTGCTTTTATCTCTCTCCTCCTCATTTTTCTTCTCTCGTGTGCGTATCGTTACACACATGCATGAGCTTTTTCAGAGCTCTGTACTTTAGCGCTTTTTGAAAAGAAATAACAAGAAAAATAGAGAGAGCAAGTCATTGTCCATGAACACCTGTGGACTCGAGCGAGAGAGAGAGAGAGAGAGAGAGAAGGAGGAGAGCTCCGTTTGTCACTTAGCCACTTACTTTGCAATCTCCCCGCGAGCTTTCACCGACATACGGATAAGAGGGAAAAGTGCTCCCTTGCGCTTCTCTCGGGCTTTACGTTTTATTATTTTTCCTTTCTTTTCTTTTCCCATTTCTGTCGTGTAAAATGCGTATGAGGCATGGAAGTGGTGTTTTTCTTCATCCTCGACGACGTTAAGCGGTGAGATGTTGGTTGTTCTTTCTACCGTGACTTTACTTTTCCCTCCTGCGCACCAATGCTCCTTACAAAACGTCGTTTAAGGTATTAAATTGCCTCACTTCTTCTTGTTTACTCCTTCCCATTCCCCTTAACCCCCTAAAGGATGCACAAAATATATTCTTACAAAGAAATTTTCCGCAGTTTACACATCACCGCGAATTTCAAGTGTCACTGCAATTTTTTTTTTTTTCTTGCTTAATTTGAACATTTAAACACATTTAATTCTGTTATAAAACTGTGAGTTATACTACGAAAACTTTTTTTTTTTTTTTATATTTTTTTATTTTATTAAACTATGCATAATTCACTCAATTAATCAATCATTTTCTTACTTTTTTTTATCCATCCATGTAAATTTCTGTAAAATCTAATTATTAACAATATTAAATGAAATCATATGTTTGTCGAATAAAATGATAAGTAAAAATTGAATGCGCAATTTCAATGACAGGAAAATATTAGCTCGAAAGTGAATACCAGTACAGAAATTATATCAGTAAAATAGATTAATTCGTGAATCATTAACATTGCAAGCACATGGAATTCACTTTAGTTGTCGTTGTTATCATCAACATGTACTTGTGCCTCTCGACCCTGAAAGCCGAGGCAATGTAAATTTACAAATGCACCGCGGCTTCACTATTCCCGATCGATACTCTATTAAGAATCTTAGATCGATTCATGCGCACGTGTCTGCGATGAGGGGAAATTAGATCTTCCGGGATGTTTTCGTTCCGGACGAGGGGCCCCGTCGAAAAAGTGGCCAAGAGGGGAACCGAGCACCTCTCCAGGGTCGACCCGGACTTTCGCGTGCCTCATCCAAGTCGCGAGGGGGCCAGACCGAGGCGAGGGCCATCTGCCTCCAGGGCCTACCTGTGTAATGTGGTATCTGCACCTGGACAATCATTGTGACAGCTTCTGAGCGTGTGAGTGCGCGTGTTTGTGTGGGTGCACTCTCCTAAATCTTGACAGGGCTTGTAAACTACTCAGACGTACGATGGATATTCTATTTTACTCGTATTCATGATATAAATGCGATTTTATTTCATCGCATTATTAGACCATTAGCTTCTTGGCTTTCTCTGAAATTGCAGGTGGTTTATTTATCTTAGAAGATTAACGGAAACTTTGAAACTTTGCGTAAACAAGATTTATTAAAGTGGAAAAGGTATTATATGTGTTTTTCTGATTTTAATGCAACCTAATGCCGAGGAATCAAACATGTGAGAGATAAATATTTTCCAATTAAAATTTGAATAAATGTTTTGCTTTAAAAATTATTCATTTCTCTTTTTTGTTAATATTAAATATTCAGTTCCATATTTCCAATATATTCCATAATGTTAATTTATGGAAATATTACACGATCAAAATAAATCAATATGCATTATTATTTTTAAATATATAATTTATTAATTCAGCCAAATTTACTTTGTTATTGTGTTAATTCGATCCCTTCAAATTAAAAATTACAAAAATTTATTGTTATGAAACCAATCACGGCACTCGTCACATTGGAAAAACTATTAGAATGAAATTTAATTTATAATATCTCTATTGAATTTCTTTGGCTTCATTGTTATTATTATTTCATTTCCATTCCATTAAGCAAAATCAAACTTTTATAAATATTTCAATATTCGTGTGTGTGTAAGTGTGTGTATATGTTCATTTTAAGTTGCACTTTTAATCATTCAAGAATCGAGGTTATCGAGTTTGCAGTTTATTTAGTCACTTAACTTTTATACGAGCACAATTACCTCGCAAAATTCTATAGGGCAATATTCGCCAGTCCGTCTCAATTTATTTTTATGGGTTCGTTAAAATGTAAGTCCAGAGCACTTTGAGAATCAAGTACTACAGATTATCCCTTATGCATAATCTTGTAACTCCATGGGGGTAGTCAGCCGAAGGTGTATTGAAAAATCATAGAAACTTAACACATGCCAAAAGTAAATGCAATCCTATTTGTCCTATGGAATTGAATTATCGATGTGTGATTTAATCGTGTGCGTGTTCCTGTACTGAGTTGTAATAAAAAGTTTTAACGTAATTACGCTATGTCTACAATGAATTATCAGTATTTTCAGTGGATCAATTCAATTAGTAGTTTCAAAATAATAATAGGTGTACTAACTCACCATCTCTACGTAGTTTGAATTACTTTATTATTAATTAATAATTTTTAATTAATTACTTGTAACTATGGATTTTGAGAGTGGGTTGATAGCGTGCATTGAAATGTATATTACCAAAAAAAGAAATTTTGTAAAAAAAAAAATTAAAAACTTAAAAAAGAATACATTCGTCGGTGTTGCATTTCATTTGAATTTTTATTTTTCCACATTAATAACTAAAACCGCCCTTTTGATACGAAATAATTTGGAACAATAAACTGTTTTATTATTGAGTTCAATATTTCATAGTTTATATTTGAATTTCATAACGCCTCCCCATTAAATCACTGCGAGTGGCGTTGAAAATATCCGTGACCAACTCTTTAAAAAACAATTATGCAAATTTACCGACATATATATCTCTGTGTCATTTGGCAAATCGATGCAACCCTCGACCGCAAGAAACATCAAATGAAAAAAAGGATTCAAATTAGCTGGGGATTGGCGGTGCTACGGAAAACGCTGATTTTCGAGTCTCTTCCTTGCTCGTATTCATCCCCATTATCAACCCCCATCCCCTTCAACTATCCAAGTTTAATTGATTTGGAAATAGTTGCCGTTCGTCGGTGCTACCGTTAAGAAAGAACGCGACGCGTAGGTGGACGTCAGCTCCGGAAAATTGACTGCTGGGGTTGTGGTCGGGGAGGGAAACCACGCAAGAAATAAATTATCAAGGAGTGGTTGTCGTCGCCTAGAAAATGTCTTCGCGACACCCCCAAACAATTTCGGGAGGACAATTAAGAGCCGGGGTAAGTGAACCACAATGTCGCCCTCCCCCCAGCCCTCGCAAGTAAATTCGATAATCGATTAGCCACGGAGTGTGTAATTTCTCTGGCCACTTATACACGCGTCCGTAGGTAAAACTCTGGCCACTATCCTGCGAGGTAACTCAACTAGAAACCGGAAATAGTTTTTAATTCATTTTCTTTCCTCCTGTTTCTTAACAGCTTTTTGCATTATGGAATAACACTGTCTAATGATGCATTATTACGCATGTTTTTGTTTTCTATCGCAGTGAGTAATGTTTTATTGGCGTCAATTATGAAAATTCATGTACGTTGACTAATTTATCCTAAAAATTTATTTTAAAAAAATAATTTTTATGGTAATTGGCTTATTATTTATCCTTTCTTTTTTTGAATTGTGAATGAAAATTGGCCATTTTAAAAACTTTGTGCGAATATTTATTGAGACAGATTGCAAAGCGTTTTTTCCCTATTTTTAATTTTACAATTTTAGAAATAGCATGTTATTAAGGAAATGGAAAAGGATAATCAGCAGGAACTCTGCGTTCGCTATAGATGAGGAACTAATGTAAAATCCGTTTTAAGCATTTCACCTCGCACTTGAAAAGTAGCGATAGCAGTTCCGGTTTCTGACGCACATAAGTACGAGTAATATTAGATGCGAAGTGCTGAAAGGCAGAAACGGCGGTTCTTACGGTTGGCGGCTAGTGCACTTATGTGTGTATCTTTATCGTCGGATCACTTGGCGAGATGCACTTTTGTGCAGGAGCACCCAAGTGCGGGCGAATCCGGTGGATGCTGCACACAAAGATGCACAATGCAATCTTGCCCCGAACCGCTCTTGAAAATTTTTCAAATTCGCCTGAGAAGCGGATAATCTCGCCTACGAGTTGTAGCTCCACAATAACATCCGTCCATATGTATGGCCTGTTGAAATATCGTGAATACTTGGAAGTTGTATCATTCGCAACAAGAGCCAACTGGCTTCGAAAGAATATGTGTTGTTTGGGAAAAAGAACTTTGGATATAACGTTGTTCTAAACAATACTCATTTACTCTCATTGCAACATCGATTTCTTTTATTTGAACCGCTACGTGTTCTCATTAAGTTTTTAATTACCAAATTTTACAACGCATCGATTTATTATATCTTTATAAAAATATAAATTATTCATTATTCTTTTTATTTAAATACATTTGTTAATTCTAGCATGAACATTTTGGCATTTCAATTCAAAAGATTAATGTTAAATTATAGTTGTTTTTTAATTAAACATAATTTTATAGTTAATTTATAATTTCTTAAGAAATATTATTCATAACTTATATGCAATAACTTAAAATTTTATTTCGACTTTATTTGATAATTTTTATTAATTTATTGGATTTAAAACAAATTATATTGCAATTGTTTTCAATGTATTTATAGAATAAAAAAACTTCCTTAATTCTATTTTTGAGATGTAAATATAATACATAATTTATAAGAAAACAGCATCCTAAAGTGATTGTAATTAATATTTATAAATCACCTTAGAGTATTATTCAAATAATGGAGTTTGCATTTACGAAAATTAACTTAAAAAAAATAAATAAGATCAGAGTCGTTTTATTAAAATATCAATAGTTTCATGCCTATTGGGACACAATAAAATGTATGAAGAATAAAGTCTGCCATGAAATTATAAAGATACAAAAGTAAAAGCTTATTATGAAACTTTTAAAATTATATACAATTAAAAAGCTCTGTGTACTAATAAACAGTTGCATTGAAACGAGGAGGAAAATTAGAAATAGATTACAGGAAATGAGACATGTGTTTTTACGTTGATATGTTATTGAATATTTCAAATCAATAATGATGAATTTCTGTTAAATTAAAGTATGTCTTAAAAAACCTATAATATTAAATGATTAAATGTTAAAAGTAAAATGAATTTTGAAGTAAAATCAAAGTATTAGATAGAGCTATGAAATTATATTATTATATCAATAATTGAATTTTATACAATGTTATGTGGGAGATTAAATTCAAGTACAAATTGTCTGTTTAATTTACAAAATTAATTATATGTTATTGAAATCTACAATTAATTACAAATTATTGAAATAGAAATTTAAGTTATATAACTGAAATAATTTCCAGTGCATTAGAATATTGTTAATCAGTGAAAAATATATTTTTTATTTGATTAATAATTATTCAGAATAATGCATTCCACAACGAAGCAAACGAAGCTCGCCGACAACGAGGCCATTCTTATTTTAAGTAATTCCGAATAAAACTTCATTCGAGGAGATAAATGTTAAAGGGTATTGGAAAAGGTTGGTTGGCTATAGGTATGTCGAACCCTAACATAACCAGAGCAGAGAAAGAATCTAGAAAGCGGGAGTGGCATTCAAAAGATACACAGAATCCGGAGGAGAAAGAGATATGCGAAGAGTCGGATTGCAATAATTATCGGCGTGGAATGGACCGGGGTCGGAGAAAAAGGAGCGAGAGAGAGAGAGAGAGAGAGAGAGAGAGAGAGAGAGAGAGAGAGGGATGAGATGCTGGATCGCCGGCAGAAAGAAAAAGACACACGCACACACATACAGGGTGTATTTATACACGTACGTCGTGGACGCGAATAGATCGAAAAAGGGAGCGATGAACGATGAAAACTTTGACCAGTCGCAAAGCACAATGCATCTCGAGACCACCCCCCCGCTCTTCAGAGAAGTACCGAGGCGAGCGGGGCGGGAGAGGGTTGGGGGTTGGGGGTTTGGGGTTGGAGGAGAGAAGGAAGGAGAAGAAAAAAGGCTGCAGGAGAGAGTGAGAAGGAGATTAAGTACAAGAGAACTGCTGTTGGCGTCGTTGGTCTATAATCTGCCGGTGTTCTCGGGCTCTGCCAATCAATATCGTTTTATGTGAAACGGAGTAAGGCCGGTATTAAGCACGAGAAGCTGCTCTTTTGGATTAATACAAGAGCAAATTAATTTTCCTGATTGTTCGGTACAGTAATTGTCAATATCTAACTATAATCGTAACGAATATCTGCAATTTGCTTTCCTTATCTTTGCATGGTGCATAGTTTTTTGATTCGAGTGCTTGGAAGCATGGGCTTGTGAAATATTTAAATTGCAATATTCTTTGGTTCGGATGAAGAACGCGAAGACATTTTTTAAAAGATAATCAACGTCACAAACTATTCATTAAAAAAAAAATATTATTAGAGATCATTTCCTTGGAAATCCTCTCGAATTGAATTTCTTATCAGGATCAGAATGAAAGTAACAAAAAATAATAATTGACATTATCTCGACTTTCTTCCGTTGATTCGAGCTTCTTAAACAAAGAGAACGTCTGCACCCGTCGTAATCATCGGAGCCAAATGCTGCATAGATAATTATTTGGAGGACGCGTCGAGAAGATTTTTACGCCTTTTTTTTTAATAATCTTTTTTCTTTGTCTTTTGATGATTCGTCGTGACAACCGATAATGGATTTATCTTCGAGAGCACGCGCATATTCCTTTTGCAGGAACCGGAAGTCGCGAGATACGAGCGCAATCGCATATCTCGCAAGAACCGACTCGTGCCCTCCAATCTCTATCGCTTAAAGAAGACTTTCAAATGCAAAGATGACTCTTCAAAAGACACGTGCTGGGGAAATTTGAAAAATGATTTATCATTCAACAAAATACTCCTTTACATCTTTGTGTGCAATGCAAAAGAGCGGCAATGCTAGCTGACAAATAAAAATATAGTTTTGAAATTGTTTTAAATTCTCAGAACTGACCTTGTTTATTTAAAAAAAATTATCACTTAGAATCTAATATTACGTCGCTGATAGAAAAGTGATATTCGTGATCTTTCGCTATTTTTCATTGTTTAGTTGAGCGTGTAGATAGTCGGTTTTCGCTACGCAACACTTTAATATAATGGTAATGTAGGAACAAATACGAAGGGAAAATCACATGATCTTATCCTGAGCTGGTGTTTCTATAAAATTATCCGTCTTTTGTAAACTATCGGTATTCATTTTGTTTGCGTGTCCGTCTATACGTAATGTTTAGTGTGTTATTTATAAGGAATCTTCGTGACTTAAACTCGGTATAATTACATTCGTGTAAAATGACATCGTCATAAGTGCACTCGAATGATTACTGAGTAGAGTTTGCCTGTACCATTATGAGTGATTATTTTTTTTTTTTTTTTTTTTTTTTTTTTTTTTTTTTTTTTTTTTTTTTTACTAACGTTTAATAAGAAATTAAATTCTTTCTCAACGATATTTAAAAGTATAATTAAATAAAATCTTATTTATAATGTAGTTTTAAACAATAAATAAATAAATGAATAAATTTGATACAATTTATCGATAATTAACATTGTTTTTATGTTATTGTAAATGACGATTTGCCTGTACTTTGTAAAATTTGCAGACAAATTAATAAATATTAACTATTGAAAAACAAAAAAGTCTCAAATTTCATCTCGGCTTACGGAATGGAGAATATAACGAAAAACAATTTTATTCTTGAGCAAAATCCTTAAACAAGTTTAAGATAATAACGTCAACTCTACGAGAATCTTGGTTTAAATGAAATCCAATTAGCTTGTGGAGGCAGGCGTTTTATCTGGACGAGGAGATAATCGGAAGAGCAAACGCACATTGAAGATGACTTTTGAAAAAGATCGGAACTTCCTGCAAATTGTTCTTGGGCTGCGGATCGACGCAGTAGGCGCAAGTCGATATAATGACCAGCGAGGGATCTCGTGCTCGTAAGAGTAACGATGTCCGCACACCCACGCACTCACGCAACTGGAGCCGAGTGCGCGAGTGCGTATCGAGGCCTCGAACCTCGTCGGCTATAAAAGACCCGAGCTGCGTGATATAATCAATAATCATCATCGTGTTACGCGCTCTCGGGAACGGAGATGATGCGCGGGTGCGGTGCGAGCGCGGGTTGGGTGCGGGTGCGGAGGCCAGACCCGAGCACCCGAGCACCCGAGCACTCCTTTGCTCCCGAGGACGTGATTGGCCGGGAGGCGCAATCGGGGGACGTCCAATGACCGGCGCTCGTCCAGGTACTCAGGCGAGCGAAGATCCGGCCTCATTCAGACCTGCCCATAAGTGCCTCTGCCCGGTCATTTGTCGTCTTGTCGATCTTGCCCGGAAGCCCTCTCGCGAATGTGGCGAGTGCCGCCGATTTCGCGTCTGACTCCGCCATTCCACTCTCGGCCGCCATTCCCGAAGCCCCGGCTCTCGCTTATATCCGCCTCTCCGCTAAATCGCGATTCGCGCTTCCTTTCTCTCCTTCGCTCGACTCTCCATCTCCACTTCCTTCTCTCTTTCTCCCATTTTTTTTTTTTTTTTTTTTTTTATAGCCCGAATGGGCTCACGATCGATGGCCACCCGACTCTGGATTAATTAACGATTCAAGATAATGATGCTGATGATGATGATGATGAATCAAAGGTTGATCGAGACGCGATCGGTAGTCTCTTTTTCGACCTCGTTCTTCAAGCTTTTCGAGATTTTTTTCTTTATTGTTTGCGCTCGGGAGGAAGTGATATTGGACTTGTGCAATTTAATGGTATTATGTAAGAGTTGAAACTTGAACGTCAGTCAAGTAGTTGCATCGATTGCTTTTGAATTTGTACTTCAGTCTCGTATCGTATCACTCAAAATAATGTAAACTCTTTTGCAATTTAGAAAGTTATAAGGTTTTATTCAATTATTTCATCATTTTTTAATCATTCAATCATTTTGTTTAATATAAAATGCAATATTTTACGCGTTTTTTCAAAATTTCAGCTTATACCATATTGATTGATAATTTGGTAAGTGATACGTCACTTTATAGAGGCAAAAGTTATACTAACGAGAGTTTGAAAGATATCGTTGCCGAAGGGGTCAGATATGATATCTTAAGCAGATGTCGGTTCCAACTCAAAAGTTTACGTATTAGTGCCTCAAACTCATTAAATGCTTTATTATATAATAATTTGACATTATTGATAAATGTCTCGTAACATTATGTCAAAATAATAAAAAATCTGCTATCAATTTTAATTATAAAAAAACGGAAATAACGACAATGGTATTAAAGTATCTTCTGTATTTTTAATTTATTTCTCATTATTGAAAACAAAAAATAATTTAATAAAACGAACACTGTTGAATCATAAATACTATTATTATTTTAAAGATCGTATAAAAAGAAATACTAAAATTTTTGCAATTTATTTTTTCACACATCTACTTCTCTCTAACTTTTATTTCACTTTTCTTTATTAGATGATCTCATTCTTTATGCATGACGCTCTGTAAGGTGATATCCGTGAAAAACAATTAAGCTCGCCAACTCTTCCTAAAGAGCATGCGAGTGTTGGATAGAGTGAGAGAGAGAGAGAGAGAGAGAGAGAGAGAGAGAGACGAAGAGCAAAGAATCCACGAATCTTGTATGATAATGCAAGTGTAAGCTACGTCATGGAAAAGCTGTTGCCGAGGAAAAGGGAATGGGATTCTTACTTTGCATTCCTTTGACGGTTATTCTTGGTCGCGTCCTTCGTGCATCCGCAAGCGCATCATTCCCTTTTACACCCCTACTTTACTCACATCTTCATCCTGTATTCCCATTTTCAATCCTTTTCCCTCTGTGATTCTCAATTTCTCTGTCTCTTGCATACTCGCATTTTTGTGCCTCTTGAAGTTAAAACTTACGCTTCCGACCTTTTAATGCTCTTGTTTATTTGAAATATATTCATAAATAGTTTTCTGAGCTTGTATGTGTAGGTGTAAATATATTTGTGCGTAGTGACCCTTAAAAAAGTATTACGTAATCCATACTTTTCATGGCATTGTTTTATATAAAATTGAAAACTTTGAGATATTTTCTGTTAATTTACCTTCCCGTGTTCATATATGTGCTGAGGTTTTATTTATTTCTCGAATAATTATAGTTTAAAACTGATATTTTGAATTACGTTGACTATTGATTTCTAATAAATTTTTCTGGTTATTTGATGTATCAAGCAATTAGAGTTCAAAAAGTTTTAATTTACAAATAAAAACACGTAATATCGATATTATGCATTGCCACGAGTTTGTAAAATACAACAAAAAGTTTATAAAGTCAACGGGATTAATGAAAATAATTTTCATCAAAAATATTGCTGTAATAAGTTTTTTGTAACACTGGAATATAAATCTAAAAAATCGTACATTACAATAAACTAAAAAATTCTATTTTCATCAATAAACAATCTTATCTGCACTTCACACAATTGTGTAGCTTTAGAAAAACTATTTTAAATTCGGTCAAAGAAAACGAACTCTATATTCAAAGTAGAATGAAAATCCGGATTTTAATACAATAGCTCAGTCAGACACAAGGAATTAGCATAAGCAAGCTCTCGGTTTCAATTGTCAAATAAGATTGCATTAAGGGATCAGAGCACTTGTGATTGACCTCCTAGAATTAAGTCTGCACAGAGATATAATCATGAAAGCCAACTACAATTCAATTACACTTGTTCCTAAAACTCCTGCTGTCATTGAAAAAATGAAGAATTAGAGTGCGAGAAAGACAGGAGATAATGAAAAATTGCGCTCCAAGGAGTAGCGTCATTACTCACCCCTCGTGCTCCGGTATCTGTGCACCAGCCGGCTCTCCGTCTACCCCGTCATTCGTCAATCTAAGCATAAAACAACAGAGAGAAATGGTTAGTCGTCAGAAACAACAAACGGGAAAATGGAACAAATCGTTCCACATATGGGGTGGCTAAGCAAGCATGCGACTGCAACAGAGATAAGGATGGGAGATAAGGATGGGAGCCTCTTCAAGTCTGCGGTAAATATTTTCAATTTTTTGGAACTGAGACTTAATTTTTAAGTGCTTTCCCGATTTTTATTATTCACCATTGAATCGTCTTTCAAAATAGTACACATGACAAATAAATATCAAAGAAAACGAATAAAAGAAAATTGAATAAACATAAAATTTATTCATAGTTTTTAAGAATTTACTGTGTATTATTCGCATATTTGAAAATAGTCAATATAAATCATTACTATATTAATAAACTTGTATTATTAATGTAAGAAAATAAATAAAAAATTTAATCCACCAATAAAAATTGAATAGTCATATAAAATTGGCACTTTTAATTATTATACAAGCCGTAGTATTATTAAATTCATTTAAATAAAATAAGCCATATAAATGCGCATAAAAAATGTTTAATGACACAATTAAATCTAGGCAAGAATACAATAGAGCCACAGAGGGGGAAAATTGAATGCACAAACTGATTTTACTTATTTAATTGTTTAGTTATAAAATTTTTCGATTTCATATATCAATGTTTAATTAATTTATAAAGTTAATTAAATAATTCAAAATTTTATTAATTTGAAAATAATTGTGTTTTTAGGGGATACCATAGTCATAAGTTAATTTTAGATTTCGAAGGCTTAATTTAAATTTATGTACATTTTAAACTTTCATCTACAGAACTCGAGACAAATTTTATTATTTCTAAGGGCAATATTATAAAGAATATATTGCGTCAAAGAATAATTTTTTCTTTAAAAAAAGTTAATGAATGAATGAATGAATGACGATAATAATTACGATGGCGTGGATTATGTCGTTAAGTAAAACATTTGTCGAGTCTAAAGCATGGCAATTTAAAGGAGACATGAAAATCTCTAATATGCAAATGTGCATATATGTGTGCTCGAGTAAAAAAAGAGAAGGAAAAAAGGAAGTTTCAGGACCCTCTAGAGTCATGATCTGCCGTTTCAAAGTCGTTTGCACACAAAGAAAAAAGTAAGAGAAAAGAGATTCTGTGTGCAATCATCATCATCATCATCATCATCGTCATCGTCATCGTCCTCGCCGTATGTAAAACACGAGAGCTTGCATCACACACGTACACATAGATGTTCAGTGAAGTTATTGCAAGGTTATACTCTGGTAGAACTGTTCCTTCCATGAATATACGCGAGTGGCAACCGACAATGCGTTATTTTATTTGTTTTTCTCCACTTTTAATTCATTTTCGTCTTTCGTCAATTTATCCATCCACCCCTCCCAGTCTTTATATTTCTTTGGAAGTTACCGAGAGTTTGTACACATACGCCTATGTATCCGTATGCACACACACACACACACACACACATATGCAGCTTTATTGAGCTACTGAACGGAGGATAATTCATTCACATTGTAAGCGAACATGTTAAGATTCTTGTCTTGTAAGTTGCATAAAAATAATGTAGAAATTTAATTTTTCAATGGTTCTATATTTAGAATTCATAAAAATAATAATAAATATATTTTCTTTGTATTGATAATTGTATTTTAATAAAAACTTTATCAGATAAATCAGAAATAATTGAATCTTTTTGAATTTATGTAACCGTCCAAAATAATGTCACATTTAATCATTCTGATAAGGTCATTCAACTAATGAATGTCAATTTTTACAATGAATAAATTGAGTGTTAATTAAAATGAATTATTGTTTGAAGATCATATTTTTAAATTTTATTTTAAGTTCAGATTTAAAAATAATACAAAAAATTACTGTAAACAATGTGTTTATAATTAGATATTGCATTCTGTGTAACTCTTTATAAAGGTAGCATGATTTTTAATTTACAAAGTTAAAATTAAGCTTTTCAAATTTTATTATTTAATTGACAGTTTTTTTATATTCATAGTGTATTCATGTGTTTATTTATTGAATATTTTAATTCTTTTTAAACAATGAATATTTTTAATTCTTTTTGTGCGCATAATTTATTTATATTTTAAATATTGATTTTTATATGGATTAAATTAAATTTATACATATATTTAAGAATATAATTAAGAATATTTAAATATTTTGTACAAATTAAAATTAGTTTCGAAGGTGTTAATGTATCTATTTAAAATACAATTATATGAATTACAATGATGATGGTAATATTAATAATAATTTGATTAATTTAATCTGTAGTTAATTTGTAATTATTTTGAAGTAAGACTGGAAATATTTATTCTATATTTTTTAGAGAAATCAATTTAATTTTTACAATTTACAATTAATAAAATATCACATTGAACAGAATAAATTTGAATTTATCATTTGGTATTACACATTTATTTTTTATGCAAAAAAAATTTATTTAATTATCTTATTATATCAATCGATGTGTTTTTAATTTTTTATTATATTTATTATAATAAAATATCGATTTAATACATTGATAAATAAACTTTCATTCGTTTCATTTATAAATGACAGACTCATTTTGAATAATTCAGAATTTTTAATGCAATGATTTATGTATGTCACAATAAGTGATTAAACTTGGGTCTTGAATTATAATTTATCGAATTATAACTTTTACAAAACTTTCTGAAAAAAGGGGTTCATCAGATCATGTAATGTCTGTATAATATAACTGTATCAGATAATTATCTTATGGTAATTGACTGAACTAAAATCTAACAAATTAATTTGTATTCTAAGAAACTTTTCAACGATTGCAATAATAAGAATTGAGTATAATTGATCAAAAAAAGAAAGGAAGGAAAAAAAAAACTATAAAGCTATCTTAATAAGCTTTAGTAAGGAAGCTTTTTATAAACTTTTATCGTGGCTGGCTAATGGATTTAGAGAGAAAAACTAAAAAATGTTATTCTCTAAATGGCGTTAAGTCCAAAGTGAAAAGAGTCTCTTATCTTTTGCTTAGCGGTTGGGTGAACGAGAGAGAAAAAAATCATTGAAACCGGGAAAAGGCAGCATTAAATCCAAAGAAACGGAAGGCCGCAAATCCGTGTGTTTGTAGGCAAGACGCGGTGAACTAATGAAAACGGGGCAAACAGCGGGGGTTGAGAAAGAAAAGAGGGTTATGATTCAAAGACAAAGCCCCGCTTCGTTGTCTTCTCTCGTGCACGAATCTCCCCGTCCCTCCCCGTCCCTCCCTCTCCTCCCCCCCCAGAGCACGCGAAACTTCTTCGCGATGTAATTAGCGCGTCTTTACAGGACGATGGGAACAATGACGTCGGTAATTAGTATGCATCTCGGAGGCTGCAACCCCTTCTCTCTCTCGCTTCTCTCGACGCCTGTCGCGTCGAACGAATGACTATTAACCCCCCAACTACCCTCTGACTACGAGCTTTAATGCTCCAGTCACTGATGCTTACTTTTATCTTTATCTCTCTCGGTGCCAAGCTTATATTATTTTTTATTGTGCAACTTTTTTACATACGAATCTTTAATGTGATTGCATGATTGCAAACTATATAAATATATATACACATAAACTTTTCCCCGCACTTTTTTTAAAATGTTTTATTCTCTTTTTTTATGTATTATATATTTTTTCTTAAAAAAACTCTTTTTCACTAAACATCATAATTCTATTTCATTAATTATTTTTATTATAATTTCTTATGCAAGCCCATTTAATAATACTTTTATAAGTTTTAGTTCACCTGCAAAACTTTTTACTATTGTTATTATTGAGAAATAATTAATGGTTAGTTATCAATTAAACTATGAATTTTATATCAATATTTTTCTTGAGAAAAAATGAATTATAAAATTGAAATGTAATACTATTATATATTTTGCTATTATATATAACAAATGTTTGTACATTATATAAATTATATACATGTCACTTTTACATAAAAAAACATAGTAATATTAAAATTTTTTTACTAAAAAAGTACTTTGTTATATTTTCATAAATTTTATAAATATTGAAGTCGTGAAAGATTCTTTCAATCTTTAAGCTGTTAAAATTGTTAATATTGTTTAATGAACTATTGCAATATTTCAAATTATTAAAGAATCTCTAATTCGCAAATTCAAATGTTTACGGTTTAAAAATTTATATCGTAAAAAATGTTACCAATTACAAAAATTTTATTAATAAATATATTTAATTAAGTACAATCGATATTAATGATAATTTTAATTTTTAGTATTGTATTTAAAAATAAACAAAGTTAATGCCTTGTACCTTTTTTAATGCTAAATTAGTTGTTCTACTAATGAATTGAATATATTTATTTCGTATATATAATGACAAATATAGTTTTGTAATTTTTTAAATGAAAAATGTCTTTTAATTAACAATAAAATATGTTTTAAATGAATAATGTACGTATGCTGAAAATAAGAAGATGAAGAAGAATGAGAATAACAGTGAAAAAAAATGCAGAATTCGAATGTAATCAACGAGAAAGATGTCTATCTGCGGAAGACCCTTACCACGCCACCTATAGGCAATTTCTGTAAGACTTTCTTTAAGAGGAAATACTCATTATCTCATTAAACGTCTATACTACCCCTATCGATTTTCAATATTTATTTATTTTCTAAAGTTTTGAATTTTAATGATAAATTGTTTTTTTTGTTTTTTAAACGCCGGAGATAAAAATTAATTACACAATTTATACAGATAATTAATTCGATAATTTAAAAAAAAAAAAACTCTATACAATTGCTTCTCTTTATTTATTCGTACATTTCTTTTTTATCTTGCATCACGTAAACTCTTCTCTTGTGCCCTTATCGCGAACATTTGAGTGCATATTACACACATATATATATACGTATATATAGTGTGTGTATGTGTGCGTGTGCGTGCACCCGTTCAAACGCGTAGATAATGCCACTTTCATATTGAATGTATATAAACATTTTTCTTTTTTTCTTCAATATTAACACAAATTTATTTGCCATAAGCACTATAATATTGTTACACAATTACTACATTAAATTACGGTACGATGGTAAAAATTATATTCAAATTATGTACGGAAATTTTCATTTTTTCATTTATTTTCTATCCTATTTTCGCCTTTAAAAATATTATTCCGATTATGCGCTAGTGGGTGAGTTTCAATTGTAATATGAAATGACAGAAAATACTTTCTGTGAATAACAATTATGAAATGTAATGCTATTATATATGATTATCCAGGAGCTTTATCAATGTTTTTTTAAAATTCAATACAGTTAACTTTTATTAAAGAATTATGTAATCGAAAAAATGTAGAGCAATGATTAGAAAATTTATCAAATTTTCTAATTATAAATAAGGTATATAAAATTATACTGAAAATAATTATAAAAATGTTGATTCGATATTGTACGACAATTTTACATTAATTTGGCCCATGTTTTTGTAAATTTTTCCAATGCCCAGTTCAGGTGCATTCAGATAAAACAAAAGTAACATTTTTTCCCGGTTTAGCTAAACTTGTACATTTTTTTCGAAAAGTTACATTTAAATTCATTCGATTGCGTCGGAAATTTTTATGACAGCATCGTGATAGCAAGTATCGAAAAATTGAACGCTCGAAATGAGGGATGAGGGGATGATTTTCTTCTCGGTCCCACAAAGGGATGCAAGTGCACCGCCATCTCGCCAATTGGAAAGCGGGAAAAAGGCTCGCTCGACACACTTGGCAGCGTGAAAAGCGTCGACTGTTTCTGGGATTATTGAAAAAAATAAGCGCGCGAGCTGATCGCGGGACATTTCATTGAGAGAGAGAGAGAGGGAGAGAGAGGGAGAGAGAGGGAGAGAGGGAGAGGGAGAGGAAGCTCGGCGATTTCTGGGTCAATGTCACACGCCGGGGACACGACCGCAGCCTCGGCGTTTTGAAAACGAGCGTGTTTCGGGGGAGTCAATGCGAATATTGAAACTGCGAGCAGCACAACGAACTTTTGCATAATGAGTTGGCGGCGGCGGCGGCGGCGGCGCGACGTCGACAAATCGACGGCCGCGCCCTGGACGCGTTTTCCCTTGCTGTCGCCCGACCCTCGGCGAGCCCCCCTTTATATGCGTGTGGGTGTGTGGGTGGATGATGATGTCCGCCCGATAAACGCACACCTGCACACTTTCACACGCGCCTACGCTTCGGCGCAAATATTTTCATTTGATTGCGTTAATTAAATTCTCAGACTCGGTGCCCTCCCCCCTCCCTCTGCCCCTCCGCCAACCCCCTCGCCCCTGCGAGCTTTTTGACCTTTGAAGTCGCGGCGTCAAAAACACGTGCTCAATTGTAAAAATTTATTTATGAACTTGCAGTATTCGCTTCCTGTGTACCACCCCCGTTTAGGCTCATAATGACCCTTCTAACTTTGTATGAGAATTATCGAGTCTGTTAATGTGTTGCATCACGTTTATTCACGGTAATCTTTGCAACTATTCTTACGAATTTTTATTCAATATTTCTATAAAAGAGTATTATCAGATATTATCATTCATTTAAATTATAACTGTGATAAGTACACAATAATACTTTTATTAATAGTCCAACAAATCCCCATTATAAGAATATTGCAGTTATTACTTTACATAAAATATTCACTCTCATCTCATCATGTTATATAATGCTATTTTTACTAAAATATCAGTTTTTTATATCCGTATGATTTTACATAACATTAAGTACTGTTAATAATTATACGAATATTTATTTATAGGGAGTTCAATTATAAAGGTTCATTCAGCTATATTAATCATTGTATTTTTAAATATAAATATTTTTTTTTAACTTAAGAATAAAAGGATTATAATGTGATAATTAAAAGTAATAATTTTTAACAAAGTAAGTCAATAAACTTATTAGTCATAAGAATTATACAATGTTCAAAATTTACATTCGATTTATTTTATATTGACAGCCTCTGAAATTTAAAAATGCAGATTTTACTTTTAAATTTCTTCCACACAATGTAAAAGTTATTTGTTCTGAATTACTTTGAACTGTTGTTTCTAATATTAAGTATGAATTGTCGTTTCCATTTTCTTATTGTATTCTAAGTAACTTTATAGTAGGGTGGAGCGTCAAAAAGCCTACAGTCGAATCCCTATGTATGCAAATACACACGGAGGGATTCCGGTATGTTGATTTCAGAATCCCAGGGTGTAATAAAAATCAGAAACATAATACTTTTCGCTTTAGTCGAATAATTTATTCATTTCACGCTATAATTAATTATTAATTAATTTATATTTAAATTATAAGTGTGCTCCCTTAAAATATTCTCTTTATTATAAAGGTAATCATATTTTGAATACTTATTTTATCTCCTTGCAAATAATTACTTAAAAGTTACTGTACTTTAAAAGAAACTTGAAAAAAGTTGAAAGAAGTTTATACTTAAATGCTTATCATACACTATACGATAGTAAATGAAAAAATAGTTTATCACGAGGATTAAAAGTTTAAACAAGTCAGTTAAAATTTGTGCAAGTCCAATTACGAAGAGTTCATTATTTATAAAATTACAGTTAGTCATATTGAGAGTAATTGGTGTAAAAGTTTACAATGTATCCTTGGGAAAACTTGCTGGATCTCAAGGGCACGTTCCTGGTACTTAAAGGGATGTAACCCCTTCAATTATCCCCAAGAAGTCTTACACCCTCACGCGCACCGGTGACTACTACTCAGATACGTCCCAAAGCCAGTTGGAATCATGTCCGGAATCGCTTTGCTCGCGCATCCAACCGACCGATCTAAACGCAATTATGTCATTGAGTTTCCAACCAAAACGCTTATCATCGCCGAGTACACGGAACAACACGTCCCTCTCACTGATTTTAGCCTTGTGTGTTTGTGTGCTTGTCTGAAAACAATACAATCATTTTACGGGGGCGAGAAAGAATATTGTGCATGACGTTTTTGAAATGTCGAAAGTTTATTTCTAAGCAATTTGATTTTCAGACGTCATTCGTATAAAGTCATTGGTATTTATTTTAACATTTTATTTATGAAATGTTTTTTGCATTTTTGTTTTAACTAGCCGATCATATGAGCACGAATCCGTTTTCAGTTATTTCAGAGGAATATATTTTCAAATGATTTTTAAATGCATAACACCAAAGAGATAATAAAGGCTTAGTCATTCATTTTAATATACAAAAAAATACTTTTTAGAGATGAGGCTTTCGTTTCAGAATCAATAATTTAAACGTATAAAAATATTACGAATATTTGCTTTTGCTTTTATGTTATAAAATTTCGATTGAACCTTATTTAATATTTAGAAAAAAGAAAATTTATCACAAATGATAAAGTATGAAAAAATTGTACTAGTTACAAACGATTAAGCTCCCAAATACGCACTATTACTTTAATCCATATAATGTGATTAAATATTAGGTGATGTATCAGTCATTTTCACATTTGATTGTTAATTTCATTAAAGTTAATCGTAATTATTTTCAACTTTAATTATTATATTTCTGTTCTGTACGAGATAAAACTTTTCAATTTTTAACATTAATTTTACCGATTTTTCCAAGATTCTTTGTTAGAATATTGTGAAAGATAGTAATAATAATTTTTAACGGATAATTTACCTATCAAAAGTTTTCAGGGAATTTAATTTAAAAAGTTTAAAGTCTGCGTAATTATATTTATAAACTGATCAATTTGTCGATACGCGAAGTTCTAAAGGATTAGAGTTGCGTTTTTATTGCTTTTATTATTAGCGTTAAAGCATCTCCAAAAGAGTTTAATGATTTTTTGTCAGAAATACATCGAGAGGTTAATGCAAAGTAAAAGTAAACAGTTTTGATTAGCGGTTGTCTTGGGTTTATCATTTACCCGAAACTTGAGTCAGCAACTCGCCAGGGATTTGTCATGTCTCGATGTAAGTAATTAAGAATTTCCGTGACACTCACCGTGAAATCTGGCACTGCGAAAGCCAAGACTCAAGTCAAGCTTCGAGTCTCCCGGGGGAGCTATCGAGTTTTCTAATTTGTAGCGTCATATCTTCGGCTAATTGTCTTAGGAAAATTCATTAAGGCCCGAAGACAGTGCATTGCGGGTGCAGAGAAAGGCGGACGACGGAGAAAGGAGAAAGGAGAAAGCGGATGTGGAGTCGTTGAGAGTTGCGGTCGGGAGCGAGAGAGAAGGAGAGAGGTGGAGGAGGTATAATTTCGCCGGAAGGGGAAAGTGCGCGAGAGTTAAGATCATTTCGTAATGGAGACGTCGAGTTTAATTCTACCGCCGATCAACCACTCAAGGCTCTCTAAGCCTCCTCTTCCTCCCTTTTCTCGCCCCCTCTTTTTCTCTATCTCTCTTTCGCGCTTTGCTATATCCGCCTTCAAAATTATAATCTCTTCGTAACTCGCTTTTGCTGTGGATATCATTCTTGTTATAATTTGTTTCCGCAACTTTCTCTCTAATATCAACTATCTTTCTCTTATTTTTATTTTTTACATCTCTAATGCTTCAATTTTTTATACACATATTATGAACATGAATACGCATTTTTTTATAAAATGTATCTTCTAGTAGTTTTTATTTTTAAAATTATAAATTTGCATTCTCAATACGTTTACTCGAATATTTCTCTTATTATTTTATCATCATACATATTCAAAAATAATCTCAAGTATATAGGCAAACATCAATCATTAATCATTTGATACATCATCCACAGTTTTCAATATAAGGTATATGCAATTTTTTAACTCAACAAAATGAAATTTACTTTTGAAATATCAAAGAGCTCCCGTATTAAACTAACTAATCAAAATATTTTTTTCCAGATTTTCACGCTATCAAACCTCGCGCGTGCAATAGCTCGCAATATTCTCGAAAATGCAGCTCGTAAGGGCGCGCAGGAAACATCCCCTCGAATATCTCGTATCTTTGTCAATTCATCGACAACGAATGGCAGAGAAATATAACGGCGAGCGTAAAGGGATGTGATGATGCATCTACCCTTCGATGTCCCGCGGACAGGTCGCGGTCGAAAACGTCCCAGCCACCTTGAATATGCCCGAACATCGATGTCGCTAAGCCCTTATCGCTCTTCGAGGTGAGATGCACTGAGGAAGTGAGAGAGAGAGAGAGAGAGAGAGAGAGAGAGAGAGAGAGTGAGTGCGAGGGGAAAATGAAAGGCCGATCTATTCGCTACCCCTGTTATACCCGACATCAACGTCAATAAAGTCCGAGCCTCGATACACAAGACAAATATTTGAAAGTAAGGGGGGAGGGAGCGATAAAGAGGGACAATTTCACAAGCACATATAATAATCTAATGTGGACGAGAGAATAAACCGCGACTCTTTCCACGACTTGTATCAGGCAGATGCACGATAAGGAAATAACGCAGAGAGAGAAAGAGAGAAAGAGAGACGGTGCTAACTTTCCCGTATATATTGTTCGGCCCAGCCTCTGATTACGGGTCAAAGGCCTCGTGTATCCGAATGTTTTCCTTTCCAGACAAAACTTTTCTCGTTCTTTTCTTTAACAGGTACGAGACCTTTAATCAACCAATTTTTTATATTCATTTCCTATTTATAAATTATGAGACAATTCATTAGTTGTATCTTAGATGTATTTTATTTTCAGTATCGATTACCCTTTATTAATTGAATAGAGATTCTTTTACAGTTACTTATTTGATGCTGTACTCATTCCAAATAAAATTAGTTTTTTATCGAATAAAAAATTTTTTTAGTATCCAATCTTACGAAACTGTATTTTATTAAACCTTATTTTTTATTATTATAAGGTATATTATTAAAACTTTAATGAACATTTATGCTACAGTAAAAATCTAATAAATATCTAATTTTAATTAATAATTATCGGTAATACTATTTTAAGCGGAAAATAAGATTTTTTTATTTTATTAGTCATCAAAGATGTAAAATATATTGTAAATCGGTACAATCTTTTTCTTTTTTATCGCAAAATGTAAAGTAAGTTTTAGTTTGTTTGTGGAGATATGATAGGAGATTAGGTATTTAGGAAAACTAAAATAAAGACAACACACAACATGAAATATATATTTAAAAATAAACCAACAAACGTAAATGGCAATTAATCTATTATACTTAAGTAGACTCGGATATCATATCAGACGCGCGTTATACCCGGTAACAGGCGAATTGTATTAAAATATAATTAGTTACAATAAATGTATTGTACGCAGATAATTACGATTTATAATTTTTTTTCAAATTTATTGCTTAAAAAAATATGATTATCGTTTATCTAAAAATATGATTTATCAAAATTGATCATATGGTTCAAATGAATGTGTATTAAGATCTTGCTGGCAGATCAAATGTTTAAGCTTTTTATCTTTAATGAAATTCATTTAATAATGTAAGGAAACATTATTTAATAATTTTTACAAAATAATAAATAATTGTAATTAAAACTAGCTAATGTAACATAGTAAGCGCAAATTATAAACTTAAGAATAAAACAAATAATAATACACTAATGCATATAAAATTTTCAATTTAGGATAATGTGCTTGGCATTTCATTGGTACAAAAAAGAAATTCAGTTGAATCAAATTCTCTATTGTTTTTATGATTTTGTCACTTTTTATGCATCATATCAAACACATTGTCTTATCGTATTGAAAACTTTAGATGTCGACTTATTTTTACAAATGTGATAGCAACGAGCACAATAATGCAACTAAAACATAATTCAAATTATGCACATGTAATTTTCAAGGTAAGGAAGGAGTGTCCTTAGTTTTCTGATCATCGGTAATCGAGGTAAACGAGTGTAATCCTGAGTCAGAGGTCTTGCGGTTAATCGTGATGAACATTACCTTGAGCTCGAGTCACGTGCACAGAGAGAGATATCCGATCATTTTTACTCGCGAACTCGAAAGTCTGGCCTCGCACACCAAGTCAACATTCCCCGAACACTTAGTCCTCTTGTCCTTGACGAGGCCCCCCGCGTCCTAACGTCAACGGAACCCCACCGGCGGTATCAGCCTCCTCTCCGTGCTTCATCGCAGCCTCATCATCATCATCGGCTACGAGCCCCCTTCCGCATTACTGCCCCGATGATGATGTTCGCAGACAAGGATGATGCACGCGCACTGCTTCACACACACTGTTAAACTAAAGTCCCGGGACGGTGTCGTTGCTTCCGTCTCGGTAGTCGGCGCGAGTCTGAAGACGTTCACGTGCCGAGGATCGCGCACCACGACTCCAAGTCGCCACTAGTCTCCCCCTTGTCTTGGAGGGCGCGCGGGGGTTGCTTTCTCTTGTCGGTCCTGCGTCTGAGCGCACACTTCCTTTTCCGAACGTGGACCGGGAGGGAGGAGGCGTGCTCGTGTGTGGGTGGGTGGGTTGTGGGGGGGTGTGGGGCGGCGGTTCACATCGTAAGGTGGTCTGGTGGCTGCGTGTCTTAGTTCCCGAGCGCTCTCCTCCTTGTCGTGCGTGTGGGGTGGTTTGGTGTTGACTCGTGTGTGTGAGTGTGAGTGTGGTGTACGCGCGCGTGTGCGGCTGGCTGGTCAAGCCCCAGCAGCACCCCACGAGCGTTCCGTATGATAAGGCCGCCGCTTTACTACTGACGAACTACCCGAAAGATACCACCCTAACCCTGCGCGGCCGCGCGGCGCTCAGGCAGTCGCAGAGCAGCAGCAGCAGCAGCAGCAGCAGCACCACGGTACAGAGTTATACCTAGAAAACCACCCCCACTTTCGCCAAACACGGCTTTCTCTTTACAAGCGCGAGGGGGTGAGAGAGGAGGACTGCAGGCAATAACCCTTATGCCACCTCCACGCCTGCCTCCGAGGGTAGTCTTATCCCCTCTCGGCTAGCTGCTGGCTGGCTTCCACCACCATCCGCGCCGACCACCCCCGCGAAAAGGGGAAAATCCCGAGCAACCCCTCCATGCGCGTCCGAGCATCCCCTACCTCGCGCTCGTCCCTCCAGAGACCCGTAGCCGGACTTCGTATCTTCTCCTTCTACAGATATTTCTCCCGCTTTGCACCACTGCCTCTAGGAGTTGTTCCAACACAACCCCTTCCTTCCTTCCGCTATTTCTCTGCCCTTCTCTTGGAGGAGCCGAAGCTGTTCTCTGGTGCTACCACCACCCTCATCTATGTCTTCGGATAAAAACACAGACAATCGGTTTTTACACTATACACTACACCTACCCCACCCCCCACACCCCACTCGGCCACTCTCTCCACTCTTTCCTGTTATCTTACACGCTTTACTTATATTTTTCTGTATTTTCTAATCTCTGCTCTCCACAACTGCATGTTGGGTTGTTCGCAGCTAACGAACTCTTTGTTTAATCTTTTATCTTTGGTCTTACAGACACTGGCTAATTATAATAGGATATTATTATATATTAAATATGCACATGTACATTATATTAATCATGTCTATGTATATTTATATACATCTGCATCGTTTAAGAAAATTAAATAAAATTTTTTTTAACTAAATTAAAATTCATAAATTATGTATATTATTAAATTGAGTAATACTCTATGTACATTAATTAGTTAAACATGATTTTCTTCATTTATGCATTATATGGATCATTAAAAATTATTTACTGCGTCTGTCTGAAGTTAAATTTATTTTTAAAATTTAATAAAATCTAACGGTAAAATAGAGTGGTAATTAATGTTAATGATATAAATATTCATGAATTGCAGAATATAGATATCAATTTATGAATTTTTTATACACAATCATTAACCATGAGTAAAGATTTTTTTAATAATCAATAATTTCAATTAATTATTTCAATTCAATTTAATATGGAATTGATTATTCAATTTGTGAATTCCATCAAAAATAAATATACATAAATTTACTTTAAATTTAATGCACAATAATCATTTATTGAAAATTAACTCATTAAATTGTTGGATTATATAGATACAGTTAACAAAGTGTGGTAAAAAAATTATTTGAAAAAGAATATGCAAAAAAAATTTTTTTTTCGTGTAATATTATAAAATTTAAATCTTTTAAATGATTAATTATTATTAAACATAATAGAAAGCGTTAGTATTTAGATGATTATATGATTTTTTATGCTTAATTCATAAACAATGGCATGAATAAAACTAAGATTTTGTATTAGTAATATTCAATAATTATGATAAGCAGAACAACCTTAAATTTATTAATTGTATGATAATTAAAAAAATATTTGTACAAACATGCCTATTGGATAATAAAAGTTTCGTAAATCTAAAATGAGTAAAGTTCGACTTGTACGATATATGAGAAGACGAGGTCTTTAGATTCTGAGAATAAGAATCCAAATTGATATTGCGAAAAAATGTAGAGTATAAAGTCAGCAGAATACTTTCGATTGCATCCTCCTCTTACCTCCCACATTTCGCATCCCCATTCCCAAACATCCCACATATCGGTGACTTTGCCGTCTGACTCTCTTCTCGATACCCAACGACTACCAATTCTGTTCGACAGGAGAACAAGCAACCCCTCTTCTATCTCGCGGCGCGAGTCTCCGCCACCCCTCCTCCCTCGCCCTTGCGCGCGCTTTTTTTGCATCATCTGGTCGACTTCTCGACATGGGTGTGTGTGTGTGTGTGTGTGTGTACACGAACCTGTCAGTCTTGTTTTTATTTTCATGCATTCGATCTCTCTCTCTCTCTCTCTCTCTCTCTCTCTCTCTAGATGGGTTTGGGACGAATTCCTGGCAACGTGTGTCTCCCCACCATGACACCCGGTCGCGACGCCGTCAAACATCTGTAGCTCCGATGACTCTCAACCGCGTGTGACCAAGACGATCGGCATGCATTTCTCGAAATTTTTAATCAAACCCATGGAGAATAAGCAGAAGTTGCAATCGTATAGATTTCCGTCTTTTGTGTGCGTGTCATGAAACGATGTTTTCATTTTACTATTCTACGATATGAGTAAAATATTAAACTTTTAGTGTTGAGAAATTTAAGTAAATTTATGTATTCATTGCCACTTAGTACGAGAGATGCTCGAATTTAAGAATTTTCAGTAATTTTTTATATTTTTATTTATTTCTTTATAAAGTAATTTTTGTGTAATGAATGTTTCTCGAGAGTGTTAAATATTTAAACAAGTTTATGTAAATAATACGGTTTTCCTGTTTTTATTAAAAATTTTTTTGATGTAAACGAAAAAACCTATAAAATTTTTGAAAATGATTTTTTTTTTTTAATTATATTATATTCTACTCAATATATGTTCAATAAAAAGAGTTCAATTTTTATAATTATTATTATGGTTTTCATTTATTTATACATTGCCTATTTATTAAATATTACAAAGTATTGAATATTTTTAATTTGTGAACAAAAATTTTGCATATTACTTTTTATCAATTTGTACTTTACATGTGATTATAATCTTAATAAAGTTTTATGTATATTGTTCATTATTGTATTTAAAATGTATAGTAAGGAAATATTTTCTGATAAGTATATTGCGAAAATTTTAAATTATCTTTCGATTTACACAAAATAAGAATTATTATACAGTATCAGACAATGTAAAATAATGTTTGTGCATTATTTATATCATATTTTTTCAATACTTTCATTCGAGTGACACCAACTATGCGTAACGTGTAAAGAAATCAAGTAATGATAACGCTGATATCCTGGCGATATAATGACAAACAAAACTAGAGCATTAAATATAAAAATAAATACGTTCAAATTTTGACCGTTAAAAACCCCGAAACCCCACACCAATTAAAAAACTGACCAAAAACCTCAAACTATAACGGCCCTATTTACTGTATTCTCTAATAGAATAAAAAATGAAAATAAAAAAAGGAAGTCGATTTCAAAGCTCCCAGACAGATTTCATGACCGAAGCCGTAGAGGATAGCTGACACACACAATCTCCTAATCATTTGTGTGTTTCCGTTGCGGTGCGCGATCAGTTCCCACGAGATCTATCATTACAGATTTTTCCGGGAATTAATTTAAACACAATTAGACGGGAACACGCGCGAATTCCCCCCGCAGTCCTTGGCAAACGGCAAATTATGTGTCACCCCCACCCATCGGCCGATCATCATCACCGGGACATTGGCACGCTTCGATGCTCATTTATACTTTTGCGGCGCGCACCCCGAGCGTGTTTCCACCCCTTTACCCCACCCCCCTTCCCTCCCGCGCCCCCGATTATCGGGGGCGGTGGAATGGCACGAACCAATTGTTTATGACACCGTTCGTTTCATTATTAGCTGTTTATACACACACGAGGATCGGTCGTCAGCTCACGTGAGTCGCGTACATTCCACGCGGCGCGACACTGGGACTGCTTTTTCCTCGATCCCTTACTCGCTTCCCAGCTCTCATCTCTTGGACTATTTTTCCCAGGAAATCGGTCGCGAGCAGGTTTAACCCGTTTGACCGGGACTGGGGTTACTCGGTTTCGGGTCGGACTCGCCGATTAGAGACTGGAGTTTGGCACGAAGCATCTTCCACTGCGGACGTACGGTCTAAGCTCTTGGGCTTATTATCCATTGCGCGAATAAAAGTTATCGGGTTTTATGTTTTTAAGTGGCTTTGAAGAGTGTGACTTGTTAGGTTTACTTTAAAGTGATATTCTATTGTTTAATTATAGGGGATTGTTCATTTAATCAATGGCTGGGATAAGTGTTTGAAAAGTATATTACGATTTCATTTACATATAATACTTGACTCTTTAAACTATTAATTACAAATTTCATAATTTTTATCTTAATTATCTATCAGTGTTTTTTGTAGTATCCGTTTGAGTGGGCGATGTGCCTTTGGTATCACAGTTTAAAACAGAATCAAAAAATAGTTTTCCTATGCAGGCAAAAGAAGTTTTCAGTGTAGCTTCAAAATCTAAAAAAAATTTTTGGAATTACTATTTATATAGTCCACGTTATTAATCACATTACATTCACTCTTAATATAATCGTTTTAAAAAAAATAAAGAAAATTAAATTGAAGTTCGAAAATATGTTGTCAAATTTATCCGATTATTCTGTTAAACTCGTACAGATACTCTAAAAAGACATTAAAATGAAAACAATGAGCGTTGAAAAAGAGTTTGAAAATATTGTACGAGTGAGAGACACTTAGCCGTCGGACTAAAATCAGAGAATCCCCGTCCGAGGCCGAGACGAGCGAGCGCACACATTTAGTCTGACAAGGCCGGCCTTTATCTACTTCCAAGGAGTTCGAGCAAAACGAAAGCCAGCCCTACCAAATGAATTGATATAGAACTTTATTATTTCTCGCTTTCGGTATTGAAAAATATGTTCACTTCCAACTAACCTTCGTAATACTATACTATTATTAACTTTGTAGAAGAATCAAAGTTTTTTTTGACGTGCAGATTTATAAAAACTGAAAAAATCTAGATAACAGATCGCCGTTTCAAAAGTCACTGAAAATTATTCACCAACTTCATTAAAATATTCAATAGATTTTGAACAATTATAGAAAAACTTGGATCTTAAGTTTTCAGAAACTAATTAAGAATGTTCTCTATATTGAAAGTGAAATTTCAGACTACGAAATTTCAAATTTCCTCAAATATAAACTGAAAAATATAATTAAAAAAATGTTTATCCGTACATTTCATTTATTGTTTTAATATAGTAATTTATTAATATAAATTTTTTCATTGTATTTATTGAATATATATTGAATAATTGTAAACATAAGTAAAATAATTTCCAGTACGTAAAATCTAATAAAAGAATTTTAATTGAATAAGTCAAATTTTTTAATATTAATTATTTAAAATCATGTAATTGTCAATATCAATAAACAGCACGTTAAATATTTTAAAATTGTAACGTAATTTAATACTGAATTTTAACGATAATTATTTACATTTTTTATGACTAATTGGATTAAATGAATTTGACACTTTCACTAATACGAGATGATCTCAATTGCACAAACTAGTCCGATGATAAAAACAGTTAACAAAAAAAAAAAAAAAAAAAATGACTCCACAGTCTATCATAGCTTTATATGTCAGAAGAAGTAAGTTGGTATATTCAAGTGATATTTAAAATCTTCTCACTTGAATTCATCACTCCAGGTTATACATATTCCGAAAATCCACTTTTTAAAAGTTTTCTGCAACTTGAATTCATAGTAAATATACCCTCGACGTAACTTCACTCTTATATAAAATGAATGTAACACAGTCACAATCACCACGAATCCACCGTTTTCTATCACTTTATATTATAGATACCTTCGACCTCACATTTAAGGTAAAAACTATTTTATAGCTCAATTATATAGTTCAAGTATGAAAGTGTAAAACTAAGACAGAGTGTAGGTTTTTTAAATTTTGCGTAAAAATATAAAAGGAACGAGCTCATAAAAATAATAAAAAGCAAGCAGAATACAGGAAGTTTCCATCACTCGCTCATCCTTTCTCTCTACGACACACTCATGTACACATGCATACACACGGATCTCCTCATACATAACGCATACACATACAAAAGCGCGACAACATCCGGTTAGAGAAACTCACCTTTCTCCATCGACGAGACAATTCTCTCGTGCCGATTTGATAAATCGACAAACTAAGGATGAGAGCGTCCGGTCGCTCTCAGTTATCCTCTTGCCCCGAACAAGAAATTAAAACTCACTCCGAGGGGATGATCGGAATTCCCTCGACCTGGCGACACCCGTCAGCGCGCCAACTCCGTCTCACCGCTCATCGACGTGGGCGGGCGACGGAGCGAACGGGGCCCACGGCGCGCCAGCCCCACGCACATCAACTCCTGGGGCAACTCCTGCAATAGCAACTCCGGGTATCAGCTAGCACCCAGTGACCGCGCGCGACACCTCCAGCGAACCACGTACGTGCACACACTCCCCGGGCCGACCTGGTGCAGTCTTCTCTTAGAGCGTCTCTTCGTTCCTCCTGCCAAGTCCGGGTGTTCCTCGTCCTCCTCCTCTCCCTCTCTCTCTCTCTCCCTCGCACACGTTCGAAGACTTTGGACGATCTTGCACGGAGAGTCTCGCGCGAACTTGCGGGCTTGCGGGCGCGCAACTGGCGGCGGATCGAGGCGCCGGCCGCGTAGGCGGTGAGAGATGTGTGCGCCCGAGAGCGGGAAGATCGCGGATGCTGACGACGACCACGCGCCACACAGAGGCGGAGAGCCGAGCGACCGGCCGCCTGGTGGTGGCCCCCTACAGAGCTGTCCGTACGGTGGCGCCCTTGGCGGCCGACGGACGCAAGCTCCGCTTCCTGGACGGCCGAGCGAGTGAGAGGGGCGAGCTTGCGGTCCAGGAGGTGGGAGAGCGAGCGAGACGCACGACGGCCTAAGGAAGACGGGGGCGAGCGAGGGTGGGAGCCGAGGTGGGATAAGAAAGGGCGAGCGCAGTGGGGGTCGGAGCTCTACTTTCCTCGGCGTTCGAGTTTCTCCGCGGTCCAGGAGTCGAGGGCACCCCCCGAGCGAACGTAGGTGTGACTAAACAAGGATGGGTTGGAGACCGAGCTAAGGGGTGGTGAGTGTACGTACACGGAGCGCCTTTTGCTTGTGTGCGCGACTGGCCAAAGAGCAAGACGGCCGGAGACTTTCTGGGGGATGACGAAGGCGGTGGATGACCCGCGGGTGGGGGTGCGCGCGCTCCTGATCGTCTCTGGACGATCGGCGGGGTGGGGAACGTGCGCCGATAAGAAGCTGCCATCCCCTTCTCTTCGCACCTTTTCTTTTCTTTTTCTCTGGCGTTTTTCTTCTATTTTCAGGGATGATGCCTTTTTGTCGCCGCCCGTGATACTACCTCGCTTTTTCAAGGTCAACTTCTCTTCTTTCCCTCGGCCCGCATCACGCGTCAGCGAACAAAGTCTCCTACTCTTTTACCTTTTTTTTTTTAACGTTTTGGCACAATTTTAGCGCGCTTTTTTGGGATTATCATTATTGAAATTTATAAAACCAATTGAGAATGTCTATTTAATTTTATGTCTGTAGCTCGTGTCTTACGTATTATTAAGATAATACTTGTCATTAAAAATTGTTAAATATATTTTTGTACCAAATCAATGCGATTTTATGCTAAAGTAATCGGGTACCATATTTAAAAAATTTGTATTGTTGGTGTGATCTGAGGTCAGCGATACCCATCAAACAAAAATAATCACTGCTTCGACGAGCATGAAAACCATTTTTTGTAATATTTTCATATTTTTTTACTTGTCGTATACGTGCGATTTTGTGTATAATTGTATAAAAAACTCGAAATAAATTTAGAATTTTTATTATTTTTTTTGTATTGTACGGCTATTATTTCACTGTATTCAAGTAACTGCTTTTCGGATTTTTTTTTGTTCTGGTTATGCTTCATACCGTTTATCATATTTCAATTGATTTTTAAGTTACGAGTTGACCTTTATACCATCCACGAAGTCTTATTCACCCACAAATTTGTAAAAAACAGTTGTGTCTAATGTGTGATTTAAAAAAGGGAAAAAATGAAATCAAATTATAGGAAATTTTATTACATTCCTTTGATAGATTATACATCGATTAAAAATTCTTAATCAGGTTTGGAATTAAATTTTTTTATTATTTTATTGTTTTTTTTTTGTTTTTTAAAAATTTTTTTAGAAAAATTAAAATTAGAAAAACATTTAGAAAACATAAAAAATTTTGGCAGCTTACTTTATGATTACAAAATAAGAAAAAGACTTATTGAAGAATCGGTAAGGAAAAAACGATGAACCGAATGAAAGAAAAGGTCCAGGAAAAGAAGGAGGACAGAGAAGGAGAAGCAGCGGAGAGTAGGTCGTTTTGCTCGTGCGCGAAGTAAGGAGAATCGCCAGGGGTGATACAAAACGAGGGGTGAACTTGTGGGTGTAGTGGTGAAGGGGCACCGGCGCTAGTATTGGTAAGTCTAAAGAAAAATCGGCACCGAAACCCGGTGGTGGTGGTCCGCATCTAAGGGTTGGAAAGTAGGATTGCACGAGGAAGGAGAATTCGCGCCCCTGAAAGAAAGGGTTGCCGGACAGTGGCGATCTCATTGCTTAGGTGGCGAATGTTCGAACTAAATTGGAGACGGTGGTGTATTCTCCTAACGCGCCCCTTTCAAGAGAAGCGCGGGTGTCAGTCGTCTCTTGCTTCCTTGACTCGTGGATCGGAGCTGGACCACAGCCTCCGACTTTCGATACTTCCAATCCACCCCTAACATATCATGAAGTCCGATTTTTAGATCATGAATTAATCAGAGACTATGTTCAACAGATGGGAAAAGAATATTTAAATTTTTATTATTTAAGTACTGTTTAGTATTTGTTACACATAAATTAGGTAATGTTAATTTTCTTTCTCAATAATAAAAATATATATGAATGGAAATAATAAGGTTTTAGAAATCTTAAAATATTAGAAATATATCAATTTTTTATTTTTATTTAAGTTCGTTGATTATATATTTAAATATATTTATATAATATATAAAAGTTTTAATACTTAAAAGGAGTACAAAGAATAAACATTTAAAAATACACACGATTTATTCAAAATTATGCATCTAAAAATTTTTATATAGACATTTTTTCAATCAATGAAAAAGATAAATATTTTAATTGATAAAATTTTTTTTAGAAAAGTTAAAATCATGTAAATATGAATCTGCATTATTTGTAAATCAATTTCTTGTTTATCATTCAGTAATTCTACTTTAAGTTTTGTTTATATAAAAATAAAGAGAAACAGGCAATATAATACTATTTAAGAAAATCATTTTATTACAATATATTGCTAATAATGTAAAATAAAAAGTAGAATATCTATTAATATTATTTATAAAAATTAAATGTATATTATATATTAAAAAGAAAAAAAATTCTATATTTAAAATTAAATATCAAATTTTAATAAATGTATAAATAAGAATTGTAAAATCAATTAGTGAGAATTGCTAATGAATAAAAAAGCACTTAAAAAATACTACAATTATATTATTATCAATAAAACTTTAGCGTATAATACTCATTTGCATAAACAGATATTTGCATAATTGAATATTTAATTAATAAATCGGGATATTAACTTGATTTTGTGTTTCAAGCTCAATTACGATTGTGCGTGTGACTCCATTTAAAACCTATCGATGCAGAAAATTATCCTTCCCGCATCGAACATCATTGTTCCAAATATTTTTGATAACGTACAAGCACGAGAAATATCTTAGCACGTAAAAAAACTCGAACAACAAATAAAAGAAGCAAGAAGTAAAAGTGCATTAATGAACGCACCCCCACACTAAGAAAAACTGCTTCCATTAAAAGAAACCTGCACCGGGAAAAAATAACAAAGGAATGCGAGGGTAAGGGTAGATTAGGGGTGCAAGATTGTGCTGCGCCCTATCGAGACGGAAGTCGCAGGCAGCGCGCCTTGGCTCCTCGCCTCGAGACCCGCTGACGTCAGATTGGTCAATATAAAGAGAATCTCATCTCACCTCTCACCCTCTTACGTGCGTGCTCCCGGGGAGTTCTCCCCCCCACCCCACCCCCTTTCCCCCTCGCCCCGCGCCGTTTATCACCTCACCCTCCCACACCGGGAATCAGGCGGCGCAAAGCTCTCGATCGGCCGTCGTGCTCGCACTTTTAAGGTCACCTTGTTGCTTTTTATCCGCGCAAGCGTGGGTGTGAGTGAGTGCGGCGCCCGCTTCTTTCGCGCCCCGCACGCCTTTCTCCGACCCCTCCACCCTCTCCCTCTCGCTCTCTCTCTCTCTCGGATGTACGTGCACCCACCCGGCTCTGCTATAGATATGCTGGACTACCTTTTTTCCCGACTTTAAACGGAGCTTGCTTTATTGTTTTACAATCCTCCGGAGGTGCTGTAATTAAATGTGCAGCTGGCGAGACGCGTCCTTCCGTCTTTTTTTATCTATTTTACTTTCTTCATTCGCCCTCTTCTCTATTTCTCTTGAAAATTTCAAGGACACGGACTTTCTTTATTTATATTCGTGCTGATTTATTTAGGAATCAAAGCATTGGCCATTGAACTTACTCGTAGTATGATGTATCCCACTGGTTGTTTCCTCGAATTTTCGTTTTTTTAAAGAAAGATCAAGGACAATTAATAAATATCTTTTATTTGAATCAGTATACAATTTTATTTACGTATTAAAATTTGAATAAAGTATTTTAAAAAAAAATTCGTTATGCTCACTACAATGGGGTTCATTCATAACATTATTCACTAATCAACTATCATTTTAAAACCATAACTTTACTGACAATATATTTTATCAGAAAATTAATATTACTTGCAAATATTTAAAAAACATTATTATTTAAATATTATAAATATTTAACATATGAAATAGAGAAAATGGTTTTTTTCACTGATTTGTATAAAGTAAACATATTTGATATATTGCTCGTTGTTGATTAATTCAAAACGTTTGTTATATTCCAAATAAACTCTTTTGTCTACAAAAAATAAGTGAATTAAAATTTTTGGTTTGTTTTTTTTTTCATTTTTACATATATAAAAAATTCTCAAAAAAATATTTATTAATTTATAAAAAATACATTGCAAACAATCAAATAAAGTATGTTGATTTATTGAAGAAATACTAGCCCCCATTTTGATAGTCGTAGTATAAAAATTTCTTTTCACAAATGTTAGTGTACTTGAAATTATATTTTTTAATTTGTCATATTATTTTCAGATTCTTCATTTACAAACATAATACATTTTATTTTCATTTTAATTTTATTCTTTTCAAACTTTTTTTAATAGCAATGCTTATTTATATTATACAAACAAAATTTATATTTATTCACATGTATACAAGAGTATGATAGACTCATTATCAATCTCACATTTCAATAAAGACACAGAAAAATAATAAATATACGTATACTTCTTAACACTCAAAAGGCTGTTGTTTATTTTCTTTGTTTTTTATCTCTTTTTTTATTTAATATGTACAATAAAAACCAAAAAATAATAAACTTAAAAAATAAAATGATTATTAAACAAACGAAATCCTCATTACACTTGACTTTTCATAGGAATATGCAAAAGTGATATTATTCTGAGGGAATTAATGTATATTTCATATAATTAATTATATTTTGTTAATCCAAACGGGAATTACAAGCTTGACCACAATATCAAATTTCATGAATATTTTACACGTTTATACAAATCCGCCTAGAAAAGCAGATTCAACAAATGCACACAAAAGATTATTGAATGGCCAAAAAGAGAAAAATAATCTCATTCTATTTACAGAAATACTAAATTTTCTGAGAGACATCTACTTGGTGCAAATTTGAGGAGACTGTAATCCGACGGAATGATATTCCAAGTTTACATCCAGCATCCGGATTCATCAATGACTGACTCATAAACAATCACAACTTCGACATGAAGGATTCCTCTCATCTTTGGTATTTTTATTCGCAAGTTTTTGAGTCACTTGTTGCTTGTTTAGCTATGCCGAGGACACCCACGCACACTATCCTTTCCAGGAGCAATGGCACGTTGTATCGAGTCGATAGGTGAATGCTCTGTCGATTTCACTTCCACCACCAGCAACGTCACCTTCACCCCACACTTATCCACCATCCCCTTTTCGATCATTTTTTTTCGTTCTTTTATTTTCTCATTTTTTCTTTCTTTTTTCTTTTTTTTTTTGTATATTGTTTTAATCTTTGTTCTGTGTTTATCATTTTTTATCTTTCACTTAAACCAAGAGCGTACGTCCCCGTTTCTGTACCTTTTGTTCAAAATGTTACTTGTACAAATTATTTTTCCTCTTTCTGTTAGAATAATAATTTATTTGTTTTTGTATTTTCTTTTTATAATTCTAATCATGTTTTATTCTAATGGGAAATTTTCTTCAAAAATATCTTATGAACTTCTTGAAGGGTTTTTTATCATATTATCTGAAGTTCACCATTAGATTATTATTATATTATTGATATATTATTGAAATTCACATGTAAATTTAGACAACATTAATAACCACTCGAAGTTTTTAAAATAATGTTTTATTAAAGAATATAATGTGTAAAATATATTCAAAGTCTTATTGAGAAATAAATACATGTTTATATTCTATTCAGACATTTATTATTAATTTAACCAATTAAGTGTCCCATATTTTACATCAATCATTTATTATATTATGTTATTATATTCTATTATAAATTTAATCATTATTGAATTATAAATTAAAAATAAATTAGTATCTTTTAATTTTTATGAACTTTATTTTCATTAAATTATTAAATATTAAATTATTTTACTTTTATTTAATGACTGATTAAGCTGACAATAATCGACTAATATTGGACATTTCATATTTAATTAAATAATACAGTAAATATATTTACCATATTTTAATTTCGTTTGAAATAATTTTGTGTAATTGAATTAATCATTGTCATAATTATTATAAAAACGGTGACTTTAGATAAATTCTGTACATTGTACAATATTTAAGATATTTATAGATTATAGATGTAAGAACAACATTGTTATACTTGTTATTGATCTTAATTAATCAACATATATTTACTAATTGCCTTGTTTATGAAACTCAATCCATACAAAAAAAAATAAATCAATAAATTTTAATTTCTTAGCTAATGTACACGTTTGAACGTCACATATTGTAAGTATAAATATACCTAAACGTAGAGTGGGAATAAAAATGATGACTGAATGTACGACAACAAATAGACACTTTATCGGTGGGATATCTGCAAATAATTCCAGAAATCCCGAGTGTTTGTGAACACAATTCCCACAAACTCGATTCAACAACACTACACCTTCATACCGACGGCACAATTTAAAAGTTCTAGACACGACAATAATCATTTTGTCGTTGACTTTTCGGAATTATGCATCTTTCATAAATATCTTTCAGGAACTTATTTAATAAGATGTTTGGCATATCTAATATTTGCTTAGCCTTTTTTAACCTGATTCTCATTTCAGGTTTTTTAACAGAAAAATATATTTCTTCAATAATCGTTTTATTAAACAATAATGGGAAAATTTCATTGTAATAATTAGTTGAAATATATTAGTTTCTTTAATAATAATAATTGATTCCAAAATATCTTATGAAAATATTTTAATTATAATATGTATTTATGAATTATTTCAATAAAAAAGAATATTGGGTTGATTTTTAGGAAATATATTTTTCCTAAGATTGTGCTTGACAAAACTTTTTTAAAATTCAATTTAAAAAATAAAAAATAAAGTCGTAATAGAAAAATATATGTTAAAATAATCAAAAATTTTCTTTTATTCATATATTAATACAGGATATCTATAGGTTGTTTAATAAATTTGTAAACAACAGGTGTCTTATATTTATTTATTTTCTGTATTTTACAGAAAACTTTATGACAAGCACGAATAAGATCAATTTTATATTTAAAAAATTTTATATCATCATTGTGTTGTCATATATGACAGGTTTCATTTTTTAAAAACGTTTATTTAAGAAATAAAGTAATAAATTAATTAATATTATTATTATTAATTATTATTAATTAATAATATTATTATTATTAATAATATAATTAATATATTATTATTAATTAATAAACATTTTTAACAGTTCGATCATTAAAAAATTGATTTCCATAGTTTGTAACTATTATTTGGTTATTTTGCTTATAATCGTTATACTAAATTTTTTTCATATTTCCTCATGAAAATTAACGTTCATTGTTATGAAGTAGAGTGAAAATAAATTTATATATTCATGTTTTTTATAAAATGTTTGAACACAATTTTACATCATTGTAGTCTTGATATTTGAGAGACTACATGAACTGAGGGCATTTGAATTTTACTAAATCACTCGTTCATTTCGCGTATGTCTAATTATGGATAATGGGAAGGAAAGACAGTTTATTGGATAACATTGGATAGAGAATGGGCGAGGAGTGCGGTGGAAGGGGAGGGGGAGGGAAGAGAGGAAAGGGAAGAACTGATTTGCGAGTGTCAAGCAGTCATAGATTGAGTCAAGCTTCGATGGCCCAAAGCCCTTTCAGTTCCCTAGAGTAAGTCTTTCCTGTTCTAGTGGAGCCCATCTCAGTCTGAATGCATGTTGTTCGGGTAAATATACATAAATTGACAAGGAAGCTATTTAATTCTATAAATCACTACGTGATATTATAAATTTTTAGCCAATTGGAAAATAGTTCCCTAAAAATAATCATGAATTTCTTCAGCTGAACGCTCTTTATTGCAATGGAGTATGGAATTAGCAGCTCGCAGGCAAAGTATCTTTAATTCATTTCCGGCAAGTTCAACAGGTAAGTTTGACTCAAAAAATATCGGAACAGGTGTCCGGGTGACACGTGACTGAACACGCGTCAAAAAATTAATGCTGCTAGACGGAAGGAACCATCCGGAAGTGACAGTCAGAGCAGAACTTCGACGCCTTGATTACGTAAACCCTATATCACATTCGGCAATTTAGAGAAGACCTACAATCAAAAATACAATCATATAAATCCCAAATCCCTGTGCAAATATTTATTTGTAGTATACGATGCGTGGAATTTTTGAATTACAAGTATTTTGTATTTTTTGCGAGGAATCTTTGTTTTTAAGGAACAACAGGAATAACAAGAATCGTTATTTAATAATACTTGTTTTGTTAATGAGTATGTTGATTTAAATATAACATTTTCAATACGCTCATTATAAATTGAAAGTTCAGGAGAGATGCAGATTTGGTTCGTAGCTTAATTTCTTGTTTGTATGAACGCGTTGCGTTAATTAGATATCAAGATAATAAGGTTTCGTTTGTGAATACATAATATAGTATGGTAAGAATATGATTTTCCTTTATATCTAAAAGTAATATTTAGTTTTTAGCTTAAATTATTTTGAATGTCAATAAAAAAAAATTAATGAAGAAAGCTTAATGTAAATTATATGAAAATACATTAATATATTTTGTAAAACTAAATCCATACAATATATCAAAAAAAAAAAAAAAAAAAAAAAAAAAAGTAGAAAAGATGCGATGAATGAATAATTTAAAAAAAATTAAATTTTAACGTTGACGTTTAGCAAACAGTTGTTACGCTTATTCACACGTTTTTATAATAAATAAATTATGGAATCGAAATGTGTTGTGTTGTTAATTTTGTTTATTATTATTGTTGTTATATTTTATACAACATCATATAAAAAGAATATGAAAAAAAATTTATTCAGAATTTACTTCTAACGTATTAAAAAATGTTTTTAATAATGAGATACATACTTATTCAAAAGTTTAAACGCACAATAATTTATCTAAGTATTGGAATTTAAGTAAAACTAAAAAAACTTATTTTGTAGTATTTTCAACTATTATAAATATTGGAAAATCCATACATGTATATAAGCTAAAAATTTATGTTTCAATAAAAGATTAAGGTTGGAAAAATAATACATACGAATAATTGAAAAATATTTCAATATGGGCTTCTAAATACAGACTCACGAACAATTTACCAGTTCAGAAATATATTCTCTTGAGTGCCAAATTAGTGTGCCAAGCAGACAAAGTCACAACATCAAATGAAAATGAGTTTATTCGTTAATTTCTTTTAGCAATCCTTATGAAAGCGCAGCTCCAGCAGAAGTTTATTATTGGTTCCTGGACTCTCGTCGCTCCACGAGAGGGTTAATGATGTGGGTACACACGAGTGCCGGGCTAAGTACAATCCGGAGGATAAATGGTTTGGAGACGTCCTCCCATCGGATGCTGTGAATGACAGTTGTTGTATTAGCAATCTTACTCTTGGCATGGGTGCAACTGCGATTATGGCCTGGATGGCACAGCATCCCAGTAGCTTTGACTTTGTAATAATAACCCTGAAAACTGACGGTACACACGTTATAAAAACGAAAAATGGCGCGTCCGCTATCTTTTCTGCAAGAGCAGAGGTATCGCTTAAGCGGCTCCCTCATACTTGATGGATAATTTTCTCCGTTAAAAGCGAGAGGGAGTTTGTTATTAAAATTTTTTCCGATATAGGCTAGTCTTTTGGTGTCATTCAAGCGTGTCCACGAGGAAAGTTTTAGAGAGAGAGTTGTTCATTTCTTTTTTTCTTTTTCTTTCTTTTTTTTGTCATTCGCAAGAGTTCGTCGACTGTATTTCCGGTTTCTGACCCTTTGATACCTTTACTCACTAAAATGACTATAGTGCTGAGCTTCTTTATTAATTCCCGTTGTGCTGAACATATTTTGGAGCGATCCCCAAAGGTTTTTTTATTTACCGACTTACGCTCTATCTTTTACTGATGTTATTCTACGGATGGAAATAAATTTATTACGCGAATTTATACATCATCACATCATTTCGAAGGCCTTACCGAGAAAACTAGTAAAGCCGGGGTTCGTTATTCAGTTAATTAAATTTTTTCACTGGAACATTCTATATTTGCACAGTAACGCTCATACAACGTGTCTATTTAAAATTTGTCTGCTTTCACCATCTATTAATTAATTCATTCTCGAGTAGTAATAATAATAAAAAGTTCCTGTTTATTCATTGATCGTTGATTACCTACAATTTATATACTCAACACAATATACTACGCATTCTTTTATCTATTCTTCAAACTTTTTTTATTTTAACACATTTATATCTTTGATATTCTTTTTTAACTATAACCAATACACCTGTTCAACTTAAAGCTTTAATTGTATGAATTCCTCAAATTAAGAAATATGTAATCAGCATTGAATTTTATTTAAATTTATTATATTTCAAATGATACTCTTTATTGGAACACTTATATATTAAAATGTTAATTCTAATTTCATTTATTAATAAATTTCATATTATGTCATGAACAAGTTAATGTTCAAATGTTATAACCTATTTAAACGTATTTTTGAAAATTAAAAGTGAATTGAAGGTAGAGAAATCAATGACATATACGGAGATTATTAATTTTGGAAATTTTTTGTTTTCTTGGTTTTTTCATAACTTTTCTATTATCCTCTCTTTTGATGAGTAACAAAAGAAAATTAATTATATTCTTTTTTTCTTTATAAATATATTAATAATATTTTTTCTATTAGTTTTTTTACATTATTCTTCATTTGATAGGGAATGAAATTTTCTTTTTATATTATTTCTTTATTACCACTTTTACTACTGACAGTTCTCTAATACTTTATTTCGAACATTAAATTACATCAAACATGTTCATTTGGTTTTTTCATCATTTAATTTCTTATCTATATTTCTTTTTTTTACCTATATTTTTTTCCATTACACATTATTTATATTCTTAATTATCGATTTGTAAAATTTGTACGTACATGTATATTTTTAGCTATACACATACGAATCGACATTTTGCTCATTAGTCGAATAATTTTCGTCCATTGTGCAAATTGTTTTTGTCTATTAAATTCTTTTTATTACCCCCATGTTATTCTTATATTTTTAAGGATAAGGAATTTCAAAATTACTTTTTAAAATTACATATTTTTGAACTGTATAAAATTTTAAACAATTTTATTGGATATAATAAGTCTAATTTTCAATTCACCGTCCATAACACTATTGGAGAAAACAATTTGCAATAAAGACATAAAACTACCGAGGTACTTGGAAGAAAAAAAAGAAATTTAACAAATAAGGTTAAATTTGAGTTTCTTTAATTTATGAACTCGAGCACAGACATCAGACGTGCACCGGTTGGAGTGTCGCTCTTAACGTAACTGAAAAGTAAAGTGCGGCTCGAATTGCCGGTGGCATGAATGCCTTTGGAACATAACAGACGCCGGACCAGCGAGTTCTCCCTCGGACGAATATTGATCAGTGCAGTTGGATTTTAGTTTAATGATTTCCGGTGGACAACGGGTGCGGTAATAGCCTCGGCCGAATCCTGACGGACATCGACGCGCACCCCCACGCCTTGCGCATTCAACGACACCGAGACGTACTGGTGCAGCCAAACTTCCGCCGAAAATTTGCTTTGCGTGGGGGAGGACCAGCCATTCATTCTCTGGGTGCAAGAATTTAGATTACAGTTACCGCTTTCTGCGGTCGAGTAATTTATTATTCTTGATTAATATAGTTTAAAATTGATTTGCTTACCAGTGCCTCTTTTTCTACTTTCATACGTACTCGGCTCCCCTGCAATTTCGATACGTGATATTTCCTCACTTTCCTACCAATATAACCTTTAATTTTATACATTTTCTGATTTTTGTACATCTTCTGCATAATTTTCAAAAAAATATGAAACTTTGAATGAGTATTGTTATTGAAACAACATTTTACAAAAATATCCCTCCTGTTGTTGATATAATGTAATAAATTTAATATATTAATATACAATTATTAATATTTATTATTATTATTATTATTATTATTATTATTATTATTATTATTATTTTGGTTATTGCTATTGTTATTATTATTATTATTATTATTATTATTAAATAGTTCTATATTAAATACATAGTATACACAGTAACCGGTATATAATATTTGTGCAATTAATTTGATTAAAACTATACTTGGATTAAATTAATTTCAGAGATTAAATTGACTTTTATTTACTTTTATTTTTCAAACTTGAAAATTACTATTATAATTATCATTCTGTATGAAAAAGAATATTTTTTATCAATTTTTTATCTAATTAATAAAACGAAAGAAAATATTGCAATTATTCTAGTTATCACGTTTTTGATTTTCCATTTACATTTCGTGATGCCGAAGTGAAAAATTAATTTTAATGAAAGTTTTGCATGGGTTTCTACGTCGATACACAAACATAGAAATAAAATGGATAAAAAACAATATAAATAAGTAACCATTTAAAGTTTAAATGTAAGGGTGAATCAATTCCATAACCGTCTGCCAGTTTTGCAACAACTAGTGTATTCGACAAAGAGTATCAAGAAGTTAATCAAAAGTCCAAGACAATGGCACCTTTAAGTAAACTAGTTAGGAACTAAGAAACCGTTGGGCCCTTTAAACAGTAGACCACGAATGTCTTGGACATGCCGGAGTGACTCCCGGGGGCCAACGGTTTCCGGGGGGGGGCCCCCCTACAAGTGCACCCTTTGCCCCCTTTGGAGTGTCATGTGTAAAGTGGTAGCCCTTGTCCCTTGGACTTTCACGCACGGGCTGCTTTCTTAAGGACAGACCCCGCACGAGCGCGATTTCCGCTGAGGATGACGACGACGACGACGACGACGACGTTGTCCGATCCTTCTCGCACTCGTGCCCACCTCGGGCAACGGTTAGCTACCTTATCTTCGGGGAATTATACACATGCTCAACCGATATTACGTATTTTAAGTACTCCAACGGCTTAATTTGCCTGCTCTCTTACATCCTTTTGTCTGGGTCTTTCCTGTCGTAGGCAAAGTGATCCGGCCCGTTGAGAAGTTTTTTAATCATAATATAACGATGTGCTCCTCGGTACTTTTAAAACCTTAGACCTCCAGAATGTAACGTATTGTAAACTCACATTATTTCGAGCAGGTGATTGTCGATTTAGAAATTATACAATAAAACAAAATTGATACACGAATGTAAACTCTATCTGTACAAAAATATTTTTACAAATATAAATCAAGAAATTCTAAATTTTAATTTTGAGCACATAATTGAGTCTATGTTAAATTATTTCTCAACGTTAATCTTCTTTGAGCAAGCCTTTGGCATTGTATGTGATTTTTTTATCTACAATTTTATATTCCATTTGTAATATATCATTTCTAGAATATTTATAAATATTATTTTTTTTAATATTTAAAATAATTTAAACAATAATGAATTATTATTAAAAATAAATGTTGTTGAGCCATAATAACATTATTCAGAAAATTTAAATATAAGAAATATTTTATATGTATGCTTATATTAAAAATAGGTTGTAAAAATTAGTCCTGAAATATAATTTTTATTCAAATTAAATGTTTATTGCACATCAAAGTAATTTTAAATGTATATGAAAAAAATGTATCTGAAATGAAAACTAATTTTCTCATAAATATAAGGGACATAGATGCAGAAGAAATATTTGGCATTAATTTAAAGTTGAGTTCAACACATAATAATTCAAATTCTATTAAATCATAAAGAATTAGTGAGGAATTATAATCATAAATGATTTTTCATTACAACTAATTTGTATAATAAAAATAATTATTAAAAAATTTATTATAAAACATAATATTACTTTGTCTATGCATTTTTAAAAAATTTTAATTATAATTATTAGCTTGAAATTTATGAGTTAAAGTTGAATTAATTTGATAAAATTTGAAATTTTATGTTTAATGAAAAGAATTTTTTCATTTTTAAATTAATATTTATTGAATCATATTATGGTCAATAAATACTTTATTATAATGTTATATAAAAAACTTAAAATAAGTCTAAAAAAATTTTGTTAAATATATATATTAGACAAATACTAATATTGTTTACAAAACTGTTCATATAATACAATAAACATTATATTAAAATTAAAAGAAAATATTCCGCTGATATTTAAGATAAAATTTCATGTCAACAAATACAGAATGCACATTGTAAAAATTTTGTGTGAATATCAACAGGCGATTGTTCATCCCAAAACGAAAACTCCGAACGATCAAACTTTTTGTATTCAAAATCCAAAAAATTCATTTCTACGATTTCTTGAGGGATAAACTCGTAACGGAAAATGGTGAGCCTCGCCCAAACTTCGACTTTATTATAATCTACCCTTCAAACATTTCAAAGTAAAAGAACCGCATCATCGTCGGCTACATACACAGAGGCACACTTATCCATCTTCGTCGGGGGCGACCGTTAAACATCCGTCTACCTTGTGCGAGCACGTGTCCGGGTACAGCTCCATCGGGGGTAGAGCCATTAAACGGTATCCTACAATGGAATAGCGCGAGTAGCCCTCCTATGCAAGATCATCTCGAGCGTGCTCGAGCACATTATGGAGCCTCTTGGGCACTTTTTGTGTTTGCTCGATTAAGGAGCCGAGCTCCTGTCTATCCGATCCACACCCACGTGCCATCTGTCAAGCCGACCCCTCCCCCCGCGCACTTCATTATCTGCGATTTCCTTTTTTCCTTCCCTTTTCCTTTCCCTTTTCCTTTTTACTGGGCAAGGATAAGCGCGTGCGCCTTTGTGCTCGTATCTGATGAATGGAGCCGATCCAGTTTGTGCGAGTGAAGAAGTGTTGATCTCGGCAGTTTGGAGAAATATTCCTTTTTCCTTTAATGGGAGATAAAGGATTTTTATGTGTTTTATAAGCAATTACGTTAATGTTAATGGCGTTAATCTACACATACAAATTATTAAATTGATGAGTAGAGATTGTTGGTTCACGAAAAAGCACGTGCTGAATAAACAGATTAATTCACTGGGTGAAATCGAAATGAAATTAATCAAAGAATGACACGGAAATATTAAAATGACCGATAAAATTTATTATTATTATTATTATTATGCGTGGGAGCTTAATAATAACAGCGGGAACCCATACACATAATTGCAGTGACATTCAATTTAATAGAAAATCAATGCATTTATCGGCAAAAAAACAGCAACAACAGGTACCCCCGGCCTGCAATAAAATAACTTGTAATTACACAATATCAAATCGAATGCCATATAATGTACGTCGGTGCAGGGATGGCAGTCAACGCACAGGAGGACGGGAAGGACGGGAAGGACGGGAAATGGGGGGGGAGGGAGGAGGAGGAAGGACACGTCGCGAGAATCGCATCGTAAAGTAGACGCTTATTGTAGGTGGATTCGTTATAAGCAAATGTCCTTCCTGGCAGGACGAATCTCATGAAGGTTATTGAGGCTCAAGATGTCCCGAGACTGATAATGTGATACTAAGATACTGTTTGGTTTCCTCATGGAACGACCTACGTATCTTGATTGGAATCTTAGCCTCTTGCCGACTTGGACCCTCGCCCAAGTATCGTACCTAAGACTAGATTGCTTCGATCTTGGTATTATTATCGAGAAGATTATTACCTTTGGGGATAATTTCCGTGGACCAGATCAATTTTGAATAATGTAATTATACATTAACTCGAATTAAATTATAAATAACGGGTGCTCCTCTAATATTGTTTAAACAAAGAATCTGGTATTTGAGGTTAAGAATGTGTAATACCAATACTCAATCTAATAGGGTATTTTGTATCCTTTTATAGAGAGATTTTGATGCGTTTTAAAAGACATAGATTGCGTACAATAAATGGATGTACATATTATTTCATCGAAATATTATTTAACTCATTGAATGAAAACGCATTATAAAATACTTAAATGCTTTATTCACTTCAAAGGTCAATCAAATTATTATTATAAAATGTTTGATGAATTATAAAATATACACGATTGAGCATCATATTGTGCTTTTCAATATGGGTAACAATTTTTTTATTTTAAAATTATACCATACTTATGGATGATTAACTATATTTATATACTGTAAAGCCATTAAAATAATGGCTGAAGAAAAGGATGAATGAAATCGTAATTAACAGAATACAAAAATGGTAAATATTATTTGTTAAAATTCTCAATTTCGTAAACTTTATCAGTATCAGATCAGTGTAATATAATATGATGCACAATTAATCTTTATGAATAATTAAAATTATTTAAACGAAAAGGTTTTTAAATAGATGCGATAATTATTGACTTTTATTTTGTTCCCAAATTATATATCAATTTGGCGATCAATATATTTAGTTATCAAAATATATTTAATTAGAATTACAACAAAAAACACGTATTAAAATTAGAAATGCGTATTTTTTTAAAATAACTATTATATGTTTCCTCATTGTTATATTTATCGGCTGAATATAGTATGTCACGTTGTCTATGCATAAGATAAAGCTTCACTCACTTTAATCGTCCGAAAATAAAAGTTAAGTGGAAATCGAAGAGTAAGCCAAAGTGCGTGGAAAGTATAACGGACAGAAGGTAAAAGGGAAATGGGAATTGAAAATTAGTTGAAGAGTAGTGAAGGTAGAAATGAATCGATGATAAGTCCCGACAGAATTATCGTGAGAAAATCCTCGAAAACACATTAGCAAACAATGAGATATTAATACCATTTACTTAGTTTCGATATCATGGATAAACGTTTGTTGAAGATCAAATTACGTGCCATAAGAAAGATTGTCAAAATAAATCAAACAAATCAACGCTTGAAGGCTGAGTTTGGATTCGTATGAATTTTATGTTCTTTATAGGAATAGAAAATTGATAAATTTTTTGCCTGTACTTCAATCATAATAAGTCTTGTTCGTTAAATGACAAATTATAACTCTATCTTGTTTATGCTAATTTTCATGTAACTAATTATTAAATAAAAATCTGATAAGGTGGAGACAAGCTCGTGCAGTAGTAAAACAATGAAATTTTATTCGGAATTTACTCTATATTATAATAATTCAAAACTTCACAATGTATAAAGATTATATGAACATTTACTGCTGTTTAGATAAAAAATAATAATGCTCTTAATAAATGCTTGTAAAACTGTTTGTTTTAGTTTTTGTCAGTATTTATGAATGCTGTAAAAAAACGTTTTTCATCAACCAAATTACATTGAATCTTTTTGTTTAAAAAAAAACAGTGTATACATTCTGGAATTTGACTTGACCGTTGTTTACAATAGCATATAATACAAGTAACATCTGTCCGAGCAAATTGAAGTTTATTTAAAAAATATAATAATCGCTAAATATTTTTTAAAAAATAGTATTTTTAACATTGTAAGATAATTTAAGAGTAACATATTTTTTTACAATTTAATGAATAAATTTAATAAAATCGTACAAATTTAAGTAATTCTGAAGAAATGTATTCTTAAACAAAATGACTTACTTCCAATTCTTAAGTACGTGTATACACGAAACAAATCGTTTGTTCTGGTTAAATCAATTCTATAATCCGGTTGATCAATCGTTTATTTCTTTTTATTCAACCATTTTTCATTTACGTCCAAAAAATAATATTTAAAAAAAAACTTTGTCCAGATTCATAGTACTGTTTTGCTTGCAAGATGCCACAACAGTGAAGAGTTCGCGATCGCTTCGCATAAAATGCGAGCTATTTTTCCTCTTGAGACACTCGAGTAGTCGCATTGATTTGAATCACACTCAACAAGAGATGACGTCACGATCGAATATCAGCCGTATCACCGATTGAGATCAACCGAGTCAACTCGATCGCGGTCGCAGTGGGTCACACGCGTTGCTCGGCAGGAGGGTGAGGCAGTGGCGAGGGTGTCAGGTCGAAAGGGGGAACATCCTCCCGCTCCGTTAGCCACCCTCTGATAATAGCATTATAACTCCCCTGATTGTGGAAATAAACACGTGGAGTTTGGTGTTGTACATGTAATAGTCTCCCGTTCCCCGGGAATACTTCATTACAATGAAGCAGCAGCCAACCGTTCGAAAAATGGGTCTCCATTCCAATTGGCCCCATTGATAATCCATTGAACTTTTACTACTTTTACTACTCTAATGACAAGTGCAAGACTATCATTGGGAATTGTTTGGCGGTCGACGATCTTTTGAGGAAACGTTGCCGCTTGGATGGACTTAGCGAACGTACACTCCTGCATTTCGGAAAAACATGCAACAGGCGAACTGTAGTTGAACTGATGAATGAATCCTACGTTAGCATTGGTATTCAAAACTTTTTTCCAGCTTTATAATGTATACCAGAAACAGGAACTGCATTAGTAACAGTTTAAATTTTAGTTATAATGTAATATAAGAATTTTTTCTCTGAAGCAATATGGATTTTCTGGATTATAAATAATGGTTCGATAATTTATGTAGAAAAATGGCGTTGCAAATACTCACAAATAATTATTTACAAATTACTCGTGACATAGACTGCCAATAATTATCGAGCTAAATTTTAATTCTTGTATTTACATTTGCATTGCTAAAACAGGTAATTAGCCAAAGCAATGTTATAATTAGCATTAATTGGCGAGTTCAATGTTTCACACATTAAAATCCTTTGATAACAACCGATTTTTCAGCCAATTGAAGAAACCACTTATCAGCACTGAAATGTCGGTCCAGCGCCAACATCCGAGGCGATTCATCGACAAGTTGTTTGCGTCCTCAGCTTCCCGCAGACGTCTCACCGGATGGTTGCACCCCAATGCAACAGGCGTCTAGGACATCGCCCGCGTCGCCGTGGCTTCACCTCGGAATCCTTGGCATTTGATCGGTTGCACGACTACTGCTCCGCCACTCGGGGTCACTATGCCAGGAGTGGCAGGGGCGCGAGGGGAGCGGGGGTTTAACCCCCCGGGGGTGAAGTAGATCGGTCGCCCCCTTCGGCCGATATCGCTTTAATAATGCCACTGGGCTGGCTTTTATGGCGAAGCGCCGGAAATTCGCGCTCCGCACCGACAACAAAAGACGGACAGCCCGCACGTATTGCCGAGTGAGTGCCAGGGGGTTGTTTTAGCACGGAACCGGAGGCGGGGGTGGGCAGATCGAGGCTTAGCGAAAAAGTTTCCGGAAATCACTCGGCCGATGTGTCGGGGTGGGGGTGGGGGGGGGAGGCTCCGTCAAAGGGAACTGTCGACCTTACCAATTTGGTGCTCTTTCGCTGGAAATATTTTCTAAACTGACTGCTGGCGGATACGTCGACATGGATTCGGTTATGATTTAAATGCCCCTGTACTGTTGAAGTCGGCGAGTCGTCATTCTCGAGTTCCATTCTTTAAACTTTTTTCAAAAACAAAATGTTAAGAATTGAAATTAATTTGAGCACTAAATCATTACTCTCACTCTCTAAGTTGCTATTAAAAAAATAATTATATTATGATTAAGTTACATTTCTTTACATTGTAAAAAAATATCTTTTATAAATTTACGATTTGGAAATCTAATAATACATTGTATAGAATTATAAATTTATTATTTAATTTAATTCTACCCTATTGACATTTTACAAAATTCGACATAACTAAGTATTTAATGTACAAATTATAAAAGTATCTATTTATGTATGAGGTACTTCATATAATTTTATATGTTTATATTCAATAGCTTTTTCAATGCTATAACAACAAAAATGAACAATATCATTAAGAGTATTTATAATTTTCTCTTTATCATCAATAATTAAAAGTTTATAATAAATAAATGATGTAATAAAGTGCTAAAAAAGAATTTTATTGAATATCGTATTGAAATATTTGAAACATTTAAAACATTTTGAGATATAATTATGCTATTAATGTATGCAAACAGCTTTTATTATATATAGTATAAATTATATATTAGCAATAAATAATTATTATTGAAAAAGCTTTACCAGAAAATTGTTTTTGTTGTTGTTTAAGATAGTTACGTAAATAATATAATCGAATAATACTATAATCTTTATCTTATATTTGAGGTTTAGAATTAGTGTAAGTATGAAATTATAACTAAATAATTGTTTCCACAATAAAAATAAATTTTTTTAAAACAAATCATAAAAAAACAACAACAAATTTTCTTAAAATTGTTTAAAAACTAAATATAATATTTTATTTAATAACTTATCAGAGTAAAAATTTTCTTAAATGAAAGAAATAAATGAAGCTGTTATCTGTATTTAATTATATGATTTTTTACTTATTTAAGCTCATATTAAAACACTGTTCTTTCTTTCAAATCTACATAATTTTAGGAATTACCTTCAGTGGATGAATCGTCAGGTAATCCTGGAATAAACTATAAATAAATGAAGACAGATAATTTTATTATGAGTTTTATGGAAATATTTTTAAAATGGTTATAAAATCATACTTGAACCACTAAATAATCATTCTTACAGATACATCAAGTCTTCTGATATCAATCATTTATCGAAATAGTTTTTCAGAAAGTATATACTTTTATTAAAAATACAGTTTTTACGAAGATCGAATAATATTAGATGTAAGAGTGAACTTGATGGATTGAGCTAATTTGATGAGATTTGAAAAATATGCTTTTACTTTCTTTTATATTTTACATAAACTGAAATTGAGTTAATAAGACAACATTTTATGATTTATAACAATCTTTAGACACATAAAAAACAGTATGTAAATGTTATTTGTGTATATATATATTAATTTATACATTCTCATGTACGTAATACAGTAGAAATAATGTTTTTTTTTTTAATTAGAATATAATAATGAATGAGATGTAATTTCCTAAAATTTATGGATTCTAGAGGATCTTAATTTATACCTGTCTTTATTTGTTATCAATACTTAAATAGGCATGTCAAAATTGATATTTCTTGAACTTTTATACCATTATGTAATTGTCTAACTATAGATGAAATATTGATGCATACTAGTAATAGCATTATATGGGAAATTAACAGTTATCCGCTACACCATTTATCGAACAATCTAGTTCAATTTCCTTCCTTTTCTTCTCCATCATACCAAAACTAAAATTGATTTATACACTAAGGATTTAAGTACTAGTTATTTCATATAAACAAAAAGTATGCAATACGAAGTATGAAGTTAATTAGTGTACATATAATAATTTAACAGATTATGTATATTTAATGTATATTTAATTTAACATTTTATGTATATGCCTGAATTACAATCCTGATAAATATTTTTTGAAGTCCATTCTTAAGTAAAGAAAAAAAAAATTGTTTGAGCAATAAGTTAGATAATATGTTGATAATCATGAATTTTTATCTAATTTAATACCTATAACTATTATTAGAATCATTTTCTGAAATTACATATTTCGTATTGTGATATCGGTTAACGTTTAGTAATCATAAATATAGTTTGTGGTAGACCTACATATAATAGTGTGAAATTGTGGATTAATCCATTAAGATGGACTTGGCAATTGTTCATTTGTGTAAGGATACAATTACATTGATGTATTTGTAGAAGACGTTATCATGATCAAGTATCAAGGTATCGGAATTATATGGATACATGATCATATCAACCTTACCTACATCTTCTTATACCATATTAGAATAAACGAATAAAATGATAGTGAAAAAAAAGAAAGAAAATTGATCAAAAGCTTATATAATTTTATTAATTTGAATTATAAAGATATTTTCTGATAATATTTTTAACTATAGTCCAGTATTGAATATTGTTATAAATAATTAGTTAAAATTGTTGGAAAAATAGAATTATGCATAAAAAGTTAATAATAAATAAACCTGTGAGCCATTGCTATTAGCCACTATGAACAAAAATGATACCTGCAAGCTTAAAAATTATCTTAGAGGAAAACTATCATAGATCAAAATACATTGACTATCTATACTATATATAAAATATATAAAATCAGCAATTGATTTTATGACGCTGTTCTTATTATTTTCTGTCATCCTACTACTACAAAACTTACTGCATGTCTTCTACAATCCATTTCGAAAAAGTACTGTCAAATTTATAAAAAAAATTAACTTAAAAATTGAATTTGCAAGGTAGTGCTCTATGTTTATTCTATTATTATATATTATGGCTTGCTCTCTACCGCGTGTTACGAGAGTTAATTTTTTAGCATATCGACATTTACAAATTTTTTTTCGTAAAAATATAATTTGTTTTTTACATTTCATTTATAATCTACTTGATGTATAAAACACTTGTATTTGCCACTTTAGAGAATGCTATTTATCTGTTAAATGCAGGAATCAAATGGCTGTTTTATAAGATTTCAATCTCTAATTAAGGAAATACCCATTTCTACATATAATAATACATAGTGAATTAAAATCGAATCAATGTAATAAGGCATTATTTTTATTTGGTTAAAGAATATTTATAATTTCGCATTGAAAATTAATTATTTATTAAAACATAGCTTTTACTTTCATTTTTTAAAGTATAGCGTTTACTTACCATTTAATTCAGTTATTTGTAATATTAAACAAATAATCACTCTTATACGGATTTACAATTTTTAATTACAAAATATATATCGCAAATAATATAAGCATATTTTTTCAGAATTAATATTCGTTATTTTTATATTAATCAATCAAAATAAAATTAACTAATCAAAATAAAATATAAAGAAAAAAAAAAATAACAGATACAAATATTTTGGTCACTTTGATAATTATTTAGTAGTTTCAAATACAACTCAAATGATCAGACTAATATAAATATAATATATTTTTATAGATAGCTTTCAATAGGATGGAATTATTCTAATATATAATTTAAATATTTTCGTCTAGCTTCTTTCTATTAATTATGTTAAATGTTTTTTATAAAAAACTCTTAATTATCATCATTAAAAATCTTTTATTAAATAATTCCTACTTGTATTTAAATTTTAATTATAATGTACAACAGAATTTTCATTGAAATCTTTACTTTTATTATAATTTTATGAACTTTTAATATTAGTTCATTAAGGATTATGATGAATTTAATGTTAGCTAATTAAAGCTTCGTAGCTCTAAATTTAGTGATTGAAAATAAATTAATTTAATGATCTAATAAAGGAGAAATCAATCAATATTAATTTCTTAAGTGTTATAACAAATCCAAACTATTTATGCATTAATAACTTAAAAAAACGGTAAAAGATTAATCCGAAAGTTAAAGGTAAAACATTGGTAAGTGAGCAACAAAAAAAAGCTCAATCGCTTTCGAAGTACAATAGTCTTAAAAAGAATTAAATTTTCCGAAAGCTTTTTCGACCAATTTTCTAGAGATAATGGATGTGCATATCAGTTTGTTTTTTCTCTATATATATATATATATATATATATATATATCATCGAGCCAAGATCTCGCCGAAAGTTATCTATAGCAATTCCCTCCCGTGCAATTTAAAGCATACAATTACAACACATGGACACCATGATTCGCTGTATTCTCGAGCGCAATTCGCTTGGAAAAGCATCCGGTAATCGAGTAACGAGTGGTCCAGCGGCCCAGCCTCACCCCGGACCCCATAAAAACGTCTTGACCACAGAAGTCATTAGAAGAGGTCAGCGGTGTGAGGGGGGCGGGGAGGGGATGGGGTGGGGTGGGTGGGGGGGGGATAGCTCGGGAAGCGTTGCCAGAAGACAATTCACGGGATTAGCGACGTAATAAGAGACCAGTGTTTTTGGCTCGGCTTAGCTCAGAACTCGACGCTTGCCACAGGCCTCGTGTGTGGGTGTGCATGCGTGTGTGGATCATCGTTATATGGGGTGGAATGGGCCGAGCGCAGCGAAAGAGACGAGCGCCAGATAGAGAAGGAGCGGCAGATGAGAAGATAGGAGGACGGGAGGAAAAGAGAGGAGGACGGGGACGAGGATGAGAATGTCCAGTGACGGTGCGTGGGTCGCCATGGCAACAGACTGCACCGCGCCTCGCCGTCACTCCCCCGCGCACCCCCTCGACGACTACCGACGCCGTTGCATCCCCTTCTGTGTGTTCCGGCCGAGAGCTGCAGTCCGCGTGGTATGATGCTGCCGCAGCCCAAATTTCCGCGGATAAGAGAACGAGCGGCGCAGCAGAGTCGGGACGCCCTAGGGGAAGGGGTGAACGCACCGGGGGATGTCATCCCCTTCGAATCTATACCTAATGACTGCAATCCCCCGCGACGACGACGACGGCGTCGGCGGCGGCGTCGGCGTCGGCCTCGGCCTCGGCCTCGGACTTGTGTCGAGGGTGAGACCCGCGCATGTCATCAAAGCTTATTTAATGAGCGTTGCCGAAGATCAAAAGCCCCCGACGGTGGCTAATCGAATCCGGGAGGCTGACCGATTTAAAAAAGTCGCGGTCGAAAAATCAAAGCTTTCTCACTTTCGCGTTGATATTTTGTCCCCCGACACTCCTACTCAGCATCTCTACGCGCGATGGACCTTTTTACTTTACTTTAGTCTCCTATTTGCATGGTGGCAGGGGCTCTGATAACTTCAATAAACTTTATCCACTAATTTTTGTAAACACAATGTTTGCCTCTCTATCCCTCCCAGCTTTATATAAAAATTCAAAGTTACTCTTCTACTTTACGTACACCTGCTTCTTTGTAGATTATACTTTGCGGGCCACCGTTTTATAATATTTTATTATAAATGAACTCGAAGATAAATATTTTTTTAAGATTTATAGTCAAACTCGACAATTTGGAATAAAATATGTATGTCAAATAAATTCGATCGTTGCATTTTTCTTTTTGGGTGACTGAAAAATATATATTAATATCAATCAAGAGATATCACTCAACTATGTTTTTCAATATATTTCACTCAGTGATAGTGAAATAGTGCTTTAAAGTGATAAATCAATCAATGAACTCATTAAGATGTCAAATTTTCATTATTACATTGTAAAACAATTACTAATACAAACATTATCAATAATATCAATTTGGATTAAAAATTCCAAAGTTGGCGAAACTTTTAAAAAATGAGAACAATAAATGAAAATAATACATTTCTCTTTTCCAAAAAAATTAGTCATAGTATGGTTCAGTTTTTATCTCTAATAAAAATGTTATGAAACAATAATACTCATGTTGATAACAACATGTATTTTCTTTACTTTGAAATGTAAATTTTTACTCTCATACGAAGTAGTTAATGTAAAAGAATGAAATTCTACATTAATTAATTGTTACGTTTTTCAATAGGGAAATAAAATAATATTGTATTGTTTACATAATAAAAAATGTAGGCACGTACGTGGGCGTGTGATATTTAAATAATATTTTTTATGTAAATATTGATTTATTTTATTTTTAATTATTAGATAATAATTCCGATAATAGAACATGCATTATTGAATTCTTTTATGTTCAATGTATGATGCATGCGAGATTTATGGATTTCCCATAACTGAAAGTTTTCTATTGAAATATCACAATTAACTTTTGATATTTACAATTAAAACTTGTTTATATAAGTGGTATATGTTAACGCAACTGCTTATTGCTTTGATATTTTGTGAAATAAACGAATATACTAATATATTGAAGTTATCATTGAAATAATAATTGAGCAGAAAAATTATCGGCGTCTAAGTTGAAGAATACATAATTCTATCTAATTTTGAGAACATTAATTAGAACATTAAATAAAAGTTCTTGGGAGTGATATGCAAACAATATTGTGCAATAATTATCAGAAAACGAATTTGCATTTGCATGATCATGATATGATACTAATAATTACATCATATTTTATATCTCTTTATAAATATTTATCCTTTTTTTAAAAAGTTATCATTAAAAACTTTTTTCATGAATTCATTTTAAGTAACTCTTTCATACTCTTATCTTACAAATGTTATACCTTAAACAAACAGTTTGATTCTGTGTAATATACAATTATCTTCGAATAAAAAAAAAGATTTTGTTACAAAATATATCCAGTATAGACATATAATTATGCGAATAAATACAATCGTATTTTTAATTTATATAAGATAAAAGTGGTTTTAAATTTTGGTTTATACCATCAGCGATTCCACATCATTTCTATTACTATTTTACAGTCCCTCAAGGCACAAGAGCAACTGAGACCGACATTGAAATTTAAAATCAGCTAACCCGCAGTGTCACATAATGATTAAACATTCAAAAAGCCGAACTAATTTCCTCTCATTATCAAAAGTGTCCTTGGTGAACAAAAGAAAAAAAGTTTCCGCACCGAATGAAATGGAATTTTTGCGATCGCATGCGCACTCTGATACGTCTGAGCCATCGGGAACGATGTCGTAAATAATAAATCCTACTTCCGGGGAGCCTCGAATTTCCTGATGCAAAGTTGCGATTGCACTCACGTAGATGATGCACATGTGCAACTTTTATGTCAGAAGGTGGCGTGTACGCCTAGGAAATTTTTTCTTACGTCGGGATCTATTCGGGCGTTCAAACTGAATATTTCATCAACCTTTCCTAGAAGTGAAAAGCTTGCGATCGCGTTTTTCCCGATTACACATTTTTCTCCTATCCCCGTTATCACTTAGTGGCATCAGGCTTATTACTTTCTTATTTATTTATTTTCTCTCTAGGATATTTACAAGAGTGTATCTCATGTTAAAAACCAAAGGCGATGAAATTCAGAGAATGAATTTCAGGATTCCGATCGTTTCTGATCATCAATCATTTATATAAAAATATTATTGCATATTTTAATTTAATAAGAAGCAAAATGTGAATTGTTATTCATATGCTTATCATCTCTAGGTTATTGGAAATTTCATTACCGTAACCTTTCGCAGAATATCTACTTGTAGATCACTTTGTGATTCAATTTTGATATTGTTAAATCGTTTTCTTAGTTTCAATTGGGAAATTTTATGGGATTAGTAAATAAAGCTTATTACTACAATTTCGAGAAAATTACAAATTCTGTATCAGAGTTTCCAATTCTAATACAAAATCATTATAATATTATGGGTTGATACTGAATATAATTTTCGTAAATTTAAACTTTATAAAAGTATGGAAAAATTTGTTATTAATTATATTTAATTCTAAATTAATTTTTTATTTTTATCATTTAGTTTGAATTGCTTTTCATTATTATTATTACTAACTAAAAGTAGCCTTCAAGATAAATAGGAATGTCTTTTAAATATTGATATAAGGAATTATAAAATGTTTGGCATTTTGGTATAATTTACAAGTGTTTATGTATGTATAATTAAATTATAATTAAACGTAGAATTGCACGAAAAAAAAAAGTTAAAAAAACTTTGATCATTGGATGATAAAAAAAATTCGTTGCCATGGTCAACAATAGAGACAGAAAGGCTTAGTGCCATTTGCTATGAAATCAAGAGCATAATTTATTGATAACGATACAAAAGAGATTGGCACTATAATTACATAATAAGAAGGGTGACATGGTCCGTTGGCATTTACCCTCGCGTAACTAAACGATTCCCCGCGCAATAATAATCCCTGACTTTGTGAAACTTCGACGATGAAACAAGGCTACTCAGCCTCTAAGACCACGGGACAAGGCAAACTATGAATTTATGCAAATCGAGATAAGACCCTGGCGACCCCCTTCCACGAGTCTCCGAGGGTACTCGAGCATTATTCCTGGACGGGACAACGAGGCGCGCAATCCAGGGCCAACTTGCGAATCCAGAGTGTGAAACTCCTGGATTTAGTTCTCCTGGACGTTCCTCTTAAACTACAATCCTGACTGAGTATTTTTAGGACTTTCGCTCAATGGTTCACCTGGATAACACACTTCAACGCCCAGTTTGCAATTTCAAACGATTATTGAAAATTTTAAAGCAATCTTTTGAAAAGTATAATTGAAATATTGGTTGGAAAAATAAACTTCAAATAAACTACTTATGCATTTGAAAAATAAGCTGTTTTCAATATTTTTTTTTTTTTTTTTAATTATATTGAAATGAAACTCGATAAATTATTATAAAAATGTTATGTTTTATGCATCGTTTTTATGCATCGAATATATATATATATGTATATATCTATTACTAAGAATTAATAAAAATTGTTAACAAAAAAAACGTAAAATGTATTTTATACTGTAAACGTATGTCTTTTGTAGGAGTTTTTCTTTATTATAATTATTGCAATTTTGTTACTAAATTTATATAAGAGCCATGGAAAATATTAAAAAAAAAATAAAAATTACTGATTTCAAAGTAATCATGTTTAATAAATAAGTAATTAAGTTAAATTAAGTAATTAAAATGAATCAGTAATAATAATGGGTCAATATATTTTTAATAACAATTTTAATTTTAAAAAATTTCCTAGGTATATAGGAACAAAATCATGGATTCAATCTTGGTCCGATCATGAAAAACAGAATAATTTTTTTTTATCAAGCTTCACAACTTATTTGTAATTCAATGGGTTTGCGTTTCTTCGATTTCTACAAAAGGTAGTTTAAAAAAAGTAAATCTGAATTTTGTACAATGTAAATTAGCAAATTATAAATTATCAAAATGCCAAATTTTAAGGCACACATTTGTTTATACAAAACTCAGGCTCAGTAAGAGTTAATAAGAGAAAGTGAGTGAATGAGAGAGAGAGAGAGAGAGAGAGAGAGAGAGAGAGAGAGAGAGAGAGAGAGAGAGAGAGAGAGAGAGAGATAGATAGAGGGAGAGAGAGAGAGAGAGAGAAACAATAGAAGAGTAAGAGAGATAGACATATAGCATAGCAGATACGAGAAGAAGGAAGAGAGATAGATAGAATTGGGAGAAGTCAACATAAGATAACATCATCGCGTGACTGAACTTGGAATGGCAGTGGCAGCAGTAGCAATAGTAGCCACACTGGTAGAAATACTAATGGCAGTACTGTAGTTGTGGTAGTGATGGTTTGGCCCAAATGATCATCCTCGCTCTCTCTCTCTCTCTCTCTATTTATCCACTATTCTATCTGACTTTCTCCGTCTCTGCCCCTGTAGTCGTTCTCTCGCAACTCAAGTAACTCGATATTTGCATTGTTGGACACGTACGAGAGTTCGAGAGATATCAACCCTTTCCATCTTTCTCACTCACATTGTAATTCTGCTTCAATCTCACTCACTCTTTGTGTATATGTGTAGTAGATGATTCGACCGGCTAGGAAAGGCGGTGGCCTTTCTTGCAACGAACCCTCGACTTCATTTACACTCACACATGTCCTCTTTCTGATCAGTCCGAAACGATAGCTGCAAATCAACATGATGCAAATGTTTGATGGTTTGCATACGAAATTGCACAAGATCATGTTCGCTTATTCTTCTACTTCTTGAATGATGTTTTAAATTAAGTTTTCGCATTTTTAATCATTTTGTATACAAGCATCGGTATTAAAAAAATATATAGTTATAAATATATGTAAAAATAAGTGGAGGTATCAATAGGATCAAAAATATTATCTTAATTGGTATTTTATATTAAGTATTGAAACAAATAGAAGAAAAAAAAGTCGGAATAATAGAGGCATAATTCGAGAACGAGATATAAATTTGATAAAGTATTTGTCATATGTACACTCGAATACATGACATATATAAAGTTAATGTATTTATAAATGGATTTTGTGTGTTACTTTTCACCGTAGTAAATAAAATTAAATTTTATTCAAATTATTTTTAATAATGTTTAAAGCTTATATCATATAATAAAAATTGAAAAAATTCAATTTAAAATAGTGGAAATAAAAATTATCGTTTTACTTTTAATGAAAGCTAGAATTTATAAAATATGTCATTTTTAGTATAGAATTAATAATTTATTTACATGAACTTTTGATTATACTTCTATAATACTTAAAATAAGTATATTAAATTATAAAAAATTGTATTACCTGTCAAATTAAAAATACCAAAATATTAAAAATATGTAATAATTATAAAAATTAATGTAGATACCGGAACAATTTCATCTGATATATTTATAACATTTGTATTTTTCTTAACTACGTAAAATATTCATGCACGAGTAAAATATTCATGCACGAGAATCATGAGCATGTATTGCATAAAATTAAAAAAATATATTTTCAAGTTGTATTCAATTATTTATGCAAGAAATTTTATTAGCTAATCTATATCTATTATCAAAGAGATTTTTTACCTTGAAATTTTACATATTATATAACCAATTAATACCATTTTCATGTTATATCAATCATGAATATTATTACTTTATTATTATTTAATTTTTTCGTGTTTAAAGACATAATAGAATAAATATTAAATTCAAATTTCGAAGCTAAAAATAATTACGTAAAGTATTTATGTAAAGAATCAGAATTAGACTAAATATAATGGTAACATTGTGTTGCAAAATAACAAATAATAAATAATGAAAAGAAATGTAATTAATATCCAAAGATGTTTCTTCACATTTAATGCGATAGTGTATGTTTTTTATTTAAAAAAGATAGTGATCCAAAGCCTACATTCACCACCTGTGCATATATACATGCACATTGAAAGAATAAATACAGTAGAAGACCAAATTTTATTCAAATATCCTATTTTACTATAATGACATAATTCGATTGGATCAAAAGTCGAGTTCCATGGATAAAGAATACAATACGACAATGAACAAGAACACAGGAAATACAGTCAGGCGTTTCAAAAAAAAAAAAAAGAAAAAAAAAACTCAGGTAGCTTATGTCATCAACTCATTCTCTTCTCATAAAAATTAAAAAAAAGAAAAAAAAGAAAGAAAAAAAAAACAAAAGCTGAAAAAAAGGGAAAACATGATTCTCCGCCTCGGCGAAAACGTCGTGCGCATAATTGCTTTTAGGAGAAGGATTGAAGTAGACATTGGATGACCTCATAAACGAGCTGCCGCTACTTGTTCTCTCTTTCTTTTTAGAGGCTAAACGGGTGATCGTCGTGCAGCATCCCGAAGGGGTCCAGCTCTCGAGGATGCCTTGTTTCGGTTCGTATAACGCCACTCTCGTCGACATTTTTTCCACGGCAGACGCGGAAGTGAGCTTTTCGGCAACTATCAACCGGAAAACAACAGACCCTTTGCTTCTTTCTCTTCATCGCTTTTCCCGGGAGTGGACCGGGTGGGGGGGGGGGGGGAGATAGACAACAGCCTATTTTCACTGCAGCCCTCAGCACATTGCTGTGTATCTCGCGGCTTACGAGATAGTGTTTTCATATTGCTGGCGGTTACCTGAGAGATTTCTTTTTTCGTCGAGTAAACGGTGTTCTTGCTTTTTTATAGCTCTCAGATTTGATTTCGAAAGCGTCCCGACGGAAATAATTTCTTCTCCCGTTCATTAGAACGAGAAAAGGAGAGGAGAAGGTCATCATCCTTCTCGACGACTCAAATTCAAAAAGTGGTATCTTCTCCTAAGAGCTACCCTCTGGTGCGAAACACAACCCCCATACAGTTGAAAAACAGACGAATATTCGCAAAGTACTTGAATGTCTTTGTCCAGACAATGGCACAACGCCCAATTTCAGATTTTAACGCCTTTATTAAAAAGGATCCTGCAGGTGCGGATATTAAGACAGCTTAAGATGTCTTTTATTTCTTTTTGTTGCGTTTGGTGAGCTTCGTACAATTCGTATTTGCTTGCCAAAAATTTTCCGTCTTTGATCCAATGAATATATTTATTGGAAATAAAGGGGAAACTTTATTAATACAATTAATAAATAATTTTGTAGATTACTAAATACAATAATATTAATTTATAATAACAAAATACAATTAATAATTTTATAGATTTTAGTACGTTACTTTGTTGACTCTGAATATGTTTCTTGTATTACGATCTAAGTAATAAATTGTCAATTATGAATAAATACGATTTTTCTGTTTCATATAATTTTATAAATTATTTTTCAAAGATTTCAAAATTACATAGCATTCATTTAATTAATTTATTTCTTTTCTCTATTATTCTATATATAAGATGTATTTTTATGTTAATTTGAATTACGTTTCTTTATTATTTTATTTATTTATTTCCGGTATAAAATTTTTATTTATTGTAAAAAATGTAATAATATTAACATATTAAAATTGTAATAATACGCCATTATTGTCATTATCCACTTATGTTTAAACACTAGCTACTTAAAACAATTAAATGAATTTGTAATGAATCTATATTTTATCCAATCAAATGGAGGTAATTGAAATTGATGTTACATCAGTAAAAAAGTGTTGATTGATAAGTGTAAATTCACTTATAATTCATGATACAAAATTAACAAGCATTATAATATATGAAAATTATTATTAACAAAAAATTATTAACGAAAATGTATTTCGATTTAAAAATGTTTAAATATTTATTAAAAATTTATTTTATAATATGATTTAAGTCTGAGCATAAAATTTAATCCAGTTGTTGCTTACATTATCTTAAAATAAATAAAGGAAAAACCGGAACCTCAAGCGAAATTAAAATGCAAGTCTATTTTTGCTCGCTAATGACGAAGAAATCCGAGTTTCAGCATTAAGGAAGGCCACTCTGAAAAAGTATAGAAGCCTGCGCTGATATTCTGCATAGGACTCAGAAATGAAGGTATCAAAGGAGTGGATATGGTCCAGGGGAATGAGAACGGTCAAAAGTCCAAGGAAAAAGACGTAATTTCACGAGACGCTTAAGGTAAGTCGGCGTTAATGAGAGTGAAAAAGGAAAATGAGACGGAAAACGATGGAGAAAATCCGCTACCTTCATATAACGAATTGAAGAAGCTTTTAGTCCTTGCCTCAAAGTGAAGCTACTTTTCCTCTTTGAAAATACTTCCGCTTGGTCTACATAATTACTGGTCTGATGTTTACATAGACATGCACTGGACCAAGTGGTAAATAGATATATATAAATTCATAGATATATATATCTATAAAGATAAATGAATCCGAGAAGTTTCAGATGCTCGAAGACATTAGTTATTATTACAAATTACAGCATCAATTTTCTGCATATTGAGGTATCATGGATTTTAAAAAAGTAATTATCGCAACATTACGAATTTTCAAGTTCCCCCACCAATGTCTAATATCTTGGCTACAAAAAACAAAACAAAACAAAACAAATGAATACATGGAATAGTATTATAATATAACTTTGTAGAACTTTATGTACTGTAGTTAAATTTTATTTCTAAAATAAGCCTTTTAAAGTAATTTAAAATTAATCTTAATGCGAAACATTTATCAAATGAATCCAATACCAAATTTTAAATTTAATTTGAATATTCAATTTTTATATTTTATTCATTAAATTATTATTCATAAAATTTATATATACATATATTTATGTAATAAATTTTATATTTATAGAGTATAAAAAATTCGTATAAAGCAGCAAAAGACAAAAATATGTGAAAATCAAAGATTTTTTTAAGGCAAAATGTTAGAATTCAATTAAAAGTAAATATATTTATAATTCAAATAATTCATTAAAATTATTGTAATTTAGTTAAAAAATTTTTGTATTAAAATCATTAATTAATTGTCATACCAGATGGAATTATGATTCACGAAAATTATATTGTAACTGACAACTAATCAGATTATTATTAAACCAAAAATCATTAATATTACAATTCTCTTATTAATATGAATTGTTGTTTTTTACATTTGGAAAATAAAATAACACTTTAAAGTGGCATAAAGTGCACAAATCAGAAAGATATTAAATATGCATTAAAACAATTGAAAATGAATATAGTTATAGGTTAGTTATAGTTAATTATATTTTTAAAATATTTTGTAAATAATTGCAATTTATGATTGATAATATAAGCGCATTTAGTTTGCTTGTATAAATAGTTTGTAGCAATATTTTAGTATTGAGGATATAAATATAAACTCTTATAACTACCACTATTTCGTTATTATTTCATATCTGCATGCACTTATGATTATGTAGGTACCATATTAAATTTACACCAATATTTATTGTATTAATTATGTTTCTATTACAAATTTCTAATTTTATTTTTGAAAAGTTAAAATGAAAAATATTGAAAATATCTTTAATGATCAAAATTATAAACACATGTATGACTATAATTTTAATTTTATTGCAAAGTTTCTTCTTCGAAAATAGCATAAAAATAATTAACTCAAATTCTAAATTTGAAAATACTAGATTTTCCATTTTGCTATTATAATTTTAGTAGGTCAGTTTATTATGTTTATAATTATACATGCAAAACTGACATTTTACAACATAAATTCTCTACTTTTTCATGACACGTATAAAAGTCATAGATAACGATAAAACTTTGTGTTAACCAAGCCAGTTCTCAATCATGTAATTTTATATTTTGTTACTTCGTTTTACAGGAAAACCGTAAAATAACACCATTAAATCTTGGATTTTCAGAAAATGTATCTAAATGTATCAATAAAATTCTATTTATTCAAATATGTAATATTAACATTATCGAATTATTCAATTTTGTAATAATAATAAGTTTTGTAATAATAATAATATGCTTATTGTTAGGCGATTTATAAATAAATGAAGATTAATGTATACATATGTATTTCATATACGTATACAATTATTAATGTAAAAATATTTTAATATATTTACGAAGATAAGCATATTAAAAAAATCTAAAATTTTATTAACCCATAATTATTCAAACAAGAACATTTATTGAAAAGAATAATTTAATTAATAAATATTTGTTGGACATTTTATCTTCTGAAATATAAAATTGGATGAATTAATTAAGAGTAGTAAAAGATGTAAATCAATCGCATTAATTATATTAAAAAAATTCCATGAAAAAACAGAAGTCTTCTTTACATTACAGCTATTACATTTGATTCAATCAAAACAAAAAGTAAATGTGACTTCTGTATAAATAATATTATCGATGGAAGATATACTTTTAGTAAAGAAATTAATTAATACCTAAGATTTTTTCAAAGAATTAAATATTGACTGTGTGTTTTTGAACTCTAGGTCGTCTCTAGGCGGTGGCTAGGTTTTTCAGGATTTTTAAATCCAATTTACTACCTTTCAGGTTTTCTTTCGATTTTAGTGATGATGAGTGGTCTTAGGGAATTCAAACTCCTTCCTCAGAAGAAAGTACTTATGGTCACTGAAAATGTAGATAATGTGTAAGACCACTTTCTAGAATTACCTGAAAGACTGACTAATCTTAGTACCTTGAAAACTGTGAAGGTCCTATAAGAAGATCCTTCCAAAAAAATTGTTCCTAAATTCATAGGTTGAATTTTTAAGCTTTTGTCAGCAAGATATTGGAGCAGGTTTGATGGCCCAAACAGAGTGTGATTGTCTACTAATTTAAAAAATTTTTGAAAAATGCAGAAATTAAATTGTTCAATGTTTTAACTTTTAAATGTATATAAAAATGTTAGTGTCATTTACAATAAAATTATTTAATCAAATATTCTGTTAATATTAATTACTATAAATATATTATAATATAGACATATTCTCATATAGCGATTATAATAATAATATAAGATCCTGAGCCCAGTCATCAAAGAAACCACGTATTAAACAGTATATATAAAATATATACGTATATACGTTCTCTCTGTTGATTATTGTTAATAGATCCCTATGATTTTTTTTTAGAATTAATTCTTGTGTAATTTTTAATCTATGAATGCTACTGTTGGTGGCGTATATTACTTTGGCAATATTCTATATTAGACCAAACAATAGAGCATTTTTAGGCTATGAAAAAAACTGTTGGTGAAGCATAAAAATTCGTAAAAATATTAGTATACTTTTATTTTCTAAAATGCCATCATGATATTCAAATTTTTTTTTTTTATTAACAATTTCAACGAAAAAATGCATTTTTTAAAACTTTTTTTGTTATAAAATGAAAAGTCATAATTTTAATATTATAGTGTTAATGGACGATTTGTAGCTAATAAAATTATATAGAAAATGAATTTTTATATAAACCGATTGGAAAATTAGAACCCATCGGAGAATCAGATCTAGAATGATATCAAAATATCTCGTAATAAAATTATAGAATTTTTATTATCAAAATCAATGTACATAGTGCTTATTATCGATAGCATACTTCCATGGAAGTTGTGAACGCTGTCCTGGAATAATATTTTTTATCCATTATAATTTTGAAGGTCATGAAAACTGCATTAAAAAATTTGTGCATATCATTTCATATAACGCATTCAAGGTATTTATGCTGCATATTTGAGTAAAAAATATTTTTGATAAATATTTTAAAAATTAAAAAAAAAAAAACATTTTTTTGAAATGGAGATATTTTATACAATTTCTTTCAAAAAGTGTATATTTTTGTAAGGAAAAAAAAATTTTATTTATTTTCCATATATTTATTTGCTTGAAAATAAGTAAAAATATACACAAGTTTGTAAATAAATTTTATAGTACATAGTACTTGTGTACAAATTAAAACACTTCAATCTTTTAAGTTCAGATAAACGTTAACCTGAATTTAAAAACACACATCCTTTATTGAAAAACTCCCAGAAGAAAAAATGTTTAATTTGAGTTAGTGACTCACGAGTTAATTAAGTTAATTAAATAGCTTGTTCTACCTTTATTGTAGAGTAAACCCACTGAATTTAATTTTGAACTTATCAAAGCTGCCTTATAAAAGAAAAAATTGTTATTTCCTGATCAGCTTTGACTATTCTAAACAAAGGTCATTATTGAAAAGATCAATAATCTGTACTACATTGAATATCATTTTTGGAAGATAATAAGTAGACAATATATGCATATATTTTTTTAACAAAATCTTCATTTTTTAAAATTATATTATATTTTATTATATAATATATACATGTTTTTTTTACGTATGATTGATGTAAAATTTACTTTACAATAAAATGAACATTACATGTATTTGTACACATTCATATACATACATCAACACGCACTATAGTTAAATAAATAAATTCACCAGTTTGATTGATAATTAACTTTTTTAAATTGGTTCAAAAATTAAATTCAAAAATTTGTGAGAGATTCTATTATAAATAAAATAGTTGAGGTTCAGTGATTAAATATTGTTTTGTTAATGATGGCTTCTATTGATCTGGACCTCTGCGTCCAAGAATTTTCTCCCGTTGAGCCCACAATTCTTCAGGGGTAATTTGAATTTGACATCTTTGTGCAAATCGATTGCAAGCCATTTGTTTCACGTTACAACAGTCACTTTTTGAGACACACTGAAACATTTAGAAATAAATTGTTATATTTAATTGTTTAACATATTTTAACATTTGTTATATCATCATTTACTTCTAATTAATAATTTATTCAAAGTTACAGAATTATCATGTTTAATATTTAATCAAACTTATGTGAGCCCTAATTTTAATCAGATTAGATATCTTTTAATATATTTTTGCATTTGATTAAATATACCGTCATGTATATATAAAGTATTAAATTAATTAGAATGTAGTTTAAAAAATTAAAAATTTTGTTTAATTTGAATTATTTTATTTCGTGAAATAATTCATCAATATTTAGGCTACTAAGATAAATCGAATTTTAACAAATTATAACAGAATAAATTTATGCTTTACCTTACATAATTGTATTAAATTTTATTACTTAACTGTTCATAATTCAAAAAATCATGATAAAAAAAATGTAACCAGGTGTATCAATTGCGATTTCTAAGTATTAAAATATGAATTTATAAATTTTGGAGAACTAATATTATTCATTAAAAAACTAGATCTTATTCTTTAGAAAATTAATTGCAAAACAAATAGATAACTTTTTATAAAGAATTGATGTATTATATATATATATATATATATAATGCTTTTTTAAAAAAAGATTGATTAAAAAAAAACTAATTATTTGAAATTCAATTCGGCATTGGAAAAATATATACATCAGTAACTGACAGATATTTTTTTAAAAAAATCATAATTTTCCACAATATTGAAAAATAATTAAACAAATTTATGTTTCGAGTAATCATATTTATCAATTTGACGTATCAAAGTTGTTAGTGTTTTTAATATTTACGGTATAATCATTTACTTACAGGGTCACCATGCCGACCACATCTATTATCTTTAACAGCTCCTGATACTAGAGTTGAAACCAGTAAGACGGTCAACAGGAAAAACATAACCTTCGACATTCTTCTTGATTTATTTATTCTATAAAAATTAATTTTATTAAAGATTATTAAATTTAAATTGTATTTCTAGTGAGTTGTATTCTTTTTTCATTATATCTTATCGATTTCCTTACAAATTTAAAATCTTGATTATCATTGTTTACATTCCAATTGTTTTATTTTTCTTAAATTTGCTCTCTTCTTTCGTCGGAACTTCTATGTTTTCAATATTTAATCATAATAGTTTTTCAAACTGAGAATTGCTAAATAATGTTATCAATATTTACTGTTTATCAGTTTTTGTTCATGTTGCAATGAAAATACTACGACAAATAATTTTTAATCTATTTTCTTTTAAATTTAAATCAAATTTATTAACCTTAGAGTAATTAGCTTATTCTTATTTTTTAATTATTTTTAAATATATCTTATTAAATTTATTTGTTTTCAAAAAGATTAATAAACAGTTACATTTAGGTGTGTATATTTCATATATTATTGAAAACTAATACAAATGAAATATTTCAGTATCATATCAGTATAAAATATGAGAACAAAAAAAACATTCAATATTTAAAACTCCGCTACTTCAAATCTTTCGATTAACATTGTTTTTAGTCGTGTATTTAATGTGATACAATTTAAAGGAGGTTATACAATTAGTGCAATTAAAGTCTTTGCCGAATGTCATGAACAAGTACATATACGTGTATATAGATCTAGATGAGTCAGAAACACGTTATATTGTGAAAGGCTATAGTTGGTTTAAGGCTAAAAATATTTTAAAGCCTATCTAAACCTGTTCTAATGAAATTAAAAAAAAATAAAATCTCGCATAATTTATATAATATCTACGCACTACATTATCTCTTATAGATTTCTTTTACAAAATACTTGAATCAATCACCAGATACATATATATATATATATATATGTACTTACATATAAAAATACTAAATTTACTATTTATTTAATAAAAAATACTGACGTTAATATATACAATTACTATGATTTACTATGTTTTAAGAAAACAGTAAAAGAGTAAAAACTTTTTAAACTCTATACGTACTTGTTGGTTAAGAATAAGACGTAGATTATCTAGTGAATTTGGTGACACAAACTCCTCAGTGGTTCGTATCCAACTGAAGCTGCTGCGTTGCGAGTTTCCTACTTATACAATCATAGATTGTATGATTATCTAGAATCCCGGAATTTACGCTCCATCAGACATATGTTGGAAATCTAGTTGATTCTTTGTTGTTATTATTAAATGTAGTGTGATTTAGTTTTTAATGCATAAGACTTACGCACGATTTCAACGGAATTCTTTGTTTATCAATTTATTTAAGCTCGTCAAGTGCATGTAATATAGGTAACACCAATGAATCACAGAAAATTGTATTTGATTAAATATATTTTTATTAAACAATTCGATAAAAATATTGAACAGTAACGTAAATAATACGAAAACAAAATTAAATTTAATATGAATGAGTGCTGTAACAGAGGAGTTATACATTTTATATATTTAATATTTTATTCATAATGTAATAGTCTAAAATGTGCCACTTTTATTATTTATAATTTTTATTAATATTTTCACACTAATCGTTTTTTTAATACCAATAATAAACTAATCTATCCACATTATATGCATTTATTAAAATATTTAAAATATTTTCAGAGAACTTTTAAAGGGAAATTATTAATTAATTTTATTTTATTTTGATGCTGTTATTAAATGTTTAAATACAGAATTTTTGTAAAATACTATTTACTATTATTATATACAAAAAATATATATTTAATATACAACAGAAATCTTATTTCATTCACAAATATACTCATAATCTATAAATCAAAAAATACATATTTATTAATAAAAAAATACAATTAACTTTAAATAAATTTTAAATAACATATATTTAAAAAATGTATAAATGTCCACTATATTTTGTGTGAAAATTTGCATTTATAACCAGACCTATGTATTTATGATTTTCATTGTTTTGTACGAGAAATATTACACGAAAATTTTATATAAAATATTCATTGTTTAGAATTTTGATACACGTCAAATCCTTGACAAATAAATAACGTTGAGAATAATCATTAACATTCTCTTTTCAGGACGAAATATTACGATTAATATGGAAGGGATCTTCTATAATTTAGACTTTATTTTCTGACTTGTTCCCTTTTGGCGGATATGGTCCAGGGCCAATTGGTCGTGTATCATCTGTAGGGATTATACCTCCACCAGACATTGGTATACACTTGAGTAAATAGGAAGAACAGTGTAAACCACGACAACATTGTTCGAACCGCTGACACTAAGTATTTTTAAATTAATTATGCATTAATTTTAGCAATATATCATCAATGTTTACTATGAACTTACATAGTCTAGCCAAGGACTGCATTCCTTCTTTTCTTCTACGCCGGTAGATGCATTATACGACGAAATAGAGGCGATAAAGAGTGGCATCATTATCAGGATACACAAGATCTTTGCCATTTTTTAATGGTTGAAAGAAACTTTACGAGTGGATATAAATTTATTATTATTTTTAATTATTGTTATTTACGAATGCAAACTTACTTGAAATATTAATAATCAATATGAAAATAATATTTAGTATTCAAATAAAATAATTAAATTGATGATATTAAATTTAAAATTTAATTTTAAAATGAATATAAGTATATTTAAATAACAATTAGATGAAATTAGCCCATTTTTATTTAAAAATTCTATTATTACAAACAAGATTATATTACAAATTTAAGAAATTTATTTTTTTTAAATTTCTATTGATAATTTTTCAAATTGTATAAATTGTATAAATTTATGAATTTTTACAGATATATTGTTATATATATTATTATTAGTTTTCATTTACTTAATAAGCTTGATGAAATTGAAATAAAATTTAAATCAACACTTTTCACAAATTCAATATATACTAAAAAAATTATCTAGTTTCTATCACTTTTTTGTAAACAAAATTATTATTTACTTAGATTGGGTCGGTATTCTTATTGAGGTATTCTTATTCGTACTGTTGTGAATTTTTGCGAATAGTGACTGTTGTGTTACAATTACTATCACGTACTTATAGTACCGGTTGTTGAAGATATGTTATTTTTATTTATTTTTTTTTTGTTTTTTTTAAGAGGGGAGATATTGTTCATTTAGATAAGAAATAATTACTACATATTTACTGAGTTACTATACCTAGATCTTGTATTGGTTAACAATATATTGACATTTCAATTGTATTCTTACAAATCTATTAATTTATAATCTTTCTTTATATCATCTTCTATTTTGTTTTAAAAGTTATTAACTTACGAATTTTTTTTTTGTTCTAAATGTACTACTAATTAATATAAATTTAAAGAAATATAAATAGCAAAACTAAGAAAAAAAACAAAAGCATATAAAAGAGATTTACACGTTCGTAAAGCATGGATATTATCAAAGTAACTAAAATCTTAATCTATGTGAATACAGAGGAAGTGATAGAATGTCAAGATACAAATGCACATTCATAAAATTAGTTTCAGTGTGTGGTAATGACTAGTTACACAGAAGTTCGTAAGTATCTCTAATGTCAAGTACGCCATATGATTGTATTGTAATATAAATGTACATACTAACTTATTACTTTTTAAATTATTTTATATATTTATTAAAATGCCTAATATTTAATTGTAATTTTAATTTTTTTTTAAAGAATATTTTAAATAAAATAATATGTAATTTCATTATTGTTCATTTATTTCACGGTTTTGGTTATATTTTTATTTTTTTTATCTCGATACTCTTATTTTAATTATTGTACAATGTTTAAATTCTGAGCTATACAATATTTTCTATATTTATTATATAGATTGAATAATATAAAATAATACTGTTTTAATTAATCTTTGTAAAAAACATAAAGTAATAATAATAATACAATTATTGTTCTGCTTATTTATAGTTATAAAAAAATAATTTATTTTTAATGATTAAATAAATATTTCTGTCAAAAATATGTATTTAAATGTAATTCATAAGGTGCGCATTACTTGCAAATGAAACAAAAGACATTAAAACTGAAAATTTTTACGTTCCTGAATAATATATTATTAGATTTTGTTAACGATAGGTATTGCTAAATATTATAAAATATAATTTAAAACATTTTATAGTTTAATAAATTTAAATTCATTTTGAAAATGTAAATTATTATTTTCTAAGATTTTTTTCAAATTTATATTATATATAATAAAATTTTGAATACTATCAATATTAACATTTATTATAAAAATAATTTCCATAGTTTAATATTTACATACCTCTTTAAGTACAAAATCTTTTTTTTAATGAAATAGGAAATTCTTAACATTAAATAATTTATAAAAAAATTATACTGTCAAATCTATTATATTTCATTATTTTATTAGAAGGAAATATTAAAGAATTTCATATATTGTAACTTTATTGTTTATTAAGTTAAGTTATGTATTTTTATAATAGTTGATTACAAAAATTTATTTTTTTAAAATATATAGTAAGGGAATTAAAATATTATATTTTAATAAGTTTTTCTTTGTGAGTGTTTTATTATAATTATTATATATCTTCATTATTGATTTGCTAGAAATTATTAAATATCTAATAAGTTATTATATTTATATGTAATTAGAGTTTAAATATTAAAATCGTTATAATGTAAAATTTTTTGATTAATTATGGTAAGGATATTATGCTAAAAATAACCTTTTTTAATTGTTCTTAAATCAAATCAAAAGAATAAAGATTGATTACGTTTTTTCTAATATTAAATTGTTTTTTTCTCTAATTACTTAAAGAAGATTAACTTTAAAATTTATAAATTTGTTTGTTTATTATTTTATACATTATGTTAAGAATTAAAATTATATCGAAGAAATTAATTAAAATTTATTATACCAAAAATATAGGTTTAAGAAAACATTTCATTCTAATGAGTTGATGATATATACAGAAATATTTGAGTATGACCTTATTAAAGTTTTTAACCGTGTACACATGGCTAGTATGGTTATTCAGGTCATAAATTTAATAAATTAAATAAATAAGTGAATCAAATATATGTAGAATTTAACTATGTATTAAATCTCATATCACGTAAATTTACAATAAAGCCTTGGAATAAATTTATAACAACGATTAAATAAAGGTTTACTTGATAAAAACATTTTTTCTTTTACTGATCTGGATTTACATATTTTTTGTATTTATATTTATTTTAATACATACATTTATTTAAATTTTATTAATTTTTATAGATTTTTTAATAAAGAATTTCTAAATCAAATACAAATTAATTTTGAAGCATTGAATTTTTTATAGAAAATGTTTTCTGCAATCAAATACAGCTCAAATGAAACTTCTATTTTATTAATTTACAACATGTAATTATATTGTACGTGGAATACATTCATTGTATTTAATTATAATTTTAATATAATTTTTATATTATATTAAAAGTCATTGTATATTTATATTTAAATTTTAGATATGATAACAAATCGTCATCATATATAAATATGTTTGAACATATGACTAATAATTATTTCATAAAATTGAAAACTAGAAGTAATTATATTATTAGCTGAAAACAAAGAATACTTTATCATATAAACGAATAAATTTTTAATTCTAGCGATTATAACAAACTTAAATTTCTATTTAGAATATTAGTTAATTTACAAACATTTAATAGTTTTTATGATTATCTAATGAAATAAATTCTATTATAAATGTATCTAACTACTTAACTTCAAACTATTCTTTCATTAAACATTTCAGATAATGGAATAATCTTCGTTTATATATATAAATATATATATATATATAATATACTTACTGAAAATAAATATTGATGTATTTTATCATTAGTTCGATAAACATTATTATCTACTGAAATTAATAACGTAATTAATGTCATTAATATCATAATTATTTGATGATGAGCCAAATTGTTTTATATTTTAATAAAAAATGTTTCCAAATAGGTTCTAAATAATATTAATAGGAAGTTATTTAAATTAATTTTATTTACAATATTATAAACGTGTAAATGATTTTTCATAAAAAATTGTTGATTTCTTTGCTTTTTCAACATACCAAGAAAACTAATTTTAAATATACAGATTTATATTTATTGGCATTTATCATTTTATATTATAGTACAAAAGATTATAACAAATTTTTTAAGCAACTAATCTTTTTTAAAAATATCATATAAAAGATGAAGTAACGTAATAATTAAAATGAAGTTTTTTTTCATTATTCTATAAATTTTTCACATAATTTAAACTTTTTATTTTTATCTACATATTATTTCAAATACGATTTTCAATTAATACAACAGAATAATTTGTTCGTTTTTAACCAAAAATTTAATAGTATTGAATATCATATAATCAAAATATTATCAATATTTTTCAAATAATTTTAAAATTTGTATAGTAGTAGTACTTATGCGAAAATTATGTTTTAAAACTTATTTTATTACTCCATCAATTTAATCAAAGCAGTAATATTATAATTTATAAGGTAGCATTATCTTAGATAAAACTTATGAAAGTTATGATAATCAAGCGAATAATTTTTTCTTACCATTAATATTTAATAGGCTAACATTTGTTTTTTAAAAGTGCTGAATTAAAGTCTTTATGAGTAAATCATATGTATATTTCACACAAATAGATTTTAGGAGAAAGTATATATAAATTATATAGAATCATATGATTATTATTATAATTTGATTAACGTCATTAAATTAATATAAAAGAATTTTATTTTTAAAAATTAAATTATTATATATTTTAATGAATGTGTAATATAAGATTATCTCTATTATTATGTAAAGTTTTACATAAATTTATACTGTTTGAAAAGGTGCATTATAAATGACAATATGAATTATATTAGTAGCTGACAAATTTAAAAAAAAAAATAAAAATAGTATTTCAGAGTTTTAGTTAAATTTACTGATAATTGCAATATAATTTAAAACTAAATGTGTTGTACTTGATTTAAAAATTAAGAGATACGTCCGATATATTAATGGTTACTCTTTATGTACTTTACCTTCCTTGTATTAAGATGGATACAAATTTAAATTGTAAAACAATTGATAATTGTATTATTTTAATATTTTTGTTATAAAATTATGACTGTTGTGCTATATATATAGAACTACAGTGAACAATTAATATTTACGTTTTTAAAATGGTTATGAATAAATCTCAATCAATAATCTAATTCAGTTATATTACGAACTTTGATATTTTAAGAAATTATTTAAAATTTTATAACACATAATTATAAAGAAAGCTTTATATAATTTGTTTTTATAATTCATCATAAATTATTTACTGTTTCTTAATTAGATTTCATTATAAATATATATTCATAATTATTTTAATTAAATGATACATTTTTTCTCGTATGTTACATAGTTGGAAAGTTATTTTCTATTTATAAATCAATAAATTTATATTATAAAATAGAATAGTATATCTATGTAAAACTATTTAGATTCTTTATTGACTACTATTTATACATCAAATGTTATGGTTTTTCATGTTTTGAACTTTTTTTTAATTAACTAGTTAAATTTGAATTATTAATAATAATATGGATCTATTCCATATATATAATATGTATAATATATAATATATATAATATGTATAATATATAATATATAATATATAGTATATATAATATGTATAATACGTTTATAAATAATATTGATTAAGATCATATTAGAGATGAAAAAATACAGAAAAATGAATTTACTTATGGGATTAATGTCATATTTTTATTTTAAAGTTTTAATTTTTTGACTGAATCATAAAAATTTGTTTTCCAAAATAAAATATTTAAGATAAATAATAGAACAAATTAATTGCAGATATATCCTGGTAATTTTTAAATATTTAAAAATGTATTTTATTTTAAAACGTTTTTAAATATAAGTTACATAGAAATATTCATACTACAATTAAAAGATTAGTAAATAAAAAATAGCCATTAATGAAATATAACCACCATGATGCTGAAAAGAAATTGGAAAACTCGTCAAAAAAATTAGCAAAAAAAAAAAATTTTTATTTCAAAAATTATATTAAAAATAAAAAAATTAATTAAAGCAAACTTCATTAATTTAATTTAATATAATTCATAATTAGAATAGGTAATAATTAATAACTCTAATAATTAATAAATAATTAAAAAGTGAAGTAGAATTATTATTAAATATTGTTCTTTATTTTGATATAATGGGATAAGTTAGAAGTTTATAGATATAGGCTATATTCTATTATTATTGCATATCAGTTTCGGTAACATATGAAAAACACAAATAACTAAAAAGTTGTATATTATATAAATAATAGTAATATACGCTTTCAGAAATAAAGATCCATTTCTATATAATATGATATTTATTAAATCATTATATACTTCACTATTTTATTTATATTTATGAAAATATAAAATAAACTCGTGTTTTTATTTCCAATAAATACCATTCTTTGTGCCATATTATTTTTTTATTTAAAAATAATGAAGAAAATTCTATTATTATTATTTTTTTATTTATTTATTACATCTTAAATAAAGAATATATATTCTAAATATTGTTCGTATCAAATTATTGTTTTACTATCAATATTATACATGATTATATTAATACATAATAAACTGTTAGTTTCTAGAATGTTATTATATAATTCATTATAGAAACTAAATATAACAAAACTCATAATAATTATTAATGTTAATAAAAATAATAACAATGCAAACATAGAATAATAGAGATACTAGAAAAATTTAAAGTTTTTGTATAAAAATCTAATAGAAAATAATGTAACAATTAAGCTAATGAATTAAAACATTTTTTTTATATGCATTTTATTTCAAATAAAATCTGTAATATTTTCACTGTATAATAGTTCATCAAAAATTAAAATACATAAATTGTGTTTACAATAGAGTTTTAAGAATCATTTTGATGTATAAATTTATTTTTTTTGTAATAAAATTTTATTATTTTTTCATTATATAATAGAATAACTAAATATTTTAATGAATCTTTTGTATTTTATTGACATGTATTAGTTTTATAAATAATGAAATAAAGAAAGTTTAAAATAATTTGCTTATTTTGTGAATTAGTATAAATAATTTTCTTTAGAAATATTAATAATAACATTCTGCACATAAGGTAAATATTGTACTTAATTCATTTCAATGTTAAAGTAATACTAAAAAATACAATAAACATAGGTTTTATAAAAATAGAGGTGTAAAAATAAATCCACAAAGTATCAGATAAAGAAAAATCCAAAGTAAAGAATTATAAAAAACAAATGTTTTTTTTTGTAATAATATGTTTAATAAAGGATTGAAACATTACTTGTTAATGTACATTTATAAATATTTAAGGATAAAAAAAATTGTGTAAATAGATTTGAATATATCTTATACTTATAATATTGCAATATTATAATATTTTTTAAGTATAATAAAATCTAGGTTATTTTGCTTTAATATATAAATTATTTATATTCAAATGTTTATAATTTTGCTGAAATGTCATTACTTAAATTTTATTTCCATTATTATTGCTATAGGAAACTTTCATTATTACAAGTAATACACATTGTGATTTATAGTTTTTTTAATCACTTCCGGAAGTGATTGATCTTCAAGAACGTTTGTATTTATCTTATGATATATGTAAGTTTAGAAAATGAAATTACTTATCTTTAGTATAATTTTTGTTTTTACCTATACTTTTATACACAATATTTAAATTTAACAAAAAAAATTAAAATATTTTAATAGATTAAACATTTTTGTATATTTATTTTAATAGAAATATAAAAATTGTTTTTAAACTTCTTTTATTTGTATTCTCTTATTTTTGCTTATTTCGCAATTCAAATGCGCTATAAATTTATATAATTTTACCTTTTTCTCAAGATTATTATTTTTTTTTTTTTTTTGATTTCAGCCATCAATTAATGATGTGAATTGGTTAATTTTATAAGCAGCATAATATAAAGGGTTTAACTAAAGAGTATTTCACATTGTAAAATTAAACATTATATATAATGTACAATATATGCATAAAAATTTGTATCAATATTTATAATAAAAAAAATTTTATATTTTTCAGTTTAATAGAACCTATTTATAAAAAATACTTGTGCAAACAAAATTAATTAGAATAATGAAATAAAGTTAATTAAAAAACTCATAATTTGAGGTAAAAAATGTACTACTTTAAAAATGTAAAGATAGTACATTTTTTATTCAAATACTTTAAATTGTACTTTTTATTTGTTTGAGATAGTAATACTGTGTTATTTCTATTTATAATACTACCAAGATTATAGTTTATTTGTATTAAACAATATCATATTATATTGAAAAAAAGTTTTACCTTATAATTGAATTAAAATGATAAATGTGTTATTGATAGATTGATAATAATTCTACTGAATAAGATATTGTTAATTTATTAGATATTAATAGAAATTTTTTCTCTCTTAAAATCACTTTTTGCATTGGATATTTATGTATGAATATAAGGCTATAATTCATAACTTATAAAAAAAAGTAAATATTCAAATTTATTATTAAAAATAATTAAAATTTTTGTATCTTTATTTTTTATTTAAAAAATTTTTAAAGAACAATATCAATTACTTGGGTATTATAAATTTGAAAAGAACTTTTGGGTTTACTCTTACTACGACTATAATTTTCTTTTTTTTCAAAAGTAATATTTTTTATAGTATTTTTTTATTATAAACATGTAAATATGTAAGATTATAAAAATAAATCAAAAATGTTTCTGATAGATATATATGAACATCTAAAAATTTTAAATATTTCTGATAGTTAGATATAAACATATAAAAATTTTACATTGGTCATAAATAATATCAATAAATTTATCACATTTATGGTTAATTTTTAATTTATTCTTACATTTTATTATTCGTTTAGTTTTAAGTTTATTGATTATTTGGATAGGTCCGCCAATTTTAATTATTACAAGTCATATACAACTTCTCCTCTTAATCTTATTATTATAAAATTTATGTTTTTGGATGAATATAGATTCAGTGATTAATAAGCATGATTCATTAATTTACTCATAAGAACTACTTTAAGACATTCATCATTCATTTAATACTAAAATAAAATAAGAATGAAAATAAGTATGAAAAAGGAAAAAATAAGTATGAAAGATTATAATCTAAATTAATCTTCCACATTTAATTGTATATTTAATTAGCTGCTTAGTTATAAAAATATATTTGTTATTAATTAAAAATGGAGCAATTATGAATTAGTAACATATTTTTTCAATCTAGAATCAATAAACACTTTTTATCGAATGAAAAAGAGCTATTCGCTTGTAAAGATAGGTAAATTATTCTTTGAATTCATAAAAGAAATGAACTAGTACTCCTTTTTATATTGAGAATATTTTTTATATTTTAAAGACTTATCATATAAAAAATAGATTTTCGAAATTGTAAAAAATTATTTTATTAAAAATATATATTATAATAACATAAAGAATTTATTTTGAAATTTCAATTAATGTACTAATAATAATTCCAATAATATTTTATAAAAAATAATACGTAATATTCTAATATAAAATTTCTCTAATCAAAAAAAAATGAAAACTTTTTAAAAAATTAATTTTCTGTATTATACAAACTTATGTAGATAAAAGACATTGCAATTAAAGCATTATTAAAATTTATAAAAATAAAAAATTATTGTCAATTATTAAAAAATGATTATATTTCAGATTATTAAAAAATCAATTGCAAAATTTTCTTTGTAGAAGTAAAATAATTGTTAAAAATACCAGACAGCTTTGAAAATATTCATTTAAATTAAAAAGTGTATTTTTTAATCAAATCACTTTTTTAAATTTTATTAGCTATTGATAATATCATAACATATTCAATATTGATGATGAATTGTTGTAACAGATATGAACAGAAATTTATAAAAGGACTTACCTAAATGTATAATTATTTTCAAAAATAATTATCTCATTTGATATGTTATAAAAGTGAAGTTATTATTACAACAATGTATCAATTTCAATATTACTTTTTTTATATAATACATATTGATATACAATAAAATTTGGTTGAATACATTTTTCTAAATAAATTATAAATAATCATAATGGTTTTTGAATAAAGAAAAGTTCTTTATTATAAATAATTAATATATTTAACAATAAAAACAGTTAATTAAGATATAATATTAGATAAAAATAATAATAATTTTTTGTATGTACGGTATATTTATTTAAATATATACATATAAAGTTTATCATAATTTTTCGACTTATATACATAATCATTGTTAACAATAAATAGCTTGATATAACATCAAAAAGCATAATTAAGTAATTAAACCATTTTAAAGTTTTTAAATATTAAAACATAATTGAAATATATATTTACTTATATAATATATAATAAGTTTTATATTAATGTAATCATAAAATGAAGTAGTAGATAGAAATTGATAATCGAACCAATAAAATTTTATTGTAAAAGAAAACGAAAAAGACTGTCAAAATACTATTCAAATATTTATCGTAGCATTTCTATTTTAATTTATATATATTATACATATTAAGTGGAACAATAAAATATAAAACACAATAAAACTAAGAGCTTTTATAGTAAAAACTCTTTTTTATTTTATAATTTACTGGAATATATTAATTTTTAGCATATGGATTAGTTGCTGTAGAATATATATATATATTAAAAACAATGTCATTACTATATATTTTTCTCAATTTCAACAATATAGTTAAAGTTAATACAACAATGAAAATAATACAAATAATATTAGAAATGAAATCATCTTATACTTTATTTGAATTTTTATAGGTGAACAGCGTGAAAAATAATATTTAAACAGATGAAAAAAGTACAAAAATATTTTGCAAAAATTGAATTCAAAAGTTTTATCTCTTTATTTATATATTGAAATATGTAACAAGACGCGCTCTTACTAGAAGTTTCGGTGCGACCACGTGTGCCGCACTCAAATTCTATCCCTGTTTGAACTTCATATGACAAGACGGTTTCATTTAGAAATGAAGGAAAGAGTCAAGCATTCGTCGAAAAAAACAATGAAAGAGATGATTGACTATTATTGGTTTAATATTGGGAACGCTGTTGTTCAATCAGAAAATTTTGTAGGACAGAACCTGCTGTGCTTTCAAGATTCTCTGGACTTTTTTTTGATTTTTTTTTTGGTGATGGTTGAAGATTTTCAACACAAAGCGCCTATATACTGACGCTATGATAGCTCAGTTTTTGAACAAGACCTCTTCTGTAATCTGTTTGAATGCGTATTTTTGCGCAATCACAAGGATTCCATCTTTTCATATGTAATAGAATATCTATTTTAAAAAGCACTGGTGCAATTCTTTTAGATACTCCACCCAAATACAATCCTTCCGTGATATAAGAGTTTTTGAAGACAACGACATAATTTTCACGATAAAAGGTAAAATGATTGTGTATTAAGTAGGAAAGTTGAGCGATGCCGCACTTAAGCTGAATCACAGCATAATAGATGTTTTGCAAATTCACACTGGATTTCATTATTATCTCACAAAAGTCCTATTATCGTCCTATGCTACATAGTCGATTATTCACCAGTTATCGTTACAGGATGAGTTTCCAGGCTTGTTCATCGCAACATCCGCCTGAAAGCAGACTAAGTCCATCAAATTCATGCATGAGGTGGTTCATCACTACAACGATACCAGCAAAGTCAATACTCAATAATAAGTATCTGGAAGAACATATGCCTCTGACTTTAATAAAGATTTATATGCAAATTTATAAAAGGACGTTCAACGATCTGTTGGGGAAAGGGGTGCTACCCAAATTCATAAATCCTAAGAAAGTCAAGCATGTTACCAAGAGATGTGCAGTCGTACTTTCAATAAAATAGTGAAAAATTATTTTGATATCGAGAAAGAGTGACTAGCCATTACATGGGACATTTAGGAGGTGTGAGACTATCCTGAGTGTTATTGATTCATCTTTGTAACCGACCATCAGTCGCTGAAATGATTCGACAACCCCTCGGGTCATCTAGCCAGATGGGCCATTAAGCTGTCCCAATGGGACTTTGAAATACGGTACAGGAAGGGTGACGACAATGTCTTGACCGAGGTTTTCTCCTATGAACCCGTTAGTAACTATTGAAACGGAGTCAAAATGGTACACTAATATGCGGAATTTCAAGAAGCAGACATAAGAATACCCTGACTACTGCATTCGAGGAGAGAGACCATATCGACACATCCTCTAAAAGCTGGACTTCGTACAAGATCCACCTAGCCGCCAGTAGAAGATGTGTGTCCCGAAAGCCGCACGTCTCCAAGTTTTCACGGAAAATCAAGACTCCAAGATGGCTGCACACGACTCGAAGACGGCATTGCAGAGACTTTAGCAATTCCGTTAAAATAATCGATTCGTCGGTTCCTCTCGTTCTCGTACACCGGATGCAATAGTCCTGTGAACAGAATTCTTCAACAGATCAGAGAAACCTCTATCCCTTCCGTTTCTCCTACTACTCGTGATTTCGTGTCAGCACCTCATAGGATTGCTCACGTTTTCGTGTCAGACGACTTCTGAAGCGTTTAATCGTTTGCAATTATACCCTCTTTACTTTAACTAGAAGTTTTCAGATGTAAAATTGCGTCCACTACAATTTTATACGTTCATACGAAAGCTTGGCTCGTGCCGAGCCTCCCTTCATGCTAAGGACTTTTTTCTAGCCGCCCTTAGTGCGTCGCTTCCCTTTCCCTTTCGACCGCATATCGAAAATCTGCCGCCACGATCGCGCTTCAGTCGATTTCCGCTCTATTCGAATTTCACTAAATGCTGCAGATTAATTGTATTTATTTACGTGACGAACATTTTTAAATTTAAAATATCTATCTCGAATTCGTACATGCAAAAAATCTCTGTAAAGTAATTATTTCGAAATAATTATTCAAGATTCCTAAAGATAACTTGCGAGCTCGTGTGTTCACGTCGTTCTGTTATTGGTTTGAGCCATGACCTGCCCGGTGGTCACTCAGTGAAGAGGCATAATATTAATTATTGTATTAATAATATTTATCGTTTGTCTCGCTCCAGGAGTGAGCAACCTCATAGTAAAATTTTATGTCCCCGTATTTATAATTTATGCAAAAGCAATTTTGCTGATTATAACTTCTTATTCTTTATTATTATTAAAGAGAGTTGCCAATTAAAGGCTATCTCCCCGATGATGTTTATTTATTAACAATCGTTGTGTTTATTGACTACTACCTGTGAGCAACGTTCCCAATACCTGGCAGATCAGCTGCCGCTTATCCCACAATCTCTATTTCTGTTTTTTCGACGAGCCGTCCACTCTCTCCTTCACTCGTGAAGGAGAAACGGAGCCGGCTCATCGAAAATTAATACATTAGTATTATATATTATTAATCATTGAAAAAAACATAAAAATAAGTTCTTTTTATGCTTTTGAATATACAATTATTAAAATCATTATCCATTTGTGCAAGTTTCGCTTTCTCAGGAGGAGAAAACTAGTGTATGACGATTAAAATTATCTTAAATTTTTTACTAATAATGATAATTATTCTTACTGTCATATAATATTTTACATTCAAGATTATATAATATTGTACTATATCTAACACAGATACTTAACGCAGGAAGTTAGTAAATCAGATGTTTACTTAGTGTAATGTTTTTTCAATAAAGTTAAGGAATAAGAAGGTATTTCAATACTTTTTATAGAATAAATTGTTCATTTTGAACCTCCATCGCATTTATATGACAGTCACACCTACAAAAATATATTAGATATTCGTATTTTGTATGGAAATACTAGAGAAAATAGTCGTAAATCGTTTTTTGAGATGTGTATGAATTAAAACTAGCATCAATTACGTAAGTTTACTAGCATCGCATGCACATGACTTCCACTAAAAATCTATACGAGAGCTGGAAGGCTATCTTGAAGTGTGTACAGGTCCTTTACTATTTATTATTTACTTTTCCAGTTTTTTAGATTCATACATTATTCAGAACCATCATGTATTTTACTGGAAATGAATAAAACAAATTGGATGCACGCTGAACTGGATACAAACAAATCATGATGTTTTTGTGTATAAGGAAACATTTGATTTCATGAAGTTATTTATATTTTGCTTAAATATAAAATGTTTAAATTTTAAAACCAAATTTTTTTTTATAAATTAACATAACTAAAATTTATAGAAAATATTATGAAAATTAAAAAATTTACACAATGTAAAGAAAAAATTAACAATTTTTTCTTTAATAGAATGGCAGCATATTTAATTTCATTTTTTTAAATACAAGAATACACAGTATGATGCATAATTTACTAAAATAGAAATTACTTAAAATAAAATTCATTAAAATGATGTAGGTCATGAGGTAAACTCTTTGATATCATTCTATAGTAGTTCCTAGATTCTCATCAAAATTTGTATTATGTAAGTTCAATACATTCTCTTTGTTAAACATAAACGGTTCAATATATTGGAAAACAATTTATATTGTTCTTGGTAAAGAGTAAAGATAAAGAACTAAAATAACATAATCACATCATAATGACATAAAGTTTAGATTATAAAAAATATTTTAAATAAAATCATAAAAATAAATATTAAAGCTAATAAACGAATAATAAATAAGAAAAAATATGTTAAATTGTGTTTTAATATAATTCATTATTAATATAAGTTATATAATTAATAGAATATACTCAATTATCTAATTATAACATTGTTTGGAATTTAATATACATAAATTATTTGAAAATTTAAAGTTAAATAAAGTTGCATGAATACTTTATTTCTTCAATATTAGAACTATATTCTTTTTTTTTGATTTATAAAAATAAAAAATATATATTTCTAAATGTTTGTAAAAATTTCAATGAATTTAAGAGGTTCAATAATTCGTCGTCAACATCGAAATATATTTAAAATGATGGTGGTTTATTATGTTTATTTAGCATGTTATTTTTATCCTATCAATTTTCATTGGCTATAGTAGCTAAGAAAATCAAATATTTAGTTTGGAAGTTCAAATTTATCGCACTAGAACCATTGCGCAATTATAAAAGACATTTAATTCTTCTCAATCTTCTCCGCTGTCCATTTTAATTTCAACACTCTGCAGCATTCATTTCATCTATAATTTAATTACCCTAGGTATATTGTCAATACGAAATATTACTCTCGACTTTGACAGTTTCCATAGCATCCACGAGTTCGTCTTAGCATTCTATCGAAGAAACTCGAAAACATCCCGGCGATAAATTTGTCGCGGTTTCGTAAGGGTCAACATCCGTTCTTGTTCACTAGGATGTGCCACTTCCCTCGGGTGGCACATCTTCCCGGCAGAGATGAGCACGAGGCCGGACAATTTGATAATTGGATCTGTGGCCAGGCCGTGATTTACAGTACGAGGGTCCATGGCTGACCAGCAGCATCCACTACAGCAACAAAGACTTGTGGATACGGTTAATCTCAAATGCATCCTACAGACCGTCACACAGATGCACCAAAAATTATTGGATTATGCAGTCTAAGTTTAGGAAGCACTTGGATCTATGCAGAGTACCGGATGATTAGAAGTAGTGGTGAACCTCGACATTTGGTTAGCTTTGGAAATTTGGTCCTTGGATAATCATGTTTCAATGAAGAACATGAAGCAAAGGACTATTTGATTAATATAAATGTTGACTAATATAAAAATCATTGGCTCTGATGTCGTCACATATTCATTTTTTAACAGGTATACAATGATATTTGCACTGGTAAATGTAATCAATATATAGTTTTATGACCATTCGCAACTGATTATTTACATAGGAATTTTTAATTATAACCTAACATTCATTAAACCAATATTATTTGATGTAAATAGTTTGGAGAGAAGGTTAATCATCCTAAAATATAAAAGATAAGCAACAGCTCTAAATAAAGCAACTAGTTTAGTGAAATTAGCCAAAGGCAAAAAATAACTTCTTACTCTTGATTAACAACACAAATAAGCTTTACTCCTAAGTAAATTAAAACACAAGTAAAAACTAAAGTAAGCGTTTGTATAAATACTCATTAGCAAGGCATACGTATGAAATTTGAAAAAAAAACGTTTCTTTGCTTCTTAAGAAGAGGCTGCATTACTAGATTAAAATTAATTGCTCCTGAAATGCATGAATCACAAATTTCGACTAATGAGTAAAAGAGAGAAACACTTTTCCACTTGAAAATCCGCTTCGCGATTAATTATAAAGCATTTTCTTATTAACGCGGGAAAAAGTGCCGCGCTCGAGGAACGTAAGGAGCGAAAGAATTTCTTTGGGAAGTGAGTTTCGGCGAGGAACGAGTGCGAGTCGTCAGCAACGTTAATTAATTAAAACCGAGGCAATGAAAAGGCGTTGAAGCTCGGAAGGGTTGGGGGTTGTGAGGTTGACTTTAGAGTACATTAATTTGTAAAAAGGCTCGTCGAACGGAGCGGCACGCGGCAATTAGAGTCATCGCGGGAACTTTTACAGCTGGTGGATACATCCTAAGGGATGCTTAGCTTTATTTCACCCCGCGGACCGAAAATAAAGACGGGGGTGCGAAGATCAGGGCCGGGTTTCGCTTGGTGAGGGGGTGGGGGTGGGTTTCCGGGTGGAGAACCACCACCACACACGCGGAATCGAAGCTGCCGCGAAGGCGAAGGAGGCGTCGAATCGTAAAAAGTGTAATACGACTCGAGAGTATCTATGACCTCGTATATGTAAATCGCTTTCACCCTCTCTTTCCTTTTTTCTGGCGCTTCTTTTTCTCAGGCGTAAAAACTCTTTTAGTGATAAAGGATTACAGGTACAGATGCGCCCTATACACATCCGAACGTTTGCTTTTATTTTTACGAGACACTCCAGACAGGTGAAATGTGATAAAATGAGTTTCAGTTTATTTTATTGAGAACTAGAGAAATAAACTTTCACAATTATATTTGAATGAACACTTCTGGAGGAACCTGAAAGGAGGTTCGTAGTTTGAATCGTACCGTTATATCGAGTCTTTCTTTTATTCGAACAGAAAAATTTCACAAAACTATAAAGGATCTTAATTTGTAGAAAAATGATATTATTTACAATAATTGAATTGTAATAAATATACATATATATAATTCTATTGTTTGCACTTAAATATTTGAATCATTAAAATTTTAATAATACTAGAAGTAATTAAAAACACTTTTAATTTTCTATAAAAATACTTTTTTTCATCAAAAATGAAATGAAAGCAGATTCTATGATATCTAATAAAAGTTAAAATTAATATTTTGATACTATTTTGTCCTAGAAAGATATAATTATTACTCACTAAATATTTAGGTGGATTTGTCAGAAAAGTTGTTTTACTCAAACAACTTTGTTACTTTATCTATTCTATTTATTATTGCAAAATATATACCAAATATACAATTATTTTTAATTTCTAAAAATTCATACCAAAATGTATTGTTTATGTTAGGCATCGAAAATATTCAATAAGATTAAGATAAATTAAATTAATTACAATTTAATAATTACAATTAATTTAAAATTTAATAAAGATAAAGTTCACTTTGAAATAAGAATAATGCAAAATTCAAATTCCACTATAAAAATTATTTGACAATGTACAAAAGAGGTGCAAATGTAGTATCGTTAAATTTCCACGTAGAAAGCTGAAATACACACCCACAGGTTTATAATGCATTTCTTTCCATCTACTCGAAACTAGAAAAAGTCCATTGTGTTACAAAATTACATATTTCGTATTAAAAAAATGGTGTATACGAATGAAAATGAATAAGTGGGAAAATAAGGCGTGAGCAAGAATAAAAAATTTCGTTTCACCTGCATTATTTTCGCGGCGCAGGCAATTTTTGCGTACGAGATGCGTTGTTGTTGTTGTTTTTTTTTTTTTTTGTTTTCGAGTTGCTACTGGCTTTTTTTTATGTCGAGGCCATTTTAAAGCCTACCTCTGGGTCTTTTTTATAGTTTTCTTTTACTGTAAATTAACGGTGGTGCACTTATTTCTCCGCTTTCGCACATAATCATTTTTCTTTCTATTTGTCAGACTTACTTTATTCTATTCCACTTCTTTCGTTTACCATTACTTACCCTGGCCGCACTTAATCCGAGCGCTCGTACTTTACTTTTCAGCAACTAAAACAGATTCCGCGAAACTAACATTCTTTACGATTCATTCTATAATCATTACTTCTAACTCAGTGGCAAACTGTAGATGGAGCAGATATAATACCTTGTACCTCCTAAAAATATTCGCTGAATATCTTTTACGGGGCATTTTAAAAAGCTTTCCAGCAGTATCAGCGACGGTAATAATGTTTAGCACCAATAAAAGAAGATTCGAAGTTGCAGGACAAAGCTTCGTCTGGGGACAAAGAAATAAAGTCAAGAACACGAGTCCTAAAAGTTACATCTTTTACCTCGCAGCCGAATCTTTTCTTTAGTATCTTACTTAAATTGCTCTTGTATATATAAGCATTTGCACATTGCACACGCGAATTCCAGAAAACAGCGATATTATTGTCGTTACTCTCGGTCTATTAAAACGCTGGATTACTCGAATACATTTCATAAGAATAAAATGTCTGAGTATTATCCTCACCACACAAGTTAGCATTCAGTGTGTATTTAAAACAGATTGTAAAACGCAAATTGTGAAAAATCTGTGTGCTGCTTTTATTTGCTTTTTTTATGCTTCATTAAAATTATTTAATTAATTGGCTGTGGCTTCTGTATATATTAAAATAAATACAAGTTTTTTTTTAAGTCAGTCAATAGTTATTTCATATTTAATTTAAACAATATTGTAATAATATATTGAATAACACAACAATTATCTTTTATGAATAAGGTTAAAATAAATACATTCGATGAATTTGGGAAGTAAATTGTGATTTTTTGTAATATTTTTTTATGAATGTTGGAATATTACAAATATGTAAACATTTACCTATATCAACGTAGAAATAAAAGTATTTGAATTAAAATGGTTAAACAAATATTTTCTTAAATTTATTGACTCAAATAAATATAATTATTTCCAAAAAAAAATTATCACAAAAATTATAATGGCTCTAAATATAATAATTTAATAAATGTTAGCATTTTGCTATTTAAAATTTAGTCTTGGTATTTAAAAATGTACCTGCATATTAAAAAATTAGCTTCTTTTAAAATTTGTTATGAATGTACGGCTCAAATTTTGTTGTTGTAAATTTTCTTAAAAAGTATTATATGTGTAAAACAAGTATAATCTTAAAAAATAATATCACTTTTTACCATCACTATAATGTTAACATTTCCTTTAAGTATTGAAATTTAAAATTCGTAATTAATTTTTCTTTTTTTTTTTTATCAAATCAATAATACATGTATTATTTCTTAATGACTTACCATATCTTTATATTTTCATTCTAATTTCGTATTGAATTTATGATTTAAATAGAGTTTTAATTATATTAATTTAATAAAAATCTTATTCTAAGATTGCAGAAAATTTATTTCAAATAACTATGACATTGTAAAATAAATGCATTAATAAGTACTATATTTTCAATTACGCTCTTTTAATTTATATTTTAATAAAAATTATAGCTGATATATACAACTTATTTTGCACTATTAAGTATAACTTCACGTATTTATGAACATATTTTTCGATAGCTCGTATACAAAAAGTATCTTTATTTCTGTCACTTTTAAGCGTTGGCTACTTCCGGCTTTTTTGATCTGATTGGAGTATAACGTAACAAATAACCAAGAGGTTTCAACGAAGGGTAATGCCATTTCCTGGCAATTTCCTGGGGAACTTTTTCAAGTGAACTTTTAAGTTTCGGTCAACCTTCGAAGGTTCCCTTACCCCATATTTTTCTCCCTTTCTGAAACTCTCAACCCCCATACTTCATTCCATGATTCTGTACATTTGCTAAGTAGTTCTCAGCAGGATGCAAAGGACAATTTGGATACTTGATTCTTTATAAATGTTTATCACTGTGTGTGTAGCTGTTTCCTAATGTTTCTTGAGAACTTGAATAATGACTAGTTTTGAGATATAAAAAAGAGATTCATAATATATACACTTTTTATAAATAAAAGATAGTTTGAAATATTTATATTTTGTTGAAGGATAATGGTCTTTACTGTAAAATCTAAAATATATTTTAACAATGGGCCATTCATTTATTGCTAAATGTAAAAAGTTTTTCATTCAAATACTATATAGTTTGATGAAATAATTTGGTATTTCGTAATAAAGGAAAACAATAGTAAATTAGTAAATATTGTGTACAGTAGAAAAACTAATTTAATCTTAGAATAAAAAGATAATGATTTATCAATAGTGTAATATTAAATTATTTTAACAATGTATTTAGAGCATAATTAATAAAAACATTAATATTAAAATGAACTTCGAATAATTTATCAGTGTTACTATTACTTAAAAACATTATGTGTAGAGAATATAGTTGAGAATAGTTTCTATAGTAAACATAAATATTTAATTCATACTATAATCATAATTTGTAGCATTTTCTTAATCATTTATATTTTAATTAATAAATTCATTAATTAATTTATACGTACATATTAAATATTTTGAGATACATCTATATCAAATTACCATTTTCTTAAATTTATTATCTATATTATATACCAAAAAGTATTGTGTATTAAAATTTATTTTATTTTTGTATATATTGCATTACATTTAATTAGGAATTTTTATGTAAATATTATACAATAAAATTTTGTTCGTATTAATCTATGGTCAATAAATACTCAATTTTATAATTGCATTTATCACTTATTTTTCATTAAATAAGATTATATATATAAAATAGTATATTACTATTTAATGGTTATATGTTAATGCTTTTTCTTAATTATTAAGGATATGCTATTCGTATTAATGCATTGTAATATATTTAAAGAGTAAGATGAAAGGTTATTTTACAATAATGGTTATAAATAATTCTATTTAAAAATAGAATATTAGAAATAGTAATGTAATATCTACAAAATTATAATGAAAATATTTATGTGAAATAATAAAATAGATTATAAATACAATTACAAGTTTACAAATAAAAATTCCTGAAATATTGTTACACACCTAATAGAAATGTATGGCATGTTGTCCTACTACAGGGTTATATTAAAAAAAAAAAAACTATCTGAAATTAATAATAAAATATCATATAATATTACATAATGGTAATAAAATATTAATATGTAAGTTGTAACAATATATTAATATATAATATTTAATAAAAAATATTTTTTTAGCTTTTTCCATTAACTTTCAATTAAAACGTAAAGTTTGAGATTTGATTGAATATGTTTGTTATAATGTTATTTGATTGGATAATGGTAATTATTAAATTGGAGTCTATTAATAAACTATAAAAAAGATAATATCGTGAAATATCATAAAATATAATTATCGAATAAATCTACAATAATTATTAAAACACGTAATATAAGCGATGCATTCCTAATGAAATTTGATCTTATTATATTTGATTAAATTATACAGCCGCGATTATATTATTATTTTAAATAATAGTATTTTTAGCAAACATTAAACCATAAAAAACCGGATATTTAACGAAAGGATAATTTATACATAGTTTGGCCAAAAATATTGCAATCATATCTCTTGTCCGACAAAACTTTAGCAGCTTATTACACGTGCTTTTAATGACATCTTTCGAACAAACAACGAACTATCCTTACACACGCGCAAGCGCCCAGACTTTCTTAGGATGTTAGACAAAGGCACATCTATAACGTCGATAAGAATGTTTTCTATTTTGAAATTTACATGTCAAAAAACTGTTAGAATTCTAAAGTTCATGAACAATTTTAAGAAAAATATTTATGAAAAATATTGATTTTGTAATTTAAACATTTAAGGAATTTATAAAAATCAACGTTTGTTATACTTACTTGCATTGGCGGTTGCAGAGATCCAGGCGCTACTCCTATTATAGTGAATACTATTGATAATTATTATAGAATATATATATATTTTTGATAATGAAACTTTATTAATAATTTAATTAAACTTATATTTTTATCATTTTAAATTTGTTTATTATATTATAGTAAAAATAATAACGGTACAGTAATGTTTCATTTAATTAATTAAATACAATCTCCATTCAATTAAAGGAAGAAAACTTACACAAGCTTGTAATTACAAACTAATTTTTATTATAACATTTCTAATGGTAATAATTATTTATATATCTGATTACATATTGTGTAATTTGTGTAATGTAAGCATCATCCAAACTTACGGTTGAAATGAGAAAATGTGTAATAAATTATATATTCTGATCGCCTATAAAACAAACAATTTTGTGATTATAGATGACAATATTCTATTTTTGAATTTTTGTAAAAATAATTGTAATTTAATATTTATTGAAAGAATAAAAAGAAGTGACTATGTCTTTGTAATAACAGTGTGGTTGCACTTAGTGACAGCTAATTGGATGTTCAATAAATATATGTTTTATGATGATTGGATTATTATTGATTGTGAAAATGAATAATTCTATAATAATTAATACTTGTTAATAATATATTAATAATTTATTAATTAAAAATAAATTTTTTTTTTAGTTTTTAACTAAATCTAAGTATTTATTAAACTCATTACTTATAAATAATATCAACCATACTTATTCAAATTTAGTTAATGCATAAACCTTGTAATAAATTATGCATTCGTGACTGTTGCTAAGAAAATTAAAGCTATAATCTTAAGTAGTCAAATTATATCTTCTTCGTGCGAAGGTTGGAAATGTTATAGTGCGCATAGCGAAAACATTAAGTTTTATCAAATAATTATTCTATCAACTAGAATGAACTTTAATAATTCAGAAAAGTTTATGTACTTATTAGAATAAAAAGTGAATAATATAATAAATATTTTAATAACATACATTAAAGAATACGATTGAATGTTTTTCATTAATCATGATATCGATCACCAGTTGATATAAAGAAATTCGCTCTGATAAAGTATCTACTTTACATGATAATTCAATAATAATCATAACGAATATTAATAAAACCCTTCAATACGAAAGTATCTTGAAAAATTTTCCAATCGCACGTATAAGCAAATATTAAAACGCGCCTTGTCGATGTTCGCATTTGGTTATCGTAACAATAAGCCCGTAAAATAAAGTCATATTAAAAGATCAAAATAGGGTGAGTCGCGCTGCAACCCGAGGAAAAATACGGTGCACCGGAAAATCGTCAAACACGCGAGGAACGTGGAACTCACACAGGCATAAAAATTACGCGCACACCCACCCATCCTGTACGTAGCCATCGCATACGTATATTTAAATGCATGTACATAGGGGTAGTCATGATGAGAGAGGCGAGGGGATGTGCCGATGGGCAGACCGTCAGCAACGCGCGACTCGTTTATCCAATCGATCGAGCTGAAAATTTCCAGCCCTTGATTAAGATCGCAAGAGCACTTGAGTTTTCAATCAAAAAAGAACCGAGCCGGTGCTTTTCATTTTTCCGGCGCTTTCCTTTTGTTGCAAAAGAGAGACCTGGGGATCGTGTGCATCCGCACGTTACCTGATACGCGAGCGGCCTGACAACATTAAATCCAATTTCCCAGACGTTCGTCCTTATTCTCCATTTCCACCGATGCCTTCATTCCGCGCCACCCCTCCGAATATACAATTTTACTTTGTAACGGATTCGTCTGTGCTTGCAATTACAATTTTTTTCTTTCCATTATTGGATGTGTAAGTGCACATTGTGGCATGTAATATAAACACACTTTTCGTGTACTTGATTATTAAGAGGGCGAGGCACGGAAACTCACCAGATGCATTTCCTTCATTTTGTCGGCAACACTCGGTCCGTTTTTAATGTGTCCGTGGGTGTTAGTGCATATTGCACTTTATGTGGTAGTGATATTTTCATCAACCACTTCAGCGCGATGCAGATGAGCTTTCTTATATAGGAAATAAGCGAAAACCGAGGCATCAAGTGTGCGAGCGCAGACTATCTCATGAAAATTAGATAAATCATATGCACTTGGTGCGAGAGATCCGAGCGAAATGAAAATGTAATGAAAATTCGGCTTTTCTAGAAGTTGTTTAATCTTCTAGAATTAAATTTTACGATGATTGACACTTTTGCAATGTGCATTTAATGAGAATTAAAACAGCATTCGGATCGATGGAAATCCATTGTACGATACGTCATGAATGCACTATTTACATTGTTATTGAACAATAGAGAAAAGTTTTTAAAACATTTTCAGCTTGTAAAATCTGTATTCTGTACAAAATATTGAGCAAATATTACAAAACATTGGTGAACCTATATTTATTGCAATTAAATTAATTAATTATAAAGCTTTTTGTGATTATACAAAACCATATTTGTTGAATATTTCAAACGATATCATTTCCGTAATATAAATTCGAAAGTAACAAAGCTGTTTTCGAATTATTGAAACATACTATTATAAATGTTATCATAATATGATACGATTTTATTTTCTGTTCTTCGAATATTTCTGAAGAAAATTATAATTTTGTTTGTACTTAGACAAAATTATAGCTCTAGTCTTTAGTTCACCATAAAAATAATTTTTAATAAATTTAAATTTGCAAGAAATTAAAATTTATTTATTATAATAAACAAAAGAGATTGATTTAGTGAAAAAATCATTAGTAGAGCTTGTATTCGCATCTTCATTTACCTCATTATAGCCGCAAATATTAAAGCGCAATGCAATTTTATCGTTCCAGAGCCAACATTTTTCACGGTCGCGTCGATAATAGGACATGAGGGATGATCGGGGTTCAAGGCCATTTAATTTATGCCATGCGGACAGTAATGCTTTGGCAACTTTTGCACACCCCCGTGAACACCGTGGCACACAAATGTAATAAATGTGTATGTGTTCAATAATATTACAATCTCCTTGAGTATCCTAAAACCTTCAATTAACGTCCAAGACAAAAGCTCTTTTACTTAAAACTTGAACTGATCGTCATCATATCTGATTGTGTATTCTTATTCTGAATACCCATAACATTTAGGAATGATTTCGATATACAATTATGTGTATCGATCGATATTATTTGTCGATCAAATCAATTACATTGACTAAATATAAATTTTATATTTTAATCTTACATGTAAACGTATTTATTTATGTGGATAAAATTTATGATTTTGATCAATACAAATACTATTTATAATCGACGCTTTCAATCTTTTGAATCATTGTTGAAAATGTTTGTGATTTCGTATATTTTCAAATTTAGCGTGTATTTTAAAATAAAATGTAGACATCGAATTTTAAATGAATAAACATATAAAATTCATACCAACGACTTTTGAAATAATATTTTTATTTTCGAAATTATCGTTTTTAAAAGCATACATTATAAATTAAAATAGTTGATTAGAAAATTTTCCCAATGAGTTGTAAGTATAGATGTTTGAATTATTGAATGAATTTTTTTGCACTAAAACCTGTAACGGTATTTAAAGTTTTCCATTGTTCCCTTGCCTTAGACAGCGATAACAAAGGTACCGAAAAAATAAATAAAACGTATATTGAAATTTCATCTCTTCTGTTAAACGATTGGTCAATATTTGAGTAGGCAACATTTGCCTGTACATCACTGAGTTTTTGTTACTTCTACCGCGCCCATTTTCATCATGTCCTTGATCCTGTACACGCGTGTCTATTCATTCAAAGGATGTTTCCTGTGGAGGAGCTTGTGTATAAGTGTTGGAACAAATAACCCCCTAAAATTCGCAGGCATTCGCTAGACGACTTTTACTGAAGATCCAAAATGATTAATGATCTCTGCGTCGATTTGTTAACGAGTTAGACCTTAAAGGATGACATAACTTGTGATTTTCAATATAGCTTCAATTAATGTAAAATTTAATATTAATTTAACAATATTTCATTTCATACAATATTAAATAAGTGTTAAGATTCTATTTTTAATATTAACTAGAAGATTAAATTAATAGTACATGATTCAGAACGAAAAAAAAATAAATAGTATAAATACTATTTAAATTCTAATGCATAATGCAATTAAAAGGGAAATATTTTCGGTTAAGTGCTGTTATATAATCCACTCACTTGTTGATAATCTTTTATTAATAATCTCTTTTCCACCCACTACATAATTCTATATCATTTCTTAATGATACGCATGTTTTATTTTTAATCTCATCAACTTTCACACACTATCATTATCGAAGGCCATTGTGCTGGGATTTTTTTAGGCAATGCATGCTATTAAAAAATTGTTTAATAGCTTACACCTGTTGAAATTTTTTCGATACCTATTAGTGAATGGTCAAAAAATAGTACAAATCAAGGTTGGCCGGAAATTATATCTGTTAGACAAAAAACAATCCATGAATAAAATATGAATATTAAATAGTTCGGCATGACTCCCACGGTTAACGCATATGTATTTGTATTACTTTCTCGTTGTTTCCGGGATGATCGGGTACTCTGATGTACACTAATACTTCGTGTGAACATTCGTAAAAACTAAAAAATTCATCGTAATAAGCGTTGAAATAGTACACTAGTAGGTATGTCAAGATAATTAAAGTCGGAGCAAAAAATTTTGTTTCATTAATGCTACCGTGTAACGGATGGAATAATAATCGATAAGTAACTGAAAATTTTAATTGATTAACGCTCTTTATATGGATGTGTCACAATAATTTATTGATTCATACAACTGTGTTACTATTTCTATATTGAAAATTCATGTTGAAACCAATTCCATTCGAATAAAAATGCTAATTAATTTTTAGCCCCTCAAAGCTCATTATTATATCCAAATTTCTAATGCAATAATAAAATGAGAATTGTGAACAATGTTTAACGAACTTAACTTCGACTTTAGGTATAAATCAAATCGAATATTTTATTTAATTACCATGCTCATTTATATTTTTAGTATTACAAAGCGACACTAGTTTTACAATACAAAAATAACGATTAAAAATCTTGTTATCGTTATTATTAAAAATTAAAGGATCTGAAATTTCCATCAGACTAAACAAATACCAAAAATTTATATATTTAGTACTGGAAATTATACATTTGCATAAAATCTAAATTTTAGAATCCTAGAGTTATAATGAAACTCAAATGAGGCTTGAGCAATTAAATTTCATATCGCAGATTTAGAATTTTCCAGCTCATCCGCTGCTTAAGAAAAGCATTCTAATTAGTTGTCAAAATAAAAATAGAAGCTCGTACGGTAAATAATTCAAGTTAAATACGTGGTAAAAAAAGTAGGAAAAAAGCGTCGACCGATAGTGTTCGGAAGGAATAAATATGATAGGAGAGAGAGAGAGAGAGAGAGATTGACATATATACAAAGATTATATTCATGGAGGTAGGATATACTTTTAATCGAAATTTCAATTCGCATCCCGATCATCCAGCATGTATTCGAACGTATTCAAGTGCGCGTTGCGAATGGGAAGTCACTCTTGGAGCATTCGGCGTTGGTTCTCATTCAGAAAAATAAATCGCCGACGTAGCAGAGAGACGAGCTGACCGAGCTGAATCGAATTGTCGATGGGCAAATCGGAAAAAGCTGGGAAATCCTGGACAGTAGTTTCCAGGGCGAGCGGGAGGAAACAGAAGCTATTGGCTGATAAATGGAGCCGTCCTACGTTGATAGATACCACGAACCTTACAGCTCTAATTCTTCACCGACGTCTATTTCGATTTTTTTTAATTTCCACTACTCGTGAATATTCGAGTATTAACGGAAGAGCTTAACGAATTACGCTCCAACGCCTTATTTTATCAACATTTGTGTAATTTGCAGGAGTTGCACCGATTTACTAATGAATATCGCTGGGGAATTTTGTTGAGTGAATGTAAGGAAGACAATCGGGTTTAAGCTTTCAATGTTTTGAGCTGTTTTCCTTTTTTTGCTGACGAGAACCAATCAATTACCCGGTAAGCTTTCACTTAATACACTAGTACGCGACATAGCGAATTAATGTTACATAAAAATCCATTCGTCATTTATAACAAATATCACCGGGACGTGTTTCCGATATTTAACGATTTTAATCTCTCTTTTCTCGCTTATTTTCTCTTTCGTTAATTCTTAAATATACATCGTTGGATTATTATATGATACATATATCATACATATATTAATATATAAAGCAACTAATTCCTACTATTTTTTTTTACTCTATTAAGGCTTTATTTCAAAGTCGCTTAATGATACAGTTTTTTAGATTTTTTTTTTTTAAATATACTACAGGTATTATAAAAAATTTTATTCCTCTTATTGCAAAATCAAACGAACCTACTTCTACAATATTTAAGATGAAGATTTACCCAATACTCAAACCATTTTTTAAATTTAAGAATCAACTCATAAGGAAAAATAAATAAGGTATAAAGTGGGTGTATAATTATCGTAATATTCGAGAAATATAAATTCCTCTTAAATAATATTTCTTTTGCAATAAAATTCAAATTTATATGAAAGATGTAGGTTTTGTTAGTTTTTATTAAAAGAAAAATAAAAGGTTAATGATCTCTGATTTTATAAAAAAAAAAAAAAAAAAAAAAAAAAAAAAAAAAAACTAGCAATCGATACTTATAAAAATCGCTAATATAAAAACCTTAATCACTCAAAACTACTTTTCTAAAAACATTACAACTTTCAGTAGTAACATAATATTTTAATACCGTTTACACTTACATTACCTTCTCTACATGGATAATAAAATAATTATTTCTTCAATTCGCATCACTGGTACATGAACATTTTTCCCTAAAAGTGATTTATTGCCCAATTACGTTGGGATACTATTTAGTTTTACGATAACATTAAAATTTATTTAATAACAATTAAAATTATCTTAAATTAAACAATAAAAATGTATAAAGTATTCTACGTAATCTGGATATTGTGTATTAAAATATTATAGCATAAATTGTTGAATAAACTAGAATTTTGCTGCAGCGAGTAAGCAAACTTGTTTGAATATGTACATATAAATATTTAGAAAGAGATAACCATTTCGTGGTGCATTCGTATCTAGATTCCATGAGACTTTACATCGCAATTTCACGGAGTAATTCAAACGCAGAGGAACTAATTCGTCGTATTCCTCGAATCATCCTGTGCCTTGAATAATACAGCCTTGCCCTTAGCGTACGGGTAATTGCTCCCAGTCTCAAGGTAATAAATGCCATTGTGGACCAATTCACTCTTGGGGCCTCCCATCATCCCCACCTCCCCCTCGCAGTCGCCCTTTTGGTAGCTCGAGTAGTCCTTGCACTTCATCCCGTAGAAGCCGACCTCGCTCACGATCGACTCCGCGAAGAACTCGTAGGACCGGGCGTGAGAACAGGCGCCCCCCAAGTCCATAGCGCAGCCCACCTGTTTTTTGCCCCCGTTGGGGTAGAAGTCGGCCTGGCCGATGGGCGCCAGGTAGCCGAGGAGACCCGCGTTCGTGTGAATGATCTCGACGTTCCTGCCCGCCTCCACCGAGATCCTGTAGCTCGTGCTCGCCAGGGCGAACAGCGGGAGTGCGGGGTCCAGACCTGCGGGATGACGTTTTTCATTTAGTCGGTTTTTTGCTTTTTTTTCGGGGTTATTAATGTTAACGGTCTGTCTATTTATGTATGCATGATGTGTTTATATTGATCAATTTTTAGACCGATTTCACTCGTGCGTGCCTAATCGATTTTAAAACATTTTTTTCCGTTTTTTGTTATTGTTGTTGTTGTTGAATATTTAAATAATGCGTTTATCAATTCATGCTTATACAATTGTACCGATGAATATTCATCCCGACGATACTTTCATCCATTTTGAATAACCTACCAACAATATAGTTGACCTTATTTCTGGCATAGAATCCACCCAAACCCATTACGTGGGCACCCAATGAATGTCCAGAAAGAGTTGTGGTCTTAAGGTCAATTCCTTGATCTTCCAAAAAGTTTATCAATTTAGCTACGTGCTTTCCTACATCGAGAACATGTACGGCAGCCCAGACGTAGGGCCGTTTAGCTATTTTACTCCAGTCGACAACAATAACATTGTAATCTCCCATTTTTAGGAAAGCTGAAATGTTTATTAAATGTTTTTCAATGTGTTTACATCATTCGCGTATACTCAATACGTATGATGTAATATGGTTACCTTCCTTAATTAATTGAGAGGCTCGGCTGTCCTTTGAATTCATCCATCCGTGGGCAATGAATTTGGTTGGGCGAGTTGGATCAAAGTTAGTTTTTAATAATGCATCTACATCATCAAGTTTGATTACTTCGGAGTTGTTCCCAATTTCTCTTGTATATAAATGAAAAATTACATGAGTATCCATATTAAGCGCAATAGCATCTAATTCAAAGGGATAGTGAAGCGTTGCTTGTACTATATTCCCAAAATCGTCAAAGACGCATAAACCGCCTTCGACATTGAAAAGATCCAACTCTTCTTGGGAAACATTCAAAAACGGTGCCACTGTTGCCAACGTTCCCAGTATATCAACTTTTGGCAATTCAGGTTTTGGTAATTCAATGTTTGATACGTTGACTTTTGGTACATCTATACTTGGTATATTAAAAAAAGGTTTGGCGAATACTGGAAAATAAATAGATTACTTATTAGACAATTCATGACTATTTGCATCTGCATCTGCTATCAAATTCAATTGTTAACAATTTCTTCTAATTCTAAAATTTAGAATGATTCATAAAAATATACAAATCATTAGTATTATGCTTTATATTTTTTAATATTTAAAAGAATAGCCATGTCAATATATATATATAGAGAGAGAGTTAAAAAAATGTCTCTTATAAAGATATTTATTAATAACGGGTATCTCCTGCATTAAAATTAAAATAAAAATATTTTTTTAAAGAATAGACACAAAATAAAAAATTATAAGCAAATATATTTTTATTCTTTAGTTATAAATGAAATAATAAATCAATATATGTATAAATATTTTTATAACGCAAAATATATATTTTATTTATTTTGTTTTATAGCAAATAATTTATCTAAGTGGATCGCGATGAATAAAATACTATTTATACATTAATTAAATAATCATATTTATTTTGTATAATCCCTACATATTGTACGTATATAATTTTAAATACTTTTACTATTAAGAAATTATATAAATTCTGATTTAAAACCCAATTTCATTTATAATGCTTCAAACATATTTGAAACTAAACTAAAATTAATTTTTCATTATTAATCTTTGTAATGTACGTTTAAAATATTTATTTTCTTATGCCCATTTAATGTTTTCATTTAATAATTTATCATTTAAAATTATTAATAAATATCAATTATCTTATCAAATAAATTAATTTTGTTATTAAATCAAGTTATTATATCAAATTAATAGAATAAATTTTGTTTAATTATATCAACGTGTTTCAAGTAAGTTCTCTAATGAATTAAGTAAACTATATATCTACACAATTCTTTATTTAATTCTTTGCGTTTAATTATTTAAAAAATAGGTAATTATAAATATTTTTTATAATTTAAAATATTGAAAATTCAACTACAAAGTTTTTTTTGTTGAAAATAAAATTTTTTTTCTTAATCTATTATAAAATCATAGCTAATGCTAAATCATAATAAAATAAGAATAGTAAAAAATTTGTCTAAAACATAGTATTTGGTCGATTTTTTTTATCAATATTTTACGTACATAAAATCTTTTTATAAAAAATTGATATGAGATAATTACATATTTTCTTGAATGTTTTAACTAAAGTTATAATTTCTTTTATATCATTGCAAAAAATAATTAACAAGCATAATAGTATTTCGAAATAGAATATTTATAAAATTAAAAACTTGATAATAATGTAAACCATGACTCATGAATTATAAAATTAACTCTACTAGAAAACATGCAATTATTCTTTGCTCAAGTTTCTTTTATAATTCCGAATAAAATGTTATATCTTAAATAATGAATCTACTATCTATTAATAGTTATTAATGATCAGAAAATGTGGAAATGATTGACATCTAATATTTTATAGATGCTTCATTGTGGTAAAAACATACCATTGATTACCAATCCGTGCAGGAATCCTACGAGTACCAGAATCCTCATGTTGGCACTAAATTTCTGCCTTCAGTGTATTGTTCTTCTGCTTTTATAAAGCTGCGAATTTTGAATGTTGTGGATTGATAAGATAAGGTGTTAATCGATGGTAGAAACTGCTAAAACCTGACCTGGATAAAACCTTGCGTTTTTAATTATTGACAAACATTTTTGTAATTCACTATGCATAATTATTTATTTTTTAATCTCATAACTATTTTAAAGAATATTTTTTAAACAATATTTTATTAATTTGATAACTATTTTCATGTATCTTAAAGAAATTTTTTTTCTGTCAATAATTAATGAATTAAATAATAAGAATTCTAACATTGATATTCAATAATATACTTAAAATTTTTATATATTAATTTATTGTTTAAAATATAAAAGTAATTCAAAAATACGTGAATAAATATCTATAAATATATTATATTTACATATCAAGACACGAGATTGGGAACGAGTTAATTGAAGATAAATCGTATATTCAATTGAAGTGATGATTAAAATTAGATCTATATAAAGTCACTTTATATCTTTTAAGTGCGTTCATACATGAAAATTTATCTTTAAAAATACCAACCTAATTATGTAAAAAATGTTCATTATGTACGAGATTTTACTATCGTAAAACTAATTTTTACCTTAAAAACTTTTGACATTATATAAGATTAAGTAAATATAAAAATATAATAATAATATAATAATTTAAAAATATTTACATTTAAAAATTAATATACAATGTCAATTATTAAGATAAAACTGATGTTATTGAAATTAATACATTTTTCTTTTTATATATTTAATTTTTCAATAGATTCTTGATAATATTCATTCGATTTATTATTGTTACAGAAAAATTATTGTGAAATAGGTTTCGTTTTTCTAATCATTTGTATTTTTAAATAAATATATACAATTATATTAATTTCTTATGATTATAAAACATTCAATACTTTGTGTATTTATTTTACTTGATAAATGAATACATACATATTTATTATTTAAGCACATTTTTAATTTATTCCGTTTATTTGGCAAATTATAAAATTTAATAAATTATTATTTATATTTTATTAAGCCATTTATTGAATCTGAACTATTAAATAAATATTGTATGCGGCATAATAATAACTGCAAATATCATTTAGTTTCTTCATCAGGTAATTTCTAATGTAAGTTTCACTAAGACGATGGATGTGAATAAGAATGGTTTAGAGATAAATGAATGAATTATATGGTAATAAACAATAATCAGACGTAATAATTAAAAATTTGTCTATGGAAGTTGTTATCTTTTCCGTCATTGGAGTGATTGGAACCTCAAAAATACGATACGACCATGTATTGAATGTCAAGGGTATATTGAACATTTCATTCTTTCTCAACATGCTAATACAAATTAAAAAACAATGATATAAAAATTACCACAAAAAAAGAGCTTTTCTCTTATTTTAAATCTAACAATGATTCACATTTATTATAACTAATTAAAAATTTTATCAAAATATTTTTAAATTGAATATGCTTAATTTAAATTTTTCTATCATTATTTACAACAAAAAGCTATTGATACAAATTGAGTATTAATATCAAAAACATTTTGAAAAATGTTTATTTTACATTTATAAATATATATCGAATATTGATATTATTTGCTTATAAGTTTTCTTTAATTTAATCAATTAGTCCATATTTATACAATTTATCTAAATCATTTGTAATAAAATTATTAACATAATTAAATGTTTGTACACATAATAAAATAGATACTTTTTAATATACAATTTAAAAAATTTTAATCTTATTGAATATCTTAAATTTTTTTCAGACAATAATTTAAGGTGGTGGATTCGATATATAATGACATTTTATTTGTAATATTTAAATTTTCTAAAATAAATTTAAATAATATAATGATTTAGTAACAAGATAATGTGATATAAAATGCATTAACACACAATTAATAATGAAAATTAAAACCTGACTAAATAAACATAATTATTAATATATCAATTCCTAAAATTGATTATATAAATCATTTTATGATGCTTCCTAAAGAATATGCAATGTAATATTAAACTTTTAGTCAATAATAGTTTAATAGTTAAATATAAAAAAAAATCAATGTTTATAATATTAATTAAATCATTTTATTAATAATTATATTAAAAAAAAGATAAAATATATAAATAAGAACTAAATAATTCTATTCCCTCAGTTCTTGTTTTCGCCACTAGTCGTCTATTTTTGTACTATCGGCCATTTTTGATCATTCGCATTTTTGAGATAATCAAATTAATTTTTCAAAATCTGAGATACAGATTCTATTAAAATGTATTTACATTTTTTAAAACTCTTAAATAGTAAAAACGGATAATACATCGAGAAAAAATACTTAACAATATACCCATTGGTTTATATAAAAGCTAATTTTGTTAATAATTTTATTAACTATAATTTATATTTGATACTATTGCCTTAGAGTTACAACTTTTTATTTTATAACAGAAAAATTAAACAAAATTGTATTTTTTTAGTTACAACTACATATAAAAAATTAACCGAATTTATCTTTAATGATCTTTAAGAAAAAATTATACAATATTAATTATACAATATTTAAATTATACAAATCTTTTTTGGATTTTTCATATACTAAGTTTGGTATATGACTAAAAAATTATATTATATTATATACTATATTATTATATTAATTCTATAAAAGTTTAAGTTAAACTAGTATATTATCCAGAAACTAAAGAGCTTTTCACTAGTAATGATCAATTATCTACAAAAATAATTTTTAAAATAACAAACATTAATTTAAGTTGTATTTATTTATTTATTTATATTAAATTGTTTTATCATAGCATTTCAATTTATAAGAATGATATTGAATTCAAAGAAATGATAAAATTTTCATACTGCAATAAAATATACTACGCAATTCGTAACAAAACTGAGGATCTCTTAAAGATTATGTACTTTACAATTCATTTTTTAATGATATCTAGATAACGTATTAGAATATTATGATTGATATACAAGTGTTTTATGAAAATTCATAATACTGACATTCAATCTTAAGAATTTTTGGTATTGGGAAAATTATAATGTAAATTATTCATGAGATATATAGAAAATGGTATTTAGTGAATAATAGATTTGTAATTTTATTTAAGTATGTTTACAAAATTTAATTTTATTTTTTAAATCTGAAACTTTAATTTATATTATTGACAGAATCATAACATAATTAATAATCTTCGCTGCATAATTATTTTATCGGCCTAAAAATAAAACTAAACTGAAAATCTAGATAAATAGTGATCAAATAACCTATTAATATATTAAATTTTTAAATTATTGTCAAGTAAATATATATAGGGTACAAGTCTAGAATAATTTAAGCAACATTAATATAAAAATGATATGATACTGATTTTTCAAGTAAAAATTATTAAATAAATGAAATTATTAATTCTTTTAGTACATTAAGATTATAAATTTTATTATAATTTAAATATTTCAATAAGTCATAATTAATATGTAATAACTTAATTTATATTAAAAGTAGAAGATCAATATTCAAATTTTTAGAAATGGTTTCAAATCATTAAAATTTAAGTATTTATATTGAGAATAAACGTTTTTATTCGAATATCTTTTAAACGTAGATTTTCTTTTATTTAGATGTGAAATTAAAGTTAATTAAACTCCTTTGATGTGTATATTTTTAATAGATTACATCCATCAGATATTATCTCATTAAATGATTGGTCAATTATATTAATTATTCGATAAATGTTTAGTTTATCAAATTAAAACATTCCTAAATATCAATTTGGTCAATCGTGCATTGCAACTAATACTTTTTTAGTATTTAATTTTATAGTCCGATAAAATAGAATTCAAAGTGATAAGATAAAGTAAAATGTACTATTAATGAAAAAAAATTGGTATTATGGATTCAAAATAATGTTAATCATGAAATTAATTAATTATTATTTAAATATAAATTAATATTCTAATATAATTTACAGAAAAAAAACTCTCAAAATAAGATTTTGACGATTATATATAATTTTCTATGTATTCAGTTTTTAAAAGATTTATTTATAATACTTATAAATTAGCATAAAATTATTGTTATCAGAATCTTTTAAAATTTTAAAAAAGAACAATAATATGTTATAAATGATTATACAGATTTTAGAATTATGAATTCAAAATTAATAAATTTTAAATTAACAAAATAGGAATAATTATTGATAATGATAATTGTTACGTATGGTAAGTATATACAAATCATAAATATTTATTATGGATGTATAATTAATTTGGAACAAATTCGCAATATTTAGCATTCAAAATTTTAAATTGAAATAAAATTTTTAAAGAAATGTTACTTATAATACAATATTTTATAATAGGTTAGAATTATTTTTAATAATATACATATTTTAATAGTTCTTAATTAATTTTCCAAATGTAAAACACCTTTCTTATATAATTTGTATAATTTAAGAGAACACCGTCCATATTAATATAAGTATTGTATGTATTATAATATTAAGTATTATATTAGTGTATTATTATATATGTAAGTATTTTAAACGTCGCCTACGATTAAAATTATTGTTTTATTCAACTGCACCCTTAACGAACTAATTTTACAATATTTATACTTCTTATATATTTATTGATATCTTCACTCTTATTTGAGAGTAATTAGATATTGATTAATAATTAATTTAATTAAAAATATAAACTGTAATGACAGATATAACGAAAAAATAATGAATAAACACTAGGATCTTGAATGTCGAACGATGATCAATTTCTTAAAAATATTATTTTTTTTTTAACTTTAATCATTATTCAATACATATTTTCAATACATAATAATTTTAAAGTGTATTCTATAACAGACAAAATAGTTTATTCTATTTTAATTTTAGGTTCTTAATTAACAGTAATTTTTTAATTATATGTAAATTTATTTTCAATATTTATAAACTTATTAAATAAGCTTAAAAGATATTTATTCAATTAATTATTAAATTGTGCGAATGGTAAAAATAAAAATAATTTCTAGAATCTTTCTATTTTATCGTAATATTTTGATGTAATCTTAAATTATTCTTAATAATATTAATTATATCTATGTTTTCATTGCAGTATATCTACTTAAACTTAAATTTATTATTTTATATATTTATTATAGCAAAATTATGAATTTTTTATAATAAACATGTAAAATATCAGACCTTTACAAAATTAATATACAAAAATGAGCCTAACTTAAATTATAATTACGTTATAAATTTTGTTATAGCAAGATTTTTTTTCTATAATTCATGTATATTTAAAATATAATATATTAGCTATATAATATAAAATTTATAATTTAAAAAAGAAAGTAATAAAATATACTGCAACTGATATTCTATGTTATATTGATAAATTAACGGAGACTTACCTCCGATTTGTAACAATAGTAAATGAATCTTGAATGTAAAAGTTTTGTATTTATGTAGATGATGATAATATCAAAAAAACAAATGCAAGTTAAAAATACTTTTTTTATGAATATGTTAAGTCTTTCGCAGACATTGAAATAAATAATAGTAAACAGGTTTACCATTTCAGCAGAAAACGAATTTGCTTTATCATAGAATTCTTTTGCCAAGTACATGCAATTATAACTAATTATAAATAATTATTCACAATTACATATCTAAGATACGTATAAACCATTAAAATTATTAATTGTACAAAAAATATGCAAATATTAAGTTTAAATAGTTTGTTGGAAGATTATTACAAATTATTATTATATACATTTTTTAAAATTATGTAAAAATATTTAACGTTATTCAATTTTCATTTATAATAAAATTTCGTAAATTCAATAGAAAAATTTCATTATGCTAAATTAAATTTAACATCAATTTACAATTTTAATTGTATCAATTATAGTAATTACATTATTGAGGAAATACTATCTTTGAATTATTTGAAATTGAAGATTTTTTGATAAGAACATTACTAAATTCAACCATTTCTCATGATTAAACAATATTTACTAAAGTTAAATAATGGAATGTCATTAGTAACTATTTCTGATTACGATTAAAGAAAATTACAAATACTTTAAGTAACCAATAAGAAGAAAATGTATTTAACAGAAACAGGTAGAATTAAAGTCTATTAGATTATTTACTTGTACTTAGGATATAATAAAATCTGTACCAAAAAACGAAAGAATCATACCGACGGAGTTGATATCATACATGAGATAATTATATAACGTTTAATAAAATCATATAATATATCACTATCTACCTGAAATTGCACATACCGTATTCTTCTTCATTCTAAATGTTAATAGTCTTCTCAAATGAATTAATCGGATTTAACGATATAATGTTTAATTTAAAGTCGAAATCTTTAGTAATGACATTTCATCAATAGAGTATCCAGATATTTCGTATTAAAAAATATGATTAATGAATACTTTACACAAATATTTAAAATACTAAATAAACAATAAAAATTTACAAAACGCATATTATATTTATTTATTGAAAAAATTAACAAATAAATGCCAAAATTATATTAAGTATATGTATCCTATTTTCTTTGAATTAATTATATTCTTACTTTGAAAAAAAATAAGAAAAATTGTTCATTAAATTTAAAATATTACAAAAAATGATGATGAAGTAAATATATACTTAAAACTATATTTTTAAATTATTTTTTAATAAGGTTTTTACAAACTCTGAAAAGAATAGAATATTAATATTATTATTTATGTAACTAATAATATGTAATTCATTCATTCAATTTATCTAATGAGAATTCATTTTTTAACAATATTTTAACATGAAACAAATTAATAAAGCTTTACATTTTAATATTATATACTAGGTCTTAAAAATAACATGGAATTAATAGATGCAGTAATGGCCATAAATAATCTGAATTATATTTATTTTTTATACTCATATAAACTTAAAAAAATAAAAAACTAAAAAAACTTGTAGCCTTATTTTTAAATTGCTATTTTTTTACATTTTCGAATAAGAATCATTATCTTAAATTAAACTTTTTTCGAAAAATTAATTTTATAACATAGAATTCACAATATTTATTACGAAATAATAAATGAAATTTACACACATATTAGCTCTTGGACTTTATAAAATTTTAAATAGAAACAAGTTTCTAATAATATTTTCATTTATAATAAGTAATAAAATTCCCTTAATGGACATAGAATATTAAATAGTCTATTAAATTAATAAGATTCTTACACATGACCTACAAAATTTACATTAATCATGACAAATAATAAAACTTACTAGCAGAAATAACAAGCTGAAAAAGAATTATGCTATATGTGCACAATAATTATGGAAAATCTATTGAAATGCATAAATAATACTTATATAAGTTATAGGTTTTTTATATTAATATTCTTTTAAATATGCAATTTAAATTCGATTCTTCAAATATGAAATCAATCATGTAGAAAATAATAAAAAAAAGTGGTTTCACTAACAATATTTCTTATGAATAATAATATTTTACAATAAATGCAAATTTTTGTATAAAATCTAAAATATTTATTACTTTTAATATAACCTTTTCTCGTAAAAGACTATAATTTAAAGTATACTTATTTTATAAATATTAAATATTTAAAAAATTCATAATGAAAATGTTACTAATTTAAGTTGTATTAATTTACTCTGATAAAAATAGCAATTGTCAAAATTAAATACATATTTTTTTAGTTATGCGAGTTTTATATTTACAATTTGTAAATTATATGTGTAATTGATAATTCATAATTTGTGGTAGCTTGGATTAATAACAACATACATGATCTGTCCTCGAAATAACGAGTTTTTTTTTTATTTTTCGATCGTTGGTTAGGTCAACTTGGAAAAGGTCTTAAAATGACGAGAAAGACTTTTTCCATTTGTCCCTTTTTTTTAGTTTTTTCGATAATTTGAAGGAACAGAATTTTACTTCGCGCGAAGGTTGTTTTTCGATTTTTTGAGATGGCTGAAACGATTAGTAGAAAAACGATACGCAAGAATTCTTCGTTTAAAGTTTCTAAAAAAAAAAGAAAACACTTACCTTTTTTAATGAAATATTATGTATTATTGAACTTATAAACAGTTTGAAATAAAAATTTTAAATTGTTCAAAATAATCGTTAATCGACGGTCTGAATTTAAAATTTTAGCACGCGGCGGGTATTCCTAGCGATTCGAGAACATTTTGGACGCCCAAATCGAGACTCGTCGATGGTCTTTTCCCGATTTTCTTTAAAAGCTCTCTGCCATTTTCCACATTGCGATTTTGACATACAATTATTTTTGTAAGCCTCCTTTAATATTTTAAAGGCTTCCAACTTTTTTTTCTAAGTTGCAAACAAAATTTTATCGCGTAACGCTCTTCCACTAGTCGCCCCATCGTGTCGCGTCAAAAAACTGAAAAACATCCTTCGCGCCAAGTAAAATTCTGACCCCTCAAATTTTCGAAAAAACCAACAAGGAAGGGACAAATGGAAAAAGCCTTTCTTGTTGTTTTAAGATCTCTCTCAAGTCTCTACGACTAATAGTCGCAAAATAAAAAAAAACTCATTACTTCGGAGAGGAACCATGTTTGTAAAAAAGTAGATTAGCTAAAAAAGTACTAAGATAAAATTACATCGATCATTTTCTATACAATATTGAAAATGAAGCTCAATCAATTAAATTTATGGACGAATTAAATCTGCATTAAATTATTATAGTCAGCAATTTTTCGATTGATAATATAAAATACATTAAATAACAAGCCTTAATAATTTTACAAGAATTTAGAATATTTTAATTTACATAAAATTTTTTAAAAATTTTTCTTAAAATAAAAAATATAAAAAAGATGTATGGTATTAGAATAATGTTATTATCGGATTATCTCGTATATTTAATTTTTAATACAGTTGTTTAATATAATAGAATTAGAGAAGCATGAATTTAAAAAATTTAACTTTACAAATATTATATTTGAAAAGTAATGTTCAACTTATTGTCTATATTAAAAAAGTTTTTAATTGCATTTTTTAAAGAATAAACAGAAAAAGTTTTGATTTAATGATTCAAGTATAGTTAAAATTTTATATTTTAGTATACTTAAAAAAACATATTTAAGATATGTTTATAATTATATTAATTATTTTTTCATTAGTTAAAATCAAAATTAAGTGAAAGAATTCCACTGCAATTAATAGCAATGATTCATTTATGGACTAACTGCATTTATTAATTGTACTTATAAATGAGCTATGTTGTTTAAAAATAAAAAAAAAAACATTTGTAAATATTAAATAAATAGTAGTAAAGAATCTGTTATAAATAAAATCATGTAATATATTATACATTGTTTTAATAAAAAAGTACTAAGAGTGAATATTCCAGTGATTATAATTTAAATTATTGGATATAATGCAAATTTTCAAATAATGTGAAGTTTTGGAACATGAGTTTAAAGTAATGAGTAATAAAACTGTTTTTTATCTATCAGGTTCAAGTTTTATTACATAATTGATTATGTATGCCATATATTATAATAAAATGACTGATTCTGCAATTTCCTTGCATACTCAGAATAAAATGTAGTCCAAACTATAATGCAAATTATATTCTTTATTATATTATATATATATATATCTATTTCATAACATTGTTTTTTTTTTTATAAAAAAAATAGTGAAAAATAAAAACATTTACAATTTGTTTTAATAAATTTTCGTAATTCTTATTTAAAATTTTATAAACAACAGCCACATTTAATGTGAAATTAAAATTTTACTTCGGTTTTATTAAATCGAAATAAATATTATATATTTGGAACAACCATTTAATGCTATGATTTAAGGTTGACTTTTGAAGCACTTGAGAAACCACTGGGACGATTATAATGAACTATTTACAAGACGTTTAACAGGGTAAATATATTATTGATAAAATTGATAAATTGTTTAATCGAACGTAGCAACTGGTTGACAAAATGTTATCTTCCCAAAGCAAATGGATGGGTGTCACTAGTTTCAAGATAGAACACCCCTTGGGGGTCATCTAGTGATTTCATTTTCTCTCCACCCATGACTGCCACATCTCCGGAACAGTCTCCAGCCTTGGCAGAACGAATGTCCGCGCATTTGTGACCATAGAACTGGGGGTAAGGAGTCTGAAGGGAGGCCGCGTAAAGTTCGTATGCGCGTGTGTGCGAGCATTTGTTATCCTTGCATCCTGGTTGTTTGGAGCCGCCATTGGGATAAAAGTCCAAGTGACCGATTGGATGTGTCATGCCACAGTTCCCTTCGTCGGTGTGAATGACTTCGACGAATGTTGCATCGTCCTCTGATAACCGTAGATGTGGTTGCCGAGTTTCGAATGAAGGTGCTGCTGGATCTAGACCTGGAACATTATTTTCAAATATTATGTTCGATTGTTTTATTGGTTGATCTGCCTGGCTGCTTTTTCGAAATCTGGCGAATTTTTTTTTAAATTGTTTAAATAAACACAACTCGCTCTCTATTACACTCAATGATAAGTAAAATAAAAATTTAAGAGCTAACTATTGGTCTTGATAATAAACGCCTTCAAGTACGTCTTCTTAATTTTAAAAAACAGTTGAGCATTGAATATTTATGGTTCAATAGTTTTTTTTTTATCATGCTTTTTCATTAACTTCGTTAACATTTATCGAGCATTTCCGTCATCTATTTTTACAAAAAATATGATCCTATATAAGCACTTTCATTTTACGGTACAATAGAAAATTGTCAATATAAATTAAAAAACGTACATAGATTTAGATTTTCCTCAATACTCAACTATTATTCCCTTCAATTTTTAAAAATAAAATAATTTAGTTAAAACAGAATCAATTATAATACCTTTTTTTTTTAAATAAAAACGTCCCATTTAATAATTTTAATTCGTCGTAAAATTCATAATTTTGTTGAACACATACTCAAGTACATAATAATTACATATTAAAAAGAAGTAATTATTAATTATTTAATTTTTAATTTAATACCAATTGAAAATAATTTTGTTAAAATGGAAAATTTATAACTATTACAAAATATACTTTTAAACAATTATTAAACAAGTTTGTTTATGTAAGTAATCTAAAGAGTCACGTTTTCAAATTAAAATCACTACGAATTAACTCTTAACTAGAGATACGAATTTACAGTTTTTGTGAATAATATTTATAAAGTGTGTACAAATAAACTTTGTTTCGAAACATTTGTCTTTTATTTACCTATACATTAGAAATAGTTATTAAGCTTATATATATATTAAAAATAACTAAAACTTTATCATAAATAATAAAAGATATAGTTGTACACTTTAGTGCAGTTAATTAGTCACTTTATATCATGTTAAATAAGTTAAATTTACCAGTTATTTTATATTTAACCTATTTGACCTATCATAATTTTATTTGAAAATACAATAAATTAATTTAAAAGCTACGGTTCGTAATTTATTAATCAAGTGATATTAGATTATTATATTAAATATTTTTCTAATGCAATCATAAATGTAGGTTTAACAATATTCAAAAAAAAATTCATGTTTTCTTAGAAATACGATAAAATATATGACAATGTAACTGGTATGTATATGTTTTTATTTAATCATTTAACCTATTTCTATTTCAATAGATAATATATACAATTGTTGTGTAATTATGCGTATGATACTTAAGAGGTCCAGTGAAAAAATAATATAAAAATTAATACACTTAACCAATTGAGAAAACTTATCATCTCATTTAAATTAGTGACTATAATTTAAAAAAAAATATTAAAATTAATTACATTATAACTTACCGACGATATATTCGACTTTTTGTTTTGCATTGTCACTGGCAATTCCCATTACATGAGCCCCTAAAGAATGTCCTATCAAAGTTGTTGTTTTTGGATCCATACCATTTTCTTCAAGAAAATCGATAAATTTAGCTACGTGTTTTCCAATTTTCTCGATATAACGAGCTACAGTCCAGTAACTAATGGGTATTGTTCCCCATAATGACTGCATTCGCCACCAGTCAACAACGATTATGTTGTAATTTCCAATACTCAAGAAGGCTAATAAAATAGACGAAAAGATAGTTAAATACAAATGTATAATTAATAAATGTAATAATTAGAAAAAATTACCATTTCTTATTGCTACACTCGATGTAGTATCCTTCGAAGCCAGATATCCGTGAGCAAATATTTTAGTTTGTCGATTGACATTAAAGCTACTAAGTAGTAGAGCTTCCGTATCATTTATAACAAGTTCATGACCTACAGTATTTTCATCCGAGTACAAAAAGAAAGATACATATTTATGAACATTTGCAAAATTTTCAGCCTCACTTAATTGAAATACTCCGGTTGCTAGTTGTTGATCCGACGAAGATGATTTTGTCTAAAAAAAACAGAAAAATATAGACAAATATATAATTTAATTTAATTATATTCAACTTGATATGATTAAAACCAAAAATTATACACAAGACACATACTCTACCAATTGCACACGAAATAGCTGAAAAATATTCGCATCTTGAGATTGTAATTCTCAAAGTAAATAGAAAAAGAATAAACGCCGGAACTTTCATACTGATAGACAAATATTACTTTTTCAACTATAAATTTTGTATTTATACTGTATCTGTTGACGTTTTTTATCTGAGATACTCGAGTGATAAGATAATACTTACGTAGTTGCCGGATAATATGTTCATTAAAGTAATGAATTATGTTATGATTTCTGATAATTATCGATCTCACATTATTCGTAAAGGTAACATGTATGTAGTTATTGTAAGGTACATATTTCTTGAATGAAGCCGACACTCATTTCACAATTTGAAAAGTATTTTATACCCAATAAAACAATGTAAAAAGGCGATAAGTAAGTTTGCTAATATTCTGATTAAACTACAATAGAACAACAACAACAACGGACATAACTTGATCTATGCTTATCGAAACAGTAGTACACATGTATGTATATATATATATATATTTACTAATACGGAAAGTGATCGCGATTGATTGGCATACTTATATGGACGATGTAATTACAATTTGAAATGAATTTAGCAAGCAGATGATACAAGTGTACTAACAAAATCAAAATATATCTTTTAATGTAATGGGGAGAATATCATTATTTACAAATATTTACACGATACAACGAAGTTTATTAACACATTCGTTCGCTTTTATTATTTACCTGATAAATACAGCAGCTTGGTATGTTAAAATCAGCACAAATAATGCTTACAACGAGTAATTCATTAATCTAGATAAATTTATCATTGAGTAACTCTATTCATAATTAGAAATATTTTGATATATATATACATATATATACATTGGATGAAATGATTTCATAATTAGATGCCAATACAAATATTTCGTCCAATTTTTACTATCTTATCTAATATATTAAAAAGGTTAAATGTTTAAATCATAATATTAAACTAAATTATCACAGGTTATTTAATGTACTTTATTCATTTTATATCGATTATACCTTTTGTAATTTATGCGATGTATATGTATAATCAATCAAAAATTTAATGTTAGACAATTATAATTAAAAAAGACTCATTGAATTTGAATCAAAAAGTTACTAATTATATTGTATTGTAATTCACTTTCTAATTCAATAAAATTCTTACTCTAAACTTAGAAGATCTTAAAAGATTTTATGAAATAGCCAATTATAATTTATTACTTATAATAATAAAATATGTATTATTATGCAGAAAAATTTTTTCAGAATAATTAAAATCGTAACATGTAGATTTAATTATTATTAAAAAAAAAATCAAAAGTATTCTAGTAATTTTAGTTTTCTGGTATTTTAGTATGACTGTTTAAATTAATTTTATAAAAATTTACAAAAATACGTTTATTTTAAAATTTAAATCAGCATGCATATCCTATAACAGAAATTTATATAAAAGTAAAAGGATTAGGATATTAGATTGCTAGCGAAAAATTTGCATAAAATTTTTTGTAATTCAGTATTATAGAAAAAATTTTGTGATTATTTTCAAAGAATAATTATAAAAAATATAATTATAAAACTAATATAGGTTAACTAAAAATGTCAGAATTATTTTTAAAAAAATTATTCCTAATTGAAAAAAGTTATTGATATTTCTATCTTCTTTAATTTCTCATTTTAAATGATAGATTAAAGTCTACACTATTTTTTAGAATATGGAGGAAGAATAAATATATTTCTATTATAAATAAATTGAATAAAATAAATAAAAAAATTAAAGACGTAATTTTTTTAAATAATTAACAATCAAAATTCAGTGATAAATTTCAAATGTAATAATCAGTAATTAAGTTCTCAAGTAAAAAAAGTTCATGTAGGTATTACATATTTTATATTTAGTGCATAATCTACATCATTTAATTTAGCATTATAATGTATACTTGTATAAGAATTAAAATTGATAAAAAACGTTTAGCTTATTTAAATTATTAAGATATATTATTTAAGAAAATATATAATGAGAAATAAAACTATATTCATCGACAATTACAATAATTTTATTTTACTTAATCCAAAATCGATATATTTTTTTATAAATATAATAAGTATTATAATATTTCTAATTTCAACTGTAATAAATAACTCTAAAATTCAGCGATTTTAAAAAAAATATTTGCATAAGATGATATATAAGCTAATTGGAATTATTGAAAAATTTTATAATTTAAAAATAAAAGTACTAATATAGATAAGAAATCCAATTTGATCTAATCATACATAAAATATTAAAGTTTGATTATCATTTTTTAAATAAAATTAAAAATTTTAATACTTTAATAGCGAAATCGCTATTCAGTCTTTAGATAAACTCTTACCCCGTTTTTATAAATTTCATTAAGTATGAGTGCAGAATGGTAAATCAAAATATTAAATAATAAACTTATGAATTAAACATTAGAAAATTTATAATATTTTGTGGATCTTAAATTACTTTATAATTTAAGATTTATAATGAATCCTTAAAACTTTATTGTAAAATTGAATTTTATTTGTACATGAAAAATAATAAAAAATATTTAATAATTTTAATAATTTTGAGTATGTCTCATTCAGTCAGATAGTAATTGTTTAATATTTTCAAATAAGTATTTCGATTGCATGTATTTATTTTTATAATAGTAATGTATGCTCTTTTATGCGATTAAAATTAAATTGTACTTTACTTTTTTAATAAGAATATTAGTTTTATCAGTTGAAGTATATATGAGGAACAATTAGAAAATCAGATGCTAAAGTGTAAAAATTTCGATTCTATAATAATTGATATCCAATAATTTTTAAACGTTCATAGATAAAAAATTCGTACCGAAAGTTTGATGAATCTTTAATTAATTGAAATAATAATAATTAAATTTTGAAAATAGTTATTATAGTTTTGACAATTGCATCGACATTATAAAATTAACATATTATGACTGTGCATTATGAAAATATAATTTAGAACCGACGAAGTAATTTTATTATGCAAGTACATTTAAGGAGTTCTCCGTTTGACATTTCACTCGCGTCATCTATTTTAATATTAAATCATGGAATGAGATGAGTGGAAGCTATTTGTCTTTATAGAAAATACGAAGAGATAAAGATTGTAAAAATTGTACAAGTTTTAGTTTTTGAGGGCATGAATTTGAATCAAAAAGTTTCCCAAGTCGGTGCGTTAAAAATCTGACACGTAGCTCAGCAGCTCGATTCATTCGTCGAATCGACTTCGGTTGATCCATATAAGACGAGCCCTTGTAAGGGTGGACATGAGCGGTTACCACTCTCACCTTCGCAAGTTCAGAGCTCGAAAATGAGGGCCTCGTACTGCCTCTTGCACACGCACACCCTTGCACCAATAACCCCTGCACGTGCAAGCACACATCCGGTGGGGTGGGTGGGCAGGAGACGACGACGGGAAAGCGAAAGAGAGAGTGCAGCCGCCGGAGAAGAGAAGAGGAGGCCTCACTCCGAATAGTGCGGATGGTGTGCACGGAAAGGTTGGGTATGCTTTCGAGGGGGTTGAGCGCGAAGCGAGGCGAGAGAAGCGGTGAGCTCGGGGGTTGGCGGGGGAGGACAAGAGAGCGAGGGCGCCTGCAGTGACTAGCCTCCATCGATTTACCATGCGACGCCATCTTTCCACCCTACGCTCCGGGTTGACCACCCCCACACGTATGTGCGTGCACAGGTTCGAGCACGTTGGCTCGGTGGCTCGAGGTGGCGGTAGACATTTTGAAAAATGATCCAGGAAGTCATCGAAACCGGGCTCGGGCTTTTTCGCCCGCGCCTCCACCCCCCGCCCCCGGACACACAATGCACTGGCACCGCGTGATGCGGCGGTGCTCTCGGTGTCTCGGTGTCTCGGGGGTCGAACGATGGAGGCGGGTGGAATAATGCGCGCACACGCTGGAATGCGAAAAATTAATTATATCGGATTAATATGAATTAGGCCGTGGACAGACACCGCGGACGCGAAATACAGAATATTTATGCAGAATGCAGGGCATGTAATTGATGAATGCAGAACAGACCGGGGAGTGTGCGGGGGTCATCGGGGGCCTCGGGGGCCTCGGGGGCGGCGGGGCCGGCCCGATCGCAGGAGCCAATTATTTATTCTCTTTTCTTAAATTTCGCTGCTGATCACGCTGTTATAAAGTGTAAGTTGGGTCCTGGTACTTACGGGCGAGCGTGAAAGAATAACGCTCGGATAATATTGTAACCGGATATTGGAGGAGATCTAATTTATTAGCCTCGTTTTGTCCCTCGACGTGTTCTTTTATCATTAACGAAAAATTAATATATTTAAATGCAAATTTTCTGTAATTTCCAATAAGATATAAACGCTGTTATCGCTAACAAACGAATTTGTTAGACTTTTGTTATTGGGTTTTAAAATAATGTATCAAATATTTCCACGTGTACTATTGATAAACAATGCCGGAGAAATAGAATGATTCATTATTATTATCAAATAAAAAATAAAATTTATGTCTCGATATAAATTATTTTAAATTGACTTTGAAATTAGATTCTATTTAGAAATCATACTCTTATTGGACATATAAAAACAATTTTAAAAAGTACTATTTAAAAAAGGCAATATAAATTTTTTTATTAGTAGCAGAGCTAAATTCAATATCAATTATTATTCTTATTTAATTGAATAAATTTCAATTCAAATGTAATCTATTATTAGTAAATTACATTAAAAAATGTAATTCAAAAAAAAATTATAATTAATAAAAAAATCAACATATTTTTTAGGTCTATATAAATAATTTTGGTTTAGCATGATATTATTATTACTAAATAACAATATATAAAATTATCAAAAGATCACCAAAAATAAATATTTTCTTTACTCTGTAAAACTATTGATTAAATAATCGATTTTTATATCCGATTTAATAAAACATAAGTGTATTGTGCTTTATAGATATTTATTAAACATAAAATAAAATTTTATATGTTCAATAACAATTTTATATGAAAATTTTTTTATGAATTGTACTGCAATTTTAGTATTAAGGGATTTCAATTAAGAAGCAAAAAAATTTAAAGAAACAAATTCTTGATTTATTTGTTATTTTTAAAATAATTATTTGTTAAATAATAAATGCATTATATTTTTCAAATTTAATTGAATTCTTTTTCACAAATATTTTTTTCTAATATAGTCATTTCAATAAATTATGAATGAAATTATGAACTAATTAGCCAGAATTTCTTCTGTTATAATAATATTGTTTTTTAACTTAATTGCAAAAAAATAATTATTTATTAATTAAAATTCAGAAAGTAACAAGAAAGACTGAATGAAACAAAAACTAAGCAATTAAATGTTTTTTATTTGCCGATTAAACATTTTATAGTAAAAATTTTCAAACATATTAGTATGCTTATACTTTGCGAAAAATTATATTTTTTAATATATTTAAAATACAGACATTTGTTTTAATATTTTTAAATAAATAAATGTTTATTTTTCATAATTTTTTTTTCTATTACCACTAAGGTCTAACATGAAGAAAGTGATTAACAGACTTATCAGAAGTCAATATCTTAATAATATAAAGTATTATATGTATTTTGTTAGGAGCATAATATACAATATATTTAATTAATTTATAAACAAAATATACAGCAAAAATAAAAAAAAAAGGAAAAATGACTACAAATAATTCATAATTACTATAATTACATAATCGTATTTAATAGTAAAATTTGTATGTTTGAAATTTATAGAAAATAGTCATGAAATATTGATAAAAATTTGTGAACATTAATTAACTTTAATAGAAAATAAGACTGAAATTTAATAGTGATGTAACTTTACAAAGTTTTAACATTCTTATTTTAATCGTTATTAGTACAACTGTATATTTTTAGCAAAAATATGAAAGATAAATAAGGTTTTTATATTGCATTTCAAAACACTTTCTTTTAATACATATGTAAGTCATTTAATTTATAAATACAGATTTTCTGAAGTTTAATGTAAATTTTGAAATTTGCATATTTTAATTATTGTTCAGTATTATTAATTGATAAGAATTTATCGTTTATTTAATAAATATTTAAAAACAATATCAAATACTAATGTGAACATTAATATCGAATACGTAAGAACAATATTTGTTATAAAATATTATTAAAATAATTAAAATTTACAATAAATATTTGAAGAGAGTATCTTTCACTGTCATATATGAAAATGATATTTAAAGAAAAGTAGAAAAAAAAAAAAAAAATTCCTCTCGTACAGCAAATTTTTTTATTTTTTTTTTTATCAAAAGAATAAAGAAGAAAAAAAGATTGGACAGCACTTCTCCTCATTATCGTGACACCGATAAAGTTGATCTAATTTAAATCTATCGCAAAAGCGAAACGGCCCTCCTAAAAAAAGCCATTGCTGAGAATTTGCATACACACAATAATTTTCCGAACCCGCATACCGCATGCTCTTTTCAAATAAACAAACGCATCACGTTATTAAATATAACACGGCGACACGGGGCAAACGCACGTGCGCACGTCATCCGTACGCACGGCTGCACGCACCACGACAGACACATCCACACACATCACCTGCGCGAGCGAGCGAGAGAGAGAGAGAGAGAGAGAGAGAGAGAGAGACGGAAGCCCCCCAAGTTCGTTTGCGCGAGCGCAATAAACAGGTATAATGGAATGGGGGAGGGTTGCGCGGGGGTGGAGGGTTGCGCGGGGGTGGAGAAAGATTTCAATCGCCTCCACTCCAATCGATGGGGCGGGCGGACAATGCGACGAGCGTTCGCGGACTCGTCGCGCGGTCGATCGACTTTCGATTAACCCAAAAGATTTTCCCTGTTTTTCCCGCGAGCGAAGGGCGAAAGGGCGTGGAAGTGGATCCGCGCTTTTCCCGTGAGAAACGCACTTACAATCGCTGTCTATCGGGCGACCGATCAGATTTAAGTTAATGAAGGGAAAGGGCTCCACTTTAATCACTCGGCCCTGCCCCCATCCGATTGCGTTCATTTGACGCGGTTATATTAAACTCGATTTCTTTTCCTTTTTCCTTGTTTGTCTCGGGGGTGCGCTTTTTGCTCGGCTGCGTTTTACAAAGTCGGCGGACACCGGATAGTCTGTCGATACTCATTAACCCGGTCGATCTCCACCGGAAGTGAATTGTTTTCTAATCCAATCCTAATCCCGCCACTTCATACCTTCATGCGCTTTGTCACGGCTTCTTCCATCATCCCCCGGAAACTCGTTCGCGCTTATTTATATTTCATCTGACGTTTTGCGGAAATGGTCAACCGTTCGTTCAGCTTTACTATATTTTACTCGATTTATTCACAATTAAAATTTCCAAGGTACATTTTGAAATTTGCATCACTCTTATTCATTCTAGTTGGAAGCTAAATTGATTACCATGAATTTTTCGTTTTTCTTTTTATTTTTACCATAAAACTGAACATAAGCCATATTTGAGGTATAGACTTTATGATCGACTTTTAAAACTATTTAAAACAAATCCGTCTAATTTTATTCCCATTTCCTCGTTTATGCTCAGTGCAAGACAATCGAGAGAACTTAAACAATAGCATTTGATTTCATTAAGTGCATTAACTTATTATATGGTTATAATATAAATTATGATATTTTAATAATTTATGAAGCATGAATTATATTTTAGGATGCATTAGAACAAAGCAATTAGTGAACTAATTTTTATTTTCTTTGACGCTTAAATTTAGAATTATTATTACATAAATTTTATTCAGAAAACACTTTTATAATGCATTTACTTACTTTTTTTATTTATTAAAAAATAACAATTTCATAACTTTATATACAACATTAGAAAATAATCATAATATTATTATGATAAATACGATATTTCTAAATGGTTATAAGAACCTTCATTAGACTTATTCTTACGCAATAAAATATAATTATAAAGTTTGTACGTCAACATGATTCATTTTCGTTATATATAACCTATATCCTTGGGGAAAATTTATATTATGTTTCAAAATGTAATAATAGCAAACATTACAATAAAAAAATCTTAATTACAAGAAAAAAAAATTTATTTAAAAATAAAGAAATGAAATTTAACAAACCTGCTCAACGTATCACTTTATTATGAAATATTTCATTCAACGATAATTGAGAATATATTTGTCGTAATGAATTTTCTTAAATGATAGTTCTACTTAACATAATGTTCCAATAATAAATGATTCATATTATTTCATTTCTTATATATTTGAAATAAACTATGTTTTATATTCACCTATATTAAATAATTTGATAATTATTTTTTAATAATTGTTTTTTAATAAGTTTATATAAAATCATTATTTAAATATTTTCAATTATTTTTTTTATTAGAAAAATAATACTTAATTCTATAGATTTTAAGAAATAAGTCGGGCCATATCTCATATGATCATAATATTTTGATAATACATTAATAAAGAATATTTACACGATGATGTAGATTTGCAGATAATATAAAAAAGCTTAAATATTTTCGTTAACGTCTATAAAATAATTATTTTTATAATTATGATTTATGTAATTAATATTTGAAAAACAATAATGTATAATATATTATATAAAATTCTTGTTTTTATCTGTTATCTAGGTACCTTTTCTACATGATGATAAATGATTTCTGTAAAATTTAATAAATAACTAATTATAATTAAGCACAAATACATTTTATAATCATTGTTTAATTAATATTATTGTATTTAACTAGAAAATAATTATGTATATTCGTAAAAAATATGCTTTGTAATAAATTACATCAAGAGAGAATAAATCATAAAAATAATGAAATTAATTGAATAAATCGTTTAGCATAAAAAATGTTAAATATCGTGTATTTCTTTTGATGACTTTTTTACAAATTATATAAGATTTACTTGAATAATGTGAATACTTACTCTTTGTCAAAAAAAAATATTAAAATTTATATCATATGATAAATTATAGTTTTGATATAATGTGAATATACGATGGAGATTACGTACACATATTGAAAATAGGAATCGGCTATATCGCAGATATGTTGTGTAGTTTAACAAAGTGAGGATTCGATCGATTCTTTTGAGTCTCCCGGCTAAATTTAAATCCATTCATTATTGCAATAACATATTTTTGCGGGAAACTGTGGATTATACGAAGATTGCCGTAAGTGCGGACAAGAAAACAAGGCGTATAAAGCAAAAGAGCCAGAGAGAGAAAAAGGGAAAATTCCTGTCGCGACAGAAGCGCGTGTTTCTCAATAAAGTCAAGGATTATCAGCAGTCGATGCTGGGGATAGATAGATAGGGATGAGGAGAGACAGAGAGAAATAAAGAGAAAGAGAGAGAGAGAGAGAGAGAGAGAGAGAAGCTGTCCAGGAGATAAACGAGTATACCGTGGGAGAAATTTTTTTAAGCGGCGATCCATCATACTATGATTTCGCGACCTCGTGTAAGTCAACGACCACGTTTAAACACGCACACGCACGTGCACACAAACACACGCACACGGGCGCGCGCGGATCCATGGCTTTTTATCTCTGTGAATTTAAGCCTGTGTGGGAGTGAGATTAAACTCCAGAGGTAAGCTTCGTTGTATAATGAGAATCAAGGTGAAAGGTAGCGTAATAACGTAAAAATTATTTTTAGGCTGGTGAGATGATACAGAGTGAATTAATTGAACCGAGGCGTATGAAGATGACATGAATGATTCCTAAATTGCAGGCGAGTTATAAATAATTGTGTCAATACGAAAAGGGCTGTGATTAACAAGTCGGAATTATGCTGGTGAATTTTCCGAAGATTTTCCTGTAGCTTCATTTGAGTTATTGGGAAATTTACGAACAAATTTTATTTAGAATCATGCATTCAAGCTGAGAATGAAATCTACTTGTTTCAAAACTTCTATAATTGAAAGATTTTTATATTTTTATAAAGATTTTTGAAAATATATTTAATCTGTGGATATAATATAGGCATTTAATTATTTATTTTTATTTTATTGCAAAGTTTTATAAATTGATAAATCGTCTTATAATTCTATAACTACATTTTGATGCACATAGTAGAGTATTAATGATACAGGTACTAATGCTAGAGGAAAGGATATATCTATATAATCATTTTTATATTGAAATATTTATTTTTTTCTATCACATATATCGATATCTATTATTCAATTTATTATATTGATCTGAAGAATGTAGGATTTTTATCCGCTTTAAAGTCTTTTAACAAATTTAATAATATAAATAAACAACACAAAACGAAATGATTATGATTGAGTTAATATTTTATTTAAATAAAAATGCATTTTGTGATTCTATGAGTAAGTTAAATTTTAGGAAATTATGGGAAAATGATAATTTATTCCAATGTTGTGTATAAAATTAATATACGAGTGAATTTCATCATTTTTCAATAATATAAGATCGCTTACTTAATACTTCGTTACACGAGATTTTTTTTTACAAAAAAGCTTACAGCTTTATTAATTTTGTCCATCAAATTTATATTCCACATTTTGCCCTTCATTCGTATTACTTACGTAAAAACGGAGTATTCTTTAACAGTATTCGCATGATATAAGGAAATAGTAGTCGTTTAATTACTTTATATAATGCAGAATGGAGGTAGGATATTCAAACAAGCATCGCTATATCCATACTCGGGCGCACCACATTGAACTTGTCGCAATTAATTGATTATCCAATAATCCATTAACTTTCAGCCCATAATCATAAGATCATCGCTCGAAAAATCAATAATCCACGGGGGCAAAAATAGATCAGAGCGAAATAGTGATATAAATACCCTCGTACCGAGTCCTCGAAATTTACTATCGCACCTCATGCCATCTGAAATGTCCTGGAATACATATGCCCCCGGAGTGGCGTCGATAGTGCCCATAGACTTCGGGGGAAAAAAGTCGCGCCACCCCCGGGCCGCCCCTTCTGCACATGTGCGCGGTTAATGGTGATTCCGCGCGCGCGCACCCGCACACACGTACGCGCGAGGAAATACCGGCGAGGAACTCGCGCCGTGTAACTGATGGTGCTTCTGAGTGTCACGGCCAGGTTCCACTTCTTTGCACGAGCGCACATTCGCCTGTGTCTGTGTGGGTGGTGACACCCCCCCCCCTACTATCCCTTGCACACATTGTCGAGCACGCGACGGTGCACGTGTTGTGCGCGCCCGCACACACACACTCGCTCGGGGATGAAGTCGATCGTGTCGAGGTATTTCTTTCTGCGCGATTTCGGAAAATAAAGTAGCCCAAGCGTGAATATTGCGATTAGCTATGAGCTTGCCAATGAATTTTAGATCCTCCTATTGATACATTAACCTGTGTGTTGTTTATTGTTTTGTTTATCCGTGGTAAGCATCAATACAAGACGGATATTTGTTATATGTAAATATACTTCAGATATTTTTTTAAAAGTTTTTTGTATATAAAACAAGATAAAACAAGTTTGTTGTAATTCATTTTGTAGAGGCATCTCCGATATTCGAATTTAGGAATTATTAAATTTAAATCCTTGGATATCTTTTTATACAGTCATATTTTGTAAAAATCTATTACAAGCTTTATCTATAGTCAATTATGTGTTTTATTATTAGACATGATCGAGCTGAATGTTTAAATTCACAAAAATATATTGATGAAACTATCTCTTGAAATTATTTGCAAGCAATTTTATAGACTTAGTTTTATTAAAAATAATTGATGCTTTCAGAATGTACAAAAGTAAATTCAAATTAAATAATTATGAAATAATAACTTAAAAAAAAATTTAGACATAGAGTATTATGAATCACGTAATCATTAAACAGTCCAATAATTAATTTCTTGCCTATTAAAATTTAATAATATTACATCGGTATTGAATAAAATTTTCAACCGATTTAAATAATGTTCTTCAAATTAGTTTAATATTTCATTACACACATCCAATATCGTCTTTTGGAAACTGATATTGAAATGCGACTCCAAGAATGTAGAGATTCATCAGTAACTATCACATTCTCGTTTAAAAAAATGCAGCGGTGTCATTTGATTCAGACTAGCATTCAAATAAATGCATAGGATAAAAATTTACATAAAAACTATTGTTTATCATATAGAATTTTTTAAAAAAATGCATTATCTACTACAAGTATTGACAAAAGAATTTGTATTATGCTTTGTATATTTTCCTTGTTATTTTATAACATAAAAAAAATATTATAATTTTCGCATACGTAGAAACCTAGAAACAATAATCTAGTTAAGAATAATCTAAGTTATTTTGAAAATCCAATGAAAATTCTAAATACAATACACGGAGTGATGAGTAATATAAAACAAAATTTTGAGTAGAGTTAGAGTTCTCTAATTGATATTTAGATTTTAGATTTTTAATCAGAATAATGTATTTCTGGAGACATTGATAGTCTAGATTTATTCTATGATAAAAAGTTCATAATTTATAATTTAATTTTAAAATTACATATAGAGGAAAAACTATTATATCTCATCAAACGGCGTACTGAATCAATATGAAAATAAATAGTGATGAATAGAGAAAGAAAATTGAAAAATATAATTACGAATATATATGCAAGGGGTTTTATAAATAATTAAAATAAAATCATCCTCTAGAAGACCTACAAGTTTATGAAAGGATCAAGTGAAAATAAAATAAGAGCTTATTTTATGCTTACAGAATATATTATTACTAGAAAAATCTCTGTAATTAACATAAAAATACCTTTCGATAATAAATACTATTAATTAAGAACAATATAAATAATTATTTTATCTTAACAGTATCAATAATATTTATACTTATTAACAAGCTATGTAAGCTAAAAAAATCAAATTAGCTTACTATAAAAATTTTTATGTTTCGTTAAATATTTTGAAATGTGTTCCTATTATTGAAAAATTACGACGAAAAGTACATTATAAAAAACAAATTGATAAAATAAACTTAATATCATTTCCTAATTACTTTCGTGTATAACTATTTATACTTTAATGTATTTGAAGTTTTTGAAACATAAAATAATGAATATAATAAAGATAAATGTTTATCTTATATTATATAATACTATTATTAATCTTTGAATTTAAGATATGTTTCTATAGAATATTTTAATTTGTAAAATTAATAAATATATGTATAGACGTAATTTCAAATAAATTTTAATTGTTTTATTTATGTTGAATTTATAGTTTTTATATTTTCAGTTGTATTTTTTGAGTATACTAAATTTTATGGTTCTTAAAATATTTATCAAATAAATAATCGATATATTGTTGCAATGGTATATATATATGTTTTTTAAGTTCTTTTATTTGGAAGTAATAAAATACACCTCGCATTTAAAAATAAACATTTTATATCGTTGTATGATACTAAAATATGAATGTTGTTTGATTTCTTATTGATCAACAAAGAATAGATTTCCATTTCACATTAGAATATGTTATATAATTTGATTGTTAATTATAAATGTATACATTTTTATAGCTCTGATAATCTTTAAAATGGATTTTATGTCTGATATATTTATTTAATCCAAGAATTTTCTTGCATATTAATAAAAAAAGAAATAAATAATATTTTTTAAATATAGTTATATTACCATGAGATGAAAGTTATAAACTTTTTATCGTGTTCTAAAATGATATATGTTTTAATAGAAATAATAATTTCAAACCGAAAACAATTATTTTATTGCTCAAAATTACCATTTACTATCAAATATTTTGATTTTTTCTATTCATTTTTTTTAATTTTCTATAAAACTTAAATTTTTCTCATTGATCAAAAAGTTTGTAATTTTATATATGATCAATTTAATATCATATACTTATTTTTAATAATAAAATTATTATTTTTAATAATATTGATTCATTCACTACATTGAGTATTTAATTATTTTAATATTTCAAATTTTTCTTATTATTAAGTCAATCAAAAACTTTAACTGCAAAATAATTAGATAACGTCAATGATATAAGTTCTTAAAATATTTCTATTAATTTCTATTGGAAGTGAAAAAATTAGTGTCAATAACTGTATGAACCTTAATGGCATATATATATAAAGCTTTATGAAAGAATATTTAATAAAAATCAAATGACGCTGATCAATGAAATCAATGAATATAAATAGAAAGAATATAGTTTAATCTATATTTTGATGAATTTTAATTTTAAGACACAATAAATTCTATTTATATGTATATGTGTAGAAAATGAAATTTAACAGGACCGTACTACTTTCATGTAGTTGATTTGAGAAAAGTTTCTGGGATACTTAATCAATGAAAATTTTTAAAAATGACATTGTGATATCGATGTCTCACCGGTTCACCGGTAAACTTGCATTTAACTATACACACCTGTAACAATGTCAGGCTCTATCGACGCTAGAGTTTTCAGAAAAAGCAGCTGCGCCAAATAATCGATCCAATGACAAGGTGATTAAACTTTCATTAAAGCAAACTAAATTGCAGTCAAAAATATCGATCCTCCTGCTTCTCACATCCCTCCCACATTCTATACTTTCCAACCCCTTTGCCTCCTCCTACGCACTTTTACGCAGACCATTCGAGATACAAGGCATGACGCGTTTTGTCTTCACCTTAAAATTAGGGTTATTTTATAGGTTTAATCAAATTAAAGAGCTGCTTTGATGGGAAATGCCATTTATTTTTGTCTGAGGTAATGGGACCACTTATATCAAATTGTACACAATGATAATTTTCAACACGGAATCTCGTTTATGTAAATGTTTTCATTTGTATACTTGATTACGAAACGCTCATGTTGTTAAATTAATTCGACTTTATATCCCATTCAATAATTATGAAACAGGAATTATTGGATAATATAATTTTTTATATAGCCATGCGACATTCTAGATTACTAAAAAAAAAATATTATTGCTATCCAAATAATATAAGTTTATTTTCTTTTATGAAAAAATATTACATTAACATTTAAAGATAATAACAATATAAAGAACATTTTTGTAAAAATACTGCACTAAAAATACTACTAAAGAGATGCACATTTCTAATGGCAAATAAAAATAATGTAAATACCTTCTACAAAAATCATTTATTAATTTTGAATAATAACTTAAAATGTATTTAATACAAATTATAATAATAAATTATGTAAATCTTAACAACTTTCAATTGTTAAATAATAGAATTCATAATAATTTAGAATAATATAATAAAAGAATATATATTATATTATATTGTTGTAAAATTGTTTATAAATTAATCGTTCATAAATTAAACTAATTTAATCGTAGACAATTTTATATTATATCTGAAAAGATGATTGGGGTTAATAAGTTTTAATTTAGATTTATGTAAATAAATTAAAAAAATATAAATATAAATATTCTACTTCAAATAATCCAGAGTTATTTCCTATAAAAATTACATTTTACATTTATTTATTTAATAATAAAACAATTTTTTGAATATGATATAAATATTTTTTGTATATATAAACATTTTTTTTACAAAACTTTATATATTATAACCAATAATATTCGTTTGAAATATTTAAAATCGATATTAAAATAGATTGGAAATAAATAATTCAAAATTGTATTATTATTGAAAAATGATCAAAAATAATAAATTACTAATTTACTTATTCTATATATATATATATATATATAGAAATATATTTAGATGCTGATAAAAAAACAAAATACATTGTGTTACATTAGTAAAACATCTATATTATAATTAGAAGTACGAGGACTGTTGACTCATTATGTTCAAATTATTTAAAAAATCCAATTTCAATTTTAATATACAAATATTTTTATTAAATAGCATGAATTTTATTTTATTTATGATTCTTTATAGGAAAAAATAAATAATTAATATAAATATGCATATTTTGATTTGCTAAATTTAGCATACAAATAATACATGTAATTTATGTAAATGTTTAAAACGGATTACATCTGGAGATTTCTAGAATATTCTTATTGCAAAAAATGAATGTATTATTAAAAATACTTGCGTGAATAAAAATGATTAAATAATATATTATATTATAAATGATATTTATTGTATTACATTAAAAACATAAAAAGTGATATTATTCAAAAAATATTATATTTTTTTAGATAAAGATATTAATAACCATATTAAAATGCTTTTTATACGATGTAAACAGTGTCTAAATGGATTAGAAATTTATTTGCGTATATCTATGAATTTTATAATCTTCTATTTTTCTAGTATTCTTCTATTTTGTTTAGTTTATTGACTCATTCTCTTGTTATTTTTCCTTAAAACGCGTGTTGGAACTTCTTTCTATCTTTTATCTTTTTCTTTCCTGAAAATATACGCATATTCAAGATAGAGAAAACAATATATTGACTTTAAAATTGATTGAATTTTAGCAAATGAATTTGATTAAAACTGAAGTTTACTTGTGTACCGGATGAATTTACTGTTTTAATAGTTGACATTGCAATGCATTTCAACATTTTCTGGTGTTTGAGAATTGGATTTTTATTTTAAATACAATGTGGTCGATCGATTGTCAAACTTGGGTTATATTTTTTATTCTATTACTACACATACTCCAATCAATTCATTTTTTAAATTTACAGTCTTTTTAATGGAAAAAAAAATATTTAATCAAGAGATTTACAAGCAATTGTAACTAACTAAATGATTTGACAATGATTATCCACATTGTTTTTATTTAAATTGGATCTTTTTTTTCGTTGTCGGAATTATGTATAAATATGTTTGTATTATTCATAATATAAATAATAAATATTAAAGCAATAAATATTATTGTTTGTCGATTATCAATTTCTTATTTCTTTTACAGTGAAAAAATTCAATTAGGATTAAGTACATATTTATGTTCTTTTTATCTTTTATTATATTTAATCTAATCCTGAATACCATCAAAAATTGTCATGATGTTACATATGAGAAAATTTTTATCTACTCTCAAATCTGAAGAGACGTAATTTCTAAAATAATGTTAATTAAGTTACGTGAAATAACAATTATAATAACCTTTCTTAATAACTATTTATTTTTATCTTACGATAGCATACCACGAATAGTTTAAGTGCCAAATTTTGTACGAGTGTAAATATTACTATACTACTACTACTGTGTATTATTTAATATTAAACAAGAAAATTCAGTTTAATGAAAGCTATTTTAATTAAGCAATGTTTCATATAAAAATAATCATTTATAAAAAAAATGGATATAATTGAAAAATTATTACATCCAGATAATATAAGTAAACTTTCGGTAAGCTTTATGTAACAAGATATGCCAATAAAATGAAATAATTATCGTAAATATTGGAATCTTATATTTTTAATAAAAGTAAAAATTATAATCAGTTCAGTCGATCTTTAGATGTTGAGATCAAAACAAAATGTATTAAATAGCTTGTAATTTCAAACATCTTTTCATTTACAATGTAGCTAAAACAAAATATAAAATCTTGGAATAATACATATTTTATTACTAATTTATACTTTTAAACTAATTATTTTTATTTTACTCAATTAAATATAAACATTATTTTATATTAGTATTACAAAAATTTAATTATCCTTTTGTTATTAATAAAATTTATAATATCAAACAAAATATATCAAGTAATCAGAATTTAAAGAATTAATAGAAATGTACATAATTTTTTAAATTTCATGTATGAAATATTTTGGTATATAAAATTTAAAAAAAATAAGATTGTAAAATATATTATCTTAAGGCTATCCAATATAATAAAAGTAGAATTATTTGATTTTTAATTTTTTTAGATACATACAAATGTATATTATTTTCAGTACAGTATACATTTGTATACCAATAGATATTTCATTATTATTGTAATATATTATATAAACACATACATTGGTGATTAGTTTATTCAAAGAAAATCATTCCACTATTAGGCTAGATAACACTTATAATAATGATAGCTCATACATCAATGAAATCGCTTTATTTTTTCGTATAGCACATGCTATAATTTATGCGAAAAAAGTTATTTATAAGAATTTTAGATCTTGCAATTGTAATTAAAAATGGCAAATGAGCTTTGGCATAAAGTTCACACGTTATTTTCTTCATAACTAATTCGTCGGGCGGATTTTTGGATTAGTAATGTAAACGAATTGCAAGTTTCAAGTTTTAAATAGCTCTAGGAATGATAATTCCCTTCCTTTTCGGGAAGAGAGTGTAAAAACGAAAGCTTGCGATTCGGTAGACGAGACCAAGTCGCAAAGTAAAAAGTGCAAGCTTTAATTATGGCACTCAGCAGCGACATTTAATTGTGCATCAAAATTAACATTGCCGCTGAATGTACTTCAAATGGGTGGGCTTTTGTAAAGGAGGGCGCGGTTGAGGGGGGCGGGAGGGGGGGGAGGTGTTCCAGACGCCGGAGTAACTGCCAACTCATGGAGGTCGACGTCGTCGTCGTCGTTTTCGCCGAGGACGAAGAGGAGGAGGACGTCGCGGGAAGCCCCGACCCCTCCCCACGTCACCAAGTGTGAATACGCATAAAGGGTGCGCGCACGCACAATTTTATGTACACTGGCTTACACGTACCCACCCACACACCGACCAACCCTTTTCTTCCCGAGCATTCGGTTCGCTCCACCCTTAGGTATCCCTCGGAGGTAGGTATACAGGCAGTGTCGGACCTCTATAAATTCCCTCAGGATTTTTCTTTCCTCCACTTGCCTTAATTAAAGCCGTCCCTTACGACCCCTTACGACCCCTTACGACTGGAGAAGAGCTCCACCCTCGTCTCCATAGGTCGTTTTCTCTCTTCGCCCAGAAATTCCCTCGTCCCCGCTGCTTTTGACTGCGAATGCGCGTGGCTCGATGTATGAGTATTGTGTGGTGCAAGGGTTTGCGAGGATTTTCTGTGTAGGCTTTTCTGTCTCTGTGTGTGAACTGTGTTTCTCTCGTTTTGTCCGCCTATCTGTCTCTGACTTGTCTCCCCTCTCTCTCGCTCTCTGTAAGCAAGCAATTGACGGCATTCGCGAGACAATTACAGTAATGCCGTGCAATACTTCGTTGCCCCGCATTTAATAATGCAAAGTGGATGAGAAATGTCACAATGGCCACGAGTTTACTCTCTATTTGACATGCGAACCCAAAATTTCTAGTTTATCTTTTTCTAATACGCAGTTGTAATGAATTTAATCAATTCGTGCAATGATAAAACTCCAATACATACATGTGCTTAAGTAAATGTTATTGCATGGTAGGATATTACACGTTTAACAGAATATTATTACAATTTCTTCATAACTCAACATTTCATTTTGCGATACATATATATATTATTATTTTATTATTTTATTATTTTATTTTATTTTCAACTATATTGGAAAGATTAAATCCAACAATTATACATTAGCAAACAATTACTTTGATAAGTTTCAATACATAGATTCTTCTTTTAAAACGTAAAATATTTTGAATATATAATGACAATTAATTTCATAACAATTATTAAATTCGTAGTACCCGTAATCATTAATTATTGAAATAATTACACGATTATAAGATTTTGTTATCATCATATTTTAAAAGATAATATTACAAGAAATTTACCAAAACTTTATCTTCGCATTTAATAAAATTTCTTTAAAATAGGAATATTTTTGATAAAATGTTAAAAACAAATGTTCTCCAATATAATAAATATTTATCCAACGTTTGTAAATCTTTTTTTATATAAAAATAAAATTATTGAGTTTTTAATAATTTGCATTTATGTTGTAGTAATGTTTTACTTTAGATGTATATACTAGATAATGTGAATTATTTTTTAATTACTTTACGAATATATTTGACTTAATATAATGCATTATAATAATTGTAAATTAAAAGATTAAATACTATATTAAAAAATTTGACAATGCATATTTTTTTAATGCAGTTTTATATATAGCAATAATTAAATTCATCGGTTCTTTTTTAAAGAGCTCATGATTACTGTGTTCGATTTTCTTTCTATGGTTTAGTTAAAAAAAAGCTCATAATTTTCGTTTTCATTAACCTTTTGTTTCATAAATGTTTGGGCTGTATAAGTCTTAATGAATGGGAAATTCGGTATAAAATCGTTTAGTACTTTTTAAAGGGTACGATTATTAAGTTGAAATTTTTCTTTATGAATAGTATTAACTCCGCAATTTCATTTGAAATTTCTTTTTTTCCCGAAAATTGCTTAATCAGCAGAGGAAATTTCGAAGACTCTTATTCATTTTGAAAGAATTCTGTTGAGTTACCTCCCGAATTGTTAAACGCTTCATTCCATTTAAAAGCTCGATCAGCTTGGGGTTCAAGTTGGGGGTCAACATAAAAGACGAGCGGTTGAGTATCGCATCGGTATTTTAAATTTGCGGGACGAAACAATAAATGCGAAGGATTTGAGAGCGCGGCGGGCGATTTAATTCGACTCGTAACACTGATTTATTTAATACATTTTCAATTCTCGGTGTTGTTGTTATTTAAACAACTGATAATGAGTTAAGATAATTAGTGGCTTGCTTTCGAAATAATGAACAGAGAGAGAGAGAGAGACACACACACACACACACACGGGCACGGGCACCCACGCACACAGAGGCGTTGGTCGCTGCCAACCAGATCGAAGGCTCTCGCAATAATTAATTGGAAGCACAGTAGAATGTTATTGTAGCGATCATGTAGCGACGGCGATGGTCAACATATAGGTGTCTCAATCAAACTAATATCGCCGGGATATCATGATCGCCATAATGGACGGCACTGAATACAAACATTTATTTGCCTGTTTTAAAAACAACAACGTGTCATACACGCGTCCACCGGCTACGCACACATTCGAGATTGGCCTCGGATGCTGTTGCCGGTCCTGCTGCCACTCTCACTCTTGATCCACCATTTTCGATTTGTCCTATGGTCGCGATATCAACCTAATAACTTAAGGGATGCGCTTTTTACTTTTTATATCGAGCAATTTTATTTTATTTTATTTTATTTCTTACTCGCCGCTTCTATGGATTTTATCGGTTTCATTCGCTTTTAATTGATTGAATTTTATTGGTCCTTTGCACTTAAGAACCGAGCAATCATGCCAAATCATCATTTCTTACATCTACAAGTGTTCCATTATATTGTTTTCTTCTAAATCAACTTCCAAATTTAGTGCCATTAAAAATATTTTCTTTCCCGCAGTTAAATATTCTAATTGACTACTTTTTCATTAAGGGTATGAATTTTGAATTAATAAATCAAAATGCTATTTATCGATTATGAAACTTAGAAAGTAGTGAACTTTATTCTTTTTTAATAAATATAAAAGCACTTTAAATGTAATGATTTAAAAATATACATCACCTAATGAACCTTTCTCAAAGATATAACATTTTTGTGTATATTCATCAGTTCAACTAATTATTAATTTTGATTAAGATAAAAAATTATTATTTCAAGTTCAAGCTATTATCATCGTAAAAAATCACAAGTTCTGAGAATAGAATTTAAAGTCAAAATTTTACTATTATCATTTATAATTACACTGTTCTTTAGCTAGAAAATAATTAATTTTAAAAAGTATTTCAATTTCATTTTTCCGACAGATTTAAAGGTAACATTTCTTTATTCAAACAAATTCATTTTTGCTTTTAAATGGTGAAGTTATCATTTAAAGTGATTGGACACGTTTTATTTATCATAGTTACTGTAAATTTTCTATTCCCTGTTTCAATATCTTCTACATTTAAAATATGACCTGCTATTTATTAATTTATTGCATACAAAAAAGTAACGTATTTTCCTCTATAAACTTATAATGCTTATAATGAAGTTGGATATGCAAAAAGTTGAAAACTTGCAGCACTCAAGTTTTGCGGTTAAGCTAAAAAGCGTTTGAATACCAAGAAAACTTTATAATTGCAAAAGTACCTTTATCGCAAGAAAGTTTCTCGTGTTCATCTTTTTGATTTTCCAATTTCCCTTTCGCGAAAATTTTGTGATAGCAGAAAAGTTCGGCTTACTTTCCAAACGATTCCATTCGCATGGGTCAAAACTCAGGTAACATCTTCGACAATTCGAGCATGGGACAGTTGCAAGAAAAGTAAAAAGCTAAAAAGCGGAGAAAGAAAGAAAGAAAGAAAGAAATAAAGAAAGAAAGAAAGAAAATAAAGAAAATAGTGGTCGGTGTACCACATTACGCTAGGTTAGAGCGAGCGAAAAGTTTTCTTGGGTTAACGGAGACGGACGTCTGGCTCCTCGACACCGACCACCGCAGCATCGTGGTTTCGACTGAGGGAGAGAACGAGAAAGAGACGAAAAATCGTGTGTATAATGGGAGAAGAGCGAACGTGATAAGGGTTTGGTGAAAAGGGACCGAGTTACCGAAGCGAGAGAAAGAGAAAGAAAGTTTGGCCGCTTAAAAAACCGCTTTTTGCACTTGTCTTACAGCGAAATTGGTTATAAAAAAAAAGAAAAAAAAAAAAAAAAAAAAAAAAAAGAAGGAAAAATGAAATTAGAAAGAGTGGCGTGAGAGGAAAAGGACTCTCGGGCCTAAAGGAAAATTGGAGCGGAAAAGTCAACCGCTTCCACATAGAGTCACATCTATCTCTGTTTTCATTCCCCTTTCCCCGTCTCTATCTACTTGTCTATCCATCTAACTCCCTGGTTTTGGCGTGAAGCGCTTTTGAACTCAGGAACGGATTTTCGAGGAATGATGACCGGTCGGCCAGTCTACCGAGTTTTCTTCATCTAGCATTCGTTAGCATTGACGGTCATGTATATTCAGAATTATTATTATTACGTTCCTCGTAATGAGTGGAAATGTTTATTTAGGAGAGTGATATCAATGCAAGAACCATGAAAATTGGTAAAGTTTTAAGTTAGTTTTGTAGTAACGCTAGTGGTTCATTTGCCAAACTAAAATAAAACGCAATCTTACTCCTAATATAAATTTATTCAAAACAAGTAATAAGTTTTAGCAGATTTAAATCCAATGAATATTCAAATAAATATATCTACTTTCACATATTTATAAATTAATATGAAATTGAAATTTGTAATTTCCTATAAATTATTATTATTCTTCTTAATATATCAATACAATGATGCTACTTAATATTCATAAATGCATAATACATAGTATAGACAATAAGTTTCTGGAAGCTTTCGTAATGCTACTCTATTATTTAAGAACTTTATAAGCATATATTTATGATCGAGAATTTGAATATTTAATAATATTTCGATGTAATGGTATTAGTTTGCTGGCATGTACATAAATATATATATATATATTCAATAAAATAAAATAATGTTTTTTGAAGGAAAACAAATTAGAATTTAAAATGTAAGGAAGTTTTTCGTTTAACACACACATATATATATATATATATATATATAAACCTAGGAGAATTAAAAATGTAAATAGAATGAATTTATCGCACAAGCTATTCTCTAAATTATAATTCTAAAATATCTGCACGAATGCATTTAAACTATTCCATGTATTAAGGAATATTCATACAAGTATTTAACGAAATTCACAATTTGATCCGCCCTCATAATTTAGTTTAGATTTTATCAAGCATAAGAATGATATTTTGGGGTATTATGTCCGACAAATTAAAAAATTTGTCGGGATGCCGGTTGTTTAGTTTTGGAGAATTAACTATGTGTGATTCCTTAGAGCAACTACTCATTAATGAAGTAGCGTGCTTTCATTATTGAACTGTAGGGGGAGAAACAATTTTCAAGTTTCGATAAATTTGTCACTCTTGTCACACTATTAAGGAAGACAAATTGTTAGACAAATGAGAGGACCAAAATGGTTTGATTGCATGTGAGCTTTCTTGCTTAGAACGCCGGAGAAATTTAACTCTACTCCATTTAGTCGGGCCGGGTACCGCGCAATTAGGCAGTACTTCAAGAAGGGCTGCATGAGCTTTCATCGCCCGAACCAAAATAATAAACTTATTCTATCAAGCTCGAGAAGTGCATCCTGGTGGGAAATAAGAATGTCCATTGTTTTTGGACTTCTTAGCTTGCTGGTGTGGGATTCGAACTTGTACGTCTCCCCTGCCTTATGCAACGCAGAATCCCCCGTCCCTTTGTTTCTTACGCGAGGATCCGGGATGGATTTGCGCCCTAGTTGTCCCGGGTAGTAGTGCTGGACCGAACATGGAGGCTGCGGAGCTTTTGCTCGTTCATGACGCTGGAACGAGTCGAACTCGTCCGTAACGGCTCACGAGGGCCTCGAGCCCATGCACCGGCAGCTTTAGTACCACCAGTTGTAGTGCAAGTAGTTGTAGCGATGATAGTTGTAGTAGGGAAAAGCGAGAGAGAGAGAGAGAGAGAGAGAGAGAAAAGCGTTGCTCTCTCTCTCTCTCTCTGCTCTCGAGCGCATCGACCGAGAGGCTGTGTTTTTGCGGGTGTGGCTTAGCGCTGCGTTTCTACTACACCCGCAATTTCCCCCGCCCCCTCGATCTCTCTCTCACCCTCTATCTATCTATCAACCGGTCTATCCTTTTCTCTTTTTCTCTAGCACAGTGCCTGCTGCACCCCAGAGTATTTCCCTGGCCAGGAACGAAAGAGAGAAAGAGAGAGAGAGATGCAAATTTTCGCTCTCTTCCTCTCTCGCGATGGATTTTATGCTCCCCTTGGACGCTTTAGTCCACTCTCTCGCTTGCTCTCTCTCTCTCTCTCTCTCTCTCTTTCCCGTCATTTTCGCGCTCTTTCTATCGCAAACCTCTAAAGGTTTGGACGAGTGTGAGTAGATTCGGAGGCGTGTGTTTGCCTGTATGCTTTCCAGCCGGTACCTTCGTTCCGGATTGCAGATATATGCAACGTACACAAAGAGACTAAGAGAAAGATATATATATATATATATAGAGAGAGAGAGAGAGAGAGAGAGAGAGGCTGCAAAAAAGACCACGAAACTAGCGAGCTTCTGATAATTTTTAGTTATCAATGTAACGTCGTGCATATAATTTTAGATAAAAGAAAAACAATATTGGGTCATTGATTCGGATTATTTATTTGTTTTGAATCTAATTTTTATTAAGAATAGCTTTATATTTATTATATATGATATTTCGTACAATGTTTTGCTTAATTAATATTTAATATATTATTACAAAATAATAATTTTACATTTATCGTAAAATAAAAACGAGTAATAGTTTTAGCGCACATGAATTTCCTTTCTATTTTATTTGTTATTATTGTTTGATTTTTTTGCTTTAAGATTTTTAAAATTTCAAATGACAAATTAAAATAATGTTTTTTTTTTTAATTAATAGGAAAGATTATCAACAGATCCTACTTTGATATACTTTAATATGTATACAATAATCATTAAATATAAAAGATCAGAAAAATGATTAGATTGTCATTAAGTAGAGTGCATAAAAAACTTCTTCATAAAAATATATTATTATTTATCATAAATAAAAAATTGAATTGTGTTTATTGGGAGTTTAGAATTGAAAATAATATAAAAATAATGTAAATATATATCAAAAAATGATAAAAATATTAAAAACGTATCTTATGTACTATTTTTATCTACTTATTTTTATTAAGCTTTATTATTAATGGTATTAAGATAATGTTATAAAAGCTTCAATAATGTCTTTAATAGCTTCCTCTAGATAAATAATCAAGTTAATAACTTTAAGTCAATTGGTATCATATTTAAAAAAATAATAGAATATAAAAAAATAATTTTTTAAAATTATTTTTTATTAATAATACCAAAATTGTTTTTAATTGAAATTTAAATAAAAAGTTATTTTTTAACATTCCTTTTTTTCAGTAAAAACTGCGTCAGCGAAACTAATTATAAGATAAAGTAAAATCTCATAAAAATTAAATAACTTTTGAACTGTAAGAATTTTAGATAAACTTTTAAGTTTTATGAAACCACTTATTTTACTAATAATTTTATACATATAAAATTAAAATAAATTTCGTACCTTAACCGAAGAAAACTAAAAAAAAATAATTAACTTATAATAAAGCTTTGTAACATAGTTCATTATAACTTAGTAAAATTTTTTTTTTTTTATTTTTCTATAAGTTTGCATATTACTTTTTTCATCTATATAACTTTATTTATATACTTTAATAAATTTTAATTTATACTTCAATACTTCATGATCATGTTAAATAATAAATTTTTATTATTATTTACAATTTTATTTAAATAAAATATTTCTAACTAATCTCTTAACAGTTTTAATAATTGTTATATGAAAAAATATTCAAACTATTTAATTCATAAAAATTAAAACACACTGCGTCAAGTATTTATTATATGAATATTTAAAGAAAATAAATATTCATTTTTGTTCATTATTTTCTATATAAATTAAAATTCTCATCGAGACAATTTAATTTCAAATTCTAAATTCCATTCTTGTAACATATTATTTAAATTATCAAGAATGCCTACAATTGTATGATATTGAATTATAATTTAAAATTCTTAAATGTTCGAGTAATTCTATCGTAATATTATCATAAATTTAAAAATATATTGTGTAATCTTAATTTCACTTAGGATACTATTTTGAACATAATAAGTGCATTTATTGATAAGATCTCAAAAATTAACAAACATATTTTTTATAAGATAATCAATGACGCAAAAATTCCCTTTTTCAAAAATTCAACTAAAATTCGGATTTAAAAATAGAATTTTATTTTATTAATTTATATTATAATAAATTATATATTTTTAAAAAAACTTATTATATAAAATAATAAGCTTAAATTAACAAACTTATAATACATGAATAGCGATCTACTAAATTCAGTAAAGAATACTTAAATATATTAATAAACGTATTACTTAAAATTTTATTTAAATTAATTATAAACCAAAATATTCTTTTGCAAAAAAATTATTTTGATACTTGACATTATATTTACTATGTAAAAAATTTATCTTCAAGTAGTATAAGATTCTTATAAGAAAATTAAATATTATTTGGCATGGATAATTGAAATTTAACGATGTGTCTGATAAAGCTTGAAAGCATAGAATTTAATTGTAACATGAAAAAATTAATATTATATAGTATCTTCGAGGCTAAAAAAATGTCATGTACTTTTTAAATACTGCGAACCTAATTGAAATTTAAGTTCTAAAATCTTAGAACATCATTTATTTTAATTTATATAATTAATGTATGCTTCGACCTCATTAAAATAACATATAATTTCAGTAATATAATCCTAATTTAATTTCGGAGCTACTAATTTTGAGTTAATTTAAGCGAAATAATTAAGAAAATGAAACTGACAGAATATCAATTATATTGATAATAAAATATATATACTGATAATTACATTGGATCTTCATCTGTTATAAAACTAAATAAAATTTCTTTCACCAATTTTAATAATTGCATTTTTAATGAACACTACAAACCTTATTAGCAGTTCCTCGTAATAATGCACACAGTAGTTATAACACGAAAGTAATTCTTAATTTTCCTTTTAATAAAAAATAAAATGAAAAATATAACGAAAGAATTAATGCTATTATGCATTACATTTTTTCCGCAGTCGATATATTAATATGACAATAGTTATAGATTAGATTCGAAGTGAGTATAAAACTTTCAATTTACTTTATTTGAGGTTTTTTTTACTTAAAATCCCTTTTTTAGTAAATTTTTTAGTTACTTGAGCGAGCCTAATTATTAGTTAAAGCGAAATTTTATGTTTAATAAATTTAATGCATTGCAACTACTAAATTTATCATCTGTAACATCTATTGAAAAAAGGAGATCTGCGTAAGTGGCGCCGACTCAACTCACTCATTTAAAAAAATTTTTTTTTTTTTTTTTATAATGTATCTATTGAGATACGAGAGATAAATTTAACAGCTGTTGCATACAATTTTTTCTCACAATTTCTATATTGAATATGACATATTTTCGCATAGACTCTCATCTCACAAATTTATAGCTATCTATTTTTTAAACTCACCACCTACCTCATTTTCTTTTACGTAACTTCATTACGGATATAGTCTTTTTAATTTTCTATTTTCTTTTTAGAATATTCAATCCATAAATGTCAAAGACATTAAATTGATATCTTAAATTATCTTAAATGATATATAATTTATCTATGAATTTACATAAATCAATATCGAGAATGAAATATATTTTTACGCTTAGAAAAATTCCATTTATTGAGATATCGACTATAACTTTTACAAAGAACTGACATTTATGATGTTTAAATAGATATATTCTATTTCCTATTCAAATAAGTAGTAAAGAATGAATCAATAAATATCGGTCGAGTACTTATTAATCATTTAAGATTTATAAAAATCCATTCCAGGAAATATCAATAAACATTTATAAAATTGATTTTCAGATTAAAATATTAAAAATATTTTAACTAATTATATATTTAAGTATTTTTATAAATTTACAACGGTTATAACTATTATTATCAATTTTAAAATACGTCAAGATTTCGACCAATAACAATGTTTATGAATATGTATATTTGTAACATTACAACAAATATATCAACTAAAATGTAGAAAACTAGAATTAGATAAGTATTGCAGATATTTATAATTATTAATCAATTCCAGGATGCAGCTTGTAAATCTCATATAATTATTACTAATCTGTTTTTATGAATAGAATGTAGCATTTTCAATTTCAAATATATTTTAATTATTATAAATAGTTTATTTATTTTTAAAATAGTACAGGCGAAATTACTTTTAATGAAATAAAAAATAATAGAAGGGGAGGTCGCTTGAATCCACAAAGCTTCCTTTTGAGAAAAACGGATTTAGTCATAGCTTATTGTTATTTTCAGTGACAATTAGAAAGTATAACAGAAATCTTCTAGTAAATATAACAGTTCGATTTATATTGAAGTGATCCATGATATATTAAATATTAGTAAAGACTCAAAACCAATGCTAAAATGTAAGTCAATTTATTGCATTGTTTAAACGAGAGTAAATAAAGTTAAGTTCCTAAGTTAAGAAAGTTGGGTACGTAAGGCATGTTTTTTTTTAGCATATATAAGAAAAATAGTCGTTCAACATCATTAACTATATTAGTTTATTTTTTTAATCGTTATCTCTATTGCGAATTTCAAGTATATTTATACCTGATTGATAAAAATTGCTTTTTGAAGCGAAGAAATAAAAAATCTTTACAAGCTACTTTCTATTAATAGATCGGAGAATGTGTCATATTTATTGCCTCAAGGCGATGGCTTCTATCTCTTAACTCCCCCTTGCAAATAATTATGAATCCGGAGCTTTTCATCCTACGAGAGCAATAAACATGAATTTGTGACACATTATAATTATTGAAACGAGAAAATGAAAATAATAACGACGTTTAAGCAGCAACACGAGGAGTAAAAGAGTAATGAACTTGTAATTCCTTCAGGGAGTACGCAAGGATAATAAAATTGTGAGATTGAAACTTTTGTTACTCAACGGAAGGTTAAAATAATACTAAAACTTATATTTAAAACTACAATTGCTATAATTGACGTTGATAACTACTAAAGAGTCTTTTTAATTGTTGTAAACAAGGTGAATGGCAGGGCCTCGGTTACCTCATTCTTAAATAAGGAATCCGCCTATAATTTATCTTGTCATTGCCGATTATTGCTAAAAGACAAGTATTGACAATCTACTTATTCAGTTAAGTACAATGCTTTACCTTGCTATAAGACCATGAAATCGATCTAGTAATAACCTATTAATTAGTTTTCAATGGATAAACCATCCAATGAAAAATAAGTATTACAAGTAAATTAAGTATATTTAAAGATATTATTAAATTGATATTATGAAATAAGTAATAAATAAATAACAGTGATTGTAGGTAATTAATGAAAAGGTTGAGTTAAAAAAGAGGTAAATCCTTTTTATTGAAGTGTAAATATAGAAATTGAAGTTATCTTGTCAATTGTAGAAAAAATCATTATAATAAAATATAGTATTATTATGCTCGACTATTATAAACAGAAGAAAAATTGTATTTTTAAATATTATGAATCACCAATACAAATAATTCAGCTAATTAACCAATTTGTTTGCAAATGTGTGTGCAAATTCAAAAAAATAGATGGATTAAAGCATCTCAAGGAGAAAATTGCTATCGCTTGAACGCTTGAGAATTAACGCTCCTTGGACTCGACTAATTAGGAAGAAAAAATGCGGTAGCACTCACAGGAGCAAATATAATTAGAAAGAGGTTGCGGGCAGATGAAGAAACTGGTTGGTCTAACTGTTTGACGACACACGATACGCCTTTTGCTTTGGCTCAGACTCTAAGAGACGGTCCAGCATAAAAGCAAAGTGAGTGAGAGGCTGAGTGGTAAATGAGCGTAGAAATGGAAAAAGAAAAGGAGATACAAACTGAGAGAGAAAGATCGAGAGTTTCAGAAGAGCCGACGACGACGAGGAGGAGCAAGTGGTCGTTACTAATGGAGACGATAAAAAGTGTTTGCATCAACCGGACAGACGGACCGACGGACGGTCGGACGGACGGACGGACGGACGGAGGACCAAAGCTAGATGGACATGCGATACGATACGATTATTTGTACTTGAAAAGTCGGAAAACTTGCCTTGATGTTTACGTATCTTCATGTGTAGGTGTTAACAGAAACTGCTTTTTTAATTTACTTGGTCCCTTGGTATTACAAATTAAAAGAATAAATTAAATATTTTCAATTAGATAAGTGTAAAATATTGTAGAATTTGTATTATCGAACAATACCCAATAAATAAGTGAGAAGTATATATATATTGAAATTGTGAAAGATTATTTTTAATAAAAATATTTATTTTATATTTATTTGATTCGAACATTATATAATCTTATGAATGTCAGAAAATACATTTTACAATATAATAATATATTATAAATTAAAATTACTCTTCATACATAGCTCTAAGGTAAATGTAATTTACTCTGTGTGATTATAATAAATTTTATTATATTTAATGAATAGCAATATCTAGGTTTTAAATATTATATATTACATTTAAATATTTAAATGAAATAACTGAAGAATATAATTATCCTTGACAACTGTACTTACAGGTATAATTTGTTTATAAAATTTAATATTTTCATTATTATAACAGTTTAAGATTACTATATGTAAATATATAAAATACATATATATTAAATATAATAATATATTCATTTTTGTTTTTGTTTACAAAAAAATTGAACTATTAAACTAGGATTTCGTACTTTTTAAATCTTTTTCTATAAATTTTTCTTAAAAATAAAATTTTTTCCATCGATATATTATAAAATTAACTTATAAAATCAAGCGTCTTTAAATTCATCCATATATTATTTAAAAAAAATAAATTACATTACATTATATTTAATATTTTCGTGTAATAAAATATATATATATGAATGAGCTAAATAAATAATTTTATGAATTTTAATAATATTCAGTAAACTTATTAAATTTAGTTTTATAAAGTGCAACAAATCCGTAATCGAAATTTCAACTTATAAATAAATAATAAATTAGAATGAAATTTATTTCAATACACCCTTACTGGATGTTCTCCACAAGTTAATTTTCTATTAAAAATACTGGTTCTCGTATAGTTGTATTAAATATAATAAGTAATTTATATTCAAATAACACACTATTTTCGCAGAAAATTATAATCTGGCAAACTTTTGTTCCACTAACTGCGCATACTTATCGCGAACATTATTTCAGAAAAGCTCGATTAAATTCGAAAAGCAAGTAATAGTTTGGCTTGAAAATCGACAGACAGAAACTTTAGGATTGCTCGACTATCTCCCAGTTAAAACCAAACTATTTTAGCGAGGCGAATCGCTTGTGACTCCATACATAGCAGTTGGAACCCGACGTAATCGAGTTTCCGAACACTTGCCCATTTAAATTTTCGCGCTACAAACGATTGGTAACGTGGCAAACGGGGGTCGTTGGTTACAGCAAGAAGGACCCGAACAATCGAGTTGCTATTAACACTCAATTACGTGGGCTCTACATGGATCGATAGAAATTTGCCTCATCAGCTATTAACGGCTGGACCACAAGATCTTAGCCCTCGCAGCATCAGCCCCTTGAATATCAGCGGATGATACCATAAATTCGAATCACCATCTTTCGCGCCATTTTACAATCAATATTTAAAGATGCTGCTGTCTCTAAAGATTGATGATCGTGTGGTAATCTGTACCTTTGCCAATATCATTGGGGCGACATGATGGTAAACAGAATAAATTACGGAGAATATATGATTTGTGTACAAGGATGGGGGGCGATAGGAGGATTTTGAAAGGGAGAGCCTCGGTGAGATTTTGAATGTTGTTAAATCATCGATAAGAAGAGGGTTTGGATGAGTAATTGTTTGATAAATTCAAGTGAAAACACTTTATTTACACTTCAATATTCACATAATATGGTTGGGTAACGATTCGACATTGTTAATACTAGCACCTTTCAAACGTATGGTAAATTGTAACGCATTGGAATGTTTTTAATAAGTCGTTGTAATTAATTGAGGATATTATGTTTTATATTGATAATGAGATTATCAAGAGTTTGTACATGAATTAATACGACAGCGATTAATATGTGTGCATAACAATGACGAGATAACCGACAAATAAAACAATGATTTATATTGTTGGAATAGTTATAAATGATAAGAATTTGATTCAATTTATTCTGTAAATTTAAAAAAGAATGTGATCCGTATTAAGTACTAGGATTATAAATGTTTTATAAATTTGTCTTCATACGAATTACATCTTGAGAATGTGAAATATAGTTTATTTATTAATTTTTGTAAAGTTTACTTATGATTTTTAATTACAATACATATATATATATATATATATATATATATACATGTATATAAAGAAATATATTTGCCACCGGTTTTAGTGTAAATATGTTTTCATAAATATTTATAAGAGTTAAGTTTATAACTGAAATGATAAATTGCATCATTTTTTAAGACTCTTTTGAATGTGTCACGCGTTTAAAACGGAAATTATTTATGTTTCTTGTAAATCTTTAAAAATCTTGAAATCCGAGATAAAAGAGGTACTCGATGAGTTCAAAAATAAAGTTTCCAACTAAAAACCAGCAGTGCATCAAAAAAAAATGTATACAGGTCATTACGTAGCACTTTAAAAATGCTATCTGCCGAAGAACACATCGACAGGACAAATAGATGGCACAGGTCAAATGAATATTTTAACTGCTAACACCTGAAAAAAGTAAGGAGATCTGAGTTAAAAATTAAAGGCACGAAAATTTTTGGTGCACATCGCGTTCGAACATAGGAATAGATTGGAAAACTCTTGGTAAAAAAAGGTGCCACCCCCGCCCCCGCCCCCCGCCCCCATCAGAATGTCCCAATAAAATATAAATACGCGAAAACAAGTGGCCGAATTAAACATTCTCTTGCTTCTCACCCCTTTCACCAGCACCCGCATACGCGAGCTCACCGACTCGGGAAAAGCGCGCCCGCACATCCACACCCGCATCCCCAAAGAAGAAAAAAAGGGAAAAACACATGTACGTACAAAAGCCGCAGGGCGCTTTATCAGGTCCACGACCGAGTGACATGGTCGTGCTCGTGGATGGGTGTGTGTGTGTTTGTGTAAGTGATTGTCACACGGGGTGCGATAGAGAGGGCCGACCATTCAAAATCGATCCCGCAACGCCCGCGCACACTGCCTCCTCGTTACTTCGATGAATGTCCGCGCGGAAAATATGAATGAAAAACGGGCACGAGCAATTCTTCGGGAGAGAAATAGAGTGAGAGAGAGAGAGAGAGAGAGAGAGAGAGAGAGGGTGACGGGGGGTGGGAAGAACGAGGCAGCCGACCACGTGTTTGGCACCTATTCGTCCTGCTCACCCCCGCAGCAGCCGATTTCCGATTGGTTCTCACTTCATCACGGCTAATGGACCACCGATTCTCGCTCCGCACTTTACTTTCCTCTCCGCTATCTTTGCCCCTCCGAGCTTTTCTTTTTGTTTTTCCTTTTCGCATTTTTTATTGTCGGTTATTGAATGCTCGCGCGTAGAGAGAATTGCTCGTTAGGCGATTTACTCCCGTTTTTCCCGAGAGGAGCATTTATAATTGCCAAGTGATGAATTGTTAGAAACTTTTATTTTCGAGAGAGCACATGTCGATTGACACATTTTTCTTCGTCTACAAACAATATCGTACGCAAGTGTATTTGGAGTTTCCTGGAACTGAGTGTCATTCACTTTAAAAGATGCATTTACATAACGTACTTTTATAAAATTTGACTCTTTCATACTTGTTGAAGCAGCTCCTCCATTTCCATTCTTTATTCTATTCACAATAGTTTTTAAAATATATCAACAATTGTCTATTATACCATTATATAAGAAATCTAAAAAAATATTTGATTTTTCTGATGAGCAATAAACCATTTTGAATTATTATTTTGATAACGAATTTTCTTTACAACTATTGATTGTATCAATATTATTTTGTACAAAAATATTTAGAATTTTTTCTATATATTTTTTTTATTCTTTAGTAGAAATTATAAGACAATTAATTGAATCATTATATTATGTATTATACAAATTTATTTAAAATTTCTTAAACATAAATTAATTCTCTATTTTTCCAATATTTATATTATTAAGGATTAATGTACTAATATTTTTCAAAATACTTATGCTGAGTAGTTACTAACTTATAAATATGAAGTAAAAAAAATGTTAAGATTAATTTAATTATTTTACATTATTTATCAATTAATAATTGATATGAATTACTCTAAGATTTATATATATATATATACATATATTTATATTTTCATCTAATTGTTTAAGATTTCAAATGAAATCATTCTATTTAAGATATTATAGAATAATAATAATTATTTTTAATTGAATTTTTTCAAAGGTAATTAATGTCGTATTCCATCTTACAATAAATAAGGTAATAAAAATACTTTTATGTATTTAAATTTTTTTTCAGATTAAAAATATTTTATAGAGTTCTGTTACATTTAAAATACTACTTCATATTATAACTATGAAAGGAAGATACTTAAATAATATTTTCCAGAATATTTATTATATTAATTGATCCATTATTTATATTAGTGATACAATCACAATTTATAAATAATAACAATGTAACACATAAAAGTAAAACAGAATATATATTAAAATATAGTCATAATTATAAACAATAAAATAAATTATGTAAGCAATATGATTTATTAAATGCTTTGTATTGGAACATGTAAGCATATCATTTAAAAACAAGATATGATAAAAATTACTAACTATAAAAATCCAATTAATAAATATTTTTCTTTTAGTATCTTAAAATTTTTTGTCTTTAATAGTTTTTATCTGTAAAATCAAGGAATACCTTTTTAGTATTATTTTTGTTTACTTTATTAATTCGTGTCATATATTCTTGTAATCAATCTCATTAAGTTACTTCCAATATACAGTTAAGAAACGTTTTTTTTGACGTCTAATTTCATTTGTTTGTATTAAGTGTTATAGATAATTAGGCTTTGAGAAATAATTTAATTTTGGATCAATGATATGAGTGATTCACATAGTTATTTACCCTGACACTCTTCATGAAAACACAAAATGTTGTTTATTTCTGAAAAATAAACTTATAAACTTATCCGAGAAAACCGTTCATCTTCGTTGACAGTGCATAACTTATTCACCCCCCCTCCCCTCGGGTTCCTGCTAATGAGTTATTTTCCTGGTCTCGTCTTCAATCAGGCGCACGCGGTTAGCTCGAGGCTTCAACGATGACGTGTCCACCCCCGCAAAGAAGTGAAAAGAGGAAAAACGAGAAAGACTTTTACTAAAGCAGTCACAATTAATTTTCCACTAGAAACAATAACAATTCCGAGCGCGTGGTGTCAAGAAGAAAAAGGTCTTTGCTTGCTCTTGCCATTAAGATTAAAATGCGAGTTTGCACAAATTTTCTTCTAGCTATTTTTTCAAAGGAATTATCGCGCTCTACTGTTTAAATTTTGCGGATTCAACTTTTGCGGAGCTTTAAACAAAACTTTCATGCCGGGTATGATTACTTTTTTTCAATTGATTTAAAATGTTAATAGTCCAAATTAGGAACTTTTTTTAAAAGGTAAGATATGTATGGGGCGCAATTAAACTTTCTGTAGAAATATTACGAGCACCTATTTTTTTCTTCATAAAGAACGGGAATAAGGGTTGGTACCCCATATGTGAATTCTGGAAATGCTTATTTAGCGCTTTATTCTTTGGGTCCTCCTTTTAAATATAAAAATATCGTAGTTAGGTAAGAATGAATAAAAGTGAAATATCTAGTTCATTTTTTATGTGGAATGAGGGAATTAATTCTCAGCTAAAAAAAATTGAAATAATCTTTTATCCTTTTCAAGATAATAAATGTTCATTCACATATTAATTATATTTTGTAAGCTAAAATTAATAATTCAACGTGAAATATGTAATTTAATAATTAGAGAGGTGGGTTCGAGGAATATTTGCATATTTCAAACATTTTATCGACCGGCTATTCCACAACTTAATATTATATCGAATGAACTTCGGTAATTATGCATAGAATAATAATCAAAAAGCGAAATATTAAAATTGTTAGTGTTTGTATTATGACTGGGAAAGGCCTTGGAATGAAGATGGCAAATGAAAGGGAAGTAGATCGGACAAAAGACGGTCTTTTGAAATAAGCGAAGCGTGTTGTGTAAGTAAGCCCGGACATTTAATAACCTTGAAAGTTAAAAAGACGCGTCTCGGGTGAAGGGGGGCGGCGAGGGTGAATTGAGGGCCTAGACGGTATGCGAGGACATTATGCACGTCTAGGTGGAGGGTGTGAGGGGGAGGAGGCGGAGGAAAGAAGACGAACGAGTAGATCCCGAGGATCAGAGCGGACCTTTGTAGCCGAGGCGGGGTGGTCGCTCCGGTATTGGAGGGGGTTGGGGGATGGTGGCTCGAGTTTTCGGCCGGCGGACCACAAAGGCGGTCCGCTTTCCTTCTCTCTTCCTCCCCGAAAGCAGCGAAATGAGGAGGTGGACCTAAGCGAGGATAAAGGAGAAGGAGAAGCAGGAGCAGCGGCGGCAGCCGGGCCTGGGAGCCGACGAAGGACGATCAATAAGGAAGGCATCGCTCCTCGACGTTGGAGGGGGGGCTCTATGTCTCTTACGTAGCCAGGACCTCAAGCCAGCCCCCGGACGAGGAGATGAATCCCGCGTGGATATGCGTACGTGCGTGATCGGGCTGCGGATGCTGCCTGAGGAGCTCCGAAGAAGACACGGGAGAGGGACTTTCGCGCACGAGTGAAAAACCACCCCCGCACTTTTAACTCTGCCGAGAGCGGGTTAGAGAGATATAAGTAATGGTCTTTCGCGCCACCCCGTCCCCCACACCGGACCCCGGCGAACCCCCGGCCACCCCGAGCAAACGCTTTAAATGTCGGATCTCCTTTCAGCCTTCTTTTTCACTCTACAACCTGCTTCACGCAAACTGCTTCCTTTATTTATTTATTTTTTTTATTCAAGATACCTCCACTTCTTCATCCGGCGCTTTACTAAATCTTCATAAATCTTTCTCCTTTTCATCTTTTCTTTGTCTCTCTACTTTTTTTTTCCTTCCTTCGTGTTTTAATGCAAGTATAGCAAAGGGAGCATTAAATAATGGGTAATTTTTTAAATGATTTTTCTCTCGTCCACTTTCAAAGTCGATGCAATTTTCAATGTGACTGGAATTTGGGACATTTTTTTAATAAAAATTTTTTTCGTCTCTTTTACTCTCATTCTAAATTAAAGTGTTTCAATTTGCAGCTGTTATAATTCACACGAAATTTTATCATACATAATGAAACTTTATGTGCATTATTATTCTTAATAGACATAACTTTTTGCTGAGGAATAATGAACATTTTTGTATTTAAAACAAATTTTTAAATTAGCTAAGTATGTTGGATTAATAGCAAAAAATTTTCATATTTTATGTGAATTTAATATTAAAATGAATATCGAATAAACTACTTTTCATTATATGGGTAGACCAAAACATGTGATATTTTGTTACGAATAATCAGCACTTTTACAAATGAATTATTCTTTTTCGTATATTAAAAAAATGTTAGTAACACGCAGGAATAAGTAATAATATTTAGCTTCATTTTTAATAATGTTACTGAATAAGCAGCATTAATATAGAGTAAAAGTTTTTAAAAATTTAGTTTTTAAAAAGGTTATTAAATTAATAATATAAAATTTATTTTTATAAAATGATTTATTAAATGATGCATTGCGTATGCACTATTTCGGTCCATCAATAAAGAAAATTTTCTTAATATATTTATTTGGAGAATGTGTTTAGAGTTATAAGTTTTAGTTCTCTCTGGGTAATAAACATCGCTGCAATGACAAAGAATTAAGCTCCGAATTTCAAAAGGTCGAAGAGAAATAGCAGAAAAAAATAAAGAAAAATCATCTCGGTGTCGGCTTACGTTACAAATAAGAAAGACAAATTGCAAAGGAGCAAAAAACCTCGCTCCTTGACAATCATTCCAACTAACCTAATACTCTTACCACTCGAGTTTTATCTCGGGACCATTCATGCGCGGCAAAGGAAAAGCGATTATTTACCTTTCCGCTGGCGAAGGGGCAAAAAGGAAAAGCAGAGGAAAAAAGGGAAAAACCCAGTGGCGAAACTGGGGGCTGAGCGGCGAGTTCAACGCGTGCAGGAAGTAAGCAAACAGTCTCGCCGAATCGGAGCTTTTCGCCGCGGAAACGTCTAATCCATCGAGCTCGGGCTTTGTTGTCAGACATATTGGGGGTTTGTTCTTGAGGTGTTGCAGGGGCGAGGGGCGAGGGGCGAAGGTTGACCCGCCGAGAAGGGTGGTTAGCTTTATTGATCTGTAAGACTTCCAACCTCGCCGGCTCTCTATCTCTATGTTTTAGTCTCTTTCCCCTCGCGCTTCTCTCGTCTTCCTATGTCTCTTGCTATGAACCATCCCGCGGAGGATTCACCCGCGCCGGAGAACTCCACCAATACATATTTCCAGTCGCACACTTACGTGCACCTATAGAAGCTTTCTAGCTGCCCTTAACGATGGCTTAGTAGGGGACACCCACCCTTCCTCTTTCTCGCTCTCTCGCTCTCTCGCTCTCTCGCTCTCTCTCCGTCAATCCTTCCCCCGCTTCTTCTCGCTCCGTCTCTCTCACTTTCTCATTCTCTCTCCGTCTTTCTCCGCTCTTCTAAGTCCTCGTATGTACACACGTACGAATGTGTACTCTCTGTACCCCCTTGACACTCGGGTCTGTATTCACAACGAGCTAACCAATACACAAGTCGGTAAAATCTACGCACACCGAGTCTCATTGTGTTTGTGTCGACGCCCTCAAGAACCCCTTCTCTTTTTCTTCCCCCTCCCACTTCTATTTCACATCATCATTCTCATTCACCTTCTTTTATACTCAGAACATTGCCTTTCTTTTACTTTGTACACTCGCTCTTTTATAAAAGATTTCAATCTTTCTTCTAAAAACAAAATGAGAAACCTTCAAATAGGACATACATTTTTTAAGGTAATGATAGAAAATTGAAAATAGTAAGGTTCATTGCTTTCATACTAAATTGCTTGTATAATGATATTTCATGAAGGTGTACACAACCATTTAAGAAATTAAAAAATCCTTTTTTTATTCAATATCAACATACGAGTACAAAAACAAATTATTTTCAATTTTACTAATTTTACTGAAGATTAAATTTTATTTTATTATAAATAACATATGAAATATTTGTTATTAATATAAAAATATATTAACAATAAACTGCACAAAAAAAAAAAAAGTGTAGAATACATTAGCGTATTTATTTCTAATTGGTGAAATTAAACTCTATCCATGCATTTATAAGTTTTCTTCATACGAGAATGTATTTATTTTTTATTTAATCGAAATTTTATTTAGGTTAAAAGTATCATATAAAGAAGCGAAAACTTTATATTAATTGAACATTTGATTGTAAAGCTAGTCTTAAAATACTTCAAAAAATTAATTATTTTTTTGTGGTATGGTAACCTTTGCAATATAATACTAATAATTGAAAAAAAAAAATTTAATTATTGAAACAAATTTATTTAAATACTATTAATTACGATGTTTAAATAATTTATAATAATATTTTTGAAATAGTTTTGCATTTATATAATATTTTTTTTATAGTAAATCGTAATATTGATCAAGATTTTATTTATATGAATAAGTACAAATATACGAACATACAAATAAATTTCAAATTAAATCTAAATTCAATCTAAATTTTCATTATAAAGTCTAAATATATTTAAATCAAGTATGTCATTAAATTAAAGTTAAATAGAAGTACTGCAATTGTTAATATGATACAAGAAAATAAAATATTTATTGGTAAATGTTTTTATTGAAAAAGAAAAATCGGTACAAGGAAAAATTTTTTTTTCTCCAAAAGAAATACGAAATGTCTCGGATATGTAAATAATAATAATACCTTCTAACATATACCTTTTTCAAATCACAGACTATTTAATTAACAAAACGTTTTTTAAAGAGGGATAAAAGTATATAATTATTTAAAAATTTTAAACAATAGATTTTATTTTTCAATTAAATATTTTTATCTATTCTAAGAACACAAGCACTTCTTAAATACTAATATATCTATTTTACAGAAAGTATATAGGTTTGTCTAATAGCGAAATAATAGTTTCGAGGCGACAATTTTGTTTGTGTATTTTAGGTAGTACGTATATGCTTTGGTTAAGCTAGAATTAGATTAAAACAACTGCATATTCTGACATTTACTAAGTTAGTATTAGTAAAATACATATTTATATTTAAATATTTAATTAGTACTTATAAGATATTACAATCTGATAATACGATACAGATAATAAGATGTTACAATCCTGATTGGGCTTATGTTTTATGAGTATATAGAAAAAAATTAAATAAGAAATGTAGAAAAAAGAACAATACATATTTATATATGCATGTATATATGTTATTATGTTTAATATTATCTAATTTTTAATTATTTTTTAGAACAGGCTAATTTGTTTATTAAAAATTTTTACTGTACAGAATTTTGTATTAATTTTTCAATAATAAATATTTTTATATTTTTTATTAATGTATCTAAAACATGTAATATTTATGTTGATTTGATACTGATAAAAATTTTACTGACAGATATTATTTAGAATAATTAAATTTTTGAATCAAAAACACAACTTTTACTTTTTAATAACTCTTATTTTCATTATATGAATTAAAAGTATATAAATAATTATAAATCACTAATAATAAATTAAAATAATACAATAAAATGGCAAGATAAAATAAAAGAAATTTCGAGTTGATGTAAAAAATGTATAATAATTGATTAAATATTTGAAATTGATACGACTTGAACCATTTGATGCAATTGCTTTTGTAAACAATTTGTTTTATTAAATTCATCTATCAATAATAAGTCATAAGCGAATAAATAAAATATTTAAAATATTGTCTTTGCATAAAATGAAGCTTATAAAAATGCTAACGACAGACGGTTCTGTTCGGGACAAAAAAAAGATCAAATAAAAAAATAGAACACTGAAATGTAGAAAAGAGAACAGAAGATACGAATGGTTGGTTTGAGAATAATCTCAAAATAAATTCGAATCGGCAAACGAAGTTTCAAACAGTTTGTCCATCCTTCTCGCTTTCTAAGGATAACGAATACCAATTTCTCTTTCTCTCTCTCTCTCTCTCTCTCTTTCATTATCTGTCTGCCTCCGTCTCTCTTTCATTATAGGACGTACATCCACGCCATCGTCCTTCGTTCTCCGACCATTCCCCACCCGCCTTCTACCCTCCTGGCGTTTCGCCTCCGCATTTTTCTTACTTGCCCCTCGGTCCGCAACCCCCTCGACGCGTCCGCCAACCCTTGGGCTTGGCGCGCTTCTCTGCACGGACCTTCGGCACCCCTTCCAGCGACTCGCTATCCTTTGCGCAAGTCTCCCGCGGGGCGCGTAAAGTGTTGATAAAAGCAAGACTGCGGATACCCGGAGTCCGGCCCTTTCTCTCTCTCTCTCTCTCTCTCTCTTCCTCTCTCCCTGGCGAAGGTGAGATTAAATTCTAAGCGAGCGTCGGGGAGGGCCTTTTCTCGTTTCTCGACCCTCGGCCCTCCCTCTTGGCTCTTTCGCCTCAGATCCCTTCGCCTGCACAGGCATTTTTCTTAGCTCGAAACATCGGGGAAGGACTACATACCTAAATTAATATCCATCCTCCTTCCACCCTCGCAGTCCTTCCTAGTCGTCGTCCCGACGTTGTTCTCTCGTCCGACTGCCACCCACACTACGCGGATCGGGGCGCACACCCCCTGTCACCCCCCCGAACACACAGAGGAATATAACTTTGCCGGGAAGGAAATTTGCGTATACAGAGACGATGAGCGGAAGGGGTGAGATGGAATAAGCGGGCGAATGACAGAGACAGAAAGAGGACGTTGGCTCGTCGTGCGAGCACACGGACGAATGGCCGTATTCGGTCTATACCATCTGCCTCTCTCTCTCTCTCTCTCTCTCTCTCTCTTTCACTTGTGCTGTGGACCCCCCGCAGGACTTCTACGGCCATTATTTAGCACGCTTAGAACACGCTTTGGGAGAAATGGTCGGCGCGCGTATATAGTTTAACAACTCTGCGGGTAAGAGGGGAAAGGGGGTTATTTTTCTTTGCTTTTGCCGGACCAAATGAATGCGCTCTTGGATAATTATCCGGATTTTTCCTGCGAATTACGTGCTAGAAGGTGCTTCTCTAATGTTTACATTCTCGTGCTGCATATCGAAATCCTTCCATTTTCCTTCCGCTCAATTATACCCCTTTCCTCTTATATCTCCTTTTTTAATTGTCCACTTCTATACTTCTTCTCTTATGAAATATTATTGTACTCGACTTGTTGATGGACCCGATACTTTAAACGCAACCGTTAATTTCGCACCCCCATTTATCACAAATATATGCAATCAATGAAGCCATTCTATTTTTAAAATTGCTTGTGTATTCCTTTAATTTTCACTTTATGGAAAATAATACACATACTACTTGCAGCTGAGTACATTCAATTATTTTTATCTTGATGCAATTAAATATTAAATTCAATCAATGGAATTTCATTTATGTGATTTTGTTCTTAAACAATTGTAATACTTTGTAATGCACTATCATTTAATACCAACAAATTAAAAGAATTGTAATTTTCAGATATTACACTTATCATTGTAGTTTTATACTTATCGGTGAGTGAAGATGAAAGAAGAACTAATTTCTACCCTAATTTTGTTATAAAATATGCGACCAAAAGATTAACCCGGAGGATTATACTCGCGCACAACCCCTTATGTCTTGAAAAGAAAGCAGTACATTAAATTTCGGATAAACAGCGAATTAGTCGGTTACCAAGAGTCAACAACTCAACAAACAGTCCACATACGCATTTCTAATATAAGCGAATTGACTCAGAGGACTGCTTTCACCAATATTTCCATACAAATAAATTATTCCAAAGTTTAAATAAGGACGAGAATTAATTAGCCTCGAAGAGAAATGATGTAATCCGGAATAAACAGGACCCCCTTCATTCGAACGCACGTACACATAGAGAACATAGAGAACCGAGGGCGATATTAGAGTCTAGGGCTACAGAAATTCGAGATGGTTCTGTTCCTTCAGGCATGCGTCTCGTACTCGGATGCCCACTCTAACCCCCGGGTCAACCCTTTCGTGCGAAATTACCGTCGACCCTCGGGGACGTGGAGGACAGACGACTTCGTTATCGTTACGAACTGCACTGGCCCGTAGGTTCGACAGAATTCTGTCGCATCCACCCTCGACACCCCCCCCCCCCCAACACGTCTATGCGATTTATGCAACTCGTGGAAATAGATAATAAGCGTAGATTGTTTGTTCGGTTATATTTGTTATCAATCGACTAAATTAACGCGCGATGGAGGTATTTGTATTTTTTCGCGGGCTGCACTTGACGGACTTTTGTTGACTAGTACAGGTTCCGCCGATTCGAAATGAAAATTTCAGAAAATTCGTGCCGGCGAACACTAATTTGGAAACGGCCACGAGCGATTTTTCAGGCCCTTCCTTGCATTCGTTTCGACGCATTTACTCGTTTGTCGACGTTTTTATTGAACTTATCACTTTTTAATTAAAAACAAGTAAAAAAACGAAAAAGTTTTATCGATACCGTTGAAGCGCTAATAAAAAGCGTTTTTTTTCATGATTTTTGAAATTTTTTTTTTTTTTTCATACAATTTGATTGATTAAGATTATAAGGTCAATTTGTTGGAAATATAATTAGAAAATTTAGACTCGATTATTTTTAAAATTTATTCAATTTTCGATATTAATATCGAATATTTTTATTATAACTTCAATTACCATATGTTTAATCAAGAGATACTTAAAAACAAATATCGATAATTTCAGAATGTAATCTTCTTTCTTTATAAGCCAAGTGTAGATAAAATATGTTCAAGGATAGCCTACATTTAAGAGAATAAATATACAAGAATTATTAAGCTGATATAAATTTTAAAAGCCTAAATACGGTCTTGAATTTTATAACACATTCTTTTTTATCGAATTGTATTTTTTATATATATTTAGTGTACTATTTTTAGTTTGTGTATAAGATATATTTGTAATTATTAATTCACTTCATCTTTGATAATTTTTTCAATTTAATGTCCTAAAATTAATATATAAAATGCATACAAATTTATAGAATTTCAATTAAAAAGTTTGTATTATTATATCATCAATCTTTAAATTAATAAGCTGTGGTTTAATTAATAAGATATTCATTGTTTTAATATTTGTGTAAAAATTCGTATAGAAGGTAATGCATATTCATTAAAAGTGTACGAACGTATTTCATAATAACACTTTGAATACAAAAATATTGTTCAGGTATTAATAGTACTTTTGAATGTCCAGAATTTTATCTGATTGAGTAGATACATCATTCGCTCCTTCTACTAAAAATTAGAATTTTCAACATTTGTAAAATGACAATTTTTTTATAAAATTTACTTAAGTTTTAAAACAAAAAAAAAGCAATGTAAAAAATATAAAAATTACGTCCGTAGGGGAAAATTTTAATATTTTCATTGAAATCCTTAAAATACAGCTATATTTTGTATAAAATTTTTGTGAAAAAGAATATATTTCCACAATATTGCGGACACATATGAATTTTTACTATATTCCTTTTTATATATGCTTTTTAAAATAACATGTTTTGCATGCAAAAGCGTTAATGGTTCTAATATTAAAAAGATTTTTAATTAAATTGAATAATGCGGTTAGATTCATTTAGTAATTAAATTATTTACTTATTGAATAATTTTTAAATAATTTAGTAACCCAACGATTATGCATCTAACAATTATTTAATTTATTGTATAGTTTCTTATTTATATAAAATAAATTTACAATAATAAACTAAAAATATTGCTTTAAATAAATAACTGAATCCTTATAAAAAAATAAAGTAAGAATATTCTACGAAATCTCTATTTTTAGAATAACAGTACACAAAATAGATTTATCTGCATTATGCATCCTCTTATAAAATTTCTTGAAATTCTAGTAATGCTTTTTGTAAATATATCGATAGAAAAAAACTCTGTAATTCCAATAGAAAAATTTATTTATAAAATATTACTGTCGGTTAACACGAATCTGTAAGCTTATTCTTTTTTTCTTCAAGATACATTTATCTGGAAAAATTACCAATGTGGTAGATTCGGTGGCCTGATATTGTTAAATTTCTACCATTGATTAAACTTTTGATTCGCCTAAATAATAAATGACTAGTATGTACTTTAAACTAGTACCTTTTTTTAAAATGCATGAACATACTCGACACTTGACAGAGTAAAATCAGACCGTTTGATTTACCTTCAAGCTCGTTGACTTTTTTAATCTTCCTGTTTGTGTTCTTTTCTTTAAAAAAAACTGACATAGTTTGGGCAGGGAATATATTTTTAATTAATGATTTTAATTGTAAACTAATTCTGTACGTTATATAATTATTCGTTTACATGTTCGTTGTTTTATGCTTCTTCTTCAAAATCGATTAAAATTTAAAATTTGAAAGTCATAATTAATGATCATGTATATACATTTTTATAGAAATGTACATTATCCATATATTATTTTATAAAGTTGTAAAATAGAATTTAAATAATTACTATATGCATTTAAATTTTTTGTTTTCTGTTAAAATTACACAATATTCGCAATATATAATTTTGTCTTGAAATATTCATTTGGAAGTTAGTAACATAAATTAATATGCAGATTAGTTAAACTTGAATTTTTATTAAAAAATTGAAAACACTAAATATTTATAATTATATATATTTTTTTTATTAAGGATAAATTTTGAATATTTAATCTCATATTGATCAAGAATTATAATCGATTATTTTATAAGTTTAATTTTGCATTTTAATCAAGATATTATTATTTATTTCTATGGTATTTTAGCTTATTTGTACTCGTGTTATACATAAAATATTATGTCATATTAAGCATAATGATTTAATTTATATTTAAAAGACTTAGAGTTCATTAATAAAACTCAAATTAGGTTTATTTCCAACACATTAACGCGAGAGCAAACAAAAAAGTACTTTAAATAGGTAAATTTAACTTTGCAAATACGAATTCACATGATCTCTCTTTCGTTTCATACCTCTCTCTGTCTTTTTGTCTCTTTCTCTCTCTTTCTCTTCCTCTCTCTCTTTCAATCTCAAAATATCGCGGGTTTTCTCTTTCTCGAGTTTGCCAGATTATGCAAAATAACTCTGCTATCCAAAGTTATCCTGACCAACAAAGTTGGAAAATATCGCGCTTGTGTATTCCAGGCACCGAACTGCAACGGAGCGTATTATACTCGAAAATAACGCTTCTAAAACGATCCCAACCCCTAATAAATTCATAATCTTTCGTCCGTTATAGCATTCGGGTTCGGCCCTTACTTTCTAAGCTGAGTGTACTCGTTCGCTGAACTTAGATTTAGGGGCTGCTAGTTCGAGGCAGTTCGGCGGGGGGGGTAGAAGAGTCGGTAGATCCTCAGCGACGGCCATCAGAGTTCAAGAAGAGAAAGAGAGAGAGAGAGAGAGAGAGAATCGGGGTGATTCGCGGGGGGTTAGTTCACATTTACATAGCATATACCCAACACCAATAGATGACTAGGCGGCCGCGGGATCGGGGCGAGGGGGCGACTAAAGGATGAGAAGAGGAAAGCTGGAACGTGAAAGGGGTGGCAGCATGGGCGAGAAAGAGGTGGGTAGGGTGCTGGTATTAAGAGCAGGAAAGGGGTAGGTGGTGGCAATTCTGGCAACATGGCTGCACAGATGCGGGCGGGGGAGAGGCCGAGGAAAAGATGATGGGGGTGTGGAATCGACTCTGAGAATGTCGGTGTGGCTTTCCTATGCATTTTCATCTCATGGATATATTCGCCTACTCTCTGTCACACGTAACCTCTCTTTTCCACCCCTACGGTCCCTTGGCAACCCCTTCGCCACCTCCTCCGCCTCTCTCCACTCTTGACTCGTGTCCGTTTTCTATATCCACTTTGCTTAGATGACGACGACTGCGACACGATTCTCCGACGTCGACTTCCCGTGTTATTGGATTATTAAGGACCGCTATTGGATTAAACGTGATTTTAGTTCCGCGACTCATTTCAAACTTATATACACATAAATATAGTAGTGGTGCGGAGGAGAGCAAAGCTGTGGGTATCGGGCGGTCCGACCCCGAGGCCGAGGCTCCGATTGGTCGCGACGCTCCTTGAACTTTCGAGAAAATAGTCGCTCGCTCGTTTTGTCAGGAGGGAAATAGTGCGGGAGGCTAACGAGTAGGAGGATCCTAAAGACCTTAATGTATGGAGAATTGCAGAGTTAATGAATTTCGTGCGATAGCTACTTCCACCTCGATTGGAGATTTCGGGAGGGTAGTTGCTTACCCCTGACTCCGACAACGCAGATATAACCTCGGGGATACTAAAATTTTCAATAATTCCTATGAGCGAGTTTCCTCCTCGTATTTAAAGATTCCAGATTATCTCCTTTTCCAATAAAGAAAGGCCAAACTGCCTGAATTAGTTGATTTCGTATCAGGGCCTCGTGGAATTGCCTTAAATCAAATGTCACGGTCGTAGAAATTATTCAAGCGTTGTTTGAATAATAAACTTTCAATAATTCAAATATCATTTTATTTACAAAGGCAATAAAAAAACCCTAATTTAATGTTAAAAAAAAAACTTCCATCGCATCTTAGGATATTCCGAAAAAGGAGAAAAGAATAAAAGAGTGATAAAAATTCTCACCCGGTTAAAGATACGAAAAAGGAAAGGATGAATGAAAAACAGCGAGCGCAACAAGTAATTTGCAGAAAATACGAGGAGAAAGTGGTTGTCGTGTCCAGTCCGTTGTTCAACCCTCAAAAGAAACGAGAAAAAGAATTGCGAAAATTCTTCATCCACGTTGTCCGCTTTGGTGGCCCTTCCTCTGTTACCTTTCCCTGTTCCCCCAAATTCATCAGCACCTCGCGTCTCAAGGTTTGAAAAAGGGCTAGTTTCTCATCCTCCCTTTGCCTCATCCTCTGCCTAACATCCCAAACCCTTAGCCGGGTGATAATTCATTCGATCAAACCATGGCAAGTCGTAGCAAGGCCGCACTCTAGGCTTAGTCCTAATTTAAGGATAGAAATGAAAACCACCCCTGCTCGTACTAATTTAAGGCTAGTGGTTCCGCTCATTTGTTTTAACCGCTTGTTCACCCTGTCGTGGGTGGTGAATTTCGTGAAAAAGCAAGGTCCGCAAATGCGAAGCCGACGCACGACGTCGAGACGCATTTGTAATGTTAGTTGGTACACGTGCTTACCGAATTTTTTTAACGATTTTTTAATTCATGATCTGTTTTTTTGCTTTCCCCCCTTTTTAGAGATACAACATGAACTTATTTTTTATAATTTACAAGCATATATAAAACGAGTGTCGAGTATATATAAAACGAGTGATTTTATGTTGAATACAAAAAAATGTTATATTAAGCATAAATGAACGTTAATGGATGAATGTTTATTCGTATTATGCATGTATAAAATTTTACTAAAATAGATATCTGATATATATTTCGTAAAATAAAACGTTTAGTTTTTATTTTTTAACTTTTCTATCATGTTATTTTTAATTTTATGTAGAATTATGCAAAAAATATACACGATTTTTCCATCATCAATAACCACCAAGTACAATTTATTTTAATTTAGTTTTATTCAATTTTTATTTTTGTTTTCGGAGGAATGTTTTTAAATTAAAAAATATGGTGAAATATTAATATGTGTGTTAAAAACTCTCAAAATATTATTTCATTTATTTCAGAGTAGATAATTTCTTCAGTACGGCAATAATAAATTATAAAATTCGAAATAGAACTAGAACATAGAACATATCGGGAAGAAAAAAATAGATTTATAGGTATTTATCGTAGATGAGTATTAAACACACGCATTTTAAAAATTGCCAATTGATAAATATTGGAAAATGTTATTCGATCTTAAATGATGATAAACCTGAAATGATGAAAGTGTAAATAAAAATACAATTTCGTATCGCGGCTAAACTCGTGTTCCTAAAGCCACTGGGAAACATTGAAAATAAATATTAAACACCAAAAGTGCCAAACAATAATTTACCACGTGAAATTGTTTATTGAAAATACTCGAATAATTATTAGAAAGGTATAAAGTCGTTAGAAGTGGAATTGTCGGGTTTTGAGGTAAGTTCCGGCTGATAGCCTGGAGCAGTTTCGGAAAAGCGCCTGAGAGAGTACGAGACGATCACGAAACCGCGAATTGGTTTCGAGGTTTATCGAGTTCTCCGATTCCTTCTTTTTATCTGGCCTCGTCGATAATCTGATGCCCACCCCCGCACTCCCAGCTTTAAAGCTACCATCTACAGCAAATGCACGGGGGCATAAAGAATAACCGGCATTTTCCGGCTTCTCACCTAGACATTTTCATCGGTGTGTTTACGCCGCTCTATTTTCGCCGTTCGACATTTTTTTAATTCACTCGTATTGTTTTTATTTTCACGAATCGCTTCGGTATTCCTTTTTTTCATCCGTGTAATTCTTTATGAAAGTAAAAACTCTATCGATTTCGGGATATTTAGATATACTCTTTTTTTATCACAGCTAATATTGTTGGTATTTTTATTAAAGTGTTTTGAAACTTTAAAGCGAGCGTTCAAGAGAGTTAAAAGGCGGCATCTTTATCTTTTTGTTTTCCTTTTTGTTTAAATTTTTTTTTTTAATCACTTATCAGCACTCTTTTTTGCAACAATTACAAAGTACTTTTGATTTAACGTTTTAATACTGCGTGTAAAAGTTTGCAAAGCTACTTTCGGTTAAAGTAAGTTTTTGATAAAACTGTGCCCGTGTTCTACAAAAGAATTTTAGATGACCCACAAAGCAGATTTTAAGCAAAATACGCATATGTAATTAAATATGTACTCCCATTTACATATAAATTTCGTTATATTTATGATTTTAAAGTAGGCAGTGCCATTAAAGTAAGTACATAAGGAAATGTTCGTTTGTTTATTTATGTTTAATTATAAAATGAGATTACAGTGAATTTCAAAACCATTGTTCGATTAATTTTCTCAAGAAAAACAAAAAAGTGACTCTCGGATTAATTATTAATTATTAACGAGCACTGTATTGCTTTTCGTATAAAAATAATTAATGCTCGGTGCAGCTTCGCTCGAACGCTCGTTTTATTCTACTTCTAATTAATTATTTTGAAAGGATGCATTACAAGTTAGAACGTCATTCATTACAAAGGCTCAAAATATTGATGGAGCTCGGTGAACAGTGAAACTCAATCATTTTACGCGGGCATAATGCAGCCATAGAGCTTGGACTCTCTATAATCATTATTTTCTCCAGAAGTTAGCTATAATAATAAGCTGCATTCGTGTGAGGGATCGATGCAATTTTACACGTACACATTAATTATTAGAAACATGTATGAAATCAAACGTCAAACTCTGCATCGTAAGCATTAGCTCAAATTCAAAGAGGACCCGGGCTATACTCGTCAAACAAACTATCTGGATCAATTTTGAAAAGAATTTCTCCGATGGGCATTCCATTAAACATGTTACACATAACAACTGAAGAAGTGATGCACAACTGATGCACAAATGTCCAGACGAGGGAGTTAACAAGTCTTTTTAAAGAATTAAGTTAAATAAAACTTTCGAGGAGACTAAACCAATTGCTTTCTTTAATTAATTTCATTTTAATTTAATTATTAATTTAATTTTAACGTGCACGAGATGCTTCTGCGTCTAAAATTATTTTAATCTACAAGCTTCCACAACACTTCCTTCATTATTCCGATACAAAATTTACTTACTTATTTCCAATTTTTACTTTCACTCAAAATAAAAATTCTAGAATTCAAATAAATTTTATGTGCTTTTAATTACGATAATAAAATATCGAGAAGGTATAAAATATGATACTTTAATAAAAATAAATTTTTTTTTATCACTGACACAGTCATTAATGTATCGATATTTTAACGTAATATTAATATTTTACGTTACATAATCTTAAACTGATTAAAACTTTTTTATCCGTAATTTAAATACAAAGATGATTTCGTGAAATATTATCGAATTACACTTCATAATATTTTTTTAATTTTCCTTACATTAATTTATATGTAGCTTTTTAAATTGATCTAATTGTGGAATCCAATTTTCAACCACTGATGAATTGATCTATAACTTTTTATACGAGAGTTTAACGATATCTATTGATTATTTTTCTCGGACGTATTCCAATTATTGAAAATTCGACACCAAATTACACGACTTCGATTTCACCGCTGATCACTAATAGCATTAACAGTCTGAGTGTCAAAGACGAAATGAAATTCCGTGATCGAGTCCGTGACTCGAGTGACTCGAGATACAACTGATTCTTTTTCCTTTCCAACGCAGCAACGGAAGCTGCAAAACCGTTTCCGCGTGGGGTCCCTCTCAATGAACAAACGGGTAAGAATACAGAGGATCCGTGGGCCGAAAAACCTGAATGACGGCTGGGGGTCCAGTGGTCCAGGTGGGGTCTGTCACCGGTAATTCCGGCGCGACTAGACGAGACAAAAGTGGAAGCTGTTCGGTCCACGTGAAAATTTGCATTTTCACGAGCAGCTTCGTGGTGGTCCAGGCATCTCGCATACCCTTAGATCGAGGGGAAAAAGCCGAGAGCGACCGGTCACGCAGGAAATTCTACTTGGGCTCTTTGTGTCAGACTGGAATGCACGTTCATCCCTTGAATCTTTTTAATGGGATGATCTTCCAAGTCCTCTCGGATCGTTAAGTGAGAGAAAGCGCTTTCGGAAATTGAAAGGAATTTACTTTGACAAACGTTTTAAGTTTAGACCGGGTTCTTTGTGCTCTAAATGTGGGCTGGTTTTTCGCGAGATGCAGGGATGCTGTTGATCTCGGGGTCCTGGACGCGTGCCGAGTTACAGTCGCATCATTTGCCACGTACATCATATTACTTATACAAATACGTGGGTTTCCACTATAAATTATTTATAACAAATTTACATGCGTAATTTTAAACGGCTTAATTATTTTGTAAACAAGGTTACATAATGAATTCTTAATTAGTACATTTATAAATATTTAATTGTTTGTATTTATACTTCGGGTTTAATACTTTTTTTTCTTTTTTTTAATAACGTATTTACTCATTTTACACAGCGCACTTACATTATTCATAAATTAATCCTTTATTTTATCATTTAGTTAATAATCCATAAATATTCATGTTTTTGCACCATCAATATAATTTGATACATATTATTCACGTGTTTTAAATTGATGACAAAATATATCTGTTGATAATTCTACAAAATTATTACTGAACAATATGTGGTATTTATATAATATATTAAATAAATAATTTATAATAAATATGATAAATCCTGTATTTTTTTATTTTTGAGACTAAATTTTACTTTGATTTTAAACAAGTATAATACCCTTAATTTGTCTTACTTCAATTTTTAATTAAGATTTTGAATGAATGAGTTGCGTAGGATTTTTTTAGAGAAAATATAATTCAATGGTTTTCCTCGATATGCGAAATACAAAAAGAAGGTGAACGAGCGATTCCAAGTTCGAGGTAAAAATGGAGTGGGTGGAGGCAATTTTCATGGGTCATGAAAGGAGGTCATTGGAAGTAAAGACGATCGGCAGGCGAAGCGGCTATTGCCCGATAATAAAAAGGAACGATTGCACGCGCTTGTACCGGTGGCGACGGTCCAAGCCTTTCTCCCCGCAAATGGCTAATAAAGCCCGAGAAGCTGAGGAAGCTGAGGAAGAGAGAGGATGAGGATGAAAAGGAGGAGGAGGAGGAGGAGGAGGAGGAGCGAGGCGGAGGATAGAGAGGATCGGTCCATAAGACACACGCGGCCGACGGGGGGCAGTTAAGGTTGGCGTTAATGATGCCCGCCTGCCTCTTTCTGGGGATGTAAAATAAATGGCGGCTTAGCCCGAACCCAAGCTAGCGTGTGGATGTGCGTGTGGTGGAAGGGTTGGTTTAGTGGCGTATGCCGTATGTACTGCAGACAAAGCGAGAGGTGATATCACCCACGAGTACACTTCTCCCCCCTCACCCTCACCCACCCCCGCCCCCCACCCTTACTCCACGTCTCAGATTTCCTTTGCTCCTTTTTCCGTTTTTTTGCTTTGAATGGCGCATAACTGGTCTTATCTTCGTTCAAAGAAAGGAAACGATCTCGTATTTTTATTAGCTTGGGGAATGGACATTTTTTGCTTTAATCAGCGATGGGAGACTGGAAATCTTTTGCATAAGGTAGTTCAGAGTTCACAATTAGCTGTAAAACTTTTGTGTATCTTAATTAATGTTACTTTCCACTCTTTTTATATTTCCTGATTTTATTTAAAATATTGTTATTTATTCTGTTGCAATACAAACCAATATGGAAAATTATAAACTAAATGGAATATTTAATAGTATAAGAATAGTGTGATTATAATTTTTAAATTCATTAGTTTCGTGATTGAACAATTTTTTATTTTTAATTAGAATATCAAAAATAATTCTAATGAGAATTTTTAAATATTAATTATACAGATGAAAAATATATAAATATATATATATATTAAAAGATTTAATAAATATAACACACAAAATATAAAATATGTGTAAAATTAAAATATAAAAACCGGTTTTTTGAATTCAACGTATATTTATTTTTTTAATTGCAGTATAACTCAATTTAACATATTTACTATTTCATAATTTTAATATAATAATAATAACATCGAGATTGTTATTCTTTTAATTTTTAATTTAATTTAAAATATTGTATTTTTATATTGTATAATTTTCTTTGAATGTTCTTTGTCGAAAATTCAAAAATAAAATAGATCATTAGAAAATTCTTTACCGTAAATGTATTATTTTGTATCATAATACTAATGAAGCTTATTCTGTTAAATATGAGATGATAAGAAATACATATTTTTCATAAAGTATTTGCAATATTGAATATTAATTAAATGTATTTTTGATTTATAAAAGATACATATTATTATTCAAATGTACTGATTTTGAATTGCAATTATAAATTATCTTCTTTGAATTGATGAAAAATAAAAAGAGGAAAATACGATGTAAAGTAATAAAATAAAAACGGAATGATTTAAGTAGCCAAATATGCAGTCAATTTAAGGGTTAACTAAAGGAAATGTACAATCCGCGAAAAACCAAAAATCAGCGACCGATCGATCCCAGTCAAAAATCCCAACGCTAAGTCCAAAAAGGCGAAATTCCCTATTCCCCCGCGTATATTACACAGACGTGCACGCACACGCGCGCATACCTTGCTACGAAGATTAAGCACGCGCAGTGAATTTTCCGTGAAAATTTTCGCTAATTAACAAGTAAGCCCGTGGTGCGCCCTTTCGGTATGCTAGCCCTCACCCTCTCAGAGTCGTTCGCGCATAATTATGTATTTATGAAGCTTCGGAAAATTGAACATTTCTATTCGGTTCAGAGTTGTAATCGTTCGGGGACTTTCCTGCACTCCCGCTGCACCGCAATTGGAGTGAGAGAGGAGCGATTAAGCTTTGGGAACAAATGCGTGCCCGTGTGTGCGTGTGTGCGAGTGCGTGCGTACTTTAATTTTGCGGAAACTCTGTCCTGATTTATGTTGATTCGCGTTAAATTACTCGCTTCCGTGAAACTGGCCCACGAGACTTTTTTGCAACCCCGAGTTTCAACCACTTTAACCCTCCGTCTTTTTTTCGTGTTTGGAGGCGAGAGAAGCTTCTTTTCCTTGATGGGATTAAATGGGCTATTTTTTGGGGCGTCTCTCGCTCGGCTTTCGCATTGGCTTTGATTATTATTTCAGCTTCTTTAAAATCGAGCAGAATCATTTTTACAACCCTTGCTCTCGTTCGATATCATGTAGATCGGATTAAAGAACTACTCAACGTGCACTAAAAGACAAAATTGTTCTCTGATTAATGATCCTCTGGAACGCCTTCCATTATCTGGACTTCAATACTGTTTGATCTCCTCGAAATAATATCCAGAGATTTGTCATTATGTACAATGATGGATTTTATTTTCGTCTCATATAAAACAATTTTTATTTTTACTTTTTAATATGATTTGTAGAAAAAAAACTAATATTTTCTTTGGAATAAAAAAAAACACAAAAATTTTGAGAGAAGTAATAAAAGTAATTGATTAAAATTAGAATCGAATAAAAAAATTAATCTTACTGATTAAACTTTATTTTATTGAACCAAAATATTTTTTAAAAAATGTAAATCTTATCTAAACTTTTCATATACATAATATCATAAAGTTATACTTATATTTTTTAAATTTGTAGAAACAGAATTGTAGAAACAGAAGAGTACATGTATACACTTCAAAAGTTTGTCTAAAAATATTGATATATTTTTTTGTTAATTATTGTTTACCAACATGAAAAATCATTATTTTCTAAATATGTATATCAATATTTACATAAAATTCAAAGGTTAAAAATCTGATAGATCTTTTTTATATACAGAAATAAGGTATATTTTTAAAAATCAACTTGTATTGAATAATCGAATAAACAATGAATTTTATTACAATTTTCAAATGTCGCACTTTATAATCTCTAATTAATGAGTAATACGTGGTCCACTCATATTTCTTTATCAGAATGCCATTTCGAATATCTTTAGAAAACCTGAAACACAAGAATATGTAAGCATTAGATAACGATTCCTGAATTGATAAAAATATAAAAAAAAATTTAATTTAAAAGGAAATTGTCTTAGACGATTTAGAAAGGGTTGTAGAAGATGTGTCTATAAAAAAATAAAAATTCGGTAAATGAACGAGTTGGCTGAGCACGAATCACCAAGAGAGAAAGAATCTTTAGAAATAGAAAGAAAAGGGAATCTGGACAGAGGAATATTAGGAAGGAAAAATGAAAAGAAAGAGGAAAGAGGGTCGAAGGGGTGGGACGACCGCGAGAAGCCAGGAGAGCCAACTCGTACACGCGCAAAGCTATAAATTTTCCCGGCCGACACATCCCGGATTTCCCCCATTAATACCGAACTTCCCTCGATGAGGCCATTCTCTTTTTAGTTTCTCCTACTCGCGTATCTCTCCTAACACTTGTTTCGGAATAGTTGATTACCGTAATACCTCTTCCCCTCTCACTCTTTTGATACCCGCTGGCTCCTCCACGAGATAAACAAAATACGTGCATAGATAAATCAAAGCTTTTCCGCTTTAAATCTCTAAAAAGCGTGTAAACAACTGGAAGCATCTTTTGGTGTCTAAAGTTGTACACGCTCGCACGTTTGAAATGTTATGATTTATGACGCTTTCAGATTAGTATCTCCGCACGCCGTATGAATAATTAATTTCTAAACCGAAAAATCCAAAATGGATTTATGGTGCTTTTGGCATTTCTGCATTTATTGCCTATTATCATGCTCTTTTCTAAAAATTAATTATTTCTCTTTGGGCCGAATTTAGATTTCGAAAGATATCGATGCAGGTCCATTCCAATTTAAAGCGAAAATTCTTTTTATGAGCAGCTTTAAAAATTGATCATAGTTTAAGCACCATTAATAATTACAATAATTTTTTAAGTATCTATAACCAAAGCTTCCCGTAAACATAAATCGAATGCGAAAACACGCGAAATTAACCCCCAAACAAGGGAACTGATGGAAAACCATGAATTAAAGTGCAGCATCGACACCTTCATTACAAACAAATTAAATTCATTGACTTCCGCTGAATTCATCGCACATATCCGGTAAATTTCGAGCACCTTTTCCGCAATACAATCGGGACAAATTTTATATGTATATGTAACTAGCAATAATGCACTCCGACTACTCTCACGAGATCCTATTCTTTAAATAATTGCTATTCGCAAAATTATCCCCTTTGGTATACGGTAATACTTTTGATCATCATTTCAGATATGAGTTTATTCTTTTTCTTCATTTCGGCTCTCCTATCCACGCACATCCTTCATCTCTTTTTGCAGATCTTCCTCTCCTTTTCCCTTCAAATATCTCTCTGCTATACATATTTTTCTATCCCATTCTTTTTTTCCCTTTTTCTCTATAAAATTCGCATTTAAAGAAATAGAAATCGCCTTGCTGAAACTCACTGCATAATTGATAGATGTTCATTGTCCCATAACATTAAATGATGCATGTGTTATGTGAAACGGGTTAAATAAAAATAAAAAAATGTAATGAAATATCTTCTGTCCATTTAATTTTCCAAAAAAATAAGTGTCTAAATGAAATGAAATATTTAAAGTATTTTCATATCAGAAACTATTAAATTATTGCCTTATAGGGAATTCACCAATTTTTATTTACATCTCGTATAAAAACCGTATTCCTTTGTATAATCATTCGTTCGTAAGGCTTAATGCAACAATTGTAATTACAGGAAGAAAATTGGTATTTGTGATTGGAGATGCATTAATTATTCCAATAAAATTATTTCATAATATAAATCTTGTCATCGGTGCTGATTTTGAATTACAACGCGCAATTCCACTTTTATTTGTTCATTAAACACTCTTATGCCTTCCTCATTTTCCCATTCTGCATCATATATCTAAACATTTCCATCATAAAATTGTATCAAAATCACGATAATCCTCATATTCTTCAACTATTAATAAAGAACGTCCATCAAGACTAAACACCCCGAGGGTTGGCATTATCTCGGGTACTTGAAAAAGGTGAGCCAAAAAGAAAATCAGGGTAATTGAATGACGTAGGCATGATTGGTCATGTAAGTAATAATCGGTGGAGGCTCAGAGGATCGAAGCTTATATACTTGCTCCGAGTTAAATTAATGAGGTGACAGCTGTGAAAAAGGCCAACCCCATGAAAAGGAGTGATCGTCATCCCCTCCGATTTCACCCGATGTCAGGTCGCCCTTTCTAATCCTTAGGCTCCAGGCGAACTTAATGTTCGGAGTTTTGTTATTTTGCACTTTGACCTTAAACTCTCATTTAATAATCCTGTCACTTACAAAATACCATCGCGTCTAACAAGGCTTCAAAATTATTTTATATTGCCTACATAAAATATATTCGTCGATTTTATAAATGATTCAAAATGTCGTGACATGATTTATGTCTTACATATCCGGAACAATATCTTAGTCTATTTTGTTATTATGTTATTAATTTAATATTATTTTGTTTTTTGCACTATTGATCTATTTAATAAAATAGTTATACATTAGTCATAAAAAGGTAAATAGTGAGTCAAATACTGTCCCACTAAACTTGCTCTGTTTATCTCGTTAAATAGCTTCATTATAAACATGAATTAGGTAAAATTACAAACACCACAAAAAAGTTTTAAAAATAGTTTTTCTGTTTTAATTACTTTAGAATTTTAAAGCATTTAAAGCGATGATAAACTTGGCTATAAAATTTATGTACTAATGGTGTTGGCCAAATCGTATAAAAAATGCGTAAACATCAAATGAATTGTACAATATGGAATTTGATTACCCGCCGTAAAACTTTTTTCTCATAAATGTTTTAGAAAAAACCGACGGTTCATCTAATATTTCCAAGTAAATACATTTAATTCCCAGCATATCAGGTTATCTATAAATGATCAAAGCAAATGTTGGGAAGCTTTTTGCTTGTGCTTTTTTGTTATTCAATTTATTTTCATTAGACCAGAATCGAAGTTGCTAATAAGAAAACTACATATATTAAAATTATATTCAAATAAAAATAAAAATCGAATACCACTAATTTAACGAAGTTAACGTTGTTATTTCAGCTTTTTGATACTGTCAATATGTGTGAAGGAAGTTTTACCGGTAGCAATTAATTTCTCGTGCAATTGCTTGTCTAAACGTTGAAAAACTAACCTTGGAGAATTGATTTCTACAAAAGTGTGCGAGGACAATAACGGAAATCCATATTTTTGCGTTGATGGAGACTGGAAAAAAGTAAGCGTTTACCATTGTCAAATTCATTAATCCGGACAAAGAATATCTCGAGAGTAGATGAGTTATGGCTCATTGACTGGTAAAACTATCGGACCGGAAGGAATTGGAAGGGCGGAAAAGAGTGGGAAATCGGAAGTTCTTCATCGGCGAATCCTCGACGAAACGAAGCAAATTAATGGAATGAAAATGTCGAGTCTGAAGTAGCACCTGACTGGGCCTCGATGTCCACCTATACACGCACAACACGTAATCAGTCTCCGTAAAGTTGTGGCCAGCGGCGAGTGTTCAACAACTTCGGCGTACACACGGGGGATGAAAGAAGAGCCTTTGGGGTGGGAAAAGTTAGGGAAGTTACCGAAAGCTCGGGAAATGTTGGTTATTATACTTGGGGCGGCGGGAGGGGGCCGGTGAGGGTGAGATTGATGGTCAGAAAAGTTGGAGACGGTGGTCCTGAAGACTCGGGGGCATAGAAAAGGAGGAAAGGTGCAGCGGCGGGGTGGGGTCGAACCAATCGGAGGCTGGGCTTAACAACCCAGCGACTATGCTCTGTAGCATAAACCATGTACCAGAGCGCGAGAGAACGTTCACTTTCCTACCATTCTCTCTTCTCTCTTCCTCGGATCCTCGGCGCTCGTTCGTTCCCTCATTCCCTCATTCCCTCATTCCCTCTTTCCCTCTTCCGGGTGAGAGCCACCCACAGAGGAGCATTTTCGCTCTCCTCTCCCTATCCCTCTCGGTCTCTGTCTTTTGTTATCTGGCTCCCTCTCGCTTCGTCTATTCCGCTTTTACCAGGAGCTCGTAGTCGCCCGGACGACGGAGTGGACCAGCAGCGGCCGATTTTGCATTTAAATTTGGTAAATTTGCCGGAGTTGGCAAATGAGCTGCGAGTATGGCGTCTAATACCAGTGCGAGCTCTCGCTCTTCCGACCGGTTGTGTACGTGCACTTAACCTGTGTGTGTGTGTGTGTGTGTGTGTGTGTGTCTGTATGGCCACTGAGCTATAGAGCCATACACCACCAGCCGCCGATACAATGCGTCTAATACCTCCAGAGAGGATCCACGAGGATTCGCACGAATTTGTACATATGCGTTGGTACACTCGTCAACAGAAATAAATGCGGGGGTGTGCACACGCGATTATTATTACCCTCGCTCCATGGGGGATAAAAGATTAAACAAAAAAAAAAAAACAAAAAAAAGGAGAAGAAGAAATATCTTCCCTCCTAAAGTTCTTTGACCTTGTATCGTGGAACTCGTGTTTTATCGTTGCATTCTTGGTTTTTTTTTTGCACTCCGCAATAATCTTAAACTTTCCATCTTCGATGGTTCGAATAATTTGTTGAATAATAAATCAAAAAATTTATTATACTTTATGTCAATCTTAAACAGTATGTGTAAGAATTTAATTTTTTTTAAGCTATCAATTTAAATTTGTATTTAACTTTTATATTTGAAATTTAAGTATAAATAATTCCAATAAAAAGTTAATACTCAAATGAAGATTTCTTATTATTATTTTATTCTTCTAGTGCATTAAAGAAATCACGAATAATCAATCAATAATTTTTTTAATTTTTTAATTCAAAGACAATAATATTTATTGTCATTCCTAATATATCATTCCAATGTAAATATGGTTTTAAATTTAGATTATAGTTGTATTTAAGTTAGAGGCATTCAATAGGCACAACATTAGCGTTGTATAAAAGACCGTATGTACAAATTAGATGAAATAATGATAAAAAAGACAAATAATAGAAAGGATTCTTTGATCATTATATCAATTCTATACTGCTAATGCTTGTCTTATCATCATTTTTTATCTTTAATTAAATTTACGTTCGGAAGAATAATTTTTCAGTTATCACAGAAAGAATAATACCTCATTTCCGTCGAGTATTTTCTAGATGAATCAAGAAAATTCCGGTAAAGACTGCACGAAAGCGGGAGAACGCGGGAAATAGTGCATAGAAAATCCAAACGTATATATGGAGAACTTTGGACAGCATCCTCTAATTTTAGCCGGCAGAGGGTAGGAGTTGGCCACCCCCTAACTCTCCACCCTCCGCCCTGCCCTCAGGTACGCTCCCGCGCATTTGTTCATGTTCAGTGATATACCCCAGGCAGAGTTTTCGCGCATTCCGTTTTACTATGCTTTTCACCGTCCAACCCCGCTCACCCGCACCTATAGGTATCACTCAACTATGACCTACCTCTTCTTTTTCAGAGTATGGACCATGAAAATCCGAGAACTCGGGCCAAGGTATCATTTCATGCGGGTCAAGGGATGCCCTCGATGGTAGAATATTTTTTTTTTCGTTTTCTCGATCCCGTCTTTTCGAGATCTCCTTCCTTTAAATTTGGACCGGGACCTGAACATTTCTTCGCGTACTTATTAGATGTGAGCAAGTTTAAAATGAATGAAGCATTTTATGCCTATTTTAACAGCATATCAATAAAATTATATTCACGTGCTTTGTTTGAGTTTTATTTTTTTATTAATGTAAAAATATTATATCGATAAATGTTTTATATTTTATTGAAATTAAGAACGTTAATACACAAACTAATGTTTTAAGAATATTATAATCATACACACAACTTCACTGACATAGTTAACATTTTTTAACAACTTAAATGCACACATTATTATTATATGTTCAATTTTCGATAAATTACATTATTTTATAATGTTTTGTTGTTATTTTAAATACCATTTAAAATATATATCTTGTATATAGAGTATAAAAACATTCCTTTAATTCTTAAATTTTTATTTCGATAAACAATGTGAAAGTATGAAACTGCTTGAAAACATATTTATGTTTATCAATAAAATGTCAGAAACCTTCAAAAATAGTCAATAGTTTATTATAATATAATCGTATCTGAAGAACTAAAAAAAAAAACGTGTAATCAAAAGACAAACGATGCAAACTTCATTGCTCCACATTATCAAAATTTCCCGTTCCAGCATCCACAATCACAGAAGACAGCACAAGCACATACAATCATCGTATTATGCGAGGGAGGAGTGAAGGGTCATGAAAATACGAGAATAATCTCGCGGGTAACATAGTGTGATGTAACTCTTTGCGCATAAACAATAGCTCACAGTGAGGGGAAATTAGAAAATAAGTATCAACAGTTGACCCAAAAAGAAAGAGGAAAATCCACGGTATCCCGTTCACTGTGCAGCCAGAGACAAAGTCTGTAAAATTGAGAATTCAACGGTTAATAATTTCGAGAAATACAAAGCGGAAATACATTGCATCGGAATACAGGCATTATACATTAAATAATGTATAATGCAATGTCGCAAATACAGAAAAATGGCAACGAACTCTAGTTTTCTATTTCACTTTCAAGTGCTTTATTTGTTCTATTTTTACGCGAAAATAATATAAACTCAAGATTCTATGCTGAAGAAAATTATAGAGCTATATTATTCTATTCTCTTTTTTTCAATAAATAATATCTTAGTGCAAAGTTTCTTGCAAAATAAAATTTACCTATACGTTTATTAGAATTTTAATAGTCGAGTAGAATTCGATTTATGCATATACACGGGATTTTATGCAATATTTGTATTTATTGTAAACAGATATATCGCTGAATAAACAATATCAAATGCTTGTAAACAGCAAAGAAAATAATTTGGAATTATTAGCGGTTGAATAAGCTTATAAATACTGAATTTTGGTGAACAGAATTTGTAAAGAATTAATTGTATTATTATAATTTAATAAATAAAGTTTTATTTAAAATAACCAAAAAAGGCATGAAGTGAGCATTTATTTTAAGGATCAATTAAGCTATTAAATTTATGATATTAATTAGTAATCTCCATCCCGTATTTTGCATTTTTTTTAGATCACATTTTTTCTAAATATATTTCCCTGTCCGACCGAGACTCGTATTTATTTATATACAAATTATCTAATCGAAGTTAATTAAATTTAAAAAATATATGTCAACATTAGACATTTCTCTTCCATAATTTATGAATTTATATAATTATTTGTGTTATCGTGTATAATTTATTATTATTATTAAATATTATCTTTTACTTATTAACATTAAAAATTAATTACATTATGTTTGATGTATAAGCTAATAATTTTTTAATCTTTTTTAAAAACAAATTTTTTTTCCTGAAAGTCATGGATGCGTAGAAATTGTACATTTCATTATAAAGAAATAAATATAACATTGTAAAATAGTGGTATAAAAAAATTTGCTTAAACTTTTATATGTTATTTGAAAAATTATTAAAAAAAATTCTTTATATAAAAGAGTTCTCTATTAGTAAATCAGAATATAGATATATATATATTTTTAGATAATTTAAAAATACATGTAGAAACCATGAAATTGAATTGGTATATTTTTTTAATGTATCATTAAGATCCGATTTTGATGAATAAATTTGGATAAAAATTGAGTTAAGCTGATGAATATTTTCATTAATAAAAATGTGAATTTCATTTAAATTGTGTTGTCCTCATCATTTGTGTGATTATTGTTGATCAAAAAATTGTACAAGTATTAATCAATAAAAAATGAATTTATTTAAAATTGAAGTAGTACATGAGTACATTATACAATTAAATTGTAATCTTACAATTGTTTTTAATTTAAAAATAAAACTTTAATTTATAATATTGTATTACTCTAAAATCTTTTCCGATGCCCAGTTATTCTTTGTAATATTCTTTATATATATTTTGTCTTTTATTTCAGAAACAGTTTTTTTCCAACAATACATAAACCATATTTTATTAAAGCAATTTATTCTGTTTCTTAATTTACCTTTGTATTTACTCTAAACTCGAGAATAATGCAGGCACTCGTCAGGGATATAAACCATTGTTCCAATGCATCAGAGCATAAATATCCTCAGCATCTTTATTAATATTATTAAAAAACAATTTGAAAATGAAAAATAACGCAAGTATTTTCTTCTGCTAATAAATCATAACTCGTCGTCGCATCTATACTGCGAGAGATGAATAGCATAAACTCGTGCAGAGGCCAGAAATACGTGTTTCTTTGAGGAGAAATTTCAAAGGACGCGGCGCGACACAAGATGGTCGGCGTTTCATGCATCCCCTGAATTATCTAAACTTTCATCTAACCTCCCCTACTTATCTAATCGCGCGGCAACCCCTCCACTATTTTCTAGGAACAAGTTCCGTGGGCACTCTGGTGGGGGTTAAGGAATAGAAGTGGGGAGTCCTACCCCCGGAAGCCGGACGAATTAAAAGGAGGGAGGGATGTTTTAACGTCCCTTAATAAATACGATCCGCTTGCGCGTGGCTTGAACTCGCGGCTACGAGTCTCACCCTCTCTCTCCCTCTCTCCCCCCTCTCCCCCCCTCTCTCTCTAACTCTCTCTCCCTTGTGTCTAGAGATGATAGAAAATAAGAAGCATTTACGAAGTTATCGTTCCTTTTTTTTCATTCCTTTTTTTAATCATCACCTCAAGTATGACACGAGCCTTCCGGCTCTGTTCATTTTGTTACAAAATTTTAATCTTTATTTTGCTTGTACATGTACTAGATATATTTGCGTAATATTATTTCGTTTTATTGTCAACGTAATTCTTTTATCAAAAATTCACATTAATATATATTATGGTAAACAATTTGTTTATAATATGAAGAATTCAATTATGATTTGTGAATATTATTTTTGAAATTAGTAAATTAGTATTTTTACTTATTCTAAAGTTTTATGTGACAATCAAGCACAATAATTATTTTCATTAAAAACACTTTAATGAATAAAATAATGATTTAAAGAAAAATTTTGAATTTTATCGATTGATTACAATGTGATTATTATTCTTAATTTATTATTATAAATAACTTTCATTCAATTAAAATATTTAATAGTATTATATAATTTAATATTATAACATATTTATTTTGTTCATTTTTTGTTATGGTTTATTTTAAAACTAATATTATTTTATCCATTATGGCCAGAGTTTTTGAAAATATTGTTCTTATTATTGTATGTAACAAACTAGATAAACATTGTTAATAAATTATCACATATTCCTCTTAACGAATGAAATCATACATTTAAATTTAAATATTGAAGATTAAAGAAATATTAATAAAAAAAAAAGATTTTTTAAAGCTTAACGATTAACTGATCTATATTTAGGATGTCTTACTCACTTTTAATCATACATTTAACTTTTATAATTAATATTTGAAAACAATAAGTTGTCATTTTTATCCTATTGTAAAAAATCAATGTATCATATTATTGATTCAATTATAAGTATTTCGAAACTTCAATCGCTATTGTTAAAATAAAAAATAGAATTTTAGATATCGGTGAGCTCAATATGTATATCTGAATAAGCAATATATACAGATAATATTTAACACCATCTGCAATATCGTAATAAATTACATATATAAAATAACTTTCATTAAATTATATTCTTATTTGAATGCCAATATGCTTATTACTCGTATACGTAGTTTAATAAATGGTATGTTTAAAATTTTAAGAATTTCAAATTCTTATTTCTCATGTAAATTAAGGTTTTATTTAAGATTAATTAAAGTAAATACTTTCACGTTAAAGATGAAATTTCAAAATTTCTTTAAACAAGTGATAGGTATAACAATTTTTATGGCTAAAATATTAACAATAATTTTTGTTAACAAAAAAACTCGTAAGTTGTTGTTTGCGAACATAATTTTTATTCTTTTTGTTCAATCTAGCTAATTGGTCGATAATTATGTTGCCAACAAAATTTTAATACAACATTAAATGTATTCTCATTTCCTTGCATCATTATTTTAATAAGTAGCTGAAGATTTCGTATCCCTCAATGACAATTTAATACACGTCGACCAAAACCCGCGAAGCTTAATCCCCAAGAAAAAGGGAAAAATGGTGGGCGATTATAAAGCCATTTACCTTCGGATTCCATATCGATCGTCTTTTTCTTAACATTCAGCTTCTTCCCCATATTCGCTAATCTTCTTTTTCACCCTCTTGGCATCGCGGTCCTCAAAATTTGCATTTCTGTATGGGCGCGATAAAAACTGAGGGATGTCCACTGCACCCATCACATTTCTTTTATGCGGGTTTGCTCTAAATGTAAATGGAGTTAAGAATGTGGGATTAATAAAGAGGGTGCGGTGGTCCATCTTCCAGCCTCCAACCTCCATCCCAGATGTCCTCGGACGCATCCTGCTGTAAATTATCTTAATGCACTAAAGTGGATTTCCTTCCCACATACCACCAATGTTTATTTGCTAATTGTTCCGTGTCTCCGTGGAGGTGAGGGGCCTCTTCCTGTGCCAGCTTTTCCGGTGTTTTTCATTCAGGAGTAACGGATTATCGACTTTCATTATTGTACATCGTTCGTTTGCATTATTTACCATTAATTCATTGGTGGTAAATTTGACGGGATAAAACTTATTAATATAAACGCTCAAATAGTAAATTCATAATTTATTTGTCGTATTCGTGCGGGACAAGATCAATTTTTCAATTTTTACTCGTTTTTCTTTTTGATCATGCTTAATATCTATCTTTTTATATATTCTTTGATGAAAAGCTTTTTTCACACTGGTATTATTACCAAAATTATATATAATAAATATTTATACGAATCACTATCTATAGATTCTTATAATTAAGCTATATATAGATATAATTAAAATCGTTAGCTAAGCTTTAAGTCTCCAAAAAAGTCTATAATTATATAATATATGACCTGATTTCTTATTTTAAATAAGTTGAGAAAATATCTAGTACAATTAAAATATTTTTAAAAAGATTTTTTTAATTAGTAGGATTTAAAAAAATTTGGGTAATTGTTAGTGACGATAAGCAAACATAAACAAGGCGTAATTATTTTTACGGAACTAACAAATTTATTTTCATATACGCAATGCTTAGCTAGAGATCATTGAGAAAATTAAATGAATTTTCGCGATACCACAATGAATTTTCGATACAAAGAACCCCCCCCCTCCCGCTCCGCCATCACACGCTATTAGAAATAACGAAGAGAGGCTGGATTTTGATAGAGACCTTGCCACAAGTTAGCCCAATAAGTTCGATAATATTCACTTTCATCCGTAATCCATCGGGATCCACATGGACGTTGCCCTTTAGAAAGAGTCGCGAAGGGGTGCGAGGTATCGGAGGGTAAAAACCGGGCAAAGAGCCGCGCGATTACCGCTAATCACGAATAGATCAGGCAACCCCTCCGCGCGTTTATATCGCCTGCCGCTGAAAAGCGTGTTAAAAGCGGGGGGAGGGAGGGGGAGGAAAAAAGGCCAAGGAGATGAGGACCGGGCGTACGCGGATCGCCGGACATTGAAACGGAGGACGACGCCGCGATGTGTCGCGGGGGTTGCAGTGCTAGGGGGTGGCTAGGGGAGAGAAAATGCAAAAAGGTGCCGGGGCCCTCGCTCAATACCGGGCCGCGCTGCGCAAGCGCCTTCATTTTGTTTTTCCTAGGCTAGTCCAGACTCGACAACGAGGTCTCTGCGCCCGCGCCGCCGTAGACTTTTTCCAAGATGGCGGACGCGGCGGCGGACCAGCGCACCCCGGCATCGGTAAGGGTTGTGCGGCACCCGCGGGGGCCCGCGATCTGCAGTACCGACGTGTAGCAAGACGCCCAAGAACGGGGCCAAAGTCGCCGCCGCGCGGCGCTCCCGATCGCGTCCCCAATCAGCCCTCACCCTTCGACTTTTTTTACCCTAAAAAAAAGAAGCAGTACACCTTGAATGTACTAACAAAAAACGAGAATTCTGTTTTTTCTCTTTTTCTTCCTTTTTTAATAAAAATATTTTTTTTACAATCTTGTACATTTTTATTTTTATATTTTATATAAAAATTAATAATTTTTTAAAAAATGTTTAAATGTAAAATATTACTTAAATTTTCATTTATTAAACTAATTTTTTTAATTGGTATTTATAAACATTTAAGCTTTTCCCTGATTATACAATATTTTTGACGAAAATAAAAGTGCAATATAATTTTACATATTTAAATTCATTGGTAATGGTAATATAGATTAGAGAAATAATTAAGCCAAGGACTAATTATTGAGGTTTTGCAACGACAGTATAGTAGAATATTATTTTCCCACAATGTAGTATATATACATTTCATTATTGGAAAAATAATAAAATTGATGTAATTATAGCATATTAATAAACGAATTTTTTACATAGTATTAATCAAAACATTACACACATAAAGCTAATTAACCAATAATTAAATAATAATTTTTATCGACTCTGATCAATCTAAAATACAAGTTATTAAAGCAGATAATATATTTAGTGTTCTTTATATCACAAAACTGTTTCAATCAAATATTTTAACTATTATATTTATTATGATTTAAAAATATGTAACCAAAATTAAAAAAATAATAAATTATAGATATTTTTTTAAACCATACGGTGCTATGAAAAAGAATCAATAAAGTAAATCGTGAATTAAATTGAGTAATTTACATGCAGTTACAATTTAAGCAATTTTGATCATTTATTAATTATACATTCATTTTATTTCAAAATTATAAATTATAAAATTAATATTTACAGTATACAAATGTTTAAATGTTATAGCGTGAGTGAAAGAGAAAGAGAGAGAGAGAGAGAGAGAGAGAAGCTATCGAGATAAAGTCAATGAATAATATAGAAATATAATTTGATAAAAATATTTTTATGAAAATATGCTTTTTTAAATACCTTATTAACAACTTTATTTAATTATAGAAATTTTTTCTCATTATATTCATAAATAGTTGCAATTTTTTTCAACTGTAAATATTTTTTTATTAGCATTAATATATTAAAAAACTAGAAATAAATTATCTTATTGATAGTATTGAATATGAATATTTAATTTTCCAGTTAAAGAAATACAAATAATGTGTAATGCAGGAATTTAGACTTACAGTAATTCTCAATTTGACCGATAGAGGGTGATCAGCAAATAGATATTACGTCTATAATTATAGGTTTTAAAGTATATAACTTTCTCTTTTTTAATTAATTTTTTTATGTATCTTTTTCTTGATATACAAAATAATTGAGTACGTAATTAATTATTTGGATATAATTAAACATCAACAGCGCAGATATAATTTATCATTTTCCACTGAACCACAAAAAATATTCTCCACTAGTTTTTTGCATACTAAAGTATTTTATTCAATATAATATTGATGGAATTCAAAAATATTGAATATTTTAAGTTAAACTATGCTACCAAAATTTAGAAATCTTATCTTCGATTTCTGAAAAACGTACAATTGTCGCACTAGAACATCATCCTTATTTTTTTCTAATAATCTCAGTTTCTCCGAAATTGTCGTATTCTGACAGACACTAAATTTCTCTCTCTTCCTTACAAAGCATACAGTCTCGCACACAATCTACAGTAATTCGTAATACACCCTATTACAAGTATTATCATGTTAGCTAATCTCTCCCTTAGTATCTTCAATCGTGTTTGCAGAGCATGTTCTGGGGTTAAATAAGCTCTAGTTTTGTAGTGTGTGATACTTTCTCAGTGATTTTCTTTTCAATTATTTATAATTTTCTCTTTTCTTTTTCTTCAAACACTATAATATTTCTGTTTTTTCTATTTTTCACGGAGGTAATTGTACTTTCACAAAGCAATTTACGGTTCCAAGAGAGTGCTTAGGTGTCTAGCAATATAGACTCATATAACAATATATATATATATATATTTATACTGAAAGAAACTTTCATGTCAATAAATCTATTAAATTGATAAAAATTTCAATATCACCTAAATTAATGCATCTTATTTATTGTGCTGATATAGATTAGAAATAATTGGTCAATGTTGATGTTTTATATTTATTTTCACATATTTCAAAATGAACTTTTTGAATAAAATATAATTGATGAACTTAAAATATCATCTAAAACATTTACGGTTCTTTATTATAAATAAGAGTATAATTAACGAATTTTATTATATTTTACATTTAACATTTCAAACATTTAAGATTTTTATAGAACATAATATACTATAAACACGTTGAATATATTCATTCTCTAATATACATATATATACAGTTTTTTAAATAATATTTTATAAATTATAAATATAAATAGAAAATGTGCAATAAATAATTATATTAAAAATTTTAATGTAGAAACTAATTATTTGTTGATTGATCAATTTCAGAAAGAATATTTCAGTACATTGAACCCATAATTTTAAATAAAACAATAATTTAATAAAAAAGCACAAAAAATCCTTTTTTTAGTAATAAATCAAATAAAATCAGTTTGGTTGTCTCGTCTCTTAATTTTTGTACATTCACAAGTGTCAAATATGCACATGTACATCAGTTTATATCTCGTCTACATACATAAATATTAGCGAGCATCAAATTCTAAAAAATGGTAAAATAAATAATTCACTATTGACAATCATATGATCTACGTACTCCCTTACGTGTCGTCATGGCTGTTACACGTGGCATTTTAATAGCAAACCTATTTTTAATCATATTCGACACTGGTGTACGATTAAGTGTTGCACGTTGTCGAGTGATTTTGGTTGACGTTTTGCACGCACGTCGATATCCACTGGAAGATGAAGCGAAAAAGGGAAAAAAGTCAAAGTCCTCATCTCCTCCTGGTCCGTCTCTCCTCGGCGGTTTTCAGAGTCCGTGACGTCACCTGGAGGACATATCGAATCCGTATATCAGTCAATACGAACCGCTGGGTCGGTGACGTCATATTTACATTGTACCACAGCGAAAACGTTTATTCGCATCGCGGGGTCATCGGTGTTCGGGACAACCCGCCGCCTTCCCCTCCCCCCCCGCCCCGCGCGCGCGCATTCGCACCCTCGCCACGAAGCCACACGTGTCTGTCGTCAGAAGCGGCAAACGAACTCTCGCCCAACTTCTCACAAAGAACAAGTTCCATTTTCCGAGCAACTCTGTCCATCCCCCGTTTCCTCGTGCCATGAAAACACCGAGGAGCTTTCTAAGCCGCAATCGAAATGGTGGTTGATGTTCCTTCGGGCGGATGGAAAATGTTCGGTCCAAGGACGCAGGATCGCTCGGCTTGTGGGGAAATGTGGATAAATAATTTCATAAGAGGTTTTTTCATGGAGAAATAAAGGTTTTTCTCATATTCACAGTACCGATTTAATTTCATTGTCAAGGAAAACGCTTTTCTCCATGTATCATGTACTTTTTTATTTTTGGTGGACTAAACGTCGACTCTTGCTGCGTAAAGCATAAGTTGATACAATTTATCTGCATATTTTATGTAATATTTAGATATCACTTAATTTTCTAAGATAATATAAAATTTCTTATATTATTAACACATGATTCAGCTTAACAAACACCCAATGCGTTTTAAATATTTAAAAAAATTAGAAATATTTCAGTTTATGATTTTGAATATTAATGATTCCTTCATTAATTATAATAAAACAGTTTTTTTTTCATTAATATATCAATTCATTATTTTTTTGAAATAAACATATTTAGATTAAAATTTTCATTCATAAAAATAATTACATCAAATTTGTATTCCATAATACTTAAAACTTTTGATAAATAACTTAAATTCGATATTCTATTTATCTAATATGCAATACTTATTTAATTATGTAACATTAAATTTTAATTTTACAATTTTTTAAAAAAATGACAAGTATTAAATTAAAAAGTGGAGAATATTTCTTTTTGATCGAAGGTCATTGAATGAAACAAATTGTATAACAGTTTCCGCACAATTAGGCAGCATAAATTAATAACTATTTATTTCATTTTTATGATTTATATATTGATTCTAAAATAAACTACCCTATTGTTAATTATGACAATAAAATCGTTTTACAACCTTTCAGTTAATTGTGTTTATCAAATTTCCATTTATCGGTTGTCAATTTCCCATTAACTAATCTTCGATTGTATTAACAGTACGTTATTTCTCGATAAATGAGCTCAGTAAACATAATTTTCAAAACATATGTTTACCTGTATAAATATTCGAATCATATCATCAATGATGCTTACCTTATAAAATAATAAACTTACAATTGTCATTATTAATTAGCGAGAAATTCTTTATTAACGCCCGGGTTTTGTGAATTCATCTTAGGCCTGTAGCCTCGCAGTGCAATTTTCCTAAATAAATCAAAAATTAGGTGCATAATGTAACGTTTCGGGCAAAAAAGAAGATTAAAATTAAAAAAAAAAAAAAAAAAAAAAAAAAAAAGTGCAGCCCAAGAGAGGAAGAGAAGAGATATGGAGGGTAGTTCGGAGGGACTGGAAAGGGATGGAAAAAAGCCCCAACACTTGGAACGACTCGGAGTTTTGTATGCTGCGACTGCAACGCTGGGCTGCTGCAAGCGAGTGCAGGAGAGCAGCCGAGAGGGGAAATCGAAAAAAACAAGGGTGGGCGAGGGTTTCGGAGGGTATATACGCGCGACAGTCGCGTCGTAAAAGTTGAGCTCGTTCGGCCGGCGCAGCAACGGCTCTCTCGAGAGGGCATCGGAAAGAGCGAGAGAGCGATATATATTTTATACAGAGAGAGGCACGCATATAAAGGTAGGCAAGAAGCGTGAATATAAACGAGCGCGACGCTCCGAGGAACAAAGAGAGTCGAAGAGGGCGGGAGAGAGTCGCGAGGGAGTCTGTGCACATACGGAGGAAATTGCGCAGCGGTGATACCCATGCAACGCCGGAGAGAGAGGGGGAGGGGGAGAGCGGGGGGGAGAGAGAGAGGCACAGCATTAAGCATAATTCGTGCGTTTATCGCTTCGAGAGAGCTCGTAACGTGGACAGATCTGGGGGCGGCGGGCCGGGGGTGGAGGAATGAGAAAAGCAATGGCGTGCCGCCGCCGCTCGTTTCGCCTCGAGTGGTTTTCCTGAAAGCGCCTAAAAACTGGAGGCGGCCCTTCTCTCCCGCAACCCCCGGAACCACCGTCCAACCCCCATGGCGGACGCCCACGGAACTCAACGCCTACCATTCGCTTTTCACGAAAAATTATTCCGATTCTCCAGGCGATGCCCTCTCAGCGCCGTATAAATTACTATGTTAATGCCCTAAGTATGAGTCAGTGGACTATTTTACATGCCGACTATTATAATGACCTTTAAGCCAGTATATTACTTGGATAAGTAAGAATAACTAATTGTCCGTGTAATATTTTCATTTTTTGTTCAAGATGCTTACCAGTTTCTTTTTTGTCTTTTTCGGTATTCCCATCAAATACTTTTACCGCATATCCACTATCTCTCCAATATTGCTTCGCTTTAATAAAGGGGAGTGAGTGCGAACAAATATTTTTCCATTTTTTTAAAATATTAATGAATTTATCAATAATTCAAAACATTGTATAAATTACATCCATTACACTATCGCAAATATAGCTTTTAAATAGAGTAAATGTTAGAACTATTTATCTCAGCGGAAAAAGCCCTCATAGTGTGAAATCCATAACAGATATAAATAAAAATACTAATGTAAAAAACATGAAAAATCTTTTAGTCATATATCTATATATGCACATATGCACACCGCATATAGGTATCAGTAGATTTTTTTAAAAAATCCTTTTCAGTCAATTCATATTTAATAACACTTAAACTACATTTATTTAATTTATATTTCTTAATATTTAAAAAAAAAATTACTTTATGGCTTATAAAATAAGGTAAAATCATAATCTAATATATATTTTTTCAATCGAACGATATGAAATTAGTTGCTGCTTGTACATTTGTGCTTATACAATTGAATTTATGAAAACTTTTGTTCTATCTTAAGTCAGAAATACATATAATTGTAAAAAAAAAAATTTTTTTTAAATATTGGAAGTACAGATATATATAAATGTATTTGAAGCTACGTTCAATGATGTCAAATTATGTAAATTTTGATTTTGTAATTCAGGATTCGCAAATTTTTATTTTTTTGGGTTTTTTTTTTAATAATTGTACAATTATTACAATTCATGCAACTACTACATTTTTTAAAATTTTAGAAAACTCTGATTCTATATAGGAAAATAATTTAATAATTTCATTAGCCAATTAAAAAAAATGTTTTGTAGTTCTCGCTCATATTCGGGGAAATATTTTGCAATCTGAATATTCGGATATCAGTTGTCCCTATTATAAACTCTCGCCTCGAAAGTTTTTTTAAACCATTTTTAAACTGAAATAATCATAATAATAAGTACCCTGACACTGTCTCTATAATCGAGTAGCAAGGGTTGGAAAGAGGAAGAGTATAAAATTTTTTTAGCAGCGCAATTCTTCGAAAATGAGGATAGTCGCGTTCTGACCAATGCACGGAATATTTTCGGAGAATCTCCTATCTGGACTCCTGGTGATTTCGGTCCATACGCAGTATCCGCACTCCCGAGAATCGCAGATAAAGAGGAAGAACAGGGAGAATATGTCGACTCAACTGCCATGAACATTAAGAACGGTTCGCCATGTGGCAATTTGGCCGTACGACGTGAACCGGTAAAAAGCGGGGGCGGCGGTTCACGGCATGCATTTTTATGTATCCGGGGGCGAGATTAGGTTTAACGGCGTTAATTTTAAAAAATTGCCCCGTCCTGAAATTGCGTAGTTTTGCACTCGAAATTCGTACCAGGTAAATTCGCTCTTTAGGGGTTGGTTCTTTGGCCTGTGCAAAACTACTAGTGCGAGATCCTCCGGCGAGTCCGGCGTCTGATTTTTGTCAAGGATTCGAGGCTAATTCCGTAACGATGAATTTTGCGGGGGTTTTTTACTTTGAAGGGTAGATTTTTATACCATCTCGCTTCTTCTCACAACTCACCTATAACTCGTTGGAGAGGCTACTGAAATTATCTAATAAATCAGGGACTTTGCTAATCCCGTATTCTATGTGCGCGAAAAACTTTGCCAGTTTTATGGAAATTTACGCTGGCTCGTCAGTTTTAATCGCTGTTCAAAAAGTTTTACTAAAATTAAAACTATTTTCTTTCTAGAAAATCATTCGGTTTACAATTTATCAGTTCTCTCACTCTTCCACTCGCTTATCAAAGAGCAAGTTTGGTACTTTATATAGATTTGAAAATAAATTGTGTTGAAAAATAAATATATTACTATCCTTAAAAACTTTTGATAAAAATTTATACATGTATTTTATAAATAATAAATAAAATATGTAAACATTTAATGATAATTCATGAAATCGATTTTCTAATTATAAATTATTACTATATTTTTATAAATTTCTTTTAAAATATATATCAATATTTTAAATAATATAAACAAATAATAAGTCATTATATTTAAAGTCATATCAAAACTATTTCTGCATTTTTAATTTTTTTATTAATTAAAGATAGTTTAAATAAATGAAAATTCAATATAAGCTTTTACAAGGTATTAACAATTTAATTAATATGGGAATTAATTATCGCATTATACATAAAATATATATGTAATTATTATAATTTTGTATTGCATTGCATAATATATTTAGAATACTGATGATCTTTGTATAAATGGAAAGCATCAAAGATTATTTTTAATGCAAATTAGTATATTATAGTACATCCAAAGCAGCTGTTTAAGTTACACGTGCATTATATATGATAAATATTGCATAAATGACGAAAGATTAATAATTAATGCAAAAAAAAATTATATTAAAATATTGCTGTATAAAGTATCAAGTATTTAAATAATTTTTTTTGAAAATATTATTCAAATAAAGTAATATTTTCTGAATGTTTGGATTTGAAGAGTGTTGCCTCATATATTTTACCGAGTAACACAAAACTAAAAACAATTACAAATTTGATTTTACAGAATGAAGTAAATTGAAAATTCAATCGCGGCTATGAATTTCTCATTTCTGAACTTTCGCACATCTCTAATCAAATGTGTTTGCGCGCGTGCTAACAGTAAACAAAACTTTTCTAAAAACCATTCGTAAAATAAAACCCCGAACTCTACTCGCGGTCTCATATTTTATAGAAGTGAAATTTTCGGACATCATGTATTTTGTGCCCATCGATAACCAAAAACGATAACAAGAATGCAGGCCGAATCGCCGGGAGGAGAGGAGAGGAGAGGAGAGCAACACGCGATTCTGATATGTTAGTGTGTAGAGTCGTGGAATGCATGTTTCGGTGCGAGGACGTGCTTTTTCACCTTTTTCGACGCTTGCAACGCCAAAAGAGCGTGACTCGATGTAACGCAATGCGCCTGACAGAATATCCCGTCGATAATTGATAAACGATGATCGAAGAGCAGTAGTGCAACCCGCGAGGATCGACAAATGCGCCCGTTTTACAGATTTCGTATGCGCAGATTCCTCGGGACGTCAACCTTCCCCAGCCGATGATTTTTCACGTTAAAATATGATTTTTTACGCTAACTAAAAATCGAAAATGGTACGTGAACTTGAAATAACAGCAATAAGCATGGGATTTGTAAAAAGCGACCATTTATCAAATTTGCTATTGGATTAGCTCGAGTATCTAATTGAATTTTTAACGTTGACATTTACCTTGGCTCTCTCTCTCTCTCTCTCTCTCTATCTATCTATCTATCTATCTATCTCTATCCCTCTCTGTCTCTATCCCTCTCTGTCTCTCTCCATTTTCGGAAGGAATGCTCCAACCGTTATTTCTTCTTATAATGAATTAATTTTACTTAAAAGTAAAAAAATAAAAAAAAAAAAAAAACTACCGAACTTTATGAATCAAGAGACATCAAAATGTCTGAAAAAGCTAGAGTAATAATCAAGAAAATATCGTTTAAGTAGAGCAAGCCAAGTATTGTCTGACAAATATTGAACAGTCAATTTTATATGCACATATCACTTGAATCATAATTAAATTGCAGTTATTTACACTTTTGATAGGAATATAGAATACATGCATATTTAGGACTGAATAATTCAATGCATATGTGTTAAATTTTCTATTAAATAGTATGCTAATTCAAATAATATTTTTTATCTTCATGACTGAGAATTATATTTTCATTGTACATGATAAAGTATTTTAATTAAGAAAACTGTGAATAAATTAACAAGTATATAAGAATAAAATATAATATATTTACCGATAGAAGTATATCAATAAATACCACAATCAATAAATATACTAAAAAATACAAATAAATAAAATTGAATCGTAAAAATTATATCACTGTTCCTAATTTTATTAGGTTAAAATGTTACATATTCACGATATATAAAGAAAGTATTTTAACATAATTATATTTTTATAATAATAAGCAATTAATATTCTGATAGAATTTTAGCGTTTTTATAAAAAAAAAAATCAAACTAATCATAATTATAGTGACAAATATTGGTTATTCCTATCAATAGGAATGTGTCAATAATGATATTTCAATTAAATATATGGCTATATGGACAATAATAACAAATTCATTTGCAATATTAATTACTGCACGAATATTAACGATCTCGAAATAACAAAAAAAAATAGAACTGAAAAAAATTCAAGATTTTTCTTCACGCTACCCTTGTTTTTACTCTCTTTCTCTATTCCTTTAATTTATAAAGCTGTAAAAAACAAATATCAGCCTTCCGGCAACGTGGACATGCAAATAAAAAAAAAAGAAAAAAAATTCACTGTAAAACAAAACCAAATGCATTTTTCCCGCGGCTCTAGTGCTTGCGCTTACAGTTATAACAAACCCGCTCCGCTAATGAAAAATCAGCGGTGCAACAGAAAAGAATCTTGCACATACAAATGTAATACCAGCAATACAGGCAAATAACGTGCATTGCAGTCGCAAAATCTCCTCCTCCTTCTCTCACCCTTGCAGAAATCAGCGGAAATTCCTATACGCGTTTGAACTCAAGAGAGCAAGAGACCGAGGGATGAAGGGGGCGGGAGTGGGAGGGGGGGGAGAATTCGAAGAGTAGCGCCGAGAGCGACGAGAAATCCCGTGTGTATGGTGGTGGTCGGAGCTTCCAGACTCGTTTAAAATATTGCCGCGAATTATCATACCATCTGAAATTAAAGGGTTGAAATTTCGGTATACGACTACGAGCCTCGGCGACGACGATGCGATGCCCCGGCTGGAAAATAATTTCGACTCTCCTTGTTATCTCTCCTCTCTCTCTTTCTGCGCTCGAGGAAGGCGTACAAGAGGGTCGTCGAGAAGGAGGGAACCCTTCTGAAAACGAAAGAGAGCGAGAGGGAGAAAATGAGAAGGATTTTGGGGAGCGGGAAAAACGCAGAAGCTCAGTGCGCATCGAGGGATGTCACGCATGCACACACGCACACACTCAGGCACGGGACTCCTCCGCATGGATTTTTCCGGGGCTACCTCTCGCCGCTTCTTTTTTTCTCACTGCCCGTTTTTCGCCGACGCACGCAGCGGCGCTTCGGCGGTGCGATTTTTCTTCCGGAGCGTCTGCGCAGCCACGCCCAGAGTCGCGATGGCGGCCGCGAAAATTCGTAGCAGGGGCGGTGCCCTTACTCTCTCGCACGCGAGCCCCGCGCGATCCTTTCTCCTTTTCCCGCAATTTTTCTCCTCCAGGCCTCTACGCTTGTCCGTTCGTCTCTTACTCTCTTCTTCTGGCTCACAATCGGGAACAACATCTTCCTCGGTCCAAGCGGCCTTCTCGTTTTAACACCGGTACTGCTTTTTAGATGCCCTTCCTCTCTTTCGCTCCTTTTCGTCTACATACCCTCTCCCCTTTCTCTTTCTATAAATATATCTATCTATATCTACACGCACACACGCACAAACACACACACACACACATTTATTTATGTCTCTCTTTGCCCCAGGAGTGTAGTATAAAGAATCCCCACAGGACTACTCGAGGATGGTCTACTCTCTGGCCCTTCAAGACCCTTGGCGACGACACTTACGAGTACTTTTGCTTTGTGATTTTTTATTCTGTTATTATTTTTCTAACATTATCTTCTACCTTCCTTCTTTTAAAAAAACAACAACAACAACAAAAAATTAACCATGAAGTAACCACTTTGTATTTAAACATTTTCTGTATTATTAGCTAATTATATTTTTCCAAACGACTCAGTTTTATATCATTTTCGTATTAATAAGATAAATATTTTTTATAGTAAAGCTTACATAAAACGTATTTAAACGTTTAATATAATAATATTGTCGTCATATAAGATGTTATTAAATAGATGCATTAAACAATATGAATTTGAAAGCTTATTTTTAAAATTCGATATTTAAAACTATGTTTTTTTTAATTTCATGAGTATATTTTTAAATACTTTTTATGTTGAATACAAACATTTTCAATATATTCAATACATATATACAAATAAAAGACTAATTGTGCTTTTAATAGTTTTATTTAATTGTGCCCATAGTATGGTAATTCTAAGAAATTACTTTTTCCTTTAATTTTCTGAGTACAAATGAATGCTTTAAATTACATTTATTCGGTTGGTGATGACTTCAAGGCTCCGACATAATACATGATTTAATTTTGACGAGAACTAAAGCTTCGCAATCAGTAAAGAATTTATTTTCTCGAAAGAACGCTTCTGAAATGAGTAGTAATACTGTTAGACAGAGAGAAAGAACTGAGACATTCCACGCTTGAGAAAATTTACTGAGTGAAATTAGCGCAAACGAGGTAGAAAATTGCTCCACGCCTTGGAAATAAAGGGAAATAAAAAAACAAATAGATACGAGGAAAATAGATTTTTCAGAGAAAAAGATAATATTCTAGAAATAAAAGTTGACAATAAGAACTTTAATCGAATCATCTTAATTTAAGTCATTGAATAATATCATCATCTTACTTTATTGAATTTAATCATTAATAAAAAAAATTTAATTAAAAACTAGTGTCTGTTCAATTATTAACCAACTTAAGTTTTTATAGCAATTACATATTCTTACTATAATTCTTAATTTCTTAAATAGGTTTTATTTTATAATTTTAAATATTAAAAAAATTCAATTTATAGAGATATTTTGGTGAAGGTAAAATTATTGCAGGATTCATATAATAGCACGAGGAAATTTTTTTGTCATTAGTGTTATCCAAATTAAAATTACCAGAAATGTTGATATCTATATATACATTGTTTACCTAATTTTGTATTAAGGCTCGGGGACATGAATATAATTTGCATGAAACTAACGACTGATTAATAGTGATCGAGTAAGTTAGTATTTTGACAACGACTGTCAAATCACCTACCCCTTTTCACCCGGATCCTTGTGTGATAGAAATTCCAATGTCATCAATCATTCATTTCCTACAAAATGGTTGCATAACTCTACTTAACTTATGAACATTGATAAAATCATCAGCAACAAGAGCAACGTCATCTCCTGGACGACTCTTTCTTCTTATAAATATGAAAAACCTTTAAACCTTGTATATATTATATATATATATATATATATATATATACATATTCTTTATTTAAATGATGATTTGAGTGGTTGCAGTTAAAAAATGATATTAAGGAAAACCTCCTCATTAGTATAATGTAAAACGACTAAAAGCTTTTGGTAGTTATGATTAGTTTTTGAAAGGGACCGGTATTCTTGCGAATATAGTGAACAATGGTAAGGAAATTAACGTAAAACCCTGAGAGCATTTGTGGAGGAATTATCCTACAAAATATGAGCATATACATAGATAAATACATATTATATATGAATAGTTACCGAAATCAAGTGAAGTTTTAAAGTACAAACAGCTTCACAATAATGATAATACAGCGAAGTAGTAAGCTCACACAATTGTCAGACGAAATGTATTGATTTTTCAGGAAGAACAAAGATTGCTATCTTTTATTACAGTGATTATCTAGAGGTTTCCGATTATATTAAGATTTATAATATATATAATAACCATAAATATCTGTAGATAAATATAATATATATATGAAGATCCTTTGATACATGTAAAACAATGTTAGAAGCAAACGTCTGAGACGTATTAATTTGCAATTTTCTTTAATGGTATTAATCGATCAACACAGTTCGCTCTATCTATAAATAAAATATGTATATACATATTATATCCTACTTCTCTTTTCTCTCTCTCTCTCTCTCTCTCTCTCTCAACAATTACGCATTTTCATTTACATTTGCATATCTAGTCATTATATTAATGGAGTGAAAACCACGAACCTCCATTGAAGAGGAGTACATTTTAATTATGTTTATTAGCGACGAAGATAATGAGACTCAATCGAAAGAGAGAAAGAGAGAGAAAGTGAGGAAGAGAGAGATACGGATGCGTGATCAGTCGTATAATGTGAGCGGTTTGCTTCGCGGAACCGACAGTTACAAAATCGAAATTTGCATTTATAAATCATATACTGTTGAATGCATGTAATTTCAAAATGAGAAATGAAAGATCAAACTCATGCCGTTCAATAAATATAGCCAAATTTGTGATAGATTTAAGATATATGTATCCCTTACTCAAAGAATATTCGGTAAACAAAAAATTTTTTTATGTAGAATTAATTATGAATCGAAAGAATATGAATTTTTTTTATTAAGTAGGAATAAATTTTTGTTTACAATTTTACAAATATAATATGAACGTGAATGAAATATGCGAATAATATGAATGTATTTTAATTCAAAATTATATTTTTCTTACACATGATTAATAAGAAATGAGTATATTATTTCTTTCTAATAAATTAAGTTTCTTATTTGTATTTTAAATGAAGTAAAATAAATTTCACTATTGAAAAATATATGCTTTTCATATAATTTAATATTAAATCTTGTATCGAATACATAAAAGTTTATTATGCAACAAACTATTCTATTAAGTCTTTGAAATTTTCTTTTCTGATGCACTTCATTCTAAAAACTGTAGTAATATTAATGTTGGATGAATAACATTTTTATTTATTAAAATCTAAGACTGATTGTTTTATTAATTCTTTCATTTTTTAATCTATTTCTGAAAAAACATATATTTAATATTTTATAACTTCATTATAATATTAAAAAAAAACTTCTTAAAAATATTTTTAAATTCTATAAAATATGAGAAATATAATCATAATAATTTGTAAAATAATATATATCATCTTGCGTTGAAACTTATTATTGTGTTAAAAAATTTACGTCAATTATCAGATGCTAAAATAACAGTTTTAGTAAATACTTCCAGTTACAAATAAAATAACTAAAGATGAAGCCAAAAAATAATTTTTATAAATTGATGATGTGCAATAAATATGATTCATACTTTTTCAGCTAGATTGGGTTTTCGGAAGATTTGAAATGAAAGTAGCACGATAGTGAAAATTGAACCAAAACAGAAAAGTCACGGGTACAGAAAAATGTTGATCCGTCCCTAGTCGCTGTAGTTTTTCCAATTCTTTTTTTCCACTCTCTGTCTCCATCAGCTAGATCGCTAGAAGGTAGCGGTCATTTGGAGGGGGTTGCGAATCTCGCGCAGGATGTCGTCGTCCTTTCGAACCTGGCGGTGGTGGGGTTGCCAGAAAAAAAGGCGAATAGTGGGAGCAGGCGGAGAAGAGACAACATGGAGCGGGAAATGAAAAAGGAAAAAAACTCGGGGAAGAGGAGAAAAAAAAACATGGCGATCGAGGGAAGGAAACCGAACAACGCAAGTCAATCGTGCGTCTCTTAATAGAAAAGTGGGGTCGATTTATGGGTTATAGGCAAACTGTGCTCTCTCTCTCTCTCTCTCTCACTCTCTCTCTCACTCTCTCTCTCTCTCTTTCTCTCTCTCCATCGCGTTGGCTGTCACTTCGTGTGTGCTATCGTCCGGCAGATATCGTTCGCTTTCGCTTCCATTCATTTTCCCTCAGTCGACGCACTTTGAAATCAGCCCTCATCTAATTACTCCGACTTCTTCAACTGTTCCACACTCCAAACGCTCCTCTTCTCCACTTCTCGTCGCTTTGTACTCCTTCCCTCCCTTCTTATCCTCTTTCACTTTTTCTTTAGAAATAGAAAGTGCAAGTACTTATCACCCGAGCGGCTGTGAACGTCCCTATTCATTATGCAAGGGGTTGTAAATTATTCGCTGGGTAAATCTGCTCTCGCTAAGAGTGCATTGCCTTCGATCGCTCATCTTCGTTAAAGAATCATTGATGGCTTAAGTAAAGCTATGCATTTTTCATGGAATCTTATTAAAGATTTGCGATTGCATTAAAGTTTTAACGAATTGACGTCGTACCCGCGTAATGAGTACATTTTCGACTTAGTATTACTGACATCTTACCCAAATAGATTCAGTGTATTTCTTCCGACTTTTTCCTATGAAACGTGATGTATTTTGTACATAGATAATTGATCCAAATTATTTACAGATCATCCGTACAAGATATTGTTATTGATAAAAGGCATATTTATAAATACTACGTTATAAAGCAATTAATGATTGATTTGCCAAATTGGACGCGAAGCCTCTTGCAAAATATAAACAATTCTCGAAAGTGTAATTACCTTGCTGCAATGATCACCACAAATTATATAAAAAGGACTTCTTTAGCGAAATAAAGGTATCGTAATTACTCAAGACATTTAAAAAATATTATTCGTTTATTTCAATCGATGTATTTGAATATTACAGGGAGCGGGGAATAATAAAGAAAGCTAATTAAGAATAGAGCACGAGAGTCCGGGGAGGAAAGTTCATTGAGGCTACATCATTTTCATTGTCGATTAATATTGAAAGACGTACTATTACAGAAGCATCGTGAATGTAATCGATAACCGATTTAAAAATTTCCGTTCGGTTGTTCGAAGGAAAAAGGAACTAGTGCTTTCCCTGAGAATAATCAATGCTTCCTGCACCGCGTCCAAGAACTATATAGCCGTAAATTGAATTTCCCCCTTTGACATGGCATACACGCTACGGCGGTATATTTTTGCGACGATCGACTTCCATCGATTAGATCACGCAAAAAAGAAAGATAATGGCATTAAATAAACCCCTGCACTATTCCCGGAAATCATATTATTTTCGAGACAATTTTCCTTTTACCAGACCGAATTATTTAATGGCCCGCGCTTTTTACGAGCTTGTCCGACTTGAGAGATCGGTTCCAAAATCAATTATTGCTCTAGATCGATATGTTTGCCAAAGGAGACTATCAATTCGGATCTCGTATTTAATTTTATCTCCTCTGGCTTTAAGCGGAAACCGGCTTACGTTATCCAGGTAGCAGCACTAAAGTGCCGGAGTACGAAAGAGGCAAATTGCGCTCAGGTTAGATTAACTCGTCTATTTCCAGTAGTGGCGTAGACGAACAGCCGAAACTTGGTGCAAAAATCCGCGAGGGTGCGAGAGAGACGGGGTGGGAGGAGCGACGATACGGCAAGGGATAGAGTCGGGCTTGGGCACAGCTGCGTCGAATGCCGAGTAAAATTAGGATTAGTCCGTGGACGCCGGCGTACTTTCCACCCTCAAGGGGCGCGCGTGTGCGTGTGCGTGTCCTCCTCCCCCCTCACCCCTCCCCATCACCCTCCGCGCACACAGGGACACCCGGGGAAAGTAAAAAACCGACGCACACAGGCTCGGAGCGCACGTACGCGCATACGTTGAAGAGTCTCGCGCATGCACGACGCGAAGGCCGGTCTACGAATCTGAGCGGGGGCGGGAGGAACGAAAAGGGTGGCAGAAAGACGGGAGAGAGGGAGGAAGAGCCTAGAGAGGGTCGATAGGTGGGCAACGGCGGTGGCGGCAACCATCCGAAAGCTTTCCCCGGTGCTGCCGACCTGGGAGGCCGGCCGATGCCCGATGTTTAAATATCCACCAGAGAATGTTAAACAGTCTGCTATAGGCTTAGTTTGACAGATGATGTCTAATGAAAAATATGCCCGAATACTTTAATCTTTACCTCTATCTCGCTATCGAGAACAGAAATCCGCGCGTACGTGCGCTCGGCCTTTTCATTTTCCCGTTTTATTTTACCGATTGTTTGTTAAGTTTTATTCTTTCGGATTCTTTTCCTGAATTTTTTACTTTTGGCTTTCTCTGCCTTTTTGGGTAGGAACGACGGTCAGTAATTAAAAGAGCATGTATGCACAAGTGCGTTTCCTTTGTTTTCGCTTTCATTTCTTTTGTCCAAGTTCTTTTATGCAAACATTACCTTATTGCATATTTTCCAAATAAACTCGTATATTCGCCCCGCACAATCTCCCTAGTCTATATAACCTCGGACTTGCATTATTCCAAATCTCTATATTTATTACTAATAATCGTACGACTAATTAATATTGAGTCTTTTATTTAAGAATATTGTAAGAATTGAAGTTAATAAGAGTAAACATTCATTACCTATTATTACAGTATAATGCTAGAGATTCGATAATAATATGTGTTATATCATTAAACACAGACTCTTTTTTATCGAAGTTTTGCACCTGCTGACTTTAAAATTCCTAATGTTTGTTCCAGTAAAGAAAAACATTCAGAAAAAAAGTTATTGTTGATCTAATTGTAATCGATGCTCAACCACCTGGTATTTTAAATAAATAATACCACCATTTTTATTTTTATTTTTAAAAAATACTTTCTCTAAGAATACACTGTAATTTTATGTTTTGAAAATATCCTCCATAAATTTAGCATATCGTACTTTATTTTTAAACCAATAATGAAACGGAGATGGTATTAGGGCTTAAAGGTAACATCGATAAACCAACATTGATTGAAGATATTATTAATATGAGTTTAAAATTCATAATTAAAAATGTTGAAACTACACGTTCAAGATAATTTAAAGCGACACATTGTAGGGTATACAAAATTGACGATAAGTTATACAGTCGAGTGAAAAATCTTGAATATAATGACACACCAAATGATATGCATGAAAGCGGTATGTTTAAAAAAAATACCAAGTCAACATCATGCTTTAAATGCCGAATCAATATGAATGCTTTGTTCGTAAATTTCAATCCGACTTTAGAGTTACCTTCCTGAATACTTTCATATTATAAAAATTAGATACTTGGTTATGCAAGATCTATTTGATGAAGTCCATTGTTAGCGCCACCCCTCACGACAAAAGGTTAACCAACGAAACTTCGTGCACGCTTTTCCAGACCAACTCGAGTTCTCGATTCAACTGGAGCTTCATTAAATTTCGTCTGAATCGAGCCCAGTATTTATTAGGCTACCACATTCGTGAGTTTCTATTCCACCTATCACTATTCAACCAAATAGTTACCTCCGCGAATGGCGTCTGAGATTTGGAAGCCACAAAATACAAAAGCTTAAACAATTTCCGCTTACAAAGCATCGTCGTTGGAACCTCTCTCTCTCTCTCTCTCTCTCCTCCTCTCTTTCTTTCTCTCTCCCCCCCTCTCTCTCTCTCTCTTTCTCTCAATTTTCCTCTTTTCTTCTCTCTCAAACTCTCTCTATCTAGTGTCTGCATATACGAGCACGCCATTGTTTGGAATCCGGAGACTTGCGTGGGTTGGCAGAAAGGGAGAAAAAGAGAGACAGACAACGTTAATATCTCACGAGCGTAATATCGTTTTAACGGCTCTGCCATTTCCACTGCTCTACGCGCCGCTGGGAAAGTCAAGGAAATGGAGACAGTCATGCTCGACGATAATAAGTTCTTTTCCAACTTTTTTTAAAAATAGGCTTTTTCGAGATTCTGCGGAATGTGTAATAAGTTTTCATACTCTTTTGCACACTCAGCCCATTCGTTCCTACGATTTTACCTCGATAATACGTATATAGCTTCAATTGAAAAAATAATTTGTTGCTATAAACAGGAGAAAGAGAGTACGAGTGTATCTTTATTATGATCTATATATATATATCTTTCATGCAAAGTCAGCACTATCTATTTACAATTTTTACTCATTAAAAAAAAAATACACGAAATATTTATTATGTTTCGCTACTACATTAACTGCTTATAAAATAATTCTATTTTTATGTGTCTCAGTTGAATTACCAGAATTGTTTTAGTTTATTTAGAATTAGAATAATATATGTATCATAAGTACATTATAATTCTATACAATTTAGAGTATTAATTTATAATAGCATTATTAATACTGTATTACACTCTAATAGAAATAATATAGAGAAGACAAAAATAAAATGTTTGATCGCGATTTCCCTTTCAACCTAAATATTGGATTAGATTTCGAAGCCTCTTCAAATTATAAATCCTCATATTTTTATTCGCCATCAGTACCAAAAAACCAATATTATATTAATAGATATAAAAAAAGTGCTTGATTTTTAAATAAATATTCAATTAATTTTTGTTATGTGACCACTTTTTTTAGTCCATTGAATATAATGCATACCAACATTTATATCTAATATCATAAAATTAAAAATGTTTCTTACTTAAATTTTATAATACATTTTTTAATATATTATGAAAAATTAAGATAATATAATGAATTATAAAACAATTGTATTAATATAAAATATAAAAGATAAAAGTAACATCAAAGAAATTGTTTTCACGCCCTATAAATAGAACTATGGGAATATTCTAAAGATTTACTGAAAATTGTTCGCTATGCATTCAGCATTCGTTGTAATTCACCCTTTCAAATATTTGTCATTTATCACAGATGGTTCAAAGCCTCTTGTTGAATTCAACTTAACTATTTTTGACGCAACAGTCGTTTAAAAAGATGAACGACAACAACTCCAACAATACCAACTTGTATTGCAACTTAATAATTTTAGTTTTCAACGCCATACATGTAATACAATTATTTTACATAATAAGGTATTATTATTACTTGCAAAACTAGATTAATATATAAATAGAATAATAGTTGTAGATGCTGTAATGTCATTCTCTTTTACATGTATTCAGATGTAAGTACTTATATATGTAGACTTATGTATGCTGCATATTAAGCTGATGCCGGATTCAGGTGAAACCTCATTGCTGGGATTTCAATGCAATGCGCATCACAGGAAAATTCTCAACATTCAGCATTTTAACCAATATTCAAAAAAACGTTCACAACTCACACCGCAACCCATCCAACCATCCAACTTGGTCGATTCGTGTCATGGAATCATTATGCAGTAGAAAAAGAATTAGAGAGGAAGTGTGAGGGGGACAACGATTCCGCAGAAGATCCAAAAAATGCAAGAAGAAAATATCTCGTCATATGAAAAGGGATGTAAAGAGAGAGATAGATAAGCATTGGTATACGCACGCGCACCAAAAAAATATAAAAAAGAGAAACGAAAATGTGAAAAAAGAAAGGAGAAAGCGAACTAAAGCGAGCGCGCGAACCGGCAAAAAGACGAGCTCATTTTCGGATCGATCTCAGCGCGCGATTAGAGGAGGACTATGTGTAAGGGCGCGGCAAGCCAGAGAGAGAGAGAGAGAGAGAGAGAGAGATAAATAAATGAGAGACTGAGAGAGAGATGAAACGGCGGGAAAGAAAGGAACGGTATAATGATGCCGCGGTAGCCGGAAGGGAGGTTACACGACGTACGTGGCGCGCAGGAGTCAAGAGTAAAATATCAAACTATGTACGCCGAGAGCGAAAGAGAGAATAGAAGAAGGAGAAGGAAAGGGTTATAGAAGAGAAAAAGAGATGGAAGTTACCTCAGGGCAACGGTTATCAAAATTGCGCGTGCCATTATAATTTTAAAGCCGGCTTTCCTCGCTCTCTTTCTCCCTCTCTTTCCCTCTACGACAGTATACATCCGCAGGGTGGAGACAGGACTAGAGAAAGAGCGAGAAGGGAAATGGGAGTAAGAGCGGCGAAAGAGGAGGAAAAGCGTAGTTGAGAGTGAGAAAGAGACGAACGAGTTGGACCGCCCGGGATACAGAGAATGAAGGAGAGAAAGAGAGGTGAGCGCCTGGGAGGACGTTGCTGGCAACGGCAACGCGGCAACGCCGGCAACCCAAAAGAGGGTGGGTCATTTATTTCCACCCCCTTCTCCCTGCGCTCGAGCGCTCGCGCGCGTGCGGCATAATTTATCGCGAGGATTCTCGCGAAAGCACGCAAAGAGAGAGAAAGAGGGAAAGGACAGAGGGAAGAACGGCTTGAAAAAGAATGGAGAACGAGGGGGCGATGGCGGCCGAGGGGTGGAAACGCAAGGGAGGTATAGAGAGCCAAGGGGCTAATACATCCCCGGCTGAGCGGCGGACGCATCTCCTGTGCACGAAATTTTCGCCTCCAAATGGAAAATTAACCTCCCACTCTGAAGAAATAGCACCCACACGCGCTGGAGGTCCTGGCGTCGTTTCGCCTGACACGTGGCGTATATATACTACTGGACTTGAATGCTTCTTCGAGAGTGTAGCTGAACCCTAATGGTACTCGCTTTCTTTCCCTCTGCTTTTAGAAGCGACTATATCACTAATCGCCGTTGACATTATATTTTCATGATATCGATGTACTATAAGAAATTTAGAATGGAAAGTGTTTGGGTTTGATGAAAAACAGCGTTCAGTAAAAGATACTGCTACCCTTTCATCAAGAAGTATTTGAAACTTGCTTTTTCATTTACTCATTCATTTTTTTAAATCACAGAGAAGAAAATGTATCTGTTAATGTAAACAAATTATATTATATCGTAGATAAAAAAAAAACAGTGGATAAAGACATAAGTAGAATTCAGCCCATAGGGCTCCCTTATACGTGAAATCAGTAGACCTTCGATTATCTCTTTGAAAATTCAGCTTGAACGTTTTATCAGCATAAAAATAAGAATTAAAGAAAATAGTAGGGTTTTTAAAATTGATTGAATGAAAAATCGACGCAGAGGGTTAACTTCTCGGGGAATTGAAGGTGATATTTTATGAAGCGCGGTCTGCTCGCACGTCGAAAGATCGCAGCATCTCTCGGCTGTCTGTATCTATTATTTCTCCTGTCTCCTTCTTTTTTCCATGCGTTTTTCCTCTGACGGTTGGCGCCCGCATTAAACGCGTATGCACCGTCTCTACCCTGAGTTATACGTATCGCATCGACACACATGCACACAAACAGGTAGGCTCCGTGTATGGTGTAGAGAAGGAAAGAGATAGAGGGATGGGTGGAAGAGTGAGGGATGCACACGGGAAAGCGGAAACAGCGACGGTGGCCGATGCGAGCGGCGCGCCCCTGACCGCGTTTATATATCGCCGTGATTGATTTCTCCTGGTATGTCGAAGGTCAAGTCTTGTTCCAAGAAACCGATCATTCGATTGATTACCTTTCACTTTTTCCCTTGCAGGTATTCTTATCTCGGATTTCTTTCTTTGTCATATTTACCTAAAAACATTGACTTTCATTCAAAGTGCTTGAATAACAACAAGACAATTATGAATGACCTTGTAAAATAAAAAATAATGCTCTGGTAATTTACTTGATGAATTTTGAAATAAATGTTTTTTCGTTTTAATTGTGCGGATCCAAAATACTAAACTGTAAAGAAAAGCATTTGATTGTGAATGAAGCCTGTATTCGCGTTATTTAACGTTTCATTCATGATTTAAACTCTGAAATTTATAAAATTCAAAAGAATAATATTTGCAGAATTTCAATTATAGAAACAGGATCACTTTATAATTTTTAAATAAATGGAAGATACTACAAGCAATAAAAAAATCGAATGAATCTACTCGTATTTTCATCAGTATTGCATTCTCGTGTACAACATTTTATATTCTATCTAATATTTTTATATAAATAATATTTAAAAGATATAGTTTATAAAATTATATAATATATCACTTAAAAATTTAATACAACATTTTATAATTACAATACTTCTAACGTATATTCAAAAGTTTAAAAACGTATATACTCGTAAATCGTTTTATTCATTCGCTCATTCTTGAATATAAATAAATATAATTTTATTATTTAATAAATAGTGTACAATAATACAATTTTATAACTAATTTTATCATAAATATTAATTTTAAAGAAGTTTATTATATTATAAAATATTTGATAAATTTTATAACATGTGTTAAACTGCCGATTTTAACCATGAAATTGAATTATTATAGAACAGTACTATTAATTATTAATGTATATTCAATTAGAATTTCAAAGATAATAAAAAAAAAAAAAATACAAAAGTAGTAAGATTTTTTATATTATATAAAGATTATTCCTACATAATTTGTATTCTAAAACAGTCATCAACTGTTTGGATAACTCATTCACAGAGTTTCTGTCCCTTTAAATATATCACTGATGAAAGTATGATAAAGTTTATTTCATAAAAATTTAGAATTCTTTAAAAAACAAAATGATTTTTCAAATAATATTTTCAAAACTATTGTATACATACACATAAACATATAGTTGTGTGTACATTTTTTATTCTATCTTTCAATATGCATAAAAAACATGAACTTGTAAATTGAATTCGATACTATATACAAAGCTATTGCAAGTTACCAGAAACCATATATGATTTACAAATACAAATTAATGTATGTAAACATTCAATGAAACTGATCGAGCATCATTATAAATTTTGAGTACATCTGATATCATTATGGACATTTATGATTCTTTGATTTCATTATAAAAAATATATATATAAATAAATATACGTAAAGAGAAATAATTATTTCTACATATTCAATATCAATAATTAATTATAAGATACTTATATTTCTACCCAAATAAAGATTTTTATTGATTATTAAAGATAAAAATAAAGCTCTTTCGCATTAAAAATGCCCGTATTTTAGAGACTTTGCACTCGTCTAATAATTTATACAAATTTTAAGAAGAGACTCGCATAGCAATAAGATGAAAAGCAATAAACAACAAAGCAACAACAAGAGAATAGCTCTTGATCAGGCTTCCTCGAAAGGCCCTGGAAAGCCGCTAAAATCGATGGTCAAAAGCCTTGAAAGTACAAGTAGGGGATGTTATTTCGAAATTGATCCCCGCTCTTCTTCTTTCTCCGTTCACGTATCTCTCCGTCACTTTTATACGCAGGGGCGCCATCGTATACGCCGCGTAAAAGTTGTGTACTGCGCAGATCGCGCGCCACGCAGATCCCCTCCCCGTTCCTTTCACCACCCCCAATACGTAACCACCCTTCCGAGCGCTCTCTACGCGTTCTGTGAACCCTACGGCGACGAGCCTTAGAGGGGAAAAATCTACGTGTAGGCAGAATAGATGTGCAGACGCAGTGGGGGCGGAAGGACGGCGTCGAGAGAAAAGGGGGGTTGGAACACCGGGGGAGAGGAAAAAATTAGCGGCGGCTCTGATTGGCGCTCGCGGCTCACTCTACCCTAGTGGGGATATACTCTAGCACGTACTTCTAGAGTTGACTTCTCACCCTGTCGTCATCAAGAGCGTCACAGCGTCTGATACTCGCCATTCTTCTACCCTTTTTCCTCAATTTTTCCTTTAATGCACTTGGCCAGGAGATGTCTTTACAATATCTTTTAAGATTCTTAAGAATAATTTCCTTATTTATCATGCAAGTGACATTTATCTTCATTTGAACTTCCATCTAAAAATGCATTCGGTTATTTACCTTTACAGCTCGAAAGCATCATGACACGAACAATGACGGTTTTCCTGATTTTTCCAATATTTCGTACGAGTGCACAGTATTCTGTAAACGCACACTCAAATAGTACGTTTAATCGCATGATATAAGGGTGAAAGAGAGAAAGAGAGAGAGAGAGAGAGAGAGAAAGAGAGGATGGAGAAGCGACCACACTGTCTCTATTTATCTATCTATGTATCTATCTATCTATCTATCTATCTATCTATCTACCTATCCATCTATTTATCTCGCTCTCTCTCTAGTAAAGCCCACGCAAATCGAAACGTTGAAATGACTTTGAAAGGATTCAATTTTCTCTCTCACTGAGCCCGTCCTTCATGTTTTCGTTAGCACTTTATAAACCACCACTATCTCGCGATGAAAACAAAAGGTCTCGCGGATGCTGCACTTTTACCTCCGAGTAATTCCAGCGCAAAACCAGCGAGATCTTTCGTGTGCATATAACCGATTTGGCAGATATTTTTACGCAGATTCTTTGCCTGCATACCAAATATTATACCAATTTTCCAAAGTCTACAAATTTGCTCGTGCATGCGTAACGCATTACGTTAATCAATCGCCTCCGTATACAATATTCAAATGAATTAAAATAAGTAAACCTCGATGCAAGAATTATTAAAAGTATTTCTATAAAAAAAAATGGTCAATTTTTGCTTTTCCATCATAATCCATAATTGATTTATCAGAAATGCATTAAATTTGCATATTCTAATTTTTATGTGTTCTAAAATATCGATAATTTAGAAATCTTTAAAAATATATCACATATTCTGCATATCGAATATTCTAGGATGTTAATTGACAAACATGATAATTCTGCCCTAAGAGTTGATTAGTACATGAATTTGATACCATAGATTCGATAATTCATCTATTTTTAAAGGCAAATGGAACAAAGATGTTTAATTTTTTCGTAACATTTTCTTTAACAATATTCAATGCGACCTTTCTCAAATGAAAATTATGACTAAAATATGTATAGCTTTTCCATTTAATAAATTTATTCGTAGCACAGAAATATATCTACTTTTTATTGCAATAAAAATAAAAAAAATTTAAATTATTTGCTATGAAAGATGCAACTTTATCGAGAAAATAAATTCTGATTTAACCTAATTTTAAATATATAATAATAAACGTATAATAAATGTATAATAACATTTTTCATCAGTCTTATGCAACAAGTAAAATAAAAGTGATCTTATTCTAATTTTTAATTTTAATTAGGAAATATTTATAAAATAATGTCATAAATTATAAAAGAAAGGAAATTATTGAATATAGAAAGTTTGTACATACTTAAATATTAATATGAAGAGCTATTTTTTGCCTTTTTTCATTGGAATTGTCCATAAAAATACAGTATAATTATATTCTCGCATCAATGATTCTTATTTATATGGAATAGCGATTAACAGTAGAAACATGTCCATCTTCTTTGGAGACTAATTTTTGATTAGATGAAAATCCAGTGCAGTTTATTGATATACCTGAAAAAATAAAATCATGGATAAAACTCACGACTTTTTATTGTAAATGCATTAAGTAAGGTGAAGGCTAATGTAGAAAATAATAAATCTGAATGAATATTGAAAAGATAATAGTAAAAAATGTGATAAAAAAGGATGCATCTTTCAAATTTTAAAAATTCAAGTAACTTAAAAACACTGAACTCCCACCCCATCGATTAAGACTAATGAAAGCCCCTGCATAAGTCCAAAAAAAAAAACGCATTTAAAAGGGGTTCGATTTGCATTGGTAAAAATAGCACAAGGAGTAAAAAAGACGCGAGCACAAGTCCCCCATTTACAAGCGACATTAACGGGTATCCCGTCCAGCATCCGCGGCGGCTCCTTTGTTGCTCAACTGCAGCGTGGCGATGATCGGAAAGCAAAAAAGCGCATCGCAGGACCGATAAAATCTGCTCGCCCACGCACAGCATCCTCATTCTCTTCTCTCCCACTAATGGAAGTTTCTCGTTTACCGGGAAGAGGCTGCGCCGCCACCCCCCGCCACCCCGCCTCCCGCCACCCCCCGCTCATCGAGGAAACTCCGGACTCGAAAAATTGTCATTTCCAGGGCAGCACAGCCGCATAATGCGCGCCGCGGCGATCAGCATTCATAGAATAATTTTTCTAGAGAAAGGAGCGAGCGACTATCTGGGCATCACGGTTGACGGCTTTTCCGCAAGCCCATTTTAATTATCTCGCCCTATACGAATTATCCGCTCCGAAAAATCCCTCACCCTCTTTCACGTAAGTTGGCGCGATTTTCAGAAGATTGATGATGCTCCCTTTTTTCCGCACCTTCACCCGACGACCCTCCCCCCCCCGCAGGCCGCCCTCCCACGCGGGCTTCGGAGCTGCACACGGGAAAAAAATTTGGAAGCGAACGGGAGGAAAGTATAATGGAAAATGCGCCGAACGAGGTTACCAGCGAACGCTTTTCTTTCTTATGCGAATTATCAAATTATTTTGGCAACATTCTACAACGATGAGTTATGGGTGTTTGCACGTCTGTAGTCTAAACCTAATCTGTCGGTGTCAATCAGGTTTTAAAAGGTAATTAAGGAAAATTTTACGTATTATTCAATCTTTAATTAGTTGCTATTCTGGATTTTTTCTAAGATTCTTTATGTAACAATACATTGTCTTCGATATGCGATTAATTATGCACGATTTAAAACATCTTCATAAAAATTAGGCTATATCAATTAGCTCGTAATATTATATCATTTTCAATAACTATACATTGATATGTAACTGTATAAATTAGAATATAATTATAAATATATGATCCATGAATATATTATAAGTGTACAGATATATGTTACACAAATTTGCTGTAATTGTATTTTTACTTCATATATTGCATAAAGTGTGTATCCGTTAAAAAATATTTTAGTTAATGCCGTAAGAGCTATCTAGTATAAATTAATATTAAAATACATCAATTTTTAAAAATAATTTTATTACTTTAAAAAATAAATTTTAAAAGTTTTTATACCAAATGATTCTTCTTTTTTTATTTATTTTAAAAATAGTCATGGAATGGCTTTTTGAATGACTGAAAAGTCGATAATTTAATGAAATCATTTCATTTTATTTTACGGAGCATCGTCAAGCATCTCATTAAATGACTAAAAATTCGATAATTTAATGAAATACTTCTCAGATTTCAAGTTAAATATTTAATTTTACTAATAAATTTCATTTATCTTAATTATTTCAGACACATTATTTATAATTTTTTATTATTTAATACAAAAATCATTAAACCAATTATCATTTTTATCCAATTTAAATACCACAACTAAAATACTAACTGTTAGAAATGTAAAAAATGATTAGAATAGTAAATTTTTAGAGAAATAAAATTAGAGAATAATATTACAAATAGGTGACCAAAATATTACGAGTAATTAGTTGAATAGAGATATTATACCATTAAAATTTGTTAACTGCTAAAACATAAATAGCCATTTTTAAATATTGCACGCTAATAATTCATTTAAATTTCAGCATTAAGTATAATTAAAACAATTATATGAAATTTCGAGAGGATTACACACTAAAACCTCAGAATATTATTAAACAAATTTAAAATTTAAATAAGAAACAAAACTAACTACATGAAATTTTCAATATAGTCCTGAACAGTTTCTTTGTTTAAAAGTCTTTCGATGTTTTAGCATTTTATGATAGGCATTTTATAATTTCGGTACATATTCAAATTAAAATGTTTTATAGAAAAATAGTGCAAATTGACATTTACTGTACAAACAGGGATCTATACATATAATTGGTTATGCATTATTTCAATGAAAAATTTTTAAATAGAATTTTATGATTACACGTTAATTGAATTAAAAAGTGAAAAACTCCTTCAACGAAGTCTGGTCCGCTGGACAATTTGCATTTTGTATGATTAAAATTTAGATTGCTTAATAAAGTAACCTAACTCAAGTTCACCAAGTATAATTACAAAACTAAACGTAACATTCGTAATATTTAAATACCCAAAAGAGGAGAATAGAAAGCGAATGACCTCCTCTCGTTAGAAAATTCAAATTAGACAGAACGATAATTCCGTTAAAATAATGCGCTCGTAGAGTAAGTGCAGTCTCAATAAAATGGTTAAATTTTCGAGGAAGTAAAACTTGAACTGCGATTGTTTGCCAGAAGATTCATCGGGTTATGCTAAAAGAGTTGCGCACGTGTTAACTCCGGGAGATCTCCTGCAATAATTAATCACAACTAATAAGGCCGTGTGCATTACGTGTCGGGGATGAAGAAGTGGAGGGGTGGGATCCTTAAGTAAGCGAGGAACATCATGAATTTGAAACGGAATTTTTCATAATCGTTCCGTTCGACTTCCGTATCGGCCTCTATGTGTATGTAGGTAAATATGGATTTCGGCGGGAAAAACTAAAGCAAACATGGGATGCCAGAAGACACGAGGTGTAATACATCACAATATCTCCATCCTTCTCTCGGGCCATATGTCCATCCATCTCTTTCCAGGAGACAGAGAAGGCGATGAAAAAAGCGAGAGAAACAGAAGAAAAAGGAAAAAGGAATAAAGTAGAGAAAAAGAAGAACGGACTACTGTCGGTGGCGGGGTGGAAAAAAAAACCCTCTTTTGGTTCTTTTGGACCTTGCATGTGTGTATTTTCTTCTTTCTTTTGTCGCCTTCCGTATTCCTATATCCCTTCTGCTTTCTTTTGGGCTGTTTTACTTGTGGCAGAAAAACAAAGAGGAGTGGAGGGGCAATGAAATCAAATAGGGTTGCTCCGAGAGGGGGTGGAAAAAGACCGAAAAAGTGCGCGAAAAAACCGAGACGAGCGCCAAGCGGAGGACAACTGAGACAGACCTCCGATAATTTTTAAAATGCCGGTTGCGGGAAAATAAAAATTAGGGTTAGAGGGCGCTGTTATCAGGCTCGAGACTAGAAAAAGAGAGAGAACGATACGAGGAGGGGCGATAGGGGAAAAAGAGAGGGTGGAAATGTGGAAGGGAGTGCAACTTTACAAAAAAAGAAGGAGACGGTGGTCAGACTGTTGGGTGAGTTTTATCTACAGGGAGTGGGAAAAGAGGGAGAAAAGTCAGCGTTGTTAGACTGAGGGAAATAGAAAAGTCTATTACTGACGTCGATACTAAGGAGAAGAGAAGAGGCGAGAACTCTTGAGAGATAGAGGGTTCGAAAAAAAAAAAATTTACAGAGCACTTGAAAAGATTTAACTTTCCAAAGGACCAAGATATTGTTCATAATTGTCTTCTGATTCTTCTTTAAATCTCTATTTTATCTTTTCTTTCGTCTTTCGTAATTAATAATTGCCAATCTATGTCAATAAGAAAATTTAATTTTTATAAATATTTTTAATCGTATTCTAAACAGAATATGTGTAAATAATCATTTTTAATTTAAATTTAGTAATAAGCAAATTAAAAGAAATACAAATTAAATATTCTTATTAAAGGATAATGAATACACAACAATTTATGAATATTTCACTTTTTTAAATTTATCATTCATAACCGACATGTTACACGATTAATTCTTTATAAATGCATTATTATTACATGTGCTCAATGAGAATTCATTTAGATAATCAGCTTATTATCGTTTATGCCATTACATGAGCTAATACCGATAATACAAAACTAATAATTGAAGACTCTATATTTGTATATATTTGTATAAAAATAGAATTACCGATAACTTAAATCATGTATAATTATAATTAAAATTTCGTTTCAATCTTCTTCACATAATTTATTACCAATATCACTTTTCTATTGCATTATGAATAAAGTTTTATAATTGTACTATTTTTAAAAATGCTTGTGGATATACAGTCATACATTTATTATAATTGTATAGCAAATACAAAAGAAGAGGTAATGAAAAAATGAAGGAAATTAATACAAAATTATTTCATAATTAGGTATTTAAAAAAAAATCTTGACCACGGGTATAGCCGAAAAATACAATTAATAAGCGATTGCATTACATTACTTGATTCCCAAAAATTAAAATACACAATAACAATTTCGCAAATAATAAAGAGATTTTACATTAAAACAATATTGAACAGCAGTATCGAATCCTTCGAGAATACTTTTAAAAAAGAATTCGAAATGACACTTCAGATGGTTGAATTAATTTTCAAAATTTTCCTGAAATTCGAGCGAATCTGTTTGTGCGTTTCTCTCTCTCTCTCTCTCTCTCTGTTTCTCTTTGTACAGCGTGGACTCTCACACACCGCACACGCACGCACGCACGTACGCACGCACACACGCCCACACAAGTGTGGACATTGCATTGCATTGTCGTATCCCTCCCCCGCGGAGTGGCATCGAGGTATTTCCTGATTTGCAATGAGTACGTCGAGAAAGGGAGAGAAAGCGTATAGAGGGAAACAATGCCCGCACTTTGCGCCCGTATACGACAAACTCGGCGCTCGAGGCCCGAAAGTAAAATTCGCTGTCCAGATCCTGCACAAGTGCACGCGCGAGCCCCAACAATGAGCCCCCGTTTTCTTTGGTAGCCCTGCAAACGGCATTATACGCCCCCGCACCTCCAACCCCCGACCGGATGCTCTCCACCCCGGCGAGCAGCGCTATGCAGTCCAGGTATTGTAGTTTGTATTAACTAGCCCCAAACACGCAGAATGCAAACTGAGGGAATTTTGTGACCGTGAGGGAGAGATAACAAAAACAAAAAACAAAACAAAACAAAGGGAAATTAAAAGACGAATATAAGTGTAGTTGTAAAACTAAATATCTCGGGGGGGGGGGCCTTTTTTTTTTTTATGTTATCGACCAATGCTTATCGACTTTTCTCATTATTAGTTTAATAACACACTACTAGGCTCTATTACTACATATTATAATGAAGAATTTTTATTTGGAAATTCTTTTTTTTAGCTTTGGTATTTAAAGAAGTTGCTCTGTACGATCATCAACAAAATGATAAAAAATATTAATAATAAATCTAGCTATGCGTACACACTTCGTTTTCACGCGGGATAAAATTTGTTTATAAATATCAAAGCAATTTAATGTTTCCAGTGTATTTTTTCATTCGGAACCTACTAATCATCCGACATCCTAAACAATTATGTTATTGGGTATCGATTTATTTTCCATTTTCTTTCTACCCCATTTGCCGTCCGGTTTTCATCGCATTTTTTCGTGGGTTTAATCTTGCGCAAGAATGCACAGTCATTAAAGGAAAGTTTACCACCGAAATCAGAATATTACAGAGACGGTCCAAACAATCGATAAACTTTCGTCAATGAAACCACAATCCCATCGTGTTTTCGTGTATATTTGATGGCAGCCCATCGTCGTTCTGGACAGCGAGATTGAAGAGCGGCTACGAGGACGGAGAGTTGTATCCACTTGGAAAACCCGCTGGATTTCTCATCGAGTTTTCCCGAAGCAGCATCTAGCCCTTGCGTTAATTGTGGGCGTTTTCTCTGCGTCGAGTCCACGCACACAGGCGCATCTGTCCTGGTTCTTCCTCCTCTTTCCCTTTCAGCCCTATAAATTTCGGGAATCCGCAGACGAGGGTTAATGAGCTGCGGCCCTGTCGAGCTTGCAATCGTGGACTCTCAGTGAAGAGGGTAACGAGGGGTAGGGGGTGGGGGTGGGGGTGGAATGGGGCTGTCCGCGCTATGTACGATGTCCACCCCTGAATTGCGTAATCACCAACGCCAAGTCGCGGAATCCGTCTTAAGCCCAGAGCACCAGATCCCAACCCCCCCCCCGATCTGCGTATACACGCCCGCATTATTAGCCTCCGCTTTGCTCTCCTTCGCGAATCTCCACGGACACATCTAAAAACATAAAAAAAGAAAAGTCCGCTTAACAGCCTAATTAATGCGATTTTACCGGCTAGACGCAAAAACTCTTTCATCGTCGCCTCCGTTGTATCCGCCACCCCCCTCGGCTCCATGTTATTAAAGCCTGCGGGTGGACGTTCGAGTTCGCAGTGACCAGCGAAATCGTCTAAACTTTTCCTATAATTAGTTATAAATTTTATCAGCGTTGCGAACTAACAATATTCTGACTAGACATAAACTCGCTCCATCTCTCTCTTTCTCTCTTTCAGGCCGCACAAAGGCGCGGAACGAGGAGAAAAAGCCGAAAGCAAGAGATAGAAACTTGGAGCACTCGAGGGGCGAGGCGTGTGGGGGTGGGGATGTGTGTGCGCGTGTGCGCGAGCGAGCGAGCGAGAGAGAGAGAGAGAGAAGAAATCTCGCGAGGAGCAGCTGCGAAGAGAGAGATGCTGGATGAGTTTAGGCCGGCTCTCGGATGCTGTTGCTAATGAACGAACGAACGAATGAGGTATAAAGAGAGCGGGATGGAGAAAATTCAGCCGATGCCGCGCCACCGTCGTTTCTCTCCCACCAGATCTCTTTCTCTCTCTTTCTATTTCTGTGGTACAAGAGTGGTGGGGGTGGCGGCCATTTTGCCAAACCGTGAAAAACACACCCGCCCCAAGAGATAGCGACGGCGAGGGGGGTGAGGGGGTTGCGCGTGGGATTTCAAGTGCTCGGGACGCTGCCGTAGTCGCTCTCGTGTCAGACAAAGACAGACTACGGCTGCTGTTTTTTTTTTTATACCGCCTCTCTCTCTCTTCGTACTTTATTTTTATTTGGAGCGCAACCCCCTCTTTTTCTTTTTACCCCCTCTATTTTTTCTCCTCTTCTCCTCCTAATCTGCACTTTTTTCACTCCCCTTGTCATATCTTTTCTTCCCATTTTCTCTTTCTTGCCGTATCTTTCAGCTCCTCTACAGTCTAACTATTTTTTTTGCTCCAATGGAAAAGAGAAATAAAAAAGAGCAGATGCCGAGGAATATGATGCGCGACCAAAGTTTTACATATGATCGTTTTCGTTCACCAACTATTTCCTGGTGATTTAAACTTACTTCCCGCTCTCGTCTCGCGAACGACGAAATAAGCGTAAGATCTAAGAGAAAAAGACCACGTGAGCCCTTACAATAGACAAAGATATGAATGTAGATCCACGTGTGTACAGACTCGCACACGCTTCGTTGGTCCGGTCGATTTAAGGCCGCGGAGTCACAGGATGAGTTCGAAACCAAAAAATGAGACCGAGGAACACACAGAGGATAGATGGACCGGGAGAAAGAGGAAAAGAGGGAGGCTCCGGTGGTCGACAGGGAGACAACGTGTGAGCGAATGATTAGTGAAATTGACGGTAAGGGAGACACCCTAGGTTATTATGCGACACTCCACCCCCGATCGTCGCCGGTCCGAGAGGAAGGAGCAGGAATTAAAAAGCGATTCGGATTCCATATTAATTGAGCGCCGATGTGCGCGAGATCAAAGTGCAGTCTCTCGAGATTCTGTCCTTATTTTTGACATTTGCCTGGAAAATGTTTTTCCTCTATTATGCAGATATACCATTGTACTGAACTGAGTAATAATAATAAAGATCGCTTTCCAATTAATAGAACAATAATTATAGGCAAGAATGAATAGTCGGATGTTTAGAAGCAACTATTCGAGCTATTTACATATTACTGCTCGCATTTTATACAATCAAAATTGTTCTGATGCCAGGGTCTAGATAAGTATGTTCTAAAGTATTTAATTTGCAGGAAAGTTATAAAAAAAAAAAAAAAAAAACCACGTGTGCATATTCGTGGAAAGCTCTAACTTGTGATTTTGATCAAAATAATCGCAGCTTCGTAATAACGCGCGATAATTGCATTTATACAGAGGCTTACACGAAATAATTGTTTACAATTTGTAACTCCGTAATTTACAGAAAAGTCAAAATTATCGAAATATTTGCATGTTAATGCAGGTGGAGAGGTGAAGCGCTTGTTGAAGCCGCCTTCATCATCAAGTTATCACGAAAGTTGCACGCGAATTTTCAAACTTTAATTGCTCTCGCAGCAGAATTTCATTTTGTTAGCGGAACTCCAAACTTACTTATTTGCTCGGTACATACCTCTGCACCCGACTACCCGTAAAATGACCAAGCCATATAAAAGGGGGTAGAAGGGAAGCCTGAACAAAGAATGCCCGAGTGATGGAGAAAAGAAAGCCAGCCCTTGCTGTTTAATACCGTAAAACGCGTTCTCCGGTGGACCACGATTAGACGCAGCCTCCAAAATCTCATTTGGCCCTCGGCTCCTCCTCGCCTAACCTCCGCCGAGCCAGGATATCAAAGTGCCAGTGCCTCGGGTTTTATCGACCCGCGGTCGCTGGATTCTTGCTCACCCTTGCCTCCCTCTCATGGTCAGAACGTCGAGGCTTAATAGGCCCAGGGATCGAAGAAGAGTCGCAGGTGCAACCCAGCGAGAAATTGAACTTGTCCAACCCTACCGTTTATTTTTCGGGAAACTCGCAGCCTCCGGCTCCTCTTTCCTCATTCAGAGGAGGAATACGACTTTTGCGCCCCTTTCCCTAAAGCCTTCCTTCGTTCCCCGAGGATTTCGAGACGACGAAGAGCTTCCCTCCCTCCCTCCCTCCCTCCACCCTCTCTCTCTCTCTCTCTCTCTCTTACCGAGAACGCGTTCAATTACAATCGGCTTTCACCGTTGCAAATTCGCATCCGGGGTTTTGATCACGAGCCAGAAGAACCCCTCGTTTTCCAAACTCCCTTATTGAGAATGTTTGAAGCGGATCTTTTGATCACTCCTTTTCTCCGTTTCCTTTCACTACGTCGCATCTTTTGAACCACATCTATATCCACAAGCGCAATTATCAATGATGCTGATTTATATACGGAGAAAATTCCCTTCTAATGAGAAAATACTGATAATCGCGAGAGGATAAATATTCAAAACCGCAATATTTTATAGCTTGAATTGTTTGAAATGTACAGTGGAATAAATGGCGTGGAAATTATGATTTGGTATTTTATGTGGTTGTCACATTTAATAGTCATTCTTAGTTATTTTATGGTAGAATTTTTTATGAATAAATTTGACATGATAAATAAAGCCATTATAATTATCAATTTTCCTTATTATTATATGTATCAATTTCATATAAATGTAATTAAAATAATCATCGACAATAAAATATTACAATTTTTTAGTGATATAGTTCATTTATTGAATCAACCAAAATGTTTTTCAGTATTCTGAGTATAATTTTTAAGAAATGCTTTTAATTTTTTTTTATTACACAGAACAAAAATTTTATTGAATATTATAATAAAAATGTTTCAATCATAAACATAATTTTTATTTTAAACATTCTTTTATTTGTATTCTAGTATCAGACATAATATATTCATGACTGACTCGATATTTATATATTGAATATTCAGAATAATCTAACAGTTAAATAATTCATATTTTTAATTCAAACAATACTGATTTTTTATAAAAGTAAAGATATATATTAACATTTGTTCGCTTCAATAGCAAAATAAATTGAATGTCAATGAAAATTATAATTTTAATAATAATAATATTAATGATGTTAATAATAATGATAATAATTGTAAAAGATTAGGGTTCCGTTTCTAAGGATGAAGGATTGCTCTGTATCTTTCTTTTAACATAATTATATTATTTAAATATTAAGTACAAAGAAAACCATGTATTATGCAAGACAAAAAAGCTACGATCGCATAAGTAATAACGGTTAAATCGACATATAAAAAATACGTGGAGATGTTAACGGACGATATGCTTAAGGATCTATGTAAATATATGTGTAAATGTGTGGTGATCGTTGAAAAGTTTAATCCTTTTTTTCATAATTATATTTATTGTTTACGTAAATGCATGTATAATAGATTATATCATATCTCTATAGCGGATAGAATGAAAAAGTATAGAATTGCATGCTTTTTTTTAAATTCAAATGTACTTGGATTGGGAGATACACATATTTACAATTATTGTTCTATTAAGTTATGCGTTGTGAAATATCTTGAAGTGTATTCATCGAAAATACCTTAGAATAACGGAAAACTTTATAAAAAAATAACTAAATAACCATGATTAAACATCACTAGATTAGGAAGTTCTATGCAACTTTTTTATCTTTGCCTATTATTGTATATTCATAGATATAAGATTCATATATTCTAGAGTGAAACTGATATTGCATACAGAAATTGAATATATTTAAAGTTTTTTATATTTAGAATTCTTTATTTTTTATTGTCTAAATATAATGTAGATAGATTAATATATTCTCGTATAATTGTATTAAAATAGATTTAAAAGCACTAGATTTTCAATGAATATCTAACAGTTAATTGATTGAAATACAAGAAACAATAAATATAATTATTGTGAACTCAGTTCAAAGATTTTGCGAAATTGAATAATAAAAACGGCATGACACCGAATTGCTATAAAATTGTCACATTTTGACCATGAACCATAAACAATACATGATATATCTATGTTTTGAAAAAGAAAAACATGAGAAGCACATATTCGTTAAAAAAGAAGATAACATTGACAATACGTGAGAAAATGGCGTTCAGAAAAATCATCTTTTAGCGTCGCACGCGCATCAATCGGGGGGCGGGGGCGGGGGCGGGGGGGGGAGTTTTAAGGGAAAGCTTGTGCACCGGTGGTCGAACAATTATAAATCGTGTGTATCCGGATGTAAACAATGCCAGGAGAGAAAGACACGAATTTATCGGTGTTGTTTTCCTCAAGTTGTGCCACGACTCTCCGGGCATTATATTTATGCATATTCTAACTTGGACGTACTCTAAGGGTGGAAAAGTTGGGTGGTAGGTGGGGAGGGGGGTGAGAACAGGACATCTAACGATAAACAATGAATACATGAATATGAAAATTTTCATGAGAATTCGCGCTTCAAGCAACATCGACATGAGGGCAGATACCCGAGCCGAGCGGCAACCTTCCGATACACGCGAATCGATCGATCGTGCGTGAATGCGTGTCGACTCACTCGCAGGTTTTCCCTTTTCTTTTTCCCGTGTTTCCTCTCTTTCTCTTTTTTTTTCTTCTTTTTTTTCTTTTTTTTCTTTTTTTTTTTGATGTTTTTACGCAAAAACTTTTTGTGCGGTGTTCCTGCGGAAATTGTGTATCCGCGATTTCCAATTCAGTTTTTATGTATGCGTGCATGAACAGCCGTCTACTTCTCAATTACGGTTACGAATTGAGATTGATTAGGTATTCTTGTTTGTAACAAGATGCTTATTGGTTGATTGATTCCTACGCGTACGTACTGTCTTTTAATCTAATTGTTTTACATAAATTATAACTCACGAAAAAACCAAAATTTATGATAATTATAAATATTGTTCAATTATTTCTCGAATCACCATTTTTATTGTTTAATTTTCTAGAGAATAGAATTACGCATTAGTTAAATCGAAAACTAAAAAATAGTCCATATTTCTTTATTCGCAAAGTTTTTGTAAAACAGTTTTTAGACATTATGTACGCTAAATGAAATAAAACTAGTGCGAGAAAATGGATTTATTTATTTTACCTACGGAACCACGAATTACCGTATTTTATTAAAATTCATGGCATGTCAATCTTAAGTAAAAAGAAATTTATTAATTCAAGCGTAAATAGATGTTTTATGAACTTTAAGAGTAAATTTTGGATACTGATCGAATGAAGTAAAATGCTCAGAACTAGTTACTTGATACTTCGAGAAATAGTTTAGTTTAAAATAAAAAACTAATATATTATAAAATAAATATTTTACTGATATTAAAGAATTTAAATTACTGAAAAAATATTCACCGATAAATAAGAAAAAAGAATAAAGAATGATGAGGATAAATAAAATTGCGATCGCGATTCTTCTTCCCATAACCTGGCGATCGAAGAACTGACAAAACGAGTTAACCCAGTTACAACACGAGTCCACGCAAATCCTATCGTCGTTCGAATTCACAACCAGCGACGCTTTCTGCTCTTCAATTATTGACGATTATTCCATGCTGTAATTATAGCGTATTATTTGGAACATCGATGTAACGATAATCAGCCTAAAGTACGAAAATCAAAATAACCTAAAACTCATCGTTGTGTGATTAATGCGGAGCTCCGGGCAACGAAGACGAGATAACCCGAGAGGGAGAGGGATGAAAAGCGACGAAAATGAAGAAAAAGAGGAGCACCGATGAAAAGCACAGGCGAAACTCCCCCATGTACGCAACATAAAACAGACACGTTCAATTTGATTCGAAGGAAAGGAAGGTCGGAAAAGTCCGCTGGGAGTTGGAACGACGAGATAGAAATTGGGAAAGTTCGAAAGTGCCGACTTCTCGGGGATCTGGCGCTCGTAATAAGGGGGAGCCGCTGACGAACCCCAGGAAGGGTTGACTTTCTTGTCGTTACCTAAGGAGGGATTCGCCACCCCCTCTCCCGCAGACAAACAAGAAAGAGAAACATTTTTTAATGTGCAGAGGGAAAAGTGCCGCATTACGCGGGGCCACACTCACACACACTTATGTGGCTACTGGTCCTACTAGGAGGAGCTATCCCAGACCATAACTGCCCAAAGCTCGGGAACTAGACAGAGAGGGCGAAAGGGTAGCAGATCCCTATATTCATCTAGTCTGTCTCACTTACTTTAGCTTTCCGAAGGCCTCGCGTAATAACGGATGTAAATTACGCGTGTGCACGTACGTAAAGTCGCTCTAGTCCCCCTTTCTCTCTCTCTCTCTCTCTCTCTCTCTCTCTCTCATACCAACTCATGCACGTACGCTCTCAACTGAATATACATTCGACTGCGACAAAGACACATTGGACAGAAAGAGAGAGGGAGAGTCCTTTAGGTAGCCGCGGGTCAAGAATATTTGCAAGCCAAATTTTAATACAGGAATTAATTTGCCCGGAAGAGAAGTAGCGGCATCAGCATCCGTACTTTGCAGGAGCGAGTGAATGTCCAGGTAACCGAGGTCGCCCTGTTTCTGACGCCTAGAGGTCAAAGGTCCGTACACCAATATTCATCGATTCGATCAACCGCGGGGTCGATTACCTTCGTTCCTCCCTTTCCTCCTTCAAAAGATCTTGTGGGTCAGGGAGGGGAGGGGGTGCATTACACGGGGGCGCGCATATGGGCGAAAGTTACGAATTTCCATTGACGAAGCCTTATCTACCATTTATGCTCGATGAATCTGTTTACCCGATACATCCAACGATACGCAGACCCGCCTCACCCTGTATATGGGCTTTATTATGTTGATAAACCCGCAAAACTAATGAACCCTGCGGTGCAAGCATAATAAATTGAAAGTTGGCTCAAATATCTTTTCGTCCGTCCGCAATGAGTTTAAAATTTTATTTTATTTAAATTTTTAAATTCTTTTTTCTTTTTTCTTTTTTTTTAAGAAGAGAGCAGGGAACTTGTATTAATGGTGGTCGGCCGGAATTATGAGATAATCTACAGTTATTTACATCATTCGTAAATTCCTTGTTCATTATCATTCAGACTTTTATAATTTAGTTAAAAAATTCCAAAGGAGGTACATTTGCCAATGTATTAACCCTTTGAAAATAAAGAAAATCAATGGTTTATATATTAATAATAAACTTGCTAATATTCATTTTATAATTACTATTATTAAAGAAAAATTTGCGAGAGTCACGTTCTCCTATTCATTCTGTCTCTACCTCCACGCACAAACTAAGCTTCGCTCTTTTAATCACATTAGTACTATCTATGGTAAAACTACCCCTCTTTCTTTCTTCTAATTTTCTGGTGTTCACAGTTTATGCGTGCCCTCCTATTTTAATTTACATATTTTACGTTTGTTCACTTTTCACTAGTTCTATAATTTAGATTTTTAGCATTTCGTTCAGAAATAAACACATACTCTCTCGCTAAAAAGACGTTTACTTTCTATTGTTATAAGTCGGGGCTTAATCGAAGCACCTAAACCCATACATACACAATACGCGAAGATCAATGATTTTATGGAATACATGCTTACATGATTTATCTATCTAGCACTAAAAAGGAGCCAAAGCTGATGGAACCATCTGCAATTTTGGTTACCGATGATTGGTAAAGTTCTAGATTATCCATTTTTCAAGGCTACAAAACAACGTGTAATTTAATATCTAGCAATATGTAGTATATGTAATAATATGCATATGTAACGGGTGTCGAGTTATATTATGTAATAACTAATATAAAAATAATAACAATAATATTGCAATTTTCTTAGCTTTTACGCTCTAGTACTGCTATTTAAAATAATGTTCGAAGAAAATTGGAGAAATAATATAAGAAATATTTACATATTACCATAAATTAAATGTATTAAAATGAATAACTGCTTTTTGATAAAAAAACTCAAAAATCTAAAAATGCAAAAATGTAAGAAAAGATCGATCAGTGTACATGAGTTTTCTTCGATCGATATTTTAATATACATCTTATTGTTTACGTATCTGGGACACACGTTTGAATAAATCTACAGTAATTATCATTATTAATTTCATATTCATTATTATTCTAAATTGCTTTATTTTATGTAAATGTTAATTTCTTTCAATTATATTTAATTGATTCACTTGAATAATTTTCAATAATGGTATAAACTAATTAAGATAAATATTGTTTTCAAATAAAATATAGAAAGTATTTAAAAAATAATGAGGTTTTATCACATTATTATCACATTAATATAATAATATTAAATTTATATAAGAATAAGGCCTTAAATAGCAAGTAATTTCATTTAGAATATAATACCCTCAAAATTATGAAAACAAATTATTTTATATATTCATCCATTTTTTTATATTAATATCTTCTCGTAGGAAATTTACAATTTAATTGCAATATTATTACATTCGGGTATTTATAATTTTATATGAAATTAATAAAAAAATACATTATATGTTTTGACTGATTTTTACGTCTTTTAATTTCTGAATTTAAGATTTTAACACGTTTCTTTATAACACATTTTATTCACTATTCAGGGAATTATAAATTTCTATAATTTAACTCACGAAATAAAAATATTTTAATTCTAAAAAAAATTGCACATATCCTTCTAATTTTTAGTATCGTTAAAATACTTGAAAACTCATTATCTTGCTTTTGTATTATTTAAAATACATTCGAAATTTAAAAGCTACATTAAAAATCATGTCTATTTCAGTTTGCATTAAAATATTTCAAATTTAAAAAATTTTTAAAATTAATGTTAAAGTATAATTGATGATATGAGTTGTATTATTTTTTATGATCATTATTTTAAAAAGTATTCGAATAGAATTTCTGTTTTGATTTCGGTATATAATTATTGATATACTATAAGTTCCTTCGATAAATATTTCAAATTTATATAAAAAATGATCTAAATATTTTACCTTTATTAAAAAAGTTTATAAACATAAAAAGTTTCTTAAGTTTATAATTTATGAAAATAGTTATTAAACTGTATACGTTTATCGATATTCAAGGAATAGAATTAATCAACCAGATAATTTTTTGATAATTCAAAACTTCTTTTATTTTAAATGAAGAAACTGCAAATTTGTTTAATATTCTGTGTTTTGTATTATCTTTGTAGAACTTGTCGATAATGGGTAACTTGAGCCGAGTTGAGATAACTCGTGCAATTATTCAAGAGAATCAGATCTCAGTAAAGCGAGTAAAGGAGGAAAAGGGTTCACGAAGATAAAAAACCTCTTAAACTTCATCGTCGGGCGGCATAAATCTCCCTTAAGTATCAGGGTCGCGGTTGGGGGATAGGTGGAATGATGGCGGGGTTGGGTGGGGTGGGGGGGTGAAGGAGGCGTAGAGGCTTCCACAGACCAAATAGATGTGTGCGGAGCTTCTAGAGGAAAACTAATCCAACAGACGACTGAGAACCCGGAGTCTGCCAGAGTCATAAACCAGACGGTGGTTCTGCGGGTCTGACCCGAGCTCCCCGACTCCCAAGGCACGGCGGTTCCCGTCGCTTACTAGCTTTGGGCGAGGGCGGCCGGAGGGGCGAGCAACTTCCGCGGAGGTTAGGAGGGTAGATCGGTGGGTAGGACCGCGAAGGTATAACTTCGTAATGGCGAAGTTTACTTTAGGCATTTGTATCGAGGGAGGAAGGAGCCGAGGCGCGCGAGAACTCGAGCGAGAGAAAGCGAGCGACACGGCGAAAGTAAGAGCCGTTGCCACGAAAGGGGTTGCGCCGTGCGGGGGTGGCGGAGAACCAACCAGAGACTTCGCTTTGCTCCGTTGTGGTTCGCGCCTCTCTCTCTCTCTCTCTCTCTCTCTCTGCGTCCTTTAGCCCCCGTCTCGTTCGTGAGCGAGCGAAAAGGGGTTCCTTTTTCCGAGCGCACCCTCACCCCCGCGCCGCCCCTATCCGACGTCGCCCGCTCCCCCACCGCGCCTTCTCTCTTTCTCTCCATGGTCATAATAATTCACGACATAAAGCCAAACTACCTCGGCGAGCCGGCGAAACTTTCGTTGCGCACGACGTCGATAAATTAGCTTGCATTTTTTTAATGCGTCGGCGCGCGCGACCGAGCGGACGAGATTTCTCCCTTCTCTCTCTCTCTCTCTCTCTCTTTTAGTCTCAAAACGAGATCCGCGTATTCGGGGATTCGGTCTGATAAGAGTTGGGGAGGAAAAAACTAACGGGGGCGGCCTGGAGATGGAGGACGAATGAGGCTGTCTTGAGAGTCAATACTCTTTTTGCGGAGAATTTTTTAAATTAACGCCAAAGTTTTCTAGTTCAGATAAATTAAGTGATGCACTTTTTATGCATGAGGATGCAGTCTTCCCGGGAAATTTATTCGCGGACCCGAGCGTAGCCTTTTTCCCGAACCGATTAACAAGTTCAAAATATATATGTTTTGTTTTAATCGATGTCCATTACCATTAGTAAGCGCACACCAAAATAGAGTAAAAAATATTGTAATAAATTATTGTTATATTAATAAAACAAATAATAAATACACGTATTGAATAACACAATTGGCTACAATCTATTATAACTGATTTTAGAGAGTATTGATTTAAGAATTTACATAAACAAATATGAAAAATTGTAATTTATTCGCGATAGTATAAAAATGCTCCATAAATAGATTCACCTCTAAAAATATGAATATGTTTTAGTATTAAAAATAAATTTATTTTACGTGCGTGGCTACAGCTCTTCAAAATTTTCTTTATCATAACAACTAACTATTTGACATTACGAAATATTCTATAGAATAACATTGATATAATTTTAGCGAGAGAAATGTTGGTTAAAAATTCTGCACATGAAAGTACTATTATTATTGTAAAAGTATAACATTTTTGTAAATTATTCTATAATTTATAACTGAAACCTAAATCAATCATAATATTATGAATTGCGTAAAACTCCATATCCACAAATGCAGAAACATTACTTCTTTAATGAAATTATTCTCATAAAATATAAAATTATTAATGTCAATATTAATAAATTTCCAACGGTTTTTATTTATAATATTTAATCAAATACATTGATAATGAGATAAATCTTCAATTATGTTATTTACTAATGGACAATAGTCAAACAATAAAATTATCGCGCAATAAATATATTTATAAAAAAATGATTGTAAGCGATAAAATTGAAAATTATTGTAAATTTTTATTTGCATTTTTTCTGATGTAATATTTTTAAACGAATTCTTTTTTATCATAATTAATTTATTTATAAAGGAAGAGTGTAAGTGAGTGTTAAACCGTTAAACTTTATATTAAAAATTTAGAATCGAAAATTGTTCAAGGGTACTAAATTGCGTACGAGGATGCAACAACAAAAACTATCCTCTTCCCCACATGTCCATCAACTTTTATTAAAATTACAAAATAAATTCTTTATTTATTTTCGTTATATTTGGTGGAGAAAACAATAATGTTCTTACGCGCATGGCATGACACTTCTGGAAGTTATACGCCTACGCGACAGGACATCAAAGGGAATACCTCCATGCCAGCGAGAACACAAGTTGCTTTCAATTGTTAACGAAACAAAGTGCAACTTCCACAATTATGAAAGTACAGCCAATGCTATAACTGTATAGAAGCGAAAATTCCGAAAGAATTTCTTTAATTTAATATCCCCCTCTCCTCTCCCTCTCCCTCTCGCTCTCTCTCTCTCTTTCTCTCCCTCCCCCCCTCTCTATCTCTCTCAATCTCTATCTCTATCTCGCTGTTGACTCGTGCCCATCAACCCCGATTTGCCTGTGTGTGAATAAGTACACGGCTAGAAACATGCAAAAGGGAAAAATAACGCGTCCAACATCTCGTTTGATGTGGAGTTTCGACACAAAAGAAGATGCATTGAAAGATAAGGGAAGGAGTGATGGAGGAAAGAGGTGAATTAATATCTGAATGAGGGGAGAATCGATGAGAGGTCGATTACAAAAGCCGGGAAATCGGAAGCAAAAATGAACTCCTTGAAATGTCAGGCTCCTTTGCTTACTCTTTTCAATTCCAGCGTTATGTATGGCACTTCAATGCACCGCATCCATTTATCAAACTATCGCGGTAAATAATTCCCGAGCTATCGACCATTTACCGACCGGTTAATTGGCTTTCGTAATCGCTCACGCTCGAGAAGCGTGTGTGTGGACCGACGGCGGGAGGCTGCGAGGCCACACACGAGGAAAGAGACGGACGCACCTACCCAGACACTCCTACCCACAGACAGAGAAAGGAACAGAGTATAACGAAAAAACAGTGGAAAACAAGAGGGGACAGCGGTCCAGGGTGTCTGCTTTTAATTAAAATCGCTTAAAAACGGCCGAGGCTACAATTTATTAAGGCTAAGGACACGATGACTAATTAGGGCTAAGGATGAGTATTAATTAAAATCCTTCTTTATCATAAAGTTTTTGCCCCTGGCTCCCTGGCTCCTCCAGCACTACACCTTTTCCCTGGACCAAGTGCAATATCTTTTCAATGAGGCGGTGCTAAAATGAGGAAAAAGGTAAAATTTCCTCCCATTACAAGGAGTCGAGGCTGTATGCTTCTTTTATTAGGGCGCAAAGGCTAGTGATCATTCGATTAAATATATGCACCCACAAACTTGTGCAAAAATCCTCCGTTTCGCTTAATAAAAAGCGAGGGAAAAAATGGCGAGCGAGCCAATTAATTCATACATATTTATTCGATGACTAAAAACACAGAAAACTTTTCGCAGTTTTATAGTGAAGTGTACCTGGCAAATATTTGCCGCTCGATTTTAATAAAAATTTTTATTTACTCATAGTAAATTTTATCTAATCTGAAACAATCATGTTTTTTTATGTTATAAACAAGACATTTTGATGCACTTGTACTCTTGGTTTTTTCATGCAAGCATCAATGCACCGTGTTCAATATAACATTTCCAATTATAAAGAGTTTTTTCAGCAACGATCGCATTTTTATCAATTAATTACAAATGCACACATTAGCACTAATATATAAATTTATAATAAATATATTCTTCAATTCGAATTTTACTTTAACGTAAACACTATTAAAATAACTCATTAATCATATTTCTTACGGGTATTCCATCCACAATGCATTTATCAGGTATTAATAATTTAAATACTTTATTACAATTTGATTTATCACTTTATCAATGTAATTTATACTTTATCCTACAAATACAAATTTACAATTGGAAATCAAATATATTATAATTAATTCCATTGTTTAAAATTTCATATACGCAGTAGATGAACAAACTTAAATGAGTAATTGTAATAAAGTCAGTAATTAAATTTTTTCAGATATCTGAAATGTCTGAACGGAAAATGTAAAAACTCGATGTAGGAAATAACGAGAAAGGGAAAAGAAATCTCATATATCAATGTACACTAAAGAGTCACTGAGATTGCATAAATCTCCACAGAAAGTGTATGTATCTCTGCGAGAAGCTTCGATTAAAAAAAAAAAAAAACAAAAAACAAAAAAAGATTTAATAATAAATTAAATTCTATTGCTTCCAGAAACAATCTTCGTATTCATTTTTTATACATCTCAATCTCTCGGTACCATCGCTGTCGTTGTCTTCTCTAATTAAAATACAAGTGACATTTTGATTTTCGTTCTATTGTAATATACAATATCAGCATATATGTTATTTTTACAAAAGTCAAATTCATTTTCCTTTTTAATAGATGTACTATTCCAATGGAATTGTTATGGGTAAATATAACAGAATACGTTCATGTGATACTTCAAAAATATAATAGCATCATTTATACAATTATTAAATAGTTTTAAAATAACTTATAAATTACAACGATTCTACAATTATTTGAATGGTTTTCCATTTCAATTTGTCGAGAAATTCGAATGTAACATTATTGGTTTTCAGAAGACAAGACAATAGCTCTGTTATTTCAAATAACTTGTAATTTAAATCTTAACTGCATTATGGTATTTTAAAAAAATAAATCAAAAACTTTGAACGTATGAATTAATATTCAATATAAATCTTTAAATATATAAAAGAAGTTTATGTTATTTTTATATCTGTAGTAATAATTCTATAAATTTTAAAATTGTTAATCGATTGCAATAAAAGTATAATTTTTCTACTTCACTGATGACAGACTTACTTTTATAATTTTCCACTTAAATGAAATTATTTTGAATTTTGACCAAAGAAAAATTGTATAACAATATTATAATAAATATATTCATTTTCAATGAAACAATCAAAGGTTGTGAAGTGATTTTTATTGTAACAAATATCACATAAAGGAATATAAAATATATAAGTATCTATACGAATTATTTAATTTATTTTCCATAAGAAATCATTGGTTCTGAATTGCAATATATATCTAACTGCTAATCAAGTTCATTGCTTTTTATACTTTGTACATAACAGATTTTTTTCGTTAATAATGTTCACTGAAATCTTATTGTAATCACTTTAAACCATGAAAATCAAATGCATTTACTAAAATTTCGAAGAGAAAATGAAATTTTAATAAAAAATAGAGAACATAAATGTAAAAATGTATAATACGTACTAATGAAAAACTTACAAAACTAATTCCATACTTTTGCTTAAAGATTTTATTTGTATTTTTTTTCTCTATGATTAAAAGTTATAAGATTTGCTTGTGCATGAGGTAAAGTATGAAAAGGGGTAAATATGAACAAAAAACTGTAGAATTAAATACCCTAAAAATACAAAATAGCAGAACAATGTCTATTAAACGAAATAGTAATTTTAAATTTCGTTATAAATTAGAACATTAAATATCGGTACTTCATGATTTTTATTAAGATTCTAGATGTTGTGTGGAAATAAATAAATTTTCTAACTTATAACTCTAAATGAAAAAACCGTTATTCTTCATGAAGTGTTAGATGAAAAAGTATACTCAAAGCTTAATTTCCAAATCCTAAGAAAAATTGTAAGTCCTATATTAATTTCAATAAATTTTCTATAACTATAGTAATAATTCTGTAATTCTTTGTAGTAATACAAATTTAATAAATTATTACATATTCAAGATTAAGAATTATTAAAAATTATAATTAAATTTATAAATTTCATAAGCTATAAATTTAGACTTTATGAAATATTGCTTGAATGGTAAAAAAAAAATCCAATATTTTTTTCTTTAATTGATTACAGAAGTTTGGGTCGCACCAAAGAACTTCATAATGAATAATTATTGTCACTTCATAAACTTTCTCGATTAAACTTTTTGTATGACTATACATAAAACTATACTAAAAAAAAATAAATTTTTCGTTTTTAGTGTACAATTTTTTCTTCTCGTGTCTGTGTGTGCGTGTGTTTGTGAACATTACTCTTGAGAACTCCTAGTAGCGGTGGCCTTGCCGAGCATGTGGAAGTTAATTAATCTCGCTTACACAAGTCTACCCTCGCATATACGTATATATGTGTATGCATGTACGAGTGCTATGAAAAAATAAGGAGACAGAGGGTATTTTTTATTTTTGAATGGAAATTCGGGCAAACGTAGTTTTTGGAATGAGATCAAAATTACTTGACGCGGAGACAAAAGAAAAAGATGGAGGACCAAATGAGGCTGAAGGATGGACAAATGAATAAAAGGAACACGAGTGACGAAAGACAGACGCAATAAAAATGAATAAATACACAAAGAGAATATTCAAACATTTCAAATAATATAAATTTTTTATACAAATATAGACTAGCAATCCACTGTCATTTTTATACTCTTGTTAAACATTTTTGTAATTCGAGACATTAAAATTTTTTTTTCGATATAATAGTACAATGCATCAATTAATAATAAATAATCTTATTGGTTTTAGTTAAATAAATATAATGTTATAAAGTAATATATGAATCACATAATTGTTTATTAAATTTTTAATTTTATACATTGCTATATTTTTATTGAAAATTTTAGATAAACCATATATCTAAGCATAATAATGTTTAAAATAATAAATAAATAAAAATTTTTTATTCGATTTTAATTTTATTTTATTACTATTATCAAATGCAATAATAAGATAATCCATTTTTAATATTGCTAATGCAAAAAAAGATAATATTTTAAAAATTTAATTGGTTTTATTATTGTTTTGTCTACATGAAGAAGTTTATGAATTATAAATTCTATTGCGCTTATGGTTAATGTATTATTATTCAGTTAAATTAAAAATGGGCAGTATATTATATTTTGTGTTGACAATAATAAGAAAATTTATCGACATATGATCCAGTAAAATAAAAAAGTCAATTTTATATTAATTTATTCATATCGTAGAAAGTATTGGAATAAAATACTAAAATATTTCTTAAAATGGCTTTTCTTTTAATGCAAGTTTAAAAATTTAATAATTTATATAATAACTTATAAATTTGTACAAATTATTTTCACCTATTAATTAATAATATTAATAAATATAATTAATTCAATTTATAAATAGAAGTTTAATGAAATAAAGTCAATAATAATAAATTTATTAAATAAATATCATTATTTTCTTAAAATATTTAAATATAATTAAAATTAATATAGAGTAAATATAAAATTTAAATTTCACCTATGTGACTTCAACATTTGGTAATTATAGTCTAATTAAAAAAAAAACTGAAAAATATTTTTAAAACTGATTATAAGTAAATAAATATCGATCGATGATTTTAGTAAAATTTATTATATTTGACAAGAGCTTAATCATGTAATTGGACTGTAAATTTTCAAATTTAAATCGTGATGAACATTCAGGATGAAATAAAATTATTATACTTAATAATATTTTATTTCTATGAATATTCATTCATAAGTTTCGCAAGTAGTTCCCGTTATTCGGGAAATATAAGTTTTGAATAAATTCCTCTATTTTCCCAAGCAATTCATTTGCGCTCGAGCAAAGAGTAATTTTTGAGCCTCGGAGACTCGGAATTAATGTTCAAAATTTCCGTCACGATCCTCGAAACAAACTCCCCGACAGTCGAAGTAATTCCGAATAATTGCTAAATTAGTTTGCAGACGCTGCAATTTCGGAAAAGAGCACTTCTAATGAGTTGAGGCTGCGACGAGTCGGGGAAAAGCGTGCGAGCACGCGCTCCTCAAAGTCTGGAAGATAAAAGTCGAGGGTCGCTATCGTTATCAGCATCTCCCGGTACGCAAGCGCGTAGGTTAGGCCAAAAAGCAAAAGCGTCTGGAAACTGCGCAGCGGGACTTTCTTTCGGCGCGCCCACGCATCTCCCCGAGGAAAAAGGGAAAGAGATAAGGGCGCGCGGCGGCTCCCAAGGAAGAAAGGCTCCCTCGGACACAAAGGAGCGGGTGCTCGCCGCGGATGGTACTCACGTCTGCTCCCGGGCGTCCTGCTTTCTCCTGCGGCCCCTCGCCGCCTTCCACTTTCTCCGTCTTTCTTCTCTCCGCCCTCACCTTCGGCGGGCGTCGCGAGTGTCGCGTCGCCATTTTGCCTGTCCTTCATCGATCCTCGCGGGCCGCGCACGCACACTCGACGAGGACAGTCCCTTTTCCCGTCTTCGGCCTTGCCGGTCCTTCGATTTCAAGCGCCATCCTGCGATGAAGGATCGGCCAAAACTGAGTGTCGCGGAAGGAGCGGAGCCGCCTCGTCGCCGCTCGTCATACCCGTTTAGGGCTCGAATTTGCATAGAGCTAAGGCTCAACCGACCGGCATACTTCCTTCCATTGTCGGACCCCCAGCGAAGTAGGCCTCACTCCCCACCCCTTTCGCTCTCCTTTTTGCAGGCCTGCAAGGGCTGCAAGGGCTGCAAGGGCTGCAAGGACTCTCCGAGCTGCAGAGCCCTGCACGCGACGATTAACCCCGACAATGGCGTGCACAAGGGCTAAATGATAATGAGGTGGCCCTCGAGGGCGGCACTTATTCTCGTGCCTATGAGCCTCTGAGCCTATGCAGAATTCATTGTTTCGGGGCTTCATTATTCATCTGCGGCCCAGACTCGTTGCTCTTGCTTCTTTCTTGCTATTCGACAATTAACAATTAATCGATTCGTTTTGAAGAGTCAAAAATCTTGTTCTTATCGAGCAATTTCTTCGTTAACTCGACCTCTTCTTTGATCAATTTTTATTCATCATAATATGTGTAAATTTAGCTATAAAATATGTTTTTATTATATTTTTCTTTTTTTCTTTTTTTCTTTGACTTTTTAAACTTCGTTTACATTATTATTATTTTACTAGTATAGGGCAAACGAAAGTTTTTGATACAATATTTTTAAAATATTTCAACATTTTTTATTCTATTTGAAAATAAAAATTTAATGTATATATCTTGCTTGAAAGATCAAAAAAAAAATTTTTTTTTGAGAATTTCAGTTTGCATTTTGGCTAGTCAAGGTTTAATACAAATTTTTATCAAAAATTTAACATAAAAGTACTTAATTTCAGCCTTCTACGAAGCGATATAACAAACCATTTATAAATTTTGTAAGCTGTATCAAAACAGAAAAATAAATTCGAAAAACTTGAGACATTAATTTATTTTCTAAATTATTATAATATAATATTAATTAATTAAAAATATGCATTTAGTTAACGATTATTTACTGTTTAACGTAATTTAAATAGTACAGTATTAAGTTGTAAAATATTATGGAAAAATTTTCATTCATTAGAAAATAAAAGAGAACGTATTCGATTTAGATTAGAAATTTTTTAGTATTAGTAAAAACTTATACATAATTCGTAAGATTACAAATAAAATCATTTCTTATAATCAAAATATACTGTTCTATATCATATAATTCAATTGCAATTGGAATTAACCTAATTAAATTAATTGAGTATTTCAGACTTTATGAATTTTCTATAAAAAATATTTTAACTATTCATCATAGTATACCCGTTTAAATTCAATTTATAAGCTTAAAACATAAACTACATATGTTACTGCAAAGTTCAAAATATAATAATCAAACAATTAATATAATTTTAGTAATAAATTTTTATGAAATATAAATATATATTTACAAATTTTTTTTAATTTTCTTTGAATCTGTATCAATATTTTCTGAATCATTCTTTTTTCTTTCTGCATAATTATCTAATTAAAATTTTATTGATTATTAAAACTTCAAAATATAAGAATATGAATAATGTTTTAATACATATATACATATTAAAAAATCTGATATAGTATGTAATGAATTTTTAAAAATTCTAATGGAAGATATATTTTAGAAATTTATAAATTTACGAAACTAGAACATTCTTTTTTAAAAATTTAAATATCTTTAATAACAGAAATAATTATAATGAAAATCAATTTGAACAGGGTATATTCTAAAAATTCTATACAATAAAAATTAATCCTTATATTTTTTGAAATTAAATATATGTTATTTAAATGACATAATTATTACATTACATTAATATAAAAATTACTATATAACCAATTTAATGCATAAAAAATTACTATTAAATAAATAAAAAATATATAAAAATAGACAAAAAATATAAATAAGACTAGCTTATTCATATGATACATATTAAAATGTATTAACAATTTATTTTCTATCAGTGTAAAAATATTTTAAAAAACATTAAAAAGGGTACTACAATGAATAGGTAAAAATGAAGTTGAACATATATTAATATAATCTTCAAAGATAGCCATTTAATATTGTAAAAGTAAATAAAAAATATGTATTTAATGACATTAGTACTCTTGATAATTGGGATTAGCTATACTAGCATTTTTATCTTTTGCTTAATAATTAACTTCTTTTTTTGAGTCTTTTTAATACTTAGTTTTGGTATTTTTTAATCACAATATACTAAAAAATGCCAACTATAAAAGCATAAATGTTTTCTGATTATTTAAAAATTTATGAAACATTCTTTCCTTATTTAAAATTTATTTATATTTTTTATAAACTACTAATATTAAAAAGATAGTTATGCATTAATAATATGTCATTATACAAGTAAATATAATTTTTAAGAAGATCTATGTCTTTCTGAGATTGTATTATTTATTTTTAATAAATTTTAGGATTAAATCCAATTGTTATAGTTAATTGTTGAAATATATATCTAGAAGATTGTCAATAGACATCTTTATATAAAAAATTTCAATTGTTCATATTTGTGAAAATTTTTAAAGATAGCACGAATTTATAAAAATGGAGTAAATTATTTTCTTTCCTTTAAATGAAAAGAGTATTGTTTCTACCAAAATTATAATGCACTTTTGATCGCTTTAAAATAGATGTACAATTTCCTATAGACACGAGAGTAACATTAGAATTAATGCTTCTTCGTGTTATAAATCCATTCACATTACAGTGGAATTATAAAAACTCGCAAGTTAATACCTAAAGGTATAGCAGTACCGCCGCAAAATAATCGAATAATAGAGAGAGGAATATATGCGAGAATATATTTGAATTCAGGGAGTCGAGGTGAAAAGGACTTTTTATTCCTTCACGTTCTAGTCTCGAACGAATAAAACATTATTATTTACCGCATCAATTTCTGTCCTTGGTCAAAGATTTTCTTCTCGGGCGCAAAACTCGTTTGTAACACTCAATGTCAAACGCCTCCCGTTCAATTCCCTCCCGTCCCGGCTCTTTCATTATCATCTCTCCTCCGCCAAAGCCTCTTTATCTTTGCATCCTCTTTCAAATCCAGCATCTCCCCACGCGCCCGTATATCCTTCACCCGAAATCTTCCCAAGCCCCTGGCCTGTTTAACAAAAAATAAAAAAAATAAAGAAAAAGAAAAAAGGAGGAAAGAGGACAAAAGAGTAATGGGGAAGAGGGTGAGAAGCGCCTGATATTTCCGTAGAGACGATTTTGCAGCGACTCGATAGAATGCACCCTTTGGTGAGAAAAAGATGCCTGATGAATAAAGCTAAATTTAAATTTAAATCTACCTATAAAATGAAAAATGGGCTGGATGAAAAAGAGTGGCTCCTTCGATCTGTCTTGGATGATCATCCGAGACCCCCAGCAAAGAACTGGTTATTTGCTTTTACAACCGAAAATCCACCCTTTGGCTCTTACGGTGCAAAGTTCTATTTTGTCTTATTGTCTCTGCAAGATGTATCTATTAACACGGGGAATTATGTAAAGTGAAGCTGTGCAAGAGCTTCGGCATCTTTAACTTTTAAATATGCTATTGCGTTTCACAAGTCTTAGCTTTATTCATTAGAACACTTTTTCTCACGACGGTGTCAGACGATTACATTGAATATCTTGGATACATTCAATTACGTAATGAATACGTATATTTAATAATAATTTCAGTACATGCAATTTAATTAATATCAATGTAAATAAATTTTAATTTATATCAGAGCATTGCATTAATACAATCAATGCATGGATATGAAGCAAAATAGGTCATACATACTTCGAAAGTTTCATATCACATGAAAGAATGAAATTTAATTTGAGAAAATTAGATTGCTAACAAGTTTCTTAATTAATAATTAATTATGAATTTCATACATTTTCGAATATAGCTACTACTACGTAACCATTTAATATTATATTAATTGTTTTCTTTTCAAGAATATGTATTTAATTCAAAATTATATGTATTATTTAAAATTTTTGCAAATACAATCTTCACAATAAGAAGATATGTAAAAAATAGCGCAAGAAACAGATGAATAATTCTATCCATCTGTTATAATATGAATTTAAAAGAAGCTCGTATCAGTTGTTCTTGCACAACAATAAAGTGAATTGCATTAAAATTTGCGTTCCTATTTGCTATATTCTTTATGCAAACAAAGTCATCCAAGAAATATAGAACACCATAATCCCACACTCGCGTGAGAAAACCCTCTAAAGAATAAAACTGCGATCCGAGAATCGCAGCAACAACAAACGACGCTTCCTTCGATCAGCCGCAACATAGAACAATACTTTGCTGGATTTATCTTATGCAGAGATGAAGAAGAGATTGAGAGGCTGTAAGGACCTCTAGCGAGAAACCGGTTGGCTGCAGACGTAGCTTCACCCCCCCCGCCCGAGCGTCCCCACTTTTTTCTAGCGGGACGGCCAATACTCGTCGGGGGGAGAAAAAAAGGGGTTGGGCCAGGAACTGGTTGGGCACGAGCGCAACGTCCAATGAGTTCGACAGGTTGTCGAGGGTTCGTTCTGATGTTAGAAAAAGGAGTTCTCCAGGATCTCGGACCGGCTTACGACTTACCTGACTTTTCACCTGCTTGGCATCTTTGCATGGTTAATACGTGTTTGACAAGCGTGTAAAGTGTGTATCCGAAGGCTTGTTCTTCGTGTAAAACGTAAGAGGCACTTTCGAACGAAGCATTATGTTGTAAAGAATAATCCGGTCTCAATGGATCTTTAAATGACTTTTGCAAAGATCCTTTAAGATTATCAGAATACTACTAAATTGTTAAGGCACTAAAAAATATTTATCAATTTTAAGAACATGTTGAACTGTTGAATAAAAATAATGTTTGAGAATTAAAGTATCACTTATGAATTAATTTTGTGAGTGATACATTTATGAAAACTTAATAAACAATGCTGGTAACTAAAATATTGAAGCAATAATTATTACTTTATGTAACTGATTGTTTCACTTTAAGTCTATTTAAAACTTTACCGTTCGACATTTAATTATCACTCGATAAATTACATTATTTTCATATCAATAAAAATGATTACACAATTCTTAACATTCTTTTTCTTGTCTCCTAAAATTATGGTTCTAATAATAAATAATGTAATTAAATTTGTTTAATGTATTAATAGAATAGTATAAAATTTATTGAAAAAAATAAGTATCGTTAACGCAATACATAATTTTAAAAGTCTCTAATAATGACATCAATATGATACTATATAATGTGTTAATACAACATTAAATAAATTAATACAAATAACAATAAAGGTCAGTGAAGAGGATAAAATTTATAATTATTTATAAATTTTATAGCTGAAATTCAAGTTCATATCTCCATTAAAAATTAAAACTTAAAATTTACGAATCTGGCTTCATTCAAAATATATTTTAATTATTTTAGAAATTAGTCTCTTTAATTTTAAACCCTTATTAATTAAAATGTATCTTGATTTATAAAACTTGGTATTTAAAAAATGAAATGATAACAATAGTCCATTTACAAAGTTTGTTATATTTTTTCTTGAATTATTTTCCTTTAAATCTGATAATTAAAATGTTAAAGCATTTAATCGATTAAAAATTCTTGTAAATTACAAATTTTTCATTCGAACATTATTGTGTAAAAGTGTTTTACTTGCAGAAATAAAAAAAATGAAATTATATTTTGAAAAGTAATAAAAATGCTTCCTCATACCACATCATGAACACTCAAATGCACGTTCATTGCCAAAAACAAAAATGCTCGAAAAACATCTTGAATCAATAATCGAAGCGTGTGTGATAATTGATTAAGACAATTTAGGTCCCTGCTAAAGTGGTCCATCGGTGGAGAAGGAGGTGGAGGAGGAATTGGTGGGGTTAGCGGAAGAACGGATGCTGAGGGTCGTTTGCGGAGGTGAATGAGTTCCGGTAGTGTGATCACAACAAAGCATCGATAGGATTATTAGGCAATCATGTAATCTATGTTTACCTATAGTGTACCGCTCACTAGAAAGCAAACGCGTAATCTAATCTATAGACACACACGCCCACGCGAAGCTGCCACATTACAAAGCTTGCCCAATTATAAAAGTATCGATTAGAAGTTGATCGCAATTATATTAGCATATTATAATTATTTCCGACGATGGATTTGGCTCGACGCGACAAAGTTATCCGATGATACTTTTTTAATTGAGTAATTGAGAATGAGTTTTATTTGCGGAAAATTTGGAAAGGGATATTAATAGAAGGTCATGAGGAAGAATGTTCTTTTCAAAGTTTGACGGCAAAAAAGCTGATTTATGAGTTCAAATTTTTGTATTCAATGTTTACCTTACTTGAAAAAGTTGGGCAGTTAAAAGTTGAATTTATTTTTGCAGTTTTTTTAAGTAAAACTATTTTTATATATAATGATGTTGAGCTTACGTATAAAAAACATATCAAAAAATGTTAATTTGGTGGATGAATAGGTGAAAAAGTACGTGAATTTTCAACTGCATTTTAAAAATGCTCATCGTATTTTTTCCTTTTCCTTTTCTTTATTTATACATTCTAACTTTTAAATGAAGTCTCGGATCAATTTAAAATTTTTTAGAATACGTAAAAAATGTGTCTATTTATTTTAAACTTGAGAAAACTTGTGCGAATTAACATTACGAAATGTAAGGTAAAAATTCATGTCGTGAATGTTTAAAGCTTCGTTTCCTAATTTCTGTATATTGTCCTTTTATAATACAAATTTGATAACTCTGTGCTTGTTCTTTATGTAGGTATTAGCGAAAACTTTACGCGTACACATAAAACTACTACAAGTATAAAGATTATCTCACTTTTTATGCTAGCATTATACAAAATCTGAAAATAACATCCTTATATTAATATACAAAATTGTAGAAATTTATGTTTATATTAAAGTTTTCCATAAAGTTTTTCATAAACATTGGATATCATGGATGGAGATTTTTCATTTATTTTGTATTACTCAATATTGGAATACAGAGACATTTACATGAAATTAAATTTTAAATTTAAAAGTCTGAAATATTGAAAAGAAAATATTGATATCAGTTGTGAATTAAATGTAACGTTGACTGTTTGCCCAAAATGTTCATATCTTGGATTGCAACTGCCAATCCAAATTATGTAAATCTTTACTAATGAAGTGAGTGTAATATTGTACTATTGTTTCCTAATGTCGAAACATCCAATTACCCAATTCTAACAATCAAAATTACGGAAACATCATCTGTTTAAATAATCGACAAAGAGTAAATACATAATACATCTGAATTGACATAAAAGCCTGTACTCACTGGATGCAAAGTGAGCCCTGCATCTGCATCGGCAGACTATTATTGTAGTTATCTAGTTATACAGCAGTAATGGAAGGTCCAGAAGGTCCATATTTAGTAGTTTAGCAAACCTTTAATAGAGATTGATTTATGCGAGTTGTTTATTAACTACTTGATTCCATTACAAAAAATATGATTACTTTAGATGACTAATTGAAATGGAATTGATACGTGGAAAGCAGAAGGCCTATCCCATTAAATTTTTTCCCACGCTTTACTTAAACATTCAGCTCTATTTAACAACGCTTTCTAGAGCTTTTTTTTTGTCGCTTTGTTTATAGTTTATTTTTCTGTCCGTGTCGATATCCAATTTCAATCGAGTCCTCGATCAAAATCACTGTAATGATTAATTAGCCGGATAATTAAATTTAATTAGAAAGACTTTGGCAGTGACTTGATGATCACTTAATGAGTACCCGAGACTCATGGTTGATGCATTGGATAGCACTATTAAGCAACCGTATTATCGATTGAAATGTACATGTAGAGCGCGTGTGGACCATCAAGATTCCATTGGGGTTGTATCATCGCTTTACACGGTTTACGCTACGGTCTATACCGTATACCGGAGCATCGTAATGTAAAATTTGATAATGCAAAGTGATTCATCAGAAGGTGATTACGAATTCCCGAAGTAAACGTGCGCACTCTCCATTGTGAACATTACTTGCTAACCCAATTATAAATCTCCATATGTGCGTGCCCAATAAAAAGTCCGCGGGAATAGGTTTATCTGTTATTTGCCGACCACCGTGTCCATTTCCAGCCACCCAAGACAATTAGCATTATTGAATAAAATTTAATGCCTTTATCTGCGTTAACCAAAAGTTTTTTTCTTTTTTTTGTTTTTTTTTTATCCGTCACCTTCTTCCGGTATATTGAAGCTCCCGTTAAATCTCATTAATTACGAATAAATAATTACTCTAAAAGATGACTTTTAATCTACTTGCAGAACGCTGAAAGTCTCTATTTAATTCAAACGAAGCTGTGCTTCCCAAATACAATCGAGTCTTTGAAAACTTTGAATGGTTATAATTACTCTTTTTATTTTTTACAAGTTTATGGGTGTTCGTTTCGTATTATTTCAAGTGTTGACTAATTTTCTCAAAAACAAATTACAATTAGGCTGCCTTTGTTTTAACTGATTTATTTACTTAAATTATCATAACATTTTTATTATTTATGACGATTCAATAAGCATTTAATCTATTCATTTTACATTAAATACTAGTTTTTTGGAAGCTCGAAATAAGATATAAAAAAATATGAAATAAATATTATTCATTGATATTTTTCATATATAAGCACTCGATCAAATACAATAAAGAATATTTAATCATTTTAAATATTTATTTTTACAAGACATAAATCTACCAATACATTTTAATTATATTATTTCAATAAATAATATCGATACGAAAATAATAAGTATTAAAATATTTAAGAGTTATCTACTATCATAGATGTCAGTTTTATTAAAATTGATACAATAGTTAATTAATACTGTAAAATGCATCATATATATTTGAAATTATTGAAATAAAATCTTCACATCGTAATTGATAAATATTTATATATAAAAAATATTGATTAGGCATTTGACTTAATTACGAAAATCCATATTATTCATAGAACTCCTTTGCATATTTAATGTGTAAAATAGCTTATGAACAAATGATAAATTTAAAAAAACTGATGCTCATCGTGATGTATGTATTTAGAGACAAAAGTAGTGCAGATTTATTGAATGAACGTTGGACCAGAAGACTTGATTTGTTCTTCCTCTCGGAGTTTATTTCTTAGGCTTCCTTAAAGTTTTCCTTGGGCAGCCAACGGACGTGGAACCTCGAGACGGGAGGTTATCACTGCCATTGGAAAATATCTATACACGAACCCCTCGGTACATGTTCACAATTACAAATAGGCATGTGTGCACACCGAAAACCGCGACTGCAATCATGCAGAGGCACGTACACCTACGTACACGTACTCACACCCACCCACACAATGAGGTGTATTTTGATGTAGGCGTACGCTTCCATGAAACACGTGTCGATACAGCCACATAATAGAAACATAACCGCTGTGGAGAAACCAGCGAGACTATTTAGGTGTCATGGTGTCACGGGTTAATTTCAGATGATTGGTTATTGTTGGTGTGCGAACGCATGTCTCTCTCTCCGCAAACAATACTTTCATTTTCGATCATCCACAACAATTTGTTTTCTCTCTGAAGAGAGAGGCAGAGAGAGAGAGAGAGAGAGAGAGAGAGAGAGAGAGAGGGAGAGGAACAGTCAAATTTATATCGATACAATAGTCCCCTTCGCATAGGTACTTGGTTTATACGACTGTGTACCTATAATTTTACATCTGTCAATGAATTGTATTATTCTAATTGTAAAGAAGAACAGAGAAGCTCATAAATTATGTTCCTGTGAGAGTCGTGAAAATTCGCTTACATAATACGCATGTTCAATTTACTTATTCGTGGATATTGCCAGGAGAGGAAACGAGGTAAAACACCGGCATCGGGACAAAAGAAGCAAAGGGGTAGGCATTGGAAGTAAATGGCGAATTGCTTATTTAAGACACATAGGAAATGAGGTCATCTACAAGGTATAAAAATAATTTATGATGGGAAGGTGGGTGAAAACGGGAGAGAGAAAACCGAATCGGGCCATTTATGCATCGAGTAAAATAATAATTTAATCGCAAACACTCTATTGGAGTTTTTAAAATATTGCTTTATCGATTTTTGTCTTATTTGTTATTTGTTTCGATGGACTGGAATTTTTTTTAATTGATCCATTTTTTGTTGATGCATACAAATTAAGCCATAAATTGATGATTTCAATGTAAATTTATAAACTTTTTCAATATATACATACAAAATTATTTATTATTACATTCTAATAATAACTGTATAATATACTTTAGATCTAAAAAATAAATAGTATTTATAATCGTGTACTCTAATTGTTAAAATAGCTTTTAAAAATATAAAATTTTTAATTAATCTATTAAAAGTAAATTTCTCGTTTGTTTTTAAATAAAAAAATGTGCTTTAAAATTTTGCTTTAAATAAATTAAAACTTCTGATTAAATATAGCATTCATAGTAATTCTACATTTTAATATTGTGAATTTAATAGGTTTTCAAATATATTTGACAATAAATAAACTGATGAGGAAACAGATTGAATTAAAACAAATTTGTGATAAAATTGAATTTTTAATACTATCAAAAGAAAAATTAATAGCATAAATTAATAATATTTATATAATTAAATTCTTATTTATTTTTATATACAGATAAAGTTCTATACTATACTATCAGATTTCATTGTTTTTAAATATGTATAACATAAAATTATCATAGTCTTAGGAAATATTTTGAATATTTGTATATAATAAATAAATACCACATATCTTAAAATAACATGTTAGAATAAATATTTGTTTTCTTCAGCCAATTTTAGAAATTAATTTATTGCAGATCTTTAAAATGTATTGAAACATACTACCGAAAAATGAATTGAATAGTTAAAAAATGAAAAAATCCTTAATCAAAGTTTCCAATCAGGCAAATTTTTATAATTACAAGTATTGTTTTTTTAGACTCAAACTGAATTTTTGAATATTTTTCAAATTTATATTTCATTTATACAAATATTTAAAAACTATTATTTACACTGATATTTAAAAACAGATTATTTTATATATGTACCTAATTAAATTAATATTGTATAGTCCAACTTCTATAATTTTCAATATATTTATATTATTGAAAAATAATTACAAAGAAAATTAAAAAACTAATTAAATAATAGGAAATTAATATCAAAATATTTAATTAATTTTTAATTCTTTGATTATGATTCTGAAATTTGTAACAAGATAAGTAAAATGGAAACAAATATTTATATAATGTAGATACTAACTGAATTAAATTTGAAACTCAAAATTACATCGACATATTTCATTAGAAAGAATAATATTGTTGGAGTTTTTGAATTATAATTTTATAGTTTTAATCTATTTATATTATTAAGTAGAAAAGGTTTATTTAAACAAAAGTGCAGATACACTTTCAGTGTTTTAAAGAAATTTCAATTTAAATATTAATTAAATTAATGAATACCAATTATTAAACAATTATTTAAAATTGAATCAAAACTTTATAAAAAATGACTGACTTTTCTATAAAAAGATTTTTTAACTTTTTCAATTTTAAGTTATTGTGTAACTTTTATATGAAAATTAATTTACATATTTGCAAAGATAACGAAGAAATATTTAATTTTCTACCCAAGAATATAATAAATCTAATATAATAAAGTGAACGATGAAATTTTCATTTAAATTAGTGTTTAATTGAAGAATAACTGCACCGCACTATTAGATTAATTTTAATTTGAAAATTGACACGAAAATTCATTCTCACAAAATTCATCAGAGAATTATTAATGTGTAAATTGCAATTTATAGTTACTTTCTCTTAGAGATCCGTTCAAATAAAAATCTAGACTTGCACATATATTACGTGGAAGTAAGGATTTTAAGCGATTTCTAATAAAACTTTATATTTTTAATAGTTGAAATTTTATCGGCCATCGCGCCCAAAGTATAATCCACGCGAACACGTGACTCGCAATTTTCATGCTCCAAATTAAGCGATATAATTTGCATCCGTAACGGGGAAGTAATGTAAGAATTAAATGTTACCCGGGGCACACGTTCGAGCGACGGCAAAAAGGGAAATCCGAGTGAAAAGAATAAAGGAAGCCGGGGTACGGGGGACGGGGGTGGATGCGTGAAAGGCAGAGGACGATCGCTTGTCAGTTCGAGGGAGGCAGACGGAGGAAAATCTGACACGAGAGAAGGATTTTCCCGCGGATTATCCGGGGGGCACTCGCAAAGAAAGGAAATCGATATTCGAAACGCAGAGCAAGTTACGAGCGCAATTACATTTCGCTACACGCGAACGTCATCGCACTGTGAAATGAAAAAGAGAAGTGTAAGCGACTCTGCGAGCACTCGATAGACAAATCGGCAGCCCACAACTAGGGACTTCTCTATTTCTATCATTTTTCTTTTTGTTTTACTTTTCCGGGGCAAATAATGCACGTCGGCTAATGACAAAGCCTTTTAAATCGCTCAACGCCCGGACTTTCCCCCTTCAAAATAAAAATTCTCCCTGAAAATTAGCTTCTGTCTGACTTTTTTTCCAAAGTCCTTTTTTCAACTTCGCCCGAAATTTCCATGCAAAATCGTAAAATCTGTTTACTCCGCGGGATTTTCTCTTTTGAAAATGCGTATTACTCACGAAATATCGGACCTCCGATCCCGAAAAATTTCCTATCTGTCGATCATACAAATGCAACGCTGCAATCTTTGCATTTGCGAGGTTATTTTATTATTCAAATCAGGTTAATCAATGACCGAAAAATTTTTAACGAATTCTAACTCACTCGTTTGGTAATAAGTAGCCTCATGAGCTTTTCATTCATTTAGATTCATTACAATTAATCTTATCGAATGCCCTAAATTACTATTCATAAATTAACAAAAAATAACTACATAACAATGTCAAACAATGATTATACAGATCGATTTTAATACAAATATTAATATTAACCAAATTAAAGCAATTTATGAAATTAAGAAAAAAAATTCATAACTATAAATATTTCAAGAGTACAGTTACTCGTTCTACAAACAAGTGTCATACACAGCAAAAGTAAATAAAAGCAAGAATCTTGAATGGATCGTTTCAAAAGTTATAAATTTAATTCATTGACAGTTAATATTTTTCGATTAATCCTACAATTTTGTCAAAAAATTTTTTTATTTTAATTTCTTACTGTCATTTCAAATAATCAAGCTTTAAATTTATCTTACTTATTCATGTAAGTTTGTCAAATTAATGTGTCATTCGAAGTGTCAAAAGTGAATATCATAAAAAAGTTAAATAAAAAAAATATTGAGTGTCCACTTATTAATAAATATCTTTTCTAAAATTTTATTTGTAAAATTAATTTTGCTATTTAAAATTATATTCAATTTATCATGATAAATGTGAAATTTTATATACGACTAATAATAATCATTAGAATAAGTGTAGTAATGATGAATACTAATTATTGACATTGAAATAATTATTATTTTATGCAGATTAATAATAATCTAATTTCTCATACAGACATTGGATACTCAATAATTATTTATAATGTTCCAACAGCAATTGTACTTTTAAAAGTAAATGATTAAATTAATAAGAATGTCCTCGAAAACTACCAAATTAAATCCCTCGTATTTAAGCTTTCAATATCATTGCCAACAATTATATCTCGTTCGTTAAAATCGTTTAGTTATATTTATCGTTTAATACCGGATATATTTGTTTTCGCCCAGTCCGATTTGAGTTTCCTCTTTATAATGACCTCGACAAGTTCATTAAAAAAAAAAAAAAAAAAAAAAAAAAAAAAAAAAAAAAAAAAATTGTAACTGTATATTAAAAAGTCGAGTGAGGAGTAATGAAAGCATCCAGTCAGCAAGAGACTAAATTATTTCACCCAATTCCACCAACACTTACACCCCAAAATACACGGACAAATCTCGGGATACTCGAATCATATAAATTATTCCATTGCGATAACCGCGAGGCCAACTTCATTTCGATCACGCGCCTGACCCGCAAATTCCATTCGGGAGGCATTAAACCAAATTTTTGAGCCCCGTCCCTCATCTGTGTACATGTATATATATATACATATATATATATATTTCTTTTCCACCCAATTTACTCGTGTTTATCTCTCTATATGGATACCATCGGCCATCGTGACACCGATAACCCCTCCTCCCACGCACAACAGGCAGCTGGCCACCGCAGATACGCCATGCCGATAATCGATGATAATGCGATGAGCGAGTGAGATAGATAGAGAGAGAGAGAGAGAGAGAGAGAGAGAGGAGGGGGATGGCTACGCACACCCACATTGTATGTGCGACGAAGAGACAGAGAGTCGGGGTAAATGTGTGGATAAATGTTCTCGCGACCTTGACATTGTACCAATTAGCGCTCATGTACCCTCTCGATCCACGCGCCAATGCTATGGCGATGCCAAGCGATGAGGCACCGAGCCTCTGTGTGTGTGTGTGCTTATGAGTTTTAGGACGAACGCTTCTGTCAGTGTTGAGGTATCTAAACAGGGTACACTAGGAGGTAACCGTGAAATTCAACGGCACCATTACATCCGTACACAACGGTTGTGGCCGTGTATGTGAAATGCGATTCTAGAACATCGACCGCCAACTACTGCCCTACCTACAACTAATACATGGGCAGTTTTCCTATTGAAATCTATCCTGATACATTCATGGTCAGGCCGAACAATACAAGAATGTACCTTATGTAAACGTTAAGATAGCTGAATTAGTCACAAATGACCGTTACAAGAACAACGTCCCTGGCATTGCTCATCGCACAAAATCAATGCACATCATTAATTGACAATTAATTTACAACTCTAGATGAAATGTAGACTATTTAAGGTAAGCTATTAAAAAAAATAATTTATTTTATAAAATAGAGTCATATAAGTAATGCAAAGTAATGCAAAAATATTGGCAGCCAAAAAAAAAGTTTGCTTTCTACAGCCATAATTTAAATGCATAAAGATTATTATCAAATTATACGAATTAACAATAAAAATTTAAGGATAGTCTGTAGATATAATATTAAATAAATTGATAAAAATCTATCGTTTTTATTATGATTAAGTTATTTATAAATTATTATACGTGTAAAGGATGAACAGACATAAGAGCATTAGATAAGATTAAGATAATAAAATCTGATGTAGATATAAAACACTGATGTCTAGGTTGACTTGTATTACATCGAATTCCACATTTTATGTATCTTGTAAATGCAAATTGATTTTCCAATGACATACGTGTTTATTATTCAGAGATTCTCATGACTTTTAGATTAGAAGAATTTTTATTTGGCAAATTATTTTATAGATAAATGCGTTAATCACTTTTCACGTGATTTAAAATTCAATATTCACACAAAGCTTATGCAAAGACTCAACATTACTTAATTTAAATATCTCGTTCCATTTTACCGAGTACCAATAAGATTTTTAATTTCTATTAATATTATCGGAGTACGTTCTCAGAAGCCACGTTTCCTTTATTTTTTATCCAAAGTTCGCGTGCCTAAACAAAGAAAAATGATGATAAATGTTCGATTTAAGCGAGAAAAAGATACTGCGACAAACTCTCAATAGCTGATTCATTAAATAATATCATAAACTTCATTTTTCATAAGCCGCACTAAAACAAAACAATAAAAGGCAAATATTAATGTCAACGGTATTGTAAATACCTGGATACAGTGAAAAAGCATCAATAGGAACATCAGTAGCCTCCTCCACTGAGTTACAAACGCAAAAATGCTTCCACTCACGAAGAGTATCGCGTATCGTTGGACCCCCGCGCCCTTTGCCCTGTGACCCGGCGCCGCGACCCTAAAAATCCAAAACTAGAATATAACGCGACAAAGTACTCCCGCGCTTTATAACGCGGCTGGTATGCGTTTGTAAAAAAAAAAAAAGAAAAAAAAGAAAATGACGCACAAATAACGGAGAGAGGGATGATTCTCGCTGGGCTTCGGATTCACATGGCAGTGGTGCACGTGATTTAAAGCTGAAAAGTGATTTCGAGAGGCAATTACCCTGTGTTAGTTTTCACTGTGATATTGACATCCCAGGACCCGTCGATACCCCGCATACCATCATAAGCAACCCCTCTCTCCCCCCCCTTTCCCCTCCCCCCCAACAATAACCAACCCTGGATATGCTACACCTTTGCCTCTATTTTTTGGGGCGATTTCACCTCATAAACAATTTGATAACCGTATTTTATTGCAATCGTGTAAGCTATCCTCATTCGTAATTTTTCATGTCAAGATTTAAGTCTTATTGACAACTTTGAAATATGCGTTGATTGGAGACAAGAGTGTATGCTCGGAATGGAAAACAGGAATCTTATATCTCATGAGAAGTCTATCTATTATTAAATAATGAATAGAGATGTAAATTGTATGTAATTAAATGTAAATTAATCGATGTAATTCAGTTATAGCATAATTAAATTAATCAAGTATTGGAAAAATCTGGACTAAATATTTTAAATTAAAATTTAAATTTAATATGCTTTTCAATATATCATAGTCATACATTGAATGCGTTTTATGCTTTAATATTTAATTTATTTTTATTTATTTATTTTGTTTATTAATTTTTTATTTATGACTTAATTTACTTAATTTAATATTTAAAAGTCATTGTATATTTACATTATTTAAAATACTGATTTATTTGACAATAATTGTAGTAATGGTATAAAATAAAAATTTACCAAAGACAATATTTCTTCATTGTAATAATTAATGGTGAATATATGATAAATCATATTATTTATTAATGGACACTCAAAAATATTTTCACAAAATCATTGATAATTAAAAAATGCATGCAAAAAATTGTAGATTTGTATTTAAATAAATATATTTATGCTCTCCACGTTCACATTCTTTATATTTATAATTTGTGCAAGAATAGTTGATAAATAATTGAATTGTTTGACTTGTGGAATATACCCTAAGGTTGTTAAAGTGAAGATTCAATGAGACATGCGTAACGTTCCAAGTGAAATATTAGACTATTAGTCAAGTCGGATATTAACTCGGGTACGGTAAAAAAATTTACTATCTGTAACTCAAATTGTACCATGAAATTATAACTTTATATCAACTTGTACAGCTTTCATACTCACTCTTGCTAATACTATTTTGTTGAAATACACAACAAAAAGCAATATACTTCCTTTCATGTAATAGTCAAGAATGCATTAATATATTTTACTCTTGTTTATTAAATTATTTTTGAATACACAAAGATATCTACATTTTTACTCGCTAACACGAGTATTTATTTAATGTAAAAAAATAATCTAATCTTTCTTTACTATTTATATATCGTAAATTACATTCGCCAATTAAAATTTATTTTTTAATAAAATTAGGAACATTTTTGTTTCTCGTATTTATTATACGTATTAATCGTACTGATTGATATTTATTTAATCCATGAACATTTAATTGATCCATTTTTTTATTTAAATCTTTCAACTGTCAAAATTCCTAATTAAAGATGAAATAAAACTTTAAGAAATTTTAAGTATATTAAAGTTGAGACTAAACTAAATAATTATACAAAACGTATTACTTGAGCTGAATTGAAACTGGATTGCATGAATATTAAACTGGTTAACAAATTAAAATTTCAGATACAAAAGATTAAATAATAAAGCCGGTTCATATCAATAACTTCTGTATATTATCGTATCATCTTTCAAGTGTATAGATATCGAAGAGGACTAATGAGAGACGATATTATTCGATATTATCCAGCAACCACAACTTAAAAAAAAAAAATCAGTAAATGTCGAGGACAATTTATGCCTTTGAGATTTGCCACGAATGTGACCAGGAAAAGAGAAATCGAGGAAAAGAAGAGAACAATTGTGTAACGAATGAAAAAGGAAATTATCGATTAATTAATTTAGATAACGTCATCATTTTCTATTGGGCAATAGTCATAATCATAAGAATGAAAGAGAAAGAGAACAAACGAGTGAATGAACGAACGAACGAACGAACGAACGAACGAACCAACGAACGAACGAACGAACAAACCAACGAACGAACGAACGAACCAACGAACAAACCAACGAACGAACGAACGAACGAACGAACGGTCAAGGAAGGCATACTTGGTTGACGTATATTTGTCAGGATACAATAGCAGGAGAGCATGTGTTAAAGGGGAGTGGGTGTTAGAAAGGGGCGGGGGCAAGGGAGGAAGGGTAGCGAGTGAACGAACCTCATTCAGATTGGCCGGCTTTCCTGTATCGGTGTCAATCCAATCAATGGTTTATTAACCGACGTGTAAACAAGAGGAACGAGGAATAAAGGGTAGGAGGGAAAAAGATGAACAGAGGGACAGCGAACAGTCGTTACGCGGGTATCTCCCGACCATGGAGAAATGCCGAATAGAAAAAGGAAAAAAAAAGGGAAAATGAATGTTTCGCGAAAGATCGAATAAGCAACAGTGGTTTGTTTGGACAGAGAAAGTGAGAAAGAGAGAGACAAGCAGAGAGAAGGAGAGCGGAGCGTAGCCTTAAACATGTGGTCGCATACATCGCATCCATCGTTTCGATAAAAAAAAGAAAAAAAAGAAAAAAGGGAAAAAAAGGGAAAAGGGAAAAGAGAGCAAAAGCGAGACGGCTTAAAACAAAACAAAAAAGGTGGAAAATGAAAGAGCAATGGATCAGAACGAAGGGAAAGTAGAGAGATAGAGAAAAAGGAGTGGAGAAAAGGAAGGCCAGAATGAAAAAGAGTTGGTTGCGTGGAACCGAGTGAGTCTGATTCACTCTCGCATGGATTCTGCGTGTGTCCCACCGAAGGGTGAGTTATCGGTTATTGGAAATCTCTATTTTTGTAGGCCAGGCCTTTTCACAGCATCGACTCACGTCCGTCCCTTCCAATGGATCAAATTATCCAGCATTGGGTCAAACCTCGATCGTAAGATTCTCGAGCGAACGCGGCCCTTCGATTTATCGCGAGATCGATGATCCTCTCATTAGCGCGAACTTTATTCATCGATGCGTCCTCTCTCTTTCTCCTTTCCAATCAATTTATGCTTTAAAATCCACCGCTTTTCACGTGCTCAAAAAACATTTTTTTGGTTTCACTTTCGAATATGCTTCGGCTTTTTTGATTTTTAAATTAAATTTACGGATATGTTTTCTCAGTTATATATATATATATATACAAGCGAATCAATCTCAAGCGCAAAACAACATTATGGGTAGGTTGGAAATTACAAATAAATTTGAGGTCACATTAGTAAAAATACGTACTTATTATTAGTAAAATGTGTAACTAATGGCGATTACATTTCTTTAATTTTTTTACCATCAAATTATTCCATTAACAATAATTCCGTTTAAATGAAACTCATAAAATAAGATACTTTTTATGGATCAGCAGATGCGAATAGGTGCTTTTGCCACAGATGTTGATCAACTGAATACACTCATGAATTTTAGCTTTTAGAGTACAGTAAACAATATATTTTTCACTGTATGCAACACTTCAGTACAAATTTTTTGTGAAATTATACACAACCAATATATTTCTTTTTCTTTATATGAAATTATAAAGCAATTTAATTGCACGAATAATAGATGTAAAAATTTGTTAAAAAATTTGAATATTGAGATATAATTAGAAACATTATATTGTTTATTACTGTAAAATTAATTTCAAATTTAACATAATTATATAATTTATATTGAAAAAATGTATATTTGTATTAAAAAAATTTGTTTTAAATAATACACAAATTAACAATTAATCATTAATTTAATAAATAATGTTTATTAATTTAAATTTCAGTATATTTCCCAAAGAAAATATTAATATTATATAATTATTTAAAAACATAGCAAAATTGGATATTGGGAAAATTTGCATATTTTATTGATTTCATTTGCAAAGATGCAATTGTAATTTTATGAATCTGAAACTATATTTTGAATGTTTAATTGAAATAAAAAACTTTTGTAAGTCGATTAAAATTGTTAAAAATTTATATTTCAATGAAGACATTTGTTCATCATCATATAAGAATACATAAACCACGTAGTTAAAAATACAATTTAATTAAAATAAAAGTCATCAATATAAAGTAATTTACATTCATTATTTTTCATTATAAAATATATTTTATTTTTAATCAATATTAAGAGATAAAGATGAAATAAATAGTTCTATATATTTTAAGGTTGAAACATTGTACATATTAAAGAAAAATAAATATAAAATTATATTTCTAAAATATTTTTTTATATCATTGAGAGAATATTTCACTTAATCATTGATAAGACTAATTTTTTGGAACAGCAATCACATTATTTAGTCTGTTACCTATATTTAATAAACTAGAAAAATTTATAATATGTATTTACTGTAGTTTTCCCATCTTCTGAAATTTGATGTCTCTCTCTCTCTCTATCTTTTTCTACAATTTATTTCCTTTTTACTTCTAAAATACATTTTAGCTAAAATTTAATTTCAAACAATGTTTATATAAAATGTAATATTGATTCATGTTAGTAGTTTTATACATGTAAAAATATTATTTTACACTTTATAAAAATTCATATGCATATTATATTATAATCAACGATTTACTTTAAAATAATTTATTTAAAAAATAACTAGATCTCTGATAAGTAAAATAATATTCTTCAATGAATATAATTAAAACAAAATTTTACGTAATTAATATGAATTATTAGAATATACTAATTTATTTAATAATCTAATCGTAAATACTAATAAAAAGGAAAAATTACAAACATAAAAAACATTGGTTGATTATAATGGCAAAACTCAAAAATTAGAATTTTTTAAGATTTCATTAATACTATTCTATTATTGTAACAAGTTATTATCTCTACGAATGTACTTGAAAATTGTATTTCAAAAAACGAAAGTTAATACTTAAATCAATATTTACAGACACTTTAGAAAAAATTTGTAAATATAAAATAATAATTAAGTATTATAGGCTATAAAGCGAGTGTGTGTTATAAAGAATATTAACATATGTCGAATACATTAAATGTGTATAAATGAAGCTTTATAAACGATTCTGTCAGCATAATATTATCATATTAAAGCAACTTGAGATGGCTGTCTGAAATAATTATGTACAAATTACTAAATTACTTATTTTTTTTATTACTATACGCAATAATTTTTCGGATGATTGAACTAGAAATAATTTATAACTTAAAAAAATTAGTTACAACCAATAAAATCAAAAGGAATATTTTATCATTTATTTCTTTTCACCATTACGAATATTAAATAAATATAATTTTATTCTGTTTTTTATTGCAAGACTACAACTTATATACTCTTCATATGTTCATTTAAAAGTCTAATAAGAGCCATTTTAAATCTGTTTTTACATATCAAAGTTATGATATGTTTGTCAAATAAGTTTGCATAATAAATTCTTTTTGTTAAAGAAAAATAAAAACTACAAACTTTATACATACATATCTAACAAAGTCTGAATTTTAATGAAATTAGATTATTTCAGTATTTAACTTATTCACCGTATTAATTTTATATAATCAAGAATGTATCTTTTTAAATTTGTTCATCATATTTTAAAAATGTTGGTATTTTATAATTAACTTAAAAAAAATAATTAAAGCATACTTACTTGAATAATCTAATTATTGTTAGTTAACTATGGAAGTACAAAAGGTTTACCGTCTACATTAATATAAAAATAAAAAATTTTTTTTTGTTAAACTGACGCACAATTTGCACATCAAATGATTATTATTTTTTAATTGGAAATGGTTTACATTACATCGCTTATACAATCTTTGGAAATAATAATTTACGTTTACTTATAAATCTCAAAATTTCAAATTAGAAAAAATAATGTACTAGAATTTTAATATTTATTCTCAAAATTATGCTAAAACAAGTATGATATTTTAATTTTTTACAACTCAAATTTTATTTATTTGGAATATAAAATTAAATTATTGTTGCCTAAGATATATATATTAAATGATAATATGAAGAAAAAGTCTTTAATTATTTTTAAGAATTATAAGTAATTATACGACGAAATGTGTTTATAAAAATCTAGAACAATAAATAAAAAAACTACAATGAATATTAAATATTGTAAAAATAAAATTTAAGAAAATGAAGATATATATTTAAAAAAAAATATAAAATAGCACAATCAAAATATATAGATTATAAATATATGAAGAGCCAGAGAAATTTGAAATTTTCATAGTATTAAATGAAAAGTATAAATTTGTTGAATTTTATTTATTTTATATACTTATTTAAATTTCTAAATATTCTTAAAATTCCTGAAATGACTCTACTGAATTGTATTCCATAGTGATTGCATACAAAATAATAAAATATTAGAAAGAATAGTATAATAAATTTAATTAAAACAATTACTATGTTTATTTGAGGAAAAATAATTTTTGTAATTTTGAAGAATTTCTCTAATAATAGTTGAATATTAAAATACGGTTGAAAGATGGGATCTGAAACGTGTTTCTCCATAGTATAATATTGCAATTAATACAATAAAGCAAAAGATCAACTGTAATAAACATAATTTTGTTCCCATCTAATGTATCGAGCAATTATTCTGTAAGGGCACGCCTACACAGGGGCTAGGGGGGGGGAGAGCAAAGTTTCATTAAACCTCGTAACACAGCTCGATAACTTTGCGCAAATCTCTTAAAATCTAAATAAAGCCGTATTACGATTTATCGCGAGTATATAAATACAAATTTGTTAAAAATACAGAAAAAACAGGGGGTAAAAGAAGAGAGAGAGAGAGAGAGAGAGAGAGCGTGGCTAAAGAAGCTGCGAACCCCAGAAAAAAGCGGTGGGTCGCTCCGGACAAAAAGTTGGCAACGCGGCGCCATTACGCGGTCGCTCCCTCCCACCCTTAACGTCGGGACGCCACCCCCATGGCGTCCGGCGCTCCAATGTCTCGACCATATTCTCGCGGCGTTGATATCCTTTTTTCCGCCCCGCCTCGTGCTGGACCCAAGGAAAAGCTCTTCTCCCACGGGATAAATCGCGGACGAGCTTTTCCTCTTTTTATTTCGCGCCAAGGAGGATTCCTCCGAGTGTGGCTTGTGCATATAGATACAAAGCCCGGGTTTTACGTCGAGGAGATTTTCCCGGGATTTTTATTTGACAAAGAGAGCCTCGGGTTCTTGAGCGCACGTGAGCTCTTAACTTTTTACGCGGTTTTTTTTATCGCCGCACCACTTACTGCAAATGAAGAGGAAAACCTCCAGGATAACTCTGCATCCCGCAAATTATATTTAATGTTCCTCATCACCTTTCCATCCCGAGATTTACAACTCTTTATTTTAAAGAAATAATACCTCGTAAGGTGTTAGCCGACCGCCACTAAAACCTCATACATTTTTATCGCTCTTTTTTATCGTCTTTAAAGTGAGATTGCGTTTACTTATTTTAAATTCGCTCATTAATTTACTTATAATTATGTGTGCACACAAATTCACGATTTTTTAATAATTTTGGATTATCAATTCATTTTTGAATATCATTTTTTCGCTTTACAACAGGCTAATATTTACCATGATTTACTCCATTCCTCCTACTACATTATGCACGGCGAAAACAGAAGTAAAAAAATTTCCACGATATACTTAAAATATTAAACACATGACGATAGATACCGAATTCCCCAAGCGCACAGAGTAAACATTAATAAAACGTAATATATTGCGGTTGTGTAAACTATTGCATCGAATGCAGAGGGAAAATAATTTGAAAAACAAGTTTGCTTTGAAGCATTTTTTCTTATAAGAAAAGGCTACTCGATAGTCATATAAACAGATTTTTCACCTTCTCAATCATTCGATACACAAACACGGGATATTATTGTACGTAAACTTTCATAAATAATTATTAGTGACTATCGCTTGAACTTTGTTTAAACTCGCGCCAGAGAATGTATTCGGTAACTAAATTTGTTCAACATAGTTCAACACGAACTTGGAGGCTTTGAGAACCAATTCTATATTGAATGAACATCGCACTATTCCCCCTGCGAGACACAATATTACCAATCACACGCCACATACATTATTCCCACAGCAAATACCAGACAATGAACACAATCACAGCTGTGCGAGGAGGAGCTTTCGATTGTGCAAGTGCCGACCTCAGGTCAAAGGACACGAGAAACGACACGGATTGCTCGAGATGGGCATTAATGAGGTTGGAGCCCAATGCAGGGCCTTTAACTAATGTTAGTCTCGTGCAAGAGCTCGTGCAGCTCGAACTCGTTTCTGCGGGCCCAAGGTGGGTCCCCACCCCACCGTACCTAGTTTGGGTCCCACGATCCTACCGGAGGATCATCGAGACAACCTGCGATCTGTCTCACCTTCAGTTGACTCGAGATGCCGCGAACGAGTGTCGATTATCTTTCTTATTTCTTCGACATGACGAGCCGAGTGCAATATTTAAGGCTTACGAGTCTAATCGCAATTAGAGCTCAAGTGTGTTTGTTAAATTTTATGACAATAATTAAGTGATGTGATGTTGTTTATTGTTGTTCTGAAAATGTAAGCAATGAATTTTTTAATAGTTTGGTAATTTACTAAAATAGCGTTATTGCAATTGTTACAGTATTATCAATTAAAAATTCCATGATTGGATTTAAAGCAATCCAAGAATGAAGTGATTCTTACGACTCCAAAAATATTTATTATTACAAAACCTAGAATGAAAATTAGCACTCGATATTAACCAATATTGCAATATGATTACCATAATTTTATCGATACTAAAAGTTTCATTAAAATAATTTGTTGGATTATGACGGGTTAAATGTTTCATTTATTATCACGTGTTTAAGTTAATTATAATAAAAAGTAACAGTGTACAATAATTGGTAAACGCGTGTTCAATTTTCGCGTATTTATGAATTCAAGTGGCCTTAAAAAGTTGGGCAATCATTTATGATCGATATATTATTTCGGCAAATGCGTATTGTAACTCGGATGAAATCTAGTACAACAATTAATGGAAGCAACAGTTTGACAAGATTGTTATCAAGAAACGTAAATGTATGTCTAAATAAATAATAATTCGCTAATAACAACGACCCTGATAGTTCGCTTTATATAATGTGTCGAAAAGTCAGCGAGGCAGCTCATTTTGATATTTTAATTAGCAATTAGTGATTCGCGAGCAGAGAATAATTATTCCGAGTCGACGCACACCGATAAGCCAACAATCGATCGACAAGCCAAAAGATTTTATCTCAAGCCGTCCCGCATTCCCCATTCGCACGTGCAACTACCCGAAATAATAAAAAATAAGACGATTAAAGTAAAAATGGATACGCTATAATTCGACGAGGTGAATCACCGATAATGCGCTCATCTCGATGTAAAGGTCGTTTTGTTCGACCGCGGGGTTTCGGAAGTAGAGCAAAACGTTATTAATTGCGGTCCGATTGCGCATACACACGTCTCCATAATTCGTTCGGGGACATTTTTATTTTATTTTCCTCTTTTTCGGCCGAATCCCTGGCTGGACGAGAAAAACAATGCTACACCGCGTTACGCTCCTCTTTTTCCGGAGCGAGCGACTCGCTCATCGAAACTTCGATTCACTCTCGTTCTCGATCGGGGCTTCTGTTGGTGGGAGAGAGAGAGAGAGAGAGAGAGAGTTAAAGAGAGTGAGAGAGAGCCCCAGGGACAGAGTGGAAGTGTCGGTGGATTAACAAAGACAGAGCGCCAGCCAATCAATGCTTATTTTTCGTGTTGCATTTTTTCATATTTTCACTTTTACCTCAACTGATGTATACAGAGAAAGAGACAGAGAGAGAGAGTGAGAGAGGGAGGGAGGGAGGGAGGGAGGGAGAAAGAAGCAAGTGATTTATCGAAAAAAGATTTTCCGAGTGTTACTGCGAATTACATTTTATCAGCAATGAAAATAGATTGATTAACGGATTTTTTTTTTAAGCCCTTTTGTGCAATTTTTCCACTTGGCCGTGAAGCGTGTATTGATAATATTATTGAATAAATTGCCGTGCACCTGTTGAATGTTAAATTAATAAATAAATATATGATTAAATTCGCATATTTGTTTTTTTCGACGAAAAATGATACACTGTTGGCATTTAAAGGTTAAATATTTTCTGTCATTCATAATTCATTAATAATGTATTTTTTTGATTTTACACTTTAACTAATCATAAACTAAAAGTATAATAAATGGTCAAATTAATTTTAAAATTCAAACAACAGATACTTCGCACAAATTATACATTTGTTTTACACAACTCATTTAATTGTCTATAATTCGAATTAAGTTATATAATATTTGTTACAAGTTTACCAATACCTGCTGTATTAATAGAGAATTAAAATTTATATTTCGATTTTAAACTTTTTCATTTTGAATATAAGAATAGAGGAAATTGCATAACTGTTATATTGATAATTTTTTTCTCAATAGTTGAATAATTGGCTATTAAAACTTTTATAGAATAAATGTTACAAAATCAGATTATTTCTAAATATGAATAGAAAAAATTTCTTGAATATAAAATATTTAGAGATGACTAAAATATGTTTTATTATAGAAGTTCATTGCTAATTGCTAATAGTAAGATTACGATATTAGATTTAAAGCTTGTTGAATAAGAAGAAAATTTCTATGAATGACTCATTGGAGAGGTATTGTTTCATGATTTGCCACCTAATGCAATTCTAAGAAAGACAGAAGAGTTCCGAATGAAATGAACTAGGCAACAGCGAAACTCAATTTCGGATGTTCGTTCAAATGCAACTAGATAGAACAGAATTGAAATGCGGTTGTTTGGCGGAAAAGGGCCGACGGTTGAAGTCTCCGAATTTTTTCACCCCCGTCGGGGAAAAAAGTCGGTGGAAGGAAGGAAGGAAGGAAAAGCGCGAGTCGGGGATGATTTCCACAGGCGTCGAGCACTCGAAGGCTATGCTTTCCAGGAAAATATTCATGAAACTATACGACGAACGAGCTGCCGCGTAAAATGGAGCTTTAATTAAGCACTACATTAAATTTTAATTAAAAGCACGAACGTGAATTCGCACGGCGAAACAATGGATGCGCCGGCGCGGCCCGACTAAACAGGAAGGAAAATTTTCAAAAGAATTTTTCCGAATGCTTGCAATTTCAATAACCCCGTACAATCCACCCACGCAGTTGCCGGTGCAGTTTCACGTCCCTAGAATTCGCAGTGGCGCGTTGTAATGACTCTTGAAATATAGAAGTTTGCAGGGTTTTTCCGGATCGTATTATGAATGCTGGCATAATGCGTGCATTAAAGTTAAATTAAAATGCCTTGAGTTTCCCGATTTTTCAAAGACAAGCTTCAATTTTTATTAATAAGACAGACATTATTATTTTATTAAAGCTGCGCACTGCTCAACGATTCTCGTTCTTATTCAGGAGTCGTATTGAGAATAATAGTCCATGTCCAATTATTTCTTAATTTATCCAAAGACTATTTGATACGAAAAAAATTAGTATTTGAGAGCTTGAGTTCCACGAAAACTCGAAACAAATATGTCAGACATACGACAGTAATTCAATAAATGACAACGATATTCAGAATTATGCATGAAGCCAGAAACTGAATAAGTTGATAAAAGTCTGGTTCAATTATACCAAGTTTAGCATTACATAACGCACTTTTTTTAAAATAAAAAAGAAAAATTGGAAAGGAGAAAATGGGAGAATCTATCATATACTCGAAACATTGAACAGCAAAAAATCTTATTATCTTCGTATCGATTCTTTATTGCGGAAGCCGGCAACATCAGCTCTTAATTTTTTGGTGTTATCTTTGTCCCAACTGCTATACTGTACAAATCGAAAAAAGCATCGACTTTCCCTCTTCCTGTGCATACACATTCACATATACATGTGCTGAATGTGGATGTGTTTGTATTTGTGCGTGTGTGCGCATATCAATAACCCCGAGAACCGCAGTCAAAGTGAATCAAACACTCACCCACGCATCGATGCGATGCACAATCACCTTTTTTTCCTTTCCATTTTTTAACAGTTCGTCCGCACTTTGTCTCCTCGTTTGGCTTTTCATTTTGCGAGGAACAATCTGCGTGCAAGTTTGACGCCCGAAGTGAATCAGGGGAAAACTATTACCTTACAACGGCGCTCGTTAATGGCCACGCAGGGAAATTATCGGAAAATAGTCCGAACTTTGTAATGATTCGGCGTCGAGGATTGATTGAATATTTTTAAATATACTCGCGAAATTATCGTGGTTTTTTCTCTTCTTTATCCTTGCAGGACCAAGTTTTAATTACTCCATCTGAAAATAATAATCGATTATTTGAGGGAGTTTGTGAGTTTGTGATTAACGCGAGTTACGAAGTTGAGGACGAAAAATTTCTGATGCTCAAGCACATTAAAAATCCATGTCAGGAACTCTATAGATTCTATCAAGGATTTTTGTGGGATATTTTATTAAATCACTGCCGAAACTGTAAAAAACGGAATTTGCGTCTCTTTTTCTCTCTCCCTCTCATATTTTAAAGGCTTTATTGCAAAAGAAGGCGAAGGCGATACGGGAAAAAAACACGATCCGTCGGACATCCAACATTTGAGTTTTTTAACATTAAGGTAGCCTTTAACATAAAATTTAACGAGTAGCACTTAAAAAATTATATTCACTTTTTTCTTCCTTCGCGCAGCTTATCATTTGGAATGCGTACGCGTCAGTAGCACGCGCAAATCGTAATTTATTTGTATTAAACTAATTCCGACTATCCCGAAAAAATAATGTGCAATGATTTCAAGCACGGAAATATTTATAAAACAAAAACAGTTATTTGGAAATGGGAAATATACGGCGTGCATTACGCCGCCGGAAAAAATTCTATTTACACGCCCTTCAACGTTTGTTGCACAAAAATTAATTAGAGATCCCGAATGCAATTTTTCGGTTCGAATACGCAGACTTGGGATTGGAAAATTTTTGCTTATTAGCGTTGCAGTTTCCCACCACCCGTTTTTGTTTTCTCAACACGAGTAAGTACTCGCGTATTCAATTTCATTTATATTTATATCAAGTTTCGACTATCAATACATATTCTCGTTCAATTTCTCTACCGTTTGATTAATTAAGCCAACTAAAAAGTGGTTTTATACACATATCTCTATATTTCAATTCAAATTTTACGAATTTTTTTACACCCTCTTCATTTTTACCATCTTATGCAATCTTCTCGTCCTCATGAAAAAAGTTGTTGCGGCATTTTAAACCTTATTATTACTTTTTAAAATCCATCATAATTATGTTTCACATAATATTTTTAACCCTACCTATGTTTATAAATAGAATTTTATTTTTATTTTAAAAATTGAAATATCAATGTTCAAGTATGAGATTATGACTTTATTATCAATTATAAAATTACTTTTACTTTTGATGAATAAATAAAATTAACAAAGAAGATTATTATGTATTCAGAAAAAAATATAATAGTCTTATTAAAAGTAAAACAAATTCAAGTTTGAATTTTCTTAGAAAGTGAATATTATTTACCTCTACAAGATTGATAAACATTTGTATTCGATCTAATAACATAAATTGCGTTAATTATACTTTATCACATAAATTTTACTTAGCTACAAATCGTGTAGTTAGTGAAGTTTTTATTTTTTTGATTTACTACTTACAAAAGTCGGAAATCAGCACGATTTTCACTTAAACACGATGAAACAAGCAGAAACAAAACTCATCGCAAGCCGCCATATTCGAAGCTTGCAATCTATAAATTTTCTCGCACCGTTTAAGCTGGCATGGAGGCACAAGTAGGGGAGTGAATAAAAGAAAGAAAGCAGGTTTCCTCGGTTCTACGTGTAAAATGAAAGAACGAGGAAACACGGACATCATCAGCACCACCGGGAGATCCTTCGCCGAGGGTAGTTTTCGCGCCGGTCGAGTTGATTAAAACCATCAGTCGCGGAGGTGGCAGGGGGTGGAAGAGGAGAGCGGGCCAGAAAAATAAGTCAAAATGAAAACAGAGGCTCAGGGGTGCGCAATAAAGAAATGGCGGCCGACGAAACGAGTGGAGAGCTATATCGCACAGGGACACGGGGGCGATAAAGAGCGAGAGAAGGATGCGTGATATTTTTGGGGGCGCACAACCCTTCCGACCCGTGCAACAATGGAGGCGGCCATCTTTCCCGAGCGGGGCTTCCGCCGTGATGCTGGCGATCTCCAACCCCCAAGATCCCGAGCATCTCTCCGCCGCCACCACCCCCCGCCGTCGCCGCCGCCGCCGCCGCCAGGGCATTATCGAAATTAAAATCGGCCGCGAAATTAAATTAATTCTTTTTTGTTTCCTCGTGCTTCATTTTACCGGGGCCGCTCGTTCCCTCCCGCATGGAAATTCCCGGAAGTCCCGGTCTTTCGGCGAGATTGAAATGCGCTTTCACCCGAGGACGGCATATTTTTATTATAATTTCGAGTGTTAAAAGGTCTGGATGGGAAACTCTCGTTAAAACATATCTAATTCAATTCAAGCCCCGAGAGCCAGGACAAAAATTAATTCCATAATTATGTACTAATGACCTTGATATACGTGAGAATCCATTTTGAATTCCTTGAATTTTCCCGTCAAAATAGAAATCCCACTCAGAAGTCGTTGTGTAAAAAGCATTAAATATAGAGGAATTACATTAAATAGACTCCCAAAAAAGCTACATCATTAAATTAGTTTCGCACGAAAAATCAGGTTTCTCTTTATTTTCATCGAACAATCATAGTCGTAGGATGATTTGCGAATCGAGTGTCAATGTAACAAAGCAATAAAAAGGATACATAATTAAACTACGAATAGCCGTTTTAGCAGATAGATACACAAATTGGCCGGGGTTTAATGCAGGAATTCCACGCTATGTTTCCATTGTGATTTAAAATTAACTTTCTCTACTCCTGTTTAAAATGTTGAATTCCATTATCCAAATAAGATCGAGCGGATGAAAATCTCGTTTGTTGAATCATGAGCTTCTCTCACACATACCAATCAAGGGAAGCTGCATGTACCAAATGAAAACCAAAGAGCGTCTATTCGGCGTCAAAGGCCGATAAAACTCCGAAATAGGATCACAACCAGAGAGGCTAATGCTTATTACGCGTAGATACTCTCCGTCTCTCTCCCTCCTCCCTCCTCCCTCCCCCCCGATCGCTGCACTACTTTGTCCTCTACACACATCCCGCATACTCGCTTTAGACTTGTTTTGCCAAAGATGAAGGGGAAGTTGGCGTGATCCAAGTGTGGCAGCTCTCAAGGATTAGCCAAAGTCCCCATCTCCTGGTCCCGTATTTTACATTTTTCCGAATTAGTTTGAGTCGGAGTTTGCCAATTTCAGTCCAGGTCCGAAGACACGTGGCCTACCCTAATGAATGGGAGAGTGTTCGCAAACATGGTTTAGTTTGGATTTAGCCAGAATATTTATGTCTTTTGACTTTGTCTTTCGCGAAATTACCCAAACGGAGCCGGAACAGCTCTCGTTACGAATTAAATCTCATCCTTTAGGGTTGTTCTAATGATAATGGCGTCTTAACAATTGCCCAACTTTTACTTTTAACTCGTTATGGTGTACAAACGCCAATTACATAATTATGATAAATCTTAATTAGAAAACTTTGGTGTAATAATTCGTCCCAGTGTCTAGTCAATTTTATTGTTATGCTTTTTATGAGCTTATAAATACTATTTCAGGGATATCATTTTATCGATACGCACATGGACCATAAATATGAAGAGCGTTGAATTCTGTATTTTGTGGATTTTATCTTCCAAATGCATGGCTTCAATTAAAAAGATTTTTTAAAATCAGGGGTAATTATAAGAATTTCAAATTACGTATACTTCCGTGGAATAAATGGATTCAATGAAAACGCTTTTGAGCTAATTTTTTTTTTTTTTTCTTTTTTAAGAATCTTTTATGCGATTTTATTAAACGGAATTTTTAAAGACCATTAATCGAAAATTGCTTTATTATCTACTTTATTAGATTCTTATAAATCCATACAATTGCAATGAATTATTTCCACTTCGTACTTTTTCAATGACCGTGTAGTCATTTTTCGAAGGTGTGTTTTATTTTTTTTTATGAAATAGAAGCAAAATGTAATATACTATGCAATGGTCTAATGATCCGTCGGTATGCAAACCGTATTTTTTCAACCAAGTTTTGAAAGTTGAAGCAAGAAAATTAATGGTCTTATATATCTTTTTATTTAAAACAATATTCTTTAAATAATAAATATTAATTCTTATTAGTTATTTTTTTAATTTTTCAAGCAAATTTTTTATTCTAAGAAATATGATATACTAACTAGAACTGTGGCACATTTATTAAATTTTCTTATATATGATGTAATGCATTGATTAAATATTGATGTTTTAAATAAATTAATGTAAAAATTCTTATATAGTGAATTATATACTCTGTAAAGAATGCTATGCTCCGATATCAAGTTTTATTTGAGTTCTAAAAACAGTAATTTTGAATGGAATTCATGTTTGATGGGAACATTCATAGGATGGGATTCCAAACATACACCTGTGCAACCCTACATGTTTTACTGTGCCATTTTATTTATATTTAAAAAGCTTTAAACAGTATCAAATATTTATAAAAATTGCACTAATAAAAATATATGATTCATAAAAATTTACAATTTCACATAAGTTTTTTTTGCGTCTATTAAATTGCGTACTATCCGTTTTCTAAAAAACTATTTTTTTGTTTAAAGTTCATTCGAATTACTAAATACAAACATCCACTTTTTATTTACTTGAATAGAAATAGAAGATTTTAATTTTTATTATGAATAAATATTGAAATACTTGTGCGATAAAATGTAATTGACGCATGAAGGAATGTTTCAAAGGTCTGCAATCGATTTGTTCAATCGAATTCATGTATCGATCTAGTAGTAACATTTTTTAGCAGAATCCAAAGGGTAAGTAAATCCATTAAAATCAACAACTCTGATATGAACATGCATTTGATCTATAATGTATTTAGCCGGCGGTCAAAAAAGAAATGGAAAAAAATGCGAACTCAAAGCTCTTGATCGATTGCCGTAAATACGTACAAAAGGCTCGCGCTAAATAAACTTGCAACGTTACAATGCAGGGGTGCCCTTTTATCACTGAACCTAGTTTTCAATATCACACGAAATTCTGGAGTTCATGAGCCCCCAGGTGCATACGAGCATTCGTGCATCCACTCGACTGTTGTTACGGAAAACTTGGAATTCCCGGGAAAAATACCTGGAAAAGGCCCAGCATCGCCAAAATTATTTCCCTCCGCATTTGCCTCTGCTTTGCGTGTGGATTTTTCGGAACGAGGGAAAGGAGTGTGACGTCTAGCAAGAGGAGAGAAAAGAAAATAAAAAGTATTTAGAGTGTAAAAAAGGCGACGTAATCGCAAACATTGCCGGGGAAAAAAGGGAGACATGAAATTATCTGCATTCGTTATGCCGGCACGCAAATCAGCGCACGAACAAAATGGCGAGTCACCTCTAGAACATGTAATTACTTAAATTAGTATCTAGCGTTTTACTCGCTTTACCGTTCGGACATCGCGCATACGTACGTGCTCGCACATAAATAAGACTTTGCAGGGGTGGCCACCACTCACAAAGACACTCCGGCGGAAAATTTACTTTGAATCCAGGGGCTCGAGTTGTTATGTTCGATAATATTTTCAGAGCGCCTACGTAGAAAAAGTAATTAGGGTGAATTCAGCGACTCTCGCTCTTTCCTTCAACCCTTTTGCCGGCCACCCGAGCAAAATGGCGGTGAATCCTGGAACCGCCCTTACCGCCTACGAGCTCTGAATGCAAGAATTAGGCCTCGAATTATGGCAGAAAATCCGAGAGGCAAGAAATGTGCGTCGGTGATGAAACGATAAAACTCTATGGGGGCACATTTTTTTTTTGGTTTTTTTTTTTATCAACCAGGGATGTTGCACCCCTGCATAAAACTGCCCTGTTGCATTGCAAATTTAAAGAAAAAGTGCGCCACGGCCTGTAATCTCTCCGACCTCTGCATCACGGGTCGTTGCGTTTGTCTCTAGAATTATGTGATTGTTTTCGTGTTTATCAAAAAAAAGAAAAAATTAAATTATTTTCAGATCTCGTGTTTAAGAACCTAAGAACTTTTTTGTTCGACAAAATAGGACCTAAATCTAACAGAAGATAATATTTTTAAATTTTATTTTTAAATTTACTTTAGTAAAAGTGTAAAAAATACTTTAAAAGTCTGCAAAGAATAAGCCTTTATTATGTTTTAACTTAAATTCAGAAACTATAACTTCCAAAAAATTAGTAATTAATTAATTATTATTAAGTTGATTTGTGTATTATTATAGTAACTCAGTAAAAAATTTTTAAATAATGTATATTGCAACAAAATACAAAAAAAATTACCTGTTCGAGTGGATTACACAACTCAAAAATATATCATCCGAAATATTTAAACGTAATATGATTTGAGAATTTGAAAATACTGTACACTAATTAATACTAATTTTAAAAAGCAAATTGATTATCGATTAATATCTGTCTGGACATCGGAATTATGTAACTAAGGTTTTTATTATACATCTTGTTATTTTAATTATCATATGTGAAATAATTATTCGATCTTACGGAGAGATAGTTTTTCAGATTGACCAAATTATTAGATTTACTTCCGTTGAATTGAATTGCAGGCATCAAGTGTTCCCCTTTTTAATATGTTACAAAAATAATTAACCTATATTGCATCCGACTGTACGTTAGTTATTCGGTATCCGGAAGTTATGTTATTAAATTTAATACTTTTTAGTATCCATATGCGAATAATAAATCAAATAAAAATAATCTTAATTATGCTTGAAACCTTATATATATATATATTTCATATAATAAGTAAACTTAAAAATACATTATGTGCAGTTTAGTACACATATATATTCATAATGCATTAAAATAAATCTGAATCAGTCTATAATTTAACACAAAGTAAAATCATCTATTACATGTATTCATGCACGATAAATTAAATGAAAATTTTGCCTGAAAAATTCTCGAGAAACTGTATATTAAAATAATTATTAGTGCAGGTTGCGGTGCTCATATTCTTTCTAAATATACACAGAAATTTCTTCAAAGTTGATGCAAATTCACTCGCCATTGCGAAAGCATACGCAGGTTACATCCGCATTAAAACGAGTCTATCCGAAATACAAAGACAAAGGGATGGACAATGCTTCCAACCCCTCGCCTCTAAAAATTACCCCTTTTCACTGGAGCCGACGGGGAATATGATTTTCCTGCTTCCCCAAGTATTATATGCGCTTCTTAGTAGATAAAAATCTCTCTCACCCTTTGGCATGCTTTCTATCTCTCTGATTCCGCGTTTCTCTGGCTCCATCTTCCCTTCTCTCGCAAGAATGAAAACAATTTTCAATTTCCAAGCGACTCAGCGAAAGGAAAAGAGAGAAAGAAAGTGAAGCTACAGCGAGGCTCTATGTCAAAACCTCATAACAACGGCCTCTCATTAAGTTCGCCTCGCCTCCAGCAGACAGTTGGACCCTCGTGCTCACTCTCTCTCTCTCTCTCGCTCTTTTTCTCCGGTACACCAGTTCATATCCTGGGTTTTGATCTACACCCCCGGTTGGTACCCCTTGAGGGACGTCGGGCCTCGGCCAATCCTCGTCTGCCCTTTTCTCTCGAGTTCGGTCACCCCCGTTGCTTGTTTTTCTCTCCCGAAGAAGAGAAGGAAAAGGATCCCCTTTTCTCTTTTGAGAACGTCCACCCAGGAACGGACCCTCTGCCTCCTCTGCGTCCTCCAGGCGACCTTTCGACTCTTATGTGGGCGCGGAGCCATGTCGGCTTGCCCGACCCCTTACGAATATACAATGTAGAGGGCACGAGCCCTTCTATCTACACCCCCGCGCTTAAACGTGTACGTGGCATCCCGAGATACGGGGGCGGGAGAAGACCGAAGAATGGAATTTTCGTAATGGAATTGACTGATATTGCTTTACTTATGTGTGAGACGCCCAGAGAATGGCTGCCCATTATCTGGACGGAGTTTCAGAAGGTTCACAATTCGCATTCATTTGCCATCGGTAGCGGAGAACTTGAGAACCCAACTGTCGCCTTCCATGTCTTTTGCAAATTGAACCTTTCGCTTCGAGTAAAATTTTCAATTAATACGGCTTTATGATTTAAAAATGAGAATGAAACCGTACTTCACAGTCAATCTTAGTTGCCTTAGAATCTCCTTTCAATCATTCCAATGGTGACCGCACTTCTGTCCTTTGAATTTTCAGTTGACACGCAAAAAATTATTTATTCCTGTAACGTGCGTATTCAAAGTTTTTAAGTGGAGTATGCATATATTTAGACAAACAATTCCTAATGTCTTTTCGATTCCGAATTAATATAGAAAGAAAATTTATTCTTTAATTCTTAGTTTCTCTACATTGGTAGCATTAACCAAAAAATATTTTATTACGATTAGAATTTTTATATATTTAATTTAACAGAAATATTTATAATTTCTTAGCTTAATAATAAATGAAAAAATTGAATATATCATATGTATTGACATGTATCTAGATATGTTTAATAAATATTTAAATATATTCTTTTTCTAAATAATTTTAAGTAATTAAAATTCATTTCGGCAAATAATAAATGTGAATTATTATTCTAATTTCAATAATTTTAGAATTTTTTAAAAATAAAATTAAAATAAAAAATAAATTAAAAATACTGTCAAAACAGTGTAATAATGGTAATATACATATTAAAATAAAATTTATTCAGTAACATGCGTAGCATTGATTAATGAGTAACATTTTATTCATTATCATTAAATTTTCGACTTTTTTTATTAAAATTTCTTACAAAAATTATGTAAATAAATAAATTCCACTAAGTTATCTATTAAGTAGCATTTTACAATGATATTTAGCCTCAAAATTCATTTTTTAACTACCTCGCATATTAATCAATTACAATAATGGTTGGAAAATTAACGGTTTCCTCTTTCGCATAACCGCTCGTTTTCCAATAATAACTTATATTAAAAAATATTGGAAAATTATTAAAAAAAGAAAATTATGCATGCATTATGACTCGCCATTTTTCCACATTTCGTCGCTATTAAACACCTTTCTGTGTAACGCGACATGTCACAAATCTTCTCGCACGCACACCTGAGCAGAGGCGAGTACGCAAACACGTGCAATGATACCAACACACACGAAATAAGTAGTAATATATGCAAAGTAAAGCACTTCCAATTGTACGCGTAGCGCTTACGTAAATGCGCTCTTCACGTGCGAGAGAGGCTTTGTATGTTTTTACAGGCTCTCTCCTCCCTCCCTCCCGCCCCCAGTCGCGCTCTCTCTCTCTCTCTCTATCTTTCTCTCTTTTTCATTACACTCTTTTTTTGCACACCCTTCTTTCACATATATATCCATTTCCAGGACCATTGCGATATCTTATTTGAGCTTATCGCTTTATCTCTGTTTAATTGCGGGTGTTTTTTCGCAAGACCGTCCTCCAGCGCCGTCATCATGTGTCCGTGCAACTTTTTTTGGCGAACAACTTTTACATTCTCTGCGGGTCAGCATCTCTGTTACAGAGTGTAATGAAATCCAATGACATTGCAATATGAGATTTCATTAAGTTTCTTCTTTGTTATTCCTCCAATGGGAATGCATTTTCACGAGTTTCTTTGCAAGCACGCATTCGTAAAACACGATGATTCAGTGCTTACAAAGTTCGTTTAATCAAAGACAATATATATAATTAATTTATTACCGTGAGTTTTTCCCTTTTCTTCCTACCTGATGTTTTTGCTGTTTTTCCTACCGAGCACTTACCATATTAAGATGTTTTTAAAGTATATATTATTGTTAAAACAAAGTGCCTCTCTGTTTTAAGCGCCAAAGTCTGTACTTTGGTGAATAGCAATTCATAGACTAAGCTAGAGTAGCCTAATGAATATTCTAATGGTTTAAAACGAACGGACTTCTACGTACCGACCAAAATCACGTATCCATTAGGTCGAAAAAAAAGGAATAATATGGATGAGAGCAACAAAAAGGAGCCATAGAATGCACAGAAATATGCACACATATTATAGCTATAGAGAGGATTTCGAAACTTCCTCGGTCGCAGTGAGGAAAACAAAAATATTTGCACGCCCAGGTAAACCAGGCACGCGTGCACTCGCTCGAGTGCTTAGCGCTTGTACGAGCGACGAAGGGTCAGCCGATGAGTTAATAAAAAAACGACGCACGTCCGGTGTATATAAAAAAAAAAAAAAAAAAAAAAAAAAAAAAAAAAAAAAAAAGGAAAAACACCCCCGGTTCAACGGAAAAAATTGAGCGATTACTGAAGAATACACATGCACTGTGTGCAGATACCCGCAGATGTTTGCGTTGAATGGACCGAGGTATTTTTCATTTGCACTTCCTTTTTGCAAGAGATGATATCTGGGCTTCAAGTACCCCGATTGAAATATATACTTGTAACCATGAGCTTGGACTCGATGATGTTTTTATGAAGCTTCGCTGGTGTTCGGCAATTCAAGCGATGCTAAATCGCTAAAAGAATAGTGTACCAACGGACTTTTTGTCAAATCTGTCCTATGAACAGGTCTAATTGTCTTAAACTAGGTATAATGAAAGTGTAACGTAAAGTCACATGTAATGAAAGCAGAGTTATCCTATTTTTTATGTGATTACAAAGCAGATTATTTTAATGCTTATCATAATTCAATCGGCTTTTACGGCTACCAGCCACCCTTAAAATTTCGATTTTACGCTTTCTATTTCCACTTTGTTATCCTTTAAGATATGTTACCCACTCTAATAGAAACGAGCCTAGATTACGTTTTTTTTTTTTTATAATGCCGAATGCTCGAAGATTTAAATATGTCCAATCGACAAAAATTACCTCGTATTAAACCTTTGAATTTCTTATTATTCTCCTGTGTATAATCGCGTTGCCCTCGCGAACATAATTAATTTTATTCATGAGTAACTTTTTACTTGGACCCACCCATTTTCGGCGAACTTCATTTTACGCATAAGACTGAGCTCCAAGAATTAGCTTTTGCGAGCAGATTATACTCGCTCCCTCGCAAACGATAATAATATCCCTTGGCCCTGTCATCGTGATCGTGGTTCCCTTTATCTTGCCAGGGCTCTCATCCCTCCCTCGGAGGGGGTGCGAAGGCGATATTTTTCCAACCCTCGTAAATATTCTCTTCGGCAGGGAAGAGCGAGAAAAGCGATGCGAGAGGGTCGTATTAGCAAAGCGGCGTTCTTGGCAAGGAACCGCTGCTACTGACAGGACATTCATATTAGCCCAGGGACTACCTCTCGTCCTCCACTCCAATACAATCCCTTTCTCCTTTCTCCTTTCTCCTCCCCTATCGCCTTCCTGAATCTCCTGTACTTTCGCCGAGGCACCGGCTTACTCCAACTCCACGTGGCCTCGCGACGCGGGCAGATTCAGTGTGCGGATGGTTTCGGATTGCCAGCCATAAATTAGAGAAGGATCGGAGGAGAATTTCTCGAGTTTCGTCGAGTGAGTAGCGATCTGCTCGAACTCGCTCACGTCATTTCCGATAATTTCTGCAGGAAGTGGGATGAGATGGAACTCGGTAATGGCTCGGATAAGGAGGAGTGAGGAAGGGGGAGGGGGGAATCTCCCTTAATCTCCCTTATTCAAGCTCTTCAAATTTGAGCTCCAATTTGCTAAGAGTTTGTTATTAGTTCAATTTGATAGTTGGGCGTTGGTTGATTTTGAGCTATTTACTTTTAGTTTAAGCGAAAAGTTTGGAGATTTAATCTACGCGAACCTCGTTCTCTCTCCATGCGCCATTAATTTCTGAATTATTAAACGAAAATACGCGTGTGGCAGGAACTTTTTGAATTACTAGTTTCAAAGTTCCCTCCCCGAAATTCGTGAAGATAAATTCTAATATTTGTAATTCTTTTCGAATACTTTAATACGCGGTAAAAAAAAACGTTGATTAATTTTACAGTTCATAAAAACATTTATAACCATTTGATTCAATTAAACAATAAAAATAAAATATTATTTTAGTAACTCATTGCATATTTCATATCCGATATTATAATTACAACAAAAAGTTAAGGGTATATTACGAAATAATGCCCAGCATACATTAGCATATAAAGTACGCTCGCATATAACAAATTTGCACCAGCAATATTTTGCATCTGACCCTCATAACTAAAAAAGAAAACGGAAAAAACTAATGTCTACCTTAAAAAATACATAAATATTTATTTAAAAAAATCTATATACAATCTTTTTCTACTCTATTATATAACTTGAATATAAATTATCATTATAAACATCTACATTATTTTATAATTACAGTAATTCTATGTTTCTAAATAGATTTTATATTATATAATAATAGTAGGACATTATATTAATAAAAAATTAAATAGAACATTTAAAAAAAATTAAATGTTATCTAATTTAATACGAATAAAATTTCACCGCTTAACTCACAATTTTGTTAAATGACCGGTAATTAAAGGGTTAAGAGGTTTACACAGCTCATAAGTATCCATAAAGACTAAATCTTTTTATTACGATGTACCAGTATGAGCATAAAAATTATCACTTCCAGTGTACACTTGAAGCTGGTCTGGATAAACGAGTTACCATCGCGAAAATCTTAGAGCCCGATTTTCCATTTCCGTATCTCCAACCTCCTATATACATATTTCTATATTAGGAGCACTTGATTGCGAAGTTTATCGGATTTCCGGCCTTTCCTACCCAGCGCAATTTTTCACTAGTGAAAAGATGGGGGAAAAAATGCAAGGTACGTCCCGACATTAAGGGTAACAAATGAGCTCGCGACTCTCCACCTCCTCCTCCTCCCACGAGGCTCGACCTTCCGACTGAGGTAACGAATGAAAATAAGTGTCCGCAGTTTCCTCCTCGCGACTGCGTTTTTCCATCTTTTTCCCGACATTTCTCACTTTATTCCACCTCGCTTTCCGTCGTCTCCTTTGTTTCTTTTTCCTTTTGGAATAAATGGAAGGTAAGCTTGGATCGACCCTTTCCAGCTTCCCTCTCCCTGGACCACGGCACATTAACTTCATCGGGAATTTACATGACCGCGCTCTGAATAAGTACCTTCGCGTATCATTTTCCTACCATCGTTTCATTTTCTTTTTGATTTTTGTGACTGCAATCGTCAGATTCTTTAATATATCATTATATAATGTTAAATTGAATTTATGCTTTTTCGTATTCAAGTTTGAGCCTGCACTTTAAACCGATGCGTTTCAAATATGAAATTTTATTTTTAAATTCTGCTCAATTGTTGGGGATAACTTGATACCATCAAAATATTTATTTTAAAACATAAATTAATTATAATTTCTTAGTATTTAAGATAAAATATTTAATAATTTTATTTTGAAATAAAACAGTGAAAAGCTCATTTGATAAGCGCGCATAAAATTTATCGTTGCAACTAGTTAGTTTCAATAATTACGAAAACGAATAAGTTTTTTTATTTTAGCTTAATCAGTGACATTTGAAAGTATAGTATTTTCAAATGAAAATACAATTTAAATATAGGATGAAGCGTACAAAGCGAAAATAATTATAATAACGATCTGAAAGTTTAGTATTTCATAAAAGAATCAATCGTAAAAATTTGCTGAGCGCTCATTAAAGTTCCTCGAATTCTCGCTTTTAATACGAATCGAATAAAAATCTCTTTGAGTAATCGTGCACAACGCTTTTAAAATGAATGCAAATGAATAAAAATTATATCACCGCGTCACTCCTAATACGATTGTTATAATTTTTAAGATTACAAGCTCTGCACTCGCCCTCATTAACGACGCACAAAGTTCCAAAAGGAAACTTTATTCCACGATTTGCGAATAAAAGGCGAGCGTACTTCTTTTGAGCTTTAGTAATTTTTTTTTTAAAAAAATTTTTGTCTTTACTATTACCAGGATAGCGTCTATAATGGTGCAATGAAATTGCATCTTCCCTATGCAGAAAAGTCCAAACTCCACAGACGTTTCCCTTTTTTTCTCTCAGCCTTCACCCCTGTAGCGAAAATAGTACTTTAGTAGAGGGGCTGAATTAAAGAAACACGCTAATTACGAAATACGGGAACCGTTATTAGCATGGATGCTGTGCTGGACCACTCGGGAGATCCTTTGCATTGTAATACTTTAGGAACGGCGCAACAGGATTGGACGAATGCACCACAAATTTTTCCTCCTTGCGCCAACTCTCTTTGAGCCTTCTTTGTGTCGGTCCTTCCTACCTTTTCCGCCTGTTTTTCCGACGTGCACGTGTACTTGTGGGTGTACTCAAATGACATTTCCAAGTGCGATGAGAACGAGTCCCGTCTAAAATGTTAATGGAAAAGAACGAAGCGAGCGGATAGGCGCTTTTCCTCTCCACACGATGTCTCAAAACGTGATTAAAGTGCTCTTAATTTTTGTCCTTTCTGCAATTACTTAACGTCCAATTAATAACGTAATTGCGTAATTGAGTAATTATCCCATTTTTCCTCTCTTTCCTCCATTTTCACCTTCTCCCATCCCTCACTCTTTTTCTCTCCTACTCTCACTCGCGAGTCTTCTTTTCGTATTTACGTGTCTTTTTATCATTCGTGAGACTAATAAAAAACTATGAGCAATTTAAGCGACTTGGCAAAATTATTATTTATGAACGAATAAAGAGGGAATTGAAAAAAGCTGGAGGTGCATATGCACATGTAGGCCAACAAATTGGTCGACATTATGCAGCGGAATACGTATTCGTACGAACTATTACGAAAGATGAGTTTAAATTGTTATATTCTCTTTAATTTTATCATGAAATTTAATTGAATAATTCATTTTCCTGACTTTTTATTAATAAAAATAGATAATTATCAATTTTAAGCTACAATCATTCATATTTTTAATAAATAATGAATATTTATAAATATAATTAACAAATTGAATATCGCCATCTTATAATAAAAGTTCCCTAATAAATGTATAAAGGCTAATGGCTCATGCCGGTATTTTCGAATCTACTAAAAAACAGTTGATCATAACTATTTTTAAAGTATTTCAAAATAAATTTTAAAACCTTACAATAAAATGGAAAAATATTTAAATAAAAGTTACTTTGCAATTATGTTGGTAATACGAACCTTTATAATTAAAAACTTTTTACGATACTTTTTTCGATTAATTTTTTATTTATCGAGAAAAACAAATATAAACTATGTATGAATATAGGGTAATAGTTATTTTCCATAAAATCGCCATGCTTTAAAACTATTTATGCATTAAAATCTATTCAGCAGACGAGTTGAACACGCCGGAATAATGCGGGCTCTTTCATTATAATAAAATTTGATTTTTAAAAGCCTGTAGACACGTATTCAGATTTAAAAATTATTAAGCATGCACAAGCACATTACTTATATTAAATTATTCAATATAAAAATACGAGAATATATTGCTACAACATTTAAATATTCCAAAAAGTTTCATTATGCAACACAATAGCTGCCAAGACAATATAAAGGTACACGTTTCTCACATTACCATCACTTTCCAAACTACTGGTCCATCGCACAGTCTCCAAAAGACGTCCAAGCATTATCGAACATTATTAATAATGACACCCACGAGGGCAAAATCGCATTGGAATCGTAAAACGCAATATGAGCCTAGGGATGCTGTGCGAGTGGTCCATCCGAACGCGAGAGCTAATCTCGAGCATTAAAACGATAGCATTATCGGCGAGTGCCAGCATGGATGGACCATTACGCGCTTGGCGCCTGCGAGCTGTTCGATCAAAGAGCTATTTTTTTTGTTTTTTTTTTTGTTTTAAATATTTATTAATACAGATGAACACTGTCTCTAACTTGTTCCTGTCGATGCGTTTGCCTGAGGCCACGTTTTTATGCTTTTGCGGGTGTCGTTATCTAGTTATTGTTCGTTCGCCATCGTGCTGAGTTTGCGATTCTCCTGTGATAAACGATCTAATTGCAGATTGAAAGTTAGCTTTTATAATTGATATCAGTCAATAGTATTCTTCGCTCAAAATGAAGTTTGAAATTCAATCTGAAATTTAGTGTCAATGAATGCATAATGAGATGAGTTTTTACTCATGCAAAGACTCGTTGGCAATTATTATGTCGCGTAATATAAGTTAATGCCTGCTTGGAAAAAGTAGAGATTTTAATGTTGAGTTAAACCTTATTAATTTTTTATAATATTCATATTTTTACAATTTTCAACATTCTTCGAGATAAAAAATTATTTTCAAAAGCTGCGCGCATATTAATGAATATTCTGAACATAATGTGTGTAATGAACATTATAAATATGTATATATATATATATATATAATCAACGTTGATTTTGATTTCATGATATTATAATAAACATACGAGAGTACAAAGTTTACATAAGTAATAGTAATTTTTATTTCAGGAACATTTACAGTTGATGTTGAACATGTTATAAAAGATATAAATTATGAAAACAGTACTTAAATACTCTAAATACTTATTTAGAATACATTTATTTAATGAGATGCAAAAATTCAATTATCGAAATTAAATTATATATCTTGTCTCACAATTTTTGAATAATCAAGAATTATATTCTTAAACTTTTATTATAATTATAGTCTTTCAAATGCTGCGAATATTAAGCTTTTCTTGGTGAATTAGTACAATCTAGAATAAGAATCACCCAAATTACATCTTCACTAAACGACATCCAGCAATTAAAAGATTTATTAGACGCATGAATACATGATTATTCGAGTGAAAATTAAAATCGTTTTAGTCATGTAGAAAGTACGAGCAACAATTTCACTTTGATTGTACCGATCAAAATGAAAAATGCGTACGAGCGATTGGTCTGACCGGGTTAGTTGACGCGTTAAAAAAGACGACAACATGGAGTGACAGAGGGAAAACAAACTTTGAGGAGAAGTTCGTATGCGATCGTATACAGCTGGTTACATTGAACGTACGTGCCCGTGGAAAACGTGGGATGGGGAAAGAGAAAGTTGTCTCTTTCAATAAATCGATCGTGTGTAATTCGCACATCCGCAAATAAAGGCAGAAAACAACAATAAAGCTATTGCCCGTCAATTATATTCCGCTTAACTTTCCCAACGCACACGCATTTTCTCTCGTTCGTTACCGTATTTCTTGCTGCGCACTTCCTCTCTTTTCCTCCGAATGAATAATTGTGGGGGTGGCCGAGATACGTTTCGACGACTTTACTCTCAAACGGAATCGCGCGTTAGTGCACGGCCATTTTTCTTCTTCTTTTTTCTTCTTTTTTCTTCTTTTTTCTTCTTCTTTTTTTCCTTTTTATCTAACCAGATTTGTACATAATTTGGACACGAAGACGTGCACACTGATTATACATGCGTTTGTAGGCTATACACATGCATAAATTTATAATACAAGCTGATCCCTCTGGAGCCGCTTTCTTTCTCTTTTATTGGGGGCTGCGCCGAAACTCTCTTTAAAACGTCGAGAAAAGAAAAAGAAGCGTAAATACACATACATGTATATTTAGCTGTCAGAAAGAAGGCTGGTGCAGTGCGCCGAGAGAAAATGGGGGTGCGAGGGGGTGAAAGGGTGCTAGGAGCGTAGACGGATGGACGCGCTAGGTAAAGAAACAAGGGAGGACGAGGACGAGGACGAGGGTGGAGTGCAGTTTCCACAGGATCACTGTAATTTTTTCGCCTCACCCCCTCATCCCTCACCGCCGTGAGAGAGCGAGTTTAGCAAGGGAAATGACCTACGATATATTTCTAAGGGAGTTTTTTCCGGGGCGGGTGAGACAACGCACGTTTGCGTCTCTGTCGTAGTCGGACAAAAAGGAAAAGCGCGAGGGAAAGCGGCTCGGGCAAAAAGGAGACGGAGGAAGAGGCTCTCCGCCTCGTGTGGACAATTTGCATTTCTCAACCATTAATCTAACCTCCGCGCCACTTTTTGCGAGCACCAGGGGTGGAATTTTTTCACCAAGTGACGCTCCGCCCGGGTTAATGCACAACCCGCGCATTCCTCGCATAGACCGCGGACTCTTGCTTTTCCTGCTCGTCGCTTTTCCTTTGCTCGCGATGGCCAAACAGCCGCCGCACCCGGTGGAACGGGGCTAAGAAAAACGAGGAACGCCGGATGCTGCGCTTGAAGAAACGCTCGGGGTGTGTTTCCGTAGGAACGCAAATATGCATTGCAAAGCTTGCCCAGTACAAAAAATAAAGATGTTGGTCCATGGCAACACCTCCCGAGCTGGAAATCCTGGAAATGCTGGAAATTCCGTGATGTTCCTGCGTGATGTTTTTTAAAGGAGTTTTCACACTGGATAAGTTCTGTTAAATTTTGAGGGATTGCTCGATAATTACGTGGAAAATGAATTTTTCATTATGTCGAGGGGATGGCACATTCCTTGAGCCGCTTTTTCAAAGCTTTGTGAAATGGAGGACGGCCCTCGTTTCTTGTTTGAGAGGACCCGTCGCTGGACAAAGTCCAGGAAAATTAATGAGTTGCGCGCGTCAGGCGCAAGGAACGATTAGCTGGTCCAGGAGGTGGAGGGATGACACGTCTCTTGAAGTCACTCCAACAATCGAGGGTAGGAGTGATATTACGGGTAGCCTGATATCATTTTTCACCGGGAGATTTCACTTTGCCCTGCCAGATCCAGAACGTACAAATGAACCATGGAAGTACTATCGCCTTAGACTTTTTCTTGGTTTCATTTTTGCCACGATCACGAGTCACGAGATTCATACGATTTCAAATAAATAGTCATTAAAATGAGAGAGTATCGAGTGATTTATGATGAAAAATGAATTTCGATAAATTGTGACTCCAGTTCCTTTGTCCTAGTGAATGGATAGGGTATCCCCTCGTAAATAATCTTTATAGCTTGTGAGTGAAATTTTATACATGATTTGATTTTTATTTCGACATTTTTTTAATAAAATTGAAGTGGTTTCTCGAAGCTGATTCCATCATCTTAGAACTATATTTAGTAAAAGTCGAGATATTTAATGATACATGAATTTGATCATCAATACATTTATAATTTTTAATTAAATACAATTAATTAAATACAATTAATTAAATACAAGACTTCAAATAATTATTCTATTCTTTAAAATTGTCTATTTTGAAATAAATTTCTTAAGAAAATAATATAAATATTTATCCTAATTACATATACGGTTTACGTGTCTATTCATTTTTAAATATAGGGTTTATAAATTTTAAATAAACAACTCCCATTTTATCACTTTATTTTTATGAGCAAACTTAAATTTTTCTTATTTTTTTTATATAAGAACTACTAAAAACAATATTTAATTATATTTTACAAAAAAAACTGAAAGAATAGAGAAAAGTATAAGCAAAATGAAAATTTAATGTGTTAAGGAATGCCCGCAATGCTCCCAACAACTGTTTAAATATTGCGTAACTCCATTTTTAACAGGGTGATAAACTGTATTATTCATAAATACTCCACTTTATTCTCGTGTCAATATCAAAGAGCCAAATGATCGAATTAAAATTTTAAGGTAAATAAGGGAGACGTTCCTTCAAGCGTATTCGTTAATTTTCACGTAAATAAAAGCGCCAAAAAAAGCGTCAAAGAAAATGCTACGAGTGGAAAGGAGTAAAAAAAATAGCAAACGGAAGGCTTGAGGCGGCTCTTTGGGGTTCCTGGAAATCGGGGACGATAAATCCGGGCGGTCCTGGAGGGACCTTCGTCACAAGGCCATGGGATCTCCTGCCCACGCAAAAAACACATGCCCTGGCTCCGAAAGCACATAGTTCCCGGAGACTACAGGACTCACAAGTATAATCCCACGTCTAAGGACATCGTCGCCGGGATAAAAACTCACCGCCAACGCCATTTTAACGGCTGTGGGGACCAGATACAATGGGGTGATGGCGGTTTCTGCCAGGGCGGTTGTTCTCTCTCGCCCTCGGTGAAAATGAAAAAGAACGGAAACAACGCCGAGAGAGAAAGGAAGGAAGGGAAAGAAAAATAAAACACAGCTCGGGAGGAAAGCGAGGGCCGATGTAAATAATATATTTGCCGAAAGAGCACTCGGCGCCCCGAGTTGGGGTGTGTCTTGTACGTATGCACGAGAGAAACGTATGGGGTTGGACCGCGTGTTTATGCGTGCCGACGCTCTCACGAGTAAAAAGTGAGGGAGAGAGAGGGAGAGAGAGGGAGAGAGAGATGAAGGCTGAAGTCCTCTCCCTACGAAGGCTACGGGTGTTACATACGTATGTTCAGGAGAAAGCCTCGGGGTCGGAGGAGCTCGAGCGCCGACGTAATTGCGTTTGTTGGTACCACTGGCCATTTTGAGAAATGCTGATGATTTGTTATCTGTTCCCATTCTCATTGGGGTGCACTCCCTCTCTCTCCCTGATTAAGCCTCGAAAAATCCCAAATGCTTAATTGCGCGGCAGCGCCGCGACTCCTCTCCACCTTTATGCACAATAATACTTTATCCTCTCGACGATCCCTCCGCCCCAAATTCAGGTTCTCTTTTTGGGGCTTAATAAGTATGGAGTCGTGCGATAGAAAGTCCAAAGATAAATGGAAGAAAAGCGAGAGAGAAAATTGTAGAACCTTCGTTCACTCGTTCCTCGAGTTCTTTATCCTACTCGCTTCCCACCCTCCCCCCCACCCACTATCCGCCCCCATTTCTTTTCGCCTTTTTTTCCCACGTTCGTCGACGTGTATAGATGTGCGGGATTTCTTCTTCGTTCGTAATTACAGATGTCGTTCGATTAATAACAGAAGAAAGAGCAGCGCCTCGCATATATTTGGTTAAATAACGCGCAAAGAAGTGGAACGAAATGAGTTGAGTCAAACCCACTCGAGATGTCTATCGCTCCGAATTGGATGATTCAACCGAGCGAGATATAAATTCTGTCTCTCTTCTGCCCCCGCGCTTGTTACTTTGGAGACACAGGCGATTTTCGTGCTAATGAGAGGGGCTTGTTCGTGGCGCAACGAATGATGTTATATCAAGCGATTTTAATGAGTGCGGATTGCTATGTACTAGACATTTTTTGTCTCCGAATTTTTATAAGTAATACAAAGCGCGGAGCCAAATTTATAATTTAAGCGACGAATTCTCTAACGACCGAGCTCTTTCATGCTTGATTGTTTATTAAATTGGCATGGAATCAGTACTCTCGGTTGAAGGAAATTTTTCTTTTCTTGACTTTTCGAGTTTCACAAACATTTCACTCTGCATCTTCGAGCCTTGCATAAAACAAATAAAATTATGTTCTAAAAATCCATTACCACTCAATCAAATAATTGCGAAAGCTTCAAATCTATTATTTTAGAGTGGGCTATCGATCAAAGTACTGGGAAAATTATGTTTTAAAGTTCAATTTTTTTAAAATATTTATCCCAAAGTTTACTAAAATATCATCTATATATTTTTCGATAAATTACAAGTTATAAATAAGCATATTTCAAGGTGATCCATTTATAACCAGACGCATAAGTATATTTGTACTCAAATTAATATTTATAATATTATTAATAAGGAAATATTAATTGTTATTAAATGAAAATTGTTAATAATTATTACATAAATTAACTATGAATTTTTCATATATAAGATTCCGCTTTTTTAAATTCTAACAATGTTGTTATCAATGACAGTACATTGCTTGCTAAATAATTAATGAAATTTTCGTCTACATTTGTCTTTACTTTTAAAATTTTTAAATTTACAAAAATACATGTTAATCTACTTGGCACCTTCATGATACTAATCCATATAAATAATTACTTTTTAAAGAGCTTATTATGAAGATCCCTTACATTATTATTGACACATTAAAATTATAAAGTGAAAAAAAATTGCACCAATGTTGTAAAACGTAGAAACATAACTATACATATTTAAATAGATTGCTTAAGTCAAATTCAATTTTAAATTGTTGTATTAATTATATTCAATACATGTTTTGTCATCTAATAATTTTTAAGTACAATACCATAAACACGTAGGTTATCGTTTTTTAAAATAGGAAAAAAATTCGTTTGTTCAAAAGCGTGAAGTACATATTGTTTCGGAAAACACTCTTAGGCACTATAAAGGCTTCTACAAGCTCAAGAACTCTCTGGTTAAAAAGCAGTAATAAAAAATTATTCAACTACACAGCGAAAGAGCTTACATTGCCTTCCTTTCTTTTAAAATTTTAAATGGTAACTGTATGAATTTTTCTCTCGTTACAAATATTTTTTCCCGGAGCTTGGCTACTATTCTGCGTGTGAGCAAGGCCGAGCGGGAAATAAAAATACCGCAAACGATGTTATACTCTTCACGAGTGGCTGCAACGGCTCATTTTGCTCTTCTCTCTCTCTCTCTCTCTCTCTTCATCTCTTTTTGATATTTTTGAATGAGAAAAAATACTTTTTAAGCTCGCTCACGCCACGTTTTCACATCCGGATGCACCTCGACGCTCATCTAACGCGCACAAAGAGGATCACCTGCACTGTCCGACGTGCCATGCGTTCTTTGAACCGTTGAATTTAAGTAACGCCTACATATGGGCGCCTATACACTCGCCGATTTTTCTTTTCCACCCCCAGGAGTTGGGGAAAACTCGCAATCGAGAACGCGAAGACAAATGCGAGGTCGTTCGCAAGAAGAGAGGAGAGCGGTTAAATGAGGAAAGCTTTAGACGCAGGAGCTGATAGAAATGACCGGTAATTTGTTAAGGGATTGACGTCTGGGAAATTGGATATTAAACGAGCCCGTGCTTCTCTTTGTTTCCCCCTCACAGCTGTTCCTCCCGTTGCCCTCTGTTCTTCGTTTTCCAATTTAGTGGGAGTAGAGCACGGCGAGAGCGAGGTCAAGCATTCCAATTTCAAGCTGCCCTTCACCGATTCCAAATCCACCTCGACCTCTTTGATATGGGAAGATTCCCCCCCTTCCTCCCCTCACTTTTTATTGCGGAGGACTTCGAGAACGTTAATCCCGATTTAGTCCCGATGGCTATTTATACGGTTTAGGGTTCTCCCTGATTACGCGAGAAGGAGAGAGAGAGAGAGAGAAGGGGGGGGCACGAGAGAGGGACTTTCGCCGAGAAATTTCCATCTTCCCGATGATTTGTTTGATGCGTGTAACGCGAGCTTCGCTCCCTTTGTTACCCCTACAGACTTCCGTTAAATTCAATGGCACTCCTTTTTACGATTCAATTTCGCCGGATGCACCGCAAGGGAATGTGCATAGGGTGGGTTAGATACTTACCGACGCCCAAACTGACCCCGAAATATGCCACGTTCCTGCTTGAGCTTGTAAATATTTTTTAATTAACTAATAGATACAAATAATTAACCATCTCGTGCATTTTAAAACTGCACGTAAGTTAGGTTTTTGCGCGTTCAAAGTTTTTTCTTATTTAAACTGATTAAAACTTGCCATTTATTAAAAGCATTTCATGCCAGAACATTTATGTTATAAAATAGGTGAACGACCGGCTTATCTGAGCAAAATTATTTCAACATTGCTCATGTTGACTCACGTCATACTACAACTAGATGAACTGCAAAAAAATTTCCGCCTGGGAAACAATAAGTTCAAATCCTATGGCGCGTATTAAATATTAATTTTCTAAATATATAATAAAATTATTTAATAAAAAGAGATTTAATTTACACTCATAAATAATGATTTTATTTCATTATTTTTCGTAATTTTTAATTTATTTATTTAACGTATGATGAGAGTGATTAATTTGTAGTGAAATATGATAAATAATTTAATAAATTCATTCTCGATTCATTTTCGAACTACTATCTCTTATATATTTCATCACAAATAGTACGTTTAAATTTAATACTTTTCATGTAAACATGATAAATTGATCGTCGCCTCATTCTTCTGCAATTTTATTCAAAATATTCTAGTATCTCTTTTCATGTTTAAAACTGTTGTGCGTCTATTCATTTAAAGCTAAATTCTGAACTATATTACTTTTTACCAACATACGAATAATTTTTTCCAACTATTTTGGCTTTATGCTATTAAAAATACAAATTATAAATAAAAGTCAAAATATATTAGAAATACTAAATACAGAACTTTTTCATTTAAAAACTGATAACATTTTATCAATTTTATCAAAAAAAAATAATACTTGAATGAGCTTCAAAAATATAAAAAATTAATGATAAATTATGATCTTCATTTGCACATAATTTATCGGATAAATTTTTTGGAGGTTAATTGTAATATTTAAATATAAATTCTTCTTTGTTTTTTATAAAAAACCTTCACTAAAAACGAAATGTTTATGGATTAAAAATACATATTTGGATTATTTATATACCTGTTGATGAACGTATGAATAAATTTTATAATATCTATATTTCATTTTATCAGACCATGATAAAATTAAAAATTTTAATGACGCAGTTCTGATTTAAAAAAATATTTATCTAGTTTTTATTCTATTGGCCATTCAAATGTTAAAATCTCCAATTAATTGAGCAAAAAATAAAGACATCATCCGAACGTGCAGATAAATCTTGAGATAATGAAGAAAAATTGCCACTTAAATTGGCTAAAGTCAACAGCAGGAAATCTGCGAGAATGACCTTTAAAGTACTTTATATACAAGATGATCTCACAAAAAAGCGTGCTCGTTAATTTTTCCAATTTTCCCAAATGATCAGATGAGCGCAGCTGTACCGCCGCCATACGCCTATTTACAAATACAAGATCGCTTAAAACCCACCAAAGACAGAGAGAGAGAGAGAGAGAGAGAGAGCGAGCGAGAGAGAGGTGAGCTGAGGGTTAGGCCGGGCGGGGGTTGAAGCACGAACGACCGCTGCTGTTGGTAAAGATAGTCGGGGGTAGGGGTCAAGGGAAGATGACCAGAGACACCCTCGCAGGCTCGCCCTTTTACGAAAGGACGACGTTTCCGGAGTTGCTCCCTGCTACGAATTTTCCTAACGGCGCGCCGAGGGAGTTTTCTAGCCGACTCTCCCCGTCTCTCTCTTTCCTTCCCGCTCGGCCCATGTGTCTTTCTCAGCTTACCGTGCGTTCGCCAAAATGGCGAGAGAGCCAATCCCCGGCACTGACAGCTTCACCCTTCTCCCATAACACGGGCACCCACACACACACGCGCGATCCTTTTCCCTCGTTTCACCACCCGCCGCTAGTGGTGGCGATGCTAGTGGCGGTGGTGGTGTGCGTGACGCACCCTCCCCCCCCCCCCCCTCCCCCCTCCTGCCCTCCGTGCGTGCGTCTGTGTGGGAGGGTGTACGCGCGCGCACCGGAGAGCCGGGGCTAATTTATTCATTCGGTCCTTTTTACATCGCAGAGCAAGGCAGAAGTGAGCGAGGGTTTGGGGGGTGGGCGGCCTCGGATCGTACTTTCGGGACACCCTTTGTAAAAAGGCCGGGGCGACGCCGCGCGATGCTTACGGCGCGTAGCAACGTGTGCTCGTATTTACGTTGCTCGGTTTTCTCTCCGCGCCACCCCCGCCTCGTTTGTCTTCTTTTTTCTTTCGGAGTTTCGCGTTCTGCCTCCCTCGCGTGTCCCTTTTCCCATCACTCGCTCCTTTATCTCTCCCGTGTGGCGCCGGACCCGAGTTTTTTGTAAGGAGGCTAATTTTTCAACACCACGAAAGAGTCGTCCTAAGTCGGGTCGGGGGATGTTTTTCGCGAGTCGTCCCACGTGGCTGAGTAGTCACTCATTAGATGGCCAGGGGGTGGGTGGGGATGAGGACGTGTGGGCACGACAAAGGGGGAGGGGGGAGGGGGCTTTGATCGATACGTGTTTCGACGTAACGATAAATATGCACGAGGTTGAAGTCCGGACTAAAGCACTCGAGACAAGGGAAATTTATTCTACCGGCGTTCGCGGAATTCTTTCCCAACTCTATTTTATCGCTATAGGTTCCAGTTATTTCTCCTTTTTAGAAACACGCTTTGAAAATAAATGACGATTCGAGAGCTTTTCCAATTTTCGTCATTCGCCTAAATATTAAATTTTCAATATAGAAAATCACGTAATTGTTGAAAAGCGACTTGTCAAAACGGAAATGTTCATTCTCTTAGACAATTTTAGAATGGAAGAAACTCAACTGCTATTCTTTTGACACGTTACAACAAATTCCTCGAGAAAAACTAATTTAATTGTAATTGTTATGAATTGCTAATTCATTTTTTAATGTAGAAAACTAATTTTCGATTAACATGATTATTGTTATTAATGATTATTATAATTACATGGTTATAATTACTTAATAAAAAGCTTATAACTTTATAATATATTTTTAATTTATAGAGTATCATTATAAATGCTTAGCAAATAATTAAAAATACGAAACATTTTTTAATGAGACCATTTCAAAATTGAAGAATGATATAAAAAATTTATTGTATAATTTTTTAAAATTTTGAATAAACTATCTAATATTGCATTATAATTAATACGGTATGTAATTTAATGATGTATTAATTAAAGTATAAAAAATAAATTTTGTAATTTTTCATATTGTTAAAAGAAATTTTTTAACAATGATTAATAATAACATTTATTTAAGCTTTTTTATTGCCTGACATATAGTATGTAATAATTAACAAATAATTTAAACCTTACATTATAAAATAGTTAGTATAAAGAATAAATGATTAATCCAATTTAATTTCAGATTTATACGCAAAAATTTCGATGCATATGTGTAAATCAATAATTTTAATTTTTTTTTAGGATAGTTTGTATTATATAACATAGATATAGTATTTTATACTATTTGATACAAACTAGATTATAATTTATGACATATTAATTAGGCATAACTTATTCATACAAGAAGTGGACTAATTATGTTGAAATCAAATACGATCGGCATAACAAAATCTTTCATATTTTGCTGAATACGTATTATAATGATCCACAAATAATTTATGCTGTGAGTAATCTATTTTACTTTAGTACGGCTATTAAAATCTCAAAATAATTGATATCAGCTTCAACTTTTAGGTTTAATATAAGAACTAAATTTGGAAAATATAATACAAATACAAATACATTCTATACAGCTTCCATTTTTCGTAACTAGCTAGTTTGTAATAGCTGGTTGTTCAAAGTTACAAGAGCACTACAAATATGCTGAATTATTTAACGTTAGATATCAATATTGATATCCGTGCAAACATCATTTGAAAGCAAACTATGATTCGAGATGTAATGATTGAGTTTAGTAAGACTTACACAAACATAATTTGTATGATCAAATGAAATAAAAGTCGAGCTCATCTATTACCTATAACTTCGTCAAAATTTGTGCTCGCATATCAGATAATTTTCTTGCACCTAAATTATAAATGTAATTGTCATTTAAAAATGTATGTAGTTGATACTCGCTTCTGAATCGACAGATTCAAGATTGAATTCCCAATAAAATTCAAGACTATTATAATTAGTAGGAGAAATTTAAATATGACGTGGGAAAAATAAAAGATGAAAGGATGCAGAAGAGATAATACGATCAGCGCATAAAATAATTATTAGCAATGAGCACCTGTCGCCCGTACTCACCGACACTATAACAGTGGTAGTGGCGATGCCGAGGACGTCTGATTTATCGGGGCGTAAGCCAACACGAGGAAAAAAGGGACCCTGGGTGTGGATATTAGTGTGCACTATCATATGTGCATACGTCTGGTACGCGTAGAGTATGTAGTGTCGGTGTTTTTATGCAATTGGCGCGCACGCGTCCCGGAACTGACGCGAAGTTCGATGCCTGGGGTAGGGAAATAAAAGAGAGAGAGAGAGAGAGAGAGCGCGAGAGAAGGAGGAGAAGACGAAGATAAAAGCGGGCCAGATATCGCTCAACGAAAAAAGCGAAAGTTTTAAATCTGAATGGAAGGACAGAGCGTTTTTTTGCGTGGCATACTTTGGCGGAAAAAAATTTCGCATTTCACAAAGAGCCGCGCATGTAGCGACGCAATCGATTATTATCGCTTTTACTTTCCCTCGGCGGATCAAGTGGTTTTAAACATGTTCGATTAAAAATTGTACATCGGCAATCGCGTTTAGTTAAAATCAATTTAACGTCAAAATTAAATGGCTAACTTACGTTTATTCATTCTTCGCTATTACTTACCGCACCGATCTTCGTACTTTTTAATGTCAAAGTTAGGGCGCATAGGTTCAATCAATTGACCGTCACCCTTCATTACGACTATTTTTTAGATCGGTAACTTTTATCATATGATGAGTAAATATATTCCATGGAAAATATACTACTTAAAATAGTTTATTGAATGAATTTAGAATATTTTACGATACATTTATTATAAAACTATTTATTAAAAAAAAAAAAAAACATTTGCATATCTGTATAATTCAAAGATTAATCAGAGTTTAAATAATTGAAACATATTCATATTTCAAATAAAACTTTAAATACACCAGCTAATATGGTATATAAAATTCTCCCTAATATAAAGTTTTTTTTTATCTCAAATTCATTATTTGAAATTCTCTTTTTCGGACATAAAATTTTTCCTAAAAATAAATTCGCATTCTAACTATATATTAAACAAGAATAGTTCTAAATTTAATAAAAAAGCAATATAATAATAAAAATCTTATATATTGACAATTAAAATAAAGAGAAATATCTTAATATACAGATTAAAAATTGATGTAAGAAATTCCAATGAAAAATATATGTATAATTTTACATAAAAATATCCAAGTTTAATAAACTCTGATTGGTGTAATTTTTATTTCAAATAGAAACAATTCTTATACTTTTTTTTTCTCAGTTAACAATTTATAATTTAACATTTTTCTTTTTTAAGCATGGGATACAAAGATACAAATGCTTGTACTTTTTAATATTTTTGAAAAATAGTTGTTTTAAAAAGGTTTTTATAAAATGTATTTAAAAATAACTTAGCACAGTTTTAAAATTGCAAAATTTATTATAATAAAGAATTTATAAATATATTTATATAATTTATTTCACTTTATTTGATATTAAAAAAATATTTAATTTATGAATTTTATTATTTTTCAATGCATAAAAAAAATAATTCTTTTAAAAGAATTTCTTGTTAATTATCTTTATTAATTTGAGAGATATAAATTATAGAAATGTAGAGGAAATAAAAAGAATTCTCTTTTTTTTTAAATTGTGTAAAATATTTTTAAAAGGCTTGTAATTTCCTTCAGTATAACTTCATTCTATAACGTAATTTCATAATGAATAAAAAACCTATTTACATCTTGAATGGTTATTATTTTTATTTCCAATATTAATTTTGAAAATTCGATTTTATTAAAATCCATAGACATATATAATTTGATATCAACTATATAATAAAATGAATACATCTAATATTACATATATAATATGTAAATTCCATTACATTATGAACTAAGCTAATTGATCGTAGTTTTTTGGAAGATCAACAATTTATTTTCCTAAAATTATAATTTTTTAAATATGTAAATGATTATATTTTATAGTTTTTTTATTATGTTGCCTCATGAATTGAGTTTATGAAAACGTTTATTTTAAAATAAAACTTAAACTTTCAATTTAAATTTTTTTAAAATACACTAAATTTTCACATATATATTTTTTAATGGGTCTGTGAAACATAAGGGGATTGCATATTTCTTCATATACATTAATAATGATATAACAACAATTTTAAATTTCAAAAAATTAAGCAAAATAATTATTTCTTGCATAATGTTGTCAAAGTATGAAAATTATAAAATAGCCATAAAATGAAAAATGTTATTACATTACGCTTATACTGTAGAAAATAAAATAAATTATAATAGTTTTAGATGTTTATAAATTAACTATCAATATCGAGAATATTGATTTACAAAATAGTACATGCATGCAATGTCAAATAAACTGAGCAACATAAACAGATTATCGTATATAAATCTAATTTATTAACTATTTTGTCAAGCTCTGATAAGTGAATAAAACTAATCCATTCAAGGATTGTAGAGAGGCAACTAATTTCGAAAATAATAAATAAAAGAGGAAATAAATAAGAAGTTAATTTATAAACGTGACTTGGAAACATTGGAAAACTCTTCGTGTCTAATTCCGGTGCGGCGCAACGCTCGGAACACCGCATTTTAAAACTAGAAAAGCCCGAGAGAAAAATCAAACGAAAGAAAAGGATGAAAGACGCGGACCGAGAGACTGGAAAATAAAATGCATCCCCAGCATCCCATTTTGTTTTCGACAAATAGGCGTGTAGATGCTTAAGCAGATAAACTTGCAGATGAGACGCGAAACCGGCGAACAATAGTGGTTTCATCGTCGCACCACCGCGGCCCATAACAAAACGCATGTAATCTGCATATGCCTAGGGGGGTGGCGAGGGTGGTGGCGAGGGTGGGAGGCTCCAAAAACGGGAGACAAGGGATGATGTCGCACACGAGATGCACCTGCGCAACTATTTAACGAGTAACCCAAATCGTTCGCCCGAAAATCCATTTGTGACGATGCCACCGAATAAAGTGAAGCCTGCGGATGTAATACTCGGACATCGGCCACATGCCTTTAGTAGAGTCGAGCGTTTTTTCGGGGTGAGGGCTTGGGAGGGAGGAAAAATTAAAGTCGCCCCTGAATTCCTTTCGGAGGAAATGCACTGAGGAGTATTAGGCTGCAATCGATGATCACGCTTAAAATCTCGTGCAATTACACGGAAAAACCTTCGTGGAAAAAAAAAAGAAGCCCATGTGCGTTTTTATTGAAATTTTCGGCCTGATTACCTCGATCCACTCACTTATTGATAAACTGTAATTCCGATTACGTAATTTTTTTATTATTTTACTCTAGACTTTTTCGATGCATGTGCATTTGAATCAAATTTAAAGTATTCCATTTTCGACCTATGTTTTATTGCATTGAAAGCGTCAAAACAGAATCGATCCAATTACAATCTAATTATTATATCCAAATGTCCTCCTCTATTATTACTACAAATTCATAAAACATCAATTTTAAAAAAAGAAATTTCATCTTTCGTAATTATATTATTATCTTATATTTTTTGTATCATTACCGTATATTTGTAATTATAATCTTATATACTTTCAAAATTCATAAATAAGTTCAATTTATATTTAAAATATTTGACTCATTTCCATATATGTATGTAAAAATTTAAGAAATTTTTTGTATATATGTGGATAGCTATTAAATAAGAAAATTGGATAAAAAAATAGGTCGTCATGTGGGTTACCAATATGTTTGAAAATATCAAGACAGATATTTATCAGTCAGATATTATCTGTTATAAATGCAAATGTAGGAATCATTTGAATAATATAAAATATTTTCCCAAAGATTTATTAAATTCTACCAATTCAAAAATTCTTTTGATATTTTAATGCAAGTCTTTTCAACGATATATTTTAAATTTTGAATTTTCAAAAACAGATAATGAGTAAAAAAATTTAGTTAAAAAATTAGTGTAATGAAAATTCGTGAAATTAGTGTAAGAAAAAATGAAACTATATTTGTAACTTTATTATCAATAGAATTAATATTTTATATATTTAAAAAGTCATATTGAAAGAATATATAATGAGGTATAATATTACATATATGTCGATAAATAAAATTTAAACGATTTTCGGTATATTAACCAATGAATATCAAATAAAATATTTATTCACATAAATATATATTGAAATGATCTTTGCGTTTTTTAAAATTATTTAAAACTTTTAATAAATCCTTACAAATTTACCTTAATAAACTAAATTTAAATCCAGTTGATCTTTTTTTAAATCTAAACAAATTTTTTATTCATACAATAAAATTAAATAATAAAATGTATACCCTTTGATTATCTCTCTTCATGTATTTTTTTAAAAACCCTTAGGGTCCTTCGAAATCATACGAATGAATAATTATATTTAATTACTAAATAACTTAATTGAAGAATTTTTAATAAAATAATGACACTTGAATACGATCGCAAATTAAATGTAATCATTGGTATTTATAATTACAGACATCTGATTGAAGCAAGTTTAATAAAAAAAAATGATAAGTGCACCGGGGAAGAGGAGGAGCAGCAGGACGGATATTATTAAACCGACAAAGAAACTCACTAAATTTTAATTCGATTTCATATTCGTGGCGTAACGAACATTCATCTTCCCCATATACGTTCACGCCGAAAAGAGGTACGTACACGCGGAAGTCAATAGCCGTGGAGGTAAAAAACAGGAACGAATGAATAAAAAAATTAAAAAAAAGAATTTAAAATAAAGCGAAAAGCGCGTGCTGAGGTGACACACGCCCTGTATATTTATTTCGAGTCAGATGCACGGCAAAGAGCCGCCGGAAATAGCTTTGCGTCTCGACCAGAGGCGCGAAAATCGAAAGCGAGACCGAGGCACTCGCTTCGATATGCATCGTGCATTTGTTTTCCTCACTCTCTCTCTCTCTCTCTCTCTCTCTCTCTGCTTTGCCCTTTACTAGCGAGGTGCACAGGCTTTCCAATTCCTCGAGGGGAATACACTGTGAAAATGAATAAAAAAAAAAGAATCACGTGGGAATTTCATCGAGCTCAGCGAAAAAATGTGCCCGCGACCGGAAATCGAACCCGAGACTATAATCTATCTCTCTTTCTCTCTCTCTCTCTCTCTCTCTCTCTCTCTATGTCTATATTTTTTTCTCTCACTTTCACTCTTTTTTTTCTTGCTTATCAGGCCTCGCTAAATGCGCGAGAGTCCCCATATCCGGTCAAAAGTATTTCGACTTTACTCCAGAGGGGCACTGACAATTTCTCTGGTACAGGAATTTCTCCCTCTTTTAATCTCCAACTCCCGTACTCACCCTCTTTTTTTTACTCACTTACTCAGTCGAGTGATCGCGAACAGCGAAACTCAAAGTCCGCAAAGTATTGAAAAAGAAACAAGTTTTTCACGGAATGATGGTGCATTGTTACTTACACACTGATGTCTGGTCCCAGTTCTCATAAAGATCTCTTTTATTTCATTCGCATTTTTTCCCTTTTTCTCATTCTTTATTAATCTCTATTCTTTTTCATTTTCTTCATTCTATTTTATTTCATTCCTCTTTCGTCATTTTTCGTACCCACCTCATTTTTTAGATTTTCGTACTTAAAATACAAAGGTGCAGTAAAGAATCTATTTTTTATTGCAGCAATTTTCATTAAAAAAAGCATAAAAATTATTATCACATTATCTGTACAATTTTTTATTAGATGATAAGCTAAATATTATTCAAAAAATAGTAGAATAAAAAAGCACCTACACGTGCATTAGTAAATAAAAAATTAATAAAAAAAGTGTTGAAAACAACTGCATAATTTTAAGTACAATAATAATAATGAAAAGGGTTGTTTTAAATTGGTATGCTTTACAGGTTTTATTATTTATTACAATTCATTTTCCTCGCCGCCCATCTAAATTCGTAGGAGTTTTCCCTTTTATCACACCATGTTGTGAAAACTTCTTATCTTTCCACCGTTCCATTTTCCCTGCCATTCTTTGTTTTCCATTCTACATTTACATTTACCATTTTGCTATTTACTCTTTTAAGTGCAACCTTCCTCTCATCTTTCATTTCCCTACTCCGAGCTTGTACTTCCTTTTCCCCCATCCCAGTCGGCGTTGCAGTGTCATCCACTTGCATAAACACACACATGCCCAATCCAGAGTTTCGTACGCAGAGGGTAGTTTCGTGCGGCGGCGAACGGCGATTGCACTCTCAGCCACCTTCCCTCGATCCCTCCCGCCCTCAGTCCTCCTCTCCGCTACTCTCTTTCCCACTTTCCACCCTCTTGGTGCGTGCGGAAGTGCAGGGGCCCGCACGAAGACACGCAGAGCCGCCACCGCCGTCGTGGCCGTTGGCGCCGGCGAACGAGCGCGAGAACGAACGAACGAACGAACGAAGAGACGAGGAGCGCGGGGGCGGCGCTTTTGCGCGAAGTTTTCAACGAATAAGGCGTCGTCGCGCCGACGCGTTGCCACGCCTACGTCGAGCCGCCGTGGCCGCCGCCGCCGCCGCCGCCGCCGCCACCGGCCGGTCCAGCGCACGCAGCATCCACTCACTTAAACCCGCGTTTTCCCTCTTTCTCGCGCAATCAATGGGGGCGAGAGGGCGCGCGCAAGCCTCCTACGCCTTCATCCCCCGAGAAAGTCTTACCTGGGTTGCGAGCCAAGATTGGCGAGGACTCGAGGCCACGACCTTCCTTCCGACTACCCCCGCGGAAGACGCGCCGCTCGAACACCTGAGCGAGACTCGACCGAGACACATATTTCCGGCCAATCAAATAGATCGAACCCTACCAAGTTCACCCGTCGCTCTTCTTTTTCCCGTTTTCGCCCTTTTTTTCCTTCCTCGCCGCTCCGATCATACGCTTCGTTTTGTTTATTTTGCATGCGCCGGATGGGAAGTGGGTCAAGTTTTATGGTAGTTACAAGTCTGAATCGCGTGCTCGAGGGGAAAGGGGTTGTAGCGGCTAGAAATTGAATGAACGTATGATGCACATAGCTTTATTTCACCCCTCCAATTATCCAAGGAGAGAGAGGGAAAGAAAGATGTCAACTACATTATTCTTATGGATAGAGTCTTTAAGCTTTTATTGCTTTGACTGATGTCGTAATCCCAGATTACGAATTCGTAAATAGTTTAAGATAATAATGAGGATTTTTCTTGCCTCTTAATGTTGTGTCACGTGCTTTCACGCTAACAAATTAATCATTAAATTTGAATACCTTCTTAATTATTCAAAAAAAATAAAAAACGTTGGAAATATTTTATAAATTCATTGAAATTTTCTGAACACTAAAACATGTTTATAAGCTCGTAATAATATATTAAAATAAGTTAGATTAACTTCTGCATTTGATGAGTAAATTGTGCTCAGCTTTTACTCGAATAAATCAAATCCTATTGGGAATGACGTTATGAATGATCAACGATAAAAGAGTTAAATTACTCTATGAATCTATTTTCTGATGGAATAATATCATTCTTAATGTAGTAATATAATCATAAATTTCCATATTACTGACTAATGTCATTTCATCTTTATGAGAAACTTCTGTACCTTGAATAAAAAATAAATTGAAAAATCCATGTAATTATAAGGCTTTTATAAAATATATGAAAACATTATTGATATTTGACGAAGTATCCTGCTGCTAGTGAATTGATGAATATATCATAATGAATAATAATTAAGCAATCACTTTTTATTCCATTCTAATGTACATTTAAAAATAAACAATTTCTCAATAAAATTACAACTACCAGGATCGATAAAATATATTTCAATGCCATTTCAACGGCTTACGCATAATATTTTTCTGCTATTCTAAATGCACATCGTTGATATGCAAGTGCTCCGGCGTAAAATATAAGTAGTAGCGTGCATCTGCGGTCGGACACCACTCGAGCGTGACTCGTTCAATTTTCCGACGTGTAATGCGCTGAATAATAATTATCTTTGCCCTCCTGGGGGATGCTTGGAGAAGCCTCTCTCTGTCATTTTTCCGGGATGATCGAGAATTTTCATTGGGAAAGCCCCAAAATACGTCATGTTTGCATGGCCGTCAGCCCACCGCGAGCTTACTCCAGGATGTATGAGTTTGTCGAATTAGCAGCGTGTTTAATCAAGCACGAGGATGATCCTTCCGGCGCCAGAGCTCACAGACAATAATAATCTATAGCTTTTTGACGATTCCGACATATTTGCACGGAATAAAATTATGCTCCTGGAAAAATCTATAATTTATTTTCGAGACCTCGTTCGAGCATCGTTCTTTTTTGACGGCCTCTTTCGATGAAAAACGATATCTACACCCTACAAAAATATTAAACGCATTCTAGCCTCGTCAAGTGCACATTAAATACTTTACACGTAAAAATGATAAATTTTAATGCGAATTATTCTATGACTTTTTCCAAGAGCTTTTTAAATCTTATCTTTTCTCTCGTGAAAATTATGATGTACAATGACACAAGAACTTAACCAGCATTTTTAAAGTTTTAAAAAGGAGAAATTACTTTTGACGTTTTATTGTGGGGCTAGTTTATTTATACAAGCAAAATTAGAGCTAAATTCATTTCAAAAAAAAAAAAAAAAAAAAAAAAAAAAAAAAAAAGAACGCTTTATTGTAGCAGCTTTAATATTTATCTTTGTAATTATAACACTTTGTCTTTACAATTCTTTGTGCATTTACATCCCAGTGCATTATAATGTTTAAAGTAAACCATACATATTTTTAGATAAAATTATGGTTTTATATAATTTTTATTGAAGTATAAAAATCATAGTTAAATAATGATATAAATAAATCGGAAGAGAACAACTATCTCGATTTGAATCAACCTTAATTTTTAACACCTTCCACAAAATTTTAGCCAGCAACTACGAACATTTTTTTACTTTGAAAGGTTTCGTGAGATATAGATATAAAACGAGTGACCATCCAGACCATTGCAGAATGAAGATGAGGCGATTGAGCGCACTGAAACTGCAATAATTGAGCATAAGTAGCGCAAATGATAAAGGGGCTTAATAAAAAGAATTCGTGGAACATGAAAGCATCGTTAAATCCGTCGAAAAATTTTTAAGCAATATTTTTTCTCACCAGTTGTTTGACACATAGAATATTCTATTATATGGAAATTAAAAAAATATGCCTTGTTCATTTAAAACTCACAATAGTTTAAAATGAATTTTATTTCCTAAATTTTATTCAAGATTTACTGAATACATTAGATAAAAATAAATAATACATAATTTGACGACAGTTTATATTAAGTAAATGGCCCGTTACAATCAATTTGCTTTCGAAGTTTATTAATTAGTTACACTTACGGCTTTATAATAATTCATACGCTCGCTGAGTACGCAATTAACTGCTAACTGTAAATACACGATTGATTTATTTTTAAAATAATTCAATAGTGCCAAAAGCCAGCTTTAGCTCATACTTTTCAAAGTATCGATTTTACCAAATTTCACTATATTTTATTCAAAGAAATTCCTAAGCCTTAAATTGCGTTATTATTCATTTTTTATTTATTATATTTTTTCGAAGAACAGGTTTTCATAAAAAAAGTTCCCTGTTTGTTATAAAAATCGATTTTTTTTATAACAAAGTTGGCCCCACGTGTGAATTATTGCATCACCGTGCGTGGCTTATATGTACGCAGAAAATTTTCAACGGCTCGGCGAAATTTCATGCGCGTCCTCGTCGATCTTTCATCAGTGGATGACTCGACGAATTCACCGAGCCTGAAAAAGTGCTACGTGAGCCTTTATCCTTCTCTCTCTCTCTCTCTCTCTCTCTCTTCCTCTCTTTTTTCATCCTCTTTTATTCACCTATACCCCTTTTCAATTTCTCACTCAGAGGCTGTGCAGCCGGAATATTTTAGTAGGCCGCAAATTTTTTGTTAATTTCACACCGGCATGATTCAGAATTTTCCTCAATATTTTACGAACAGATCGATTAAAAAATTTCGGTGATTTGGAAATGTTTCGCCAAAAGCAGTAACGTAAATAAGCTGTTTTATTATCTGAATAATGTTAACAAAAAAGGAAAAATTGAATCAATAAAATCGATGTACGTTACATGTAATAAAAAGTAAAATTAAAGATTGGATATATAATGCAATTAATATGATGTAAAATAATACTGAAATATTCTATTGAGCAGATACATGAAAGTACTCTAAAAAAAACTCAGAGAATGAGTTTTATTTGCGTCGTAACAAGGGTCGTTGAAAAATTAACCAAAAGACCGACATGCAAGCAATTAAATGTTTGAGTTCTAACAAATTGAAATATAGAATAAATCAGCGCAATCGAGCTTTTTCCATCTTTCTCACCTTCCCCACTCTTTCTCTATTTACCCTTTGCACACCTGTACCGCAACATATATATATATATATATATGTATACATACATATACACATATGTGTATGTATGTGTGTTTGTATAATCCCCTATCACACAATAATCCACTCGCCCTTTCTTCGCTCTCCGCATGAATCTACTTTACCAGTCGATTCGCCTTCGATGATTGTGAACTGTTTTGCCGACTTCATGGGGTGAAAGACCATGGAACAACAAATTCCAAAATGCCTCACGAGCGTCACTGGTGTCGAAAAAAGTTTAAATGAATTAACGCTATTGCTCCCAATTCATAGTAACTGAATTTAATTTTTGGATTGTCGTTTTGTACGTGAAATATATATAAAAAAATGTCTTGCAACGTATTCAACTGGAACTTTGAACTTATTGATCAATAAAAAGTAACAATAGCCTTGTAAGAAATTGTAATTTTAATTGAGCTTAGTAGTTAATAATTTAAAAATCAAATAATTTTTATAATTAAATGATTATAGATTATAGAGACACTACTTTATGGGGAAAATGATTGTTGTATTTATACATACATATGTTGCATATGCCCCGGTTCTTGGTCTAAATGTAAGTATGGACCACTAGTAAATTTGAAAGTAAAATAACAATTCAATGAGTTTTTGTAAAACGTATATTTTATTACATATTTTACCCGTGTATAAATTTCTACTATTGATATAATAATATTAAAGCACTCGTCAGAAATTGCTCTTTTCCTTCTGAATACTGAGCATCCGATTTTTACTCGAATTAGTATTGATTTACCTTCCGACCTCTTTAAGTTTTCCAATGATTAATTTTTTTCGCTAAATTATTAACTATCTTTTTCTATTATACTTCATTGTACTCAATGTTTCGATTTAATCTTCAGATTTTAGATTTACTGAATTTTGTAATATAAAAATTGTTTTATCTGTGATTTTCGTATTATTTTATTGGGAACCAATTCCATTACAACAAACATGTTCCTTTCATATAAATTTTAATACTCAATATTTATACAATATTAGGCAAAAGCCAAAAATTTAGTTAATAATTTTGAATATTATAAAGAAAACCAATAATATCGTAGTACATTTGATTACATAAGCATTAAAATAAATTAAAAATAATGATTGATGTAAAGCGAAAACACAATGCAATGTAAGTATATTTATTTTAAATTAAATATGTCATGCTTCAATTTCGTATTATATGGTGTAGAATTATATCATGTTAGGGTTTTCCAACGTGTTTCCTTCTAAACACAGGTGTAATCTATTCCTATTTTCTGAAATGTTGAACATGGGACAGAACGCAATGCTCGTGTAATACAACGGCCATCCATAAATAAGAGGAGACGTAATTATAAATTTTGATGAGGGTTAAAGATAGAAGAGTTCACAAAGTCAATAAAAATCCACAAGCTGGCCGATGGACCGTCGTCAGGTCGTAGACTCCGAGGACGAGGAACAACGCGTTGACGAGTATCCAATAATATATTTATCCGCCCTCTCCTCCGAGTCACGGATGCTCGTTATCCCAATTTTTCCAGAGCGTCCATAATTCGTCCTGTCGCTGCCAATTGGTCAATAACAACCGGTTGGCCAAAGGATGAGAAGGAAAGCGGAAGCAGTTCTACGTCCCCGTAATTTATGGTAGCCCTCGATCGCGGCGCCCGTGGCCCAGAATCCACCCCCGCCGATCGAAATAAAAAAGCGGAGGCGCGCCGACAATTTCGGTGAGCCGCGCGAATTATTCCCGGGCTTTCCACTAACCCACATATCGCTCGACTCGGGGGAAAAAATGACGGGCTCGGCATCGAAAGGTTTCCCTCTGCAAGCCCCGTCTGATCAAACTCCATGAGTTCTCCTCGGCTGCACGAGTAACAAGTGCTTCTCCATCTCCAGACCTCCTTTCATCCTAAACATCTATGTCCATCTCAAAACCATCATTTTATTGGCGAAGTTGATGACTGCTTGACCTATTCATTTATTCACATTTATTTAAATAAATATAAATAAGATTAGGGTTGGGGAGAGCTAGTTCCTTGGTACCGCGATCTATTTTACATTGTTCCTTAAAAAAAATAAATAAGTACTTATTATTTGAAGTCTTATAGAATAATAATTTATTTTTAAATATTTATTTTATACAAACTTCTACAAGATTGATGCTCAACAACTAAATAAGTTTAAATACAAAATATTAATGTAACAAATATATCTTTATTGTACAATGTAATCATTGTAAAATTTATATAACAGGAATTCATTTGCATCATAGATAATTTTAGATTTGAAATTATTACAAAATTCTATCAATGGTATTGAAATACAAATATTATTGTACAATGTATCAATGTAATTTTATTATATATACAAATAATTATTATGTTTCCTTCGTTAAAGATGCCAATTAATTAATTATTTATTTCTAAAATGTAATATAGTAATGTTGTATTAAAAATATTATTATATACTTCCTACGTTTGTTTTAAAAAAATATAAAATACAATTAAAACAAACAAATAATGGATCATTTATTCAAGAAATAAATTTCTGAAAAAATATGACTTATAAATATTCTTAATTATAGATTTCTAAATTATTTAATTTCTATTGTCTTCTCGAAATAGTAAATTTTATGATATATTTATATTATATTGAAAATAAAGTTCTTCACCTATGTACAACATAGTTAATTTAATAAAAGATCTCACGTTTATAAAAGTTGCTAAAACTACAATAATTATTTTCTTTTTTCATATAAACAACTTAAAAAATATTATTTCAATATATTAAAATTATGTTTGAATATGCATTTTCAATTCTATATAATAATTAATTTGAAAAGTTTTTAATTTCACGTCTCTCTATTGATTTAAAATATGCGCAATTTTAAATAACTGACATTTAAAATTGAAAAGCTTATTCAAAAAAAAAATATCTTAAACGAAAATAAAAAATATTTAACGCATATGAAACATAGTTTTATGTTTGTTATTTTTTCAATCATCACATTCTGAGTTTAATATTAAAATTCCACAAAGCATAATGACTAAACTTCAGATTAAAACCGAGTTTATTTATTGAAAACTACTACATAATAGAAAGTTAAGCTTAAATTTTATAAAAAAGTCTTTAGAATATAAATGGTGTGTACATTTATTTTATACAAAACAAAAATTAAATATCAATCTTGTATACTCTATTATTAAATTAATTAAAAAATTCATTGTATGTTCAAATTTTCTTTATGCACCATAACATCTATATATAAATTTGTTTAATCTTTCTTAGTTTTTTAAGAAAAAGTTGATAGAAGCATTATTAATAAAAAAATATTTCTCAAATAAATAAACAACCATTTTCAAAAATAGTAAGATGAAATACAGTCAATTGATTATATCTATTATGGTGATCTAAAATCACTCCAGGTATATAAATAATGCAGTATAATTTACTTTGACAATAATTTCTCTCCTTCTTTTCATTGCTCCAATAAAATCCTAGTAAAGTCATATAAGGTAAAAAATGGACGGAAAAAATAAAAGATAGATACATCAAACTTAAAAAGTTAATCCAAACAAATATGACTTCCAATCTAATCGATAATTCAACTTGCTCTCGTTCGCGTAAAAAATACAACCCTTGGATGAAAAATCCTCCGATTCTTCCAGTCCATACTTGACGACATTCGTCATCCTCCAGCTGGTGGTTTCCGTGCTCGCCTCCCCATCTTTCACCTATCCCCTGAATGAAAAAACAACTGAATGAAGAAAAAAAACCCGCGCTTCCCGTCCGTCAGCCCCGAAAGCTCGCGGGGGTGGTGGATAGGTTTTAAAAAAAGGTAAAAAAAAGAGGTGAAACAGAAAATAAACACTCAGAAAAATCCCTTAATTAATGTCCGGCGCACGAGCAACCGTCAGCGGGCCGATGTTAAAGCCCCGTCACGCCGACGTTGTTGAATATTTTCCACCCCCTGACACCCCCTCCCGCCGCGCTTTGCATGCACTCCAGCACGCAACCCGACGCACTACCTGCATGTGCGAAAAAGGATAAAGTATCACAAAGGTGGAAAAGCGCGCAGGAGGCGCGGGAAATTATTCCCGGCTAAATGTTTAGTGTCGAATTTGTTGGAGACCTTTGTCCGATGTCGTTGGGACCGCGTCGCGTTTCCGGTTTGATTATGGGATGAATTATTCATCCGAAGCGCCACCGAACTCGTCCTGCTTTTTCGTCAACTAGACCTGACGGTTACTGCCTCTGTATTTTAGTTACGCTCCTGTTATGGATTGCAAATCCATACGTTTCGTAGCTCCGTTATCTCCTGTTTCCGTCTCTCTCGTACCCGCGACAGTTGTCATTACTTGTAGATAAAAACGAGCCTGACCCGCTGAATCTAATTTACAGACACATTTTGTCACTTAATGTATCGGTGCTTCGTTGGCAATAGACAGTGACCACTTGGGTTGTCCAACTTTTTAAGGGTGAATTTAGTTTTTAAAACTTTCTATGGATACTTTAACTGCATTTTCCTTTTATTGCGCGATTCCATTTTCAACGTGTTTTTTCAACTCGTCCTTCATTTTCATCTGTGCGTAAAATTCAAATTATCTTCCACTGTTTGTTTCTAAAACATTAAAAGAGATTGAAGCACTGAAAACGCCAAAACTATTTTCTAATGGATGATGGCACGGTGGCTTTAAATTTTGGTTAAAATGTCCCGCACGTGGATAGAATTGATCAATTTCTATTGTAACTATAATAAAATTATTGTTTCGACATTAAAAGCTACATACAATCAAATTCTGAAATTCTGTAATTTAAGATTGTTACGAGTTATAAAGAAACTTTCATCAAAATTTTGTAAATGGATGTTTTGTTCAAAAAAATAACATTTGTTTAAAAAATTATTATAAATAACAAAGTCTCTAGTATCTCTATATTAATATTATATAAATATTATTATACAATTTTTATACAATCTAATGCAGTAAATTCATTTTTTCATAATGTTCGAGTTGAATGCTAAAATATATATATATATATATATATATCTGTTGAATTTCTAAATATAATAACTAAATTATACATTAGTTATTGAATGTTTGATGAAATTTGAAGTTTAAGACAAAATGTATATTGAATTTAATAATGTATGAATATATATTTTGGAAAATGTGTTGAAGTAAAAAAAAAAAAATCATGCAGCAATATTAGCAGGAATCCTTTCATGAGTATATTGAGTGAATTAATCAATAAACAAATAAAATTTTCCATTTAAATTTCATAGGTAAGTAATTTTAAGTCTGTGATTTTTTCAACCACAAGCATATTTGAAAAACAAAAAATTATTTTTATCATACACGGCTGTTAATCGCCAATGAATCTCCGTACAAATAGTTGTTATTACGCGATCTTTTACAAATGACAAAAGTATCCGTTTCTAGTTATTTAAGTTTGCCCCCGTCCAAAGAGCAATATATTTTTTTCAATTTTCACCCAAAAAAAAGAGCCCCGCAAAATAATTTTTAACGAAAATTAAAACAGTCATTTTCATCGTTAAAGGACAACAACGGGGGTATTAGCTCGTGGCTCAGGTGCTCCATTCTCCGCGAGTATAAACACGTTAGGGGGGCGGGGGTTGGGGGTGGAAGAGGGTGGCGCTCGACGGGTAAATGCGTACACCAGCCGCGATATATAAATATCGAGTGCAGGTTCGCGGAGGGGTGGGCAATAAAAAAAAAGATAAAATGCCGAAAGAAAATAGAGGAGCGCGAGCACAGGGGTGGGAGAGGGTGAGCCGATATAAAAATTGCGCGGGACGGGCGAGAGGAAGACGGGCGTTGCGGGCGTTTCGACGAATGGAATATCATCGTCGAACGAGAGAGAGAGCGCGAGATATCGAGGAGAAATATTGATGGCCGGGGCGCGCGCGGGGCCAGGCGACAAGGACGAGGGTAAAAAAGGCGGGCGCGAGTGAGACGGCCGAGGGTGGGGCGCTGGGGGCGAGAGCGAGACGCGACTATGTGTACGCGCATATGTGTTCTGAAACAAACGTTCGATCAGGGTGCCGATTGTTGCCAATCATACGTTGCCCCTCTGTCCGCGGCTCGCCGCGGATTCAGTTCGGCGTTTTTACGCGGCAGGGCAACCTCGGTCGCCGCGGGTCCCGGCCAGTTTTACGGCGTCCGTGCCTCGGCAGTCCTCGTCGCGCGTGTCCTGGTGGCTCTTCTCCGGGAGCAGCAGCAGCTGCAGCTGCAGCAAGAGCAGCCCGAGACGATGCGCATCCCCTGTGTGCGCACAGTCATTCCCGCCGGAGTGAAAACCGTCATCGAGGGCGCGGGGGTGGAGGCAGCGCGGCCACCCCCGGTTTTTGCGGGGAAACGCGCTGCCACTGGCACTCGATGATTGATGACGACGGCTGCGCTGCTGCGTTCGTGCGTGTGCGCGAGCCACAGGGGCGGGGGTGGCGGGGGGGAGGAGGAGGATGACAGACGAGAGCGTGTGGGAGGGTGGGAGGGACGGATGGAGTTTCCACTTGGCTGCACTGCCGCTTTCTGGAGTTTCGAGTGTGCGTGAGACGGCGACTCGATGATTTCGGAAGAGCTGTGAGGGGCGGGGAGAGGGTGCGAGGATGAGGGCGCGCGCGCAGTACGATGACGATGACGCAGATGACGTCCGGAGATGAACGATTATCGATGTCCAGATGAGTTCCCCGGCGCCGTCGGTCGCCTGCTACTCCTGTAAGCGCATCTCTGCTCTGCACTCCGGCGATGATGTTTTTGGTGAGAATACTTCTGAAAATTCTAAACGCTATGCTTTATCTTAGGGGTGTCATGTGGTGGACCACAAAACGCATGTCCGAAATGCAGGTTGCGCGATCAGCATCAAGTGGTTTCGGAGGTAAGCAGCGAGGGGTTGGTTCGAGGACAGATGAAGACAAGGAAAACGAAAAGGGCGAAGAGAAAGAGGAGTCGCGGAAGGAAATTTAGTAAATTATTGCGAAATAAAGAATCGAAGGGGAAGCTGTAAAGGGGTAGAACTCGCACACGCAGGACACGACGTCTCCGGGGTACGGGCAGCCGCGTATCTCCCTCATTTCTCCTGCATCCCCACTCAGGAGGCTGCGCCCTCACCACCGGTCCACGCACGTCTCCGTATATAGTAAGTAGCAGTGCAGGCGCGCAAGCGCTTTTTACGAAAAATCAATAAAACGAAAAACTTATCTAACGCTCTCACGCAGACCGTTAGGGGTGGGGGTGAGCTAGACTCCGCCTTCGTCTAGTCATAGTGCACTGGGGATAGAAGAGAGCGGCGCCCCGCGTAAATATCGAGCGCGAGGCGAGAAAGAGAGTGGAGCCAGATAATCATCTAGATGACCGAGGGGATATCTCAACCCCTACTGCGCCCCTCATGCCTCGGGTGCATCAAACCTTCCCCCGAGGACGCACGTTCACCTTTGCCGTCTTGTTTGCACCCCTCGATCCAAAATTGAAAAAAGTGATTCCGAAGAGTGGGGCATGAGAACTTTAGAGTTTTCTTCGACGTCTATTCATATGAGCAACTTTTTGAGGTCGAAGCATATGTAGGCGTCATAATCTGTTCACCAGCACTTTACTTTTAAGACTAAATTCGTAAACAAATTTTTATAAAAATGAAACAGCAACAACAACAACAACAACAACAACAACAACAAATAGAGTAATGTCAATCATGGATCAAAGGGTTTTTCAAAGCGATTTTTGATGAAAAACTCAAATATTGCTTTTCATATGCTAAAAAAAAGTCACATGCTACAAACTTTCAATAAAAAACATATACAAAAAGATACGACATCATGAATCAAGTTTAATTTTCAAAAATGTATTCAGAGATATTTATAATCCGATAATTATCAACAATTATTTTTATTTTGAACCATTTTTTCATTATACATATTAATTTACATTGGAACCTATCCTCAATCTCTATTTGCTGCATCAATGATTTAATATTCTTAAACAAATATAATAAAATATATAAAAGTCGATTTTCAATCAATTTTCCTATTGTAATGAACAAACTCTCAGATATCCCTTGAACCACTGCAAGTTTTGCAATTATTAACGACATCCCTAATTCAGAATGTATACTTTCTCTGAGAGGATTACAGGATCTTCAATAGCGAACAATTTTTTTAATTTCTAGAAAAATCTGGTAGGTCTGAATGATATTTTTAATTTTTGGTTGGTTAATGGACACAAATCTTAATGGTACTAATTTAGGAAAAGAGAGTATGCGAGACCATCGACAATTAATTGGTATCTTAGATTTCAGTTTTATGGATAAGAGATACATGATAACCATTACTAATGAGTTGACAAAACGTCGGTCATTTTATCTTTCTTAACATTTCCAATTATAAATTGTTTTCACATAACAACAGAATTCTTATAACATATTTTACCATCAAAAACTCGATGTTAAATTAAAAATAAATTATTGAACATATTACATCATTTGGAAGAACTTAAGAATTAATTTTTTTTAATTGGCATAAATAATATTCAGAGGCAATGAAAAAAAATTAATTCATCAATGAAAATTAGAATTTTTCAATTTGATTAAATTTATATATTATTTCTAGAATTATATGAATTATACGCATTTAAATAACAATTATTAACCCATATTCATCCATGCACAGTCAATCAAATAATGGATATAAAAAAATATGATTGTGATTAACGAGGAAAAAATATTGAAGCCATTTATGAATCCCTTTATTTGACCCATTTACTAATATTTGTACATATATAATTCTACAATTCATAATTAATTATATGACGATTAATTTTACAAAAAAATTTATTATAATTTTTCATTACTAAATTTTACAAAACAAGCAATATATGAACTGTATTATGAAAAACTATTTAAAAATTAAAAGTAATTAAAAATTGTTTACATATCATAAGATAGAATAATATTTACTGAGTAATAAATATTTTATAAAATTTACATTTTTTTAAAAAAGTCAATAAAAATTAAGCAAATGTGTATATTCAGTTGCATTAGATCAAATACAACTGCATTTTTTTTTTATGAAATATAAATATTTTGGAAACTAACCAATATTCTTAAATAAATATTTACAAGGACAATAATATTTAATTAATGTTCTTTTCTACTCAGTAAATATTATTCTGTGTGCAATAGAATAATTTGATTGATTTTGTAATTTTTTTTTTATTATTTCAATGAAAAAATTAACTCTTCTTCTTATTTATTTTTCAGCTTACTACATCAGTCATCATGAAAATATACCTGCAGGCACAAAGTTTTTCTACATCTGAATATATACAAAATTACAACAACTGATTTGTTGTAAACACACAAGAATAAAATTAATAAAAATAAAATTAGCAGATAAAAATTTGTTTAATATATATTTAAAAAATGTATGATATATAAAAATGATTTTAAATGGACCACAATTTATCAGAGACCAAAACCATTATTATAATCGATCAGAACTATTTAAAATTCCTGAAACGTTAATCTCTTTTGTGATGAATCTTACATTAAAAATTATTCAATAATCCCATTTTAATCCTCTAATGGGTTATTATGAATTGAATCTTTAATATCTGCTTATATCAGGATTTTTTTATAGGAATAAAAGCATCTATTTTCGTATTTTTCTAAATTAAAATTATTTGATAATATATTTATGTATGTATACATATAATAAAAATAATCTTTTGTAGTAAAAATTGATTTGTAGTATAAATTTTTTTATTATTAGATAAAAAAAATAAAAATTTTTAATTGAATAAACAACACAATCATTTTTTTTTTTTGAAGAAGAAGAATCTTCATTTTAAGTCGAATAATTCACAGATTAGTATCTCAAGGATTCAACAAAGTAGCAAATTTTTGAAAATGAAATTAATGAAAAATAAAAAAAAAAGGTTATATCCGAAGGTTATATTTAACAAGATGAAAAAGGTTAACCTCAGTCAACTCATTAATTAATCGTCCGACTCCGTGAAAACTAGTCCGACCAAGAAGAATGTGCAAATTCACTTATCTCATTAGAGAAATTCAACCGAGAGGAAAAAACGTCGGGTTCGAGCGGTCGGGTTGTTTGGTCTCGGAAAATGCAAAAGAGCGAAAGAGAGCGCGAGAAGAACAGAGAAAGAAAGAAAAAACGGCCGCTGCACGCCAAAAAGCTCGGCCATTAATTGTCTTAGACGTTTAAGGGATGTAAACACGAGGTTGTAGGAGCGGAGTCCCCGGTGGCGTTGGCGGGGTTTCCGAAAGCGAAAGCACCGTCGGGTGTTCATAAGGGCGGGAGGGGGGAGGGAGGGTGAAATCTCGGTCAAAAATAAAATGCATCTCATTTTCCTGGCTAGCACTTTTTTAGGTGTACTTTTCGGGATTTTACAAGGACTGTACGTACCCAGGCAACCCTTCAAGTATAATACCGACCCACCCTGTCGATGGGGTTGCCATGGTGACGCGGACGTGTGGCATTCCCAGCAGCGGCTCAGAGTCTCGCACCCCCTCCATCCTTTTTCTCCCTCTCCTTCAATTCCCACCCCTATTTTGCGTTTCCATTTCGTCGACTACGACGACGCCCTGTACATCCCCCGTCGAAAAACAAGAGCAAGTGCAGCCTAGTGGATCACGTGGCACTCGTCGTTACCGGCCGAAGACTACGAGACCAACCTGACGATATAAAAAATAGAATGGGATAGAGAAGAGATGGAGGAGGGGTAGGGTAGTTTCTAATTGCACATCGGATAGGTGGAAAACACATACTGGACAAAGCGAAACAGAGACTTGGACCTCTAGAACTAATGCTGAAATTTCGAGGTTAGGTTGACTCACTCCCTCACTTCCTAACTCTATCTCTTGCTCCCTTCTAGGTTTTCTGTGTGTATTCTTCACAACTGCTACTTGATTCACGATCAGTTCCTATGTATGTACTTGGAATGAAATAAAGCTTGGTACCGAGAATGAAAAATGTTCTGGAGAACCAACCCGGCCGGGCTCTTTTTTGAAATCTTGTTCGACTGAGCCTTAATGAAAGCATCTCTTAGAAAATAAGATACCTGAATCAAGTAATGAATATCTCTTTCTTCCTTAATTTAATTTCTTTCGAGATCTTACCTGTACTAGATACTGGCTGATAAAAAATCCTCTTTCTCAGTGCATGCGAATACTTGAAAAAAATAAATGATCTTATTTAAATATTTCTGATTTCTTGGATATCTTGAAATATTCTTAAAGATAAAAAAAAGAATCGATAATATTTTATTATTTTTTCATAATTCTTTGAAATTTTTATTGGGAAAAAAAAATAAAAAAATTAAAAGATTATTGTTTAAAAAAGAAAAAAAGTTTTCATTTTTTTTATTTTTATAAAATACTTTTTTTCTTTTTTTTTTTTAAATATTTTGGCGATATTTTTGAATTGTTGAGCGTCTTTTCGGCGCGGTGAACTGCAGCGCCAACTTCTGGGCTCCACCCTAAAAGTCGAGTAAACGAGAAGGAGAAAAATACTGCGAGACGGAGAGAGGATAAATTTAAGGGAGGGAGAACGACTCCCTACCTCCCTCCCTCCTACCCTCAATCCCTCCATAGATGCACGTCCGACGTTCAGAATGAAGAGTGTGCGAGTGAAAAGGAGCAGCGGGGACGAACCACCACCGCGGTTTTCCCACCGATCAATGAAGGGGAGGCGCGCGCATGTCCGCGGATTTTTTGAAAATCTGCCCGCCAACAGCCGGAGTTCACCCCCTCAACCCTTACATTCCATCGGCGTTCACTCGCTCGATCTTGAGATGCTTCGCTTGCCATACCTTCAACACTTTGAATCGCTCATTGAAAAAGAAAAAAGAAAAGAATATGAAAGAAATTTATAAAATAAATTTTTAAAAAATTCTTAAAAAAATTAAAAACTCTCGGAAAAACTATTTTTATACTAAAAAACTTTTAAGGTGCAATCGAGGAAATGCAGGTCATCTTAAATACGACAACTGTAAATATTCTACATCACCAAACCACTAAACTATACCTTCTACTTTATTTATTACAAATATATTTAAAGAATTTTAAAAAAGAAATGCAAGAAAGAAGCTCGTTGCGCCATCTGCTGGATTTTTTATATATAGGATCTTTTACTAAAGTGAAAATTGGTATGCGGGTTCACCTACCCTCGGAAAGATGGCGCAGCATGTCTGCACTTGCAGAATTGTACACCAATTCACAGATAGCATGATATATCAACTTTGGTACCACTTAGTTGATACATGAAACGCTCTGTAATTTTAATTTCATTAATTTATTTAATTTAACTTTACATTAATTTATTCACAAAAAGAAAAAAAGTAAAAATTTAAAGAAAAATATAAAAAAAAGTTTTCTATACATGATTTAGTTAAACAAATGTTAAGCAATTTATGCAATTGAAACAATTTGTTATTGTACTTTTTTAGATTTAGATATTCCAACAATTAATAAAAACACATGTAAAAGTAAACAACAGAAATATAGAATATTTTAAAAAGTAAGTAGTATATCAAAATTCAATAATTTTGATTCTAAATATGAATTTTCTTTTTGTATTTCAAATTTTACAATTTATTTGAAAAATTTGTTGATTCATTTTTTTATATACTATCCCATAACATACTTATTATTCTCAAATTAAAAATTATTCAAGTAATAAAATTATATTAATAATTAAAATACAAGAGAAAATGAGGAATTAAAAATGATAATTGTTATGAAATTATTCCAATTTATATTTTTCATAACAAAAATATACAATGAATAACATAAATTTAACCGTTCATTAAACATCATTGATCAATTACGTGTCCTTACTTTTTTTCACATTTTTAAAATTCTTCCAAATTTATCATTCGATTATTATATAAAAACTATCTCATTTTTTAAACATATCGATTTATATAGATATATATAGAGTTAAGAAATTATTTAAAAATACAATATTATACAATACCTTGTATTACTTTATGATCAACTTAAAAAAAATTTTTGTGGATGAAAAAATACAAGTAAATTACAACTTTTTTCTTAAATACTTTCTATTGTATTTATAATAAAGAACACAATGTAATTAGTAAAATATATGTTATATTTTAAAAATAAATATATTATTTTAATAATATTACGGATTTTTTAAAATCATTTTATGACGTTATGTGCTTATTATTTATATATTTTTTGTTGTTCACCATTGCTCTTGACTTAAAATATAAACTGTCTGGTATGATTTTTACCAATAAATAGAACATATAATTATTCTGGGCTGAATTTAATTATGCACCTTTTAAATCTCGATCGTGAAGATCTGTTTAAATGATAATAAATACAAAAAGAGAGAGTGTAAAAGATTAAATAAATAACATCGCAAACTTTTACAGAAGAAAAGAATTAAATTTATTAGAGATGTTAAATTCATATATGAAGGTGTAGGTGTATAAAATAAGAAAACATATTTTTAGGTTTTAACTGCAAAATTACAGTTAACAAACTTATGCTTCATACAAAATAAAGATCTATTGTGCACATTTACATTATAGTTCAGATCTACAACGAACCTCTCTCTCTCTCTCTCTCTCTCTCCGGTCGAAAACTCATCTATTCTACGCAATATCCACACTCCTTCAATTTGAGAAGCACATCCTATTCACGAGCGGTATTTCCAATCGAAAATCGAACTCGAGAAGTATGCACAGAACGGCAAAAACCTCGCGGGAGTAACCGAGGAAGCGCCAGGGTTCGAACCGGGGTAAGTGCCTCGGGGATGACTTTGGCATCCGGCCGCGAAGCATCTGCTCGCGATCCCCGTGCTGATCCTCGTCCGCAATATATTATCGCGGAGAGCCGTGGCCGCGGGTCCGACATGCCTCCCACGCCCGGGCGGGCCCCTGAGTTATGTCCGCGGCGATGGTCTTGATAGATTTTACGATTTACGAGGCGCGAGCGACGCCCCGGAATGCGGCGCCAATATCCCGGAATTGCGGGCTCGCATTCTGTGCTCGGCATCCACCCGAGTATCCACCTTTTTACGAGCCTATACACTTGCTAGCCTACTTTTTCAAGGTTACCCATCGACATTTTCCCCGATCGAGAGCAATGGAAGAATAAAACTTTGAATTCCTAATTTCAAAAACAAATTAAAGCAAAGCCATATCCATGGAGACGCTCACCTACTATTCTATTCCGTATAATTCATTTCGACTAGAAATATGTATTTCTGTTAGGATAAGAAGTTTTTAAAATATAAATTATTCTACTTAATTAATCAATACGCTTATTTATATACTAAAATAATGTAATTTTTGTATAAAATATATTGCTTCCTGCTCCGATAAAGAATTTGAAAAGTGTTTTTGAAAAAACTATTTTTCTGTGGGTATTATTCTTGGGATAATGTAAAACAACTCCTGGTGAAATTATATCACTTCAATAATATGTGCACGTAAAGTATGAAATGACATTTTTGATGCACAACAACTTTTTGTAATTCATTATAGTCCTGATCGTAATCTGCGAAATTCATGAAACAAAAAGCAACTATTTTAATTGCAGTAACGAAGCAGTTATTTAGTTTTCTCCGAATCAAGCTGTCGTATTCGTTTAAAAGTTAAAAATCAAAGCCCGTGAAATATCTTGACGGGTGTATTTTCGAAAAGGAAGCAATAAAGATGAGTGTCGGAGTAATAAACCTAAAAGCATCATCATCAATCTTGGCCCGTCACGACATCTTTTTCTCACTCTTACTGGAATGAATAGCAAATAGGAAGGACTAAGTAGAGGCGTCCTAGACAAAGACAAAGAGACGATTTCACGGGTGCACAAAGATAACCCCCTCGGCGCTTACCACTGTTCGCCGCGCATTATCCACTATCTCGGGAAGCTATGCACCCCCTCCCCCGCACCCCTCCGGTCGCACTTTGCGTACAAAGTCTTTAGAGCTTTTGAACAGTGGCGGCGGGTCCGGCCATTGTCACTTCGAGGACTCCGGCAACGGGTGTAGCCATCGGCTCGCGCTACCTCTAATTTACTCTCGGTGCAGTTATAAATAATGAACGGGGTATTCTTACTAAGGGCTAATTGGAAAAAACCGAGGGTGAATTTGTTTTAGACTAATGTCGTGCTTGTTGTTTTGTTGTTATCCTAGCCAAAAGGCTATCGTAGCAAAAAAAGCAAAAAACAAAAGAAAAGAGCCGGTACTCTCGAGCACGCGAATTCAAAATTTCACATAAATTTCCCGAGGCGTTAAACAGATGTAATTTCAAGAAAATAATTTATAATTCAATAAAGAATTGTTTGAGGCGGACAATTTCCTGTTTATGTCTGTTTTATTATTACGTGCCTTCATACTTTATTTACTTCATTGGATTTGTGTTTACGTCTGTCATGAGTACCGCGATACTATTATGATTTATATTATCATATGACGCTTTTGTTGTACAAACTAATATAAAGAATTATAATATGTCGATGTCAACATGTAAAATATATAATTAAACATGGTAATTATAGATTTTTCAGTAGATGCACAAATACTATGGTACACCGTAATTAGTACAGTATATTAAGGTTTAGCAAAATAAACAACATATGTATGTGTCAAAATTGCATGCATACACATTTAAAAATGAATAGTTTATTTTATTTAATACATAAATGTTTAAATTGTTTAAAATGAATTGAATTCTAATATCTCAAATGGATATATGAACGAGTAGGTATTAAAATTAAAATATTTTGTTAGAAACAAGATAACGACTCGGGATAATTAAAATGTTCCCCACAAATTTATTTGGAAGTACTGTATTTCTTTATAACATTAAATACGATACATGAATACTAATTCAGTGGTCTAGAATGAGAAGAATGTTTTGGGGAGATTAAACTGGTTTCTAAAACAGACAAAAGAGTACGTTAACTGCTGATTATTACAATAGGTGTAAGAATTTCACAAAGGAAAGTCATAATCTGCGAGAAGCAACATCCGAAGCATCCACCTTGTTGTTCTCACGAGATGAGATCTCGCATTCTAGTTTCTACAAACTGCAGCTTCGATTCTCAAGGTTCATTTTAAAAATGAATTTACAGTTGAATTAACCGGTTCGACGTGCATATCTCATAAATTAAAATAAAATGACAATGGTAAATTATAATAAACAACGCGGTATTAAACAATTATTCAATACTTAAAAGAATCAGACAAAAACTATTGGTATAATAGTATTTTAAAGCTGGATATTTTTTTCAATTCTTTCAATTTTAAAGACTAAAGTATTTTCAACGTTTCAAAAATAATGGTAAATCCGATGAGGAGCATTCGATTTCATTCCAAAAACACAATTAGCCATTTAGCAAATGAGAATAAAGTTGTTCATTCAAATCAAGTTTGTAAAAAACCGCATCAAGCCGAAAAAGTCAAAAAGCGAAAAGCTTATTTATTGGGGAAAAAAATGTCGGCAAAGTAAACCATCCAGAAGGGCAACTTTTCATATTTCAAACGGCTGACGTTTAACCATTGACAACGGAGGCTCAATGAAAATAAAAAAGCAAAAAAAAAAAAAAAAAAAAAAACTCTTCGATTCCCAGCTATAGAGTGATTAAAGCGAGCGATGAATTACAAAGGGACGAGTCATTACAAAACTCCGGTGGACGATTAATCGGCGCGAGGGGAAATGATCCCGATCCGAGGAAGAAGCCTCGTCTTTTTCGCGCGAGTGAGGTCGACATAATTAACGTCGGCTAATGAAATGAGCAACACCACCACCTCTCTTTTTAGAAAGAGAGAGAGAGAGAGAGAGAGAGACATTCTCTTCGACGAACCCTCATAACCCGGGAGCACCGAAGCGGAGGGCCGAAAGAGTTTATACACACTCTGCGAGCACCGAGACTACCCTCATCCCTCCCTCTCTCGCTCGCACCCTCGCGACCTTTACATCGACTCTGCTAGATCACACGAGCGAGGGAGAGAGAGAGAGAGAGGGGGGGGAGGCGTGAAAAATTAACCGCGGCTCGTTTTTAAATGCCTCTAAACGCTTATCTCCTTGTTTAGGCGAGATGTATTGCAACTGCGGTCGGTTATCGCCGAATCTTTCGTTTCTTTAGAACCTAAATTTAATTAATTTATGTGTGTACTCACTTTGCTTCATTTTATTTTACATTCATTTATGGCTAAGCTAATATTGTAATTAATTATATTGCGCATATAAGTAATAATCTTCAGCGACATGTAAATGTTTATTCATTTGAAATAAATTATTTATAAAACATAGTAATAAATATTAACCATGTTTTTTCAAGAAAATAAGCTACTGAAGAATTATGCAACTTGTTAGATTTATAAATGCTTACAATTTTTTTCTAACATTTCCTTGTTTTTCATTCTTAGTTGATTAAAATTTCACGACCATTTATACAAATTTAATTTGCTCCGAAGACTATAAAAAATAGAAAATTTTGCTTTATTTGTGAATAAATAACCGTTAATTCAAGGTAAATTTCATTTTTATTTATCTTGTAAATTGATGCAAATGTAAATTAAAATATTAAAAAACATATGAATAAAATAGTCCATAATGAATCCTAAAGCCATAAAAACATAATCAATCACGGATAAAGTATATCAAAATACAATTCTAAAATATTGAAAAGAATATATTAGATATCAATCAACGTGAGGTATCAATTATTTGTTGAACAGTCCAGAAAAGTACAATCGCGATGACTGAATATGACTATGAGTGACGCAAGTTGAGTCCTGTCATCGTTTTCAAAATACTGTTATTGTTATAAGCTTTTTCATGGTTTATATTTTGCATATATGAAAAATACGAATTTTTGTTCAGAAAATTTTAGCGAAGTAACCAAGGACTTGAAAAATTATTCACCAAGTTTTTAAATAAATCTAAAAACATAATCAGATTTAAAAATCTTAAAAATACGTTAAAATTTAAAAAAAAAGATTAAAGAGCAATCTTTAATAATCAACTTATATAACATAAAATATGTGTGTGTATAAAAAAAACATTTGCACGTACTTTTAAAACAAAATTAAATTTAAAAAATTTTAGTTACATTGAGAAATAAGTTACTGGTAAAAAATAATAATACTGGTTAATCATTTTGTGTCAAATACAATTACCCACCAATTTTCACGTATGTAATTCAATTTTACAAATACTTCCAATGGAATAACAATTCCAGAATTCACAGATTCCAGTAATGAATAAATGATTATTCTGTTCTGGTTAGTAATATTCACTAATAGAATATCGAGTAAAGCATAAGCCACCTTATAAAATAAGGCTAGTAGCATATTTTGAATAATGCACCAAGTATTTTGTATAAAACGAGCTATCATTTTCAGATATTCCAGAAATAATCGATCGAAATTGATTATTAATTAATGAATAAAATTATTAATTAAAATTTGCATATAAAATAATTTTTTTTTATGAAGAATACATAAATGTCTATTGAAAATACGTAAACTCAATTTTCTATTTAAATATGGTTAATTATTTTAAAAGATTAAATCTTACGTATACGTTCAAGTCCTTTATTTAATCCATTGTAATTTTTTTTTCAATCAAAAATACAATATTAATTAAATCTTGAAGTAATCCTGTGTATGCATTTTATTTAATACAATCTTTTTAAAAACTAAAAACATCTTTATAAAGTACTCTGACATACATATAAAAATAATCATAACATGTTTCATGGTTTTATAAGCAACGTTTAATAAAATTAATTCTTCTTTCATGAAATATATTTTATAAAAAATTTTCATTGATAAACACATTAGTGTTTATAAAGTTTATTTTCTAAATTAACCAGTAAATTAAAACTTTGTTTTAAATATTCAGTGTTATCTTGTTGGAATACTCGTAAGATTGACGATGTGATTCGCAAGGGCTTTTGGCCCGCCTTTTCTTGACACCGATTCCAAATAATCCTCATAAAAATCACCAACAGACGTGCTCCAAAGCTGCTTTATCACGCAAAAAAAAAAGAAAAAAAAGAAAAAAAGAAAGAAAAAAGAATATATAATAACTTTGATTTCAAGCCGAGGCAAAGGTAAAACTCCCGGAGTCAGGGGGTGAAATACGCGATGAAATACTAACGCAATTAAATACCGCCGACAAGCTCGCGTCGGTTATTGGCACTCCTGGACGGTCCAATTCTATTAAGAGCCCGGTAGAAACTCCACCCCCGCACTTTTCATCCCTCCTTGTCTTGTCTAAAAGCCGAGGAAACAAAGCAGCCGCCTAGAAATCCTACGTATTACTTCTCGATAGATCCGTTAGCTGCTTCGCCCTCGAATTAGAATACGCCGAGACACTATTTCATTTACAGGAGACACCACCAAAGTCCAAATAATTTATTCCCTTGAAGTTGGCTTTTATCTCGTATTTAATCGTTTCAATGACAAGTGATACCGATTTTACTCTTTTGAAATATTACATTAATTATATTAAAAGCGCTATTAACGAAAGGAAATATTATTCAAAAATTAATTGTTTTTTAAAATCTTTTTATCGTAAGAACAAGCTTCTCGACACGCCTCGTAAATTGAAGATACCGATAAGTATAACTGTAAAAGTAAGTATAGGCACTTCTAGTCCCCATTTCCAATCGAAATAGATAGGCAATGTATTATCTTATGATTTGACCAGTATCCATAATTATACAATAAATAAATCAATCTAAGATGTTTACAATATTTGAGAGAACCCAAATGAGTCAAAAGCAAATTAGCCTTCAAGTTATGAGATAAGCAATTTTTATTTCGAATCTATAAAAATAGGCATTGATTTTGTAATTTATTAACCCGATAAGAACTTCATTTGAATTTAATTACGAGATGACACGTTAATAGAATCATCCCGAGAAATGCCACGTGTCCCTATTATTCCTATATTCGCGAATATTATCGCGCGAGGTTTATTAGCGAACTAGATGGAAGGCAGATCGAGTTAGAAAGCAAAAGATATATTAGTACTCCATCTCTCTTACTCTTTCATTATCAACTTCTCTCATTCTATCTCTCCATCTCGGTCTCTACCCTCTCTCACTTTCTCCGAGCTGAAACAGTAGAAGGTTTTCTCGACCCTCTTTCCCTCGCGTATACTTTATTCTTTGTTTTCTAACTTTCTCTTTCAACACATATTCTATTTCGGAGCTTACCTTGTTTTTACTATACTTTATCCTTCATTCATATTTTTGTAAAATAACATTCTATTTTTAAGAAAAATTTATTTTATATTCGGTTATCGGACACTTTGGTCGCATTGATAAATAAACTTCAAGTACAAAAATATTATTCCATACATGTGAATAAAACTTTAAATAAAATTAATTAAAGCATTATTAGTTTCTTAAACAATTAGAATAATTGAAATTACAAAAAATTATATTAAATGCAAAGATAAGCTTTTTAGTTTAATTTTTAAAAAATGTTTACAAAAATTGAAAATTAAATGATAAACTGCACTTTAATTAGCAATAATACTTGCAACTACCTTTAAAAACTACAGTTAACGAAAATTCATACTCTTCCAATTAATTAAGATATCAAATATTCAAAAAAATATCATCCATGAAATTACGTTGAAAAATAGGTGTTTAACAAAGGCAAAGTCCAGTGGATGTTAATCTCTAGGAGTGGCACTTCTCTCGAAGCGTCAAGCGAAAGATGGTCAAGAGAGATGAGTGGAATTTGTCAGGCTAACAAGGTGGTAGCTACTCTGACTATCCTTCTCTCTCTCTCTCTCTCTCTCTCTCTCTCTCTCTCTTTTCATCGTGGCACACCTCGACATCTGTAATGCTCAAAGTTAATTTGCAAAGGAAGTCGTGCTCGAGAGTTAAGAACCTCCGCGGCTGGACCGTCAAGATGAAGCTGCGCATGTCTTCCGTTTTCAGTAACAACGACTTCTAACCCTCGGGTTTAATCGTCCTCGCCTTTACGACGGCACTTAATTCTTCGAGCATAAGCTGCTTCATCTGCGTGTATTATTATTTTTTTAATCGTATTGTATAAATTTGTGTAAATAGTGAATGCATCTGTAATGAAATGGAGTTAAAAAATTTAATCCCTTCAAAAATAATGTATATACCTTTTTAGAATGTATATTCATGTTGTTACTATTATATTATTTTATAATTTAATATTTGGATCAATATATTAAAGTTTTTACGTGGTAAACAATATTTTCGAAACACTAGAAATAAGAAAACCAAGTATTGGAAATTTAATTTTCATGATTTTCTATCATATTATAAGCATAATATTAAAATAAATATTTCATAATATAATTAGGAATTAAAATATAGTAAAAATAAAGAGTTGATGACTTGCTTGTGATTAATAAATATATTAAATATCACTGTAAAAGTTTAAATATAAATCTTAAGCTTTGCAATTCTAAAAATACACTTAGTTTCAAATTATCAACTTTATGTCCTTAGAATTAATGATATTATTATTAAAAACTTGTTAAACATTAAACTCATTCAATAATAGTTAAAATAATTCATCAACATATTGCAATAATATTATTCAATTTCATTTACGAAATAAAAAGATTTAAAAATCAATTAATAAATAACTAATAATCTCTTAAAAAAGAAAAGAAATCACTAAGAATGATACATCTCCTTTGATTCACTTAATGAATAAAAGTATTTCTATATAGTTATAAATAGCATATGATAATATAGAACTTATTTTTTAATATTTTTAAACATTTATTCTGTGAAATAAAAAATGTGTGTTGGATTAAAATTTTTAGATCAGATTAAATTATAAAATGTAATTTATAATCTCTCGGAAAAAGGAAAAATTTACTTTATCGAAAAACTTAAAATTAAAATTAAGGATAAATAAGAATTTTTGAAATTCTTATTACCGTATGGAATAATATTAGAGAAAATGAAAACTTTACACAAAATTTAGGTTAAACTCTTATATTATAAACATATTCACATACGTTTTAATATTTACAGACGTTTTAATTTAAAAAACTCTTTCTTGCAGAACTAAAATAGTGTAAAAAGCTGATATTTCTAATTTAAAATTTTACGTCGAAATTCTAAGTCATATAATCAAATTCAATTTTGCACACTATCAAGTACGCTATTATATTTCAAATATAATATCGTATACCATCATTAATAAATTCCTCCTTACGATACAGGGTTGTTGGGTAGGTGTGGAGCCGGATGCAAGAGTATCAAAACCATTCTTGTCACGCTTGTGAAAGCAGTGGCAGGAAGATGCTGAGCATATATTCCATCGAAAACTTCATCTTGTAAGCTAGTGCCTATCAAACTCGCATAATCATTACGCGGTGACCACACCTTCCCTCCCTCCCTCCCTCCCCCCTCCACCCTCCTGCCACCCTTCCTCCGGCCCGCGCCCTCACCTCCACCCGACAAACTTTCGCCCTAGGCCAAGGTAGTATAGTGCACGCGCACCTATCGTAGTCTAACATGACGTTGAGAAACGAGCCCTGGAGTGTCAAGGGTCAACAAAGTCGACACACGAAGTTCAGCTCGCCTATCTCGTATCTGCCGCGTCAATCCAACGAGAAACGAGCGCTTTCTCTCTATCACTGGAGTGATACCCGCGCACACGCAAACGCACACGTGCACACACGTATCTCTAGAAGGTGGGAGAGGGAGATGAAGGAATGGTTGTTCCGGGTTGCGCCGGGTGGAGTCCAGGGCAATGTCGTCGTCGGCATCGTCGTCGACCAGAATATTATAGACTTATCAAGCCATCATAATGGTCTCATCAGGATGCAAGCCTGCAGATCTCATCATCCTCTGGACCGCGCGACCACCGTAGATTGAGGGAGAGCGGAACGAGCGCACGATGACCTCGTCATATAGATATCTCGAAAGCATTATGCGAAAAGTAATAGCGGAGAGTCGCACGATTACGCCCCGTTACAAGGGACGGATCGCAAGGAGCCGATGAAGCATCTCGGGCCCAGCATCCGGGAGTTTTGAGGCTTCGGAGGGAATGGAAACGCCAAGGAAGGTCCATTGGCTGGGGCCGATACTCGCCGCACCCTACCGGGGATTTCTTATAATTATTGTTCATAACCGGGCGGGATTAGGAATGCCTCCGGAGTTCGAGGGAGGAGGGAGGAGGGCCGATTATTCGGGCTAAGTGAGATTATGGTAACGATTGCGTACACACTACTCTTGTAATAAAAAGATGCGGCACTTTCGATTAGATCGGATCTAGGAGAACTAAGGAGACTCGCATTGATCCCCTCACCTCGACTTTGTTTACGAACCGAATATTATTCCAGAGATGAAATAATTTCACGTCACCTAGTACAAATGATAATGGTAAAAAAGAAAATTTAGAAACAAACGAAAAATGTGTATTTCGAATATTCGTGTGTAAAAGGTCATTCCTTTATTACAAGTATACTTGGAATATACACTAAGCCAATTGAATTGCAGCAAAGAATTTCTTTCACAATGTCTTGTCCATGTGAGAAATATTTGGAGTCGATGCAGGATAACCCAAAGAAAATGGAATTTAAATTATCAAAACAGACTCGACGATGCTGGAGTATTTTAAATTACTTTCAAAGTTAAATGTAGCGAAAAAGGTTTATAGGATTGTGGTTCAAGGAAAACAACTTATAAATTTAAACACCTCGTTGAAGCTCATTCCGAGCGCGCGTGCCCCGCCAAATCACATAGTTTTGAGATATACCTAGATTGTTGTTTAGTACGGTTTAGTATTTCCATAGATAAGGGAGAATTATAACATGGCTGGACCACTGGAAATAGCGTGGAATCACAGCAGCAAGATTTCTGCTTCGTATGGACCGCAAACTCCAATTCAAATCATTATTTAATATTAAAAATCACTATAATGTGGTAACTGCAGTTTGCTCAACTAGGCAATAAACCCAAGTATTATATTTTGTAAAGGTCCTTCAACCTGAGCTTAAAGAAATCTTATTTTTTGCGGCATTGATTATCTGTGGATTATTAATAATAAACAATATTATTTAATGTATAGAAATTTATAAAATACTAACCCAGTATCAATAAGGATAAATTATTTCATTTAGATAAATTTATTGTTAAAAAAGTTAAATCATTGCACGAGTGAATGGTATTTTTATGATTACATTATTAAGTTTGCTACTACTACTACTGATATTAATTTTTAAAATTTACATTTTATATGAAAAATTCCGAAGCGGAATTTTTGCTCTTCCAATGGACTTTATTCCTTCCTTTTAAATAGCATACTTTTAAAAAAGTTACTCTCCGAGATGGACCAATATTTATCCAGACGCTGAAAGTGAAGATCCATTGTTTGCTCTGGGAAAATAAGCCGGTCGCTTCTGAAACCTGTCGAGAAGAAGCTTGAGCAAGTTGCGAACCTAAAATCCGTGATCTCCAGTTTTTCTTTTCTTTGATCTCCAGACAACAATCGAGTAATCCCCACCCCAACCCTCCCCATCCCCCTAATACCGGTTCTCCTGGATCCCTCCTAGATCCATCTTCCGCCACGTACCGAGACTTAATCGTAGTGGCGTCGGCAAGGGTAACACGCTTGGGTCAGGTTTAAGCAACTCCGTGGAAGTTGTGGTACCGCGGGTGAGTCGCTCGGCCCGGGGGCGGACGCGCGCCAACTATTATAAACTGCAGCACCTTGAAATACCGCAGCCCCCGCCCCCGCTTTTCCAACCCCGACGATCCCACCCCCCGCCCACCATCAAATAACCCGTGAGCTCGGTCCTCCCACCCTCCGCACAACTTCCAACTTCCGCGGCCTCTCGACGACGCGCAGGAGAGCCCGGCAACCCGTGCCTTCTAATCAATCAACCTCCGGGCATTTTCGAGGCCCCCGACCCCTCCGACCAACAGCTACAGGATATCATCTGAGAAGTAAGAGAGAGACGCAGCATCTCGTTTAGGGTTCGTTGACTCGTGAATTGCGTTCCGTAAAAAAGCAAAGTTGCAATCGTCTTGTTAGAATTGTGAATTATTTATGCTCAACTTTACCCAAGAGAGTAATTTAATTTTGTAACAAGAATAAGTAAGAAAGTTTGGGATTTAAAGCAAATTCATTGGACTTAAACTTCTGTATCAGACATTTTTATTACAATTTTGATTGAAAAAAAGTTTTTAAAAAACAAATCATTTAATTACTTTTGAATCGATAATTCGCATAAATAGTCCCTAATAAGGGGTACGATAAATACAAATTATGTTTAGTATAATAATTGATACGCTGAACATTAGAACTTTATCGATGATACGCCAATATAAACTTTTATAATTTGCTTAACCTCCATATTACTCAATTTATTTAAATTTGCTTAAATTTGTTACAAATAAACTTAAGTAGATTATTCTTAACCATAAAGTTTCTTCACAAATACAATTATTTTAATATTCTGATTTAATATACTTAACTTCGAAATTTATAAATTAATACTATACACAGCTAAGTATAATAAAGCCATTCGTGATTTTTTATAATATGCTATGTGAAATAATGATTCATATTCAAAAATAAAATAAATTTAATAATTCTAATATTTTCACTAAAATTTACTTGTTGAAATTAATGAAATTACGTTACAAAAATTAAAGAATATAATCATAAATGAAAGAAATTCTAGAATTTGTTTAAGGTTAGAAAAATAATTAAATTGCGTCTTTTAAGATAATTAAGTTATATAAATAATTGAAGATATAAAACGTTAATAGTCAAAGCTTTATTTTAAATCAGAAGGTAAAAAATCTTTAAGAAGAGAACAATAAAGGTAAGTTCATATCTTTTATTCTCTGTAGAAAGATACGAAGAAATAAATATAATAAAATCAAACATCCTGAATTGTTCAAATTTGAAATGAAACACGTAAATGGATTATCTTTTTTATTAAAAACCAAATAATATATTTAATCAATTTCAATAACAAAATTAAAAAAATATTTTGCTTTCATTAATGTCAAGTCTTTTATATTCATTTTTATTATTGATTTTTCATAAATAAATTTATTTACTTGCGAATTATTTTTTAAGTTTATATTTTTATTGCTGCAACTTGTTTGAAATATAAGAGAATATTGGTAAAAAGTTTTTATACATAAGCATTTTTTATATTACACAAAACCGTTTTTTGTTCTATGAATAATGTAATTTAAAAATTTAATTGATATATTTATCACAACTGCTTATTTTTCATAAAAGTGTTTTTTCTTTTTAAACATAAAAAGATATTCTATAATATTATGATGAAATATCGTATTTATAATTGTTTTTAATTTATAGTTTTTTAAAAGGCTGTCTTTGACAATTAATGTCAATCAATATACGCGACTAAAAAAAAAGGAAGCATACATTATTACAAATATTTTTTATGTTAAAAACATTAATTTATATTTCGAATGAATGCAATTCTTAAAATGAATAGTATTCCTCTATTATAAGTTATATTTAAATATAACATTAACAAATATTTTTAAAAAATATGAACTTATTAGATATCTTGTTGACGAATATTTGAAAAAAAAAGACAAATAAAAATTTAAAAAAAATGGAGCCCTATTCATATTTAAATTAATAAAATACTAATATTGCTGTTCTTAAAAGTTGTAAATCGTGTTTACTAATTTTTTTTTTTATAAATAGGGTGTAGCTAAACAGATCCTCATTGAGATGCAGTGTATCTCTTCATTTTATACGTACACGTGCGATGTTCATTGGATAATTTTAAATATATTTATTAGTGTATAAATATTATTAAAAGAAATAATACTTATACAACAGACAGAGTTGCACGAATAAAGTCAATTATCAACAGCAAGATAATGTTTAATGTTTTTACCCTTCTTATACAATATTAACTGTGTTAGCTAATTCCGTTAATTGTTACGAGCAGTTATAAATTTTATTGACGAGCACGACTACCGGGAAGAAACGTGTTAATTAACCCACCATGAACCCTGTGTACATTCTTAATTGTGCCGGTAATCTAATAATTATTTTCCAGGATTCAAAAATTGGTAGAATAAACTAATAAAATGTCACCTACATACGGTGTGCTCGTGAGCTTTAAGAAAGTGTCGCCCGCCCTTGGATTATTACCGGTGGCGGGCTTCTAAATTGACGTCGAGGGCTTTCCAGCCCCAAGTTTACAATCATTGACTTCGGCAAAGGGCTCTAAAAATATCCCTTCGGAGATGAGGAGGGATGCCATCACTGCGTAAAACGGTCCTCAATCCTCCAAGGTGAGGCAGTACTCCCGTGGCCTAAAGGGAAGACGACGTCGAGGGTTGGTGCGGTCGAGATCGCGTGCGGCCATTTTGAGCATTAAACGGCCTCACTTTCGCGCATTAAGGGACGCAACAGCACGCGAGCTACCCTCCAAAGCCACCCCGAGCACGGGGGTTGATCGGATGGCGACCTCGTTTTCTATGAAACCCCGGTGCTTCGACCTGCTCTCGTATACGCAGATTACCCTCGGTCCATTTTCTTGGGCTTTTCTATTCTTCCACAACTGTAACGCACTCACTCGATTTTATTTTTAACCTCATACCCTAATGCGCGAAGGTCTGCACCAATTGAGATTTCCGCTTTGCACTCCGCTTCGTACCCTTCTCTTTAATTTTGCACACTTGGACTATTCCCTCACATGTTTTTGAATTTTAAAATTAGCCAACTGACCACTTGAGCTACCAGCAACTAAATTTATTAACGAGCATTAAAAAAACGATCCATTTTTCTAAATTTAATGGACAAATTTATAAATGCTTTACGATTGAATAGTTTTTGTCTCATGAAATAGATTTCGGGTACGTTTAAATTCAAATCATAACCCATATTACATTTTTATAAAAATTTTCAATTATGCGAAAATAAGATTCTTAATTACATGTTTTAACTACATCATTATTTATTTAAAAAATATCAATTTATTTAATTTTTTTCTACAATAATTTAGAATGCAATATAATATAATATCTATAATAATAAGATAAAAATTTGTTGATCATATAGTTTTTCATATTTAGTTTTAGTTTTACAACAAAAATTAAAATTAATGTCTTTTTCCTGAAAATATATAATAAAGTATTATTTTAAACCAAAGAAAAGTAATAAATAAAAAAAAGATTTGTAGACATTTTTTATTATTCTTAGTTATTTCTTATATCTTTACAATAAAAATCTTACACTTTTTAAGAATATTAGATAACAAAATAATAATAATAAAAAGAGCAACAACAACAACAACAAAGCAATAACGATAGTAATTTCATTAATATATTTAAAGTGTGCATGTTTAACAATTGTATTCAAAATTAAAAATCCACTATAATATTGTTGTTATTTTATTGATTTAGTTAAAAAAATATTAATACAAGATATTATTGTTCTACTAATCAATGTAAATATTATTTTATTACGAATTAATAATATTTGATAAATTTTCAAGTAAGCATAGAGAGCCCGATTTTCAATTGAAAGATTTTTCAAGCAGACATGGACAATTAAAAATTTTCCAAAAACAAGAATTCTCCTCTCTGTATTCCACAGTTCAATCTGAAAATCCCATGTATATAGTTTTGGGGGAGGGTAGGGGTTGGGCGCGGAGGGGGAGGGGGGAGATTCGGATAGTGCAGTTAATAGGTAATTATCAGGGCGCGTTTTCGCGCGACGGCCAATCCCATTCATTTCCTCGATATCTTGGAGCGAGGCGTTCGTTCCATCGATCGTTTCCATGATTTTCCCTCCTGCCTTCCGCTGCAGAGAAAGAGAGAGATCTTCGTTTTACAATTGATTTCCACTGGACCGAAATCTCGAGTACAATTCCCTCTCTTCTCCCCTCTCCACTCTTTGCCCGTACAACAGGGCGGATTGCTCGCGCAAGGAAATCGAGTAATTATGAGGAAATGACGGGCGTTTCTCCGTGGTGTGGCGAGAACATATACACCATACACTCAAGCATTTGGCCTGTACGTGAGTGTAAATGAACATTAAATGACTGTAGGAGGAGTAAAGGGGCGATAAGGCAAAGAAAAACACGATGGTCAAGTTTTATTTAATATTAGGATATAAAGTACTCAACAAGTGTCGTAAGGATGCGAGAAATGTATACGTAATAAGCACTCAAAAAGAAAATCTGAAATAAAATATAAAGGTTTGGAGATATAAATATTTTTATGTGTTTCTAAATATCACTCTGCTTATTTACAAATGTACAAATGTATATTGAAATTTATTATATTGTTCTATATTCATATTCAAATTCAAATTAAAATAATTTCTGAAAAAGTCTGTTAAAATACTTTTATACGCATGATACTAAGATAGGTAATTCGTAATTTTAAAATATTTAAATTAATTGTAAAATATACATATATATATAAGTTTTTCTACGATAAATACATATAAATATTGATTCTAGAAGCATGAAGCTTACTATATTAAATATAATACAAATACTTTTTAACTTTTATAATTTGAAGACAAAAGAAAAATATGTATTATAATAGCAGTTTACTGTATCTTTCCAATGCTTAAAATTATTTTTAAATATCAATTGATATAAACTTCATAATATTATCAATAATTAAGAAATTTTTTATAAGAATCATAAAAAAATTATACATAAAAATATAATAAAATATAGAAATTGTAAAATAATTAAAAAAATTGATATTTTTAAGTATTGAATAATATAATAGAGCGCAACAATACAAGAATTATACAAGTGTACTTTATAATAAACGAATTAAAGGACTTGTGTAAGTATAATACATCATAGGAGTATAACTAATTTAAATGAAAATGAAAGTTGTAATATAAATCATATTGCAAATGTGGTGTAGAAAGATTACTTGACCAAAACTAGAATAATTTATGTAATTAGGTTGAAGAATATTTAATTGAGATTTTTAAGATGACGAGCATCTCAAAATTATTTAGAAAAGAGTATTTTAAAAAAAATGCAAATGAGTGCATCACATATGCAATGTTAAATAAAATAATTCTTTTAGAATTGAATTAAAAGGAAATGGTCGAAATAGTAAATCTATATTATCTATGGAAGTTCAAAGAGTTACAAGGGTCAGTCACCCACTAATAGAATATGAAAATGCTTTACAGCAAACGAAAAATAAAAGAATAGTAAAGATAACAGGTTTACAAAAGATCAAAAAGTTCGTATGATGAAGGAGCCCTCGGTCCGGTATAAAAAAACCTACTTAAGGACAAAAATAAGCGATCACATCTCGGTCCAGGTCAATCCGATGATCAGTAAAGTAGTGGAAGCATCGGCGACGAGGTTATCGTCGGGCAAATGCCACATGCACGTGTCCCCTTCGAAATCACGCCCTGGACTCTGAATTTGATACGCGCGAGGGTGGGTCGGGGAGTCAGTACCCGACACCGACGTCGCCGAAGCGCGAGCAATGACTGCAGCCGCGTAACCGTCTCTCGCAGATGCCAACTCGTTACCGTTTAATTGTGCACTTACTTCCCACCCCCTCCCCCCACCCCACCCCACCGCACCCCCCAGCACCCCTTCCGCCACCCACCTACCCTTATGTACAACTGTAACGTGTGGCGAACGCGGATTAACGAGCGGCGACGAGCCAATACCCGCGCCCCTCCCCCTTCCGCTTCCGGGTGGGGGGTCCCCGGCAATGCAATTAATATAATTACTTTCGATTAAACACAGGCGAGTCGCCGGCATGAGACGCCGGACTGCGAGAGAGGAAACTGAGAAACTGCTCGGTGAATAGGAACGCCGAAGGGGGCGGGGGTGTAGGGGGGCTGGATTATTCTAGTGGGATTCTATCGGTAATTTCCATTTTATTTTGCATCAAATATACTGTTCTAGAAGATTGCCGTAAGCAATATGCACGAGAGAAGTTACGAGTTAATAAATAGCTAAAGAAAATTCAAGATAAAACATTGTTTACCTTAACCGCAAGCTTTCTTTAAAAAATGCCTTTATCTTTGTTTAATTAAAAATTATTTAAATATATAATCTGTGTTTGTATAATGAAAAGGGATTTAATGTTTAAATCCTGTTTGGAGGCAAAAATGGAAAATGATACGATGATATACGAACAAATTATATAAATTAAAACACCACAATTTTCTGGGACCACAACATTTCAACTGGTTTATACCATCCTTATCGGATGGACAATCTTTATTGAGAAATGACACGTATAATAAATTTCTAAAAAATATTTTTCTCCGTTTGTATTAATAATCTTACTGCTGTCTTATAATTTACTTACACATGTGTATTAATGTGGGTACATAAAAAATTGGACTTTTATACATGATCTCTACAAGTTAATTTTTTAATATTATATCATCAGTTAAATTCATTTTCATTACAGTTTAAATATATATTTAAGTATAGTTAATCGAATAATCATTTTACATTTATATAGTTTTTACCTACATAGTTATTGTGCTTATCTAGTTGTAATTAGGATTACTACATGATATTATAATTCCAAAACAAATTTACCTGTATCGTGGACTAATGTCTTTTTCTTATTTACATCATTGGGCATAGTATAGTATAGCAAAGGAAAAGCAAATAAATCTAGACGAGGAAATAAAGCGAGGATAATATTGAGTAAAACGACCATTTATATGTCTCTTAGCTGTGTGCATAATTTGCTAACTTTATTCCGAGACAAGTAATTTCGTAAATAATCTATGCGTTTGTATTTTGTTTTTTATTTGAGATACTAATTGTCAGGATATTCAATGGTAATATATTAATTACAACAACTTAAACTTAAGTGTTTCGAGGATGGAATAGCATATTTTTTATTTAAACACATGTCTACAACACTAAAGAAAATTTTAATCCTTTATAAAGCACAGCGAAATACATATTGTCAAGTAAAATTTTTTTTCACTTTATCGAGAAATAAAATTAATGAATGCAACTCCAGCTCTTATGTAATAGAGATGATTGCAAGAATGATAAAAGTTATGAAAGTTCATATGCATCAGATTCGAGATGCGCAAATGGAGGAGATGAAATAACAGCCTCGGGGCAAAGGTCGACCGGGAAAACGAATCGCAGGTTCATTGGGAACGAAGGTGTAATGGAAGAGTAGAAGAGTTAGCCGACTAGCAGTACAAAGTTAAAGACAATTCTCTCGCAAGAGGGGGTGGGGAAGAGATGTACGCGGATGCTGCACCCGAACTCAATCTAGCGCTCACCTCTGGAAATATCGCTGCCGCCTAATTATCTGAATAATGCAGCGATAATCTAGTGAAAATTGCATGTGCCCGAGCGCGGAGAAATTGGCCGAGAGGATCCTGCTCCTGCTGTCCTTTGCGGCTCTGAATATCCCATGTGCGGCGTCTCTCCTGCATCTTTAAGCGCATCTCAGATGCGATGCGAATGGACCGGTTGTCCATTAACCTTTCACCCCGGTTAATATCCTTCGATCCCGACGAGCCTTTCTTCGCGGGAATCCGTAACTGGGAGGAGGGAGGGGAGTGACAATGAGAGTTGGACCCAACAACATTTTGACTCGCGTGTAATTTAAAACATTTAAAGGATGCAAAGTGGAAAGTGGACGGTGACGAGAGCACGAAAGACACATCTATATTTCGGCACCAACAATCCAATACATTCAAGCCATTCTTTACCTTTCTCCTCTCTTCCTCGCCCTCTCTCCCTCTCTCTTTCTTTCTCGGAGAATCGAGCTTTTTGAATTTCCGCAAAAGGAACACGAGAGAGCGAAAATGAATAAAGGGGGGGGGAGGAGTGTATAATAGAGACCGAGCTAGTCGAACTAGCTAACGGAGAAGATGAAGTGCTGTGGAAGTGTAGCAAAGGAGAACGCGAGATATAGAATACATGGGTGTAGCGGGAATGAATGGAAGCGAGAGAGATGAAGATACGCCGATAGAATGACCGACTATTTCTCCTCGAGATGAAAGTCGTGTTGGCGATGTCTGCAACGAGCCGAAGTAGGAAATGTCGATCTCCAGGACGAGATACAGAGTCTTTATGCACACAGTGTCCTCTTCGTGTCCATCGATTCGTTTTAGAAATTATACTGCCTTTGGTCTGAGGCTCGCACTACTTGCTATATTTCAAGTTGATAAGTGCATTCAAAGGTGTCTCTATTAACAGAAATGTCATTAAATGCCATTCAATCAAATATCACGATTTGAAAAAAAGGAAAAAAAGGAAAAAAAAGAAAAAAGATAAAGAAGAAAATAGTCCAATCTACATTAAAAGGATCCCAAAGGTGGTCATCAAAATAGAATTTCCTTTGACCGATGGAGATTTATCGAAAAATTTATTCCTTTCAAAGAATTCCAAAATTAAAAGAGTTATAAAATACCCATTCAAGAAATATTATTTCAACTGGCACACAGATTAAAATCGAATGAAGAAAGTTTAATTTTTGAACTCTATCCAATTCTATTCTTCATTTCATATCTTTAAAATTTATTTAGCCAAACAAAAAAAAAACCTTTTCAATTCTTCATTTTCTACTTTTATTCGTTGTTTTAAGGCAGTAAAAGTCACTTTTTTGGATTCGATTCTGATAGTTCAAAACGATAAACACAACACAAAGCAACTATATTTTGATCGATGATATGTGGTATCTTTACCGAAAATTTCTTTCACACATCAAGAAAGAGGACCAAAACAAGAAACACGTAATAATAACAATAATAATATATATATATATATATGATTTTGCAGAATCCAGTCAGAGTTAAGTGTAGCACTTAAGAGCGACACGAATTTCGAACGAGGATCAGGTCTCTATCTTTGATGACTAAACTAAAGCTGGTTCTTCTCATCTCCTTTCATTCTTTCACCCGTAATTTCTTTCTCTCTTTTTGCTTCTACGAATGCAGTCATCGATTGAGATTTAGCACTTTGGAATTTTTACTAATAATAGAGAAGCAAAAATACTTGATAAAAGCAATATTCTTGTTTGTTTATTTATTTCCTTGAGTACATAGATTTTTATATTGTATTGTATGGAAGTATTACTAAAAATAATAAACATAAGATTAAAAACCCAGTTAAAAATAATGTATCTTGATTAAGAAATTTCTATTTTGAATACTTTTAGAAATATAATTGGGATGTTGCTAATTTTACTGAATTTTTCATTTGACTTCACACTCTGTCTTTACTTTAAATTATAAAAACAAGGTTTTAGAGATTCAAATTTATCTTGTTAATATTGTGAAATTATGATGGAAAAAACAAATAACAAAATTAGTAATTGTCAAATATATCCTCGAATAACTATATATATAATTGAACAATACTTATTAAAGAATGTGAATACCATCAGTAAAGCAGCCCTAACAATTTCCATTTTAAAAACTACATGCTGAAATAATGTATAAACAAATTTAAGATATAATGGATTGCATGGAAGGTACCAATTTAAAATTCTATTCCCAAAGTTCTTCAACTTATGCGAGAGCTTTGAAGTTGAACTTAAGTAAAGCGTCAAAGTATTGGAGTAGAGTTAGAAAACTTTTAAGCTGCTAATGCACACATTCCTTTCATCTCTTCCCCTCCTCTGTCTCCAGTCTTGCGCAACTTACCAACTACCACAAGGATTGACTGGTTGCGTCATAAGGACGAAGGAGCAGCCGCTACGATCTCGCAGGGTATGTTCCAGCGTGGAAATGTAAAATCGGTATGTATTTAGCAAAGAAGATAGACAAAGAAAGATAGAGAAAGAGAGAGAGAGAGAGAGAGAGAGAGAGATAGAGTAGAGAACTATAGGTACATACATGCATACATCTATAAAAGGTATAATGCTCGGACGGAGGAAGCTGGGAAGCAGTGAAAACTGGAGGGACGCGGTGCGACGGTATATAACGTTGATACAGACACTCCCGCCCCCCCCGTATGTACACACACATACAAACTCGGGGCCGTCGGTGTGTATACACGTTGCAGCCCTTCCTTATTGCAGGTTCCACGGTTCATGCATTAAACTATGGAGTTGCCCAGGCATCGACCCGCCGCCAGCGGCTACCAGAAAGCGAGAGAGAGAGAGAGACAGAAAGTCCGCCCACCCACCATCTGGATATGCGCTCGACGCACGGCTATGGTGGCAACGTATATACCCTATGTACATTTCTAATCAAGCGATATTGTAACTGCGGTCTAACCTCCAAACACCACCAGTCTGGGTAGCACCACCACTACCACCACCACCACCTCCTCCTCCTCCTCCTCCTCCTGGCCTTTCCACTGGACCACTCCACCCTCTTTCACTCCGTCTCGGTCGTTTCAGCCTTTCTACGTCCGTCTTCTCCCATGGCCCAGAGAGGGCGAAAGAGGGCTAACTCGAATATTCCCGAACCGGCATTAAATTGGAGCTTTGCGAACCAAAATCCCGAGTCCAAGTATGCGTGCCCGAGGTTTTCCTCCGTGCCTCTCTCCCGGCCTCACCTGTGTGTGCACACACGCACGAGTGGTTCCCACCGAACCGCGACTCAATATCGCGACTCTCGATATCACCTTTTACCGACGACCTCGACCCCCGATCCAGGGCACACATGCATTTTGGTTTCTGCAACGGTCGGCTCTTTGATTCGACCGCCGGAAAAAGGAGCCGACGTATCCCCGATGTCGAAACCGCGTCACCCAAATATGTCAACCCTGCTTTGTGTCCTCAATATTTCCACTTATTTTCCTTTATCTTTATTTTCCTTATATCTTTACCTCCCTATTCCTACTTACATATAAACCTTAACATTTTTAATTTAAGCTTTGTAACATGCCTACGACCACTCCGAACAAACTTCACAGCCATTTCATTTCAATTTAAATTCAAATTTCTTTTAGAGCATTGACTAAAATTCATATTCTTCAATTGACATACCAAAGCGTGCATTATTTATTGACAATCGTTTACAGGAAAAATTAATTTACAAATTTTCTTTTCTGCGCCAATGTTAAATTGAAAATCTTAAAATTATTCACTTTTGAATAATTTTTATTATTTAAATGATTTAATTGAATCTTAAATAATATTTTAATTAGAATCAAAACGTTTTTGTCTATATTTAGTACAAAAACATGTAATTTAACATTCAAAGTATTAAAATTCTTAATAAAATAAACTATTGTACTGACTTTCAGTAATTTGGAATATTCTGGTTTAAATATTTTCATGTTAGATTAAAAATCTGCTTATTCAAAAATTATTTTTACAGTTTTTACTCCTTCTGAAATTGTACTTAAATTGGATTATATTTAACTTGATGATGTATATTTTCTATATTGTTCTCTAATCAATACAATTATAAAATTCGATGGGAGTAAATACGATAATGTGTAAAAAATGAAACTAATTTTTTATTTCTTTTTTAAGTCTAATATTTAAATATATTTTTTAATATGAAAAATAAAAATTTATTTTAAATATTAATAAACCAAGGCAACAATTTTCAATAAAATTCTATACAATTTTTAATCAAAAACTAGATATACTAGTTTTAACAATTAAAATTGAAGTATATATCATTTTATATTATTGTAATGAAGATTCATAATTTCAATTTTTATTATTTTATAAATATCTTTGTTAAATTAAAATAAATTTTACATTTAATTGATTTAATATTTTAGAGGAATATTTGTAATAATTAAATTATTTTAATTTAAATTACTTTTTAGAATATTTACTTTAAACAATAAGATTTGATATGCTTTTCATAATTAAAAAAAAAAAATAATTTACTTTTTAATTTCTATTTAATTTAAAAATTTACAATAATAGTAAATTCAAAAGATTTTAATAAATTCATTATTGTTACTATCGAATACTTTTCGTCCTTTCATTGAAACGTCATATTTCTATGAAAAAACTACACAAACAATGTAAAACTTGATAAAATATATTTTATGAATTACACAAAAGAATAATATGAAACTAAGGATACAATAATGCTCTATAAAATAAAACTAAAATCGACTATAACGTTTGAAACTTTAAATTTAAGCGAAGACGCCATTTCTTAGCGAAGATATTTTAAAATTCAAACAAGTGCCAATTGAAAAACCGATAATTAAGTTTTAACTAAACAAAGGAAATGCATTTATGTGTAGGTGGGATGGAGTCCTTGGAGGTGGTGGAACGTATGAGTATCGACGTCTTCAAGTCTCCCCCAACCCCGACCCCGACTACCCGTACACATACAGCCGAGGGCGCGATTTCTCTCTTTGCCTCCCCTCCCAAACCCAACTTCCTTTGCTTTCTCCTCATCTCCGGCAGTATCTCAGCCGCTTGCGTCTATAGTAAGCATTTACCCCACTTGAATCCACCCTCCGAACTGAGCAAATATGGCCGCCACTGATGCCTTCAAATTCAGAAACTAAATCAAAAGCTTATTCCTTTTGTGATAAGAGAGCCTGTATTTGAATACCCCGAAAGTCATTGAACTTTGATTAATGAATACTCTTCTTATTGTTCTTGAATTTAATTTAAAGTTCATTTGCACATCGAATAAATAGTTAATTTTGAATTTTAAATAAAATTTTAAATGTCTACGACTTGGTACTTTAGCGAATTCATAGTTACTTAATGTTCGTGCGTTATATAAAAAGAAATCTGTTGATGCTGGTATTATTGATTATTATCGATCCGCATTCATCTCCAACAATTAATTGAAAAATTAAATATTAATACTTTTATAATATTATATTCAATGTTTGTTTCAGCCACAAACATAAAGAACTATTAAATCTAAAAACTAGCGAAATAGGGTGAAACAGGTTTTCTCGCGATTGACACACTCGGGAGTCGTAAAATTATCTCCGAAACCTGTTCGATAGGATGAGGATACTGTGCCCTCATGGACCGCGAAAGATTCTCACGATGCTGATGACCAGTGGTCATCCTTTAAAGAATGAGATTTAAAAAAGGGAATCAATGGAATGCGGAAGCTTTTGCACTAGAGAGCGGAGATGACCCTCTTACTTTGCGTAAGAGGGAAAAAACTGGTTTCTTCCAGATGCCCGGCAATAATGGGTCAGTAGCACAGAGATACATTTTTTGGGGGAAAATTTAGTAATAAGTTTATTATTGACTTAATTGGACAATATAAAAATATATTTGAGTTTATTGTTATTTATTTTGATAAAATTTAATTTAAAATAAACATTAGTTGATTGCTAGCATTCATAGTTGATGACGAATCCATACAACGTACGTGACTTATTGATAATATTATAATTTGTTTATGACTATATATATATATATATATATATATATTAGATATGTTATAAAGTTAACAATATCATTTTTATAATATAACAAATTGAATGACTTGTTTAGATAAGTTGAATGCCTACAAGTAAACACAGCCAACGTCATATACATGTTTGTAAAAATATGATATATACATATAAGCAATAATAAAGATACCATTTTAATTAAGTTATATTAATTGTCCAAATCAATATTGCAAAAAGATAAGAGTAAATTTAATTTTAAATAATTAAAAATTGTGCTTGATAACTTTTTCGAACGTTAACTCGAGTGATCGATAAACAAATAATCGCGAGAAATAAAAATTGAAGTGCAAAATCAGTGCTATCATTAGAGGAGCATCATTGTTTATAATATAAAATTGATATAGAGATCGAGAGACACATACAAGAGTGATAAAAATTGATCAAAAGCGTCGGTCAAATGGGAACCAGTTTACTGAATGTCACGCGCACGCTGGACCATCGCAGATTCTCTCACGCTCGGTCCGTCTTCTCACGCAAGATCGACAAAAGGGAGTTGAGGACGAGTTCGGAATACATAGACGAAAGATACGGTCCAGTTTTACTGGAAGAAACTTTATAAATGAAAAATCTTACTCTCCCGCGTCTCCATCCCGTGGGAAGGAAGAACAAGTTATGCGTCTAGTTAACTTTACCCGATAATGTCGGAGCAGAGTTCACTCAGTTGCAGAGGTGCTGTGCCCGGGTCAGCACTTTCCGGAACTTAGATAGTTAGTTAACCGGGAAACTGCGATCGCGTGCACTCGCTGGTCCATTTTTGTGTTTCCGTCAATTCCCAATAATTCAAAACAAATTATCCGAAAGATTTTGATAAAGCTTAAAGGATCAAGGACCCCAAGGAGGAAGACTTCCAATACCAACGAAAAATAAGGTAATCTAACTAGTGGGACCATTATTAAGAGTCGTGAGATCAGTTATCATGAGTAATATTGAGAAGCTCGGCCTGATAATGATTGAACGGAAAGCTAAATATTGGAATTGTAAAGAGGTTGAAGTGCGCTGGTCCGTAATAGGGCTTCGAAGAAACGCAAGCCTTTGTTATGGGTCGGGGCCAGAACCATCGAGGTCCATTGGGCGAGAAAGGAGGAAGCAATATTCACCGGGAGATGAGAGCCGGTAATAAGGAGCTTTGAAATCGGAGATAACGGGTCCGGGTTCCGCGAGAGCACCACTCCGAATGATACCGCATTACCAGGAACGAGAGCTCCCCACGGCATCTCTCTTGCTCCAGGAGGTTAGAATTATTGATCTAATATTCGAGGCAAAAGGCTAAACCCAGGAAGCTTCCATCCCCGGCGCACAGACGCGCTATCTTACACTTCGAACCGACAACCTCTCCGTCCATCTCCGAACCACCGCCTACGGGAGACCCGCAGGAGCAACAAAGACCGAGCGATACAATAATTAATTGCATCCGTTCGTGGGAACGCGAGGCGCAATCCACCTCCCACCCTCTCACCCTTCTTCGCCCTTCTTCACCCTTCTTCTTATCCTCCCTCTTAGTCACCCTCTTCTTCTCACTCCTTCGCCATTTCTCTGTTTCACCTTATTCTCATTGCTTTTGAGCGTCGATCTTCATTGACTTGAAGTTTTGTGTGACCGCGAGATTGTGTGAACGGAAAAATCAATCGTTGATAAATTAACTGTGCATTAACTATAACTCTGGTTAAAGCAAAATAGAGTCCTTTCTCGCTACTCTTTAAAATGTAGATTGATACAAATTTCAGATCGTATTGAAAAAGTAATCTAAAGAGTTATTATCACGACATACTGATCACTCGGAATTTATTAAACGTCATTTGTATAAAGGAAAACAGGGTTATACTTAAATTTTATCAACAAAAACCTTGTACACGCATTATATCTTTATGTAAGCATGTTTACATAATACAAAATTAATGAACTACGTTTAACTTCTTAATTTATTGCTAGGGAGCACTTTGTATTCTTTTACATAATCAAATGGTTATAAAATATTTTTAAATTTGATAATTATAAATGTACGTAAATGCAAGGTTTCGTATGTATTTGAATGTTTACTTCTCAAAATTGATTATTTTTCTACATGATTATTGATCGAAATTTTTTGAGATACACAGGCACAAGATAACTTTACTTATTTATTAATAAATGTTATTAGTAATGTTACTAATGGATCTAATTTAATAATATTGGTAATAAAATCCTTATTATGCTCTAATTTAATTAATTTAACGAAAGGATTCAATAAAAGATTAAAGCAATAATGAAATAATTAATTATCCTGGCGATAGGTAGATTTCTAAATCCCAAAAATCTATAGTGTTCTTAAAAAGAAATGAATTTTATAATATGATATCATATCTAAAACTACAAGATTAATAAATAAGTAAATGTACATCACAAAGAGTTTATTTTTCCGAGTTTTGTATCAACGTAAACCCTTTAATCGCGTGACGATTACATTAAACCGAGCGCACGCTTTCTAAATAAAAGCCATTTCCTAAAACTTTCTAATTAGAGTCTAGATGCAAAAGATCATTAGTTGCAGTGATATCATTAATTCCTTGTAACTTGACATTTGACTCCGGTACTTCCATAAATGCGAAATCTTTTTACGAGAGCACGCGCATTATCACCTGCTTTGATTGCCGTAGGCCTCCACTTCCTACGAATTCACCTGGTAATTGCGTCTTTCACCGAAAGAACCAACTCGCAGTTAGTTTAAACGACATCTCTGTTTAATTGTCGGCGATGTAACTTTGCGTGGGGCCTTGTTAATACTTGTTGTGTAACTGCGCTAAAACCGCGGCGACTATTCGCCATTGCATTGGTGTGTAAAGGAAGGCACGTTGTGTGTCCTTAAACTCCCGACACATCTGCCTTTTAATTAAAACAAACATTTTTAGCCACATAAAAAATTATGTTAATGAATTTTGTACCCATTCTTGAATTATTCGATACTGAATGTTTTTGAGAGTAGTTTTTACATGGATTTCGTTGAATGTTTAAATAATCATTATCTATTTATATCATATACATAGATTGCTATGTCTTTTTTCATTCATTGTTCTTTATTGTACACATGGATATTGACAATTATAAAACCAAAAGTTGTTGGTATAAAATCTCAAGTAAGAGGGCTAGATTATTATCAGTCGTAAAAGTAATGGCATTTATTAACTTTGTTGCGGATAACTTTGTTATTTACCTATACTTTTCCTCTTTCTTGATTAAAATAATCAATCATTGAAATTTAATAATATTTTTGATAATGCTATATTACTAGGCGACCAATAAATATAATACTTTATCACCATAGTTTATACTAACAAAACTTTACAACGACATTCATTAAAGGAATTATATGCAAAGCGTGTATCGTTAAAAGAGAACATAATTTAGTATTTTACGTTTATCGGGAGATATAAATTGTTTATATATTTAGTATTAATACGGAAGTTATATCTTTAGTTCAAGTTATTACAAAATTCAATTCGCCTCATAATTACGAGAAGTTTGCTTGCATTTTTCAAGGATTAACAGGGGTCATTTATCGAAATAAAGAGTTGGCTTTTAGAGTGCACGAATAAACTGGAAAATGTCCGGGTGCACAAAGCAATCGTCCATTGGCGATGGGGAACTTTTGCAATGCACATAAGGGAGATAATGGGGATTGTTCGGTGGCATAAGAACGGCTGCTGCAGTCTAAGAGAATCGTGGTGGTTGATGCAAATAGAACAGGAACAGAGGAATTCACCTTAGAGTTAACAACGTGGATTCTCCCTCATTCGGTGCACAAGGAAAACAGCGGTACGATCATAGCGAACTTTGCCCTCGACGACGAGGACGACGACGAGGACGAGGACGAGGACGACAAGAGAAGAGTCCACACGAGCTTTAACGAACCCAGGGGTTCCCCCCCCCCCAACCACCTTCTTTGGAATTCCCACGCGCGTCAAAATCCACGTTTCGGCTCCGTTTCGTGTAATTGCGAAGTGTGTGCGCGAGTTTCCCGGAGAAATTGTTGGGCGTTTACCGGCCCTGGAACTTTGTTGCCCATCCGCTCTTTGTTTTAGTTCCGCATCCTAATGTCCTACCAATTCTCTTTTCGACTCTTTTCTTCGTCCAGTGCATTTCCCTCTCAACTCCAAAGATTCGATCCGCAACTTTGGCAAATGACGTGAAAGTGTAAAACAATGGCGCACGTCGGCTTTTGTTAAATTAAATCACTTCTTCCTCGATCGGGTATTTGGTATAGAAGTAACTTTTCATAGCCGCGATTGAGCGTTAAAATTGAGCGACGAGAGTTTGGAAAATTATTATACTGTTGAATGCATAGTTTCTTTAATCCTCGTGCGTGGCTACGTTTACGTTTATGATCAACAATAACGTACTACTATTTCATTCAAAATGAACACATTCTAAAAGTTTAAGTGTGGAATTTTAGAGTAGCTTAATTTTCATCTTGATGTGATTATTATTTCAGAATTACAATCCCTTTTAAATGTCCAAAAATATCCTTATAAAATTATCCATTAATTATCCATAAACATTTCAATATGCAATATCCATTTTTTCTTAAATTAATTAAGTCTACTTTCATTTGAAAGAATTTTAAAATCGTTTTCTATTTTATTAACACATCTTGTAAATCCAGTGAATATTTCAAAGTACTTGTTTATTACTTAATAGCGAGAATAGATTTACATAATTGAATATTCAAGCTACGGAGAGGTTTCTTGATGTGTCTGTCATCGTAAAAATACCTCTAACAATTGTACACTTCTCGTGACATTTAGCCCGAGATAAATATAAGCAAGCATCTCAGTTACCCTAAGACTACACGAGACAGTTTTCCCTTCTAATTCTTAGGGCAGGCTTAATATGTGTACACACAATGCAAAGAGAAAGCACTACTGCCGTACCTTAGAATTCCAATTAAAATTAAGCCAAATTCATCGTAATACTCTCCAGAATTACGAGCCAGTATCGCCAAGCGAAAATCTCAACGGACAACATCACGATCCCCCTCGCCACCCCCTTCGGCGTTCCACCCTCGTTGAAAAGGGTTTGTCGTGGCAGCCGCGGGGGTTGCTTCGAATTCGCTTCGGAACCGCCCTCTTCTTAATTCCCAACTAAGATGGCAGTAACCCTAAAGGTCGCACTCAGCGTCACCTACACTTACGCGCGTCCTACATCAATTCCTCGCATTTATCCTTCTACCAGTCCCGTAACAATCGCTCATAGACAGCGCACACGCACGCACGCACGCACACCTATTCGTAGATGACGGTGTACGGGAGGGAATAAATCGCGTAAAGTCCGGCGAGTTTGGCCGAAAGTGCGATAGTGTCGCGTAGTCACGTCGTCTCTATAACGCGACGGTATGGCAGCGGTGCTCCGGGATAATTTTCTCAATTTCGTAGCGTCTCTCCCGAGGGGTCGGTCGTTAAGGGCTTGAAGTGAGATTCCAGAGGATGACGGGGGTCCTCGTGTGCCTGCGCGCGCGCGCGCCCCGCAAGACCGTAAGATAGTTTGATAGGCTTGGTTGCCAGGAGACCTCTAAGGCCTCGGTCCGAGAGCTCACTAATGCCCAGAAAGGATGGCTAACCGGAGTAACATAAGCGCGGCTACGAGGGGAACGAGGAGGTCATCCGCGCGGAACGACCTTACCTTCTTAGCGTTTTTCGCCTTCTTGGCCGCAGGACCCGCTTACGGCCAGACCCTCGACAAGGATTTGCATGGACTAAAATACGATTTCGACCTCGGAAAGCATGCTGAGCTGTTCTGTCTCTTTTTCACGGCCGTTCTCACCTGTAACTCGTATCTTGATGTACAAACCTTAAAGGGTTATTGCCTTCTTCTTCTTCTTCTTCTTCTTCTTCTTTTTTGCCTAAATGCATTTGCTTCCGTCGAGATCACTTGGACATCTGTTGCATAATTTTAGACAATAATTACTCGTGCATTGTAAAGCTTTTGTAGTATCGTTGAATTTTTCAAGTTAAATTAACGACTATGTCGTCGATAAGAATATAATTCGTTTGTTAATTAGATGTTGCTAATTGTGGAATTAATTATTTTACTATTTACTTTTCAAGTTTACTTAAATATTTAAAAAGAAATTTTTATTATCTTTCTACACTTTTCAATTATTTTATGTATTAATGTATTTAATTTCTAGGATTGGAGAAATATTCGAGATTTTAGTTATCATTGTTAGAAAATTAAAATATGAAAATATTTTCTATCAAACTTTAAAATTTATTCAAACTCAAAAATTTTTGAAATTTATAAAAATTAAAATTCTTAAATAGTAAGATACATAATATTTATAAATTACTTATTCACAAATACAATTTTATTTTTTATATAAAAATTAGAATCAATGTCCATTTTTCTTAAAATACTTATTAAAATATTTCTAATGTAAGGAAGCAACCTCTTGGATTCTTAAATAAAAAAGCAAATGGAAAAATACGAACATTTCAAATTATAGCATAAAAAAATATGATAATTATAAATATACGAAGGGAGGCATTAGTTGTATGATAATGCGAAGAGAGATTATAAGTTGCTGAATGTTCATTGCCAGAGATAAACTTTAACATGATACTAATACTTGTATGTAAAATAAGTATATGGAATGCACAATGTTGATGATCACTCTACACATATCTAATTAATTTAACAACGGATAATTTGTTTTATTAATAATAAAAATAAAATAAAATTCCTAAAATGTGTATAAAAGTCTGCATCTACAGACATTCCACAGTTGATTTTAAAATACAAGTAAAGCCTCTTGTTTTTGTTTTTTATTGGAAAGTTATAAAACTAAAAAATTAAAAAAGCCAATTATAAAAAGAATACCAAAAGTTGCAAGCATTCTGCAATTGCACTTTTAAATATCTATTCGAAAACGAGCGATGTTTCAAAGTGATTACGCGCGCGATCCATAAATCATTTACATCCTTTGCTCGATCAAGAAAGAGACAGCGGTCTCGACGTTTTACGGCGTCTCCCTCGGGAGATATGCAATGCGTAGAATTCGTGTGGACATCGGACGATAAATAAGTTCGCACACTTTCACGCCCCCCCCCCACGTGAAAACTCAATTTCCTGTGCGAGTGCGAGAACGTGTTGGGGGTACTGGAGCCACGTCGACTCGAGAAACTATCGAACTTATCGATGATCGATGGAAGGAATGTCAATCGCGAAAAAGCCCTAACGTGCCAATGTGCAACAAATGGACCACGGCTGTATGTGTGAGTGGTATGCGTGTATGTGCCAACAAAGTGGAGCGCGCGTTTCATCTCGATCGTTATATCTTTCCTCGGTGTGAAGCGAAGGGTGAGGGAAAATCGAGTTTTCCAGTCCGTGGAGGTGCATTGAAACACATTTGTGTGTCTGGCTTCAATGCGCTCTCTGCATACACGAGGTGAAAATAGTCGAGAACGTTAATGCACTGCACCAAACTTTAATTATCGCGTGTATAAGCCAAATAACGTATTTTCATGTGGTTATATGCCCTTTATTCCTTCTTCATCATTTTGCAGTGAGAAAGGTAATTATTTGAAGAAAAGTCAAATGTTTTTTCAAAACATTCGAAAATGTACTATAAACATCTGTATTTTCTTTTCCAATAAAACAAACTTATATTATAAAAGAATAGTTACCAATAACTATCAAGATATTTATAATTAAATAATAAATAAGTAACATTATTATAGCTTTGATAGAAACCTTATTTTTAAACTCACTTTCAAAGAACTCCTTAGTATTTATATTATAATTAGATCTTTATGAAAATACTAATATCCATACTCGTAAGCAGTATAATTAAACGTGACCTAGATATAAATAAAAAGCGAGAAAGGACAATAAGAGAACCAGACTGCAGAACAATTTTTGTAAGAATGTAATTTCCTGAAAGTCAGAATCGATAGCTCAAGATGATATCCATCGAAAAATCTCAAACTATAATTTAATGAGTCCTACCGTTGTGCATACGTGTGTGAGCGAACATGGATAGAAGAGTATTCAGAGATATAAGAGAGAGAGAGAGAGAGAGAGAGAAGGAAAACTAGAGTTACTATAAGGCTCAGAGATACTCGGTTGGTCGTTCAATGGTCGAACGGTTAGTATCGTGTATAGAACAGTTTTACCGATAAGACCCACGAAGTTTAACAGCCTCCGACTAAAGCAGCGTAGCTCATACCGCAATGAACGCAGTTACTCTCTCTCTCTCTCTCTCTCTCTCTCTATCCATCTATCTTTCACACACGCACACACACACACACACGCACATACGCACACTAACTAACAAGGACTCTCTTTGGAAAATACACACACAAACAGGGATCCTTATCCAACACGAATCCCAGGGCTAAGCTACTCGCGGCACGTAGGGCATCCTTCGCCGAAATTCATGGCGTGTGACGTTGATAAAAGAAAGCTATTGAGATAGTGTTTCCGCATTGTTTCCTTGTCTTCTTCCTTACTCGAACTTGAGTAAATAACTAGAATATTTGCGAATCTGTGTATACGTTTTCTACTCTGTAAACTATTTGTTTGCTTTGTTTTTAAAGCTTGAGTGTCTAAAGAGTACGCAGAACTTTTATGATTATTATTTCGAGATACGTCAAAAGAAAATCTGTTGTAGCAAAATACCTACAAAAAACAAATACTGATTTTAAATTACAATTATAATCCTCTTTTATTTCTTTGTGAAAACAGTAATTTCATTGAAAAATAAATCAAATTTAATTGTACTTTTTACTTGACGGTTACTACTCTTTTAAATCAACAAAAAAAATATAATTTATAAAACAAAACTGTAGAAGTATTTAACTGATGATAAAAATAAAAAACGCTAAAGTTTTAATAGCGCATTCACAACATTTCAACGGCACTATTTGCTGTTATCATCACAGATTCAGCACAAACAGAACAAATATATTATTTATAAAATTAATGAATTACATGAATGAATGTAGTGAAAAAACAAAACAAAAATTAATAATATTTGCTATCTATGTAATTAAAAAATAGTTGATTCAATGGAAAAATTTGCAAATACTAAGCCAGGTTAAATAAATTTTGCTTACATACTTTGGGTCATTTGAAAATTTAATAATCGTATTTATTAAATATAATCTTTCTATTTTAATAATGAGCTTTCTTTCCTTTATTAATAATATTGTTTTTTATTTCTGTATAAAATTTAAAAATCAATTTTTTCAGTATAATTTATTTAAACTTATACAGAAATTTTAAGTATTTCTATAAATACATCTAACTATAAAATATTATGTTTTTATGAATAAGAACATTATTAGATATAAAAAATAAATATTCTTTTATCGCAAAAATAAAGTATTAAAATTATTACCTATTTTATTTTCAGTAAAAGGAATTTTTTTAATTTCAATCATTCCAAGATACAATTTCTTTTATTTTAAATAAGGAACATTCCTTTATGTAAAATAAAAAAAAAAATTGCTAGTCTTCATTAATAAAGCAAAAATATAATGTGAACTACTTATATTTGTTTATTTCATTGTGTAAAAAGCGTAAGTAAATAAAATTTAGTTGAAACTCAAAAATATTTAAAATAATCTTAATTGATTAAGAATACTTTTTGCAAACAATTACTTTAAATATCTTTTACAACGAAAAAAACATGGACATTATATTGATAAAAGAATATTTGCAATTTAGCATTGCGCATTAAAAAATAATAATGAATAAGCCGAAAAGCGAGCTACGTGCAAAAACTTTGTTAAACAAAAACAAAACAGAGAAAAATTTAAAGGCAAGAAGTTTTATCGGTTTTAAAAAAATTCTAAAAATAAAAGAAGAAATTAGAAAACTTTGAGCTCAGAGCCATTCAATAATTCAAAGGCGCACTCATCTGCCGCTGGCAACTACACGGATACCACGAGGCCAAAGGCGAAAGACTTACTCACAAGCGCTGAAACGGAAAGTAAAAAGCGGAGAATCTCCCCCCCCCCCCAGAATCTCGTTTCACCCCGTTCTTATCTCGTGAAAAAAAAGAGACGGTCGAGAGAAGAGGGAAGAGGAGCGGAATGCAGAAGAAAGCATCAAAAGGGAAGCCGTAAATCTCGCGAGACGCCGGGACCGCAGCATCAGCGGTAGCAGCCAGTCGGGGGTTGGCCTGAAAATATACGTCCAAAGTAAAGGGTTGCTCGGGGCGGGGGTGAGTTAAGCAGCGCGCGCAGGACTTAAGCCAGCCATGCGTCACGGCGTTTGCGGAGAGCTCGGCTCTGCAAGAAACGACCTTACACCGCGGCTGAGAGCTCCATAGGTGGTGGCCCTCTCCTCGAGCGTCGTCGCCCCGATCGATACGAAGGAACAAGAAGAAGGGGTTCGACCCCCGACGCTCTGGTGGGGATGCGAGACTCGCCGTGGAAAAATCTTAGCTGCCCCGAACCCCCGGCTAAGGGCAGACCCCAAGGCGCCTCTGGAGCACGACCTTAGACAAGAGGCGTGGCCTCGCACCCTCCCCTATAAGACGCTCCGACACCCCCGGGCCCTCCACTCATCAAGTGGAGTAGCTCCACGGCTGGAGCGACTTTTTTTATTAGGGCTGGGGGAGCGCCGCCAACTTTTTTCACGACGCATGCGGCTACCAGGTCAGCTGGTCGAGAGACCTGGACTTTGGGGCGGGGGGACGCTCCAATCGAATTCGCGGTCGGCTTGAACCCGGAGAAAGTGAATCGGCGCTTAGACAAGAGTGAAAATTTAAGGTTAATCGAAGCCTCCGGATTTGGAAGATTTTTACACTTTCTAATTCCGTAATACTTTAGATGTTTGATCTATATTTGAGATGTGCATTTTAACGAGACGTTAGATATGCTACTTATTTATCGCAGTTAACCACATTAATCAACGATAACCAATCAAATCAGGATTAATCTTTTTTTTCTCGTGAATTATAGAAATATGCTCATTTATTTTATATTTTAAAATTTAAATGATTTTGACACATATTTTCTATTAACAGTAATAGCCAATATTCACTCAAACAAATCCTTGGCCTAAAATTTTTATATTTCAGTTCAAACTAAAACATAACATATTACAACACTATTACCTTTTAAAAAATATAAGATGCTCTTAATTTATTATATACTCACTCTGTTGTTCGATTCATTTGGTTTGAATTGCAATTGAATTTGATTTTCCTCAATATTTGTAAATTTACTTATTAGTGACACTAAATAAAAAAAATTGAAAACTTTTAATACACGCACAAAAGAAAATAAAAAAACGTAATGTGAAAATTTTTTTTATATTTATGTATGTATATATATATATATTTAAAAAAAAGATTAGAAAAGTAATTGTCTTGTATTGTAGGAGATTTTAAAAACTACATAAATTAGAATTTGTTTTTTGGTAATAAATTTAATTTCCTTAATTATATGCAGTTTTTATCATATTAGTTTCGCAAAATTAAAGTGTTGACCTTGGTAATGAAAATTCATATATCTTTTACATCTCGTCGAATTAAATAAGATAATCCATCAAGACAACTCATTAAAGAACATTTCGATGCTCCTAAACTCAAAATGCAAAATAGGCAATAACAAAATAACAAATAATTTTACGCGCTAGTTGTGTATTTAGCCCAAAAACGCTTGTTCCCAAAAGCTTATTATATTTACTTATTATTATATTATAGGATCAATCGAAAAAAACTAGATCGTATCTGTTTATCAAATATCTTGTACAAATACGTTGTAGCTAAAGCAGCACTCATATATTAAGCATAAATATCCTGTTATTAGCGCGTATTTGCAAATTTTGTCATTGTCGGGGCCAAAGCTGTAAACAAAACTCGAAAGTCGAAATATACAAATCAGAACTAAGCGCAAGTATAATTCAGCTGCGTGTCCAAACACGTGTTCACGTGTTTGTACGGAAATGCGAGCGTTATACATTTCAGTTACATTGCCGTGGACGTCATCGGATGTGTTGACGGGAAATACGAGCATAACTCAACCGAGTCTACCCGAGCACCGAGCCTGTTCCCTGAAAATTTGCTCTCCCTCCTCCCTTCAACCCCTAGCCAACTCGTCCTCTCATCCGAACGCAAACAACCCTGTCTCTTTCTCTACCCTTCTACCCACCCCCGACTACCCCATCCCTCCCGCACTTGCATTAACTTGCTGCTGACTGATGACGTCATTTCCTACAGAGTATTGTACATCTTGCAGCGTATTTCCGCGGGACAATTAAGATTCTCTGTCCTTTCTCCCCGGGCATCAAGTTTATACCGTGAATCGCTCAAACTTTAAAATACTCATTTCACCGAATTTACAGAGCTCACGCCTTTACTTACATTTGCAATCATTATAATTATTATTGTTATTTGTATAAAATTGAAGTTGGATGAATTCTAACTTCGTTAAAGAAATACTTGTATCAATAACAGTATCAACAACAATCTTTTATTTATCCTAATATAATTTGTTATTTATTTAAAACTCAATCGATAAAATAAAAATAAAAAGGAATTTAAAGTACCGAATTTAAAATACCGAATGTATGTTGTTAAAAATTGTTTGTAATGAATTGACATCTTTTGCTACAGAGTTACTTTGAATACCTATACAATGAGTTTGGATAAGTCATTAAGTACAGAATACTTAATGAAACAAACCCAAGGTATTGAAGGACAAAAAAAAAAGAAAAACGTTTAAGGATTTCCATTCATGTTTATTCTTCCTTAATGTTTTATTTTATCATTATTATTGTGTATTTTAAAATCTGGATGTGAATCTTATTTTTCATAATGATAATTAATTCTACTTATTTAGTGAATTTTTATTCGCAGCAACGATGAAACATTTATATCCATTAATCAAGCGATTAATGTATTTGACTCAATTAGTATATTTTGAGACAATGTGTATTTTGCACTTCAGGCCCATACAGAAATTTTAATCTCATGTGATATTTTGTATTCATATTATGCAATACCTATTAAATTATCATTTGAATTTATTTTATTAGCTTTTTTTCTTATTCAAATATGCTTTTCGTTCATTTATTCCTAAAATCAAAATAATTCGCAATTTTATTTTTACCAAGAATTTCTTTGGTCTACATCCATTTTTTTCTTGTAAGTAAATTTTGATAAGTTCTATATCTAAAATTCACATTCAACACCTTTATAATCAAGTTTCTTTTTAGCAATCAGCATTTTAACGTTATGCAGCCACTTTTGTTACAATATTTACATTTCTTAGTAGCAAATTTTTTTGTATACAGTTTTTAAACTTAAATTTTTAAAGTTTTAATCGTAACGAATTTCGTAACCGAATTTTTAGTGTTACTATTATAATTATCCATTAGTATTCGATGTCCTATTTAATTTACTATATTCGTGTATACATAACTCAAAAAATTTAGTATTCGAAAATGTATTATTACCAAATATATTATTATACTTTTTATAATATTTCTTTCAAAATTTGCATCATTTTGTTAATAATTTTTATTTCTTAAATTCACTTCTATTTAAGATAATTGAAATTATATATTAAATTTCTGTCCTTATTTTCCGATGATAATGATTATTTAACGCATCATTTAGTTGTAATATTATCATCTCCGTATTTATTTCTCAGGATATTATCACTATAATTTCCGGTAGTCTTTCGCCATAATTTCCGTTAACAAATATACTTGTTTCTATTTCAAGTCTTTTAAAGTGCATATTTATCCATGCCTTAAGATTTTTTAATAATAAATTACTTTCTATTTTTTATTTAAATATGAATTCAAAAAATTTGATTGACAAAATAGCGAAAGATACAAGATATTCGATGTGAATTTCCCGTCATGTCAGCATCTTATCGCTACTACTGTCTTTGACTTTGAATATCATTGACATTATTCTAGCAATCTAGTTCTACAGTTTCAAATCATACTATCAAATGATGCCGGTTTAATGCAATGTATTATCCGGTATGCGTAATACATGGTTTTGGATATCTGTTAGATGATACACCTCGATAATTAGCGAAAAATAGAATAAGTAGAGCTATAAAACACATCACGAGAATGTTTTTTTATTGTTTAAATGCTTTTTAAATCTCTTCCAAGTTCAAAGTAACAAAGTAAAAACAATTCTTGGTCCAAGTGAATAAATGCAAACAATTTATAATTTCTAGTCGTCTACATTGTCCATTTGCTAATGTAACTTAAGAATAATATTTTGCAAATACATAAACACATTGGGTGCGGTTTATTAATAATGAGCTAGAATATTTCATCGAATGTAGAACAACCACATCGTTCACTTTAATCGGCACATTCTTCGTAATCGAATGCAGTAAACCTAGAATTGCACAATTTGCCGTTTCCGTCGCGAATACTTGGCTCGAGCAGTTTATGGCCACGTAAAAGGCAAATCGTCCTCGAGTTACACTCTGCGTCTTTACACGCCTCCTCACTTTCTCATCAACACGAATTTCACGTTCCGTTGATTTATGTCTTGGATTGTAAAAGAAACCTTTTACAATTCTTATCTCTGAAGGCAGAGCTTTTGAGCTCTTGTCACTTTCACTCTTGTGAATTATTAAATGTATATCTAAGAAAAAATCTTGGGGTGCAAAACGATTTTTGTTTTTTTTGTTTTTTTTTTCTTTCTTTCGCATCTATTTGCAAACAAATATTTTATACTGAAAAATTAATGAGAGCAAAAAAGCATATTACAAAACACTATCGAGGATAAATGAACCAAATTACTCAAACAGAAAAATTCCGGAAAAAACTGTGTCCAACCAAACAATTTCAATTTTGCGAAATGCTTTCATGAAATATTAAGTTTCATCCGTCAAAAAATAAACCATGAGTTCTGAGTAATTTCATAAAATTTTTTCCTCTGAAAGATCGAGCTTGTAATTAACAAGGAAGCAGTGTGGTGTTGAAGCAACAAAAAGAACGAAGCTTGAATACAATCTCGTAAATTTACTAAGCGCGCTCGCAAGCGCAAGAAAGTCTTCCGCCTTTTGTTTTGCTCGAAGTAATACGCTTCGCTCGCTAAAATCAATTTATACCGGTACGTTGCGTTCCCGACACCCGGGAAACAATCGGAAGATAAATTTTCTACTCACTAAAATTACACGGCTTTTTATCCTTGTTATTATTCCAACTAAATAAACAGGATTTTTGCCCTTAATTCCCCGGAGAATCGGTAAATAACATTTGAAAAATCGCGTTTGAGCTTTAATGTCCTTTAATGAACAAAAACCGACGGCCAATCGTTATATCATATTTTCTTTACAAACAGAGAGGCTTTTTACACTTTCGGTCGATTAACCAGGAGTTTAGCGCAGGTACGAGAATCCACTGAAGCGATAAGCGTAAACAAAGGAACAATCTATAACAATTGTTCGAAAAGTTCCGTCCACCTCCGGCTATATGCTCGAGTGAGCTTCGAACTATTAATTACAAATACACTCAACTACCCTGCCGTATAATTTCAATAATTATAATAATACAATTGAAGATCTTTTAAAAGATTAACCCTAAATATTGCGTACAGAATTTATTAATTAATAAACAATGTACTGGCAATTGTTGCGTTTTTCACAATGTCTGCCTAGTGCAGATATAGTTTATCGGTATGCACTCTCTATAGTATAAAGTACTAGCATTCTCATAAAAATAAGAAGCAATTAAATTAGTGCGTCAGACTACCGCACTTCCCCTAATCTATTTTTTAAGCCAAAGCACAAGATACAAGATTGCATTGAAGTAAAAGGACAAACTCTTTAAAATTATTTTATAAATGGACAGGAAAAGAGAAATTCATTGGATTACGAGTCTCCGGGTTGTTCCACTGGTTCCGGAGGTGGCGTATACCAGGACTCGAGCTCCTCGCCGCACCGGAAACAAAGCTCGAGCCGGAATTCCTATATAACCTCGAGAGCACGTAAAGGTAGCACGGTAGCACTGTAAAACAACCGACCACCCCCGTTCTTCTTAAATCAACAAGCACAAAAAGGGCAAACAATGTCGCGTTACGGTGTACTTGTGTCTGTATGTTCTTACGTGCTCCAGGAACAATAGTGCCATCGAGTACCAAGGATGGATGCTTTTTGTCTCCAAATGAAAGCTTCGGCGGAAAAAATGTCGTATCGAAAATTGCTTATGCTGTACTGGTTATTCCGTGTAAACCCTCGGCTGATTCTTCCACCTGCCCTTTATATTCCTGGGTAAATATTCAAAAATTAGTGCGAGATTGGTAAATAGGTTTTGTGTATTTAAAACATTTACTGGTGAGTTTTTGAATCACTAGATGACGCAAATTGTGTACTCAACGAAGCAAAATACACCTTCAAAGTATTGTTTACATCAATGAAATAAACATTTTCATTCAATAAAAATTTATTGTTGCACCTTTGAAAAATTGGAGAACATTACTTGGTAAATCTTACTGAAAAACTTATCAATTCTAAATGTGAATTATTAAAACTAGAGGATTCGATTATTGCTTCGTTCGTTAATTAAGACATATAAAAGAAATAATTTTAATCAAGTATTTCTGAAACAACACTCAATTTCATAAATTTATGGAGAAGTAACATATTTTAAACTTTATGCTTTATAATTGATGATAAAGTTCGTGACCAACTTTAGTAATAAAAGATAAGTTCATAGAATAACTAGACTCTCTTGCTACATTCGGTGGATACACTTATAAAAAGTTGCAATGTGAACGCTTTCGTCAAATTGCAAAAAAAGAATTGCAAACTTTCCTTTTTAATCGCGGAAACTTATCAACACCTAGAAATATGCATGGGAGTCCGAGCATCTGTGCTTACAAATCAAAACTTATAAACATAGAGTCAAAGTTCCAAGTAAATACAAACGCGTGCACACATGCGCCCGGTGTACCGGTGCACATACGTGCCTCGCAATTGTGCATGAAAGTTGGAAAACACGATGCACCCATACATTGAAGACACGCACACGCGGGTTTGTATAGCAAGGGAAGAGGAGGAAGAAGCAACCGTAGCGACACTGGTGTAGCATGGGTTCGTGTACATATAGGGTTTGCACAATCTGCAAGGAGAACAACGCCGGCTTGGGTCGGACAGGCGAATTTTCACTCCTCGAAAGAGTAAGATAGAGATGAGGAGGGAGCAAAAGGAAGAGAGACAGAAGAAACGCTGCCTGCAATTCCATCGGGGCTCTCGGGTGCTTCTCTAGTACACTATCGCGTTAGGGGTGGGAAGCTTGAGCTTGTGCTGCTACTACTACTCGCCTCCCCCAGAGAAAAGGAGGAGAGGGCGAGCGGAGGCGGGCGCTCACTTGGCGATTAAGAACACGTACTAACCCTGCCTCGGTTTTCCACCGACCCCCTTCTTCCCTCGCCAACTCCACAGACCAAAGAGTCCGACGAAGAGAAAGAGAGAGAGAGAGAGAGAGAGCAAAGGCCGGGGATCAATACAACTTACTTCCCCGAATCAGTTGCCCTATCTCTTGCCCACACACTCTTTACCGCACCACACATGCTCCCTTTTGCGTGCACGTGCACACGTGTTTTCGTGTGTAGCCAGTGGAAGATAGAGGGAGCAAGAGAGAGAGAGAGAGAGAGAGAGAGAGAGAGAGAAGGAGAGGGAGAGCGAAACCAACCCCTCCTTGATCCCTCGGAGAGTGTTCTTATGTCCCGGGCCAGCGCCGGCGAAGCAGCTCTACTTCTTACAGGCGTCACCCCCGCCCTCGACCCGTCGCCGGCGAACTGCAAGGCCTCGACTGGTCCAGGGTCGCACCCCGCGGACCGAGTCTACACGACCCGAGAGACCGTCGCGAATACGGAATAACACGACGAAGGCTGCCTCGCGTGAACCTGAGTTTCTCCATCTCGCATCCACGCTCTCTCTCTCTCTCTCTCTCTCTCTCTCTGTCTTTATATATATATGTATATATCTTACTGTATCTCTTTCTTTCTCAGGCGTCGACGCAGTCTCTGAATCATATTTTACCAGTACTCGAATGAGCCACGATTAATTGCACTGAAGTTGAATGGAATTTATTAACGCCGACACCAGTTAAAGAGAAAGAGTGTGGCGTTGGTAATTATAATGATTCGTGCAAAGAAAATTGATAAGAAGTTTCTTATATACTGTATTTTCTTCTTTCGTTGATTTTTCTTTAATAACAAAATGACAAGAATATTTTTAAAATCAATTACGAATTTAATCTTTTTAATTCTTTTGATTTAACACCACTATACTTTTGAGTTAATGATAATATTTGTTAGTATCGAAAAAATTTTCGTTTAAAATAAATATTATTTTAAAACTTCACATGATTTTTAAGACCTATTCATTCTGTTAACTAAATTAACTAAGAATTACCTTGAAATTTTGTAAATATAAATTATAAGATATTATTACAAACTTCTTTACATTTTAGAAAAAAAAAACAACAATATTCTTATATTCTGAAAAAATTTTATTAGATTAATCTAAGCTCGATTTATAATAAATCATAAAAAATTTTCAATTATTATAAATTTAAGAATGTTTCATTTATTAAGTACGAAATTAAATTATCTAAAACAAACTTTTAGTACAGAAAAAATTAAAATACACAATAGTATTAAGAAAATAATTAAAATAAAATTAATCAATTACTAATAAAATTAATCATTAACTAATTTAAGATATGTAAATTTTATTTAATAATAACACTCTATAATATATTATGCATAAGATTACTTACAAGATTAAATTTAAGAATTATCAAATATTTTATGCTGTTTTATTAATAATGTATTTCCATTCAAATAAAAATTTTTACAATATATTTGTATTTTTTCTATTTATTGAAATAATCTGATTCTCCATAGACACTTAAACATATCTAATGGAGAGTTACGTAAATTCACTTCATTGGTTTAATTAGCTAGAAATTGCTTAATCCTCTACTTGTGATTAAAAGCTTTATTCAATTAAATGCTTTTTAATTCAAAACTATCATAATCTATCTTCTATAAATTATTAGTGCAGATCTTGTTTGCTCAAACGATACTGTTAAACCTTCTTATTGAATAATAAAGAATAAATTTTTGTTATAACATACACCTTAAATAACATTCTTTTAAAAGACAACAGATTTTGTGATCGAATTATCTAATTATATACATTAAAAACTATAAATCTTAAATATGAAATTAAATAAATAGTATACATTAATGATTACTTATTATATATTTTTTTATGTACGTAAAAGATCAATAAAATAAATAATACTTATGAAATAGCAATACTAAAATTCATTAAATATAATTTAATATTAAAATGTATATATTAATGAAATATATATTAATATATATTATATATAAATAATAATATATATATATATATAATAATTAAATAAAAATTGAAAAACTTTATTTATTTTATTAGAATCCAAATTTGAAAAGATGATATACGATCCTGGTCCGAGAGAATCAACTTGATCTCTTTTTTTATAAAATACATCAATTTCTTTACAAATTACAAGAGAATTTACCTTGTATATAATGATTACATGCAATTGTATATATATTTATATATGCAATTGTAATTATGATTTTAATTTTATATATATTTATAACAATAAATAATTATAAATTTATGAATCTTTGAACACTAGTCCATTATAATGGGCTAAAAAACAATATTATTACATTGCAGAAATTAAAAATCTACCACTTAAGGTTCTGGTCATCTAACTTAGATATATTTTTAAAATTCTAATATATATTGGTATTTACTGTCTGCTGAACACTCAGAAATTAAATTTCTAAGTTATCCTATGCACATGGTGTATATTAAAATTTTGAAAACAATTATCTGAAATATGAAAATTTATTTTTTATCTATGCTTACAAAATTATATTTTATTTAAAACTTATACACATGAAACTTAACATATTATTAACCTAAATATATGTTCATTAATTTTTAAATGATCAATTGCACAATAAATATCTATTAACTATCATAAATCGATTACCTCTCTACAGTACTTAAGCATAATTGTTTGTTATATCCAAAAGATTTTAAATAATATTTATTGAAAATGTGAATATTTCCTTGAAATAGCATTTCTTAAGTCTAGCTACACAAGTAAAATATGTAGTACTGTAAAAAAGAGCACAAATTTGTTTTCGGATATACTCATCCTTTGAAATGTTTGATTTGCTAAATAGAACATGACCAAAATGTTGCTTACAAAAATGACAATTAAATCATAAAAAACGGTGGCAATGATTCTACATTTTGTATTAAGTAAGATTAATATTTTATGACTATAACCAAAGAGGAAAAATGCTGTCATAACCTTCATATTTCGAGTCGCGAACTCCATCGTGATAACGGGAAGAAACCAACCACAAGCTAACTTTATTGATCGTGAGATAAGGGTTGCCACCCCCGTTTTCGCGCGGGAGCAATCGCGCTCACCCTTTCCACCCCCTCCTAACATGGCCCGACTATCATAAATACCGGAACCCACCCACTCATTCCACCTCCATCTCACCGTTTATGATCACTTACACGGATTCAACGTTCTAGATCGTTACTTAGCCACTCGCAGTCCAATATCTTAATCACTTTCAAATATAGTGAACAAACACGCATACATACATGACAAAATTGAGACGCTACATTATTTGTTTTTTTTTACGATAACCAATAATCCCTATTAATTTTTATACTTCTTTTCTATCATTTACAGCATTTATTCATATGATTCGATTCTTAATTCCCGAAATAACGGAGAAACTTAATGACAGTTCTAACGGCATTCCATGTATTTATTTTATTAATTATTTAATTATTATTTATTAGAGCTGAATAGTGCTACAACATATTCATCTATATATATATATGAATATTAAGTTAGTTATGATAGTAATATATTTCTTTTATTTACTTGCTTTGCATATCTTTAACATAAAATATATAAATTTAGCTTAGCTGATCATTATTATACTGTACTTTGCTGAGTAAATGAATAATAAGTGAAAGAACTAATCTGATTTTACTCTGAATGAATATTTTTTTCAAATTTACATTCTTCGTAGTTTCTAAAAAAATATTTATCTATCTCTTGTTTTGCCATGTACTTTGTACTATTATTGTTTGAGTGACACTGTATTTTACGGAATTTAACATATCAGACCTATTGTTATAAGTACACTACATAGAAATATTTTATGTATATTTTATTATAGTTTATTTATTTTAAAAAGACATATTGCAATTATTTACATTTGTTCATTTACAAATAGAAAAATATATGTTTAAATATTAATTCAATAAAAATACATGCAGTTCTTTTTTCAAAAATTCTTGTATAAGCTACGAACTGTTTTTCAATATAATAAAATATATTTTTATAATATTATAATTACAAAATATGATATTGTAACATTATAAATAATTACATAAATTATTAATTGATTTGTTTAGATAATCTTGTCTTAAGGTATTGATTATATAAATTTCAATTTTTGTTGTAACAGTTCTGACATAAAATCTATAATTACTACTTTACTTAATTTTATGTACAGAATACACTATTAGATGCAAGCTATTTATTTAATAAACAAATACGTAGTTGAATATTGAAAACAATTTCATGTTATTATTACTGATCCTTGTATAAATGTATCATCTATTTTATCACAATATTCTTATGTTTTAAAAAATATTTTAATATAAAATTTACTAAAACTATTCAATTTTTATAATTTCAATTTAATCTAAAAAAAAGGAACATAAAGTTTGACTCAATAGTATTTTATATTATAATAAATTTTAACAAGTAAATTGGAAATATCAAATTTATATTCATTGGATATGATATATACTTTGGATAATTATTATAAAATAACATTTAATTCGTATTAAAATTGCAAAAATTAAATTCAGCTTCTTAAACATAATTTTCACTTTGATCAAAATTAATAATTGTAAATTATAAAAAGCTGTTTGTAGTTTTTATTTGCATGTTTTTAATATGTTGTAAATCAAATAAATATAATCAAAAACCATGAACTCCAATTGTTGCAGGCCCAATTCTGATGGATATTCGGACTGTGCCATGAATCTTTACTCATCATTTTACACGAAGTCCTTTTAAAATTTTACATGAATTCATATAACTCACATTCATCTGGACTCCGAACTCGGTCTCTGCATTCTCTGTGGATCTGAGAGCAGATCCACTTATTCTGTGGATCCACATACACTCTCTTTGGAGGTCTCATGCACAACTCCACACACTCAAACACTCGGCAGCTCAAATTTCCAGCTGAGGGAAGTCTCTCGACTAGCTGTTTACAATTCGCAAACGATATATTGTGGATGAGAGCCAACACGAAGAACATGAAGGCACGAGAACAGAAAGATCTATTGCTGTGTGAGAGACTGACGAGCTGCATCTCAAGAGACGCGAATGAACTTTGCTGCACCGAATACAAGTGCAGGAGGATCAACAAGTGAACCGAAAGTACAAAGTTCCCGGAATTTTATGCTATGGACTACATCGTAAATAAGGCTCCTCCTGTAAGTCTCCGACTTTATTAGCTTTTTAATATTTGAGTGGGATTGGAAGCTGATAAATGTTGATTTAAAATTTCTTTGGTGTGATGCTCCGAATACCAGAATTATTACATCTCGGTGGTGTTATTCTTTGTGAAAATTGATACGAAGCATCTTCCATGATTAATTACAAAACAGAATAATTATAATCTAACGAGGTGCCGCATGAATAAAATATAAAACTTTATATTTTAAATGTGACTACGTTTCGACAAGGAATCCCTTGTCCGTCTCAAGACAATAATCTTAATAAAGAAACATTTATAATATACTACTGATTGCGTCATAATCTTAACTGTCATAATCATTCTTTTCTAACATTTTTGCTCTTTCGTTGAAAATTTCCAAATTGATAATTTTTTAAATAGAAGATTTTTAAATAGGAAGTAGTACCAATGTTTTTTAACTTAAATCACTTGAATTAGTTCTACCGATTTTTAATTAATATGAAAATATAAAATATATGTAATATTCCAACTTAATTTTATTGAAATAATAAAATAGTCAATGATTTCAGTGTGACCAGTAAATTAAAAATTCAATTGTATCTTATTGATAATCACTGATAAACTAAACAATTCATTAATGATTCTCTATTGAGATTCGGAAAAAAGAGTAAAAATAGTGAAACAATAAGTATCAATCGTAGTTGCGAGTTATATAGTGGCATGAGTAATAAATTGCTCACTCGTAAACAAGTGTTCATTTGCACGTAGTGCACTTGATCAATTCGCAAGATGCTAATTAACTTTAACGGCTATAGTACCGTAAGGAAAACCAGTCACGAAATCCACTTAAATCTCCGCGAACTCCCCAAAGCAGACAGATCTACGAACCGACTACCACCACCACCAAAATGTATCCTCGACTCTCCGATATACGTGAGGATGAGTACGTTATTTTGAATTATTTCCAGTAAAGCCCAGAGCCAAGAAGAAATCGAAGACAGTTCTTGGACCAGTAAAAGAGCCACTTCCGGAAGGCACTCGATCTTACCCGTCTCATACCTCATCCCTTAAATTATCTAACCCGGAAGATGTGTACAGAACTATAGAAACAGGCAAAAAGAGAAAGGGGAAGAGTCGCATAAAGGGATAGAGAAAGAAGAAGGAGTTGGTAAATGTAACCCCAGCCTCGGCAAAAGCGATTAATTACTTTGAGCAATTTGCTCACCAACTCCTCTCAACCCGTAGACCGACACTATTCTCGTCTCTCTGTCGAGGTAGCGTTTCCCAGCTTCCAGTCCTGGACCGCTCACGACGACTTTCGTTTTACCGGCTCCTGTACCCCTGTGTGGTAGAGGCTTTATACACTTGTGTGTACGCGCGTATTGCGGTCGCCCTTGTGGACGCGGGGAATGCGATTGCACGATGGGATTTTAATTTGGGGTGATGCCGTGTAACTCAGAGTTCAGGAGGTGTTAACTACTTAAAATAGTCTTCGATTTTTTTCTTTTTCTTTTGCACCAAATTTACACTGATGCTGACTTATTTATCATTTTTTACATTAGCTTACTTATTAGGCCCGAAAATTCAAAATCTGAAGATATTATTTTTTTCGAATACACGATGGTTCAACTGCACTATATTTGAATGTTTCTAATGACTGGATTATTCTTGGTAATTGATTCTTAGAACGGTTATGATTAAATTAGAATAATATTAAAGAAACTATAAACTAGATTCAATTTTAAACTAGTTTTAATAAATTTGAAGGTTTAAAGTTTCTTCAATTATAAAATATATATTATAAATTACTAGAGCTCAACAAAATTAACACACGATAATCAAAATTTATTTTTTATCATTCAAAAATTTAATAGGTTGTTAACGATAAATTAGTTTAATGATTATAACATAATTTGATTATCTCGAGTCTAAACAACAACTGCAATGAAACATGCATTATTGTATAAAACCTATTAACCTTTCATTTCATTCCACCTTAATAATGTTTCTAATCATATTTATAATCTACTGAAATATTTCCACTACTACGCTTGCCTCGTAAAAAGGGATAGATTATTCATCGCGCCGATGAGCATAACAAAATTGCTAATTCACTCAAGTTTCTAATACCTACTTTACTCTGAATTCAGCATTTTTAATAACACATCACATTAGCAGGATGTAATCAATAAAATTAAGCGAAAACATAAATACTATGGCGCAAACATATATGGTGTACATAAAAGATGAGCACCAGAGAGAGAAAGAGCAATGAAAATTATATGTACGTAAATCCAATAATGCGTTCCCAATATTGCTCGATGATATTAAATGAGTGTCAACAGATAATTGAAATGTCTATAAAAATTAATACATCCTCATTCGACACCTTTCGAACTCTACTCATAACCACTATCTTATCACACTTATTTTCTTCTCCATTTCTCACCCCTATTCCTTGACCATAGTAAATTATAATAAATTAAATTATAATATAATAAATTAAATCATAATAAACCCTCCAACCCCATCACCTGTGAAAAAGAAAGACGTACTCTTTCCTTCACTACCACCTCGGTCAAAACTTGTCCATCGTTAAACGCCTTTCATCGTAAATATATATCCTCACGATTGCTAGTCAACGTAAGAGAATATAACTTCGATGATGCATTGGTATAATTAGCTTTTTATGCTAATTCGATTGCCCATTCGAGGCCATTGTAAAGGATTATCGACTTGGATGATTATTAAAGCTTGAACGCGCCATGATAAGCGGGTCTGGGATATCTTACGAAGATGTGTTCGTTCGTTGGGATTAATTTAGTGAATATTCACGCTTATTTATGTGCTTGTGGGGTCAAGCTTTCTTCTCTAGTAGAATGAGTGCAAAAAGAAACCCTGTTGTTGAAAGGAAATCAGAGAGGAAGGTTTCTTATATTAACTGTTCTAGTATTTTTTTTTTTTTTTTTTTTTTTTTTTAATTTTAGGCTTGTTGTACCATTAAAGTTATCAAAGTTGTAGGTTAGTTTGTTCAAGTTTTTTTTATGGGTTTTGTAGTAAATGGCAGTTTATATATAGATAATTGCATTTGAATATTGCTTTTATATACGTACTCAATGAAATTTAAACATATTTTGACGATGAATAAATATGCTTTGAATTTAATAGATATTGATTCATTTTATTTATATACCGATAAGCTGTTTCACTAAAAACTTCTATTATAAATTAAATTTATGAGCGCATAATTTAAATGAGTTCAATGTTATGGTGTATTAATAAAATATGTAGTCAAGAAAATTGAATGTATCACTTAACTCGATGAAAATTAGAGATACAAATTATTAATTGATCATAATAAAAAAATTTTTTTTAAACAATAATATATTACTAAGCAATACAAAAAGATATTGTTTTATAATCACTTAACAATGAAAAATGATTACGCGCTATTTTACATATTATTTTCTCCTCTTAATATTGAAATTGAAATGTACTTTTTTTTCTTGATAATAACTATTGGTAAAAATAAAATTCAACATAATATTTTTATCGTTTAGTTTCATCGTATGAACGGTATAACCAACATGATAATATAAAATAAAAATTTATCAAATTAGAATCGCTAGTTCAATGTGTATTTGAGTAAATTTAACCACTGTCAAATCTATCTTTTAAAAGATCAATAACCGCATGTCAATAAATAAAATAGAAACGATTATTTCATCGAAAATGTTGTCCAAGTGTTCATCTCCAGCATCCAAGAATCAGCCACAATTCTGATGACGTCAAAAATCGGAACCTCGGCACCGGTAGCTCCCTTGTCAATCAATTAATTACAACAACACGCAGACATGGGATTGCTGGGTGTACTTTCAATGGAATAGTACGTCGGCAAATTAAAGTAATGAGATTTATAATTAGCAAGACAGATCCCCAAGTTAATTTCGTTAGGCGAGTGCGCGCCACTACTTCCTCGACCGCAGCACTGCTTCTCTTGTCGGCTGCGGCACTGAAATACTCGAGGACTATAAAACAAGTTATTTATGCATGATTATTCGCGCCCTACTACCACTTTAATTATGTAATAGTCTTTTGGATAAACTTTCTGAATTCTTGCGTCGGACCTGCATTTTGCGCGGCTCCGCTCGCGCAATTATCTTAAAGTTTATACGATTAATTATTCAAGTAACGCGCAAGGTGCGCACATTTATAAGTGTGATGGATTTTAATTTTAAATTAAAGTAAGACACTGGCAGTTAAGAATTAAAAACTGCTTAATTCTTTTATGTGTTTTTGTGTTTTTAGGAACATTGGGAATTCAATTAGATCTTCCACTTGAGAAAAACGGGCTTGTTAATCTGTATTGTTGACTTTAATTATACAGGGAATATTTAAAATATCATTGTAACCAGGCATCATAATGATAAATTTGATACTATTGTTTCATCTATACTTTTCTACATTTTTTCTCAACCTTGCGATTTCATGGATAAAACATTTTTGCATAGTTTTTTTCATTTCTTATTCAACTACAATACCAATCATGTTTAATTTATCGGATTCAATTCTCTTACAAAAGTTTTTCTATTTCACAATTATATAATTTCGCCATTGAATACTGTCGCCTCTTCTTTTAATTATTTTATTTTCAATTATTCTATAGACATATTCTTTCAATTTTTGTAAGTGCCCATGTTACACAATACTATTAATGGTAATAAGCAGCTCTTTTTCTATTTTAGACTTTTAATTATAAAATCAATTTTAAGTGATACAGTAAAAAATTATTGTAGAAATGATTTAATTTTATACTTTATTTTATTGAGTTTATTATTCTCTTTTATTATTATATTGGATCTTTTAAATTAAAAATTTTCATATATAATATTATCTTTTTATTATTCAAAACAGTACAAAAATTTAAATCAACTAATTATAAAGTGTTAACAATTCTTATATATTATTTTCTTAATTAATATTTTTTAATTTCAATGTATAAAAATCTTAAATTAAATCACAATACATTTTCATTTTATTAACCAAATCGTGTTTTTTCAACTTGTATAAAGAACTGCAGAACATGTATATAACTGGATGTATATACTATGAGGGGAGATAAATTCTCCATGACAAGTCTCCTATTGCACCCTTAAATGTAGTTAATATTATTTATTATTACTATTATTTTTATCATAAATTCTTATAATCTTATTATTAACTATATATTCGTATTATAGTATCTTATTAATTATTATTGTAATTATACTATTACCATATTTTTAACATGATATCGCAGTAGTATCTAAACAAAATCAGAAACATCTAGAAAGAAAAAGTGAGAGGGTGGTTACGTATAGTTTTACAGAAAATAATTAAGTAGATTAAAATTAACATTATTGAGGTAGATTATATCAAAGTCTTAAGGAACTAGTAGATTGTCAGCCGTGTAAACCTGCTCCAAAGTATGTAATTCATAGTCAAAAGCATAAATACGTAATCATTGTATATATTTACATACATTAAACAACAATTTATTAAATTTATTTTATTGATATAAATTTTAATTTTTATAAATGAAAATTAAAATGTTTTAACAAATTAATTATTCAATGCTTGCAATAACTTTGGTATATATTATATTAAACATTTGAATATTAAAATCACTTTCTTTAATTATATTCTATATACATGTGTCTGCATTAAAAAAAAAACCAGCTAATATGTAGTTAAAAACAATTAAAAATGTAAAAATGAACTATTAGCTAATATTAATTGTTATTAATAATTAATAATTATTAGAATAATGAATATTATTTGTTTATAACAAGTGTTTGAATATATGTAAGCTTAGCTTCAATATGTTTTTAAATATTCTACATGTCATTAAATAATATTATTGATAATAGTGTAGGATAAATAAAACAAAATGCAACTCCGTTTCATTAAAAGTTTATATTTTTGGGTTAAAACTCTTCAAAAGCAACTTCAAAAATACGTCTAAACTACAGCAAGTCTGTAAAAAATTAAAGGATTAGCTAATTACTGCGGATAACGTTACAAGGAAGTTAGACTAGTGCAAAAAGGGATGCTGCGCATCCCCTAACACCTAAGAGCATCTTTTCCCTCGGTGTGCACAATAGCCTCGAGATGAGGGTAACAACTCCAACGGGGAAATGTCTTACTTTCCCCTCTTCTAGCGTCGTATATCCTCCTACCGTGTATAGCTGCTATTCCGCGGCCATCTTGCCATTCCCCGCCTTTCCTTTCAGTTCAACGGCTTTTCTCCCCCTTCCAACCCTTATACGACTGACGTTAGGTTACCGGCCAGCCCTCGCGTCTTACCCCCACGAACGCGAGCTTCACCCTCCACTCCTCGAATCCCGAAGCGTCCAAGGAAGAAGCGAGACTTCCCTTAAAATAAGAATCGAGAATAACTCGAGCAATATTTTCATTTTCTCCAGGGAACTCCAGACTTTTCTTTTATCTCGCCCACCGGATTAATTCCTCCCCTTGCCTTTTTCCCACCCCTTCCAAGTCGACCAATGCAGCCCCGTAATTTCTTCCGCATGGCTTTAAAGAAGTTTCTGCCTTTGCTCATCTGTTTTTTTTTTGGTTGCAGCATACATTATTCTTCTCGTTTGTCATCGTTACGCTGGATTTACTGCGTAATGTCTTTTGCATTATTAATTTTGTTATTTTATACATGCTTCAAAAAATAAATCATGATGTATGCGCTCCTATTTCTTCTATTAATAAACAAAATTTTCAAGAATAAAGAAGAATAAATATTATAGAGCAACAATTATATTTTCCGAATAGTACCATCATCGTTTCACCTTTTTCCTTTATAATATAAATTAACTTTATGCAAATTTTATAAATTTGCAACTATTTTAATTTAAAGTAGATATATGAATTTAAAATGATAAAAAAAATTTTTTCTTCAAAAATTTTTAAAAAAGATTTTTTAATAAACATCATATATACTACAAAATATTAGATATACTTTGTTTAGTGATTTAATTATATTTATTTCAAGAATTTAAATCATTGATTCGTTAAAACGTATTTTTAAACATAAAAAAATAGTAGTCATTTTGTATATAATATAATTTTGCTTACAAATCTTAATACTTATGATTCAAAAATTAAATTAAAATTTAAAAATGATCTATACCAAGATATATTAAATTACTAAAAATTAAAAACAAATAATTTATAAAAATTATAGTTTACTTTAATAAAAGGAATATAATAATGTAATTTCATTAAATACTAATAGAATTAATTGGTATAGTTAACATGTAATGAACATTATTAGAAATAAATATAGACATAAATATATGAAGTTATAAAGAATTTATATTATGATTTAAAATAAACACGTTTTTCTTTAAATATAAAGAATTTAATATAAAAAATTTTTAAAACAAAAACAATAAAGACTTTTACAGTAAGCATTCATTAATGATTCTCCAAAAATTTAATAACAAGAAAATATACATGTATACATCTTATAAGCATTAATTACAAAACCTTTGTTTAATCGTTCTCTTATTCATTTCCACTTTTTTTATTATAGCTTCTCTAACTTTTAAATTATAATTCATTACCTACTTCGCCATATTTCTATTTGAGTGCAAACAACACCTTTGAAAGAGGCAAAATTAAATTACGCCAAGCAAAAAGTGCGCCCGCAAATTAGAAAATTGAGCATTAAAACGCATGACGTGACAGACATCAAAAATATGCAAATAGCACTGCGAAATCCAGGCAAGTATCAGCAGCAATTTTAGTGCAAAAATTTCATTTCATCCCTATAAGTCATGCCGAGAGACGTGATCACAGCTCTCTATTTCTCCATCCTTTCACCCCGCGCATTTCCGCGATGATGAAAAATTTTTCGCGCTTCAAAAATTGTCACGCACGCGGTTGACGTTGTCGGGGAATACGCAAAGTATCCTCTCCGCGAAAGTGGAAATACCAAATGGAACTTTCCCTCTTTCCCTTTCAAGCTTTTCAACTGCGGACCTCTTAAAAGTAGAGGGAACAGGAAGCGGAAGAAGCGAGAAAGAGGAATAAAGATCCCTCGTAAATGGCGGGGGTCCAATCCGTCGGAGGCAAAGGCACGCGGAATATCCTCATTTCCGGAGAATCTCATCCTCCAGCCTCCCTCCCTCCTCCCCCCCC